>CM068367.1:1123151693-1124478427 GCA_034769895.1 Magicicada septendecula
TCCAGTAAGAACCATACGGAGCGAGGTAATATAAACATTTTTTTGTAATAATTCAAGAAGAAAACGCATTCCGAACGTTGAGATTGTAAATAAAATAGTCATCTAAACATGTTTTTAAAGTAAACAAATGCACGCTGCACTCTTACGGACATTCCAGGAACTACATACTACACGGAAAAATAAACAAATTATTTAATAATTTTTTCGGTATTTGTAAAGCGTAGTAATTATCCATTTCTGACACTCTCGTAACAAAAAGAACTTACCCTGAACCCTGGGGAATTATTAAGAATTATATATTAATTGATGTTTTTTTTTTAAATAGTGTAAAATTATGAAACAAAACCATATATGTTTTTCTCTTTAAACAATTCCGTGTTTGCTCTGTGAAGTCGAGATTATGTTTTATTGAAAGAAAGATCAATTGTAATACTTGTATTTTGGTGGCAGGAAACAAAAAAACCAATAATATAAATAAATGATATTATTGAAAAATAATCCTGAATAATAAAATGTGTTATAATTTTTGTAGTGGGTAGTTGTAATAAATTTCAGCACAAAAACAGAAGAAATCAAAACCTCGGATCAAATTTTGCTACGGTGTAAGCTGGTTGAACTATACTTAGAAACTTATCTCACCATCAGCTGATTTAAATCACAGCGAACAATTTGAGAAAATCCGAAATCGTCTAAGCCAAGTGTAAATAATTGGTACTTACTCTCTCTTCTTCATAAGGCTGAACAACTTCCCTCCTTGACCCCAAATCACACACTCTCGATTTCTATTTAGATTGAGTAACACAAAATAACAAAAAATAGAAAAATCCTTTATTTATACTTTTTAAAACGTCAGTTATTATAATTCATAAGTGGCGACTGCGGAGTGGCGGAAACATTAACACCTATCATCTAAAAACGTTACAAGTTTGGCGAACCCAATAGTGGGGCTTGACTAAAGGTGGACGTTTCGCTAGTACCTCATAAGCAGTACGTTACAAGAATGGCGCCCAACGTGGGGCATATAATATAACTCTACTGTACCTCACTGCGTTACGTTACAAGATTGGCGAACCCAATAGTGGGGCTTCACTAAAGGTGGACGTTTCGCTAGTACCTCATAACCGCTACGTTACAAGATTGGCGCTCAACGTAAAAGGGCTGTAATTAGAAAAGAATTTTGATATTTAATAAAAATATATACCAAAAAATCTAATTATCGTCGGCAGTTATGAGAAAACAAGAAATGCATAATATCCGAGGCAGATCGAAGAAGAGGACAGAAGAAAAGGAGATTGAAGAAGGTGGACAGGAACAAGAAATAGAGTTAGTCACGGACAGTGAAATGGACCAACAGACAGGCGATAAAGAAGAAACCGAAGTAATTATGGATACGGAAAAGGAAATAGTTGAAGAGGATGCCCAAGGGGACCAACCAGACAAAGCGGTAGCCAGAGAAGAACCTAATTGGCAAGACATGATGAAATTTATGGCAGAACAATTTAAGGAACAGAATAAACAAACTAATGAACAATTTAAGAAACAGGAGGAAAACTTGAGACAAACCAATGAGGAAAATAAAGAAAATTTTAGGAGACAGGAGGAAAAATTGGATAAAATAATTGAAAACTCAAGGAAACAAAATGAAGCCTTGAGTGAAAAATTTGACAAAATAGATGAGAATTTTAAGAAACAGGAAGAGAACTATAGGAAGCAAAATGAAACTTTGAGAGATGGTTTAAAACAAATTGAGAAAATAAACGAAGAAAGTTTAAAGCGGATTGAGGGTAAGATGGAGAAGTTCAATAAGGAGATATGGGAAACTTTTGGAGAGAAGTTTGAAAATGTTAATACGCTCATCCAAAAAGCAGATACATACAAAGAGGAGACAAATAAACAAATGGACCATAGTGTCAAGAGTTTGGAGGAAACATCAGACAGCACTTCTGAAGGTATTAAAGTAAGTCCGAATACAGAAGAGAGTAGGAAGGAAATAGAAATTACAGAATACCAAGGTGTAATGCCATCTGAAAATAAAAACAGCCACAACAAAAAGGATGTTCAAACCGTGGAAAAGAAGACCAAGAAAATAATAAAAACATGTAGAAAGAGAATCATAAATACCAAGGAAGAATGGGAGATGATTACAGGTGGATTAATTAAGGTATTCAACCTTCCAATTAACGAACAGAGGGAGTTAATTAAGTTTACATCCCAGTTAAATGTGTCAACGATGGAAGTGTATCAGACAATATCAGTCGTATCTTCAAGACGGAATACAACATTCAAATATTTGGTAAATAATCCAGAGGTAAAAGGGAATGAAATGAGATTAAATATGAGCAACTATGTTATGTTAGAGGAGGTACAATACTTGTTAGTTAAAAAGGAACGAATTATGACGGAAGACCGGTACTTAAGTGAAAGTTTCATAGCAGCAAAGTGGGAGAGCCGGATGGTAAGAAGATTATCAAGGAGAGAATTAATTCCGAACACCCCAGTAATCCGAGTAAAGGGGGTACCTGAAATAATGGACCACGGTTAAACAGACTCCAAACAAACCAGAAAAAAGGGACGGATTTTATGGATACAGGACCAAGCAACCCAGTGTAAATAAAAAACCCCAAAATTCTAAAAGCATGTAAGGACAACTTACTCAAGGTATTTCGAACAATATAATTTAAAGTGAAGAAACAAAAACCCCAAAATTCTAAAAGCATGTAAGGACAACTTACTCAAGTTATTTTGAAACCATATAATTTAAAATGACAAACCACCAAGAAAAAGAGAACAGATGATTAAATAATATTTATAAAGAACTGATTTAAAATGGACTAATAGGAAAAATAATATTTTGATGGTAACAAAAGAAGAATAAATAAATAAACCATTAATGGTAATGTGCTCAGATAAGAAAGTACAATAAGAAGAATAACGAATAATTTAATGACTACAATGAAGCTGAAGGAGGATGATAATTAATACAACAAAAATTAGAATTTCTCGGAATTAAAGATTAGATAAGAAGAAATGATACGGAGAAATATGTCACAAGAAGTAAAGTCCAAAGAATTTTAACATAAGGCCTATCAATAATGTTATATGCTATTAGTTAATGGAAAAGAAGAAGGAATCAAGGAGAAGAAGAAATATATAAATAGATGCAAACAGCTACAGTATGAAGAATCCCAAAAGTGTTTAGTACTAGTCGCTAATTGACTACTACTTATAAGTTTTTTATTTTTATGTATTGACCGTAGAAGTGTTCCGGCAATAATTTTTATGAGCAGGGATGATGTTCCCCTGGTCTCAGAAGGTGTAAGGATGGACAGCGGAGTAATGGACCCAGAGTGGCCACCCTACTGGTACCACCGCACAAGATAGGGAAAAATGTTAGGGAAATTGAATATTTAAGGGATAATAAATATAAAATAGCTGAAAGGATTGATATTAGATTCCAGAAGTATAAATGAAGAAAATAGAAGGAAGATAGCAGACCGATGCTTAATTGATAAAGCGAGTATATAAAAGTAAATAGAAATGAGTGTTAAATATGATTAGTGTTTAATATGATTAAGTTTAATATATTAAGATATGTTAAGTTTAATATGATTAGTGTGACCAGTCCTTATCAAATAAAATGTGGAAGTACCACTACCCAGAAATGAATAATTGATGAATTTGCCTCCAAGAGAGAGAGAGAGTAAAGTAAGAAAACAGCGATTACCACCAGTCGGAATTACCAGTCCGTTTATAACCAGTTTGAACTGAAACACTATTATGAAGATAAAGTCAAGACCATTAGGAGACTTGAACCAATCAACAATTTATTTCTATAAACAAGTTAAACTAAAATAAATTTGTTCTAGTGGGGGGGCTTTATGTAACGTTACATAACCCGGTCCCAATAAATTAACTCATGATAATATAAAGGTCAGAAATGGGTAACCTATGGCTCGCTCAAAATTAAATTATATCACTCAACATGACAAACAATTCGAGTGATATATGGTGCAAAGTGAGTTATAGTGTACCCATGGAGGTAAAAGTGAAAGTGAAGGTAACTTGTTACAGAACTGTGCTGTAGGTTTGGAAATTATAAAACTATGAGAGTAGGCTATGATACTACTAACTGATCTTGTATTTTATTTTGTTTATTGTAATATTTATATTGTATGAACAACTAATTGTTATACCCAAGTTAATATTATATTTTTTTTAAATAATTGTGTTAGATTATAAGAAAACCCAGGGTTAATTTTAAAAAATATAAAAATTTAAATATCAAAGGATAATAAAAAATTAAAATAATCCTATGAAGGAAATGGCAACAGGAAGTAGTGCCGTGTAGAAATACTATGACATACTAAATAAATAATATATTAATTTATTTAAAAATAATAAAATTTTCAAATACTTATATACAATGTCATCAGAAAATGAACAAAAACTTATTACGTAAACTAAAATAGTAAAGAAACCGGAATGGAAAAGAATTATTTTTCGGTAAATAAAATATAAATTTATAATAATTATAAACTGCCTGTATAATAAAAATACAATGTGTTACTAAGAGTGATGGAAATAACAAGTATTGTTAGAGAAACATTTTGAACTAAAACCGTAGAGTTGAAAAAATGATGCTACTACAATTATAATAAAAAATAACCTTTTCGGAACTTGAGAGGAGTGCAAATTGATACAAAATTAACTAGCCGCATGATCACTTCAAAATCATCCATGATTTATCAAAATTAGATGGTTCTACTCCTTTATAAACAGTGAAAGAAAACCTTCTGATGATTCAACTTGGTTTCGCCATAATTCTAGTTGACGATCGAGAATTCGCCAGACGGTAAGGAAATTATAACGCAAGACGGACCTCACCACAGAAAAAGCTTCAATCCAGTAAGAACCATACGGAGCGAGGTAATATAAACATTTTTTTGTAATAATTCAAGAAGAAAACGCATTCCGAACGTTGAGATTGTAAATAAAATAGTCATCTAAACATGTTTTTAAAGTAAACAAATGCACGCTGCACTCTTACGGACATTCCAGGAACTACATACTACACGGAAAAATAAACAAATTATTTAATAATTTTTTCGGTATTTGTAAAGCGTAGTAATTATCCATTTCTGACACTCTCGTAACAAAAAGAACTTACCCTGAACCCTGGGGAATTATTAAGAATTATATATTAATTGATGTTTTTTTTTTAAATAGTGTAAAATTATGAAACAAAACCATATATGTTTTTCTCTTTAAACAATTCCGTGTTTGCTCTGTGAAGTCGAGATTATGTTTTATTGAAAGAAAGATCAATTGTAATACTTGTATTTTGGTGGCAGGAAACAAAAAAACCAATAATATAAATAAATGATATTATTGAAAAATAATCCTGAATAATAAAATGTGTTATAATTTTTGTAGTGGGTAGTTGTAATAAATTTCAGCACAAAAACAGAAGAAATCAAAACCTCGGATCAAATTTTGCTACGGTGTAAGCTGGTTGAACTATACTTAGAAACTTATCTCACCATCAGCTGATTTAAATCACAGCGAACAATTTGAGAAAATCCGAAATCGTCTAAGCCAAGTGTAAATAATTGGTACTTACTCTCTCTTCTTCATAAGGCTGAACAACTTCCCTCCTTGACCACAAATCACACACTCTCGATTTCTATTTAGATTGAGTAACACAAAATAACAAAAAATAGAAAAATCCTTTATTTATACTTTTTAAAACGTCAGTTATTATAATTCATAAGTGGCGACTGCGGAGTGGCGGAAACATTAACACCTATCATCTAAAAACGTTACAAGTTTGGCGAACCCAATAGTGGGGCTTGACTAAAGGTGGACGTTTCGCTAGTACCTCATAAGCAGTACGTTACAAGAATGGCGCCCAACGTGGGGCATATAATATAACTCTACTGTACCTCACTGCGTTACGTTACAAGATTGGCGAACCCAATAGTGGGGCTTCACTAAAGGTGGACGTTTCGCTAGTACCTCATAACCGCTACGTTACAAGATTGGCGCTCAACGTAAAAGGGCTGTAATTAGAAAAGAATTTTGATATTTAATAAAAATATATACCAAAAAATCTAATTATCGTCGGCAGTTATGAGAAAACAAGAAATGCATAATATCCGAGGCAGATCGAAGAAGAGGACAGAAGAAAAGGAGATTGAAGAAGGTGGACAGGAACAAGAAATAGAGTTAGTCACGGACAGTGAAATGGACCAACAGACAGGCGATAAAGAAGAAACCGAAGTAATTATGGATACGGAAAAGGAAATAGTTGAAGAGGATGCCCAAGGGGACCAACCAGACAAAGCGGTAGCCAGAGAAGAACCTAATTGGCAAGACATGATGAAATTTATGGCAGAACAATTTAAGGAACAGAATAAACAAACTAATGAACAATTTAAGAAACAGGAGGAAAACTTGAGACAAACCAATGAGGAAAATAAAGAAAATTTTAGGAGACAGGAGGAAAAATTGGATAAAATAATTGAAAACTCAAGGAAACAAAATGAAGCCTTGAGTGAAAAATTTGACAAAATAGATGAGAATTTTAAGAAACAGGAAGAGAACTATAGGAAGCAAAATGAAACTTTGAGAGATGGTTTAAAACAAATTGAGAAAATAAACGAAGAAAGTTTAAAGCGGATTGAGGGTAAGATGGAGAAGTTCAATAAGGAGATATGGGAAACTTTTGGAGAGAAGTTTGAAAATGTTAATACGCTCATCCAAAAAGCAGATACATACAAAGAGGAGACAAATAAACAAATGGACCATAGTGTCAAGAGTTTGGAGGAAACATCAGACAGCACTTCAGAAGGTATTAAAGTAAGTCCGAATACAGAAGAGAGTAGGAAGGAAATAGAAATTACAGAATACCAAGGTGTAATGCCATCTGAAAATAAAAACAGCCACAACAAAAAGGATGTTCAAACCGTGGAAAAGAAGACCAAGAAAATAATAAAAACATGTAGAAAGAGAATCATAAATACCAAGGAAGAATGGGAGATGATTACAGGTGGATTAATTAAGGTATTCAACCTTCCAATTAACGAACAGAGGGAGTTAATTAAGTTTACATCCCAGTTAAATGTGTCAACGATGGAAGTGTATCAGACAATATCAGTCGTATCTTCAAGACGGAATACAACATTCAAATATTTGGTAAATAATCCAGAGGTAAAAGGGAATGAAATGAGATTAAATATGAGCAACTATGTTATGTTAGAGGAGGTACAATACTTGTTAGTTAAAAAGGAACGAATTATGACGGAAGACCGGTACTTAAGTGAAAGTTTCATAGCAGCAAAGTGGGAGAGCCGGATGGTAAGAAGATTATCAAGGAGAGAATTAATTCCGAACACCCCAGTAATCCGAGTAAAGGGGGTACCTGAAATAATGGACCACGGTTAAACAGACTCCAAACAAACCAGAAAAAAGGGACGGATTTTATGGATACAGGACCAAGCAACCCAGTGTAAATAAAAAACCCCAAAATTCTAAAAGCATGTAAGGACAACTTACTCAAGGTATTTCGAACAATATAATTTAAAGTGAAGAAACAAAAACCCCAAAATTCTAAAAGCATGTAAGGACAACTTACTCAAGTTATTTTGAAACCATATAATTTAAAATGACAAACCACCAAGAAAAAGAGAACAGATGATTAAATAATATTTATAAAGAACTGATTTAAAATGGACTAATAGGAAAAATAATATTTTGATGGTAACAAAAGAAGAATAAATAAATAAACAATTAATGGTAATGTGCTCAGATAAGAAAGTACAATAAGAAGAATAACGAATAATTTAATGACTACAATGAAGCTGAAGGAGGATGATAATTAATACAACAAAAATTAGAATTTCTCGGAATTAAAGATTAGATAAGAAGAAATGATACGGAGAAATATGTCACAAGAAGTAAAGTCCAAAGAATTTTAACATAAGGCCTATCAATAATGTTATATGCTATTAGTTAATGGAAAAGAAGAAGGAATCAAGGAGAAGAAGAAATATATAAATAGATGCAAACAGCTACAGTATGAAGAATCCCAAAAGTGTTTAGTACTAGTCGCTAATTGACTACTACTTATAAGTTTTTTATTTTTATGTATTGACCGTAGAAGTGTTCCGGCAATAATTTTTATGAGCAGGGATGATGTTCCCCTGGTCTCAGAAGGTGTAAGGATGGACAGCGGAGTAATGGACCCAGAGTGGCCACCCTACTGTTACCACCGCACAAGATAGGGAAAAATGTTAGGGAAATTGAATATTTAAGGGATAATAAATATAAAATAGCTGAAAGGATTGATATTAGATTCCAGAAGTATAAATGAAGAAAATAGAAGGAAGATAGCAGACCGATGCTTAATTGATAAAGCGAGTATATAAAAGTAAATAGAAATGAGTGTTAAATATGATTAGTGTTTAATATGATTAAGTTTAATATATTAAGATATGTTAAGTTTAATATGATTAGTGTGACCAGTCCTTATCAAATAAAATGTGGAAGTACCACTACCCAGAAATGAATAATTGATGAATTTGCCTCCAAGAGAGAGAGAGAGTAAAGTAAGAAAACAGCGATTACCACCAGTCGGAATTACCAGTCCGTTTATAACCAGTTTGAACTGAAACACTATTATGAAGATAAAGTCAAGACCATTAGGAGACTTGAACCAATCAACAATTTATTTCTATAAACAAGTTAAACTAAAATAAATTTGTTCTAGTGGGGGGGCTTTATGTAACGTTACATAACCCGGTCCCAATAAATTAACTCATGATAATATAAAGGTCAGAAATGGGTAACCTATGGCTCGCTCAAAATTAAATTATATCACTCAACATGACAAACAATTCGAGTGATATATGGTGCAAAGTGAGTTATAGTGTACCCATGGAGGTAAAAGTGAAAGTGAAGGTAACTTGTTACAGAACTGTGCTGTAGGTTTGGAAATTATAAAACTATGAGAGTAGGCTATGATACTACTAACTGATCTTGTATTTTATTTTGTTTATTGTAATATTTATATTGTATGAACAACTAATTGTTATACCCAAGTTAATATTATATTTTTTTTAAATAATTGTGTTAGATTATAAGAAAACCCAGGGTTAATTTTAAAAAATATAAAAATTTAAATATCAAAGGATAATAAAAAATTAAAATAATCCTATGAAGGAAATGGCAACAGGAAGTAGTGCCGTGTAGAAATACTATGACATACTAAATAAATAATATATTAATTTATTTAAAAATAATAAAATTATCAAATACTTATATACAATGTCATCAGAAAATGAACAAAAACTTATTACGTAAACTAAAATAGTAAAGAAACCGGAATGGAAAAGAATTATTTTTCGGTAAATAAAATATAAATTTATAATAATTATAAACTGCCTGTATAATAAAAATACAATGTGTTACTAAGAGTGATGGAAATAACAAGTATTGTTAGAGAAAAATTTTGAACTAAAACCGTAGAGTTGAAAAAATGATGCTACTACAATTATAATAAAAAATAACCTTTTCGGAACTTGAGAGGAGTGCAAATTGATACAAAATTAACTAGCCGCATGATCACTTCAAAATCATCCATGATTTATCAAAATTAGATGGTTCTACTCCTTTATAAACAGTGAAAGAAAACCTTCTGATGATTCAACTTGGTTTCGCATTATTCTAGTAGACGATCGAGAATTCGCCAGACGGTAAGGAAATTATAACGCAAGACGGACCTCACCACAGAAAAAGCTTCAATCCAGTAAGAACCATACGGAGCGAGGTAATATAAACATTTTTTTGTAATAATTCAAGAAGAAAACGCATTCCGAACGTTGAGATTGTAAATAAAATAGTCATCTAAACATGTTTTTAAAGTAAACAAATGCACGCTGCACTCTTACGGACATTCCAGGAACTACATACTACACGGAAAAATAAACAAATAATTTAATAATTTTTTCGGTATTTGTAAAGCGTAGTAATTATCCATTTCTGACACTCTCGTAACAAAAAGAACTTACCCTGAACCCTGGGGAATTATTAAGAATTATATATTAATTGATGTTTTTTTTTTAAATAGTGTAAAATTATGAAACAAAACCATATATGTTTTTCTCTTTAAACAATTCCGTGTTTGCTCTGTGAAGTCGAGATTATGTTTTATTGAAAGAAAGATCAATTGTAATACTTGTATTTTGGTGGCAGGAAGCAAAAAAACCAATAATATAAATAAATGATATTATTGAAAAATAATCCTGAATAATAAAATGTGTTATAATTTTTGTAGTGGGTAGTTGTAATAAATTTCAGCACAAAAACAGAAGAAATCAAAACCTCGGATCAAATTTTGCTACGGTGTAAGCTGGTTGAACTATACTTAGAAACTTATCTCACCATCAGCTGATTTAAATCACAGCGAACAATTTGAGAAAATCCGAAATCGTCTAAGCCAAGTGTAAATAATTGGTACTTACTCTCTCTTCTTCATAAGGCTGAACAACTTCCCTCCTTGACCCCAAATCACACACTCTCGATTTCTATTTAGATTGAGTAACACAAAATAACAAAAAATAGAAAAATCCTTTATTTATACTTTTTAAAACGTCAGTTATTATAATTCATAAGTGGCGACTGCGGAGAGGCGGAAACATTAACACCTATCATCTAAAAAGCAGTACGTTACAAGTTTGGCGAACCCAATAGTGGGGCTTGACTAAAGGTGGACGTTTCGCTAGTACCTCATAAGCAGTACGTTACAAGAATGGCGCCCAACGTGGGGCATATAATATAACTCTACTGTACCTCACTGCGTTACGTTACAAGATTGGCGAACCCAATAGTGGGGCTTCACTAAAGGTGGACGTTTCGCTAGTACCTCATAACCGCTACATTACAAGATTGGCGCTCAACGTAAAAGGGCTGTAATTAGAAAAGAATTTTGATATTTAATAAAAATATATACCAAAAAATCTAATTATCGTCGGCAGTTATGAGAAAACAAGAAATGCATAATATCCGAGGCAGATCGAAGAAGAGGACAGAAGAAAAGGAGATTGAAGAAGGTGGACAGGAACAAGAAATAGAGTTAGTCACGGACAGTGAAATGGACCAACAGACAGGCGATAAAGAAGAAACCGAAGTAATTATGGATACGGAAAAGGAAATAGTTGAAGAGGATGCCCAAGGGGACCAACCAGACAAAGCGGTAGCCAGAGAAGAACCTAATTGGCAAGACATGATGAAATTTATGGCAGAACAATTTAAGGAACAGAATAAACAAACTAATGAACAATTTAAGAAACAGGAGGAAAACTTGAGACAAACCAATGAGGAAAATAAAGAAAATTTTAGGAGACAGGAGGAAAAATTGGATAAAATAATTGAAAACTCAAGGAAACAAAATGAAGCCTTGAGTGAAAAATTTGACAAACTAGATGAGAATTTTAAGAAACAGGAAGAGAACTATAGGAAGCAAAATGAAACTTTGAGAGATGGTTTAAAACAAATTGAGAAAATAAACGAAGAAAGTTTAAAGCGGATTGAGGGTAAGATGGAGAAGTTCAATAAGGAGATATGGGAAACTTTTGGAGAGAAGTTTGAAAATGTTAATACGCTCATCCAAAAAGCAGATACATACAAAGAGGAGACAAATAAACAAATGGACCATAGTGTCAAGAGTTTGGAGGAAACATCAGACAGCACTTCAGAAGGTATTAAAGTAAGTCCGAATACAGAAGAGAGTAGGAAGGAAATAGAAATTACAGAATACCAAGGTGTAATGCCATCTGAAAATAAAAACAGCCACAACAAAAAGGATGTTCAAACCGTGGAAAAGAAGACCAAGAAAATAATAAAAACATGTAGAAAGAGAATCATAAATACCAAGGAAGAATGGGAGATGATTACAGGTGGATTAATTAAGGTATTCAACCTTCCAATTAACGAACAGAGGGAGTTAATTAAGTTTACATCCCAGTTAAATGTGTCAACGATGGAAGTGTATCAGACAATATCAGTCGTATCTTCAAGACGGAATACAACATTCAAATATTTGGTAAATAATCCAGAGGTAAAAGGGAATGAAATGAGATTAAATATGAGCAACTATGTTATGTTAGAGGAGGTACAATACTTGTTAGTTAAAAAGGAACGAATTATGACGGAAGACCGGTACTTAAGTGAAAGTTTCATAGCAGCAAAGTGGGAGAGCCGGATGGTAAGAAGATTATCAAGGAGAGAATTAATTCCGAACACCCCAGTAATCCGAGTAAAGGGGGTACCTGAAATAATGGACCACGGTTAAACAGACTCCAAACAAACCAGAAAAAAGGGACGGATTTTATGGATACAGGACCAAGCAACCCAGTGTAAATAAAAAACCCCAAAATTCTAAAAGCATGTAAGGACAACTTACTCAAGGTATTTCGAACAATATAATTTAAAGTGAAGAAACAAAAACCCCAAAATTCTAAAAGCATGTAAGGACAACTTACTCAAGTTATTTTGAAACCATATAATTTAAAATGACAAACCACCAAGAAAAAGAGAACAGATGATTAAATAATATTTATAAAGAACTGATTTAAAATGGACTAATAGGAAAAATAATATTTTGATGGTAACAAAAGAAGAATAAATAAATAAACAATTAATGGTAATGTGCTCAGATAAGAAAGTACAATAAGAAGAATAACGAATAATTTAATGACTACAATGAAGCTGAAGGAGGATGATAATTAATACAACAAAAATTAGAATTTCTCGGAATTAAAGATTAGATAAGAAGAAATGATACGGAGAAATATGTCACAAGAAGTAAAGTCCAAAGAATTTTAACATAAGGCCTATCAATAATGTTATATGCTATTAGTTAATGGAAAAGAAGAAGGAATCAAGGAGAAGAAGAAATATATAAATAGATGCAAACAGCTACAGTATGAAGAATCCCAAAAGTGTTTAGTACTAGTCGCTAATTGACTACTACTTATAAGTTTTTTATTTTTATGTATTGACCGTAGAAGTGTTCCGGCAATAATTTTTATGAGCAGGGATGATGTTCCCCTGGTCTCAGAAGGTGTAAGGATGGACAGCGGAGTAATGGACCCAGAGTGGCCACCCTACTGGTACCACCGCACAAGATAGGGAAAAATGTTAGGGAAATTGAATATTTAAGGGATAATAAATATAAAATAGCTGAAAGGATTGATATTAGATTCCAGAAGTATAAATGAAGAAAATAGAAGGAAGATAGCAGACCGATGCTTAATTGATAAAGCGAGTATATAAAAGTAAATAGAAATGAGTGTTAAATATGATTAGTGTTTAATATGATTAAGTTTAATATATTAAGATATGTTAAGTTTAATATGATTAGTGTGACCAGTCCTTATCAAATAAAATGTGGAAGTACCACTACCCAGAAATGAATAATTGATGAATTTGCCTCCAAGAGAGAGAGAGAGAGTAAAGTAAGAAAACAGCGATTACCACCAGTCGGAATTACCAGTCCGTTTATAACCAGTTTGAAATGAAACACTATTATGAAGATAAAGTCAAGACCATTAGGAGACTTGAACCAATCAACAATTTATTTCTATAAACAAGTTAAACTAAAATAAATTTGTTCTAGTGGGGGGGCTTTATGTAACGTTACATAACCCGGTCCCAATAAATTAACTCATGATAATATAAAGGTCAGAAATGGGTAACCTATGGCTCGCTCAAAATTAAATTATATCACTCAACATGACAAACAATTCGAGTGATATATGGTGCAAAGTGAGTTATAGTGTACCCATGGAGGTAAAAGTGAAAGTGAAGGTAACTTGTTACAGAACTGTGCTGTAGGTTTGGAAATTATAAAACTATGAGAGTAGGCTATGATACTACTAACTGATCTTGTATTTTATTTTGTTTATTGTAATATTTATATTGTATGAACAACTAATTGTTATACCCAAGTTAATATTATATTTTTTTTAAATAATTGTGTTAGATTATAAGAAAACCCAGGGTTAATTTTAAAAAATATAAAAATTTAAATATCAAAGGATAATAAAAAATTAAAATAATCCTATGAAGGAAATGGCAACAGGAAGTAGTGCCGTGTAGAAATACTATGACATACTAAATAAATAATATATTAATTTATTTAAAAATAATAAAATTATCAAATACTTATATACAATGTCATCAGAAAATGAACAAAAACTTATTACGTAAACTAAAATAGTAAAGAAACCGGAATGGAAAAGAATTATTTTTCGGTAAATAAAATATAAATTTATAATAATTATAAACTGCCTGTATAATAAAAATACAATGTGTTACTAAGAGTGATGGAAATAACAAGTATTGTTAGAGAAAAATTTTGAACTAAAACCGTAGAGTTGAAAAAATGATGCTACTACAATTATAATAAAAAATAACCTTTTCGGAACTTGAGAGGAGTGCAAATTGATACAAAATTAACTAGCCGCATGATCACTTCAAAATCATCCATGATTTATCAAAATTAGATGGTTCTACTCCTTTATAAACAGTGAAAGAAAACCTTCTGATGATTCAACTTGGTTTCGCCATAATTCTAGTTGACGATCGAGAATTCGCCAGACGGTAAGGAAATTATAACGCAAGACGGACCTCACCACAGAAAAAGCTTCAATCCAGTAAGAACCATACGGAGCGAGGTAATATAAACATTTTTTTGTAATAATTCAAGAAGAAAACGCATTCCGAACGTTGAGATTGTAAATAAAATAGTCATCTAAACATGTTTTTAAAGTAAACAAATGCACGCTGCACTCTTACGGACATTCCAGGAACTACATACTACACGGAAAAATAAACAAATTATTTAATAATTTTTTCGGTATTTGTAAAGCGTAGTAATTATCCATTTCTGACACTCTCGTAACAAAAAGAACTTACCCTGAACCCTGGGGAATTATTAAGAATTATATATTAATATATAATTTTTTATTGCTATTACTACCTTGCATTCTTATTATTTTTATATAATGATAAATTTATTTATCTGACCCTTGTATTAATATGGGATATAGATATTTATTTGCCTATTCTATTTCTAATATTTTTATTTATGTAACGTCGAGGACCGCATTTCTGTTGCGTTACAATATAATATATATAAGGAGTGCAAAAATAACCGCATTTATAAAATGTTCTAAATCAATGAATTTTCATCTTCCAGAGTTGAACCAAACATCAGTTGTAGTTAAATTTAATTTTAGTACCAAGACCTTTAGCATTGTGCAGTAATTTTTGGCTAAACTTAGTGTGAGACAGTGGCGGACTAAGGGGGCGGCCCACCCCGGGCCTATGGTCCTGGGGGGCCTCCAAATCTCGAGGGCCTCGAGATTTGGAGGCCCCCCAGGACCAGACCATTTTTAATCAAATCCCAAAAAAGGCCAAAATATGTTCAGTAAATAAGAGACAGTTTGGAGTTCGAGGCCCCATACGTATGCAAAATATAAACATAGGTACCTACTTACCTATTATCAGGCCATGGCAATTATCAATGGGTGTGTTCAGAATTTTTAGAATTTTTGTAAAACGTTGCATGAAACTTAAAAACTGTAGAATGATAACCAGTTGTTATGAGTGTGGACGTTGCTGCTAGATGGACAGCCCAAGAAATCCTTCAATTTATAATTAAATGGGACTTCAGTGAATCATTACCCTGTACATCACTTATAATCCAATACTTCTTGACCATTTGTATCTCAGTCGCATCATGTGAGAGAAGTTTTTCTAAACTGAAACTAATAAAAAATTATCTTCGCTCTACGATGAATCAAGAACGACTAGCCAATCTGTCCATTTTATCAATTGAAAGAAAAGTTTCAAATGAAATAGATTTCAACGACATTATTGAGGATTTCAGTAAAATAAAGGCACGAAAACATGTACTATAATAATATCAATAATAACTACTATCTCTATGTCTATATGTAATAAACATGTACTAAGGTTACGAAACTAACTGATATTATAATTGTACAAGCTTTGTTTCCAGACATATAAAATAAAAGGTAATTTTCTTATTCTATTCTTTATTATTTCTTTGCACTCTACCTGATGGTTGCTGTGCTAAATGCTGATTCATATTCTAAGTTTCTCACCTATATCTTTAAGTATGTATATTACAATTACTAGAGTGTAGAGTACACACATTATAAATACTTGATTTTTTGTTGTCAGCCATTACATCTATATTATTCATTTTTTACAAAATGTACACTACAAATACATCAATTTCTAAGCAGACCGGGGGCCTCATTTAGTTTCACCACCCCGGGCCTCTGACGGGCTTAGTCGCCACTAGTGTGAGATCAAAAGAATTAAGCTAAACTTTAAAATTAACCAAATATTTTAAAGGCAATGGAAGAGTTATCAGATATTCAGACTACTATAACTTGGTTAATTGTTATAATAGACAATTTTAAATTATACCAAAGTAAATGTATTCTCATATAACGCAAAAATTTTATTAACTGGTTTTCAATAAAATCAATGTTTTCATGTAATTTTCAAGAAATGCAAATAAAAATAAAAATTTACTAAGTTGAAAATAATTTCCAACTTCACAATATAACTCAGTTAACTTTTCAGTGGTTTAGTCAATACACATGTAGTAAAAAACAAAATTAAAGTTAATTTCTTAGGCATTATTGTTATTTTGTTTACTCGTTGGAATTAGCGAGTTGTAATAAATGCAACTTTTGATGGAACAGTGAGGATGAAACACATCAAACTGCTACAACCCATTCAAATTTATTAGTAGAACGATGGAAAACTATCAACCATCTTATAAACAATCAGCAATCTTATTAGCAACTTTTTTGTTATCATTAATACTGCCTATCGTATGCAAAGAAACCAAGGATTAAATCAAGTTTTCAGTAAGATGTGAAAGAATTTCAGTCTTTTCAAATACTATAATCCGGTCATTGTTGTCATAGATAAATTAAAAAAAAAAACAAATTTTACTAACTACAGAAAACATTTGGTGTCTTTTTTGCTACAGAAGGTATCTTCAAATTATTATTACCAAAACACCCATATTTCACACCTTTCAACTCCTATAAAAAATGTCAGATGTGGGGCCAGGCTGTTGCACATGAAAGCAAACAGAAAGTGTACCTGCCCAAGTTTGTTGTCCAGACACAGGACAGTGGAAAATGTGTAAGAGCCTCCTTGTGGGAGCCATCTACTTCAGCATAGCAGTCACGATTGCTGCGTGGCTTTTTGTGGCCACCCTAATATGGCTGTGAACTTCTTCAGGGGAATCCTTAGGGGAGTACACAGCCACCACCCTGGGTGTATAGTGATGATGGTGCAATTAAAATACTGTAAAACCTTACTTGCATGCCTTGCATCATGCAAGTAACCTTACATCATGCAAAGGTGACCTGCATTTTAACATCGTAGTGCTATTAACACATGAAACTAGTGTTCATTTGACTGCAACTCAGGCAACACACAGACTCCAGGGTAATAAGACACATAGCACACTTCTATCTATATACAATGTAAACATATCCTGAAAATCTCCAAGTTTAAAAATATATACATGAATTATTCCATATTTCAATTAAAATTGTAGCTCTAAATGAGACCTAATAAACATTTTAACAAAACAGAAGTTAATAATTATAATGCTTCAAGTTTGTCTCCATTCAAATCAGAATTGTATCCTCCACTTTTGAGAGCATCATGTATTTCATGGAGAAGTACTTGTTAAAAGGTCTCACTTATCTTCGGTAAAATACTGAAGGAAAATGAACTGTAATTCATTTCCAAGTTTGTTATGTTTACTTGCTGAACTGCTACTCGTCATGTTCCGGATGAGGCCTTTAGTGTTTCCACCATTTTCAAGTCCTAGGAACCATGTCCTAAGGTCATGGATTAGGACTTGAAAATGGTGGAAACTCTGAAAAGCCTCGTCCAGAACATGACAAGTAGCAGTTCAGCAAGTAAACATGACACAGTTAGAATTACAGAGACTGCTAATTCAAATAACAAGATGTAATTCATTTGATGGAGACCAAATGCCAGCATTGGTAAGTGATGTTCATGAACATGATATAGGTAATCATAATCAAAATATTACAATTATGTATTTTTTCACAAATGGTATGACTTTTATAACACCATAAACTTAAATTTCTTCTGATGACAGAATGGAAATTATGTCCAAATGAGTGTCTCATGAAATGGATGATGATGATGTTGAGGCTGTTGATGAATTATAACCAATTACTTCACAGAATTTGACTCATATAATTCATTTTTTTATGTATATATTAATTTGAATTATAGTGTTTGAATATAAAATAAATTCCCTTCCTGAATAAATAAATTAATTGTAAATTCTGTTCCTGAACAGATTTTCCCTTCTCCTTCGCCACTTCACTATAGCCATAGAGGCAATTATGGTACCTAACTTATTCACAATACTATATCATCCCCTTGGTTTATACTTTCTTGCTTTAATTAATTAGACAGTGCTACCATGACTGTCTTTCATTTCCTCAGCAACTGAATGTATTAAGGCTAAATTTTTCCATAATTTTATATGTTTTAAGCATGCACACACATACATCATGTATGCATTATTTATTTATTACTAGCAAATTATTACCTTTTACCTAACCTAATCTATCTATTTTTGCATTCCCTTAGGATTGCACATGGTCTGTATTATTATTATGAATCCACTTACCTTAGATTAAAGGTCACGAATTCCCTGTGTCCATTGTATATTTTTATTAATGAAGTAGTTATTTAATAAATTAAAAATAATAAAATAAACAACAAATACATTTTTTTAATGGAAAAAAGAATATAATGCCTGTTTTAGCAATGCACACACACACACACACACACACACACACACACACACACACACAAATACTACCAGTGTCATCTGACTCTGTTCCAGGAACTGTGAAATGTACCAGTAATTAGTATAGGTTTGTCATAAATAAACGTGACAGATGGAAGAATGATTTTCTTAAATGAAATAAAGTTGTATAAATATTTGTTAAATAGGTTGGTTTATCTGTACTTCTTCATGTCTTAATTCATTCCAGGCCCAGAAAACCCATCTACCTGTGTCTTTGTAACTAGGGGTTTATAATAAATAAAATAACTCAAATTTGAAATAAAAATCACTTATTTATTATTTTTTTAACTAGTTAACAATCTACAAGCAGGATCACCAAGTTCAGATACTTAGAGGTAATCTGCTACTGTATTTCTATTTGTACACTAAAAATAGTCAGCTTAAACGAAATCAATCAATAGAATATTTTAAGCAGTTTTAAACAATTTACTTAATTTTAAGCAAATTATTATAAACAGATTTTTCTATTATATATATATATATTTTTTTTGTAACGTACTGCTTATGAGGTACTAGCGAAACGTCCACCTTTAGTCAAGCCCCACTATTGGGTTCGCCAAACTTGTAACGTACTGCTTTTTAGATGATAGGTGTTAATGTTTCCGCCTCTCCGCAGTCGCCACTTATGAATTATAATAACTGACGTTTTAAAAAGTATAAATAAAGGATTTTTCTATTTTTTGTTATTTTGTGTTACTCAATCTAAATAGAAATCGAGAGTGTGTGATTTGGGGTCAAGGAGGGAAGTTGTTCAGCCTTATGAAGAAGAGAGAGTAAGTACCAATTATTTACACTTGGCTTAGACGATTTCGGATTTCTCAAATTGTTCGCTGTGATTTAAATCAGCTGATGGTGAGATAAGTTTCTAAGTATAGTTCAACCAGCTTACACCGTAGCAAAATTTGATCCGAGGTTTTGATTTCTTCTGTTTTTGTGCTGAAATTTATTACAACTACCCACTACAAAAATTATAACACATTTTATTATTCAGGATTATTTTTCAATAATATCATTTATTTATATTATTGGTTTTTTTGTTTCCTGCCACCAAAATACAAGTATTACAATTGATCTTTCTTTCAATAAAACATAATCTCGACTTCACAAAGCAAACACGGAATTGTTTAAAGAGAAAAACATATATGGTTTTGTTTCATAATTTTACACTATTTAAAAAAAAAACATCAATTAATATATAATTCTTAATAATTCCCCAGGGTTCAGGGTAAGTTCTTTTTGTTACGAGAGTGTCAGAAATGGATAATTACTACGCTTTACAAATACCGAAAAAATTATTAAATAATTTGTTTATTTTTCCGTGTAGTATGTAGTTCCTGGAATGTCCGTAAGAGTGCAGCGTGCATTTGTTTACTTTAAAAACATGTTTAGATGACTATTTTATTTTCAATCTCAACGTTCGGAATGCGTTTTCTTCTTGAATTATTACAAAAAAATGTTTATATTACCTCGCTCCGTATGGTTCTTACTGGATTGAAGCTTTTTCTGTGGTGAGGTCCGTCTTGCGTTATAATTTCCTTACCGTCTGGCGAATTCTCGATCGTCAACTAGAATTATGGCGAAACCAAGTTGAATCATCAGAAGGTTTTCTTTCACTGTTTATAAAGGAGTAGAACCATCTAATTTTGATAAATCATGGATGATTTTGAAGTGATCATGCGGCTAGTTAATTTTGTATCAATTTGCACTCCTCTCAAGTTCCGAAAAGGTTATTTTTTATTATAATTGTAGTAGCATCATTTTTTCAACTCTACGGTTTTAGTTCAAAATTTTTCTCTAACAATACTTGTTATTTCCATCACTCTTAGTAACACATTGTATTTTTATTATACAGGCAGTTTATAATTATTATAAATTTATATTTTATTTACCGAAAAATAATTCTTTTCCATTCCGGTTTCTTTACTATTTTAGTTTACGTAATAAGTTTTTGTTCATTTTCTGATGACATTGTATATAAGTATTTGATAATTTTATTATTTTTAAATAAATTAATATATTATTTATTTAGTATGTCATAGTATTTCTACACGGCACTACTTCCTGTTGCCATTTCCTTCATAGGATTATTTTAATTTTTTATTATCCTTTGATATTTAAATTTTTATATTTTTTAAAATTAACCCTGGGTTTTCTTATAATCTAACACAATTATTTAAAAAAAATATAATATTAACTTGGGTATAACAATTAGTTGTTCATACAATATAAATATTACAATAAACAAAATAAAATACAAGATCAGTTAGTAGTATCATAGCCTACTCTCATAGTTTTATAATTTCCAAACCTACAGCACAGTTCTGTAACAAGTTACCTTCACTTTCACTTTTACCTCCATGGGTACACTATAACTCACTTTGCACCATATATCACTCGAATTGTTTGTCATGTTGAGTGATATAATTTAATTTTGAGCGAGCCATAGGTTACCCATTTCTGACCTTTATATTATCATGAGTTAATTTATTGGGACCGGGTTATGTAACGTTACATAAAGCCCCCCCACTAGAACAAATTTATTTTAGTTTAACTTGTTTATAGAAATAAATTGTTGATTGGTTCAAGTCTCCTAATGGTCTTGACTTTATCTTCATAATAGTGTTTCATTTCAAACTGGTTATAAACGGACTGGTAATTCCGACTGGTGGTAATCGCTGTTTTCTTACTTTACTCTCTCTCTCTCTCTTGGAGGCAAATTCATCAATTATTCATTTCTGGGTAGTGGTACTTCCACATTTTATTTGATAAGGACTGGTCACACTAATCATATTAAACTTAACATATCTTAATATATTAAACTTAATCATATTAAACACTAATCATATTTAACACTCATTTCTATTTACTTTTATATACTCGCTTTATCAATTAAGCATCGGTCTGCTATCTTCCTTCTATTTTCTTCATTTATACTTCTGGAATCTAATATCAATCCTTTCAGCTATTTTATATTTATTATCCCTTAAATATTCAATTTCCCTAACATTTTTCCCTATCTTGTGCGGTGGTACCAGTAGGGTGGCCACTCTGGGTCCATTACTCCGCTGTCCATCCTTACACCTTCTGAGACCAGGGGAACATCATCCCTGCTCATAAAAATTATTGCCGGAACACTTCTACGGTCAATACATAAAAATAAAAAACTTATAAGTAGTAGTCAATTAGCGACTAGTACTAAACACTTTTGGGATTCTTCATACTGTAGCTGTTTGCATCTATTTATATATTTCTTCTTCTCCTTGATTCCTTCTTCTTTTCCATTAACTAATAGCATATAACATTATTGATAGGCCTTATGTTAAAATTCTTTGGACTTTACTTCTTGTGACATATTTCTCCGTATCATTTCTTCTTATATTTCAGGATTATTATTTTCAGAAATAATGTATGTAAACCAGTTTTCCCCATATAAAGTTAATTAAAATTCTTTAATGCATAGCATTCCAGGCATTTACAGTAGTAGATTCGTTTTACTAAATTTGAATTTACACAAATAATTCTCTTTGATTAACCAGAGTTACACACACAAACTAAATGCTGAGTGTCCTCCTAGTGTATAAATTCAGCTAAAACAGTATTCCAAAAACTTACCTTGTTACTAGAATATGTGACATGATGAACTTTTCATCATGTGTTCAACTTTGTGTTGGGAGTTAAGCATTTTAATAACTTATATTTATGCAGGCTTATAGCAAAATCTGATCATCATGGAAAAGGAATAAGGCATTTTGTAATAGCAATTAACTGATTAGTTCCTGCTGTATTACCGAATCATATTACAAGACCAATTTTTGTTTAATTGAAAAGATATATTTTAATTGTTTCTTTTGGTGCAATCTGTAAATTCCATGACACACGTCCATAAAGGTTTGAAAATATGCTTACTCCAGTTTGATAGGAATAAATTTTCAAAAAACTAATACAAATTTTTCGTATTGTTTAAATTAGCAGCCATCCTTACTATTTCTTTTATGAATTTGCTAACTGCTATAATTTTTTATTGTTCGACTAAGCTTTTCGTCATTACTGACATCTTCAGGTCTTAAACAACGACCTGAAGACCTGAAGGTTGTTTAAGACCTGAAGATGTCAGTAATGACGAAAAGCTTAGTCGAACAATAAAAAATTATAGCAGTTAGCAAATTCATAAAAGAAATAATACAAATTTGTTATGTCTGATCACACCAGCTATCCTGTCTATTGGCAATGAGACTTTTATCCAAATTTATCATATAGTATTGTGCTAAGGTGTTACACTACATTTGTATACTGTAATACAGTGTATTATTTGCAGACTGACAGGGTTATAAAAAATTCTGAAAGAATTGTTGCTTTTACAACACCAACCTTTATCAAGTGACTACTCAAATCTGCCAGTTTTTCACAGATCCCCTAGTGATGCTCCAAACTTTTCAAGGATTCTCCTGGCCTTAAAAAACTGACTGGCCTCATTGATTGACATGACTAATGTTAAATTTACTTTGGGATACTTCCAAACATAATACAGTTTACAATAAACAAACAAAATATTATGCCTGTCTAATTTTTTCCAGAACTGTATACACATAATTTTATCTGGATAGAACATTTATTAAACAATAATACTATTTGATGCAAATAATTAAAATATCGGTATGGAGAACCATACATGACTACCATGTTCTAAGATTTATATTTGAAATCATTTTAGAAATGAAATATTTCTATAGAAACTACTTCTACCTTCAGCCTCAACCACAGAACGGTGATCACTAACATATACCACCTCATGTTCATAAAACAGTATTCCAAACACTTACCTTGTTACTATGGTGTCTTCAACAGGTACATTGGTGTATAAATTCGTTATGTCAAATGATGCTAATGTTGAGTTGTGTGGTATATGGATGTGTTCTAGTTTTTTGACAAGTTCTATGTTGTTTTTAACAGAAGTGTTGTTTGTTGGTTAGATTTATGTTGTTTGTTGGTTAGATTTATATGTTTTCTGATTAGTTTATCTAGGTGTCTGGCGATTTTGTGGGAGGGTGCTTGTGTGTTATTTATCAAAGGTCAAATGGGTATATTGGGTTTGTGTATTTTTGGTAATGCGTTTAGTTTTGGGGGGTTAGGTTTAATTTCTTTTTAGGTATTTTATGTTTTCTGTTTGGATTATGTATTTTGCATTATTTATGAATTTGTTTTTGGTATTTTATTGTGGGATCTTTGGTTATTTGAGTTATATTGTTTTCGGAGAAGAATTTCTCAGTTTTATTGTTTATTTCTTAAATATTAGAATTACCTTGGTTCCTTCTTTGCAATTATGTTTATTTCTTGTTTGTTCATTATGACTGTTTTAATTTCTATAGGTACTTTTGGTGTGTTTGTTGTAATTTTGTGTTTTACATAATCTTTTGTGATTAAATCATTTGGTGTAAAATGTTCCAGATTATAAAATACACCTAACAGTTTTAACATACAATATATATAGTAACACCTCTATACATAGTAACAGGTATATCAATATACCTGTAATCACAGGTATGGGAAAGTAATGGCAAATCTTGCATAATCTTGTTATCAGTTATTGTTATTATTCGGCTAGTGCTATTAAATTCATATTGGCCCAAAGTGATCACAAAAGGAATTTATTATATTTGTTTACAGTCATCGGTGTTGATTCCAAGTGGATTTGAAATTTATATAAATTAATTTTCACTCACATGAATGAAGTTGCAACCGTAAAGAAATACAGAATATATTTTCTATGACAGCAGACAAGACAGGACACTTGTATTTTGCCTTTTATGTGTGTACATACATTCAGACATCATTTATTTGGATTGACTTCTGCAAGCTTGAAATCAAATACTAATAATGTTTTATGAATATTAATTACTACACTTTCGCATGTGAAACTTACTTTGTTTATTTTCCTCGTATGACATTTAAGTGTGGTGTTCGCCTTCATCAGCGGGGTATGATACAGAATGTCCGGAACTTGTAACGGTTTGTTTAGTTGGTAGGTTGTGTGGGGGAGTGTGGAGGTGGAAGGGGGTTATGTAAAATTATAATCCTCAAAGTATAATATTGAATTAATTGGGATGTTTTGTTAAATTGTTACGACGGTCTCACCGATCGTCACATAGTACAGTGGAAACCAAAATAAAACACACTTATGAATTTGCAAATTACATTTATTATATTTTTAATTGGTGTTGTTACATGCTTGTTCACTTCTTTTGTTACATTTTAAATCAGTGTTGTGTTGTGATTAGCTACGATGGTAGTGTTATTAGTACAGACGAGGATGCTGCAGTTTCTTTTCTTAAAGAAAAAGATTTGGTTCACAATCCTCGTCAATGTGGTAATGGACATGATATGATTTTAGCGCTTGGGCAGCAACAGCGTTGGTGTTGTAATAAGAAGACTTGCCGTGAGTATAAGCCAGTTTGCAAGGACACATTTTTAGAGGGGTCCAGATTACCCCTGAGAACAATAATAAAATTTATTTATGACTGGTGTGAAGGCCGTAGTAGTGTGAAAAACAGTAAAAATCAACTGAAAATTGACAACAAAATACACACACATTGGACGGCTTACTTAAGACACATCTGTGCTGAAGACATCATGAGCAACCCACAGAAAATTGGAGGACCAAATTTAACAGTTGAAATTGACGAGTCTCTTTGCCAAGAGAAAAAATAATGTTGGCCGGGTGTATCCACAACAGTGGGTTTTCGGAGGATTCTGTCGAGAAACAAAGGAATGTTTCTTGTGTCGTATCGAAGATCGGTCAGCAGCTACCCTCCTACCTCTCATAGTGGCAAATATTGAATCAGGGTCCATTATAATGTCAGATGAGTGGCGTTCATACCGTCAAATTGTTAATTTGCCACAACAGTACACTCATTTGACTGTAAACCATAGTTATAACTTCGTGGATCCTCAAACGGGAGCACATACACAAGGCGTAGAAAGCATGTGGCGGTCCTGTAAACGCCGAAACGTGATTGAATGTGGTGTGAGAAGGGAACGCTTAGATTCCTATTTAAGTGAGTTCATGTGGCGAACAAGAAATGCAAACCAGGATTTGTTCGAGTTCATGTGGAGGTCCGCAGAGGTCCAGAATATCTTTCCAGGTGATGCATCGACAATAATTGTGTAGTTACTGGAACAATCTGGGGATTCACAGACACTTAACTCGCTGTATTAATGTAGAAGTGTGTAGAGTCACCTCCTTACCACTCACGACTACCTGTAACAATATTGTAAATAATTATAAGCTGAACACTGTGGGAAAAAGTGCTAAGTGAAGGAAGAAAAAGTGTAATATAATGAATGATCAGTAATAACAGAAAAGACTGTTAAAATGAATGATTCACCCCAAATGTATGAAACAAATGAAACATAGACTATAAGTAAGATTAAGGGAGACATGATTTACATTATTCTGAATGTTCAGCAACATTGTATTAATTAGGATTTAAACCCAAGTCCCATATTTGTTTCAAGGGAAAAGACTACAATTAGAAGGTTCAATTTGTTTAATTAATTGTATTAAGAGTTAGTTATGTTTAAATATGTTTTGTGTGTAATAATGTTAGTAATGTTGCTATTAAGAATATTATGCTATTATGGCTATTATGAATTGTCAAAGAAGAAAAAGGTTGTAAGAAAATAGACACACTGTTATGTATAAAATACCATAGATACCTAAATTAGGCTCAGACACACTAAATAGAATTAATCAGTCAACAAAATTTGGCAAACTAAGGAAAAAATTACTACTATGGAATGTAAACCAGTTTGTAATAAGTAATAATCCCATCAATCAATGTAATCCCAGCCATAAAGACACAACTCTAAAGTAGCATGTCTATAATTCCTGTTTTAAGGTAATATTAGTGTTGGAAGGTAATAGAAGCATTAATTTCAGATAATCAAACCACAATCACAAGCATTAATCAAATCACATAATCAAACTACTCCTTTCCCTTAACCGATCTTCACAAAGAACAATACGTCTTGAGTACTCTACACAGGGCTGTACGCAGAAAATTATTTTATTCAGTTTGAATTTGCGGCTCTTATCGTTTGCCACAGAAAATACCCTTGTTAAAATGTTGCAGGTAAACTACCCCTTTCCATTAACCGATCTTCATCAAAACCAATAGGTCTTGAGTACTATACAAATCAGGGCTGTATGTAAAAAAATATTTGATTCTAAATATAATTATTACACTACTATTGTGTTCCGAGTTGTAGTGTAATAATTATATTTAGTTAATTAATGGACACGTCATGGACAACGAAATCCAAGTATTCGATTCTGTTTGAATTTTTGGCTGTTATCGTTTGCCATAGAAAAAAATCTACACACAAACACACACACACACACTTTTCGAAAAATGACTTTTCATGTTTTGAGGGTAGTACAATCAGAATCTGCAAAAATCTCGAACACGATTTTTTTTTTGCCATCACCATACTTCCATTTCCTTAAGGACATGGAAGTAAAAGGTAAGGGGCTTAACAATATCTACCACTTTTTAGATAAAGAAGGAGTATGCACTACGGTTAATAGCTTATGCTACAAGATACATAAGTGTTTATTTTAAAAATTAGTACAGTAACATACAAGACAGGTTACATGAACAACCGCTGGAAGAAACGGAGAATAAACAGTTACAGTGAGGTCGAAAGACGTAGAATTGAGCACTACAGAGTCAATTGGGTTTGTAAAGAAACATCAAACCCAATGTACTATTTTTACACACAACAATGTACTATCATTACCTAACCAACCACAACACTCATGTAGAGTAGATGTATTATTTAGGAAGTATCTGTGCCTCAACTAAGTACTAAGTCCAGTATACTGTAACAGGATCTACTGTTCCACACTGTAAATAAAGAAGACGGGCAATAATATATATTGTAACGTTTATCCCTTTTTCTTACCTTTAAATCTGTAGTATCTTGTCCGTGTAGTATTCTATATTGTAATAGATGTATTGGTATTGTTTTTGTATTCGTCAGTCTCACCTAACGTTATAGTTAAATTGTGTACCTTTAATTCAATTGTAAAGAAGACTGTTTGCATTAAATGTAATGTAATAATGTAACAATATGTATGTGTAGGCTGATTAGAATGGAATGGCTGTTTACTTACCACTTTACCTAGTATTTTGGTCACTTAACCAAAAATTTGTCCATTTTAAGTACAGACTCTAACCTATCAGATTTGACTGTAACTGGAATTTGTTGAAAACAAGATTAAACTATCACTCATATATTCAACCCCCCCCCCCCACAGAGAGTGTGAGGGGGAAGAGAGAGAGTTATATATCATTGTTGAATAATTAAGACATTCCTTTTAACAAAAATATACTTTTTAATTAAATTATTACAACTATTTATTTTTACTTTAATTATATTTATGTTTCTGAATAATTGAATACAATACAATAATTAAAATAAAAGTATATTGTTGTTAAAAAGTATTTTATTTTTTATTGAATAATAATAATAACATAAGAATATAAAATAAAGTAATTTGTAAATATATCGTTATACTTCTGACATGTAAAGTAGTATACATCAATAGTCTACTCTCATACAGTATACAAATTTGTTGGAAAATATCATGCACACTACTTGGCAAAGGTTCAACACTGATTTAAAAATGTTTTGTTTAATGCAAACACTGAAACACACTATACACAAGAAATAGAACTCATCATGAACATAACGTGATTATATTACTTCTTATGGTATAAGAATATGATATCGGTTTTTTATTTAATACCCACTTGTAAAGGAAAAAATACAGTTATTATTTTATAAATAACTTTGTTACAGCTGCTGTGAAGTTGTTTAGATTAAATAATGTAACCTAACCAACTTTTAAGTATTTAATATTAAGTATAAGTATATTTAATCCTCAGAGAAAATGAACAATTAACACCAGTTTTTGAAAGAACCATGAAAGGAGAGATGATGAGCTTGTGTACGAAATGCAAAGTGGAGTATCTTATGTAGAGATGAAAGCTCAACAGTTCAAACCAAATACATATGAATGGAGATGATTGGTAATATCTGGGACCTGTCACACAACAGAACACCATACAATGATGATAGTGTGTATCACTTATTTCATCACATCTCTTACCATCTAATGTGCCTGCTTTTAATAATATTTTCAAAGGATTTTAATACTTTGTTTTGACTGGTTTCACTGTGTAAATTACAAACCTGAATATAGTCCTGGAATACATACGGTAATCAATTTTTCCATTCACAGCCACGTTTCGCATTAAATCACGAATGCCTGCAAAGAAAAATAAATTACATCACCAGACACACCAAGTACTGACATATGAACATTAATCAATTATTTTGTTTAATCAGTCAACATTCTAAGAGACCAATATTAAAGGGTTTACAGATTATTGACGCATCCACCAAAACACACACACACAGGTTGTGGTATGTGTTACAATTGTGTCTTATTTTCAGCTAACCGTTCTTTTACAGGTGAAATCAGTACAATTGTACCTCGTGAGTATAAGGTTAGTTTAAGCTGTACCTATGATATTAAACATAATAATACACTGAACATGATTATTACACTTTATATGATATCAGCTTTTTGGCTTAATATCCACTTGTAAAAGAAAAAATACAAAATGATTATTATTTTATAATTAACTTTGTTACAGCTGTTGTGAAGTTATTTAGAATAATAATGTAACCTAACCTACTTTTAAGTACTGAATACCTTTAATGTGTCATGTACTGTGTTCAATAAGGAAACTAAATACTTTTACAGAGTACTTAAAATCCTTGAAAATGGTATTGGATTAAGCTTGAGCAATGAATAATTAAACTAAGCACATGATTTCAAAGTCAATATCATAATTAACTACGTATTCTAAATAGAACATACCAAATTGATAATACTTACCAAAGTCATGTAAAACAAGAATCATAAAGGGGCTTCATATTTTTTTATATCTTCAAGCATTTTCTCGAACAAATCCTGGTTTGCATTTCTTGTTCGCCACATGAACTCACTTAAATAGGAATCTAAGCGATCCCTTCTCGTACCACATTCAATCACGTTTCGGCGTTTACAGGACCGCCACATGCTTTCTACGCCTTGTGTATGCGCTCCAGTTTGAGGATCCACAAAGTTATAACTATGGTTTACAGTCAAATGAGTGTACTGTTGTGGCAAATTAACAATTTGACGGTATGAACGCCACTCATCTGACATTATAATGGACCCTGGTTCAATATTTGCCACTATGAGAGGTAGGAGAGTACCTGCTGATCGATCTTCGACAGGACACAAGAAACATTCCTTTGTTTCTCGACAGAATCCTCCGAAAACCCACTGTTGTGGATACACCCGGCCAACATTATTTTTTCTCTTGGCAAAGAGACTCTCGTCGATTTCAACTGTTAAATTTGGTCCTCCAATTTTCTTTGGGTTGCTCATGATGTCTTCAGCACAGATACGTCTTAAGTAAGCCGTCCAATGTGTGTGTGTTTTGTTGTCGATTTTCAGTTGATTTTTACTGTTTTTCACATTACTACGGCCTTCACACCAGTCATAAATAAATTTTATTATTGTTCTCAGGGGTAATTTGGACCCCTCTAAAAATGTGTCCTTGCGAACTGGCTTATACTCACGGCAAGTCTTCTTATTACAACACCAACGCTGTTGCTGCCCAAGCGCTAAAATCATATCATGTCCATTACCACATTGACGAGGATTGTGAACCAAATCTTTTTCTTTAAGAAAAGAAACTGCAGCATCCTCGTCTGTACTAATAACACTACCATCGTAGCTAATCACAACACAACACTGATTTAAAATGTAACAAAAGAAGTGAACAAGCATGTAACAACACCAATTAAAAATATAATAAATGTAATTTGCAAATTCATAAGTGTGTTTTATTTTGGTTTCCACTGTACTATGTGACGATCGGTGAGACCGTCGTAACAATTTAACAAAACATCCCAATTAATTCAATATTATACTTTGAGGATTATAATTTTACATAACCCCCTTCCACCTCCACACTCCCCCACACAACCTACCAACTAAACAAACCGTTACAAGTTCCGGACATTCTGTATCATACCCCGCTGATGAAGGCGAACACCACACTGAAATGTCGTACAAGGAAAATAAACAAAGTAAGTTTCACATGTGAAAGTGTAGTAATTAATATTCATAAAACATTATTAGTATTTGATTTCAAGCTTGCAGAAGTCAATCCAAATAAATGATGTCTGAATGTATGTACACACATAAAAGGCAAAATACAAGTGTCCTGTCTTGTCTGCTGTCATAGAAAATATATTCTGTATTTCTTTACGGTTGCAACTTCATTCATGTGAGTGAAAATTAATTTATATAAATTTCAAATCCACTTGGAATCAACACCGATGACTGTAAACAAATATAATAAATTCCTTTTGTGATCACTTTGGGCCAATATGAATTTAATAGCACTAGCCGAATAATAACAATAACTGATAACAAGATTATGCAAGATTTGCCATTACTTTCCCATACCTGTGATTACAGGTATATTGATATACCTGTTACTATGTATAGAGGTGTTACTATATATATTGTATGTTAAAACTGTTAGGTGTATTTTATAATCTGGAACATTTTACACCAAATGATTTAATCACAAAAGATTATGTAAAACACAAAATTACAACAAACACACCAAAAGTACCTATAGAAATTAAAACAGTCATAATGAACAAACAAGAAATAAACATAATTGCAAAGAAGGAACCAAGGTAATTCTAATATTTAAGAAATAAACAATAAAACTGAGAAATTCTTCTCCGAAAACAATATAACTCAAATAACCAAAGATCCCACAATAAAATACCAAAAACAAATTCATAAATAATGCAAAATACATAATCCAAACAGAAAACATAAAATACCTAAAAAGAAATTAAACCTACCCCCCAAAACTAAACGCATTACCAAAAATACACAAACCCAATATACCCATTTGACCTTTGATAAATAACACACAAGCACCCTCCCACAAAATCGCCAGACACCTAGATAAACTAATCAGAAAACATATAAATCTAACCAACAAACAACATAAATCTAACCAACAAACAACACTTCTGTTAAAAACAACATAGAACTTGTCAAAAAACTAGAACACATCCATATACCACACAACTCAACATTAGCATCATTTGACATAACGAATTTATACACCAATGTACCTGTTGAAGACACCATAGTAACAAGGTAAGTGTTTGGAATACTGTTTTATGAACATGAGGTGGTATATGTTAGTGATCACAATTCTGTGGTTGAGGCTGAAGGTAGAAGTAGTTTCTATAGAAATATTTCATTTCTAAAATGATTTCAAATATAAATCTTAGAACATGGTAGTCATGTATGGTTCTCCATACCGATATTTTAATTATTTGCATCAAATAGTATTATTGTTTAATAAATGTTCTATCCAGATAAAATTATGTGTATACAGTTCTGGAAAAAATTAGACAGGCATAATATTTTGTTTGTTTATTGTAAACTGTATTATGTTTGGAAGTATCCCAAAGTAAATTTAACATTAGTCATGTCAATCAATGAGGCCAGTCAGTTTTTTAAGGCCAGGAGAATCCTTGAAAAGTTTGGAGCATCACTAGGGGATCTGTGAAAAACTGGCAGATTTGAGTAGTCACTTGATAAAGGTTGGTGTTGTAAAAGCAACAATTCTTTCAGAATTTTTTATAACCCTGTCAGTCTGCAAATAATACACTGTATTACAGTATACAAATGTAGTGTAACACCTTAGCACAATACTATATGATAAATTTGGATAAAAGTCTCATTGCCAATAGACAGGATAGCTGGTGTGATCAGACATAACAAATTTGTATTATTTCTTTTATGAATTTGCTAACTGCTATAATTTTTTATTGTTCGACTAAGCTTTTCGTCATTACTGACATCTTCAGGTCTTAAACAACCTTCAGGTCTTCAGGTCGTTGTTTAAGACCTGAAGATGTCAGTAATGACGAAAAGCTTAGTCGAACAATAAAAAATTATAGCAGTTAGCAAATTCATAAAAGAAATAGTAAGGATGGCTGCTAATTTAAACAATACGAAAAATTTGTATTAGTTTTTTGAAAATTTATTCCTATCAAACTGGAGTAAGCATATTTTCAAACCTTTATGGACGTGTGTCATGGAATTTACAGATTGCACCAAAAGAAACAATTAAAATATATCTTTTCAATTAAACAAAAATTGGTCTTGTAATATGATTCGGTAATACAGCAGGAACTAATCAGTTAATTGCTATTACAAAATGCCTTATTCCTTTTCCATGATGATCAGATTTTGCTATAAGCCTGCATAAATATAAGTTATTAAAATGCTTAACTCCCAACACAAAGTTGAACACATGATGAAAAGTTCATCATGTCACATATTCTAGTAACAAGGTAAGTTTTTGGAATACTGTTTTAGCTGAATTTATACACTAGGAGGACACTCAGCATTTAGTTTGTGTGTGTAACTCTGGTTAATCAAAGAGAATTATTTGTGTAAATTCAAATTTAGTAAAACGAATCTACTACTGTAAATGCCTGGAATGCTATGCATTAAAGAATTTTAATTAACTTTATATGGGGAAAACTGGTTTACATACATTATTTCTGAAAATAATAATCCTGAAATGTAATCAGTACTTATATCAAGTTAAGTGCAATAATTAAATATATTCTTCAACTTGCACGTTAAATAGATCCCTTCTCCTTCACTTACCAGGCAAACATAAGGGAAGCTCTACTAAATACAGGATTTCTTGGAACTGTGTAGAGTGGGATCAGTGGAGTAACTTGCGGAGGGGGGTTATCAGGGGATCAATTCCCCTCCAGAACTATTCGAAATTTCAGCAGAATTCCATAATTTCCTAAGTAGACCCATTTCTAAGCCAGTTTTGTTTGTACAAAGTAATACTTATAAATAATTATAGAAATAAAAGTAATTACAATATTGTAACGTTATGTTTTCCCCTTACATAAAATAGGCCCCAACTTAAACCATTTCATGACCATGATACATGAAGAACAAAATACTAAGTCATTAACTAAATTGTATACTATAAATATTGTCTGAGATACGGTAATAAAAAGAGATAAGAATAATGTAATGAAACTGATAAGAACATTATCAATAAGAAGATTTTACTCCAGTAAACTGCATTAAAAATTGTTAAAAAAGATAAAACTAATGAAAGTTAAAAATAAAGCTAATGAGTTATTCTTAGATGACATCATTAATCTTATTGGTAATGGTGTAAAAGCCTTCCCACAGCGGTTGCAGGTTTGGGCTGATTTATTTCTTCCTTATCATGTTATAGAACTAGGCCTGGCAGCAGATGTGAGCCCTGAAGAAATTGCAACCAGTCTTCATCTTTGTATTTGCCAAAATAAAGTTGTTCTGAGCCAGGTCATGTAAATTCAGGTTAGGCCAAGTTGCTCATTAGACTTTGTCTAAATTTTAAAGATAATAAGTGTTGATAAAGATTTTAGGACCATACATTAAAAACATTGTTTGCACATATGAGTAGGAAGTAGATGTATTAATATAATGTTACCCAACAAGATACAGGAACAATTATGTATATTTAATTAAGTAGTTAGTGGACTTAAAACCTGCAGTAGAAACTCCAGTTTTTATAAAACAAATAGGGAGAGAATTGAAGATTTGATGTTTGTAAATGTTATATCTACTTTCTTCTAAGTAACTAATGGCTGGTTATTTGTAATCACGTTTCTCATAATGTATGTTGTTAATGACCTTTTTTTAAGGGTATGAAAAACAACAACAGATATTGGTATTTGAAAAAAGGTGAATTTTATTGGTACATACGAAAGTATAGAGTCAAATTTGTTTCTATTCATTAACAAAGGTCCGTACTGTAATAATTTTGTGTGTAATATACAAGCATTCTTTAATATGTTTACGAGATTCTCCCAATTTTATTTGCATTAATTCAGACCGTAGTAACATTAAATTCCACTGTAACCCATTATTAATACTTAATCATTTGCATGTTAACAGAAACTACACATTGCTTATTATTGCATTATGTTGAAAAAAGGATTTTAATGTACTTGTTTGGTTATACATTAGATTGTACTAGGTTCTAAATTGGAAGTACGTTTTAATTCCGGTACTTTGAATAAAGACAGCCTTTAATGTTATATACAGCCTTTGAATGTACACTAACTAAGGAAATGTCTGTTAAGTCTAATTAATTTTAAAAATCTAAAAGGTTAAGTTAAATAATTAAACGTAGCCACAACCTGCCAAAATCGTCTCTGTACCGTAATTATGTGCGATAAACTAATTTCTGTACTTCCAATAAATACACCCTTTTAATGTACACGAACAAAGTAAATTTTATTTAAGTTACATTGTCGTACATAACCTCCATAAGCTGGCATTACTTACTTCGAATAAATACAGCCGTTAATGTTATATACAGCCTTTTATCCATACAATAAATACAGCCTTTGAATGTACACTAACTAAGGAAACGTCTGTTAAGTCTAATTAATTTTTCAAAATGTAAAAGGTTAAGTTATATTGTTAAACGTAGCAACAACCTCCCAAAATCGTCTCTGTACCGTAATTATGTGCGATAAATGTAAACTAATTTCTGTACTTCCAATAAATACACCCTTTTAATGTACAGTGACAAAGTAAATTTTATTTAAGTTACATTGTCGTACATAACCTCCATAAGGTGGCATTAGTTACTTGTGAAGAAAACAGTTGGATGTACACATCGGACACCAAAATATAGTACACGCGCGGCGCCGGAAGTTACATTTTGCCGTTGAACATTCCCCAAGATCCTCCCTGAATCCGATCGATAATCGATTACTTCTAATACGATCGACGGATCATTCACTGTTTCCTGCGGCCAAAGACAACTTCCGTCTCCACGTTTATAAATTTTTCCGTGTTCAATGTGTACTAGAACTGTTTTCTTCACAAGTAACTAATGCCAGTTTATGGAGGTTATGTAGACAATGTAACTTAAATAAAATTTACTTTGTTAGTGTACAATAAAAGGGTGTATTTACTGGAAGTACAGAAATAATTTTCCATTTATCGCACATAATTACGGTACACAGACGATTTTTGGAGGTTGTGTCTACGTTTAACAATGCAACTTAACCTTTTAGATTTTTAAAATTAATTAGATTTAACAAAAATTTCCTTTGTTAGTGTACATTAAATTATTGTATGCATACAAGGCTGCTGTACATAACATTAAAGGCTGTATTTATTCGAAGTACCGGAATTAAAACCTAGTTCCAATTTAGAACGTAGACCTATAACGTATTTGCATATTTTATTGGGGTTTATTGGCACATATTTTATTAAAAGGGTGTATTTATTGGAAGTACAGAAATTATTTTCCATTTATCGCACATAATTACGGTACACAGACGATTTTTGGAGGTTGTGTCTACGTTTAACAATGCAACTTAACCTTTTAGATTTTTAAAATTAATTAGATTTAACAAAAATTTCCTTTGTTAGTGTACATTCAAAGGCTGTATTTATTGTATGGATAAAAGGCTGTATATACATTAAAGGCTGTATTTATTCGAATTAAAACCTATCGGTACTTCCAATTTAGAACGTATAACCTAGTAGGCTACGTTATTCGTACATACAGTATTTTATTGGAGTTTATTGGTACATATTTTATTAAAAGGGTGTATTTATTGGAAGTACAGAAATTAGTTTCCATTTATCGCACATAATTACGGTACAGAGACGATTTTGGGAGGGTGTGTCAACGTTTAATTATCTAACTTAACCTTTTAGATTTTTAAAATTAATTAGACTTAACAAACATTTCCTTACTTAGTGTACATTCAAAGGCTGTATTTATTCGTAGTACCGGAATTAAAACCTACTTCCAATTTAGAACACAGTACAATCTAACGTAGGCCTATAACCAAACAAGTACATTAAAATCCTTTTTTCAACATAATGCAATAAAAAGCAATGTGCAGTTTCTGTTAACACCCAAATGATTAAGTATTAATAATGGGTTAGAGTGGAATACTGTTAGCCAATTCATTTGTAATAGCTAAAATTGCCAAATTATTAAGCCTTTCTTGGTAGGTAGTGCTTCTCTGCCAAGTTTTCAGTGAATTCGCTATACTGCTCAAAGATTTTTCAGGAGACGAAACTGTAACTGGAATAGTACAGAAAAGCCTATAGGCAAGACAGAAGTTCACAAATACAGTTTGAAGGTTTTTGGAGTAGGCTTAGTGGATTCTTTTCTGATTCAAACTCTGTTTTATAAATGTTCTTCAAGTGTAATATTTCTTCAAATAGATCCATTGCCAATTCCTTTTTAAACTTGCTAATGAGAACTTTTACTTTCAATTCTAATTCATCATTTTCCATGTCCGTAAAGTTCAATACTGGTGGAAACAAGTCACGAATTGAACTAATTGCAGTGAATCGTGTTTTTATGTTGCCCATTACAAACTCTAATACTGGGTACATGACTGAGGTTTTAAATTTATTTTCTTGATCTTTGTTTACTGAATAATCACTATTGGATTGATCTGTACTTTTTTTCCACCTTTTGGGAGATTCAGGAGGAACTTTTATTAGTTCTTTTGCAATTAAGTTTGGTTCTTCAATTATGCTGTCTGGGTTATCACGCAACAATTTCAATTCTGTCAGAAAATCTTCCACTAGAGTTATTTCAATGAGTGTGATTCCTTTGCTTTGAATAACAACATTTTTTTAGTCAATATATGAAAGCACTTTGAACCAAAATGATGCCAACATTAAGCTCTTTGTGGAATTGAAATATTTCTTAAACCCTAATATGATGTTGTAGGCAGAGGGAGTTAGACTAGAAGACATCTTCTCTTCTAAAGTATATCCAACAATTTAAGTACTCCTGGGTAGTGCTTAACTATCGGTTTGACAGCTTGGATCCTCTCACTTCATCTTGTTTCAGGGAAGCTCTGCAGTGATAAAGGAATGTGCTTTTTCAAAACTTCCCAACATTTTTCTCTAGGGCTGCTAGAGAAAAATGAGTAAAGACTTGCAACATGCCCGAAAAATGTCATCACATCTGCATTGAGTTTTGCAGCATTAACACCCGCATGTTTCAAGGAATGCGCCCCACATGGTAAAAATATTATGGATTCGTTCTTTTCAAGAATTCTACTTCCAATTTAGAACCCAGTACAATCTAATGTGTGGAGAACCATACATGACTTCCATGTTTTAAGATTTATATTTAAAATCGTTTTAGAAATGAAATATTTCTACAGAAACTACTTCTATCTTCAGCCTCAACCACAGAATTGTGGTCACTAACATCTACCACCTCACATTAGCGCACTTGATTTTCACTGATGATGGCAGTCGATGGCACTTCCGAAACATCTGGTTTTGCAGAATACATTGGACCACGGCCAAACAGCCGGGAAAGGAATTTTATCAACAAACTACTTCATCGTTGCCGATAATGTAGTACACATATAAAAAATTATCCCCTCCCCTTCACCTATCATTTTAAATTATAGAAAATTATCCCCTCCCCCTTCAACTTCCCCTACCCCTTTTCATTTATCGATATTTCATCTACCTTTCTAGAGTGGATTATTATGACCTTTTCAGGATACTTTATTTATCAAAATTAAGTACTTTACTCTTGTTAAAACGTAAAACGTTGCAGGTAAACTACCCCTTCTCCTTAACCGATCTTCACCAAAATCAACAGACCTTGAGTCCTCTACAATATGCAAAAAATTATTTGAATTTGCGGCAATTATCATTCGCCATAGACAAAATTCTATACACAGACATCTTTCAAAAAATTACTTCTTTATGTATTGAGGGTAGTACAATCAGAATCAGCCCTTATCTCGAACACGATTTTTTTCACCATCCATTTCCTTATGGAACATGGAAGTAAAAACAATATCCTTCTTTTTATAATATGTATTGCACATGTTTTCTAACTCGGGACACTAATTATTAGATAAAATGTTTACCTTCATTTAAGCCAGCTTCCACTCACTGTGTTCTTTCTCAGAGGCCATAACATGTTTTTTTTTTTTAACGTTGCTGAACATAAATTGATGTTGAATTAAAAATAAAGTAAAGGATTAGCACCTGAATTTTGCAACGTGCAAGTTGAAGAATCTATTTAATTATTGCACTTAACTTGATATAAGTACTGATTACATTTCAGGATTATTATTTTCAGAAATAATGTTATGTAAACCAGATTTCCCCATATAAAGTTAATTAAAATTCTTTAACGCATAGCATTCCAGGCCTTTATGGTAGTAGATTTGTATTACTAAATTTGAATTTACACAAATAATTCTCTTTGATTAACCAGAGTTACACACACAAACTAAATGCTGAGTGTCCTCCTAGTGTATAAATTCAGCTAAAACAGTATTCCAAAAACTTACCTTGTTACTAGAATATGTGACATGATGAACTTTTCATGTTAAATAGTTTAAATACTTTGTGTTGAGAGTTAAGCAATTTAATAATTTTTATTTATGCAGGCGTATAGCAAAATCTGATCGTCATGAAAAAGGAATAAGGCATTTTGTAATAGCAATTAACTGATTAGTTCCTGCTGTATTACTGACTGATATTACAAGACCAATTTTTGTTTAATTGAAAAGATATATTTTAACTGTTTCTTTTGGTGCAATCTGTAAATTCCTTGACACACATCCATAAAGGTTTGAAAATATGCTTATTGCAGTTTGATAGGAACAAATTCTCAAAAAACTAATACAAATTTGTTATGACTGATCACACCAGCTATCCTTTCTATTTGAAATGAGCCTTTTATCCAAATTTATTACATAGTATTGTGCCAAGATATATCACTACATTTGTATACTGTAATACAGTAGTGGTAGAATATTATCATTCCACTAATATTACCCTAACATAATAAATGAAAATACATTATATACACATCTTTTGACATAATCATCCTTTCCCTTATCACTTTTTGCTTATCAATTTATTTGATGAATATATATTTAATGATTTATGTAAAATACAACAGGTGTTTAACGGGCACGTACTATGTGTAGACCTCTTATTTCCCTCCTCGGCAGGTTGAAGCTCAACTGGCACTAGAGTTGGGTATGAAATTATACTATGCTCATAGTCTGTCTGTTAGCAGCTAGTGGCATCTATTGACATTCACTCATGTCAAATTACAGAGTCGGTAAAGGATGTTCGAAATTTGAATGTAAACAAATTAATAGTTAAATAATTAATATAATGGAAGTATCACATATATAATGTATGTAAATGTAATTGTGAAAAAACGATGTAGGGCCTACTTCATATACAGATCAGAAGTAAATGATGAACTATTCTCTTTATGTAATAAGCCTTGTTACTAAGCAATATATATTTTTAAAAGCTTCTTATCATATTGAGATGAAATGGAGCGGCATTTGAAACATCTCTTAGGTATAAAAACAACATAACGACCTTTAAAAATTTGCCGCCCGTAGGCAGTAGCCTACTTTGCCTATGCATAAATCTGCCTCTGGTGTACATGCTAAATGCATCTGAACAGTAGTAAGAATGACTTAGTATCCTGTTGAGTTATTCACATTTCTGACGGATGATACGCAAATACTGGAAGGTAGGATGTGAGAGCCAGCAATAACCTTAAATAAAACTCTCATATATTTCAGTTATTACAGACAAGTGCTTGATTTGATAATTTTTTTAAAATAAAATTGTATATTTTAATGTAGCTTTACAGTAGCTTGACAGAAAGTGTAAAAATGTAAAATAAAAACGGCATGACTTAGGTGTAAATAAAAAGTGAACACTTTACAGTAGCACAAAAAATGACAAAAAACTGAGACAATGAAATGCTACAGTTCAGTTAAAAATTTTGCAATCTCCCTCACACAAAATTTTAAAGAATAAAGACATCAACACAACAAAATATTTTTTTTGGAGCAAAAGGAAACACAATGGAAAGGCATCTCATGTAGTATCACTTTGAAATTATGGTTTCAAAATGTTTAGGGAAAAGAATAAAAAAATGCTAGCATTAACAATCCAACAATGTATCTAAAAGATCAGGATCTTGCTAAGTACATTATAGGGAAAATTGGTTTTGTAGCTGCTAGTGGATGTTTGTTTCTATAAAAAATAATTGCAGTATCTAATAAATTATGGTACATATTTAATCATTTATTGAATAATTTGTCATTTATATAATTTTGTTTTTTTTTAATTTCTATAGATACTTTTGGTGTGTTTGTTGTAATTTTGTGTTTTACATAATCTTTTGTGATTAAATCATTTGGTATAAAATGTTCCAGATTATAAAATACACCTCACAGTTTTAACATACAATATGTATAGTAACACCTCTATACATAGTAACAGGTATATCAATATGCCTGTAATCACAGGTATAGGAAAGTAATGGCAAATCTTGCATAATCTTGTTATCAGTTATTGTTATTATTCGGCTAGTGCTATTAAATTCATATTGGCCCAAAGTGATCACAAAAGGAATTTATTGTATTTGTTTACAGTCAACAGTGTAGATTCCGGTGATGATTTGATAGGCAACATCCTAATTATCAGGCTAATGTGATAAAGTTCCAGATGAATGCCAAGAGTGTGGCTCTAGAATATTCTGCAGTGCTGCTGATTAACAGTATGTGATCAGCATCACATAGAGTACTACACATTTAAGCTATCTAATTGACTTGGTATTAGAATATTAGTAAAATGTGCTTGTTAACCAAATAGTGTGTTGTTACTCCTGAAAATCCCATTTCACTAAGAGCATTTTAGAAGTCTGGGTTATCTTTTATGTTTCACTCCACAAACATGCCTTTAGTTCAGCATTTCTTAACCTATTGGGCATGAGCCACTGCAGGGTCCCGAGAGGGCATTTGGTGGGTTGCAAAGTCAGGTTCGGAAATTTATTTACTGTGTCTTAAAAAGCTACTACATGTAAATAACTAAGATATATCATTTTAACTATTTAAATTCAACCTGTTTTGTACATAGTCTAAACTGTACATTTTTGTTATTCATGCTCTACCATTGTTTTTTACCAGCTCTGATGTTTAACTCTCTATAACCAGATTGAAAGTTGCTTCCCAGAGGGATACAGTGAATTCAATTGGATTCAAGACCCATTCTTGTATTTTGAAAGTTCTAACATGTTGTCAGTAAAACTAAATGAGCAATTGTGTGATATCATCTGTGATGCTGGGATTAAAACTAAATTTTTAGTAAATTATTTTGTATAGTTAGTGATAACATGAGACATGTCATGGACAACAAAATCCATAAACTTTTAGATTCTGACTTAACAAAGTTCTGGATATCTTTAAGAGATGAATATCCTGAACTTTCGGAGTTGCTCATCCCATTCACCACCTCATTCTTGAGTGAAATGGGATTTTCATCTCAAGTGAAAAGCAAGCACACAAATAGACTTGACGCACACTCAGATTTATGACTTAATTTAACCACTCTTGAATCCAACATACCCCAGCTTTTGCAGAAAAAGCAGCTCCAACTGTCACATTAGTAACTAATGATTAGTTAGGCAAGTAAAAACTCTTTTGTTTTTAACTTCAGCATGTGTTTATTAGAGCAAATTAGTCTTTTGAATTACATATTTGCTTTTCTATAATTAAGTGTATATATAATTTGTTTAAGCATAAAAGAAGGCTTAAAGTTCTCAGTGTTACCAAAAATATGATTATAAAGTGGGTGCACAAGTAGTTCTGCCATGCACACCCCTACAAGTCTAATTAATTTTAAAAATCTAAAAGGTTAAGTTAGATAATTAAACGTAGACACAACCTCCCAAAATCGTCTGTGTACCGTAATTATGTGCGATAAATGGAAACTAATTTCTGTACTTCCAATAAATACACCCTTTTAATAAAATATGTACCAATAAACTCCAATAAAATACTGTATGTACGAATAACGTAGCCTACTAGGTTATACGTTCTAAATTGGAAGTACCGATAGGTTTTAATTCGAATAAATACAGCCTTTTATCCATACAATAAATACAGCCTTTTATCCATACAATAAATACAGCCTTTTATCCATACAATAAATACAGCCTTTGAATGTACACTAACAAAGGAAATTTTTGTTAAATCTAATTAATTTTAAAAATCTAAAAGGTTAAGTTGCATTGTTAAACCTAGACACAACCTCCAAAAATCGTCTGTGTACCGTAATTATGTGCGATAAATGGAAAATAATTTCTGTACTCCCAATAAATACACCCTTTTAATAAAATATGTGCCAATAAACCCCAATAAAATATGCAAATAGGTTATAGGTCTACGTTCTAAATTGGAACTAGGTTTTAATTCCAGTACTTCGAATAAATACAGCCTTTAATGTTATGTACAGCAGCCTTGTATCCATACAATAATTTAATGTAAACTAACAAAGGAAATTTTTGTTAAATCTAATTAATTTTAAAAATCTAAAAGGTTAAGTTGTATTGTTAAACGTAGACACAACCTCCAAAAAGCGTCTGTGTACCGTAATTATGTGCGATAAATGGAAACTAATTTCTGTACTTCCAGTAAATACAAAATTTTATTGTACACTAACAAAGTAAATTTTATTTGTTACATTGTCGTACATAACCTCCATAACCTGGCATTAGTTACTTGTGAAGAAAACAGTTCTAGTACACATCGAACACGGAAAGAAATACAAACGCGGAGACGGAAGTTGTTTTTGGCCGCAGGCTATAGTGAAGGACCCAAGGCAACGTTCGTCTCCACGTTTGTATTATTTTTCCGTATTCGATATGTACTAGAACAGTTTTCTTCACAAGTAACTAATGCCAGGTTATGGAAGTTATGTATACAATGTAACTTAAATAAAATTTACTTTGTTAGTGCACAATAAAAGGGTGTATTTACTGGAAGTACAGAAATAATTTCCCATTTATCGCACATAATTACGGTACACAGACGATTTTTGGAGGTTGTGTCTACGTTTAACAATGCAACTTAACCTTTTAGATTTTTAAAATTAATTAGATTTAACAAAAATTTCCTTTGTTAGTGTACATTAAATTATTGTATGGATACAAGGCTGCTGTACATAACATTAAAGGCTGTATTTATTCGAAGTACCGGAATTAAAACCTAGTTCCAATTTAGAACGTAAACCTATAACCTATTTGCATATTTTATTGGGGTTTATTGGCACATATTTTATTAAAAGGGTGTATTTATTGGAAGTACAGAAATTAGTTTCCATTTATCGCACATAATTACGGTACACAGACGATTTTTGGAGGTTGTGTCTACGTTTAACAATGTAACTTAACCTTTTAGAATTTTAAAATTAATTAGATTTAACAAAAATTTCCTTTGTTAGTGTACATTCAAAGGCTGTATTTATTGTATGGATAAAAGGCTGTATTTATTCGAATTAAAACCTATTCGTACTTCCAATTTAGAACGTATAACCTAGTAGGCTACGTTATTCGTACATATTTTATTGGAGTTTATTGGTACATATTTTATTAAAAGGGTGTATTTATTGGAAGTACAGAAATTAGTTTCCATTTATCGCACATAATTACGGTACAGAGACGATTTTGGGAGGTTGTGTCTACGTTTAATTATCTAACTTAGATAGTAGGCTTCGTTATTGGTGCATATTTTATTGGGGTTTATTGGCACATATTTTATTAAAAGGGTGTATTTATTGGAAGTACAGAAATTAGTTTCCATTTATCGCACATGATTACGGTACAGAGACGATTTTGGGAGGTTGTGTCTACGTTTAATTATCTAACTTAACCTTTTAGATTTTTAAAATTAATTAGACTTGTAGGGGTGCGCGTGGCAGAACTACTTGCAGGGGTGTGCACCCACTTTATAATCATATTTTTGGTAACACAGAACTTTAAGCCTTCTTTTATGCTTAAACAAATTATATATACACTTAATTATAGAAAAGCAAAAGCAAATATGTAATTCAAAAGACTAATTTGCTCTAATAAACACATGCTGAAGTTAAAAACAAAAGAGTTTTTACTTGCCTAACTAATCATTAGTTACTAATGTGACAGTTGGGGCTGCTTTTTCTGCAAAAGCTGGGGTATGTTGGATTCAAGAGTGGTTAAATTAAGTCATAAATCTGAGTGTGCGTCGTCTATTTCTGTGCTTGCTTTTCACTTGAGATGAAAATCCCATTTCACTCAAGAATGAGGTGGTGAATGGGATGAGCAACTCCGAAAGTTCAGGATATTCATCTCTTAAAGATATCCAGAACTTTGTTAAGTCAGAATCTAAAAGTTTATGGATTTTGTTGTCCATGACATGTCTCATGTTATCACTAACTATAGAAAATAATTTACTAAAAATTTAGTTTTAATCCCAGCAACACAGATGATATCACACAATTGCTCTTTTAGTTTTACTGAGAACATGTTAGAACTTTCAAAATACAAGAATGGGTCTTGAATCCAATTGAATTCACTGTATCCCTCTGGGAAGCAACTTTCAATCTGGTTATAGAGAGTTAAACATCAGAGCTGGTAAAAACAATGGTAGAGCATGAATAACAAAAATGTACAGTTTAGACTATGTACAAAACAGGTTGAATTTAAATTGTTAAAATGATATATCTTAGTTATTTACATGTAGTAGGTTTTTAAGACACAGTAAATAAATTTCCGAACCTGACTTTGCAACCCTCCAAATGCCCTCTCGGGACCCAGCAGTGGCTCATGCCCAATAGGTTAAGAAATGCTTAACTAAAGGCATGTTTGTGGAGTGAAACATAAAAGATAACCCAGACTTCTAAAATGCTCTTAGTGAAATGGGATTTTCAGGAGTAACAACACACTATTTGGTTAACAAGCACATTTTACTAATATTGTAATACCAAGTCAATTAGATAGCTTAAATGTGTAGTACTCTATATGATGCTGATCACATACTGTTAATCAGCAGCACTGCAGAATATTCTAGAGCCACACTCTTGGCATTGTTGGATCAAACAATGTACAATGTTTGATTTGTTCTTGTATTCCATACTTCCAACAGTTTTACATGATACATTCCTAGCACGAATAAGAAAAGTTTAAATCTGCTGATGATCTAAAGGAGTGATAGTTATTTGAAGACTGACAGGGTTATAAAATAATTCTGAAAGAATTGTTGCTTTTACAATACCATCCTTTATCAAGTGACTACTCAAATCTGCCAGTTTTTCACAGAAACTGAAGTTTGATGATTAGATCCATCATGATGACCTAGTGATGCTCCAAACATTTCAAGGATTCTCCTAGCCTTAAAAAACTGGACTGGCCTCATTGATTGACATGATTAATGTTAAATTTACTTTGGGATACTTCCAAACATAATACAGTTTAAAATAAACAAAAAAAATTGTATGCCTGTCTAATTTTTCCAGAACTGTATACACATAATTTTATCTGGATAGAACGTGTATTAAACCATAATACTATTTGATGCAAATAATGAAAATTATTTATTATTAAATTATTATTAAATTCCACTCTAACCCATTATTAATACTTAATCATTTGCGTGCTAACAGAAACTGCACATTGCTTTTTATTGCATTATGTTGAAAAAAGGATTTTAATGTACTTGTTTGGTTATACGTTAGATTGTACTGGGTTCTAAATTGGAAGTAGAATTCTTGAAAAGAACGAATCCATAATATTTTTACAATGTGGGGCGCATTCCTTGAAACATGTGGGTGTTAATGCTGCAAAACTCAATGCAGATGTGATGACATTTTTCGGGCATGTTGCAAGTCTTTACTCATTTTTCTCTAGCAGCCCGAGAGAAAAATGTTGGGAAGTTTTGAAAAAGCACATTCCTTTATCACTGCAGAGCTTCCCTGAAACAAGATGAAGTGAGAGGATCCAAGCTGTCAAACCGATAGTTAAGCACTACCCAGGAGTACTTAAATTGTTGGATATATTTTAGAAGAGATGTCTTCTAGTCTAACTCCCTCTGCCTACAACTTCATATTAGGGCTTAAGGAATATTTCAATTCCACAAAGAGCTTAATGTTGGCATCTTTTTGGTTCAAAGTGCTTTCATATATTGACTAAAAAAATGTTGTTATTCAAAGCAAAGGAATCACACTCAATGTTGAAATAACTCTAGTGGAAGATTTGCTGACAGAATTGAAATTGTTGCGTGATAATCCAGACAGCATAATTGAAGAACCAAACTTAATTGCAAAAGAACTAATAAAAGTTCCTCCTGAATCTCCCAAAAGGTGGAAAAAAAGTACAGGTCAATCCAATAGTGATTTTTCAGTAAACAAAGATCAAGAAAATAAATTTAAAACCTCAGTCATGTACCCAGTATTAGAGTTTGTAATGGGCAACATAAAAACACGATTCACTGCAATTAGTTGATTTCGTGACTTGTTTCCACCAGTATTGAACTTTACGGAAATGGAAAATGATGAATTAGAATTGAAAGTAAAAGTTCTCATTAGCAAGTTTAAAAAGGAATTGGCAATGGATCTATTTGAAGAAATATTACACTTGAAGAACATTTATAAAACAGAGTTTGAATCAGAAAAGAATCCACTAAGCCTACTCCAAAAACCTTCGAGCTGTATTTGTGAACTTCTGTCTTGCCTATAGGCTTTTCTGTACTATTCCAGTTACAGTTTCGTCTCCTGAAAAATCTTTCAGCAGGTTAGCGAATTCACTGAAAACTTGGCAGAGAAGCACTACCTACCAAGAAAGGCTTAATAATTTGGCAATTTTAGCTATTAAAAATGAATTGGCTAACAGTATTAATTTATCAGTCAGATGTTATTGACCAGTTTGCTCAAATGAAAGCAAGAAAAAAACCTTGCACTACTTAAGCCGTTTTAGAAACAGGTCTCTCACTTATAATTGGTTTAACTCTTAGACATATTTTTGTTTATCTTTGTAACAATTGACTTATGTATCACTTATGTGTTGATAAACAAAGATTATGTTTATTTTTTGTCTTAAATTTAGACCATAGTAACAATGAATTCAACTCTAACCCATTATTAATACTTAATCATTTGGGTGTTAACAGAAACTGCACATTGCTTTTTATTGCATTATGTTGAAAAAAGGATTTTAATGTACTTGTTTGGTTATAGGTCTACGTTAGATTGTACTGTGTTCTAAATTGGAAGTAGGTTTTAATTCCGGTACTTTGAATAAATACAGCCTTTTATCCATACAATAAATACAGCCTTTGAATGTACACTAAGTAAGGAAATGTTTGTTAAGTCTAATTAATTTTAAAAATCTAAAAGGTTAAGTTAGATAATTAAACATAGACACAACCTCCCAAAATCGTCTCTGTACCGTAGGCCTAATTTGTGCGATAAATGGAAACTAATTTCTGTACTTCCAATATATACACCCTTTTAATAAAATATGTGCCAATAAACCTCAATAAAATATGCACCAATAACGAAGCCTACTATCTAAGTTAGATAATTAAGTTTTTAAGCTTTTCTATAATTAAGTGTATATATAATTTGTTTAAGCATAAAAGAAGGCTTAAAGTTCTCAGTGTTACCAAAAATATGATTATAAAGTGGGTGCACAAGTAGTTCTGCCATGCACACCCCTACAAGTCTAATTAATTTTAAAAATCTAAAAGGTTAAGTTAGATAATTAAACGTAGACACAACCTCCCAAAATCGTCTCTGTACCGTAATTATGTGCGATAAATGGAAACTAATTTCTGTACTTCCAATGAATACACCCTTTTAATAAAATATGTAACAATAAACTACAATAAAATATGTACGAATAATGTAGCCTACTAGGTTATACGTTCTAAATTGGAAGTACCAATAGGTTTTAATTCGAATAAATACAGTCTTTAATGTATATACAGCCTTTTATCCATACAATAAATACAGCCTTTGAATGTACACTAACAAAGGAAATTTTTGTTAAATCTAATTAATTTTAAAAATCTAAAAGGTTAAGTTACATTGTTAAACGTAGACACAACCTCCAAAAATCGTCTGTGTACCGTAATTATGTGCGATAAATGGAAACTAATTTCTGTACTTCCAATAAATACACCCTTTTAATAAAATATGTGCCAATACTCTGAAAACATTTGTTCTAATATAGAATTCAAATTAAATAAAGAAAAAAAGGAATTGTGTGTGTGTGTGTTTTCTGTGGTTGAGGCTGAAGATAGAAGTAGTTTCTGTAGAAATATTTCATTTCTAAAATGATTTAAAATATAAATCTTAAAACATGGAAGTCATGTATTGTTCTCCACACGGATATTTTCATTATTTTCATCAAATAGTATTATTGTTTAATACACGTTCTATCCCGATCAAATTATGTGTATACAGTTCTAGAAAATTAGACAGGCATAAAATTTTTTTTGTTTATTTTAAACTGTATTATGTTTGGAAGTATCCCAAAGTAAATTTAACATTAATCATGTCAATCAATGAGGCCAGTCCAGTTTTTTAAGGCTAGGAGAATCCTTGAAATGTTTGGAGCATCACTAGGTCATCATGATGGATCTAATCATCAAACTTCAGTTTCTGTGAAAAACTGGCAGATTTGAGTAGTCACTTGATAAAGGATGGTATTGTAAAAGCAACAATTCTTTCAGAATTATGTTATAACCCTGTCAGTCTGCAAATAACTATCACTCCTTTAGATCATCAGCAGATTTAAACTTTTCTTATTTGTGCTAGGAATGTATCATGTAAAACTGCTGGAACTATGGTATACAAAGTTTCTATTATCCTTTTAAAGGTTGATGACCAAAACAAAAAGTACTACTTATGATTCATCATTGTAGCAGTTACACAGCAGTATACTAAACATCTCTTGGTTAATACCTGTACTCTGGTCAGGTAGCACACAATGAATCATTCAAAACAAGTACAATTCAGTGTCAATGTCTAGTGTTTATGTGTCACTGCTACCCATAGTGAATCATTGGTATTGTACATAACAAATAGTATTCTGACTGTACACGTTTTTCATCTGACAAGAATTTTATACTTAGGCAAACTCATTTAATGGTGTAACCTTCTGTAATATGTGCCAAACAAGTATTCATAAAATTAATATTTGTGTCAAATTGTGTTTTATTTATTTCAAACAAAATCTGTTTTGTGGACATAACTTTATGTCCAATACAATTATTATGTTATTTCTTTTTAGTATCCCTTATAGATTTGCGTGATCAAAACTTTTAATACTAAAACTTTTTTTCAGCTGATAACCATGCTTTGTTGAGATTATTAACGAAAAGTTTTGCTCATTCAGTGATGTGGCATCTTCAGTGATAAGGTTGAGTTTCATCGTGGTAAAACTACTGAAGACTTCATAGAATTGGAAAATTAATGAAAATAATATTCTTACAACCAGTGACAAGAATTATGAACTTAAAACAGTGGAATGAATTATTGAATACCAGATACTCTCAATTGCTAAAACAAACACTATGTACAAACACTATTACAACAGTTCTCTTTATATAATTATCCAGGACACATTGTATAGCCTACAAACAGTAATAAAAAAATCACAATAGTTTACAACACAAATAAACAATTGATCATTTGTCACTTTCATTAAAAACTGCTGTCTAATATCATCCTATATGAATGCACAACCTACTACACCAACTTTCTAAAACTCAGCTGGTGGCAACATCCTAATTATCAGGCTAATGTGAGAAAGTTCCAGATGAATGCCAAGAGTGTGGCTCTAGAATATTCTGCAGTGCTGCTGATTAACAGTATGTGATCAGCATCACATAGAGTACTACACATTTAAGCTATCTAATTGACTTGGTATTACAATATTAGTAAAATGTGCTTGTTAACCAAATAGTGTGTTGTTACTCCTGAAAATCCCATTTCACTAAGAGCATTTTAGAAGTCTGGGTTATCTTATATGTTTCACTCCACAAACATGCCTTTAGTTCAGCATTTCTTAATCTATTGGGCATGAGCCACTGCTGGGTCCCGAGAGGGCATTTGGAGGGTTGCAAAGTCAGGTTCGGAAATTTATTTACTGTGTCTTAAAACCTACTACATGTAAATAACTACGATATATCATTTTAACAGTTTAAATTCAACCTGTTTTGTACATAGTCTAAACTGTACATTTTTGTTATTCATGCTCTACCATTGTTTTTACCAGATCTGATGTTTAACTCTCTATAACCAGATTGAAAGTTGCTTCCCAGAGGGACAGTGAATTCAATTGGATTCAAGACCCATTCTTGGATTTTGAAAGTTCTAACACGTTCTCAGTAAAACTAAATGAGCAATTGTGTGATATCATCTGTGATGCTGGGATTAAAACTAAATTTTTAGTAAATTGTTTTGTATAGTTAGTGATAACATGAGACATGTCATGGACAACAAAACCCATAAACTTTTAGATTCTGACTTAACAAAGTTCTGGATATCTTTAAGAGATGAATATCCTGAACTTTCGGAGTTGCTCATCCCATACATCACCTCATTCTTGAGTGAAATGGGACTTTCATCTCAAGTGAAAAGAAGCACAGAAATAGACTTGACGCACACTCAGATTTAACCACTCTTGAATCCAACATACCCCAGCTTTTGCAGAAAAAGCAGCCCCAACTGTCACATTAGTAACTAACGATTAGTTAGGCAAGTAAAAACTCTTTTATTTTTAACTTCAGCATGTGTTTATTAGAGCAAATTAGTCTTTTGAATTACATATTTGCTTTTTGCTTTTCTATAATTAAGTGTATATATAATTTGTTTAAGCATAAAAGAAGGCTTAAAGTTCTCAGTGTTACCAAAAATATGATTATAAAGTGGGTGCATACCCCTACAAGTAGTTCTGCCATGCACACCCCTACAAGTCTAATTAATTTTAAAAATCTAAAAGGTTAAGTTAGATAATTAAACGTAGACACAACCTCCAAAAATCGTCTGTGTACCGTAATTATGTGCGATAAATGGAAACTAATTTCTGTACTTCCAATAAATACACCCTTTTAATAAAATATGTGCCAATAAACCCCAATAAAATATGCAAATAGGTTATAGGTCTACGTTCTAAATTGGAACTAGGTTTTAATTCCGGTACTTCGAATAAATACAGCCTTTAATGTTATGTACAGCAGCCTTGTATCCATACAATAATTTAATGTAAACTAACAAAGGAAATTTTTGTTAAATCTAATTAATTTTAAAAATCTAAAAGGTTAAGTTGCATTGTTAAACGTAGACACAACCTCCAAAAATCGTCTGTGTACCGTAATTATGTGCGATAAATGGAAAATAATTTCTGTACTTCCAGTAAATACACCCTTTTATTGTACACTAACAAAGTAAATTTTATTTAAGTTACATTGTCGTACATAACCTCCATAACCTGGCATTAGTTACTTGCGAAGAAAACGGTTCTAGTACACATCGAACACGGAAAAAAAATACAAACGCGGAGACGGAATTTGTCTTTGGCCGCAGGCTATAGTGCAAGACCCGACCCAGAGAAGGAGTAAAGGGGTTATGGGTCTTGGGGAATAGTCAGCGGCAAAATGTAATTTCCGTCGCCGCGCGTGTACTATATTTCGGTGTCCGATGTGTACATCCAACTGTTTTCTTCACAAGTAACTAATGCCACCTTATGGAGGTTATGTACGACAATGTAACTTAAATAAAATTTACTTTGTTCGTGTACATTAAAAGGGTGTATTTATTGGAAGTACAGAAATTAGTTTACATTTATCGCACATAATTACGGTACAGAGACGATTTTGGGAGGTTGTGGCTACGTTTAATTATTTAACTTAACCTTTTAGATTTTTAAAATTAATTACACTTAACAGACATTTCCTTAGTTAGTGTACGGTACATTCAAAGGCTGTATTTATTCAAAGTACCGGAATTAAAACGTACTTCCAATTTAGAACCTAGTACAATCTAATGTATAACCAAACAAGTACATTAAAATCCTTTTTTCAACATAATGCAATAAAAAGCAATGTGCAGTTTCTGTTAACATGCAAATGATTAAGTATTAATAATAATGGGTTACAGTGGAATTAATGTTACTGCGGTCTGAATTAATGCAAATAAAATTGGGAGAATCTCGTAAACATATTAAAGAATGCTTGTATATTACACACAAAATTATTACAGTACGGACCTTTGTTAATGAATAGAAACAAATTTGACTCTATACTTTAGTATGTACCAATAAAATTCACCTTTTTTCAAATACCAATATCTGTTGTTGTTTTTCATACCCTTAAAAAAAGGTCTCATTAACAACATACATTATGAGAAAACGTGATTACAAATAACCAGCCATTGTGAAGAAAATAGATATAACATTTAAAAACATCAAATCTTCAATTCTCTCCCTATTTGTTTTATAAAAACTGGAGTTTCTACTGCAGGTTTTAAGTCCACTAACTACTTAATTAAATATACATAGTTGTTCCTGTATCTTGTTGGGTAACATATGATATTAATACATCTGCTTCCTACTCATATGTGCAAACAATGTTTTTAGTGTACGGTCCTAAAATCTTTATCAACACTTTATATCTTTAAAATTTAGACAAAGTCTAATGAGCAACTTGGCCTAACCTGAATTTACATGACCTGGCTCAGAACAACTTTATTTTGGCAAATACAAAGATGAAGACTGGTTGCAATTTCTTCAGGGCTCACACCTGCTGCCAGGCTTAGTTCTATAACATGATAAGGAAGAAAGAAATCAGCCCAAACCTGCAACCATTGTGGGAAGGCTTTTACACCATTACCAATAAGATTAATGATGTCATCTAAGAATAACTCATTAGCTATAATAACAATTATCATTAAAACACACAGAGGACTGATCCTCTTTTGCAAGATCACAAGTATGTTTTTAATTTTTTTAATTGTATGCAATGTGGACACATACAGAGGAGTGTCAGTTTTTTATGTTTTTTCAAAAAATACAATGAGAGGAGGAGAGAGAGAGAGAGACCAAAAATAACACGTACAGAAATTACATCAGAACTTTTCCTGACAGTAAAAAAATAACTAAATAATGAATGGTAAAAAACATTAACAAAATTAATGGAAATTATAGTTATTATTTGTTGTCTAATGAACAGGTACTAGTAAAGGCTTCATATACTTCACATCTTAAATTATAAACCTATTACAAACATATTTGGTATATTCAGCTTGAAACAAACGTTCAGACCAATAAAAATGGTTTAAATTTTGCCATGCTGCATTATTAGTACTGTTGAAACAGCAGTTTGATTATAATTGTTTTTAGAACAGACTTCTGGAATGATGTGTGCAAAATGATTAAAACATACCTCCTTAAAGTGTGCCTTAATAAGTTGTTGACTATTCTAACTGATACACTGTCATCCCATTATCATATGACAGTTCTCAGAGCTTCAGTAATAGTCATCTTTGCTGTTAACATGGAGACAAGTCTCTTTTTTAAAAAGACTTTTCATTAGTAAAGTTACTTATAAGTAGGCATACATTTGTACTCATAATATGAGGTTAAGAAGTAATAAAATTAAAGAATGATATTTACTTACTAACCATTGAGTGTAACATTATTTACAGTAATTAATAATGTTCCAATTTATAAAAGTCATGTTTGGCTAACTAGGCATAACCCAACCTGTGTTCCTGACATCCTAATTCTCTTTCTTCTAATAATATTACTTAACTTTATTGTGATATAACTGATCACAATTGTTCCTTATAACTCCCTACAACTTTTACAACAATACTAATGACAAAAATCAATAATAATTTCTTACAGTTAACATACATAATTTGTCTAGGCATATTGGCCTATTACAGTTTGAACATTAATTTTTCATATTTTAACAATTTTATTCTTGTTTTTAATACAAGACAACTATTCTAAATTGTTCTTGATCCTTGGCTTTCACTTTTGTTACACTAATAATGACAATTATTAGCAATAATTGTTTACAAATAGTAGAAATAAGTTATTCAGGTATAGGGCCCACTGGCCCATTGTAGTGGACACCTTAGTTTCTTTCGTACGTTTAAAATAATTACTTTTGCTATCAGACAATTACTTTACATTGTTCTTGATACCCTTATTCAACTTTCACTACAATAATAATGACATAACTTAACAATTATTTACTATGAATAACATACAAATGTTCTAGGCTCATTTGCCTATGATATTGACCCTTAATTTCATTCATACCTTGAAAATACATGTTTCTTCCTATTACATCATTATTCTAAAACATTCTTCACAATTTACTGAAGCTTTGACAACATAGTTTGTCCTTTAACATTGTTTTCTTATTTATTCTAGTTGTTATTATCTTCAGTATCAGTATTCTGAAGGTTTAGTCCATGTATCTTGTTTCATTATTTACTTTGTTTATACTTATTGGTTAATCATACCTTCCTTACTAGAATATTATTGTAATAATAACGATTCTAGTATTATTTATACAGTATAGTTTGTTTAATAAGTTTACATTAAAACTGTTCTTTTTACATACAATTGTTGACAAGATTTAGTTTCTCATATTTCTTCTTCTTCATGTTATAATTCAAATTATAACCATTATTATCTAGCTATTATAAGCTTATTTACTACTTCATCAGTAGTTTTCACCTTCTGTTTACAATTCATGGATTTTACATTGTACAATGTAAAATCCATGAATTGTAAACAGAAGGTGAAAACTACTGATGAAGTAGTAAATAAGCTTATAATAGCTAGATAATAATGGTTATAATTTGAATTATAACATGAAGAAGAAGAAATATGAGAAACTAAATCTTGTCAACAATTGTATGTAAAAAGAAGTTTTAATGTAAACTTATTAAACAAACTATACTGTATAAATAATACTAGAATCATTATTATTACAATAATATTCTAGTAAGGAAGGTATGATTAACCAATAAGTATAAACAAAGTAAATAATGAAACAAGATACATGGACTAAACCTTCAGAATACTGATACTGAAGATAATAACAACTAGAATAAGTAAGAAAACAATGTTAAAGGACAAACTATGTTGTCAAAGCTTCAGTAAATTGTGAAGAATGTTTTAGAATAATGATGTAATAGGAAGAAACATGTATTTTCAAGGTATGAATGAAATTAAGGGTCAATATCATAGGCAAATGAGCCTAGAACATTTGTATGTTATTCATAGTAAATAATTGTTAAGTTATGTCATTATTATTGTAGTGAAAGTTGAATAAGGGTATCAAGAACAATGTAAAGTAATTGTCTGATAGCAAAAGTAATTATTTTAAACGTACGAAAGAAACTAAGGTGTCCACTACAATGGGCCAGTGGGCCCTATACCTGAATAACTTATTTCTACTATTTGTAAACAATTATTGCTAATAATTGTCATTATTAGTGTAACAAAAGTGAAAGCCAAGGATCAAGAACAATTTAGAATAGTTGTCTTGTATTAAAAACAAGAATAAAATTGTTAAAATATGAAAAATTAATGTTCAGACTATAATAGGCCAATATGCCTAGACAAATTACGTATGTTAATTGTAAGAAATTATTATTGATTTTTGTCATTAGTATTGTTGTAAAAGTTGTAGGGAGTTATAAGGAACAATTGTGATCAGTTATATCACAATAAAGTTAAGTAATATTATTAGAAGAAAGAGAATTAGGATGTCAGGAACACAGGTTGGGTTATGCCTAGTTAGCCAAACATGACTTTTATAAATTGGAACATTATTAATTACTGTAAATAATGTTACACTCAATGGTTAGTAAGTAAATATCATCCTTTAATTTTCTTAATTCTTAACCTCATATTATGAGTACAAATGTATGCCTACTTATAAGTAACTTTACTAATGAAAAGTCTTTTTAAAAAAGAGACTTGTCTCCATGTTAACAGCAAAGATGTCTATTACTGAAGCTCTGAGAACTGTCATATGATAATGGGATGACAGTGTATCAGTTAGAATAATCAACAACTTATTAAGGCACACTTTAAGGAGGTATGTTTTAATCATTTTGCACACATCATTCCAGAAGTCTGTTCTAAAAACAATTATAATCAAACTGCTGTTTCAACAGTACTAATAATGCAGCATGGCAAAATTTAAACCATTTTTATTGGTCTGAACGTTTGTTTCAAGCTGAATATACCAAATATGTTTGTAATAGGTTTATAATTTAAGATGTGAAGTATATGAAGCCTTTACTAGTACCTGTTCATTAGACAACAAATAATAACTATAATTTCCATTAATTTTGTTAATGTTCTTTACCATTCATTATTTAGTTATTTTTTTACTGTCAGGAAAAGTTCTGATGTAATTTCTGTACGTGTTATTTTTGGTCTCTCTCTCTCTCTCTCTCTCTCTCCTCCTCTCATTGTATTTTTTGAAAAAACATAAAAAACTGACACTCCTCTGTATGTGTCCACATTGCATACAATTAAAAAAATTAAAAACATACTTGAAACATACTTGTGATCTTGCAAAAGAGGATCAGTCCTCTGTGTGTTTTAATGATAATTGTTATTATAGCTAATGAGTTATTCTTAGATGACATCATTAATCTTATTGGTAATGGTGTAAAAGCCTTCCCACAGCGGTTGCAGGTTTGGGCTGATTTCTTTCTTCCTTATCATGTTATAGAACTAAGCCTGGCAGCAGGTGTGAGCCCTGAAGAAATTGCAACCAGTCTTCATCTTTGTATTTGCCAAAATAAAGTTGTTCTGAGCCAGGTCATGTAAATTCAGGTTAGGCCAAGTTGCTCATTAGACTTTGTCTAAATTTTAAAGATATAAAGTGTTGATAAAGATTTTAGGACCGTACACTAAAAACATTGTTTGCACATATGAGTAGGAAGCAGATGTATTAATATAATGTTACCCAACAAGATACAGGAACAATTATGTATATTTAATTAAGTAGTTAGTGGACTTAAAACCTGCAGTAGAAACTCCAGTTTTTATAAAACAAATAGGGAGAGAATTGAAGATTTGATGTTTGTAAATGTTATATCTACTTTCTTCTAAGTAACTAATGGCTGGTTATTTGTAATCACGTTTCTCATAATGTATGTTGTTAATGACCTTTTTTTAAGGGTATGAAAAACAACAACAGATATTGGTATTTGAAAAAAGGTGAATTTTATTGGTACATACAAAAGTATAGAGTCAAATTTGTTTCTATTCATTAACAAAGGTCCGTACTGTAATAATTTTGTGTGTAATATACAAGCATTCTTTAATATGTTTACGAGATTCTCCCAATTTTATTTGCATTAATTCAGACCGTAGTAACATTAAATTCCACTGTAACCCATTATTAATACTTAATCATTTGCATGTTAACAGAAACTACACATTGCTTATTATTGCATTATGTTGAAAAAAGGATTTTAATGTACTTGTTTGGTTATACATTAGATTGTACTAGGTTCTAAATTGGAAGTACGTTTTAATTCCGGTACTTTGAATAAAGACAGCCTTTAATGTTATATACAGCCTTTGAATGTACACTAACTAAGGAAATGTCTGTTAAGTCTAATTAATTTTTAAAATCTAAAAGGTTAAGTTAAATAATTAAACGTAGCCACAACCTGCCAAAATCGTCTCTGTACCGTAATTATGTGCGATAAACTAATTTCTGTACTTCCAATAAATACACCCTTTTAATGTACACGAACAAAGTAAATTTTATTTAAGTTACATTGTCGTACATAACCTCCATAAGCTGGCATTACTTACTTCGAATAAATACAGCCGTTAATGTTATATACAGCCTTTTATCCATACAATAAATACAGCCTTTGAATGTACACTAACTAAGGAAACGTCTGTTAAGTCTAATTAATTTTTCAAAATGTAAAAGGTTAAGTTATATTGTTAAACGTAGCAACAACCTCCCAAAATCGTCTCTGTACCGTAATTATGTGCGATAAATGTAAACTAATTTCTGTACTTCCAATAAATACACCCTTTTAATGTACAGTGACAAAGTAAATTTTATTTAAGTTACATTGTCGTACATAACCTCCATAAGGTGGCATTAGTTACTTGTGAAGAAAACAGTTGGATGTACACATCGGACACCAAAATATAGTACACGCGCGGCGCCGGAAGTTACATTTTGCCGTTGAACATTCCCCAAGATCCTCCCTGAATCCGATCGATAATCGATTACTTCTAATACGATCGACGGATCATTCACTGTTTCCTGCGGCCAAAGACAACTTCCGTCTCCACGTTTATAAATTTTTCCGTGTTCAATGTGTACTAGAACTGTTTTCTTCACAAGTAACTAATGCCAGTTTATGGAGGTTATGTAGACAATGTAACTTAAATAAAATTTACTTTGTTAGTGTACAATAAAAGGGTGTATTTACTGGAAGTACAGAAATAATTTTCCATTTATCGCACATAATTACGGTACACAGACGATTTTTGGAGGTTGTGTCTACGTTTAACAATGCAACTTAACCTTTTAGATTTTTAAAATTAATTAGATTTAACAAAAATTTCCTTTGTTAGTGTACATTAAATTATTGTATGCATACAAGGCTGCTGTACATAACATTAAAGGCTGTATTTATTCGAAGTACCGGAATTAAAACCTAGTTCCAATTTAGAACGTAGACCTATAACCTATTTGCATATTTTATTGGGGTTTATTGGCACATATTTTATTAAAAGGGTGTATTTATTGGAAGTACAGAAATTATTTTCCATTTATCGCACATAATTACGGTACACAGACGATTTTTGGAGGTTGTGTCTACGTTTAACAATGCAACTTAACCTTTTAGATTTTTAAAATTAATTAGATTTAACAAAAATTTCCTTTGTTAGTGTACATTCAAAGGCTGTATTTATTGTATGGATAAAAGGCTGTATATACATTAAAGGCTGTATTTATTCGAATTAAAACCTATCGGTACTTCCAATTTAGAACGTATAACCTAGTAGGCTACGTTATTCGTACATACAGTATTTTATTGGAGTTTATTGGTACATATTTTATTAAAAGGGTGTATTTATTGGAAGTACAGAAATTAGTTTCCATTTATCGCACATAATTACGGTACAGAGACGATTTTGGGAGGGTGTGTCAACGTTTAATTATCTAACTTAACCTTTTAGATTTTTAAAATTAATTAGACTTAACAAACATTTCCTTACTTAGTGTACATTCAAAGGCTGTATTTATTCGTAGTACCGGAATTAAAACCTACTTCCAATTTAGAACACAGTACAATCTAACGTAGGCCTATAACCAAACAAGTACATTAAAATCCTTTTTTCAACATAATGCAATAAAAAGCAATGTGCAGTTTCTGTTAACACCCAAATGATTAAGTATTAATAATGGGTTAGAGTGGAATACTGTTAGCCAATTCATTTGTAATAGCTAAAATTGCCAAATTATTAAGCCTTTCTTGGTAGGTAGTGCTTCTCTGCCAAGTTTTCAGTGAATTCGCTATACTGCTCAAAGATTTTTCAGGAGACGAAACTGTAACTGGAATAGTACAGAAAAGCCTATAGGCAAGACAGAAGTTCACAAATACAGTTTGAAGGTTTTTGGAGTAGGCTTAGTGGATTCTTTTCTGATTCAAACTCTGTTTTATAAATGTTCTTCAAGTGTAATATTTCTTCAAATAGATCCATTGCCAATTCCTTTTTAAACTTGCTAATGAGAACTTTTACTTTCAATTCTAATTCATCATTTTCCATGTCCGTAAAGTTCAATACTGGTGGAAACAAGTCACGAATTGAACTAATTGCAGTGAATCGTGTTTTTATGTTGCCCATTACAAACTCTAATACTGGGTACATGACTGAGGTTTTAAATTTATTTTCTTGATCTTTGTTTACTGAATAATCACTATTGGATTGATCTGTACTTTTTTTCCACCTTTTGGGAGATTCAGGAGGAACTTTTATTAGTTCTTTTGCAATTAAGTTTGGTTCTTCAATTATGCTGTCTGGGTTATCACGCAACAATTTCAATTCTGTCAGAAAATCTTCCACTAGAGTTATTTCAATGAGTGTGATTCCTTTGCTTTGAATAACAACATTTTTTTAGTCAATATATGAAAGCACTTTGAACCAAAATGATGCCAACATTAAGCTCTTTGTGGAATTGAAATATTTCTTAAACCCTAATATGATGTTGTAGGCAGAGGGAGTTAGACTAGAAGACATCTTCTCTTCTAAAGTATATCCAACAATTTAAGTACTCCTGGGTAGTGCTTAACTATCGGTTTGACAGCTTGGATCCTCTCACTTCATCTTGTTTCAGGGAAGCTCTGCAGTGATAAAGGAATGTGCTTTTTCAAAACTTCCCAACATTTTTCTCTAGGGCTGCTAGAGAAAAATGAGTAAAGACTTGCAACATGCCCGAAAAATGTCATCACATCTGCATTGAGTTTTGCAGCATTAACACCCGCATGTTTCAAGGAATGCGCCCCACATGGTAAAAATATTATGGATTCGTTCTTTTCAAGAATTCTACTTCCAATTTAGAACCCAGTACAATCTAATGTGTGGAGAACCATACATGACTTCCATGTTTTAAGATTTATATTTAAAATCGTTTTAGAAATGAAATATTTCTACAGAAACTACTTCTATCTTCAGCCTCAACCACAGAATTGTGGTCACTAACATCTACCACCTCACATTAGCGCACTTGATTTTCACTGATGATGGCAGTCGATGGCACTTCCGAAACATCTGGTTTTGCAGAATACATTGGACCACGGCCAAACAGCCGGGAAAGGAATTTTATCAACAAACTACTTCATCGTTGCCGATAATGTAGTACACATATAAAAAATTATCCCCTCCCCTTCACCTATCATTTTAAATTATAGAAAATTATCCCCTCCCCCTTCAACTTCCCCTACCCCTTTTCATTTATCGATATTTCATCTACCTTTCTAGAGTGGATTATTATGACCTTTTCAGGATACTTTATTTATCAAAATTAAGTACTTTACTCTTGTTAAAACGTAAAACGTTGCAGGTAAACTACCCCTTCTCCTTAACCGATCTTCACCAAAATCAACAGACCTTGAGTCCTCTACAATATGCAAAAAATTATTTGAATTTGCGGCAATTATCATTCGCCATAGACAAAATTCTATACACAGACATCTTTCAAAAAATTACTTCTTTATGTATTGAGGGTAGTACAATCAGAATCAGCCCTTATCTCGAACACGATTTTTTTCACCATCCATTTCCTTATGGAACATGGAAGTAAAAACAATATCCTTCTTTTTATAATATGTATTGCACATGTTTTCTAACTCGGGACACTAATTATTAGATAAAATGTTTACCTTCATTTAAGCCAGCTTCCACTCACTGTGTTCTTTCTCAGAGGCCATAACATGTTTTTTTTTTTTAACGTTGCTGAACATAAATTGATGTTGAATTAAAAATAAAGTAAAGGATTAGCACCTGAATTTTGCAACGTGCAAGTTGAAGAATCTATTTAATTATTGCACTTAACTTGATATAAGTACTGATTACATTTCAGGATTATTATTTTCAGAAATAATGTTATGTAAACCAGATTTCCCCATATAAAGTTAATTAAAATTCTTTAACGCATAGCATTCCAGGCCTTTATGGTAGTAGATTTGTATTACTAAATTTGAATTTACACAAATAATTCTCTTTGATTAACCAGAGTTACACACACAAACTAAATGCTGAGTGTCCTCCTAGTGTATAAATTCAGCTAAAACAGTATTCCAAAAACTTACCTTGTTACTAGAATATGTGACATGATGAACTTTTCATGTTAAATAGTTTAAATACTTTGTGTTGAGAGTTAAGCAATTTAATAATTTTTATTTATGCAGGCGTATAGCAAAATCTGATCGTCATGAAAAAGGAATAAGGCATTTTGTAATAGCAATTAACTGATTAGTTCCTGCTGTATTACTGACTGATATTACAAGACCAATTTTTGTTTAATTGAAAAGATATATTTTAACTGTTTCTTTTGGTGCAATCTGTAAATTCCTTGACACACATCCATAAAGGTTTGAAAATATGCTTATTGCAGTTTGATAGGAACAAATTCTCAAAAAACTAATACAAATTTGTTATGACTGATCACACCAGCTATCCTTTCTATTTGAAATGAGCCTTTTATCCAAATTTATTACATAGTATTGTGCCAAGATATATCACTACATTTGTATACTGTAATACAGTAGTGGTAGAATATTATCATTCCACTAATATTACCCTAACATAATAAATGAAAATACATTATATACACATCTTTTGACATAATCATCCTTTCCCTTATCACTTTTTGCTTATCAATTTATTTGATGAATATATATTTAACGATTTATGTAAAATACAACAGGTGTTTAACGGGCACGTACTATGTGTAGACCTCTTATTTCCCTCCTCGGCAGGTTGAAGCTCAACTGGCACTAGAGTTGGGTATGAAATTATACTATGCTCATAGTCTGTCTGTTAGCAGCTAGTGGCATCTATTGACATTCACTCATGTCAAATTACAGAGTCGGTAAAGGATGTTCGAAATTTGAATGTAAACAAATTAATAGTTAAATAATTAATATAATGGAAGTATCACATATATAATGTATGTAAATGTAATTGTGAAAAAACGATGTAGGGCCTACTTCATATACAGATCAGAAGTAAATGATGAACTATTCTCTTTATGTAATAAGCCTTGTTACTAAGCAATATATATTTTTAAAAGCTTCTTATCATATTGAGATGAAATGGAGCGGCATTTGAAACATCTCTTAGGTATAAAAACAACATAACGACCTTTAAAAATTTGCCGCCCGTAGGCAGTAGCCTACTTTGCCTATGCATAAATCTGCCTCTGGTGTACATGCTAAATGCATCTGAACAGTAGTAAGAATGACTTAGTATCCTGTTGAGTTATTCACATTTCTGACGGATGATACGCAAATACTGGAAGGTAGGATGTGAGAGCCAGCAATAACCTTAAATAAAACTCTCATATATTTCAGTTATTACAGACAAGTGCTTGATTTGATAATTTTTTTAAAATAAAATTGTATATTTTAATGTAGCTTTACAGTAGCTTGACAGAAAGTGTAAAAATGTAAAATAAAAACGGCATGACTTAGGTGTAAATAAAAAGTGAACACTTTACAGTAGCACAAAAAATGACAAAAAACTGAGACAATGAAATGCTACAGTTCAGTTAAAAATTTTGCAATCTCCCTCACACAAAATTTTAAAGAATAAAGACATCAACACAACAAAATATTTTTTTTGGAGCAAAAGGAAACACAATGGAAAGGCATCTCAGGTAGTATCACTTTGAAATTATGGTTTCAAAATGTTTAGGGAAAAGAATAAAAAAATGCTAGCATTAACAATCCAACAATGTATCTAAAAGATCAGGATCTTGCTAAGTACATTATAGGGAAAATTGGTTTTGTAGCTGCTAGTGGATGTTTGTTTCTATAAAAAATAATTGCAGTATCTAATAAATTATGGTACATATTTAATCATTTATTGAATAATTTGTCATTTATATAATTTTGTTTTTTTTTAATTTCTATAGATACTTTTGGTGTGTTTGTTGTAATTTTGTGTTTTACATAATCTTTTGTGATTAAATCATTTGGTATAAAATGTTCCAGATTATAAAATACACCTCACAGTTTTAACATACAATATGTATAGTAACACCTCTATACATAGTAACAGGTATATCAATATGCCTGTAATCACAGGTATAGGAAAGTAATGGCAAATCTTGCATAATCTTGTTATCAGTTATTGTTATTATTCGGCTAGTGCTATTAAATTCATATTGGCCCAAAGTGATCACAAAAGGAATTTATTGTATTTGTTTACAGTCAACAGTGTAGATTCCGGTGATGATTTGATAGGCAACATCCTAATTATCAGGCTAATGTGATAAAGTTCCAGATGAATGCCAAGAGTGTGGCTCTAGAATATTCTGCAGTGCTGCTGATTAACAGTATGTGATCAGCATCACATAGAGTACTACACATTTAAGCTATCTAATTGACTTGGTATTAGAATATTAGTAAAATGTGCTTGTTAACCAAATAGTGTGTTGTTACTCCTGAAAATCCCATTTCACTAAGAGCATTTTAGAAGTCTGGGTTATCTTTTATGTTTCACTCCACAAACATGCCTTTAGTTCAGCATTTCTTAACCTATTGGGCATGAGCCACTGCAGGGTCCCGAGAGGGCATTTGGTGGGTTGCAAAGTCAGGTTCGGAAATTTATTTACTGTGTCTTAAAAAGCTACTACATGTAAATAACTAAGATATATCATTTTAACTATTTAAATTCAACCTGTTTTGTACATAGTCTAAACTGTACATTTTTGTTATTCATGCTCTACCATTGTTTTTTACCAGCTCTGATGTTTAACTCTCTATAACCAGATTGAAAGTTGCTTCCCAGAGGGATACAGTGAATTCAATTGGATTCAAGACCCATTCTTGTATTTTGAAAGTTCTAACATGTTGTCAGTAAAACTAAATGAGCAATTGTGTGATATCATCTGTGATGCTGGGATTAAAACTAAATTTTTAGTAAATTATTTTGTATAGTTAGTGATAACATGAGACATGTCATGGACAACAAAATCCATAAACTTTTAGATTCTGACTTAACAAAGTTCTGGATATCTTTAAGAGATGAATATCCTGAACTTTCGGAGTTGCTCATCCCATTCACCACCTCATTCTTGAGTGAAATGGGATTTTCATCTCAAGTGAAAAGCAAGCACACAAATAGACTTGACGCACACTCAGATTTATGACTTAATTTAACCACTCTTGAATCCAACATACCCCAGCTTTTGCAGAAAAAGCAGCTCCAACTGTCACATTAGTAACTAATGATTAGTTAGGCAAGTAAAAACTCTTTTGTTTTTAACTTCAGCATGTGTTTATTAGAGCAAATTAGTCTTTTGAATTACATATTTGCTTTTCTATAATTAAGTGTATATATAATTTGTTTAAGCATAAAAGAAGGCTTAAAGTTCTCAGTGTTACCAAAAATATGATTATAAAGTGGGTGCACAAGTAGTTCTGCCATGCACACCCCTACAAGTCTAATTAATTTTAAAAATCTAAAAGGTTAAGTTAGATAATTAAACGTAGACACAACCTCCCAAAATCGTCTGTGTACCGTAATTATGTGCGATAAATGGAAACTAATTTCTGTACTTCCAATAAATACACCCTTTTAATAAAATATGTACCAATAAACTCCAATAAAATACTGTATGTACGAATAACGTAGCCTACTAGGTTATACGTTCTAAATTGGAAGTACCGATAGGTTTTAATTCGAATAAATACAGCCTTTTATCCATACAATAAATACAGCCTTTTATCCATACAATAAATACAGCCTTTGAATGTACACTAACAAAGGAAATTTTTGTTAAATCTAATTAATTTTAAAAATCTAAAAGGTTAAGTTGCATTGTTAAACGTAGACACAACCTCCAAAAATCGTCTGTGTACCGTAATTATGTGCGATAAATGGAAAATAATTTCTGTACTCCCAATAAATACACCCTTTTAATAAAATATGTGCCAATAAACCCCAATAAAATATGCAAATAGGTTATAGGTCTACGTTCTAAATTGGAACTAGGTTTTAATTCCAGTACTTCGAATAAATACAGCCTTTAATGTTATGTACAGCAGCCTTGTATCCATACAATAATTTAATGTAAACTAACAAAGGAAATTTTTGTTAAATCTAATTAATTTTAAAAATCTAAAAGGTTAAGTTGTATTGTTAAACGTAGACACAACCTCCAAAAAGCGTCTGTGTACCGTAATTATGTGCGATAAATGGAAACTAATTTCTGTACTTCCAGTAAATACAAAATTTTATTGTACACTAACAAAGTAAATTTTATTTGTTACATTGTCGTACATAACCTCCATAACCTGGCATTAGTTACTTGTGAAGAAAACAGTTCTAGTACACATCGAACACGGAAATAAATACAAACGCGGAGACGGAAGTTGTTTTGGCCGCAGGCTATAGTGAAGGACCCAAGGCAACGTTCGTCTCCACGTTTGTATTATTTTTCCGTATTCGATATGTACTAGAACTGTTTTCTTCACAAGTAACTAATGCCAGGTTATGGAAGTTATGTATACAATGTAACTTAAATAAAATTTACTTTGTTAGTGCACAATAAAAGGGTGTATTTACTGGAAGTACAGAAATAATTTCCCATTTATCGCACATAATTACGGTACACAGACGATTTTTGGAGGTTGTGTCTACGTTTAACAATGCAACTTAACCTTTTAGATTTTTAAAATTAATTAGATTTAACAAAAATTTCCTTTGTTAGTGTACATTAAATTATTGTATGGATACAAGGCTGCTGTACATAACATTAAAGGCTGTATTTATTCGAAGTACCGGAATTAAAACCTAGTTCCAATTTAGAACGTAAACCTATAACCTATTTGCATATTTTATTGGGGTTTATTGGCACATATTTTATTAAAAGGGTGTATTTATTGGAAGTACAGAAATTAGTTTCCATTTATCGCACATAATTACGGTACACAGACGATTTTTGGAGGTTGTGTCTACGTTTAACAATGTAACTTAACCTTTTAGATTTTTAAAATTAATTAGATTTAACAAAAATTTCCTTTGTTAGTGTACATTCAAAGGCTGTATTTATTGTATGGATAAAAGGCTGTATTTATTCGAATTAAAACCTATTCGTACTTCCAATTTAGAACGTATAACCTAGTAGGCTACGTTATTCGTACATATTTTATTGGAGTTTATTGGTACATATTTTATTAAAAGGGTGTATTTATTGGAAGTACAGAAATTAGTTTCCATTTATCGCACATAATTACGGTACAGAGACGATTTTGGGAGGTTGTGTCTACGTTTAATTATCTAACTTAGATAGTAGGCTTCGTTATTGGTGCATATTTTATTGGGGTTTATTGGCACATATTTTATTAAAAGGGTGTATTTATTGGAAGTACAGAAATTAGTTTCCATTTATCGCACATGATTACGGTACAGAGACGATTTTGGGAGGTTGTGTCTACGTTTAATTATCTAACTTAACCTTTTAGATTTTTAAAATTAATTAGACTTGTAGGGGTGCGCGTGGCAGAACTACTTGCAGGGGTGTGCACCCACTTTATAATCATATTTTTGGTAACACAGAACTTTAAGCCTTCTTTTATGCTTAAACAAATTATATATACACTTAATTATAGAAAAGCAAAAGCAAATATGTAATTCAAAAGACTAATTTGCTCTAATAAACACATGCTGAAGTTAAAAACAAAAGAGTTTTTACTTGCCTAACTAATCATTAGTTACTAATGTGACAGTTGGGGCTGCTTTTTCTGCAAAAGCTGGGGTATGTTGGATTCAAGAGTGGTTAAATTAAGTCATAAATCTGAGTGTGCGTCGTCTATTTCTGTGCTTGCTTTTCACTTGAGATGAAAATCCCATTTCACTCAAGAATGAGGTGGTGAATGGGATGAGCAACTCCGAAAGTTCAGGATATTCATCTCTTAAAGATATCCAGAACTTTGTTAAGTCAGAATCTAAAAGTTTATGGATTTTGTTGTCCATGACATGTCTCATGTTATCACTAACTATAGAAAATAATTTACTAAAAATTTAGTTTTAATCCCAGCAACACAGATGATATCACACAATTGCTCTTTTAGTTTTACTGAGAACATGTTAGAACTTTCAAAATACAAGAATGGGTCTTGAATCCAATTGAATTCACTGTATCCCTCTGGGAAGCAACTTTCAATCTGGTTATAGAGAGTTAAACATCAGAGCTGGTAAAAACAATGGTAGAGCATGAATAACAAAAATGTACAGTTTAGACTATGTACAAAACAGGTTGAATTTAAATTGTTAAAATGATATATCTTAGTTATTTACATGTAGTAGGTTTTTAAGACACAGTAAATAAATTTCCGAACCTGACTTTGCAACCCTCCAAATGCCCTCTCGGGACCCAGCAGTGGCTCATGCCCAATAGGTTAAGAAATGCTTAACTAAAGGCATGTTTGTGGAGTGAAACATAAAAGATAACCCAGACTTCTAAAATGCTCTTAGTGAAATGGGATTTTCAGGAGTAACAACACACTATTTGGTTAACAAGCACATTTTACTAATATTGTAATACCAAGTCAATTAGATAGCTTAAATGTGTAGTACTCTATATGATGCTGATCACATACTGTTAATCAGCAGCACTGCAGAATATTCTAGAGCCACACTCTTGGCATTGTTGGATCAAACAATGTACAATGTTTGATTTGTTCTTGTATTCCATACTTCCAACAGTTTTACATGATACATTCCTAGCACGAATAAGAAAAGTTTAAATCTGCTGATGATCTAAAGGAGTGATAGTTATTTGAAGACTGACAGGGTTATAAAATAATTCTGAAAGAATTGTTGCTTTTACAATACCATCCTTTATCAAGTGACTACTCAAATCTGCCAGTTTTTCACAGAAACTGAAGTTTGATGATTAGATCCATCATGATGACCTAGTGATGCTCCAAACATTTCAAGGATTCTCCTAGCCTTAAAAAACTGGACTGGCCTCATTGATTGACATGATTAATGTTAAATTTACTTTGGGATACTTCCAAACATAATACAGTTTAAAATAAACAAAAAAATTGTATGCCTGTCTAATTTTTCCAGAACTGTATACACATAATTTTATCTGGATAGAACGTGTATTAAACCATAATACTATTTGATGCAAATAATGAAAATTATTTATTATTAAATTATTATTAAATTCCACTCTAACCCATTATTAATACTTAATCATTTGCGTGCTAACAGAAACTGCACATTGCTTTTTATTGCATTATGTTGAAAAAAGGATTTTAATGTACTTGTTTGGTTATACGTTAGATTGTACTGGGTTCTAAATTGGAAGTAGAATTCTTGAAAAGAACGAATCCATAATATTTTTACAATGTGGGGCGCATTCCTTGAAACATGTGGGTGTTAATGCTGCAAAACTCAATGCAGATGTGATGACATTTTTCGGGCATGTTGCAAGTCTTTACTCATTTTTCTCTAGCAGCCCGAGAGAAAAATGTTGGGAAGTTTTGAAAAAGCACATTCCTTTATCACTGCAGAGCTTCCCTGAAACAAGATGAAGTGAGAGGATCCAAGCTGTCAAACCGATAGTTAAGCACTACCCAGGAGTACTTAAATTGTTGGATATATTTTAGAAGAGATGTCTTCTAGTCTAACTCCCTCTGCCTACAACTTCATATTAGGGCTTAAGAAATATTTCAATTCCACAAAGAGCTTAATGTTGGCATCTTTTTGGTTCAAAGTGCTTTCATATATTGACTAAAAAAATGTTGTTATTCAAAGCAAAGGAATCACACTCAATGTTGAAATAACTCTAGTGGAAGATTTGCTGACAGAATTGAAATTGTTGCGTGATAATCCAGACAGCATAATTGAAGAACCAAACTTAATTGCAAAAGAACTAATAAAAGTTCCTCCTGAATCTCCCAAAAGGTGGAAAAAAAGTACAGGTCAATCCAATAGTGATTTTTCAGTAAACAAAGATCAAGAAAATAAATTTAAAACCTCAGTCATGTACCCAGTATTAGAGTTTGTAATGGGCAACATAAAAACACGATTCACTGCAATTAGTTGATTTCGTGACTTGTTTCCACCAGTATTGAACTTTACGGAAATGGAAAATGATGAATTAGAATTGAAAGTAAAAGTTCTCATTAGCAAGTTTAAAAAGGAATTGGCAATGGATCTATTTGAAGAAATATTACACTTGAAGAACATTTATAAAACAGAGTTTGAATCAGAAAAGAATCCACTAAGCCTACTCCAAAAACCTTCGAGCTGTATTTGTGAACTTCTGTCTTGCCTATAGGCTTTTCTGTACTATTCCAGTTACAGTTTCGTCTCCTGAAAAATCTTTCAGCAGGTTAGCGAATTCACTGAAAACTTGGCAGAGAAGCACTACCTACCAAGAAAGGCTTAATAATTTGGCAATTTTAGCTATTAAAAATGAATGGCTAACAGTATTAATTTATCAGTCAGATGTTATTGACCAGTTTGCTCAAATGAAAGCAAGAAAAAAACCTTGCACTACTTAAGCCGTTTTAGAAACAGGTCTCTCACTTATAATTGGTTTAACTCTTAGACATATTTTTGTTTATCTTTGTAACAATTGACTTATGTATCACTTATGTGTTGATAAACAAAGATTATGTTTATTTTTTGTCTTAAATTTAGACCATAGTAACAATGAATTCAACTCTAACCCATTATTAATACTTAATCATTTGGGTGTTAACAGAAACTGCACATTGCTTTTTATTGCATTATGTTGAAAAAAGGATTTTAATGTACTTGTTTGGTTATAGGTCTACGTTAGATTTTACTGTGTTCTAAATTGGAAGTAGGTTTTAATTCCGGTACTTTGAATAAATACAGCCTTTTATCCATACAATAAATACAGCCTTTGAATGTACACTAAGTAAGGAAATGTTTGTTAAGTCTAATTAATTTTAAAAATCTAAAAGGTTAAGTTAGATAATTAAACATAGACACAACCTCCCAAAATCGTCTCTGTACCGTAGGCCTAATTTGTGCGATAAATGGAAACTAATTTCTGTACTTCCAATATATACACCCTTTTAATAAAATATGTGCCAATAAACCTCAATAAAATATGCACCAATAACGAAGCCTACTATCTAAGTTAGATAATTAAGTTTTTAAGCTTTTCTATAATTAAGTGTATATATAATTTGTTTAAGCATAAAAGAAGGCTTAAAGTTCTCAGTGTTACCAAAAATATGATTATAAAGTGGGTGCACAAGTAGTTCTGCCATGCACACCCCTACAAGTCTAATTAATTTTAAAAATCTAAAAGGTTAAGTTAGATAATTAAACGTAGACACAACCTCCCAAAATCGTCTCTGTACCGTAATTATGTGCGATAAATGGAAACTAATTTCTGTACTTCCAATGAATACACCCTTTTAATAAAATATGTAACAATAAACTACAATAAAATATGTACGAATAATGTAGCCTACTAGGTTATACGTTCTAAATTGGAAGTACCAATAGGTTTTAATTCGAATAAATACAGTCTTTAATGTATATACAGCCTTTTATCCATACAATAAATACAGCCTTTGAATGTACACTAACAAAGGAAATTTTTGTTAAATCTAATTAATTTTAAAAATCTAAAAGGTTAAGTTACATTGTTAAACGTAGACACAACCTCCAAAAATCGTCTGTGTACCGTAATTATGTGCGATAAATGGAAACTAATTTCTGTACTTCCAATAAATACACCCTTTTAATAAAATATGTGCCAATACTCTGAAAACATTTGTTCTAATATAGAATTCAAATTAAATAAAGAAAAAAAGGAATTGTGTGTGTGTGTGTTTTCTGTGGTTGAGGCTGAAGATAGAAGTAGTTTCTGTAGAAATATTTCATTTCTAAAATGATTTAAAATATAAATCTTAAAACATGGAAGTCATGTATTGTTCTCCACACGGATATTTTCATTATTTTCATCAAATAGTATTATTGTTTAATACACGTTCTATCCCGATCAAATTATGTGTATACAGTTCTAGAAAATTAGACAGGCATAAAATTTTTTTTGTTTATTTTAAACTGTATTATGTTTGGAAGTATCCCAAAGTAAATTTAACATTAATCATGTCAATCAATGAGGCCAGTCCAGTTTTTTAAGGCTAGGAGAATCCTTGAAATGTTTGGAGCATCACTAGGTCATCATGATGGATCTAATCATCAAACTTCAGTTTCTGTGAAAAACTGGCAGATTTGAGTAGTCACTTGATAAAGGATGGTATTGTAAAAGCAACAATTCTTTCAGAATTATGTTATAACCCTGTCAGTCTGCAAATAACTATCACTCCTTTAGATCATCAGCAGATTTAAACTTTTCTTATTTGTGCTAGGAATGTATCATGTAAAACTGCTGGAACTATGGTATACAAAGTTTCTATTATCCTTTTAAAGGTTGATGACCAAAACAAAAAGTACTACTTATGATTCATCATTGTAGCAGTTACACAGCAGTATACTAAACATCTCTTGGTTAATACCTGTACTCTGGTCAGGTAGCACACAATGAATCATTCAAAACAAGTACAATTCAGTGTCAATGTCTAGTGTTTATGTGTCACTGCTACCCATAGTGAATCATTGGTATTGTACATAACAAATAGTATTCTGACTGTACACGTTTTTCATCTGACAAGAATTTTATACTTAGGCAAACTCATTTAATGGTGTAACCTTCTGTAATATGTGCCAAACAAGTATTCATAAAATTAATATTTGTGTCAAATTGTGTTTTATTTATTTCAAACAAAATCTGTTTTGTGGACATAACTTTATGTCCAATACAATTATTATGTTATTTCTTTTTAGTATCCCTTATAGATTTGCGTGATCAAAACTTTTAATACTAAAACTTTTTTTCAGCTGATAACCATGCTTTGTTGAGATTATTAACGAAAAGTTTTGCTCATTCAGTGATGTGGCATCTTCAGTGATAAGGTTGAGTTTCATCGTGGCAAAACTACTGAAGACTTCATAGAATTGGAAAATTAATGAAAATAATATTCTTACAACCAGTGACAAGAATTATGAACTTAAAACAGTGGAATGAATTATTGAATACCAGATACTCTCAATTGCTAAAACAAACACTATGTACAAACACTATTACAACAGTTCTCTTTATATAATTATCCAGGACACATTGTATAGCCTACAAACAGTAATAAAAAAATCACAATAGTTTACAACACAAATAAACAATTGATCATTTGTCACTTTCATTAAAAACTGCTGTCTAATATCATCCTATATGAATGCACAACCTACTACACCAACTTTCTAAAACTCAGCTGGTGGCAACATCCTAATTATCAGGCTAATGTGAGAAAGTTCCAGATGAATGCCAAGAGTGTGGCTCTAGAATATTCTGCAGTGCTGCTGATTAACAGTATGTGATCAGCATCACATAGAGTACTACACATTTAAGCTATCTAATTGACTTGGTATTACAATATTAGTAAAATGTGCTTGTTAACCAAATAGTGTGTTGTTACTCCTGAAAATCCCATTTCACTAAGAGCATTTTAGAAGTATGGGTTATCTTATATGTTTCACTCCACAAACATGCCTTTAGTTCAGCATTTCTTAACCTATTGGGCATGAGCCACTGCTGGGTCCCGAGAGGGCATTTGGAGGGTTGCAAAGTCAGGTTCGGAAATTTATTTACTGTGTCTTAAAACCTACTACATGTAAATAACTACGATATATCATTTTAACAGTTTAAATTCAACCTGTTTTGTACATAGTCTAAACTGTACATTTTTGTTATTCATGCTCTACCATTGTTTTTACCAGATCTGATGTTTAACTCTCTATAACCAGATTGAAAGTTGCTTCCCAGAGGGATACAGTGAATTCAATTGGATTCAAGACCCATTCTTGGATTTTGAAAGTTCTAACACGTTCTCAGTAAAACTAAATGAGCAATTGTGTGATATCATCTGTGATGCTGGGATTAAAACTAAATTTTTAGTAAATTGTTTTGTATAGTTAGTGATAACATGAGACATGTCATGGACAACAAAACCCATAAACTTTTAGATTCTGACTTAACAAAGTTCTGGATATCTTTAAGAGATGAATATCCTGAACTTTCGGAGTTGCTCATCCCATACATCACCTCATTCTTGAGTGAAATGGGACTTTCATCTCAAGTGAAAAGAAGCACAGAAATAGACTTGACGCACACTCAGATTTAACCACTCTTGAATCCAACATACCCCAGCTTTTGCAGAAAAAGCAGCCCCAACTGTCACATTAGTAACTAACGATTAGTTAGGCAAGTAAAAACTCTTTTATTTTTAACTTCAGCATGTGTTTATTAGAGCAAATTAGTCTTTTGAATTACATATTTGCTTTTTGCTTTTCTATAATTAAGTGTATATATAATTTGTTTAAGCATAAAAGAAGGCTTAAAGTTCTCAGTGTTACCAAAAATATGATTATAAAGTGGGTGCATACCCCTACAAGTAGTTCTGCCATGCACACCCCTACAAGTCTAATTAATTTTAAAAATCTAAAAGGTTAAGTTAGATAATTAAACGTAGACACAACCTCCAAAAATCGTCTGTGTACCGTAATTATGTGCGATAAATGGAAACTAATTTCTGTACTTCCAATAAATACACCCTTTTAATAAAATATGTGCCAATAAACCCCAATAAAATATGCAAATAGGTTATAGGTCTACGTTCTAAATTGGAACTAGGTTTTAATTCCGGTACTTCGAATAAATACAGCCTTTAATGTTATGTACAGCAGCCTTGTATCCATACAATAATTTAATGTAAACTAACAAAGGAAATTTTTGTTAAATCTAATTAATTTTAAAAATCTAAAAGGTTAAGTTGCATTGTTAAACGTAGACACAACCTCCAAAAATCGTCTGTGTACCGTAATTATGTGCGATAAATGGAAAATAATTTCTGTACTTCCAGTAAATACACCCTTTTATTGTACACTAACAAAGTAAATTTTATTTAAGTTACATTGTCGTACATAACCTCCATAACCTGGCATTAGTTACTTGCGAAGAAAACGGTTCTAGTACACATCGAACACGGAAAAAAAATACAAACGCGGAGACGGAATTTGTCTTTGGCCGCAGGCTATAGTGCAAGACCCGACCCAGAGAAGGAGTAAAGGGGTTATGGGTCTTGGGGAATAGTCAGCGGCAAAATGTAATTTCCGTCGCCGCGCGTGTACTATATTTCGGTGTCCGATGTGTACATCCAACAGTTTTCTTCACAAGTAACTAATGCCAGCTTACGGAGGTTATGTACGACAATGTAACTTAAATAAAATTTACTTTGTTCGTGTACATTAAAAGGGTGTATTTATTGGAAGTACAGAAATTAGTTTACATTTATCGCACATAATTACGGTACAGAGACGATTTTGGGAGGTTGTGGCTACGTTTAATTATTTAACTTAACCTTTTAGATTTTTAAAATTAATTACACTTAACAGACATTTCCTTAGTTAGTGTACGGTACATTCAAAGGCTGTATTTATTCAAAGTACCGGAATTAAAACGTACTTCCAATTTAGAACCTAGTACAATCTAATGTATAACCAAACAAGTACATTAAAATCCTTTTTTCAACATAATGCAATAAAAAGCAATGTGCAGTTTCTGTTAACATGCAAATGATTAAGTATTAATAATAATGGGTTACAGTGGAATTAATGTTACTGCGGTCTGAATTAATGCAAATAAAATTGGGAGAATCTCGTAAACATATTAAAGAATGCTTGTATATTACACACAAAATTATTACAGTACGGACCTTTGTTAATGAATAGAAACAAATTTGACTCTATACTTTAGTATGTACCAATAAAATTCACCTTTTTTCAAATATCAATATCTGTTGTTGTTTTTCATACCCTTAAAAAAAGGTCTCATTAACAACATACATTATGAGAAAACGTGATTACAAATAACCAGCCATTGTGAAGAAAATAGATATAACATTTAAAAACATCAAATCTTCAATTCTCTCCCTATTTGTTTTATAAAAACTGGAGTTTCTACTGCAGGTTTTAAGTCCACTAACTACTTAATTAAATATACATAGTTGCTCCTGTATCTTGTTGGGTAACATATGATATTAATACATCTGCTTCCTACTCATATGTGCAAACAATGTTTTTAGTGTACGGTCCTAAAATCTTTATCAACACTTTATATCTTTAAAATTTAGACAAAGTCTAATGAGCAACTTGGCCTAACCTGAATTTACATGACCTGGCTCAGAACAACTTTATTTTGGCAAATACAAAGATGAAGACTGGTTGCAATTTCTTCAGGGCTCACACCTGCTGCCAGGCTTAGTTCTATAACATGATAAGGAAGAAAGAAATCAGCCCAAACCTGCAACCGTTGTGGGAAGGCTTTTACACCATTACCAATAAGATTAATGATGTCATCTAAGAATAACTCATTAGCTATAATAACAATTATCATTAAAACACACAGAGGACTGATCCTCTTTTGCAAGATCACAAGTATGTTTTTAATTTTTTTAATTGTATGCAATGTGGACACATACAGAGGAGTGTCAGTTTTTTATGTTTTTTCAAAAAATACAATGAGAGGAGGAGAGAGAGAGAGAGACCAAAAATAACACGTACAGAAATTACATCAGAACTTTTCCTGACAGTAAAAAAATAACTAAATAATGAATGGTAAAAAACATTAACAAAATTAATGGAAATTATAGTTATTATTTGTTGTCTAATGAACAGGTACTAGTAAAGGCTTCATATACTTCACATCTTAAATTATAAACCTATTACAAACATATTTGGTATATTCAGCTTGAAACAAACGTTCAGACCAATAAAAATGGTTTAAATTTTGCCATGCTGCATTATTAGTACTGTTGAAACAGCAGTTTGATTATAATTGTTTTTAGAACAGACTTCTGGAATGATGTGTGCAAAATGATTAAAACATACCTCCTTAAAGTGTGCCTTAATAAGTTGTTGACTATTCTAACTGATACACTGTCATCCCATTATCATATGACAGTTCTCAGAGCTTCAGTAATAGTCATCTTTGCTGTTAACATGGAGACAAGTCTCTTTTTTAAAAAGACTTTTCATTAGTAAAGTTACTTATAAGTAGGCATACATTTGTACTCATAATATGAGGTTAAGAAGTAATAAAATTAAAGAATGATATTTACTTACTAACCATTGAGTGTAACATTATTTACAGTAATTAATAATGTTCCAATTTATAAAAGTCATGTTTGGCTAACTAGGCATAACCCAACCTGTGTTCCTGACATCCTAATTCTCTTTCTTCTAATAATATTACTTAACTTTATTGTGATATAACTGATCACAATTGTTCCTTATAACTCCCTACAACTTTTACAACAATACTAATGACAAAAATCAATAATAATTTCTTACAGTTAACATACATAATTTGTCTAGGCATATTGGCCTATTATAGTTTGAACATTAATTTTTCATATTTTAACAATTTTATTCTTGTTTTTAATACAAGACAACTATTCTAAATTGTTCTTGATCCTTGGCTTTCACTTTTGTTACACTAATAATGACAATTATTAGCAATAATTGTTTACAAATAGTAGAAATAAGTTATTCAGGTATAGGGCCCACTGGCCCATTGTAGTGGACACCTTAGTTTCTTTCGTACGTTTAAAATAATTACTTTTGCTATCAGACAATTACTTTACATTGTTCTTGATACCCTTATTCAACTTTCACTACAATAATAATGACATAACTTAACAATTATTTACTATGAATAACATACAAATGTTCTAGGCTCATTTGCCTATGATATTGACCCTTAATTTCATTCATACCTTGAAAATACATGTTTCTTCCTATTACATCATTATTCTAAAACATTCTTCACAATTTACTGAAGCTTTGACAACATAGTTTGTCCTTTAACATTGTTTTCTTACTTATTCTAGATGTTATTATCTTCAGTATCAGTATTCTGAAGGTTTAGTCCATGTATCTTGTTTCATTATTTACTTTGTTTATACTTATTGGTTAATCATACCTTCCTTACTAGAATATTATTGTAATAATAACGATTCTAGTATTATTTATACAGTATAGTTTGTTTAATAAGTTTACATTAAAACTGTTCTTTTTACATACAATTGTTGACAAGATTTAGTTTCTCATATTTCTTCTTCTTCATGTTATAATTCAAATTATAACCATTATTATCTAGCTATTATAAGCTTATTTACTACTTCATCAGTAGTTTTCACCTTCTGTTTACAATTCATGGATTTTACATTGTACAATGTAAAATCCATGAATTGTAAACAGAAGGTGAAAACTACTGAAATGTAAAATCCATGAATTGTAAACAGAAGGTGAAAACTACTGATGAAGTAGTAAATAAGCTTATAATAGCTAGATAATAATGGTTATAATTTGAATTATAACATGAAGAAGAAGAAATATGAGAAACTAAATCTTGTCAACAATTGTATGTAAAAAGAAGTTTTAATGTAAACTTATTAAACAAACTATACTGTATAAATAATACTAGAATCGTTATTATTACAATAATATTCTAGTAAGGAAGGTATGATTAACCAATAAGTATAAACAAAGTAAATAATGAAACAAGATACATGGACTAAACCTTCAGAATACTGATACTGAAGATAATAACAACTAGAATAAGTAAGAAAACAATGTTAAAGGACAAACTATGTTGTCAAAGCTTCAGTAAATTGTGAAGAATGTTTTAGAATAATGATGTAATAGGAAGAAACATGTATTTTCAAGGTATGAATGAAATTAAGGGTCAATATCATAGGCAAATGAGCCTAGAACATTTGTATGTTATTCATAGTAAATAATTGTTAAGTTATGTCATTATTATTGTAGTGAAAGTTGAATAAGGGTATCAAGAACAATGTAAAGTAATTGTCTGATAGCAAAAGTAATTATTTTAAACGTACGAAAGAAACTAAGGTGTCCACTACAATGGGCCAGTGGGCCCTATACCTGAATAACTTATTTCTACTATTTGTAAACAATTATTGCTAATAATTGTCATTATTAGTGTAACAAAAGTGAAAGCCAAGGATCAAGAACAATTTAGAATAGTTGTCTTGTATTAAAAACAAGAATAAAATTGTTAAAATATGAAAAATTAATGTTCAGACTATAATAGGCCAATATGCCTAGACAAATTACGTATGTTAATTGTAAGAAATTATTATTGATTTTTGTCATTAGTATTGTTGTAAAAGTTGTAGGGAGTTATAAGGAACAATTGTGATCAGTTATATCACAATAAAGTTAAGTAATATTATTAGAAGAAAGAGAATTAGGATGTCAGGAACACAGGTTGGGTTATGCCTAGTTAGCCAAACATGACTTTTATAAATTGGAACATTATTAATTACTGTAAATAATGTTACACTCAATGGTTAGTAAGTAAATATCATTCATTAATTTTCTTAATTCTTAACCTCATATTATGAGTACAAATGTATGCCTACTTATAAGTAACTTTACTAATGAAAAGTCTTTTTAAAAAAGAGACTTGTCTCCATGTTAACAGCAAAGATGTCTATTACTGAAGCTCTGAGAACTGTCATATGATAATGGGATGACAGTGTATCAGTTAGAATAATCAACAACTTATTAAGGCACACTTTAAGGAGGTATGTTTTAATCATTTTGCACACATCATTCCAGAAGTCTGTTCTAAAAACAATTATAATCAAACTGCTGTTTCAACAGTACTAATAATGCAGCATGGCAAAATTTAAACCATTTTTATTGGTCTGAACGTTTGTTTCAAGCTGAATATACCAAATATGTTTGTAATAGGTTTATAATTTAAGATGTGAAGTATATGAAGCCTTTACTAGTACCTGTTCATTAGACAACAAATAATAACTATAATTTCCATTAATTTTGTTAATGTTTTTTACCATTCATTATTTAGTTATTTTTTTACTGTCAGGAAAAGTTCTGATGTAATTTCTGTACGTGTTATTTTTGGTCTCTCTCTCTCTCTCCTCCTCTCATTGTATTTTTTGAAAAAACATAAAAAACTGACACTCCTCTGTATGTGTCCACATTGCATACAATTAAAAAAATTAAAAACATACTTGTGATCTTGCAAAAGAGGATCAGTCCTCTGTGTGTTTTAATGATAATTGTTATTATAGCTAATGAGTTATTCTTAGATGACATCATTAATCTTATTGGTAATGGTGTAAAAGCCTTCCCACAGCGGTTGCAGGTTTGGGCTGATTTCTTTCTTCCTTATCATGTTATAGAACTAAGCCTGGCAGCAGGTGTGAGCCCTGAAGAAATTGCAACCAGTCTTCATCCTTGTATTTGCCAAAATAAAGTTGTTCTGAGCCAGGTCATGTAAATTCAGGTTAGGCCAAGTTGCTCATTAGACTTTGTCTAAATTTTAAAGATATAAAGTGTTGATAAAGATTTTAGGACCGTACACTAAAAACATTGTTTGCACATATGAGTAGGAAGCAGATGTATTAATATAATATGTTACCCAACAAGATACAGGAACAACTATGTATATTTAATTAAGTAGTTAGTGGACTTAAAACCTGCAGTAGAAACTCCAGTTTTTATACAACAAATAGGGAGAGAATTGAAGATTTGATGTTTTTAAATGTTATATCTATTTTCTTCACAATGGCTGGTTATTTGTAATCACGTTTTCTCATAATGTATGTTGTTAATGAGACCTTTTTTTAAGGGTATGAAAAACAACAACAGATATTGGTATTTGAAAAAAGGTGAATTTTATTGGTACATACTAAAGTATAGAGTCAAATTTGTTTCTATTCATTAACAAAGGTCCGTACTGTAATAATTTTGTGTGTAATATACAAGCATTCTTTAATATGTTTACGAGATTCTCCCAATTTTATTTGCATTAATTCAGACCGCAGTAACATTAAATTCCACTGTAACCCATTATTATTAATACTTAATCATTTGCATGTTAACAGAAACTGCACATTGCTTTTTATTGCATTATGTTGAAAAAAGGATTTTAATGTACTTGTTTGGTTATACATTAGATTGTACTAGGTTCTAAATAGGAAGTACGTCTTAATTCCGGTACTTTGAATAAATACAGCCTTTAATGTTATATACAGCCTTTGAATGTACCGTACACTAACTAAGGAAATGTCTGTTAAGTCTAATTAATTTTAAAAATCTAAAAGGTCAAGTTAAATAATTAAACGTAGCCACAACCTGCCAAAATCGTCTCTGTACCGTAATTATGTGCGATAAATGTAAACTAATTTCGGTAACCCTAATTTCTGTACTTCCAATAAATACACCCTTTTAATGTACACGAACAAAGTAAATTTTATTTAAGTTACATTGTCGTACATAACCTTCGTAAGCTGGCATTACTTACTTCGAAAAAATACAGCCGTTACTGTTATATACAGCCTTTTATCCATACAATAAATACAGCCTTTGAATGTACACTAACTAAGGAAACGTTTGTTAAGTCTAATTAATTTTAAAAATGTAAAAGGTTAAGTTATATTGTTAAACGTAGCCACAACCTCCTCCCAAAATCGTCTCTGTACCGTAATTATGTGCAATAAATGTAAACTAATTTCTGTACTTCCAATAAATACACCCTTTTAATGTACACTAACAAAGTAAATTTTATTTAAGATACATTGTCGTACATAACCTCCATAAGATGGCATTAGTTACTTGTGAAGAAAATTGTTGGATGAACACATCGGACACCGAAATATAGTACACGCGCGGCGACGGAAGTTTCATTTTGCCGCTGACTATTCCCCAAGACCCGCGGTTATTATAACATATATATATATTACATTTAATATTTATACATAAATTTACGGGTCTTGGGGAATATTCAGCGGCAAAATGTAACTTCCGGCGCCGCGCGTGTACTATATTTCGGTGTCCGATGTGTACATCCAACTGTTTTCTTCACAAGTAACTAATGCCAGCTTATGGAGGTTATGTACGACAATGTAACTTAAATAAAATTTACTTTGTCACTGTACATTAAAAGGGTGTATTTATTGGAAGTACAGAAATTAGTTTACATTTATCGCACATAATTACGGTACAGAGACGATTTTGGGAGGTTGTTGCTACGTTTAACAATATAACTTAACCTTTTACATTTTGAAAAATTAATTAGACTTAACAAACGTTTCCTTAGTTAGTGTACATTCAAAGGCTGTATTTATTGTATGGATAAAAGGCTGTATATAACATTAACGGCTGTATTTATTCGAAGTAAGTAATGCCAGCTTATGGAGGTTATGTACGACAATGTAACTTAAATAAAATTTACTTTGTTCGTGTACATTAAAAGGGTGTATTTATTGGAAGTACAGAAATTAGTTTACATTTATCGCACATAATTACGGTACAGAGACGATTTTGGCAGGTTGTGGCTACGTTTAATTATTTAACTTAACCTTTTAGATTTTTAAAATTAATTAGACTTAACAGACATTTCCTTAGTTAGTGTACATTCAAAGGCTGTATATAACATTAAAGGCTGTCTTTATTCAAAGTACCGGAATTAAAACGTACTTCCAATTTAGAACCTAGTACAATCTAATGTATAACCAAACAAGTACATTAAAATCCTTTTTTCAACATAATGCAATAATAAGCAATGTGTAGTTTCTGTTAACATGCAAATGATTAAGTATTAATAATGGGTTACAGTGGAATTTAATGTTACTACGGTCTGAATTAATGCAAATAAAATTGGGAGAATCTCGTAAACATATTAAAGAATGCTTGTATATTACACACAAAATTATTACAGTACGGACCTTTGTTAATGAATAGAAACAAATTTGACTCTATACTTTAGTATGTACCAATAAAATTCACCTTTTTTCAAATACCAATACCTGTTGTTGTTTTTCATACCCTTAAAAAAAGGTCATTAACAACATACATTATGAGAAAACGTGATTACAAATAACCAGCCATTAGTTACTTAGAAGAAAATAGACATAACATTTACAAACATCAAATCTTCAATTCTCTCCCTATTTGTTTTATAAAAACTGGAGTTTCTACTGCAGGTTTTAAGTCCACTAACTACTTAATTAAATATACATAATTGTTCCTGTATCTTGTTGGGTAACATTATATTAATACATCTGCTTCCTACTCATATGTGCAAACAATGTTTTTAATGTACGGTCCTAAAATCTTTATCAACACTTTATATCTTTAAAATTTAGACAAAGTCTAATGAGCAACTTGGCCTAACCTGAATTTACATGACCTGGCTCAGAACAACTTTATTTTGGCAAATACAAAGATGAAGACTGGTTGCAATTTCTTCAGGGCTCACACCTGCTGCCAGGCCTAGTTCTATAACATGATAAGGAAGAAATAAATCAGCCCAAACCTGCAACCGCTGTGGGAAGGCTTTTACACCATTACCAATAAGATTAATGATGTCATCTAAGAATAACTCATTAGCTTTATTTTTAACTTTCATTAGTTTTATCTTTTTTAACAATTTTTAATGCAGTTTACTGGAGTAAAATCTTCTTATTGATAATGTTCTTATCAGTTTCATTACATTATTCGGGTTATCTCTTTTTATTACCGTATCTCAGACAATATTTATAGTATACAATTTAGTTAATGACTTAGTATTTTGTTCTTCATGTATCATGGTCATGAAATGGTTTAAGTTGGGGCCTATTTTATGTAAGGGGAAAACATAACGTTACAATATTGTAATTACTTTTATTTCTATAATTATTTATAAGTATTACTTTGTACAAACAAAACTGGCTTAGAAATGGGTCTACTTAGGAAATTATGGAATTCTGCTGAAATTTCGAATAGTTCTGGAGGGGAATTGATCCCCTGATAACCCCCCTCCGCAAGTTACTCCACTGATCCCACTCTACACAGTTCCAAGAAATCCTGTATTTAGTAGAGCTTCCCTTATGTTTGCCTGGTAAGTGAAGGAGAAGGGATCTATTTAACGTGCAAGTTGAAGAATATATTTAATTATTGCACTTAACTTGATATAAGTACTGATTACATTTCAGGATTATTATTTTCAGAAATAATGTATGTAAACCAGTTTTCCCCATATAAAGTTAATTAAAATTCTTTAATGCATAGCATTCCAGGCATTTACAGTAGTAGATTCGTTTTACTAAATTTGAATTTACACAAATAATTCTCTTTGATTAACCAGAGTTACACACACAAACTAAATGCTGAGTGTCCTCCTAGTGTATAAATTCAGCTAAAACAGTATTCCAAAAACTTACCTTGTTACTAGAATATGTGACATGATGAACTTTTCATCATGTGTTCAACTTTGTGTTGGGAGTTAAGCATTTTAATAATTTATATTTATGCAGGTGTATAGCAAAATCTGATCATCATGGAAAAGGAATAAGGCATTTTGTAATAGCAATTAACTGATTAGTTCCTGCTGTATTACCGAATCATATTACAAGACCAATTTTTGTTTAATTGAAAAGATATATTTTAATTGTTTCTTTTGGTGCAATCTGTAAATTCCATGACACACGTCCATAAAGGTTTGAAAATATGCTTACTCCAGTTTGATAGGAATAAATTTTCAAAAAACTAATACAAATTTGTTATGTCTGATCACACCAGCTATCCTTTCTATTTGAAATGAGCTTTTTATCCAAATTTATTACATAGTATTGTGCCAAGATATATCACTACATTTGTTGAACATTTGTTGGTTACTTATCACAACATTTGTTGGTTAGATTTATATGTTTTCTGATTAGTTTATCTAGGTGTCTGGCGATTTTGTGGGAGGGTGCTTGTGTGTTATTTATCAAAGGTCAAATGGGTATATTGGGTTTGTGTATTTTTGGTAATGCGTTTAGTTTTGGGGGGTTAGGTTTAATTTCTTTTTAGGTATTTTATGTTTTCTGTTTGGATTATGTATTTTGCATTATTTATGAATTTGTTTTTGGTATTTTATTGTGGGATCTTTGGTTATTTGAGTTATATTGTTTTCGGAGAAGAATTTCTCAGTTTTATTGTTTATTTCTTAAATATTAGAATTACCTTGGTTCCTTCTTTGCAATTATGTTTATTTCTTGTTTGTTCATTATGACTGTTGTAATTTCTATAGGTACTTTTGGTGTGTTTGTTGTAATTTTGTGTTTTACATAATCTTTTGTGATTAAATCATTTGGTGTAAAATGTTCCAGATTATAAAATACACCTAACAGTTTTAACATACAATATATATAGTAACACCTCTATACATAGTAACAGGTATATCAATATACCTGTAATCACAGGTATGGGAAAGTAATGGCAAATCTTGCATAATCTTGTTATCAGTTATTGTTATTATTCGGCTAGTGCTATTAAATTCATATTGGCCCAAAGTGATCACAAAAGGAATTTATTATAATTGTTTACAGTCATCGGTGTTGATTCCAAGTGGATTTGAAATTTATATAAATTAATTTTCACTCACATGAATGAAGTTGCAACCGTAAAGAAATACAGAATATATTTTCTATGACAGCAGACAAGACAGGACACTTGTATTTTGCCTTTTATGTGTGTACATACATTCAGACATCATTTATTTGGATTGACTTCTGCAAGCTTGAAATCAAATACTAATAATGCTTTATGAATATTAATTACTACACTTTCACATGTGAAACTTACTTTGTTTATTTTCCTCGTACGACATTTCAGTGTGGTGTTCGCCTTCATCAGCGGGGTATGATACAGAATGTCCGGAACTTGTAACGGTTTGTTTAGTTGGTAGGTTGTGTGGGGGAGTGTGGAGGTGGAAGGGGGTTATGTAAAATTATAATCCTCAAAGTATAATATTGAATTAATTGGGATGTTTTGTTAAATTGTTACGACGGTCTCACCGATCGTCACATAGTACAGTGGAAACCAAAATAAAACACACTTATGAATTTGCAAATTACATTTATTATATTTTTAATTGGTGTTGTTACATGCTTGTTCACTTCTTTTGTTACATTTTAAATCAGTGTTGTGTTGTGATTAGCTACGATGGTAGTGTTATTAGTACAGACGAGGATGCTGCAGTTTCTTTCTTAAAGAAAAAGATTTGGTTCACAATCCTCGTCAATGTGGTAATGGACATGATATGATTTTAGCGCTTGGGCAGCAACAGCGTTGGTGTTGTAATAAGAAGACTTGCCATGAGTATAAGCCAGTTTGCAAGGACACATTTTTAGAGGGGTCCAGATTACTCCTGAGAACAATAATAAAATTTATTTATGACTGGTATGAAGGCCGTAGTAGTGTGAAAAACAGTAAAAATCAACTGAAAATCGACAACAAAACACACACACATTGGACGGCTTACTTAAGACATATCTGTGCTGAAGACATCATGAGCAACCCAAAGAAAATTGGAGAACCAAATTTAACAGTTGAAATCGACGAGAGTCTCTTTGCCAAGAGGAAAAATAATGTTGGCCGGGTGTATCCACAACAGTGGGTTTTCGGAGGATTCTGTCGAGAAACAAAGGAATGTTTCTTGTGTCCTGTCGAAGATCGATCAGCAGGTACTCTCCTACCTCTCATAGTGGCAAATATTGAACCAGGGTCCATTATAATGTCAGATGAGTGGCGTTCATACCGTCAAATTGTTAATTTGCCACAACAGTACACTCATTTGACTGTAAACCATAGTTATAACTTTGTGGATCCTCAAACTGGAGCGCATACACAAAGCATAGAAAGCATGTGGCGGTCCTGTAAACGCCGAAACGTGATTGAATGTGGTATGAGAAGGGATCGCTTAGATTCCTATTTAAGTGAGTTCATGTGGTGAACAAGAAATGCAAACCAGGATTTGTTCGAGAAAATGCTTGAAGATATAAAAAAATATGAAGCCCCTTTATGATTCTTGTTTTACATGACTTTGGTAAGTATTATCAATTTGGTATGTTCTATTTAGAATACGTAGTTAATTATGATATTGACTTTGAAATCATGTGCTTAGTTTAATTATTCATTGCTCAAGCTTAATCCAATACCATTTTCAAGGATTTTAAGTACTCTGTAAAAGTATTTCGTTTCCTTATTGAACACAGTACATGACACATTAAAAGTATTCAGTACTCAAAAGTAGGTTAGGTTACATTATTATTCTAAATAACTTCACAACAGCTGTAACAAAGTTAATTATAAAATAATAATCATTTTGTATTTTTTCTTTTACAAGTGGATATTAAGCCAAAAAGCTGATATCATATAAAGTGTAATAATCATGTTCAGTGTATTATTATGTTTAATATCATAGGTACAGCTTAAACTAACCTTATACTCACGAGGTACAATTGTACTGATTTCACCTGTAAAAGAACGGTTAGCTGAAAATAAGACACAATTGTAACACATACCACAACCTGTGTGTGTGTGTGTTTTGGTGGATGCGTCAATAATCTGTAAACCCTTTAATATTGGTCTCTTAGAATGTTGACTGATAAACAAAATAATTGATTAATGTTCATATGTCAGTACTTGGTGTGTCCGGTGATGTAATTTATTTTTCTTTGCAGGCATTCGTGATTTAATGCGAAACGTGGCTGTGAATGGAAAAATTGATTACCGTATGTATTCCAGGACTATATTCAGGTTTGTAATTTACACAGTGAAACCAGTCAAAACAAAGTATTAAAATCCTTTGAAAATATTATTAAAAGCAGGCACATTACATGGTAAGAGATGTGATGAAATAAGTGATACACACTATCATCATTGTATGGTGTTCTGTTGTGTGACAGGTCCCAGATATTACCAATCATCTCCATTCATATGTATTTGGTTTGAACTGTTGAGCTTTCATCTCTACATAAGATACTCCACTTTGCATTTCGTACACAAGCTCATCTTCTCTCCTTTCATGGTTCTTTCAAAAACTGGTGTTAATTGTTCATTTTCTCTGAGGATTAAATATACTTATACTTAATATTAAATACTTAAAAGTTGGTTAGGTTACATTATTTAATCTAAACAACTTCACAGCAGCTGTAACAAAGTTATTTATAAAATAATAACTGTATTTTTTCCTTTACAAGTGGGTATTAAATAAAAAACCGATATCATATTCTTATACCATAAGAAGTAATATAATCACGTTATGTTCATGATGAGTTCTATTTCTTGTGTATAGTGTGTTTCAGTGTTTGCATTAAACAAAACATTTTAAAATCAGTGTTGAACCTTTGCCAAGTAGTGTGCATGATATTTTCCAACAAATTCGTATACTGTATGAGAGTAGACTATTGATGTATACTACTTTACATGTCAGAAGTATAACGATATATTTACAAATTACTTTATTTTATATTCTTATGTTATTATTATTATTCAATAAAAAATAAAATACTTTTTAACAACAATATACTTTTATTTTAATTATTGTATTGTATTCAATTATTCAGAAACATAAATATAATTAAAGTAAAAATAAATAGTTGTAATAATTTAATTAAAAAGTATATTTTTGTTAAAAGGAATATCTTAATTATTCAACAATGATATATAACTCTCTCTCTTCCCCCTCCCACTCTCTGTGGGGGGGGGGGTTGAATATATGAGTGATAGTTTAATCTTGTTTTCAACAAATTCCAGTTACATTGCAATCTGATAGGTTAGAGTCTGTACTTAAAATGGACAAATTTTTGGTTAAGTGACCAAAATACTAGGTAAAGTGGTAAGTAAACAGCCATTCCATTCTAATCAGCCTACACATACATATTGTTACATTATTACATTACATTTAATGCAAACAGTCTTCTTTACAATTGAATTAAAGGTACACAATTTAACTATAACGTTAGGTGAGACTGACAAATACAAAAACAATACCAATACATCTATTACAATATAGAATACTACAAGGACAAGATACTACAGATTTAAAGGTAAGAAAAAGGGATAAACGTTACAATATATATTATTGCCAATCTTCTTTATTTACAGTGTGGAACAGTAGATCCTGTTACAGTATACTGGACTTAGTACTTAGTTGAGGCACAGATACTTCCTAAATAATACATCTACTCTACATGAGTGTTGTGGTTGGTTAGGTAATGATAGTACATTGTTGTGTGTAATGATAGTACATTGGGTTTGATGTTTCTTTACAAACCCAATTGACTCTGTAGTGCTCAATTCTACGTCTTTTGACCTCACTGTAACTGTTTATTCTCCGTTTCTTCCAGCGGTTGTTCATGTAACCTGTCGTGTATGTTACTGTACTAATTTTTAAAATAAACACTTATGTATCTTGTAGCATAAGCTATTAACCGTAGTGCATACTCCTTCTTTATCTAAAAAGTGGTAGATATTGTTAAGCCCCTTACCTTTTACTTCCATGTCCTTAAAAAAATGGAAGTATGGTGATGGCAAAAAAAAAATCGTGTTCGAGATTTTTGCAGATTCTGATTGTACTACCCTCAAAACATGAAAAGTCATTTTTCGAAAAGTGTGTGTGTGTGTGTTTGTGTGTAGATTTTTTTCTATGGCAAACGATAACAGCCAAAAATTCAAACAGAATCGAATACTTGGATTTCGTTGTCCATGACGTGTCCATTAATTAACTAAATATAATTATTACACTACGACTCGGAACACAATAGTAGTGTAATAATTATATTTAGAATCAAATATTTTTTTACATACAGCCCTGATTTGTATAGTACTCAAGACCTATTGGTTTTGGTGAAGATCGGTTAACGGAAAGGGGTAGTTTACTTGCAACATTTTAACAAGGGTATTTTCTGTGGCAAACGATAAGAGCCGCAAATTCAAACTGAATAAAATAATTTTCTGCGTACAGCCCTGTGTAGAGTACTCAAGACGTATTGTTCTTTGTGAAGATCGGTTAAGGGAAAGGAGTAGTTTGATTATGTGATTTGATTAATGCTTGTGACTGTGGTTTGATTATCTGAAATTAATGCTTCTATTACCTTCCAACACTAATATTACCTTAAAACAGGAATTATAGACATGCTACTTTAGAGTTGTGTCTTTATGGCTGGGATTACATTGATTGATGGGATTATTACTTATTACAAACTGGTTTACATTCCATAGTAGTAATTTTTTCCTTAGTTTGCCAAATTTTGTTGACTGATTAATTCTATTTAGTGTGTCTGAGCCTAATTTAGGTATCTATGGTATTTTATACATAACAGTGTGTCTATTTTCTTACAACCTTTTTCTTCTTTGACAATTCATAATAGCCATAATAGCATAATATTCTTAATAGCAACATTACTAACATTATTACACACAAAACATATTTAAACATAACTAACTCTTAATACAATTAATTAAACAAATTGAACCTTCTAATTGTAGTCTTTTCCCTTGAAACAAATATGGGACTTGGGTTTAAATCCTAATTAATACAATGTTGCTGAACATTCAGAATAATATAAATCATGTCTCCCTTAATCTTACTTATAGTCTACGTTTCATTTGTTTCATACATTTGGGGTGAATCATTAATTTTAACAGTCTTTTCTGTTATTACTGATCATTCATTATATTACACTTTTTCTTCCTTCACTTAGCACTTTTTCCCACAGTGTTCAGCTTATAATTATTTACAATATTGTTACAGGTAGTCGTGAGTGGTAAGGAGGTGACTCTACACACTTCTACATTAATACAGCGAGTTAAGTGCCTGTGAATCCCCAGATTGTTCCAGTAACTACACAATTATTGTCGATGCATCACCTGGAAAGATATTCTGGACCTCTGCGGACCTCCACATGAACTCGAACAAATCCTGGTTTGCATTTCTTGTTCGCCACATGAACTCACTTAAATAGGAATCTAAGCGTTCCCTTCTCACACCACATTCAATCACGTTTCGGCATTTACAGGACCGCCACATGCTTTCTATGCTTTGTGTATGCGCTCCAGTTTGAGGATCCACAACGTTATAACTATGGTTTACAGTCAAATGAGTGTACTGTTGTGGCAAATTAACAATTTGACGGTATGAACGCCACTCATCTGACATTATAATGGACCCTGGTTCAATATTTGCCACTATGAGAGGTAGGAGAGTACCTGCTGATCGATCTTCGACAGGACACAAGAAACATTCCTTTGTTTCTCGACAGAATCCTCCGAAAACCCACTGTTGTGGATACACCCGGCCAACATTATTTTTTCTCTTGGCAAAGAGACTCTCGTCGATTTCAACTGTTAAATTTGGTCCTCCAATTTTCTTTGGGTTGCTCATGATGTCTTCAGCACAGATATGTCTTAAGTAAGCCGTCCAATGTGTGTGTGTTTTGTTGTCGATTTTCAGTTGATTTTTACTGTTTTTCACACTACTACGGCCTTCATACCAGTCATAAATAAATTTTATTATTGTTCTCAGGAGTAATCTGGACCCCTCTAAAAATGTGTCCTTGCAAACTGGCTTATACTCACGGCAAGTCTTCTTATTACAACACCAACGCTGTTGCTGCCCAAGCGCTAAAATCATATCATGTCCATTACCACATTGACGAGGATTGTGAACCAAATCTTTTTCTTTAAGAAAGAAACTGCAGCATCCTCGTCTGTACTAATAACACTACCATCGTAGCTAATCACAACACAACACTGATTTAAAATGTAACAAAAGAAGTGAACAAGCATGTAACAACACCAATTAAAAATATAATAAATGTAATTTGCAAATTCATAAGTGTGTTTTATTTTGGTTTCCACTGTACTATGTGACGATCGGTGAGACCGTCGTAACAATTTAACAAAACATCCCAATTAATTCAATATTATACTTTGAGGATTATAATTTTACATAACCCCCTTCCACCTCCACACTCCCCCACACAACCTACCAACTAAACAAACCGTTACAAGTTCCGGACATTCTGTATCATACCCCGCTGATGAAGGCGAACACCACACTGAAATGTCGTACGAGGAAAATAAACAAAGTAAGTTTCACATGTGAAAGTGTAGTAATTAATATTCATAAAACATTATTAGTATTTGATTTCAAGCTTGCAGAAGTCAATCCAAATAAATGATGTCTGAATGTATGTACACACATAAAAGGCAAAATACAAGTGTCCTGTCTTGTCTGCTGTCATAGAAAATATATTCTGTATTTCTTTACGGTTGCAACTTCATTCATGTGAGTGAAAATTAATTTATATAAATTTCAAATCCACTTGGAATCAACACCGATGACTGTAAACAAATATAATAAATTCCTTTTGTGATCACTTTGGGCCAATATGAATTTAATAGCACTAGCCGAATAATAACAATAACTGATAACAAGATTATGCAAGATTTGCCATTACTTTCCCATACCTGTGATTACAGGTATATTGATATACCTGTTACTATGTATAGAGGTGTTACTATATATATTGTATGTTAAAACTGTTAGGTGTATTTTATAATCTGGAACATTTTACACCAAATGATTTAATCACAAAAGATTATGTAAAACACAAAATTACAACAAACACACCAAAAGTACCTATAGAAATTACAACAGTCATAATGAACAAACAAGAAATAAACATAATTGCAAAGAAGGAACCAAGGTAATTCTAATATTTAAGAAATAAACAATAAAACTGAGAAATTCTTCTCCGAAAACAATATAACTCAAATAACCAAAGATCCCACAATAAAATACCAAAAACAAATTCATAAATAATGCAAAATACATAATCCAAACAGAAAACATAAAATACCTAAAAAGAAATTAAACCTAACCCCCCAAAACTAAATGCATTACCAAAAATACACAAACCCAATATACCCATTTGACCTTTGATAAATAACACACAAGCACCCTCCCACAAAATCGCCAGACACCTAGATAAACTAATCAGAAAACATATAAATCTAACCAACAAACAACACTTCTGTTAAAAACAACATAGAACTTGTCAAAAAACTAGAACACATCCATATACCACACAACTCAACATTAGCATCATTTGACATAACGAATTTATACACCAATGTACCTGTTGAAGACACCATAGTAACAAGGTAAGTGTTTGGAATACTGTTTTATGAACATGAGGTGGTATATGTTAGTGATCACAATTCTGTGGTTGAGGCTGAAGGTAGAAGTAGTTTCTATAGAAATATTTCGTTTCTAAAATGATTTCAAATATAAATCTTAGAACATGGTAGTCATGTATGGTTCTCCATACCGATATTTTAATTATTTGCATCAAATAGTATATTGTTTAATAAATGTTCTATCCAGATCAAATTATGTGTATACAGTTCTGGAAAAAATTAGACAGGCATAATATTGTTTGTTTATTGTAAACTGTATTATGTTTGGAAGTATCCCAAAGTAAATTTAACATTAGTCATGTCAATCAATGAGGCCAGTCAGTTTTTTAAGGCCAGGAGAATCCTTGAAAAGTTTGGAGCATCACTAGGGGATCTGTGAAAAACTGGCAGATTTGAGTAGTCACTTGATAAAGGATGGTGTTGTAAAAGCAACAATTCTTTCAGAATTTTTTATAACCCTGTCAGTCTGCAAATAATACACTGTATTACAGTATACAAATGTAGTGTAACATCTTAGCACAATACTATATGATAAATTTGGATAAAAGTCTCATTGCCAATAGACAGGATAGCTGGTGTGATCAGACATAACAAATTTGTATTAGTTTTTTGAAAATTTATTCCTATCAAACTGGAGTAAGCATATTTTCAAACCTTTATGGACGTGTGTCATGGAATTTACAGATTGCACCAAAAGAAACAATTAAAATATATCTTTTCAATTAAACAAAAATTGGTCTTGTAATATGATTCGGTAATACAGCAGGAACTAATCAGTTAATTGCTATTACAAAATGCCTTATTCCTTTTCCATGATGATCAGATTTTGCTATACGCCTGCATAAATATAAATTATTAAAATGCTTAACTCCCAACACAAAGTTGAACACATGATGAAAAGTTCATCATGTCACATATTCTAGTAACAAGGTAAGTTTTTGGAATACTGTTTTAGCTGAATTTATACACTAGGAGGACACTCAGCATTTAGTTTGTGTGTGTAACTCTGGTTAATCAAAGAGAATTATTTGTGTAAATTCAAATTTAGTAAAACGAATCTACTACTGTAAATGCCTGGAATGCTATGCATTAAAGAATTTTAATTAACTTTATATGGGGAAAACTGGTTTACATACATTATTTCTGAAAATAATAATCCTGAAATGTAATCAGTACTTATATCAAGTTAAGTGCAATAATTAAATATATTCTTCAACTTGCACGTTAAATAGATCCCTTCTCCTTCACTTACCAGCCACATAAGGGAAGCTCTACTAAATACAGGATTTCTTGGAACTGTGTAGAGTGGGATCAGTGGAGCAACTTACGGAGGGGGGTTTATCAGGGGATCAATTCCCCTCCAGAACTATTTGAAATTTCAGCAGAATTCCATAATTTCCTAAGTAGACCCATTTCTAAGCCAGTTTTGTTTGTACAAGTAATACTTACAAATAATTATAGAAATAAAAGTAATTACAATATTGTAACGTTACCGTATATTTTCCCCTTACATAAAATAGGCCCCAACTTAAACCATTTCATGACCATGATACATGAAGAACAAAATACTAAGTCATTAACTAAATTGTATACTATAAATATTGTCTGAGATATGGTAATAAAAAGAGATAAGAATAATGTAATGAAACTGATAAGAACATTATCAATAAGAAGATTTTACTCCAGTAAACTGCATTCAAAATTGTTAAAAAAGATAAAACTAATGAAAGTTAAAAATAAAGCTAATGAGTTATTCTTAGATGACATCATTAATCTTATTGGTAATGGTGTAAAAGCCTTCCCACAGCGGTTGCAGGTTTGGGCTGATTTATTTCTTCCTTATCATGTTATAGAACTAGGCCTGGCAGCAGGTGTGAGCCCTGAAGAAATTGCAACCAGTCTTCATCTTTGTATTTGCCAAAATATAGTTGTTCTGAGCCAGGTCATGTAAATTCAGGTTAGGCCAAGTTGCTCATTAGACTTTGTCTAAATTTTAAAGATATAAAGTGTTGATAAAGATTTTAGGACCGTACATTAAAAACATTGTTTGCACATATGAGTAGGAAGCAGATGTATTAATATAATGTTACCCAACAAGATACAGGAACAATTATGTATATTTAATTAAGTAGTTAGTGGACTTAAAACCTGCAGTAGAAACTCCAGTTTTTATAAAACAAATAGGGAGAGAATTGAAGATTTGATGTTTGTAAATGTTATATCTATTTTCTTCTAAGTAACTAATGGCTGGTTATTTGTAATCACGTTTTCTCATAATGTATGTTGTTAATAACCTTTTTTTAAGGGTATGAAAAACAACAACAGATATTGGTATTTGAAAAAAGGTGAATTTTATTGGTACATACTAAAGTATAGTCAAATTTGTTTCTATTCATTAACAAAGGTCCGTACTGTAATAATTTTGTGTGTAATATACAAGCATTCTTTAATATGTTTACGAGATTCTCCCAATTTTATTTGCATTAATTCAGACCGTAGTAACATTAAATTCCACTGTAACCCATTATTAATACTTAATCATTTGCATGTTAACAGAAACTACCCATTGCTTATTATTGCATTATGTTGAAAAAAGGATTTTAATGTACTTGTTTGGTTATACATTAGATTGTACTAGGTTCTAAATTGGAAGTACGTTTTAATTTCGGTACTTTGAATAAAGACAGCCTTTAATGTTATATACAGCCTTTGAATGTACACTAACTAAGGAAATGTCTGTTAAGTCTAATTAATTTTAAAAATCTAAAAGGTTAAGTTAAATAATTAAACGTAGCCACAACCTGCCAAAATCGTCTCTGTACCGTAATTATGTGCGATAAACTAATTTCTGTACTTCCAATAAATACACCCTTTTAATGTACACGAACAAAGTAAATTTTATTTAAGTTACATTGTCGTACATAACCTCCATAAGCTGGCATTACTTACTTCGAATAAATACAGCCGTTAATGTTATATACAGCCTTTTATCCATACAATAAATACAGCCTTTGAATGTACACTAACTAAGGAAACGTCTGTTAAGTCTAATTAATTTTAAAAATCTAAAAGGTCAAGTTAAATAATTAAACGTAGCCACAACCTGCCAAAATCGTCTCTGTACCGTAATTATGTGCGATAAACTAATTTCTGTACTTCCAATAAATACACCCTTTTAATGTACACGAACAAAGTAAATTTTATTTAAGTTACATTGTCGTACATAACCTCCATAAGCTGGCATTACTTACTTCGAATAAATACAGCCGTTAATGTTATATACAGCCTTTTATCCATACAATAAATACAGCCTTTGAATGTACACTAACTAAGGAAACGTTTGTTAAGTCTAATTAATTTTTCAAAATGTAAAAGGTTAAGTTATATTGTTAAACGTAGCGACAACCTCCCAAAATCGTCTCTGTACCGTAATTATGTGCGATAAATGTAAACTAATTTCTGTACTTCCAATAAATACACCCTTTTAATGTACAGTGACAAAGTAAATTTTATTTAAGTTACATTGTCGTACATAACCTCCATAAGCTGGCATTAGTTACTTGTGAAGAAAACAGTTGGATGTACACATCGGACACCGAAATATCGTACACGCGCGGCGCCGGAAGTTACATTTTGCCGCTGAATATTCCCCAAGACCCGAATATTCAGCGGCAAAATGTAACTTCCGGCACCGCGCGTGTAACATATTTCGGTGTCCGATGTGTACATCCAACCGTTTTCTTCACAAGTAACTAATGCCAGCTTATGGAGGTTATGTACGACAATGTAACTTTAATAAAATTTACTTTGTCAGTGTACATTAAAAGGGTGTATTTATTGGAAGTACCGAAATTAGTTTATATTTATCGCACATAATTACGGTACAGAGACGATTTTGGGGGGTTGTTGCTAAGTTTAACAATATAACTTAACCTTTTAGATTTTTAAAATTAATTAGACTTAACAAACGTTTCCTTAGTTAGTGTACATTCAAAGGCTGTATTTATTGTATGGATAAAAGGCTGTATAGAACATTAACGGCTGTATTTATTCGAAGTAAGTAATGCCAGCTTATGGAGGTTATGTACGACAATGTAACTTAAATAAAATTTACTTTGTTCGTGTACATTAAAAGGGTGTATTTATTGGAAGTACAGAAATTAGTTTATAGCACATAATTACGGTACAGAGACGATTTTGGCAGGTTGTGGCTACGTTTAATTATTTAACTTAACCTTTTAGATTTTTAAAATTAATTAGACTTAACAGGCATTTCCTTAGTTAGTGTACGGTACATTCAAAGGCTGTATATAACATTAAAGGCTGTCTTTATTCAAAGTACCGGAATTAAAACGTACTTCCAATGTAGAACCTAGTACAATCTAATGTATAACCAAACAAGTACATTAAAATCCTTTTTTCAACATAATGCAATAATAAGCAATGTGTAGTTTCTGTTAACATGCAAATGATTAAGTATTATTAATGGGTTACAGTGGAATTTAATGTTACTACGGTCTGAATTAATGCAAATAAAATTGGGAGAATCTCGTAAACATAGTAAAGAATGCTTGTATATTACACACAAAATTATTACAGTACGGACCTTTGTTAATGAATAGAAACAAATTTGACTCTATACTTTAGTATGTACCAATAAAATTCACCTTTTTTCAAATACCAATATCTGTTGTTGTTTTTCATACCCTTAAAAAAAGGTCATTAACAACATACATTATGAGAAAACGTGATTACAAATAACCAGCCATTAGTTACTTAGAAGAAAATAGATATAACATTTACAAACATCAAATCTTCAATTCTCTCCCTATTTGTTTTATAAAAACTGGAGTTTCTACTGCAGGTTTTAAGTCCACTAACTACTTAATTAAATATACATAATTGTTCCTGTATCTTGTTGGGTAACATTATATTAATACATCTGCTTCCTACTCATATGTGCAAACAATGTTTTTAATGTACAGTCCTAAAATCTTTATCAACACTTTATATCTTTAAAATTTAGACAAAGTCTAATGAGCAACTTGGCCTAACCTGAATTTACATGACCTGGCTCAGAACAACTTTATTTTGGCAAAAATACAAAGATGAAGACTGGTTGCAATTTCTTCAGGGCTCACACCTGCTGCCAGGCCTAGTTCTATAATATGATAAGGAAGAAATAAATCAGCCCAAACCTGCAACCGCTGTGGGAAGGCTTTTACACCATTACCAATAAGATTAATGATGTCATCTAAGAATAACTCGTTAGCTTTATTTTTAACTTTCATTAGTTTTATCTTTTTTAACAATTTTTAATGCAGTTTACTGGAGTAAAATCTTATTGATAATGTTCTTATCAGTTTCATTACATTATTCTTATCTCTTTTTATTACCGTATCTCAGACAATATTTATAGTATACAATTTAGTTAATGACTTAGTATTTTGTTCTTCATGTATCATGGTCATGAAATGGTTTAAGTTGGGGCCTATTTTATGTAAGGGGAAAACATACGGTAACGTTACAATATTGTAATTACTTTTATTTCTATAATTATTTGTAAGTATTACTTGTACAAACAAAACTGGCTTAGAAATGGATCTACTTAGGAAATTATGGAATTCTGCTGAAATTTCGAATAGTTCTGGAGGGGAATTGATCCCCTGATAACCCCCCTCCGTAAGTTACTCCACTGATCCCACTCTACACAGTTCCAAGAAATCCTGTATTTAGTAGAGCTTCCCTTATGTGGCTGGTAAGTGAAGGAGAAGGGATCTATTTAACGTGCAAGTTGAAGAATATATTTAATTATTGCACTTAACTTGATATAAGTACTGATTACATTTCAGGATTATTATTTTCAGAAATAATGTATGTAAACCAGTTTTCCCCATATAAAGTTAAGTAAAATTCTTTAATGCATAGCATTCCAGGCATTTACAGTAGTAGATTCGTTTTACTAAATTTGAATTTACACAAATAATTCTCTTTGATTAACCAGAGTTACACACACAAACTAAATGCTGAGTGTCCTCCTAGTGTATAAATTCAGCTAAAACAGTATTCCAAAAACTTACCTTGTTACTAGAATATGTGACATGATGAACTTTTCATCATGTGTTCAACTTTGTGTTGGGAGTTAAGCATTTTAATAATTTATATTTATGCAGGCGTATAGCAAAATCTGATCATCATGGAAAAGGAATAAGGCATTTTGTAATAGCAATTAACTGATTAGTTCCTGCTGTATTACCGAATCATATTACAAGACCAATTTTTGTTTAATTGAAAAGATATATTTTAATTGTTTCTTTTGGTGCAATCTGTAAATTCCATGACACACGTCCATAAAGGTTTGAAAATATGCTGACTCCAGTTTGATAGGAATAAATTTAAAAACGTCAACGCTGCACACATACTGACGTGAAGCCTTATTTCTTCATTCTGGCGATAGTCCTCTGTTAGGCCTACATCTTGGACCTTCCTCCACAAACACTTTCACGTGGAAGTAACATCCACTTATTTCAGCTGTGGGGAAAACTTGACGAAGGGCCGCAATCGCAGAAGCCTCGAAGTCTACATTTACCACACTTGGACGCCAAACAAATCTGCATGGATTGTGTAGATTTATTTAAATTCCTTACAACAGCTCTTGAATGTACCGTCCATTAAAAAATGCGAAGAGTTTCCTAGACATTCCTTTCCTTTGCTGCCACTAAAAACGATAATTCTCTCTTCTAATGCGTCATCTTTAAGAAGGAAACTGCTGCCATCGCTCATTTTTAGAATGTCTTCTGAAAGAACAATATCTTCGCAATTCTTTGGTTCATGCTGGTTTCCTTGGGTTTTACACCAATGATCCCGAATGGCTCTCTTCAATGTTTCTGCATGGGGCATTACTGTGACAAAATCATAACCTCTATTATGAAGATCTCCAATTTCATCTGTGTATATCGCAGATAACTGAGTATTTTATTCACGTGCCCTCTTCTTCACCTTCTCCACACGCTTCCTCACTTCTAAGGACGCGTCATCAGGTGGTCCACACAAAAGTTCGGAAACATCTTCTTTCTTCGACCGCATCTTTCCTTTACAGCGATTGGACTTCTCCCGTAAACACATCCACGTAACAACACCTTCTTTCGACTCCCGAAATTTACGATACGCATAACCGTTGTAATGGGCACAAGGTTTACCCTTAGTAGTTGTAACAACTTTCATACTCGTCTTCACTCTACGAATGTCAAACTCAAAGTGACAAATACTTGGAGTGGATTCGTACTGGTAAACTGGTGGGCGGGTTCATTGACATGGTTCCACATTCTATCACACCCGAAAGGGTAGTGTCCGCAGGGCCGAGACGAGTTGCGCCCGGTGTACCTGAAAATGGTCGATGTGCGTGTGTGCATAAGAGAATAATCCCTTATTCTATACCTGACCACTCGAAACCCAAACACTCGAATTGAGCAACTGACCAGAAACTTTATATATAAAATCAAAGCGAATTTATTATATAAAACCATAAAACAAAGTTTGTCACAAACGATTGTTGGTAGATACGTTAGGCTAGAAATAATAAAACTCAGGGGGGTCACAGCTATGTGGGGGGCTCGAAGTAAAATGGGCGCATCTCGGACTATGACCCCGTCATAAAATTTTACAAGCGGGCGCACCTCAGATAAGACCTGTCCGCAAACCTCCGGTATAGAAATACTTTTGGAATTTTGTCATCCCTCTCTCAGGTAGCAAAAGGGCTAGTGTCCGCAAATCTCTGGAAATAGCTTGTTTTCGCAAATCTCCGTGTCCACATCTCTCCGGTATTCACAAAATTTGCCGCCAGTTCCCTACGTTGCCTATGCATAAATCTGCCTCTGGAGTACATACTGCACCTGAACAGTAGTAAGAATGATTTAGTATCCTTTAGAGTTATTCACTGTCCTTTTGAAATAACATGTGTCGTTAATTTTAGTAGACTTTAAATTTAATACAGAGAGTCTTTAAATTTGTTTTAAAATTTACCCGTTTATTCCTAAAGGTCTTGAATTTTGCTTAGAATAGTCAAAGACCAAATGCCATTTGTACAGCACGTGGTAAAATTGTGTTGTTACGATGGCGGTAACTGAAAAAGTTATCATGCTTGTTCACCGAATTTGTTACATTTTAAATCAGTGTTGTGTTGAGAGTTTTACATTAATTATTAATTAATTATGATTAGCTACGATGAACTGTCAAGTGTTATTGGTACAGAAGAGGATGCACTTTCTTTTCTTCGAGAAAAAGGTTTGGTTCACAATCCTCGTCAGTGTGGTAATGGACATGATATGATTTTAGCGCTTGGGCAGCAACAGCGTTGGTGTTGCAATAAGAAGACTTGCCGTGAGTATAAGCCAGTTCGCAAGGACACATTTTTAGAGGGGTCCAAATTACCCCTGAGAACAATAATAAAATTTATTTATGACTGGTGTGAAGGCCGTAGTAGTGTGAAAAACAGTAAAAATCAACTGAAAATCGACAACAAAACACACACACACATTGGACGGCTTACTTAAGACATATCTGTGCTGAAGACATCATGAGCAACCCAAAGAAAATTGGAGGACCAAATTTAACAGTTGAAATTGACGAGAGTCTCTTTGCCAAGAGAAAAAATAATGTTGGCCGGGTGTATCCACAACAGTGGGTTTTCGGAGGATTCTGTCGAGAAACAAAGGAATGTTTCTTGTGTCCTGTCGAAGATCGATCAGCAGGTACTCTCCTACCTCTCACAGTGGCAAATATTGAACCAGGGTCCATTATAATGTCAGATGAGTGGCGTTCATACCGTCAAATTGTTAATTTGCCACAACAGTACACTCATTTGACTGTAAACCATAGTTATAACTTTGTGGATCCTCAAACTGGAGCGCATACACAAAGCATAGAAAGCATGTGGCGGTCCTGTAAACGCCGAAACGTGATAGAATGTGGTGTGAGAAGGGAACGCTTAGATTCCTATTTAAGTGAGTTCATGTGGCGAACAAGAAATGCAAACCAGGATTTGTTCGAGTTCATGTGGAGGTCCGCAGAGGTCCAGAATATCTTTCCAGGTGATGCATCGACAATAATTGTGTAGTTACTGGAACAATCTGGGGATTCACAGACACTTAACTCGCTGTATTAATGTAGAAGTGTGTAGAGTCACCTCCTTACCACTCACGACTACCTGTAACAATAATGTAAATAATTATAAGCTGAACACTGTGGGAAAAAGTGCTAAGTGAAGGAAGAAAAAGTGTAATATAATGAATGATCAGTAATAACAGAAAAGACTGTTAAAATTAATGATTCGCCCCAAATGTATGAAACAAATGAAACATAGACTATAAGTAAGATTAAGGGAGACAGCTGTGAGATGCTCACGTTTGATATGAACTACTCTTGGTTCTACTAACTGATAATAATGAGTATACTGTGATAAATATTAAAATTATGTAACAGTTTTATACTCTGAGCCTTATAAAGAAATAGGCTCACCAATATCTAGCCTACTGTTAATTTACAACTACCAGAAAATAAGTTCTCCTCATTGTTGACATACAATAATATTCTGTCTTCAATCGTCTTACTTGTTTTGTTTAAGATACAATAAATAAATAAGTCTATACACCAAAAATCTCTTACTCTACTTTCAAAATAATTTAGTACAACTATACTACAATAAATCTATACATATTTCATATAGATTAAATTTCTTTTCCAACTTTCTGTAAACACATCAGTAACAGATTACATGGCAGCTACTATTCGTACTTAGTCATACTGGCATAATTTAATATTTAATATAGTAAAGCCTGTTGAAATGTCTAGTTCAATGCAGAAAGTAAATACCTGGTCTTTCAATTTTAAGGCTTCGTTACAGATATAACTGAAGGTATCAACAACAGGTAAACAATATATACTCTTCGATTTCGTTTATACTCTTGGTATCAACAATTATATTCAACATATAGGCCTACTATTGTGATCCGAAAATATTCACAACCTATCTAATTACGAAAACTAAATAATTATGATTCACACTTCATTAACCTATCATTATGTATAGTAATTATCAAAGCTACTTAAAAATTAAGTTTCTTATAAGGTACTTACCGTGCTTCTTGTTTCCGTTGTGGAAAATAAAAAAACTGTCTTCTCCCATCATCAATATTATAACAGCCTCTCACTGTACAATTCTACAATTCTTCTTCTTCATTTTTACAAACACAAAATAGGACTGTGAATATAACGCAACCCAAACAATGACCAAATTGGCGTCTACCACGTGCAAAGCCCAAAAGAAGCGCCAACCATTCGCTAACTCACCAATTTCTCGTTTCAGCGCTGCCAGCTGCCGCACTAGCGCTCGTAGTGACTGTGTGGCGCAGTTTTTAGCAGACGACAAAACTTGTGACCAAGACTCCTATTTAACTGTCCTACCCCTGGTTACAGCCACAGAGTACGAATATATACAGTACTGTAAATGCAGTTCATTCTTTGAGTAAGCATATATGTCTGCTGCATCTCTTCTTTGCTTGTCTTCTTACTTAAAGTCCTCATGGAAAACACCACGGGCAAGGAGATGGACTGTTGAAGAAAAGACGTTAGCTTTGTCTTTGTACAAAAGAAGTCCAAAAGCTTACACATTATTTAGCAATATTTTGGCACTTCCTTGTAAAAAAACATTGAAGCGTCTAGTCAACAAACTTCCTTTCAGCTCTGGGATAAATGATCAAATATTCACCACATTGACCCAGCATGTTGATCAATTGAACAAACGGGACAGAATATGTACTCTTATTTTTGATGAAATGTCTATAAGAGAACATTTACAGTACAATTGTTCAAGTGATAGAATTGATGGGTTTGAAGATCTTGGACACAAAGGTAGGACTAGACGTGTTGCTAATCATGCCCTTGTATTTATGGTTCGTGGGCTGTTTCGGATGTGGAAGCAACCTGTTGCTTACTACTTCAGTCACAGTAGCATGAGATCAGACATACTTGCTGAACTTATATTTTTCATCCTTGACGCTTGTTGTAAAGCTGGTCTTTACGTTGTTGCTACTGTATGTGACATGGGAGCAACAGATATTAAGGCTTTGAAAATTATGGGTTCAGCAAACTCAGAGCATCCCTATTTCCTTTTCAACAACAGACCTGTCTTTACCATCCTTGACCCTCCTCACCTCCTTAAGTGTACGAGGAACTTGTTCCTTAAATATAATGTTAAATGCCATGTGGAGACTGGAAGTCTTGCTCTTGATGGAGAGGCTAAGTGGGACCACATAAAAACAGTGTTTCACTGGGACAGAGGTGATGTTTTCCGGCAGCTCCACCATCTGACAAAAGAACATGTGCAGCCATTGGGGAGTCAGAAAATGAAGGTGCGTCTTGCAGCACAGGTTCCGAGCCATAGAGTTGCTGCATGTATTAACTCTGCAGTGTCATGTGGTAAGTAAAACTATTGAGGTGACAAAAACTATAACTATAGCAAAATTCCATTTTCCCATAAAAATAAGTTTTCAACAAGCATACATTTTGAATAGAAATTTGATATTATTTTGATAGCATTTATTCTGCCAGTTACAACTATTAACACTTATGAAATGTAAAATTATTTTAGTATAATATATTCATGCTGAAAAGTTTTATTTAATTAATAATGTATTTATAGAAAGTTGAAGAATTTTTTATATCTAGCAAAAATAATTTTAGAACAAATACAGTAACTTGTTTTTACCAAATTCAAGTCAACTTTGTAATGTACATGGAAGCAGGAACTTTTATATGAAATATTAAAGGGCATAAACTGTCTAATTTTTTGCATGTGTGGTGTATTAGTACTGACCATAAAAGAGTTTATAAAAATATGGTAATGGACCTTAGTTCCTTACAATATATATAATTAATATAATACAAAATTAATTATTTCTGTATAAGTATTGACATAATTTGATTTATTCTATTGGATTTTTTCTTATCTATTTTTAATCTTTATTATTTTTTAGGAATTGTAGAACCTTCTGCAATGACAACTGCAGCATTTGTCAAAGAGTGTGACAACCTGTTTGACTCTTTCAATGGCTGCATCAAAAACAAATCAGGAAAACCTCTTCGGTCTCCACTTAGCGATGCCAGCAAACACATGGCATTTTGGCAGCAGGCTGTACACTTCATTAACTCGTGGCAATTCCAGAGGCCAGATCGGCGGACACTTAGGCCACCTTCACAGGAAGGCTGGCTGACAACCATAAATGCAGTAATGCAATTATGGAAGTCAGTCAGGGAAGAATGTGAAGACATTCGATTTTTATCAGTCAGATGTCTGAATCAAGATCCACTGGAGAATGTTTTTGGTTCTGTTCAAGCGAACTGTGGAGCCAATAATAATCCTACTGTGCCACAGTTTGTTGATGCTCTTAAGACCTGCATCATCAATGGGCTTGCATTTCAGAATCTTAAAAATGCTAACTGCCTGGATGATGATGCAGATATTTTAAGTAATCTTCAAACTTTCCTTGGTTCTGACATTCTGACTGATAAACGCAGTGCATTTACTCCATACACTGCTGACACCAATTCTGTTGTTACTTGTGACAAAGAGCCTGACGTCTCATTTAATGTGAATCGGTTGTCCACAGCGTATGTAAGTGGATTTACTGCCAGAAAACTTTTAGGCAATAGTACATGTGACGACTGCAGAGCAGGTCTCTGCTCCAATAATGACACAAATAAACTTTCTCATCTGGGTATTCTATTCAGAGAGTACACTGAGGGCACAGAAACACGTCTTACATATCCAACAGAAAATTTGGTTACCTGTGTTTCTCAATGTGCTAATGTTGTGGATGAAATACTGGATGAGAAATGCTATTTGGACAAGTTGACAGAAGTCGTCATGTGTGCAATTACACAAAAAGTTAGTTTCACATGGCTGATGAACTGCTGTGAAGTCCATTATGAAACAAACTTGCAAAATTTTTTAAAAATTATATTTAAAACATGTGTTAGGTGGTGGGTTAGGAGAAGAAACAATGAACTGCATAACAAATAAATTTGTACATGTTTTAAATATTTATATTAATTTTATATGAAATTTAATTAAAGTAATATATTCATTAATGGAAAGATGGTATCTGCACCAAATGATATGCTGTACTTTTTAATGTGGGTATTAAATTCTGAGAGTACAGAGTCTAACGTATCCATCAAAAAATTTAGTCATGTGTGTTGCTCAGTATTCAGGTTTGTGGATAAAATACTTGATAGCAAAAGTCATCAAATTTGATCGGCAGAAGTTGTATGTACTATTAAATGAGCTAGATTTTAATTGATTTGGGCTGTTGTATAGTTCATTATCAGACATGTAAAAACATTTGTAGACTCCTATACAATATGTATAGTCTCATGGTGCGGACATAAAAACAATTGTTTAGTTGAAACAAAAAGGTATGTTAAAAATCACTAAATAATTGACCAATAATTGATTATGACAATGTATTGCTTTGGTGTAAGGATGGTCTCTGCTCTGTAAGGATCAGTGTGTTAATCTTGTGAATGAAGTACTTTATGTCAGTATATCAATTTAATTGATTGGCAGAATTGACAAATGTACTATTCAGGAACAATGTAGGTTTTAAATTCATATTGGGCTTCTATGCAGTTCATTAATCTAAAGGTTTTCTGGGTCTTTTGCCAATAAACTTCTTAGTCTGATGATTTCTGTATTTCAAAATAATGTTTATGTTTATATATATATATGTATAATTTCAAATTGTCTGTAGTGTTTAGCTGTTAGGTCTTGTACATAATGTGTAGTGTTTATAGATTTGTGTTGAGTTTTGCATTTAAGTGGTAAAACTGAAATTTGAATTTATTATGTGTTATATCATGTTTTGTGAATTTTTATTGATTAAGGTTTTGGATAATAAACTTTAAGTCTGTTCATTTGTATAATATTTCAAAATAATGTTTGGGTTTATATATTTGTATTATTTCAAATTGTTCTGGTGAAGTGTTTGTAGATTTGTTTGACTTTTGTATGTAACTAGTAGAACTGGAATTTGAATGTATTATGCGTTATTTCATGTTCTGTGAATTTTTATTGAGTAAGTTTTTTATAATAAACTTCAAGTCTGTTAATTTGTATAATATTTCAAAATAATGTTTAGGTTTATATATTTGTATTATTTCAAATTGTTCTGTAGTGATTAGCTGTTAGGTCTTGTACATAATGTGAAGTGTTTGTAGATTAGTGTTGAGTTTTGCATATAAGTGGTAGAGCTGAAATTTGAATGTATTATGTGTTAGTCATGTTTTGTGAATTTTTATTGAGTAAGTTTTTTATAATAAACTTCAAGTCTGTTCATTTGTATAATATTTCAAAATAATGTTTGCGTTTATATATTTGTATTATTTCAGATTGTTCTGTAGTGATTAGCTGTTAGGTCTTGTACATAATGTGAAGTGTTTGTAGATTTGTTTGACTTTTGTAATGTAACTAGTAGAACTGGAATTTGAATTACTATGTGTTATGTAATATTTTATAAATTTGCTTAGTTAATTCTACTCACTGTATGTATTTTTGTAATTTAAAATGTTTTTGAGTAAAAATAAAATACTTAAATTTGTTTTTCATTGATTTTTACCTAAGTGTTTATCAACTATTTGTGACCTTATGTCAATAAAATGCACAGTGGTTTTCAAAAACAAATGATTAATATCCTTGAAACCAAAGGCAATTAAAGTTATTTTCATTAAAGCAAAGTAAAGACATTTTCAATTATTTGTAAACAAGTGTTTATTAAAAGATAAATTTTCATGAACGTCTTATACACAGAATGTTTTGTGATTCCACATGTACTTAAAAATTGTAAAAACCTAATTACTTTGTTGATGTAACTAGTACAATTAATGGTTTGTAAATGTAAGTTTTCTAATTTTTCAATTCACTTTTCATGCATTTGCTTACTAAATTTTGATTAAAATGTTTTAAGTTTTTAGACATTTTACATGTCTACCTTGAAACATTGTAATTATTCTTTTTTTAACATTTTTCTGTAATTACAATGACATGAAAATATGTCTGATGAAACTAAACGTTTAAGAGTAATTTCAAATAAAGCCTAGCAGCATTTCCTTTTTTAGATTTCCCGCCTATGCAGCAGAGGATAATACAGTATACTGGAGTCACGTGACCATACTGCATTATCATTTAGCTCCACTTAGTGGGCAACACAGTCACCAGGAGCGCTAGAAACTTCAGTCAAAATTTTAACATTGGCTTTTGAGGTGGGCTAAACTGTTATTTAAAAATACTAGGTATGAAAATACCGTTCCAAAAAAATAACAGGTACAAATACCTGTTATTATATACTATATATACATAACCTATATTATCCAAATATCACTATAATATTGACGACTCGGAACACATTTGTGTTCCGAGTCGTCAATATTATAGTGATATTTAGTTAAGTAACGGACACGTCATGGACAACGAAATCCTATATTATCCTTTGTAAGTAACTCGTTTTGAGTTTCCTGCAGGTCTCCTATGTAATATCTTCAAATAAATACACTGCAAGTATGTTTCTTTTCGGTAAATTTTCACCTAGATAAACCTATTAATATATTAATAAACCTACTTGCTGTGTATTTATTTGAAGATATTATATAACCTATACTATATAATTTGTTATAAGAAATAAATTGAAACTAAAAGTATTAACAGTGTTACTTTACACTGTGACTTTATTAAACTATTACTGTTTAAATGGAAATACGAAACAAGAGAATTTATAGGCCTATCTCCCTTTGGGAATACCAATTTAAGTTTTCACTAGTAGTAAACAAACTAACATTGGTTAGACAAATCAGTTGCGAAACTCGGGCCAATTAAATAATTTAGAGTAGGCCTACACGTAATACCACAAAAAATAATGTGAAAAAACATCAGAAACGTATAATAAAAACATAACGGTAAGCCACAAGAGTGAATGAGAATAAACAAAATTTTACAAATAAAAATAAAAAACAAATTGTAATAAATTAAATATAAATACATAAATAAAAACTTATAAATAATAAGCAACAACAAAAGTAAATTAAATGCATTACAGTTATTTAAGGAACAGGACTAGATAAAGTGCATAAATGTCCATTACAACAATCTCATCATTTACATGAGATGTGTAGTGAAGTTAAAATCACATTAATAAAAAGTATAATATAGCTTATCAACATCAACCACTCTATAGGTTATAACTCAATATAATTAAATACGATTTCACTAACTACTCGGAACATAAAGTTTTTTTGAGTAAAAACAAAGTTTACCAACCGATTTTAGTTACAAGTTGGTGACTAGTATAATATATAATTTATTAGCATATAATATGTATTCTATATCTGCATATCACACGAGAATAAATGTAACAGCAGGATGAATTATTTCCTTTATTAAAAACAGCTTCGTCTCTTTGCGCAGAATGAAGTATACAGGACGAAAAAGTGGCTCGTACTACAGTATATACTTATATTTCCTACTCGAAATATGCTTGATGCTACCTGTTCCTAAAATACTAGGTGTTCCTAAAATATTAGGTGTTACTAAAATATTACTGTTACTCTGGAACGCGTTGTTCCTTGTGTATCGGTGATACCACTAGTATTTGAAATACCTAGTATTTTAAATAACGCGTTACTGGCTGTTCCTTGCGTTCCAGCGATATTTTTGTACGCCTAGTATTTGGCCTTGGTTTACGTGATCTTGCGTACTTTTTGTGTGTGTGTGTCTGTGTAGGTGCGTAGGGGGTGTGTCTCGACTCGGAACAGCGAGGGCGGCGTGACTAGACTCGGAACAGCGTCGCCGCGAATAACAGGTATTTCAACTTTTCAGTCACTGTTACATCCGTTCCACAAGAATATCGTTCCAAAATACCTATTACAGGTATATCGGCCCACCTCTATTGGCTTTCCCCTCTCTATATATTCGTACTCTGTGGCTGTAACTACGTAAACTTTAATATTTTTCAACACAAGCCAAAATTAAAATAAAAAATAATTTAACAAACATCAATGGTATGTACAACTTTTGGCTAGAAAGTATTTGCGATTTGAATAACTAAATTTTTTATAGATGATACAAGATGCAAATCGTCATGTCACCATAATTCAGTCAACTCTTATTATAATGAATTATAAAATTAGCCAAGATAAATTTGCTATAAAAATTGTATCATTTTTGATAAAAGCAATGTTGTTTTTTCACTTACAAGAAATATGTATTAAACTTATTAGTAAAGGTGCAACAAGTCCATGACTTTAAATCATTGCGAACTGATCAATTTCTATTGCACAGAAGTAAATCAAATACCAAATTAAAGGCAATTTCATGAGCATAAGTACTATTATTTTAACTCATTTGTGTAGTCATTAAAGCACAGTACAGACGTTTGTACAGTACAGACATTAAAGCATTTATACAAAAGCTGGGTGGAAAACTACACAGTATCATGAAGTCCAGGGACTTCTATACTAGCGTGGGTTTGAGAGAGGGTTAAAATTAATTATAACTATTATAAATACTATTATTTTATTAATGTTATGCATTTGTATTAGCTCTACACAGTATAAAATAATATCGTTTTCACTATACTATAGAGTATTTTTTATGTAATATTCAGGTGTACGAAACATTAATATATGAGAAAAGAGAGGTGAGTAATGACAACATTAATGAAGTAAGTAATAGAAAACAATGACCGTTTGAGCACCTTTCATGGCTAATGCTATCAAAAACTGTAAAAGTTATATTACAGCCAAAACAGAACAAAACTTCATTGAACATATCACAAACTTCAATCTCCTGGTACCCATCTTTCATCTTCATGATCATGATATGTGACAAAACCTGAGGTTACAGACATGACGCTTTTCCTACTGTGATCCCTACTCCTTGTTTGGTAGAAACTGTGTTTGTCAAATAAACAGAACACAACAGTGCTAATGAAAATTTTGTGGACATTTTTTATGACAGTGTATATAGTAAATTAAAGAATGACATAAATGTTTTAACAATCAATTTTATACTGCAGCCTCAATACAGGGATAGTGAATGGCCCTGCATTCTAATTGACACTAATATTCTTAAGTTGTCACTATTCCTGTTGGACATCTTCAGTTTAATGTATTGCTGTAACCACTCAATCCAAGAGTTCTTTCTTGGCCTTCATATAGCATTTTCTGCATCAACCTTAACTTAGCTATTGTGCCTACTTAAGTGGCCTAACCAACAGCATTACATTCTGATAAGAAATTTCCAGCAATCTTTGTCCCCTGGAATTCTCTTAAACTCTTTTAAAATTTTCTTTATAATATACTTTGGTAACAGTAGAAATATGCTCTCAACAGCGTTTAAGAAATTTTATACAAGTGTTTCAAGATTATATTTTATAGAGATATTAGCTTTCATACTATGAAAGATGATATTAATAAAAATTCGTTTATTACATGACAATGGAATAATGATGGATGTAACAAAAATCTGTACATGAACTGTAATGATTCTGATATACAATCATTCACAACTTGTAAATACCTCAATGTAAACTGAGAGTTATATGCTAGAAGTTGAACTGTCACACAGTCATGTCAATTAGTGATGCAAATGAATGATCAAGCCAACAAAAGAGAAGCTTTATGGTATAGTACTATAAAAAACATTTCAAAACGATTTTTAAACACAAGATTTATTAAATATATTAGGAATAATATTAAATAAAATATTAATTGTAAACCACAAACACAACTAACATAACACATTATTCAATAATACAAAATCAGCCTGTTCTTGTACAGTGAATATCATAAGGTATGATTGGTGAAAGGATTAGGTGGCAATGGGAAGAAACGCTAAAATTACCTGCTGGAAATGGTTTACAATATGACTCTATCTTACGAATTATAATAATGTAAGAAGTACTTCAAGCCATACCAATTTTACTTCCAGTTTAAAAGCAATTTTTGAAATACTACCAACAGTAACAAAAAGGGTACACTATACAAGAATATCATCACATCCATGTTTAACCACAAGACTGTTGTTATTGAAATACTACCAACAGTAACAAAAAAGGGTACACTATACAGTAATATCATCACATCCATGTTTACACATGTTTAACCACAAGACTGTTGTTATTGAAACATATATGTTCATAGAGTGTATTGTTTTGTGTTGACTGTACTGGTAATAATAATAATCATCTTTATTATTATTATTTATAAATATATTCTTATTTATATATAAGAATATATATAATTCTTATGTATTTAATTATTTAATAATTCTTATTATTATATATTTAATTAATTAATTTATTTATTTATATATTTATTTATTCTTTGTATAATGTTTACAAGAATAAATCAGTTTTATAACTATGTAGTAAAGAAGTAAAACATTGATTGTTGAAAACCAAAATTTCTCAGTTTCATATAATTATAAGTTAAATAATAATTATTTCAGATTAACAGATACAGTAGACTCCCTTTCATCCGGCCACCTCGGGACCAGACCCTAGGCCGGATTTCAAAATGGCCGGACGAACCGAAAATACGCTATAATGATGAAATAACGCTTTAATGAATGATCCATACAATAAATGACCCAATACAGTATATATAAATTACTAATAATTATAATTACTCACCCTTACTCCATGGTAGCAAATAAAAAAACAAACAAGGAAAATTACTACAACTCACACAGATATTACTGTACGTATTTGCCAAAAATAACACAACTCTCTATAGAATATGAAAAACACATGAACATTAAAAGTGTCACTACAGAACATAAAACTCGGAAATAAAAATTAAAAGAAATCAGTTATCTTCTTCTGCTTTTTTTGTTCAACTGTTTTGTTGAATGCGGAATCATGCCATTTCTTGATGAACATAACATCAACTGCAGTTGCCTCTGTTTGTTGCTCGATGTACGCCGTTGCTAATTCCAGGGCTGCTCTTCCCTCAGCGTGGTTCATTTTCTCCTCGAAATTTCCCTCTTCGTCATTGACTTCTTCTTCTTCCTCGTCTTCTTGGAAAACTACAGCTTGCACAATTTCATCATCATTTAAGATCTCATTTTGAAGCTCCTCATCTTGACCAGCAGTCCATTCTGCAATGTCTTGTTGTACAAGATCATCAGAGTGAGGCAATTGTGGTAGATCTTTTAACAGAGATTCGTTGTCATCTGGTTCAAAACCCTGAAGATTTTATTCATCTGCTTTAGGGTTGTTGTCTTTATTCTTTTCAATGAGAAGAAAGCAATTTGGCCATGCTTTTCTCCAAGACTTTGTAAATGTAGATGATGGCATTTCATCGTATGCCTTAGCTACCATATAGATCATGCTTTCATGTTGATTATCTTTAAGGCCAGAATGAGACCTGTGCTGCCTTCATTGTCCAGTTTACCTAGAATTTCCGAAAGAAGCTTTCTGCGGTACATTCTCTTAAAAGACTCGATGACCCCTTGGTCCATTGGTTGTGTAAGACTTGTGACGTTAGGTGGCAGGAATAATAATTTTATATCACTGTAACCTTCACATTCAAGTTCTTGCGGATGGGTAGGTGCATTGCCTAGCACTAAAAGTGCTTTAACTGGTAACTTCAAACTCGTCAAATGATGTTTCACTTTAGGAACAAATTCGCTTTCGAACCAGTCCTTAAACAGATACGAATCCATCCAGGTTGAATTTTGTGCTCTGTAGTACACTAGAAGGGATGACATGTTTAAATTCTTAAAAGCTCTGGGTTTTGCTGATTTTTCCAATTACAAACAAAGGCAGCTTGTGGGACCCTGAGGCATTTGAACACAAAGCCACAGTGATTCTCTCTTTACTGGCTTTAAATTCTGGGGCTGAAGTTTCCTAAGCCGTAGCAAATGTTTTCTTGGGCAAGAGTTTAAAATTCAACCCCGTCTTGTCAATATTATAGACTTGTTCTGGACTAAGATTTTCACTAGCAATGATGTCAGGCAGTTTTTTTTAAAAAATCGCTAGCTGCTGATGGGTTCGCCGACAATTTTTCACCACAAACGCCAATGAAATGAACTCCATGACGCTTTTTCCAGCATGTTAGCCATCCTTCACTTGCCGAGAATGTACTGGCATCTTGAAGTTTTGAGTGTAGGATAACTGCTTTTTCTTTTAAAATTGCTCCACTTATCGGAGTGCCTCTTCGGCGTTCCTGCATAAACCATAACTGCACAAAGCATCGTCTACTAATTCATTATTTGGTTTTTTTAAAGTGCATCACGTCGAAAGCACTTTTTCAGTTTCAATTTGAGTGCAGAAAGTCTCAATTGATTTTTTGTTTTGGTGCCAGTCATTAACAGTACTCTTGCCTACATTAAACTCTTTGCAAATACGCTGGACCGATTCACCCTTAAGCTGAAACACTTGTAATTTTTGGTCCATAGTCACGAACGTGTGTTTTCGTTTCGCACTCATATTGGAAAACGTTTTTATTTACACAGATACATACAGTATTACTATATACACAGATATATTTACACAGACTATATACACAGAACTCACAGCATAAGACATACATCCGCACATGAACAAAACCGTGAGTCAACTGAGCTACTGTACATATATTTTCCGTTTAACAAGTTGGGGCCTGTCACTGGAGGCTTGTCTAGACTGTGTGACTCACCATATGGCTGGCCGAACCATCCAACGGCTGATCCAACTGAGGGCGGACGAGAGGGAGTCTACTGTACATGAAAAATGTTTAATGTGTATCATTTATTATCTTCCCTGCAACTAACATGTTTCAAGATGTGTTGAAAAACAAGATTTGCACCTTTTAAACTTTAAATCTGGAGTATCCATTGGCATGGATAGCAGAACATTTAGGTAGTTTCTAAGCCTTTATAATATATTACAACAAAAATTACATTGTCTCTATTTGTTGGGCCAATCTGAATTGACTGGGACAAATATCATTTGTTTTTCAGTTTAGATATGGAGTCAGCAGAATGCTTATTTTTCCTGTTCTGTGAATAAAAATACATATGTAAATTTGTTTTTAACTTCAGTTTTTTAACATGTATGCTGAATTGTATCTATATATGAAATGAACAAAATTAATGACCTGATGACTAAATTGATTTGAAAGTGTTTTTAATAGAATATGATAGAAATTATTGTAGTTTTTTTGTACAAAAAATTATAGTAACAATAATGTTTTCTAAAAGATTTGTGACAGATGTCTGATCACACAAGATGGACTACTCAAGTTAGTTTTTTGACGTTTTTGAAAGAAATACTGCCAACAAATTATAAAATAATAATGGGATTGTAAAAAAGTACTATGTAAGGAATATATTCCACAAACATTTTTTTTTTTATATATCTTATACCTTGAGAAACACATATTCATAGAACCCTACTTTAGAAAGTCACAATAATTTTGCTATTTAGTTTTATTGCAAATATTTTAAAAATAAGGCATTGGAAATAAAAATACCTCCTTTCCCAAAAAGAGAACCAATATTTACCTTCACTTCACAACATGCAAGTAATCAACTGACTGGTTGTTGCACTCCATTTATACATCACAACAGTTTAGAAGCTTTGATGTTCAATTTGTGTAGAAGCTTTGATGGTTTGGAATATTCTACTAATAACCTGTTGCTCTTCACATGTTTATGATGATGTTCACAGTGGGTCACACAGAATTATGCTCATTACTCAATCAACAGTACACTAGATGTTACTATTTCATTCATTATATTCACTAGGTATTCTATTTCGTTTCTGTATTACAATGACACTTCCCAATTTTTAAACCTCTTTCTTCCAAATTAGTATCTTTTCTGCAAATGGCAATCTTTGGTTTCAGTTTGACATAAAAACATCACTTTAACATCCCCTTCAAAGGTCTAGATTTTGCTACATCCACTTCCTCCATGGCAACAAGCTCTACTTCCAGTTAATCCATTATTCTATTTCCCCATACCTTCTGTCTGATGCAAAGACTCCTTCTTCACAAAACTCTGCCCACAGCTGCATTCCCCACCTCACAAACAGCTACTTCCTGAAGGCATGTCTATCCATAGCAGTCATTATTGCTTTCTGAATCACCTCTTCTGGTGCAACACTTGGAATTTTGTCTTTCTTTTCATGTTCCATCAAATACCAAATGTTTTTCTCCTCTGTGCCTGATGAATTATTCCTCAGGAAAATAACCTGCTTAATTAAACACATTGACATTTCTATCACACCAGCTGCCAACGTCTACCATAAGTCTGAATGTGTTCATTCCATCTTTCCCAAGCCAACATTATAAATCACTTAAAGTTAACAATGGCTGCAACAGCCACTTGGTGTCAAACTCAACCAAACCCAACAATAGAATAAACATATATGCTCCTACTTTTTCAAAAACATTCACAGGTCTTCCAGTGAAAGTAGGCCTATGTGAGTCAGGTATATACCTGGAATAAATTTCTCCAACCTACCGCATTTTTTATAAAAACTCTTCACTGAGTTAGAATCACAAATTTCCATTTTTAAAAATCTTGTCAAATTAAAAATTTGGGAAATATTGTAAAAATCCCGTTAATTCAAGTAGGAAAATAAAACAAAGTTTTTCCTACTCGATTTGTGAGGATCTCTATAGGCTAGTTAAAGAATTACCAATGCATCGCATAACTTGTTGGGAATATGTCTAACCATAGCCAAGCTGCTATCTTTTTAAATGTAGATTTGCTGTGTGTATGTTGTTTTTGGAGTAGGAACCATGTTAGTTTTGTTAGAAGGTGTGTGCCGTTTTTGCAATTATTATGGCGAGGGAGTGCAACATTAGGCAATTATTAAACATTTAAACTATTGTTTTTAAACAATAAGACTCCAGTAGGTACAAAGCAGGTAGTCTTGAATCTTGTAAACCTAACATACCTAACATGATGGGGCTACGGTACTTTTCATCCCTGTGGAAGACCGGAAACATAGCTTTTGGGAAACAACTGCATGAAATCGCTCATGCTAGCAATCTAGAAGATATTCAAGAGACTCCTGTTGTCCCTAGTGGTAGACGACATCATCTGCGAGGAGCAGTTAGGCTTCTTAGAGGCAATCAACTACTCTTAAGCTGGTTAGATTCATCATCCACCAGCAGACACCATCAGCAGGTATCAATCCACACTAACCTGTTGGGCATGAGCAAACCTTCGTTAAAGTCTGGAAAGAAGGCCAGCTCTACAAATTGGCTTTCACACAAATACCAGTGACCGTTGTGTGTCTCATATGGCCGTGTATTTAATTGACAGAATCTTCAGGGTTAAGAACCAATGTGGTGTGCTCTCGACCTCTCCATGATGCTGTTGGTGTTCCTCCAGGATTTGTGCTTAGCCCCTGTTCTGTACCTCACATACATGAATGACCTATCAGTGTAGTCTGAAATCACCCTGTCTCTCTTCGCTAACAAAGCTTCCTTTCCATTACATCCATTACAGCTTCCTATTCCTTCAGCAGGTGAGCGTAATGATCCAATGCCAGTTGGTCATTCTTTATAACTGGCTGTGGAAATAGTGTATAACATCCAACATATACAAAGCCAAAGCAATCTGCTTTATGCTTAATCCATGTTTGCATGCCAGTCACTCTTCTTGGAGGAGAAGCCCACTCAGTGGTCTCGTGGTGTCGTAGCTAAACGTTTCCCCATAGTTTCATGTAATAGCTGCCTGGCTGTCCGCACCAAGATATAATTGCATCTGTTGTTCTACTGGGCAGAAACAAATACGTGTCTCCTGCTTGGTGGGTTCTCCTTTGGCCACCAACAATTGTATGGTGGCAGCATCCCAAAACTCTACACTCCGATTCTCTCCTGTGGTAGTCAGATGTTTTACATTGGAGCCTCTTGGTTTCTTCCCTGGAGGATTTCATTAGAACTCCAACAACTAATTTGTTTGCAAAGATCAGGGAATCTTGCACACATCTCTCAGCTAAACAGTATGGACACTCAACTGCCCCCCCAAAAGTGCATCACAAGACCTCGGGCAGTAATGACAATCCATTACAGGCCGCTCTTCAAATGAGCCCCAAATGAATTGATCAACACCTTCCTGATCCCACATGCTGCCTTGTTTGGCACAAGTCAGACAATATTGCAATCAAAATCCAGCAACAGACAGAACAGGATCAGCTCAAAACCCCTCCGCTGTTCTGTCATCCAGCCAATAGAAACTGAGAGATGTACAAGTAACTTCTTGTGAGAGACATCTGTCTCAATGTGGCACTGCATCAATCAGGGTGATGCCTTATGGTGTTCGTCTTAATGTCCCTACTAGTGTGAATGTCCTTGTGGGTGAATCCTTAGGAGACATTCCGCAAGTGTAGAGTCAGGCTGGAGCAATCCAAACACAAAAGTCCTTACTTGAACGCCCTATTGCTATTGTGTAAAGGGATCCACCCTAACACCCTTTTAAAGCATGATCATGCTACAATGCAAAAAACTGGAGTTCATCATGCCGGACCAACATACAGACACGCTGAAACACCCCTCACAACCCCTATCCCTCAGTTAACACTCCACAAGACACATGACACATTTCCTTACGGAACATGGAAGTAAAAGGATTACAGTCAGTATTAATTCTGATCTCCATTTTTCTTTTCAATATAAGAAACCTGTCCGTGAGACGCACTGTTGCGATGGAGACTTTGGGCCTTATGGCTACCACGTCTCTAGTCTATCTTGGCGTAGGCGTACTGTCTACCGTAGCTGTGCACTCGAAACATTCAAAAATAAAAATATTTGTTGACAATTTCAATTATGTAATTCCTAAATATTCTTTCACTGCTATATATGTTTACAATTTACTGAATTCAGTATGTTGGGGTGAAGTATTTAATTTGGATGACTCACTGCCAATCAGGGAGAGAAGAACAAAAACAAAAGTTAACTGTACCTGTTCTAAAAACGCATTTTAGTTTTATGTTGTTTCAGTTATGACCTGTACTGGAATCTATTAACTAGTACTATGATGATGGCCTATTTACTACACAAGACAGAAAATGTTTCTATTACAGAATGTGCACTCATGACTGCAGATATTAATACAGTGGTCTACCTTTAACTGACAATCTCTTAACCAATTATGCCATTAACCAAGTCTATTAGAAGAGGACTTGTATGTAAACTAAAAATAATAAGCAGTGTACAGGATTTTACTTCCTTACAAATCAATAACGGATAAATAGGCATTATAAAGTGGTTAATATAATTACATAAGTGAAGAATTTTCCCCTTTTAGGTAAAGGCCTGAGACCTGAAAATGTGCCACAAATGTTGTTTATGCTCGGCAATTAGTAATGTCAGTAATGTATTGAATACCCTTAAGGAATAGCTGTCCTTTTTTCTTTAAATGACAACAGTTCTCTTGCAGAAATTGTTTAGATAACAGTTCTCTCAAAATGAAAAGAAAATCATAGGCTACAGTTTTTTATGTTCAATTTATCTCTAAACTGAAACATTTTAAGTTTGCATACAATAAATATGCAAGATTCTGTGTGTAATACTGTAATAGCAAAGTTTTTTACTGTCTTCATGGGCAATTTATTGAAACTGTGTCATTCAATTTGAGAATAAAACAGAACCATTACAATGTTTAGAAAAAGGGGAGTTTGGAAATTTGATCTCAATTTCAAGGTTGGGGAAATTACATAAAAGAAAACACTATACAGTTAAATTACAGTAAATCAGTGGAAGAAATTAATAAAACGAACTTAAAATCCTATTGTTCAATTTGTTACATGAATCATTACTGATTTTGTGTTTTGTGTACACTGACGAACAGGGCCTTAGAAACTTGACATAATTATATTTGGTTCTGGCTTGTTTAAAAAAAACAAAGGTGCTTTTGAGGGTCCCAATAATGCAAGAAAAAGCCTCACATTTGAATTGATACTTAAAGGTGATGTAAATTTGTCAGCCAGTGATCTGTAACTAATAAAATGTAAAAAACAAAATAATGTATACATTTTATCAATTTGCAGAGAAAAATTGTTGGTTGCTACTAATTTTTGAAAATGGTTAATAAAATTGGTAAATGATGAAAATACAGTGGGGCATTTATAATACAAATGAGATGGCCAGATCATACGTTGTTAAAAGACAGAATAACTATTGCATTTTGCTTAAATGCTTTGGGATCACATATATTATCACTTTTTATCATGCAAAAATCTGCAAAGCCTAGGGATTCTGAAAATGTAAATTTATCATACCTGTTTATTATCTAAATATCACTATAATATTGACGACTCGGAACACAAAGTTTTTTATAAGTAAAAACGTAAAGTTTTACCTTACAGCCTAAACCGGCTTTCACCTATAGAAGGCTTCATCAGAGGCTGTCGTTAGTAGCGCTGCTCGTCTTGTTGTTGGGGACGAGAAAGTGTTTCGAAAGATTGAAGCTGTGTGTGTGTCGAGAGATGTGTTCGAATAATGCGTGCGATTTGAATTGTGTCTGTTCGTTTAGGATGTCGTTTTTATTTGTTTTTGTGTGTTTGTATATTTCTAATTGTTCTAGAGTGTCTAGTTTTCGGCCTTTTGTGTGTACGTGTAGTATGTTCATGTTATTGTCGATGTTTTTATATGTGTGGTTTGCTTCAATGAGGTGGTTTGCGAAGGTAGATTCTGTAGTGGTGTGGAGTGCTTTTGTGTGTTCAATGTATCTCTGTTTGAAGCTACGTCCTGTCTGGCCTATGTAGAATTTACTGCAATTTGAACAATTTAGTTTATATACACCGGGTAGATCGAATTTGTTTTGTGCTTTGGGCATGCGTTTTGATAGTGTGTGTTCTGTTTTGTTAGTAGTTTTGTAAGCGATTCTGTATCCTGCTTTTTTGAATTTGTGGGCAATTTTTTCTGTTTGTTTGTTGATGTATGTTAGTGTTATGAATTTGTTGTTTTCTGTCTTTGTTTGTTGTTTGTTTTGTGTTTTGTGTAGGAGTTTACTGACTATTGTTCTGTCATAACCGTTAGATTCTGCTAGATATTTTATCGTGTTTAGTTCGTCTTTGTAGTCTATTTCATCTAAGGGGATGTTGTTAAGTCTATGTATCATGGTTCTAAAAGCAGCTAGTTTGTGTTGTATTGGGTGATTGGAGGTGTTGTGTATTAGTGTGTCAGTTGTAGTTGGTTTTCTGTATATACTGAATTTGTGCCTGTGTTCTAGTTTTGTGATGGAGAGGTCTAAGAAGTTTATGGTATTGTTGTGTTCGTATTCGGCAGTGAAGGTTATGTTTTTATGTATTTTGTTTATGTGCGTTAGTAACTGTTCACATTGTCTTTTGTTTCCCCTGTATAGTATTAGAATGTCATCAACGTATCTGTGCCAATATAGTATTTTATGTGAGTGTCTGTCATTGTTTGTGAGTATTTTTGTTTTTTCTAAGTGTTGGAGGAAGACTTCTGCTAGAATGCTGGATATGGGGGAGCCCATGGGTAGGCCATCGTTCTGTGTGTAGTATTTATTGTTATAAGTAAAGTAGTTTTGTTTTGTGATAATGTTCAGAGTTTCTGTTATTTCATTGATAAGTTCATCTGGTGTGTTGTTCTGTTTGAGTTTGTTTTGTAGGATGGTGAGTGTTTCAGAGATGGGGATGTTTGTGTACAGGTTTTTAATGTCAAAGGAGGCTAATGTGGTGTTATGGGGGATGTGTATGTCTTTTATTTTTGTTACTAGGTCAGTGTTGTTTTTTACTGCAATGTTGTTGTCTATTTGTGTGTGTTGTCTAATAATTTTGTCTAAATTTATTATCATACACAGAAATTTGCTTAGCCCTATTTATTTCAAGACTGTTTGATATTGAATGTGTTCTAAAAGTAAAAACATTTCTTACATGAAAAAAAATCTTTCAAAAAAACCACTTTTGATCGAGATAATGCTCAAACTTATTCATTAAGCATTTCATCAAACATGATGAAATTAAGTTCCTGCTACCAAATGTTACTTTGTTAATATAACTGAGGGATCAAGGTTGTATCAGTGAAAAAAGGGTAAAAACAAAAACTACTGACTTCAATTCTGGAAAAAACTGATTACAGTAATATTATTATAAAGCAATTTTTATGAAAATTAAAATAAAAATTTTATTTACATGAGAACAGATGAACAAAATGTTATTTATGGCACTACAAGGCAAAGACCTTGGCAAACAATTTGGTCATTATGAGTTACAGATGATATTATACCCAACACTCTGGAAGATAAACTATTACAATTATTGAGAAAAATAGCAGGGACCGAAGCTGCTGAGAAACAAGAGCTATTTGAGTAGTACAAAGAAGATGAAAATGTGGAAAAAGCAGTGGGCAATGAAGAATTTATTATAGCACTGATGAATAATACAGTAATAAAGTGAGAATGGGTCTGATGATGATCAAGAAAGGAAAGCCTCTAGCAGAAGAGAAAGATGGTCTACAAATAGCCTTCAATATGTTGAACAACAGTCAACATCAACTCCAGTGATTTGAATTTTCAAAAATGGTGGGAATCATCCAACCAACACACGTAAGAATAAGGTTAATAATATTAAAGAGAAGAAAGGACTTCTGTTAATGTAAGAAGATTTTAAACCTTCAAGTACACAATACAGTAACATATTTTTGTTTAATTGTATAGTAATATTAAATATGTTAAAATTATAACAAACATTTTTAACAAAGATTTTTCAAAATCTTTAACTTCTGACTAATCAATGTGAGCAAAACAGTTTACTGTCTTTTCTTTCCTGTTTCCATAATTAAGATAGATAACTTTTTATTTACTATTTTACTTATTGATACATCTTATGTTTATCATTTATCTAGTATTACAGTATTATGCACGTAATTTATTTGGAATAAAGAAAGTTTATACTACAAGTATAATCAACTGTTTATCCTCATTGGTCATATATGAGTTATCACTTTTTTTTTAAAGCGAAGCTTTTTATCTCGGGGGTCCGCACGGAGAGGAGTGAGCAGAAAAAAATCGTTACGAGAGAAGCGTCACGAGAGAATCGTCACGCGCGTTCGGTGATTCCCGCTCTCGTGGCCGCATCATCGTATATAGAGTACTACTCTCTCTCTCTCATCCCCTCTCCGAGGGCCCGATCTCAACGGTTCTGTAAATCCCTACTACATTTCTTTCTATGTCTCTCTCTCTCTCTTGCTAATCTCATCCTCACATGCCACGTTGTATTAAATACACCGTGCTTAGTTTATAAGTAGTGTTAACAATGGATAATTCAAGTAGTGATAGTGATGAACCAAAACAAGTAATAACTGTTGTAGCGGATATTCATCAAATTCAAAATGTTGAAACAGAGAGTCATGAAATAACGAGGTAAATAAATAAATATATACATATATAAGTATATAATAATCGTTTATATACATTAATTTATTGTACATAAACTAGAATACATAAATACATAAATATATACATATTTATATTGTGTTTGAGTGTGCGTGAATAAATAAATTAATATATATAAATAAATTAATATATGCATTTATATACATATATTTATGCGCACGCGCGCGCGCGCGCGCGCACACACACACACACACACACACACACACACAGAGTATTTATATACCTATGTACATATATGTATATATACATATAATATGTGTTGTTTGTATAAGAATATCTCTGACTTATAATTTTCACACACACACACACACACACACACACACACACACACACACACACACACACACACACACACACACACACACACACACACACACACACACACACACACACACACACACACACACACACACACACACACACACACACACACACACACACACACAGTTCCGTCGGAATCGACTATAAAATATGGCACAACTATTGATGCAGTTTTTTCAAGATTGTAATGATAGTTTAGATAATAATTCGTAATGTTATAATATACATCATTGTAAATAAAATATAATATTTCATGCAAATTTGTAATTTGTATATAATACAAATAATATATTTTTTTATAATATATTATGTATTTGACAATGTACACATACATTTTTCCTATTTTTGATAATTAATTAAAAAATATTTGATTACATTTTTATGTATTTATTACTGATATTAACCTTTAATTAACAAATATATTTGGATAAATTATTGTTCTTTCCATTAGTAAACTACTTCATATTTTTTATTGTTCTTTCTATTAGTGAACTACTTCATATTTAATAATTTTCAACTTAATATTTAAAAATTAATATCAACTTTTATTCATTAAATTTGTTAGTTCTCTATATAGCTTAAAAGCTTCGCTTTGGTTGGTCACTCCCGAATGCCACACACCCTAGTTCTTTTTCTTTTTTTTTTCCCAAGCAAAACCTGGTTCCTTCTAAGTTGGTTAAGAGAAGGCCACTGATTTCTAAATAGTACACACAAACACACATACATGCACGCATGTATGTGTGTGTGTATGTGTGCGTGCGTGTGTATGCGTGCAGATGCGCATCAATAAAAGTAATTTTCACTTTGATAAATAATATTACATTTTTTGAGTAGCAAACAGAGAAGGAGGTCATGTATTTGTAATAAGAAGCTTAGATACCGGTATTTTGAAAATAAGAGAAACTATTTAAGATATTTAAGCTCGATCAATCTGAAGATGCTCAAGCTAGAAGATGATCAATTTGATCAAGCTTCAGTAATCAACTACTAAAGCTTGAAAATTAACGAGTTGTTAAAAATGATGCTGTATTATTTAAATTAATAGCCCACAAATTCAAAAAAGCAGGATACAGAATCGCTTACAAAACTACTAACAAAAAAAGAACACACACTATCAAAACACACACACAAAGCACAAAACAAATTCGATCTACCTGGTGTTTACAAACTAAATTGCTCAAATTGCAACAAATTCTACATAGGCCAGACAGGACGTAGCTTCAAACAAAGATACATTGAACACACAAAGGCACCACTCCACTACAGAATCCACCTTTGCAAACCACCTCATTGAAGCAAACCACACATACAAAAACATCGACAATAACATGAACATTCTACACGTACACACAAAAGGCCGAAAACTTGACACTCTAGAACAATTGGAAATATACAAACACACGAAAACAAATAAAAACGACATCCTAAACGAACAGACACAATTCAAATCGCACGCATTATTCGAACATATCTCACCCCACACACACAACATTGATCTTTCAAAATTCGATCCCGTTTCCCACAACAGGATGGACAGCGCTACCAGCGGCAACCTCTAAAGAAGCTTTTTAAAAGTGAAAACCGGTTCAGGTTGTAAGGTAAAACTTTTATGTTTTTACTCATAAAAAACTTTGTGTTCCGAGTCGTTAATGAAATAGTTGTATGTATTATTTAGTTAGAGAAGGGAAGTTAAGTTTCTGTTAGAGATTAAAACAGTCCTTTATTGTAAGTCTAACAACAATAAAATACATGGGCTTAAGCCCTTTGATCTCACCACCACCCTTAGTTTTTTGGTCTACGTAGCCAGGCTAAAAAATTGCTTAGCATATACTTTCAGTTGCTCCCTCAGATTAAGTGCTCAGGACCTCCCTGTAAACAACATTCATAGTTTTGCTCTCTGGCTGGACCAGGCTGTCAGGTGAACTAAAAAAAAACATTATACTTCCAGGAAGCGTACAGTTGAAAAAAAGCTGCATTATCGGTGTCACGGTTTTTAGCGTTTTTTCGTGGTTAGTTTTGAAAACCCTTTCTTAGCGAGCATCTAGAAGCCAAGAGGAACATACATGCTGAATTTCAAATTTGTAGGCTTTATGGTTATGGAGATTTCGTGATGAGTGTGTGTATGAATAAGTTAGTGGTATTTCGCTTTTATATACACTATAAAAGCGAAATACATATATATATATATATAGATATGCCTACATATAGGTGCTGTGTTACATCAGCATTGAATCATTTGTAGTACAATCGAAACAGGATTTATTTGGTTTGCTTGAACGTTTTTCATATGTAACTGGCCAAAGAGTGTCTCCGTACCCTGTTCAGAATATATGTGCTGAACTTAGAACTCAAAATAAACCCTCAACAAGGAATAGAGGGACAGGTTGAAGTGTGTCGCGATTATTTTCATGCCTCCTCGTGGTTATAGGTTAGATGAAAAAAATACTGTTTAATAACTCCCCAAAAGCCTAAACCAATGTAAAAAAATAAATATTATACTTCCAGGAAGCGTACAGTTGAAAAAAATCTGCATTATTGGAGTCACGGTTTTTAGCGTTTTTTTGCGGTTAGGCGTTAAAGTTTTCAAAACCCTTTCTTAGCGGGCACCTAGAAGCTAAGAGGAACATACGTGCCGAATTTCAAGTTTGTAGGCTTTATAGTTATGGAGATTTCATGATGAGTGAATGTATGAATAAGTGAGTGGTATTTCACTTTTATATATATATATATAATTGCTCTGTAATAATTTTCTTTTTCTATTATTTATTCTTTTGTTTTCCAACATTGTCAACTATATTTGGTTTATACTTTTTGTTCTTTATTAATGTTCAAAAGTGAACAACACAGTGGTATAGCAATTACATATTTCATAAATACTAAAAATACTGATACTATAACAAGCCCAGTAACTGAGTGGATAATAGATGAGTTATTCACCATAAACAAAAATGTTGCATTTTATATTTGTAACTATTAAGAAGAAGAATACTGGACTGTATATTCTGACAATCCTGTTTTATTGAAAAATGATTTATTTTTACCCAATTTTTAATACCTTGCCTTAACATTATGGAAAAATATTAGCCCAGTCAATGTTTTTCTATTCAACAGAATTAAGCAACTATTGGTTATATAGTAATTTGAAATGCTCGTACAAATATAAATACTGAAATATAAAAAATTATTCTCATAAATATAATGCAAACGAATTCTTCAGAATAATTGTTATATCGTATACATCACTAAACAAATTATGCTGAGAATATGGTTTCCTACACTGACCTTAAAATAAAACAAAAATGAGGAAAGTTAAAAAATTAGTTTTCATATTACTTAATACATTGCCTTTTTATGAAAACAAGTACATTTATTAACAAAACTTAGAAGCTAAAACATACTTTTAGAGATAAATAGGAAAATAAATATACAGAAGAATAGTATACAACATATTTTACAAAAAATTCAGAAAATCTGTCTGACAATTGGACTCAGATGCAGAAAATCTGAATGATTATCAATCAGACTGGCTGACTCTGTGCTGAAAGTGAATAACAAATATGAGCCACATTAGTCTTTTTTTACTTTCTTGCACAAATGGTATACGTTATACACATCATGTAATACTGTTCAGAGTAATTCTTTCTATTCCCATACAGGCTATCTTCTTTTCTTCATGCTTTCCTGCAACAAATATATATTCATGACGTACATTCATGAATTAAAAAAGCTGATTAAAAAAATTAAAAGTAAATGTTTGCATTATTACAAAGGAATAAGTTAGGTGTGACTGTGAAACTTGGTATTAACATGTAAAAGAATTTTCATATAAATACTGTCTGCTTGCATGATGCATGTACGTGTGTGTTAAAAAAATTCAAAACAGGCAGAAAGTGTAGGATGTATAAAAACATTAAATCACTATTATGGATGTATTATTAAGACTACAAAACCAAGTTCAAATGTAACTATTACACTTAAGCATTTTGGAATATTATAAAGGTTTACTTGCAATATTTTTCAACACTTTTCTACTTCATCTCTGATGTTTTTAAAAACCTACAATTAGATTACAATAGTTTACAATAGATACTATAAACAGAGGATATAGTTATAATTTTTATATTCAGACTGGCTTTTAAACTATTACTTATCATAAAAAATTTCAAATAAAAAGTATTTTTACTTTCAAAAATGTATTTAAATACAGCAACTTCACATACAAAAATAGAAATAAACTATAAGCACAGAAGTATTTTGTTTATTCTTATATAACTGGAATTAAGAAACAAAAAACATTTTTATTTGTAGAAATTTAAAATACAATTCTTCCATTCTGTTGTATATGATATCCCATAGTATTACTAAGAACTTATAAACCTATTACAACGTGGAACAGAGTATTTCAGATAAAAATTTAAAAAGTTTTTACATATTGCCTGAGGTAGCAGTACAAAGCAGATACAGGCAAACCACAGTAATCATTTCTAGTGACAATCTACACAACAAAGTACATGAGACAGAACAACATTACTGAACTAAAACATGATCCCCACTGATAAGTACCAAAACAATAAAAAAACTGATCAACAAAGCCAAAATAAATCAGACCATTAGTCCCTACCCTCCAGGGACTTACCAAAATCCATAAAGAAGATACACCAACCCATCCGATAATCAACTACTGGAATGCCCCTGTATAGACACTTGCAAAACATTTAGACAAAATCGTTACGACAGCACACACACCGAGACAACAACATTACCATAAAAAGTAACAAAGACTTGAAACAAAGACAAAAGACATAAATATCCCCCACATTGCTACACTTGCAACTTCTGACATAAAAAAACCTATACACAAACATTCCTATCTCTGAAACAATCACTATCCTACATGACATGCTCCAACAGAACTACACAGTATAAGAACTAATCATAGAAATAATGAAGACTCTACATAATCACAAAACAGAATCACTTCACTTAAAACACAAAATGTTATACACAGAATTATACCCATGGGTTTGCTTATATCTAGCATACTAACTGACATCTTTCTACAGCACATAGAAAAAACAAGTATTCTTACAACATTGGCATCTACATAAAATATTATTCTGGCATAATGGTGCTATTATGCTATTATAAATAGCATACTGATTAATGACATTATACTACCAGCTTTCTGACCCAGGATACATAGACTAAACAGCATTCCACTAGAACAAGGTGATTGAATAGGACTTCAAGTTCTGAATGTTGGCAACATTACAACTTTTCAACGTCCTGGATAAACTAAAACTATGCCTGACATCTCTTTTACTTTAGAGGCTCTAGCGTTGCAAGTGCAAAACTGGAGAGTACTTGAGGATTTTTCCAGCAGTGACCACCAGTATGTTGACTCTGAAGTTCTTGATGGATTTAAATGGAAGTCGGAGTATCAGGAAAGGCTGCCCAGTTTGAATACTGAGAGAATGGACTGTGTAAAGTTTGATGAGGTTCTGGAAAAAGGCCTGGATGCTATAAGTGGATATTTGAGGTACTTGTTGCCTCCACTGTGTCGCTGATCACAGCAGCTTGTGAATCCTCCATACCGCAGAAGAAACCTTGTCGCAGGAGGCGTCCTGCTTAATGGTGGATGCAGGAGATCACTATTTTGCCCAGGAGATGCCTCAAGATACACTGGGGAAGCGCAACATGCCAGGGGCCGAGCCGAAGCACACCAAATATCCTCAGAGAGTAAAAATGAGAGGAAGGTACTCTGACAAGTCATAAACTAAAGTAAGCTCGCTGTTGGAGACAAGAGGGGGAAGACATTATTAACAGTGACCCTGATGGCAGTCTTCCAACATAGTCTGGGCCTGCTGCTTAACATGTTAACATGTTTAACATATGTCTGACTTCCGAGGTCTTTCCTTCCTACTGGAAGGTTGAGTGTCTCGTGCTTATAAGCAGTGGAAAGGGTAACCCAGAACTTCCATGCTCTTATTGCCCCCTGTGCACATTAAACACAGCAGCAAGGTGTTCGAGAGGCTCATTTAGAAAAGGCTGATGACAGCAATACAGGCCACTGGTCATCTTTTACCAAGGCAGTACAGCTTTAGAGCAAGGAAGTCCACAATCAATGTGATTATGGAGGTGTCAGAAGATCAGAACACTACAATCATTTCTCTTGTCGGGGTTGGTGCTACTCGTAAAGTTTGATATAAGACATGCCATTAATTCCACAAGGAACTGTTGGATGCACTCGCTCAGTCAGCCCACATACCCAGGTACCTATTATGGATGCTGGACGATTACCTAAAGGATCGTGCTCTACTGTACACAAATAGGGAAGGGCAGCAGAGAATAGTGGTCACATCTGGGGCAGCCCAGGGATCAGTTCTAGGGCTAGACCTACCTAGGGATCGGAATGTGACCTATGATAGTCTGCTATGAATAGATATGCCCGAGGAGACATGTCTGGTTGGATATGCTGACAATGTGGCTGCACTTGTCATGGCTCGGTCTACTGACCTGGCACAGCTCAAATTAAATAGAGTTGTGCGGAGTGTAATCAGTTAAGTAGCTGTGCACAGGCTGTTATTGGCTTTGAACAAGACTGAGTCTCTTCAAATCAGAGACATGATCGTTAAGCCTGTGGCCAAATAACTCGGGGTTTTAATTGATACGAAGATGAGTTTCGTCCATCAGATACAGCATACAGCACATAAAGCTGTCATGGTGCTCAGCAGATTAATGACTACTGTGGGTGGACCCAGCCCTGCAAGCATTGTCTGCTGATGACGGTGGTCCAGTCAGTCCTCTTGTGTGCCATGTAAGTGTGGGCAGATGCCCTGAAGAAGAAGGTATGTTGAAAGACTGGCCCAGGTGCAGAGGAGGGGAGCTCAGAGGATAGCCTTTGCTTACCACTTCATCTCTGAACCAGGTGTTATGGTGATTGCTAGGGTTATTCCTATCGATATTCTTGCCAAGGAGTGGAGAGCTGTGCACCTTAGGAAAGATGAGGTTGGCAGGTAGATAATAAAACATCGAGAGAGGCTCCACACCATTTAAAGGTGGCAAATAGCTTGGGATAAGGACACGAGAGGGCACTGGACTGTGATGCTGATCAAATACATAAGAATGTGGATTGAGAGAAAGCATTGATAGGTTGGTTTCTACCTTATGCAGTTTTTGAGTGGTCATGGATACTTCTGATCCTACCTCCATAAAATCAATAAAGCTTTGTCTGCATAATGCCAAGTATAGCGGATAATGCAGAGCACACCTTCAACTGTGATAGGTGGGCCACAAGTAGAGCATCTCTGATTGTGGAGATAGAAAGGATAGCTCCAGATAACATCGTCGGAACCATGCTAAGAGGGGAAGACATCTGGAATCATGTGGCACATTATATAGAGGGCATCCTCCTGGTGAAGAAGAGAAACTTGGAGCATCTATAGAGTAGATCAATGTAGATGTGAGCCAACTGGGCACTGCAAAATGGCCTAGTCTTCAGTTCTTAATATTGTCAGGATCCGTCCATCATGCCTACTGGAATTGGGAAAGCCTCCCTCAGTGGCTGAATAGGTTTGTGATCACTAGGACTCTTGTCATTCCATGGGATGTTCTGGGTTATGGGCCAATCAAGTCACGTGCGATGACTTCCAAAGGCTGGTATAGCCGTCTCCTTCACATACTGGTGTCAGCCTTCTGGTTGCAGGCACAGATGGGACATTTCTGGATATAGTAACTGACAATATCCTGTCTCAAGGAAACCCAGAAGAACCATCAACATACGAACTGGTAGGTTTCTATCTCTCCTGAATATCCAGCCTCAGTGTTATCATGGATCATCTCCAGGATCTAGAATAACTAGAAGGCTGTGATTGAGTCAGATGCGATGAACACAAGAAAGTTATTCTCCATACAGAAACACTTATAGCACATCTTGAACTGCTTTGATACACCTTGACATTTCATTATTAGTTTCATAAGCCATTCTTTCATCTTCCTACATGCCCAGTCATTTTCTTGCCACTTCTGACCTACCTGGTGTTTGCTTAGGAATTTCTCTTTCCATTTCTAACAGCTCTGTTTTCTCTGGCTCAGGTTCCCCCACAAGGTGTCTTGAAAAGCTATCTGCTTCTTGATTGCCTGCCTCAGGGACATGACATACACCAAAATCACAGTCTGCTAACAGCAAGGCCCAGCACATAAATTTTGACTATGTACCAGACAGCCTATGAAGCCTCTGAAGAGATGAGTTGTCAGTGTATAATTGTAATTTTCTACCTTCCAGGTAGCCCCGAAATTTCCCTACAGCCCATACCACTATTAACATCTCCTTCTCTGCTGTGCAATAACATCTTTCTGGTGGGGACAGTTTCCAACTAGCATATTCCACCATGTCTCTTCCTCCATCCTCCTTTTCTTGGAATAATTTCAAGAAATTTATTTACCCCATATCACTAGTATCAGTTTACAGACAGATCTTCTGCTTGGCACCCATGTAGGCAAGTCAAGGAGCACCGCACATTGCTTCCTTCATCTTATGGAAGGCTTCTTCCTCCTTGTCAGTCCATTTTAAAGGTTGTTTCTTATTCAACAGGTCTGTTAGTGGAGCTGCTTTTGCCTTGAAATGTGGTACTAAGCTGCTATACAAACCACAAAGTCTTAGGAAGTGATGATTTTGGCTTTTACTATGGGGTCTCTCCATTTCTTCAATAGCACTGTTCTACTTTGGCTGCCTTTCCAGATCCTCGGATGTTAAGATATGTCCTAAATATTCCACCTTTGGTGACAAAAAATGATATTTCTTCAGCTGACAGGTTAGGATCATAAATCTTGAGTCTTTTCAAAACTTGACTGAGGTGTTCAGAGTGTTCCTGTAGATTATTACTGTATATTATAATGTCATCGAGATAGGCTTGGCAGAATTCTCCAGTGTAGTCAGACAACACTTCATCCTTCAAGCACGTGTAGGTAGGTGGTGCATTCTTCAGACCAACTGGCATAACCTTGAACTGATACAGCCCTCTTGGTACAGTGAAAGGTGTCATTGGTCTGAAGCTTTCTTTAACTTCAACCTGTCAATACCTAGATTTAAGATCCAGTGTACTGAAGACATTCAAACCATTCATTTGCTTCAACAGGTCCTTCAAACCTGGCATCAGATAGCTGTCTGATGTGGTTTGGCACTTTAAATTCCTGAAGTTTACACACAGTCAATACGTTCTATTCTTCTTCTTTGGTAGCACAATTCATTATGCCCAGCTAGATGTTGATGGTTCTATTAATACTTGGCATCCCAATTCCTTTTTAACTTATCCAGAACAAACTTTCTTTTATCTGGGTTTATAGGGTCTTTGTTTTATGGGTGTATCATCCTTACAGTTAATTCTATGGTTAACTGTTGTTGTGTAGCCTGTTTTATCTGTAATAACTTCTGGGATAACCATGCAGAAATTTTCTGGGCTTCATGTCCTCTTCACTATCCAAGGACCTATTTGCAGATCATCCAAAACTAAGGTAGTTGTAGTTGTTTCGTTTTTAATGCTGCTGTCATACCATGACAATCTCAACCATTCAACCTTCTTAAGAAGTAATTTGGCTACATTCATATTAATAAAGGAGTGGCCTGCCTGGGTATCAAGTACAGCTGTAAGTGATTTGTCTTTGATGTCATGGTTAGGCGAGGCTGGTAAGAGTACAAAGTAATCTGCCCAATTCTGTAACCACTTATCTCTATATACAGGAACTGATTTCTGGAGACAAACCACATCCTGATACCATCCTGCCCCAGCCTAAAATTGTCCAGCTCTCGTTTTCTGCCATAGGACATTTTTCCTTAAAATGCCCTACCTTGTTACATCTAAAACATTGTTGTGGGCACCTTCCTCTGCAAGAGGCCTTGACTTAGCAGGATAGTCCTCTTCTAATTGTCTGATGATGTCCTGCAGTTATTCAAATATTTTGGGACAGGACACTTTTACCAATGATCATATCTTATACTGGAGCAGCTCAATTATAAAAGGTAACAGATTCATCAGCCCTCTTCTCAAGATGTGTCCTTTTGAATAATTGCAATTTTTGGATAACTGCAGCTCTCGTTCCTGTTGGTTGACCCTCAGTTAGGAAGTTTTTGTGTATTGCTGCTCTCACTTCATCAGTGTCAAATTTCAATTTTAATTGTTTCTGAAACAGCCATAATTTAAATCACATATACTATTTGAGCACATCACATAAAACACACACACACATAATAACAATCTTTAACCGATGGTGCCATCTCCAAAAACAGAACAGACAGCACTCCTAGCAGCAGCCTCTGATGAAGCTCGCAATCAGTAAAAGCTACCTCATGCAATAATATAAAACTTTTAAACATTTTTAACGAAAATACTTGTGTTTTGGATTGGAATAGTGTTTATATGTTGTAATAATATAAAAACAAACAAATTATATTAGGGACACAAGAATTTGAATTTTTAGCTTAGAAAACTATTTAATACAGAAACATTTTTTATAGTTTTCTCTATGTTTGGATTAATTTGTGACTTATGACATTACACAAGATTCCAACTATCAAATATTATTTTCAATATTTAGGTATCTTATTGTTGTTGTTGTTATTATTATTATTATTATTTAGGTATTATATAAGTTTGAATGTTTTACGGCAAGTAACAAGATTCTGAAAAATTCTGTTTTCTGTATTACAGTAGTCTCACGTATCCAAACTTCACTTATTCGAATTTCACTTTATCCAACACTATTACAAACTAATGGAACATTTTTTTTTATTTCTGAGTATGTGAAGGATATAGCACTGGCCAAAATGGAAGGTGGAACTCATGCTGTGAGCTGGTGCTTGTGTTGTTCACCCTGCAAATTGGTGCCATCTTGTTACTGGTATAGGAATTCAACTCCACATAGCTACAACGTGGCCAGTCAGTTGCCAAATAATGTTTTATAATGTGAGTTATTTGATCATGTAAAAGCCTATACTTCTGTAGTGTCATTAATAGCATATATTTCTTTCTTGATGATTGAAAGTGAATGTGTTTTTGAATTATGACTGATCAAGACTTTGAGGAGAAGAGAAAGAAGAAGGTTGTATCGATGGATCATAAACTGGTGGTTTTAAGAAAACTGGATAAAGGTGCAACTTTAACTGAACTTGGGAATGAGTGTGGCACTGACAGAACAATCACTGGAGACTGGAAACAGGAGAGATAGAAATTGAAAGTTGGCGTTCTGCTCAACATCAAGACTTCAAAAATGAAAGACAATAAAGAAAGGATACTATGATCAGATCAGTGAAACTATTTCCTTAGTGTACATGGAAAAGAGAAAAATGGTGCCAATTACAGGACCTGTGTAAAAAGAAAATGCTTTAGCATTTAACTGTAGTTTTAACAAGAGTTTTGATTTTATGGCTAGTGCATGATGGTTAGATCATTTGAAGAAGCACTATGTAGTGAGACAGTTGACCATTTCTGGGAAACCTAAACTACAGCAGCAAACTGGAAGAAAGTAGAGAAGTTCAAGCTAAAACTTCACGAAATTATTGAGAAGGAAGGTTATAGTGGAGAATTGATGTACAAGTGGTATGAAGCACTGAGTACTGTATAGCATACTCCAGCCTCAACTACCAGGTGATCTAAAAAAACAAAAAAAATAACACTGCTGCTCCCCCTGAGGGAAAAATCAAAATATCGGTATGGAGAACCATACATGACTTCCATATTCTAAGATTTATATTTAAATCTTAATATCGCCTGCCAAGCGCGATATATTTTCTTTTATACATGATTTACATTAAAATGAAAAAATTATAATTTTATTGCCTGGCAACAAAATTATTTTATTTTTAACAATTACCATTGTTTCAAAAAGTTTAAATAAATTTTCAAGTAATTTACTCTTGTTAAAACGTAAAAAGTTGCAGGTAAACTACCCCTTCCCCTTAACCGATCTTCACCAAAATCGAAAGTCATTGAGACCTCTACAATTCAGGGACGTATGCAAAAAATTATTTGATTCTGTTTGAATTTGCGGCTGTTATCGTTTGCCATAGAAAATACGCTTGATAAAAAAACGTTGCAGGTAAACTACCCCTTCCCCTTAACCGATCTTCACCAAAAACAATAGGTCTTGAGTACTCTACAAATCAGGGCTGTATGCAAAACATTATTTGATTCTGTTTGAATTTGCGGCTGTTATCGTTTGCCATAGAAAATACCCTTGTTAAAAAAACGTTGCAGGTAAACTACCCCTTTCCCTCAACCGATCTTCACCAAAAACAATAGGTCTTGAGAACTCTACAATTTAGGGCTGTATGCAAATAATCTTTTGATTCTGTTTGAATTTGCGGCTGTTATCGTTTGCCATAGGAAATACCCTTGTTAAAACATAAAACGTTACAGGTAAACTACCCCTTTCCCTTAACCGATCTTCACCAAAAACAATAGGTCTTGAGTACTCTACAAATCAGGGCTGTATGCAAAACATTATTTGATTCTGTTTGAATTTGTGGCTGTTATCGTTTGCCATAGAAAATACCCTTGTTAAGAAAACGTTGCAGGTAAACTACCCCTTTCCCTCAACCGAACTTCACCAAAAACAATAGGTCGCGAGAACTCTACAATTTAGGGCTGTATGCAAATAATCTTTTGATTCTGTTTGAATTTGCGGCTGTTATCGTTTGCCATAGGAAATACCCTTGTTAAAACATAAAACGTTACAGGTAAACTACCCCTTTCCCTTAACCGATCTTCACCAAAATCAACAGATCTTGAGAACTCTACAATTCAAGGCTGTATGCGAAACATTATTTGATTCTGTTTGAATTTGCGGCTGTTATCGTTTGCCAAACAAACAAAATTACCCTTGCCAAAAAAAAACCGTTGCAGGTAAACTACCCCTTTCCCTCAACCGATCTTCACCAAAAACAATAGGTCGCGAGTACTCTGTAAATCAGAGCTGCATGCAAAAAATTATTTGATTCTGTTTGAATTTGCGGCATTTATCGTTTGCCATAGAAAAAAAATCTACAGACAGACAGATAGACACACAGACAGACAGACACACACACAGACACTTTTCGGAAAACGACTTTTTTTCATGTTTTGAGTGTAGTAGAATCAGAATCTGCAATAATCTCGAACACGATTTTTTTTGCCATCACCATACTTCCATTCCTTAAGGAATATGGAAGTAAAATCAGCTGCTGGTTTCAATAAAAATATGGAAAGAGTAATCTTTCTTGTTTGTTGCAATGCCACAAGAAACCATAAACTGAAACTGTGTGTCATTGGAAAATATGAAAACCCTTGATCACTGAATCATGTGCCCAAAAATTTACTACCTGTTTAGTACATAATGTGTGGGTGATCCATGATATCATGAGTTGCCAGCTAATAACAGCCAGGACCAAAAGGAGGAAGAGGAGCAATCAGCTACTAATAAGATTATCAGCCACATGGAAGCACTCAAGGCTATTGAGATGACACTCGCCTAAATGGAGCAGCAGCCAGAGGCAACAGGATCTAACATTTTGATTATGAGGTACAGGACCGATATTCTGGCCAGGAATAACACTGCCCGGGAGAAGAAAATACTTATTACAGGTTTCCTTGATAAAAAAAAAAGAAAATGACTACTACATAAAAGAAATAAATTTAAGATCAAACAATTCATATGAAATTGATTTTTATTTTTTGTTACATTTTCATTTTTAAGTATTTCATAGATAAGTATATTATATTATAAAATTTATATACAGACTATAAATTACTAAAGTTCTACTCACTTTTTAGTTTAATTAGTTTATTTTGTACTTTACAGTATGTGCTTTAAAGTTACTAATTTTTAGTTTTTGCTTTTTGAACAGTTTGTATCGTTGTTTAAACAGTGTTATTTATTGTTTTTGTATAAGTTTACTTGTTTCCCATCATTATCAACCATAGTTCTTTTTACAATTCTGTAACTGTACATTCTTGCTTATGTGATGATTTTCATTATCTGATGGGAGTCTTTCTCCTAATAGTATCACATAACAGAGACTCTGTACTTTATGCCACACAACATTCCTTCATGTGCTGTGGGCTGGCATTTCTTACACTCCTTTTCAAAACAAAACAAAATTATACGTAAAAAAAATTATGTAGCCGTTTCATCCTATTCATGTAAAGTGAATCTTTTGTTAAAATGCATATTTAATTTGTTAAACAGAAGCTGAAAATGTGTTTATAATGAAGACAATTAAAAAATTAATAATTGCTGATTTTATAAACTCTGTATAGTTATCTACAAAAAATGTTACTAGTAAATACAATACCTTTCATTATTCTGTACAGTTCTCATTCCAGGAATAGTAGGTTTTATAACCTGTAAAAACAAAAACACATGTACTAGGCCAGTCGTTAGAGGGAAATTTTAGGGCAAGTAATTTGGCCAGGCTGAAAGTTTCGGATATTGTTAGTTATAGTGTAAGTAACAACATATCAAAAATGTTAGGTCTGAAAGTCCCGGATAGTTTACTTTACTAAATAGAGTGTAAAAAAATATAAAACAAAAACAAAAATTTCTATTTCGGACAAACAGAAAGCGAGTTATTGTATTTTATTAACAATTTTTTTACTAAATAATTTAAAAATTTTATCTGATGGATCTGAAAAAATGTATCCATATTTTTCGTCAAAAAAGGATAACTTTTTACTCTTGATAATTTTTTCTAAAAATTCATCACTTTCATGTAAAAATTATATAAAGTTTAATTTTGTAAACTTCCAATTTTTTTTCCACGAAAATTATGCATTTTAGAGAAACATTATTGAGAATAAGAATTTTTTATTTTTAACTAAAGAATACGTGTAAATTTTTTCAGATCGATCCGATAAAATTTTTAAATTATTTAACAATAAAATTGTTAATAACAAAAAGTGGTCAGGAATTTGAAAAAAGGTTTCAAGATTAGGCTTCACAATATGGAAGGTAGGTATTTGGTTTGAAAATGTTGTTTATTAATGTTAAAAAAATAATTTACAAGTCCTTTTTATTATTTACTGCAAACATTTCATACATAAATTGAATCAATTACATTTTATACATAATTTGAATTACTTTACCACACTAATATTAGAATGTACATTTCTTATTTCATCGGCATCAAAATCATACAATTCTTCGTTAATTTCAGAATTATTATCATCATCAGTATTAATAGATTCTTCAATTAAAGCATTAATAAATGAATCGCTGCTACTGTCATCTATTCCAATTTCATCATTCATATCGTCATGCTCAATATCGCCATGCTGAATCTCATTATACCCGTAATTTCCACAATCATTTGCACAATTTAGGCACATGATACTACAAGAAATACCGTTTTCAACCCACTATGAACGCATACACAAGCACATACCTTGTACAGTATGTTACAATTCCCACTTCACCGGATTCTAAAACGAAATGAAGATCTGCAACACACTATTTATAACGTATTTTTAAATTGTTCTTCACAAAAAAAGTATATCGTGCAAGCAATAAATACCTTATATTTATTAATGAACACTGAACACTTATACTGTTATAAGTATTAAGTTAAAATACGCTGAAAATAATATTAAACTATTTCATGTACGTCGTTCTCTGGAGACTAAATCTTCCAAACTTACACAATTTTTGCCTGAACAGCTGCCTGCCTTCCCCCACACTATGGCCGGTCAACGCACGAGGCAGAGAGGGGGGTCTGTGAGCAACAGCTGCGGGAGCCGTCTGCATGGCGGAGGAATAAAATTTCTCCATTTATACATCACGAGAACTTTCATGTTTTTACGTACAAAAAAAATTCATTTCGCCTGTAGTAACCGAACACACTGATCTTTCCCACTGCCATAAGAAAATTTCCAAAAATTAAAAACTGGGCAAGTTATAGCCAAAAAACTTCTTTTATTAATAACTCGTATTTTATTAGTCCAAAATGAAAATTTGTTTTTCGTTTTTTTTTAGTTTTTTACGCTCTATTTAATGGCTTCTATCCCGCTTTGATACCATTAATACTTTTTGAAAAAATTGCGATTCAAAATTTTTTTAAATGACAAATTGTCCATTTTACCCCGATTTCTTTGCTCAAAAAATCTAATTTTTTTATATATTGTAGTTCTAGATCTTATAAAAAGAATAAGGTCTTATTTATTAAAATCTGTTTATATCCCAATAATTAATGGCCGTTGCAAAAAAAAGTGTTAATTTGCAAATTTTTCAAAAAATTTAAAATTTGAAAGTTTGAAAAAATTCAACAATAATTAGCAATAAAAAAGACCTCTTTTGCCCCCATTTAATTTGCTTTATCTAAAAAACTAAAGCTGAAAAAAATTATGAAAACAAAAAAATTTCATTTGTTAATAACTTTTTTATAAATAACGGTATTTAAAATTTGTTTAAATCTATAGACGCGGATTTTTATCTAGTTTTTATATATAAAAAATCATGTTACTATCTTTAAAATCAAAAAAGTTACTTCCGAAAAACACGATTTTTGAAAAATTTCCCCCCTCCTTTCCTTATCCGGGACTTTCAGACCTAACATTTTTGATATGTTGTTACTTACACTATAACTAACAATATCCGAAACTTTCAGCCTGGCCAAATTACTTGCCCTAAAACACTAATTTTTAGACCTCTAACGACTGGCCTATACCTATAACAAACAAACATTATGTATAATAAAAGTAACCATTCTTGGCAATTTTTTTTTTCTTGTAAGGCACCTCCATGTGACTTCTAACACATTTTCAGACAAGGGACAAGACTAATACATGTGCATTGTAAATTTTTTATAAGTTTTGATTTTTTTTATGTTTGAGTTTTACAGTTTTATACATTTGTGTTGGGTACATGTTGTGTGCTGCAGTATTGTGTAGAACATAAGTCACATTTTCTTCACATGCTGTTGTATGTGTGAGTGTGCATAATGTGTTATGAAAATACAACGGAATTTCAAAAAGGTCTTAGTCTGGCACCAAGATAGTCCCAGAAGTGTCAAATGGCTATGACTGTCTGCACGTTTGCACCATCAAATAGAAACCATAACCATAAAACAACTGAATTTAACAGTTTTGTTGTTGAGATCAAATTCAGAATACAAGTTTAATGTTTATCAAAAATGGATAAAATCAATTGTCATGGAGTGACAAAACAATTCATTATAAAATGTTCAGTGGTAATGGAAATAAAAAAACAAGTTGGATTCCACTTTGAGAGACTCTTCACTATCATTTTCAACAATGAATAAATGGAATTAACACTGTTGCACATCACTATAGAAAATTATTCTGATTAGTGCTTTCAAGATTCACAGCTCATCATCAGATTGGAAATAACCTTTTATTTCCAGGAGGTTATTTCCAATTTGATGATGAGCTGTGAAGCTTGAAAGTGCTAATCGGAATAATTTTTCTATAGTGGTGTGCAACAGTGTTAATTCTGTTTGTGATTAAGACCACTAACACAACTTTATTAATTAAATATCATGAATAAATGGGCTACTAAATTCAAGCATATCCTATCATCCACTTGTGAAGATGAACATTCCAGGTCATCCATACACTACTGCAACTGACAAACACATAAAAAAAAATGGACAGTGCTGTGTTAAATGACTGACATGTTAAATGTGTGGGGTTTGCTCACATTGTGGACACCTTAATAGTTGTGTCCACAACATATTACATGAACATTTGCTTATGAAAATGCTTTTTGTATGATGGGTGCCATATTTAAATGCATTCAAACGAACATTCCTCAAGAGTACTTGGATGTTTTTACACATAATCAAATTGAGTTACTGTGAAGATTTATCACTGAAAACATGGACTCAGCACTACATACCAGAAACAAAATGTGTTCAGAAAATGGGTGGAAGGAAGCGTAAGTGCTCCGAAGAAGACAAGAACTATTCCATCAGCCAAAAAAAAATAATGGCGTCAACGTTTGGGGGGGAGGACAGCAAAGTGTCCACAGTTAGCAAAGAAAAAAGTGCTTTCAAGACAATGCACCTGGTCATATGGTCATACTTCACCAATTGTAATTGCACAGCTTCATTAACTGTGCTACAAATTACTGACACACTCACCATATACACCAGATTTAGCCCCAAGTGACTATCCCTGTTACAGAATCTGAAGAAATAGTTCACTGCAAAAGATTTGCTTCAAATATATAGACGTAACTGCTGAGCAAACGCATGTATTTTATTTGATCACAAGAATTCTGCTATTAAATACATCTGTTTTATACATGTGGAATGCCTCGTCAAGCCAAGAACTCTTGGATCTACAAATTTATGAAAAGTGAAGTACAAGTGGGCAAAGTTTTACTACATATAAAAAACTCAGGAATGTGTATCAAAAGTGTTGCTAAGTCCATCAACAGTATAATAAAAGAATATAAACAGCATTACCAGTTATGAGAGAATCCATTAACTTTAAGGGAACCAGTTTTCTGTTAGCAAACAGACTCTGAAGAATTTAGGTTGTTTCAGTTGGAAAAAAATTAAGCGAAATAATTGGATATACTGTATTAAAAAAATTTACACAAATGTCAACAGAACAATAGACCCATACTTTATAGATATTGTTTACTAATCATAATGAAATCTGGATTCATAGTACCAATACTGTACAGTACTAAAGAATTGGCATGATCAGAGTACACTTTCAGGCTTCTGTTCCTTTGTCAGACAGAGTACATATTATGGTTCATGTTATCCGGGCTGTTTGGCCGTGGTCCATGGTTTATTACCAAACCAAACGTTTCGGCAGGTCCAATGGCTGCCATCATCAATGGAATAAAAATCCTGAACGTCGGGTGTTCATGTACAGGCCCACAGCACTGTGGTATAGGTTCATAACTCATGATGGAAGTATGGATGGTATTGTATGTATGGTATTGTACCCTATTCATTTTTTAATTGAATCAAGTAACAGATGATTATCATAGACATTTTTTTTTAATTATGAAGAGTAAGCCAGCTACTGAAAACTTAATTCCAAATTTGCCACTATGAAGTATAATTGTTACAGACAATGTGTTGTAACGGGACAAAATTAGTGTAACCAAAATTTATATACCATTTTAAAACATTTTTATTGTGATGAAACAGATCTAGTTAGAGATGTGGAAGTGTTGGGAGTTATATGATGACCAAATAAGGTAATGTAACAAAGCGTGTGTGATTCATACGGTGCAGCGCGAGGTGGACTGACGATGACCAAATAAGGCGAGGAATGCAGCAAATTGAATTCACGTCACCAGTGAATCATACAAATACCACGTGTTTCCAACGACACAGCGAGTTTCCTGTTGAAAAGATGTGACGAACAAGAACGGAAATTTCCAGTCACCAGGGCAGGACGTTGGTGGAATACCACCCAAAACCAGTACAAAGGCGCAATTAAAATAGAAATCTGACGTGGTCACGCCAACAAAGGCCCCCCAGTCTAGTACTCACGGCTGAATTGGACAGTCGCATTGTAATCGTGTAGGGAGGCCTACACGTGGTTCTTACGGTAGGCATACAAAATTTTTATTTAAAAAGTGTTGGAATTGGAAATTAACGTATAAGATCAGTGTCAACCAAACCATACCCACAAATAATGACATAAATAGGGATTTTTCGGACATTTCTGTGATTTTGTAGTGAATTACGTGTGTTGTGCAACAGGTAGTGCAACAACGATGAGAGCACATATCAGATAAGTAACAGTAAAGAATAAATTGGCCAGATTTCAATCAAAATTTAAAATTTCAACTTTTAAAACTAAATGTATTAAACAAAAAAGAGAGAGAGAGAGAGAGAGAGAGAGAGAGAGAGAGAGAGAGAGAGAGAGAGAGAGAGAGAGAGAGAGAGAGGAGGGGTATATAAGTATAAAGAAAGAGCACGTGAGAAAAAAGGGGGTGAGAGAAAGAGAAGAAGAGAAAAGTACTGATTTGCTATTTAGAAATTTTATTGCCTCATGTTTATTTTGAATTATTTCATTACTTAATTAATAACCAATATATTATGTAATTAATAAAATTACCAAGAAATTAATAATGTTTGTTAATAAAATAAAATAAGATTTGTTTTGAATCTAACCATGTGTTAGTATAATTATTACACCATTTCACCTTAACCTATCTTCTGTACCAAGAGTTCGTCTAAAACGACCCTGGAGTTTTTTATTTAAGGGAGTTTAATTATTTACTAAATTATTTCTGTGGGAAGAGTGTAATTGGTTTCTACATTTACTCCTTAAAATGTAGTGGCGGTCCTGGTGACTTTGTGAATCTTCTTTTAAGGTAAGCCGTAAGATCGTAATGATCGGGGTAAGTATTCTTCTTGTTTTTTTGTAAAGTTACAGTGTTATACCATAATATACAACTTAATAGACTGCCCACTAAGAATGAAACAGTGTTCAGAAACAAAAGTCCCCTTCCATTAAGACGTGCTGAAAATTCAATTATATGGATTAAATAAATTAGACAAATCCAAATTTAAGACATCTGTGATAGATCAACTGTTAACAGGAAAGGACAATGGGTACCTTATCACCCCAATTTGAAATACTAAGGTTGGACATGGAAAAATGGGTCGGAAGTAAAAATGTAATTTTATTAGTTTTAATACAACTTTCACTTGTAAACTAAACTTACTTTGTTTTTCATTCAGACAGCTGTTTCGGAGTGGTGTCCTCCTTTGTCAGTGAGTCGTGGATACAGAATCCACTGAGTGAAAAACAAAGTAAGTTTAGTTTACAAGTGAAAGTTCTATTAAAACTAATAAAATTATAAGTGCTGTAAACAAAGTAGTGATGAACATACAATACAATAAAAATGTAAGCTTAAAAATTGACAGAATTAAGGAAATGGGTGAAGAAACATTTGATTCAGTTACTAAGGATTGGACCGCAAGGTGTAATAACCAAAAGTAGGGTATGTTAGAGAGTACTGTAGATAAAATCATGAACCTGGGTGAGGACTATTAAGTTCTAGCAGTGATTTTGTCAGTACAACAGGTTCTACAGTAATACTAATGAGTGCATATCATAAAAAGAAATATCTGACAATGACTATATTGGTATAAGTAAATAACTGATTGAGCTGTTACTTATGATGTATATTGTTACAACACAAATAAGCCACCCCAATACCAACGAAACCAATAACTAACCAATGAAAAAATTAAGTATTCAAATTCGATTCGATTCAAAAATAAATGTAAATGATTTGATAAAACACAATAAAGTAATATGAAAAATATAAGTACACTAACCCAAGAATTAGAGTTAGATGTGATAAAAAAAAAACTCTATAAAAACATAAACTTGTTAATAGTATAGATAATATTTATAAAGAGAGAGATAGTGAGATGGTGAGAAAATTAAATTAACTAAGTGACGAAGAAAAAGTAATTATAGGGATTACCCATTTATAAACACTTAAAACAAAACATTTAAGAAGTGCAAAAGTGAAAGTGTAAAACCCCCAAAATAATTAGGAAATAAAGTGATAAATAAAAAACGTTTAATAAATAAGCTATAATAAACATTAAATGATTAATGGTGAACCATATTAGTAATTAAGAATGTTATTAATGATAGTATTAGATGTAAACACTTAATAATATGAAATGAACACTGAAGAGTGATGACAGTATTATTTAAAAAAGAATCTTATTGTTAAAGAAATTAAGTTTAATTATATACAATAGTATTTAAAAGGGAGAATCCCATGAAGGGTAAACAGTTGGTGTTACCATGGATAGAAGGTAGATATTATTTAAGAAATAAGAAATTAAAAATGAAATCAATAAACACCCCAGGTTATAAGGGATAATCAGTTAAGGAAGTTTAAATGGTGTGATGATGTTTATCACCCAAACAACAATAAAGAATGAAATAAATTGTAAACAAACTTTACCTAATAACTGCTAAAAAATTGTTTAATTAAAGTTATGAATAGGATATGGCTGGAGGAATTGTACAGACCATAGGCCTAAATGTTATGTTTTATGTGATAAAAAATAATAAGTAGTAGCCATATTGTTAACAAGGGCAAAATAGATAAATAAGAAGTTGAAACAATACAGTTCTAATTACACTAGAAAATCAGTTATGTAGAAAATAATAGAAACATAAAAATAGGATAAAAACAGATCCAAAACACACCAACAAATAAACCAATCAATTATAATAACAAAACAAAACACATTAGAATAAAATGAGATATAATTTATATAAAATAAGTAAATATAATCAATGGCTACTAGGGCCTAGGAAATGCCTAACTGTAAAAAACAAATAACTACAAATTGTATAAAATCAACAAGGAAATTAACAAATCCAAGGCGAATAAATAGCCAAGTATAATTTGTAAATAATTTTAAAAGAAAAATGTTAGAATAAGGACTTAAATTAAAAGAGAAATGTAATTAACAAATATTAACATAAATGTACAAACATTAATATTTTGAAGAACCCAACCATATGAGATATCAAAATAATCTTTGAAAGGAAATACTAACAGTAGTGATAATATTTAATACTCAGGAAGGAAGACAGAAGAATAAAAGCATTCAGAAGATATACAGTAATTTTGAATAAAAATTCAAATTTGATAACAATGGTTATAAGCCAAGATTAACCAATCAGGATTAATTTGTAACCATGACAACAGACGTGGGTTACGAATTTTCCGTTAATTTATAGTACTCTATAAGTGACACTCAGGCAGATTAGATGCCAGATTTTGAACAGCCTAAATTTTCATTTCAAATGTATAAAAAGTAGTCAAAATTCAAAAACATGAACAAGTAAGAAGAAGACGAGGAGTAATAACATTTAACTGATGCCAAGGACCAATTGGAATAAAAATAAAATGAAGAAATTACCACAACTAACATTAAAAAAGACGCCAGCAGCCCAAATCATTCAAAATTGATGACTATTCTATTTCACCTGAACAACGGTTTATCACAAGCCTTCCGATTTGATAAGTATCATTGAAGTACCCAATTTCCTGAAATAAACTCACTTTAAATATTTCTCACAGTTATCTGAACTCTCACTATAAACTGAATATAATTTCTTTCAAAGACAAAGTAAAATAAACAAACACTGAAAATGTATTAATTAAGAAAATAACCTAATGTTAAACTGCGAACTTTTGAAACACACTTTACTACACAGCAGGAACAAATTGTAGAATGAAGGGAGAAATAAGGGAAGATGTTGAGACACTGAACAACAAAATTGAAGAAAATAATGAAACATTGAAGCAGCAGATAAACGAGAAAATGGAGGAACACAGTGATACTTTGCGGAAGAACCAAGAAGCTCTACAACAGCAATTGACGGAGGACATCCAAAGAAGTCATGAAGAACTGAAGGAAGAATTGAGGGGACAATTGAAGAAGGACCATGAGAAGAACAAAGAAGAGTTAAAATGTCAATTAGAACAACAGTTAGAGGGATACTGTGAAGATATCAAAAAGAAAGTCTCAGAAACTAATGAGAAAATAAAAACAACCAGAGAAACAGTAGCGAAGGCTCAAGAAGATATATTAAACAAAATTAAAACAGTCGAGGACGATGGCAAGAACAGGATAGAAGAACTCCAAGTAACAACAACAGTAGAATGCCAAAGAAACAAACAGGAGGTGCTCGAGAAGCTGGAGGAGAGGCACAAAGAAATACAAAATGATATCAGTGTGTAACGGTATAGAATTGTGTGCCACCCCAGTTTCAATTTTATTTTATTTCAATTCAATAAATTTTTCCATTGTCAGCATACAGCTGTGAGGTGCCTCAGTACAACACAATGTTAGCATAAACAATGATGTCTAGACAACTAGACTAGACGTATTATGTAACTGCCCCAGCAGCAGTCCTTGTGAATCACAGTAGGCAGATTGTCACCACTGCATGAACATCAGTCAGTAGTAAAGAGCAGTTAAAAGTTCGTTAAGTGAAAATAGTGGCCTCAGGGCTGTACGATAGGCCTGAAGCAAAAGGGCCTATCTAACAAAAACATAAAAAGTGTTCCCATGCAATTTATGGCAGCACGGTCACATAGTTAAAAACGTAAGAGCTCGAGCAATAAAGGCCGGCTATCTCAAAAAATATATAAACCTATACATTACAGTGCCTAAAGAGTTTTAAAGTAATGAGGTGAAGTAAATAACGACATAATAAGTTCAACAAAAACAGTTACGTGAGTGCGGTAGGCGGAAGTAAGTGGCAAACACGAGCGTCGGACCAACCATATGAACAATATGGCTGATGGGTAACTTTACTGAACATAATTTATTAACAAAACAGAAACATTTTAACCTTATTTACTTGCTTAAATATAATTTAATAGGTCTGAATTAAAAGATTTTATTAATGAGATCTCAGTAAGGGAATTAAAATAGTATGAGAGAGAGAGAGTGACGTAAAGTGCTGGTTACTGAATTAAAGTTATTATTAAGTTATTGTCATATTAGTCTATATTGAAAGATTAAATTTACATGTATTCCTGTCTTATTATTGAAATTGCAGTGTAGAGTAAAAAACAAAATGAAATAGTTCAGGTTAATAAATGAAAGTTAATTTGGTAAAATCCTTAAAATGTGTGTTAGCGTGATTATTGCGTAACTGAAACCCAGATAACCTTTTTCTGCAGCTGATTTTCGTCTGTACGACCTTGGAGGAGTAACCCTAAGGTAAGATAAGAGCTTTATTATTTGCATATAAATTTATAGTGTTTCAATGGCGCCCGAACAGGGACGATTTGCGTGATTTAATATAAATCACGCAGATCAGACCTAATTAAGCTGCAGAACAGGTTATTTGGAAGTGAGGGCGATTATTGTGTAGTTTGCTAAGCATACATTTACAAGTATATATTTACTAAAAAATGGAGAGTAACAGTCAACAACGTTGACTTGACTAGTACAATTACAGACAATCAAGTAAATACAATAATAACTGAAACGGTAGTAAACGAGATAAGCTTGACTGAGTCAGTGATATTGAATGATGTTGTGAATCAATCGACACCGGTTCAGGCTAAAAAAGATGATAGTTATAAAATGTTTGAAAGATTACAAGCAACGTTAGAGGTAAATTTTAACACCATAAATAGTCGTTTTGACATGAATGATACCAAATTCAAGGAACAAAATACAAAATTTGATACATTAAGTAGCGACATAAATAGTTGTTTTGACATAAACGAGACTAAATTAAATGAACGTTTTGACATGAATGATGCTAAATTTGAACAATACAAAGAACAGAATACGAAATTTGAAAATAGCATAAGTGTAAAGCTTGATGAATTAAATAATTTATTGTGTAGTATTGATGAACGAATTAATGAAATATGTAGTGTAACAAAAAGAGAAACAGATGAGTTAAGAGAGAGTGTGTGTGTGGTAGACAATAAATGTGAAAATATGGTATCAAAAAGTGATACAGTAAATAGTAGTAGTGATATTGAGAATAGAATAAGAGTTGAGGTTGATCAAAGATTGCTAGTTAGTGTTAATGATTTAGAAAGAGAGCATAGAAATAGTTTAATTGTAGAGGGTGAACAGGGGGCAAAATTTTATGGGGTTAAATGTGAAGCAGAGACTTCACAAGTGTTGGTGGAGCACAAGAGTTCCTCGATAGTTGTTGTAGAAGACAAAAGGTCTTCAAAATGTCAGGTAAGTTATTTGTGTTTATCTGGTAGAGCCAGATGGTATTTAAATAATAAAGTGGTATTGCCCTCTGTGTGGAGTGAGATTATGAAATGTTATGGTATTGAAAGTAATTATGAGCGAGAGAGAGTGATAGAGTTGTTCAGATTAAGTAGAGATTATGAAAGTTTAGTAGTGAGAATAATGTTGAAAGAAATGATTATATTAAAAACAGTAGAGATTCACCTTGTTTGATAGACAATGTGTATATTGATGATAAACATTTACCTGTGGGGAGAGTTAATATACCGGTAGTAGCAGAATATTGTAATAATGATGTAATGGTAATAACAAACACTGACGGAGACTTTATAAAAAAATGCTAATGTCGACTTGATTTATAATGAGGTAATAATAGCGGGTAACCCTAGGTATTATTTTGGTACAATGGATAAAATAAAATTTTATGGCCATAACACACATGCCATACATTGTGTATCAATGAAATTGAAATGTGTTATGTGCAGAAAAGACTAATTTTTGACGATGGGGGTTGAGAAATACAGAATGGACACTTTAAATACTTTAGTATATGGTAATGACCTTGCTGAATTTGGAAATGAAGTGTGATAAAATTGAACAATTAATGATGAAGATTTGTAAATACATTATAGTAAAATTAATTGTGTGTATTGTGAAATGTTTTATGTAAACCATGTGTGTATGTAGTAGAAATCGATTTTAATAACAATAATGCTTTATGTTGCCAATTAACAATAATAATTAACAAGAGGTAATAAGGAATTTTATCCTGTACTGTGTGTTTGTATTAAAAGTGTTCTAAATAATGTAATTAAAATTAAACTGTTCTGATTGAAGTTAAAATGAAGCCAAGTTAAAAGTGAGAATTTCATTAATAAAGTAAAATCAATTTTGGTACGAATTGGTACAAAAATAGTAGTTGATAAATATGTTAACATTAAAAGATTTATAGAAATTGAAAATTGAAGTAAGCACAGGTGTCAGTATGTGGTAAGCAGAATGTTTAGACTGAATAAGTGTTTATAACAGTGTTTATAAAACAAGTCTGGCAGACAACTGCTGATGTAAACAGGTGTGATGTCTGTTGTGACCAATGTCTACAGTCATGCTGGGTTGACAATAACAAAAATGTTGTATTCAGCTGAATCATTGCCAGTAGTAAAATCTTATTGTGACATAAAAGAATTGAAGCTAATTTTTTTACAGACAAAAAAATAATGAGGTAATTACTGTAACTTAGAGTTTTGAGGAATTAAAATTAAACTAAATTGGTAATTAAATAAATTAAAAAGATGATTTTAAAATGAAGTGGTAGCGGGTAGATGTTCCCCACTTGTCCCAGTGGGGTTCGTCTACTTCAGGGACGCGCCCCTGCCCACGCGAGCCTTGGTTTTCCCCATTTACCCTTATTTTCGGAGGAAGCTTTGTCCTTACCTTTAGTCCTAGTTCTTGACCTTTTAATGATCCTTGCCCTTTTGTTTTCCCGATTTCCCTAACCCTCCCCCTAGAGAAAACATAAAAATAGTTACATAAATTGGCACACCCTTTCGAACCATTTGATTACCTTAATTCTAAATTATAATATTAGCGTAATCCTAAAAAAAAAAAAAAAAAAAAAAAAAGTGTTATTCATGAATTGTAAACTCATCCCTTAATAGGTAGGTAGGGGAGAAGTTTGTGGCTGAGTAAACAAACCAAGATAACAATAATTCTGTACATGTAACATATAACCTATTTACAGGTAATTAAGGAAAAAATAATTTTTGGAAATATTTTAAAACAAAAGCAAAGTAACCAAAAGGTTTAATTATTATTTTGTGGTACCTGCTATGTTAGGTTAGGAGTAGAGATAGATGGTGTATAGAATGTGATTATAGAGGAAGTTAGGAGTAATTTGAAACCAATGATGTAATGCTTGTAAAACATATTGAAATACTAAGAAAGAATTAAACATTAAACCACTTAGAATCAGTTTGAAAAATGTAATTAAAGTAATTGAAATTGTTCTGAATAAATGAATAAACGAAATTAAATCGGAGCTACCCTGAATTAACTTAAAAGTGTGAATGCTAGTGATGTGTTTAAATCAACAATCCATTTTGATCGGAATTTTGACTGTAATTGTAAAATAAATAATTGACATACTTTACTTAAAAATGAAAACTAAAGGAAATGTTCAGGTTGAGATAGTGTTTGGGAAAATAAGATGTACATATAACTGTTCATATAATAGAAATTATATATTCACCAATAGAAATTAAGGATAACTTGTATAATTAATGTGTTATTTTGGCTGGGCAATATTGTATGGGGAACATTAGTTAATTTGACTGGAACGTATATGTACTACTGTAAACCTATATTTTTTGTTGACACTGTATTTTCCAGGGTTAAGTTTATATTATTATTTTTAAATGAAACCAGCACTTTGTATAAGAAGAACCAGTACTTTGCAAAAAATGAGCCGGAATGGCTAAGAGGAAACGAATCAGTTGTGGGATATGGTATAATGGAAGGCCTTTTTGTTAAATTTTAATTGAATGTCATAAAGCCAGGTGATACTGTGGTAGGTATCGGTCCGAGCTTATGGTGTTAGGATCTCGAGTAGAGAAGTCCAGTAAGATCGGATGGGTGCTGCCGCAGTCACCGGACTAGGGGGGTAAGTACCCATGATTTTAGTAGAAAGTTCAGGGGGGTTGTGGCGCCATATCCTCACTGATCCTCTTAGGTTTTAGGCAATAAGAGTTTGTATGCTTTGGCATCCAATCTCTTATTGGGGGGTATTGTAACGGTACAGAATTGTGTGCCACCCCAGTTTCAATTTTATTTTATTTCAATTCAATAAATTTTTCCATTGTCAGCATACACCTGTGAGGTGCCTCAGTACAACACAATGTTAGCATAAACAATGATGTCTAGACAACTAGACTAGACGTATTACGTAACTGCCCCAGCAGCAGTCCTTGTGAATCACAGTATGCAGATTGTCACCACTGCATGAACATCAGTCAGTAGTAAAGAGCAGTTAAAAGTTCGTTAAGTGAAAATAGTGGCCTCGGGCATGTAAGATAGGCCTGAAGCAAAAGGGCCTATCTAACAAAAACATAAAAAGTGTTCCCATGCAATTTATGGCAGCACGGTCACATAGTTAAAAACGTAAGAGCTTGAGCAATAAAGGCCGGCTATCTCAAAAAATATATAAACCTATACATTACAGTGCCTAAAGAGTTTTAAAGTAATGAGGTGAAGTAAATAACGACATAATAAGTTCAACAAAAACAGTTACGTGAGTGCGGTAGGCGGAAGTAAGTGGCAAACACGAGCGTCGGACCAACCATATGAACAATATGGCTGATGGGTAACTTTACTGAACATAATTTATTAACAAAACAGAAACATTTTAACCTTATTTACTTGCTTAAATATAATTTAATAGTTCTGAATTAAAAGATTTTATTAATGAGATCTCAGTAAGGGAATTAAAATAGTATGAGAGAGAGAGTGACGTAAAGTGCTGGTTACTGAATTAAAGTTATTATTAAGTTATTGTCATATTAGTCTATATTGAAAGATTAAATATACATGTATTCCTGTCTTATTATTGAAATTGCAGTGTAGAGTAAAAAACAAAATGAAATAGTTCAGGTTAATAAATGAAAGTTAATTTGGTAAAATCCTTAAAATGTGTGTTAGCGTGATTATTGCGTAACTGAAACCCAGATAACCTTTTTCTGCAGCTGATTTTCGTCTGTACGACCTTGGAGGAGTAACCCTAAGGTAATGAGAGCTTTATTATTTGCATATAAATTTATAGTGTTTCAAGTGATCGTGTGGAAAGAGTATACACCACCATCAATAAAGTAGACGGACAGACCCAAGAGAACAAAGAGAAGATACAAGGAATCAGTCAAAGAGAGAGGCAGATGCAGGAAAAGTTGGATGCACTGAGGGAGGAACCATGTCACAGTACTCACATTATCACCAACAAGAACAGAGAAATAATAAACTTTCGGAGTTACAGATGTAATCCCATAGAATTAATAAAGAGAGTAGAAGAACTCATCGAAAAGAACAGAGAAACAAGATGGACGATGGTAAGAAGCCTTATTGACGAAATGTTTAAAGACACTCATGACAATTGGTGGACGGCCACTCGACTGGAAATAAACTGTACGCAGGAATTTAAAACACAATTCCGTGAAAAATATTGGTCCGAATCCACACAAAATGTAGTAAGGAATGACATTAGCAATGGGAGATATGAACCGCAAGCGGGGCACACCCTAACTTCTTACTTCTTAGGGAAGGTATGCTTGGCGAGGAATCTAGAACCAAGAATACCTGAAGAATCATTAGTAATACAGCTGGGTTATCACTACGAGGATGCAATACAAAGGGCCAGGAGACAAGGACAGATCAAAACCATCCGGGGTATGGCGAATTTATTGGAGGACCATGAAAATGATAGACAATATCGGCGCAACCAAATGGTCAACTTGAAATATAACCGTGGGGAGGAAAACCAAAACCCACCAAATTACAATCCGTCCTATAACAAACCCCACTACAACAACCCGAATAACCCGAACCAGAATGATAATAACTATCAATATAGGGGTAACCGCCCAAATTATAATCAGGGCAATCCACCGTTTAACGGAAACTATCAGAATAATAACAATTACAGGGGCAATGGACCAAACCAGCGTCCAAACGGCCACTCCAACAATAATAATTATTACGGGAACAGCAATAACCAAAGTAACCCGAATAATAATAATAATAATAGGGGAAACGGAGATAACCGTAACCGTAACAACCAGCCCAAAGTACACTTTATACGAGGGAGCACTCGAAACAATCAGGGGAGGCGCTACCCAAAACCACCATCAAACGACGAAACAATAATAACGCCCAGAGCGATAACCAGCATCCAAGAGAAGAGAATGCTGAAAATGTACAATGGGTTAATAATATTGAAGGAGTCAGATCCGGAAGCGAAAACCAGAGAAGGGACGCACCATCCGGAAGTAACCAACCCGAAGAAGAAAATTATGACTGGATACCTTTCAGCAACAATCCTGCAGAGAATTTCAGAATAGCATACAATAAACGCAACCCACCAGAACTCTGGATTCCCTCAAGAAGCACTGGAAACCAATCCAACACACCTCAAGGAGGGAGACAAGAAACAGATGAAGAAGAGGAAACAGCCGACCGATGGAACGCATAAACCATAATAAACAAATGAATAATTACCAAAATTCAAAAATTATGTAAGAACAACTTACCACAATATTTTGATGACATATGAGGCATAATATAAAAATATAAAATAAAGGAATAAGTTACAAAAATTCCTACAAAGTAAGATCACCTTACAAAAATGTATAAATAACATATAAAGTAAAAAAAAAAAAAAAAAAAATTAGTTACAAAAATTCCTACAAAGTAAGATCAACAAACTTACAAAAATTATCCAGAATAATATTTAAAACAAAATAAAATAAACAAAAATAAAATCAAGCAAGAACTGCTAATACAAATACCTAAAATTATAAAGAATATTGAGTATTCAAAGAAAAAAAAAATGAACTGGTACGAGGAAGAAAAAGAAATAATGTATAGAGCAAATATACAACCAATGGCTAAAGCAAAACAATGTTAATCAACCAAGAAAAAGGAAACAAATGTCTAAAATAATTGAAATGATCACCAAAAGAAAAGAAAAACAAGCTAATGAAAAGTTAGAAATAATGAAATTAACAACTAAATAAATAAAAAACAATCAACTGTATGAGTAAATAACAGTATATAGCAAAGGTACAGCGGAAGGAAGAATGAGTAAAAGGCTAAAATGATCAAAAAAACCACTAAGTGGACAATCCCAAAAAATATTATTATTAATTGAAGTCACAAGATGACAAAAAAGGTATTTAAGATTGACTGAGAATAGGTCCAGCAATCAAATTAACTGAGCAGAGATGATGTTCCTCTGGTCTCAGAAAAATAAGTAGTAATGGAAGAAACCAGCTACTAAAAAGTTAGGGAAAAAATTATATAAAGGGAGAACGCACTATGGAAATAAGTAAAAATAGATCTAAATAAAAGGAATGGAACAAGTAAGAATAGAAGTAAGAAAGAAGAAATAAACAAGAAAGAAAAGGAAAATATTATATATAACTGATAATTTCATAAAAAACTAGGCTAGTGTTTTATCAAAATGATCAATTCTGAAGGAGAGGCATTATGTTACAACACAAATAAGCCACCCCAATACCAGGGATAATAAAAAAAAGATGAATCTACAATATAAAAAATAATTCGTATAATAAAATGTTTAAAATAAAATAAAATGACAAAGACGCGACAAACGACGACATGACCTAACCCAAGTGATTGACCAATTTTTATTTGAAAAAGAACCAAAAGAAGAAGGGAAAAGACGAAACCAAATAAGAAGGAAACCAATTGAAGGAAGAGAATGACTCCATACAACCAAATGAAATAAAACCAAATGAGAAGGTTATAACCAAAATAAAATGAAACAAAATAAGATGAAAGGGAAGAAGAAGGAAAATGAACATGAAACAAACCAAGTGTAAAGGAAATAAAGTTAAACCAAATCATAAGACACCAACAAATAATATAGAATATGAAAAGGAGAAATTGTACACTCAAGTGTAATATTGGAAACGAAACCAATAACTAACCAATGAAAAAAATAAGTATTATTATCGATTCAAAAATAAATGTAAATGATTTGATAAAACCCAATAAAGTAATATGAAAAATATAAGTAAACTAACCCAAGAATTAGAGTTAGATGTGATAAAAAAAAACTCTATAAAAACATAAACTTGTTAATAGTATAGATAATATTTATAAAGAGAGAGATAGTGAGATGGTGAGAAAATAAAATTAACTAAGTGACAAAGAAAAAGTAATTATAGGGATTACCCATTTATAAACACTTAAAATAAAACATTTAAGAAGTGCAAAAGTGAAAGTGTAAAACCCCTAAAATAATTAGGAAATAAAGTGATAAATAAAAAACGTTTAATAAATAAGCTATAATAAACACTAAATGATTAATGGTGAACCATATTAGTAATTAAGAATGTTATTAATGATAGTATTAGATGTAAACACTTAATAATATGAAATGAACACTGAAGAGTGATGACAGTATTATTTAAAAAAGAATCTTATTGTTAAAGAAATTAAGTTTAATTATATACAATAGTATTTAAAAGGGAGAATCCCATGAAGGGTAAACAGTTGGTGTTACCATGGATAGAAGGTAGATATTATTTAAGAAATAAGAAATTAAAAATGAAATCAATAAACACCCCAGGTTATAAGGGATAATCAGTTAAGGAAGTTTAAATGGTGTGATGATGTTTATCACCCAAACAACAATAAAGAATGAAATAAATTGTAAATAAACTTTACCTAATAACTGTTAAAAAATTGTTTAATTAAAGTTATGAATAGGATATGGCTGGAGGAATTGTACAGACCATAGGCCTAAATGTTATATTTTATGTGATAAAAAATAATAAGTAGTAGCCATATTGTTAACAAGGGCAAAATAGATAAATAAGAAGTTGAAACAATACAGTTCTAATTACACTAGAAAATCAGTTATGTAGAAAATAATAGAAACATAAAAATAGTATAAAAACAGATCCAAAACACACCAACAAATAAACCAATCAATTATAATAACAAAACAAAACACATTAGAATAAAATGAGATATAATTTGTATAAAATAAGTAAATATAATCGATGGCTAATAGGGCCTAGGAAATGCCTAACTGTCAAAAACAAATAACGACAAATTGTATAAAATCAACAAGGAAATTAACAAACCCAAGGCGAATAAATAGCCAAGTATAATTTGTAAATCATTTTAAAAGAAAAATGTTAGAATAAGGACTTAAATTAAAAGAGAAATTGTGACGGTACAATTCTGGTACTATAATAATTTTGTAAACCTATGGTCCTAAAAAAACCATAATTATTGTATTTTATTCTCTAACCATTTATTTTTTAATAATAATAATTTTATTTCATAATCCCTATAAAGTTTTGGTGAATATTTTAAACAATGCACATTTGAGTTAACAGGATTTCTATCAAATTCGTTGGAAAATTACAAAAGCAGCAAAAAACTGTTTGTCTCAAATAAGCAGTAAACAACCAAGCCCATGTTTACGTCAGAAGCAAAGAATGCAGAGCGCTTTGTATTCGACTGGGCTGGGCTGCTGAACAAAGAACCAGTGACGTAGTTTTGCCCCACCTCTGCAATGTTGACTGATGAAACTGTGCGATTGTGCGATGCGATTGACGATCTTGTGCGATTCACGGCCGGCATATTCACTAAGCGTATTTATTTAAATTTTACACCGCCAAAAGTGGGTTAATAACTGTTAATAACATAATAATGGTGGTACCGTAACAAATCTTGAGTGGATGTCATCGGCCGAGTGAAACCGTGATAAAGAAACTGGCAGATGTGACAGTCCAGACTTTTCTTACGTGTAGCCAAAAATCTGGCAAAAGTGTGATCAGAGGGGGGACACTACATCGAGAGTGTGTGCCCTAAGACGATGTAACCGGTCAGATTTTGCACGTGCAATCGAAGGTTCGAGTAGTGCGATGTCATCAACCCAAATTTGCAGCTAAGTATCAGCTACAACCATCTTATATTTCAAAGAATGTTAAAATGACCAAAATTCAGTAAATTCATTAACAAAATCGGTATACCGTAAATTGACATGAGCTCATAATATTAATAATTGTACCAGAGAGAGAGAGAGAGAGAGAGAGAGAGAGAGAGAGAGAGAGAGAGAGAGAGAGAGAGAGAGAGAGAGAGAGAACAATAAAAGATTATTAAAAAGTGCTGGGTTGTGCAAAGACATATATGCCTATATATTTATACACATATTTAATATGTTTAATATTTCAATAAGGTAATAACTATGTATTTTGGAGGGCTTGTGAAAGGGAAATCTAATAATGTCGCCACCTGGCGGATAATCGCTTGTTTGTTTTACGTAGTAATGTCTTGTGTATGTCTTTCCATATTTTGGAATTCCATATTATATAAATAAAAAGGGTAATGTCATATGGTAAACAATATAACAAAGTGTCATTATTTCAGATAACACTTTCCGCTACTCTAGTTCGCTTAACCGAATTACTGCCCTTAAAGGTAAATAAAATTTCACGTTTTAATATATCACAAGATGGCGCCCGACATTTGAAATTAAATACAATTATTGGCTAAATGTAAAGTGTAATGTTATATTTTAATAAAAATAATATAACATTGGCTTCTGGAACAGGGACACTACTTAAAATTTTATTTTATGTTGGTAAGCCTACGGAGAGAGCGGAAAAGTTATCTGAAGTAATAGCCATAATTTTAAATACGTAAGCATAATCGAAGATAGGTTATGTTATAAGGTTATATGCATGCGTGTATTATAAATAAGCAAAATGAATACTGGTAAAAGTGATGTAGATGAAACAGTTACGAGTGAGATGGACGTTAAATTGAACCCAATTAGTCAGATCAGTGAAACCAGAGACACTGAATTAAATCCAGTTCCATTAACCCCCATCTCGACTCAAGACGAAAAAACAGATGAGATTAGTGCAATGATGCAATTACTGTTAAAATTAGACAAGAAGTTAGATGAGCAAAAAATTGATTCTAATGTCAAATTTACTAACTTGAATGACAAATTTGATGAACAGAGTGTAAAGTTTGATGAAATAAAGACTGAAATTAAAAGCCGAAATTGCCACTTTGATAAAAGAATAGACGAAATGCATGCTCATTTCGATAATATACAGAAACAAACAGTAACATTAGTAGACGAGATATTTGATATATCAAAGAGTAACGAGAATTACAAGACTAATAGTAGGGGTAGTAATGATAATACATTTACAGAAAATAGTGTGAGTTTAAGTGCTAACAAGGTGAGTAACAATGATAATTTGAATAAGGAGTTTACAGGTAGTAACAATGGTATAATTAAGAATATGGTGTTAGAAAATGATAATGAGAATATTGGGAGTGATAATGAGATGTTTGTGTGTGTTGAGAAAGAGAGAGAGCTGAGAGAAAGTACATTTGTAAAAGGAGTGCAGGGGGTAGAATTTTCCTTTGATGTTGTGGTAGGGGGTGAAGTCAAGTCTTCACGTATTTTTAATAAGGACGAGAGTTCCTTAGATTTATATTTGGGAGACGATAGGTCTACAAATAAAGTTCCTTGGTGTTTTTGTGTACCTCATAGGTGGTGCAGTAATTATGAGTTAGTGACCCCTGCATATTTGGAGAGAGAGAGTGTAGCTTGGTGTTATGGTGAGAAATATATTGAGAGAGAGAGAGAGAAAGAGAGTAATAGAGATTTTTAAGATAAATAGAAAGTATAGAGAATTTGTAGAAAGGTTAGGGGTAGAGATGGTGGATGATTATAACAAATACTTACCTTATAGTGACATTGAGATAACAATAATAGTAGATGATGAGAATAATGGTATCAAGTACTTACCTTGGGTAGTAACGGGTGTAGCAGTAGATAATTATGATGACTATATGACTAACATGATTATAACAGATAATACTGAAGTAGACCGAACCATACCCGATCGTGACATGTTATGTGATAAAAGGTTACAGAATAAACCTATTAATTCTGGAAATGAGATTGTGGAAGAATATAAAAGTTTAAACAAATATTATATAAATAATAATAATATCATTTATATGATAAAAAATATATTGTATCGACCTAAGATTAGAATGTTATTCAATGATGGAGGATAGATTGTTTTATTGTGTAATGAACATTTAATATATGTGAACAGTGATTTTGAAATGGACTGCATATGGACTGATTTTGATTAATGATAAAATAATAAGCTGGATTGTATATTTATAATTGTATTAATGTCAATGTATTTATGTATTTTGATGTTGTGTATTACAGGTAAATTTTATGTACACCATGTATTATGTATTGTTTTATTAATTAACAATTAACATGTTTTTATTTTGCTAAACAAGTGAAAGTAATAGTGAAAATTTTAAATAATTGAATAATAAGTAAAGAGTAATTACTGAATTAATGTGGTACAAAAGAAAGTTGTACTAAATTTATAACTGCAGTAGTAATGAAGTTAAATTATTAATTTGTAACGAATAAAACATTTCTAATGATTAAGTAAGAATATATATTTGAATGTTAAGATGTATTGTTATGAGTAGGTGAGAGATGAATTTTATAATGCAATTGTCAATGATTACAGTGAGGTAGAAGTGTTTAAAAGGGAATAGAGCCTAGGTGTATTAAAATAGAGGCAGGTGAGTTATTCAATTAAAGTTGATGGGAGTTAAATAGATAAGAATTTTTAAGAAAATAAAATACAAAGAGAGTATTAGATAATTTAGGGACACAGTAGTTAGTGATTATTTGTAGAGGTGAGTAAAGTAAAGGTTAAACATATATTGTTGCTGATGTTATTTTGTAGTGGGGGTGAGGTGATAAGGAGTAGTCAACGTATAGCGTTGTGGCAGGTAATAGCGTAGTTTAAGGGAGTGTTTGCCGATATTTTGGAAGGGCAAAAATATTATGAATGTATATAGCCAGGTAGGGAACACCCATCTTAATACAAAGACGCGCGGTGCCATAGGATTTAAAATGGAATTAGTGAAGGTGTTTAATTGAGAAATTGGTGTCATGATAGGTAAATTTGGTGGTTAGTAGAAGAAAGGTGAGTAAGATTAGAAATGTTAGTGCCTATATAATAAGTTAAAGCATAGTGAATACAGGAGTCACCCAGACTAATGAATGTGAAAGGTTAGGTAGAAAATTCAGAGTAGAGAGGTAATAAGAAATATTAATAATAAATTTGAAATTGTGAAGAATTAAATGGTAGTAATTGATTGTTAATTAATAAAAGTTTAATAATTAAAAGAATTAATTAATTAAAAAATAATATTTATAATTTTATACGCAAATGTAACGAAATTTTAATCAAGTTAAAATGTGAATTGCTTATTAACCATATTACTGTATTAATATAATGATGAGAGTATTATCATGTACTATGTAGTATGTATTATGTATTAGCATAGGAATTTGAACATGATGTATAAGAAATAGTGTGTGTGGAGGAGAAAGAGGGGTAAATATTATTAACAGCGCCAGTTTATTAACTGTTAATAATAATAATATTAATAATAATAATAATAGTAGAAATTTTTTTTATAAAATGTTTTTCTCCCTCTTACTCAAACAGGGAGATTTTGGTAATTGTATCCATAAACTTGGGATTTATATATTTATTTTATCCATATGTTTCATTTATATAAAACTGGTGTTTCTTCTATAATTATATTAATTATGAAAACAGAAAAGGGTTAATTATTATCGATGGGAATCGAAAAAATTTTATAATGTTAAGGGTAGTCAATGAAGAGAATGGCACTTCTATATAATTCTTGTTGATTTGAAGCAAACCCAGTGCTTCTTAACGCAAACCAGCACATAGCTAAGGGGAAACAGATCGGTTAGAGATATAGCATATACCAAGCCACTATTTTGATATTTTTAATGTATTGTTTCAGTGTTTGGTGATGTTGTGATGGCGGTCCTGAGCTGGCTAGCGCGTCAGAGCAGGAGCGTTACGCGCCTGATTGGCCTTATGGTGTTGGGATCTCGAAGGAGAAGTCCAGTAAGGTCATGCAGGTACTGTCATCATCATCATCGGACCATGGGTGAGTTATTGTATTTCTTTTCATATAAATTGTAAGGGGGTTGTGGCGACATATCCTGGCTGATCCCTTTAGGAAGTACGAATGTGTCAATGAAAGTTTTTATGCTTCGGCATAAAATCTTTCATTGAGGGGGTTTTGTGACGGTACAATTCTGGTACTATAATAATTTTGTAAACCTATGGTCCTAAAAAAACCATAATTATTGTATTTTATTCTCTAACCATTTATTTTTTAATAATAATAATATTATTTCATAATCCCTATAAAGTTTTGGTGAATATTTTAAACAACGCACATTTGAGTTAACAGGATTTCTGTCAAATTCGTTGGAAAATTACAAAAGCAGCAAAAAACTGTTTGTCTCAAATAAGCAGTAAACAACCAAGCCCATGTTTACGTCAGAAGCAAAGAATGCAGAGCACTTTGTATTCGACTGGGATGGGCTGCTGAACAAGGAACCAGTGACGTAGTTTTGCCCCACCTCTGCAATGTTGACTGATGAAACTGTGTCATTCTTGTCCGGACCGTGAAGTGTGCCAGCCGGCGATTCACAGCCGGCATATTCACTAAGCGTATTTATTTAAATTTTACACTGCCAAAAGTGGGTTAATAACTGTTAATAACATAATAATGGTGGTACCGTAACAAATCTTGAGTGGATGTCATCGGCCGAGTGAAACCGTGATAAAGAAACTGGCAGATGTGACGGTCCAGACTTTTCTTACGTGTAGCCAAAAATCTGGCAAAAGTGTGATCAGAGGGGGGACACTACATCGAGAGTGTGTGCCCTAAGACGATGTAACCGGTCAGATTTTGCACGTGCAATCGAAGGATTCGAGTAGTGCGATGTCATCAACCCAAATTTGCAGCTAAGTATCAGCTACAACCATCTTATATTTCAAAGAATGTTAAAATGACCAAAATTCAGTAAATTTATTAACAAAATCGGTATACCGTAAATTGCCATGAGCTCATAATATTAATAATTGTACCAGAGAGTGAGAGAGAGAGAGAGAGAGAGAGAGAGAGAGAGAGAGAGAGAGAGAGAGAGAGAGAGAGAGAGAGAGAGAGAGAGAGAGAGAGAGAGAGTGAACAATAAAAGATTATTAAAAAGTGCTGGGTTGTGCAAAGACATATATGCCTATATATTTATGCACATATTTAATACGTTTAATATTTCAATAAGGTAATAACTATGTATTTTGGAGGGCTTGTGAAAGGGAAATCTAATAATGTTGCCACCTGGTGGATAATCGCTTGTTTGTTTTACGTAGTAATGTCTTGTGTATGTCTTTCCATATTTTGGAATTCCATATTATATAAATAAAAAGGGTAATGTCATATGGTAAACAATATAACAAAGTGTCATTATTTCAGATAACACTTTCTGCTACTCTAGTTCGCTTAACCGAATTCCTGCCCTTAAAGGTAAGTAAAATTTCACGTTTTAATATATCACAAGATGGCGCCCGACATTTGAAATTAAATACAATTATTGGCTAAGTGTAAAGTGTAAAGTGTTATTTTTATTAGCAGTAATAAAAATAATATAACAAATATTAACATAAATGTACAAACATTAATATTTCAAAGAACCCAACCATATGGGATATCAAAATAATCTTTAAAAGGAAATACTAACAGTAGTGATAATATTTAATACTCAGGAAGGAAGACAGAAGAATAAAAGCATTCAGAAGATATGCAGTAATTTTGAATAAAAATTCAAATTTGATAACAATGGTTATAAGCCAAGATTAACCAATCAGGATTAATTTGTAACCACGACAACAGACGTGGGTTACGAATTTTCCGTTAATTTATAGTACTCTATAAGTGACGCTCATGCAGATTAGGTGCCAGATTTTGAATGGCCTAAATTTTCATTTAAAATGTATAAAAAGTAGTCAAAATTCAAAAACAAGAACAAGTAAGAAGAAGACGAGGAGCAATAACATTTAACTGATGCCAAGGACCAATTGGAATAAAAATAAAATGAAGAAATTACCACAACTAACATGAAAAAGATGCCAGCAGCCCAAATCATTCAAAATTGATGACTATTCTATTTCACCTGAACAACGGTTTATTACAAGCCTTCCGATTTGATAAGGATCATTGAATTACCCAATTTCCTGAAATAAACTCACTTTAAATATTTCTCACAGTTATCTGAACTCTCATTATAAACTGAATATAATTTCTTTCAAAGATTAAGTAAAATAAACAAACACTGAAAATTTATTAATTAAGAAAATAACCTAATGTTAAACTGCGCACTTTTGAAACACACTTTACTACACAGCAGGAACAAATTGTAGCTACACATTATATTATTTAAGTACGAATAATGTAAGGTAGTGTACTTTTTATTGTAATCGTAATGAATATTTTTCTCATAATCAAAAGAACCTAGATTTTAAACGGAACAGATTGTAAACAAACTAAACTGTAGCCATCTTAGGCCGTATGAATCGTTCCAAAATCGATTTCGCCAAACCCTAGAGAGATTGTCTCATATCAATTGTCGGTGCAAAATTGTTGAATAACCAAATATAATTTTCTTGTCAAACTGACCAATCAATAATTAAAGAAACTAGTACAGAGTGTAACCATTGTTTTTATGTCATAGGGAAGTGTATTGTATAATTTGTGCATTTTAGCGAACTTCCAGAATTGACGGCCAGCGCTCACGCTACAACTCGACAAACTACCTGCTTGATTCAGTAGGTCGTACGAAGGCGGGAACAAATTCGAATACTCCCGGCCGTCATAGCTTAAAACACTTTTGTCACGTTATTTATTAATTTAATTGTTTTAAATAAACAATTTGGCGCCACCCGGGATTCATAAACCCCTATGGAATAACAGGTAAGGTTTCCACTCGCATAGTACTGGTAATTTGAAACATCGCTGCGGATTTTGTTAGCGCAAAACATTGATGTAACGACATCAGTGTGAGGCGAACACACAACCCATACATAATTACACAGAGACGACCGAATCTACGCGTTACAATATTTCAATTACTTGTGAGAGACCTCTTTTTGTTTGATTGTTTAAAATAAGATCACATTAAACCCTTCCATTTATTGAGTTACAAATGTCACTTGTCAACTCCTTTACTATTGGAGACACTGTGTTAATTGACATTATGTCTACATATTATAACATTGCCAAACCCTGATCACATTTGATATAAATAAGTATGTAAAAAATGCCAAGAAACAATATATTTTGATAGATAAATGATAACGAGAATGAAAGTAGTAAATATAATCAATAGTGAAGGAGGAAGAATACAACCAAAGGTGGTTACAAAACAAGAAAATACGAACTAGACTGACAGACAACTGACATTGACCCAACCCCAGAGATTGGCCAGATATTAACCAAAGTAAAGCGAGACAAGAAGACAGTGAAGAAAAAAGAAAAAAAAATTACATGGCCATAACAATTAACTCATAAGATTGTTTTAAAAGAGCATAATTTTTTATTATTATTAATAATTTATGTTTAAATTTTTATTAGTGGTAACTTGTAAATGACAGTATCTCAGCAATTGTTATACATAAAAAACCATGTGTAGATATGATTGTATGTATATCCTTATCTATAGGTGATGTGTCAGCTGTTATGTTTAAAATTACACTCATACAGACAGGGAATAGAAATGTGTGCGTGATTCAATCAGAGAACAAATTGTATAGCCTACTATATACTTTGGAACTTTTACTAGGATTATTTCAGCAGTATGTATATTATTTCAGCATTATGTGTTTGAAAGTATAAGGTTTTGGAGAGTTTATTTATTCGCTAATATTATTGCTGTTGCTACAGATGTAGTATGTTTCAATTAACACAATATATTTTAACATTATTAAATTGTTGTTATTATTATTAATTATGACATTTCAGACCAATTTTTATCACTTTAATGACAATGTATACAAAGTTATGTTTTATTTGAAAGATGTATTTGTAACAGTATGTAACAGTACAGACTGACCCAGCACCAGAATTATGGGAATTATGGGTATTTCATTGTTTTATTATGTATTTTTTAAACATACAGAATGGTTAGGTACACTGTCCCTCTGGAAAACGGAACAACGTAAATTCGGCCAGAGTAAAACACCAAGGTCTCCGGTGGACGTGAAAACAGCAAAATATACCATGGCGGTGTTTATGACGAAGTACCACAATATGCATTATGATTGGGCTATAACACTAGTCCGTCATCGCTAAGAACAATGACGCACTGAGTACAATGTGTGCAACGAGGCGTTGTCCAGCAAGACAAAGCGGGATGACGTAAGAACTACACACACACAAGCAAGGAATTACACTTGCCTCGCTCTCATTTCAACGCCATTCTTCAGAGGAGCCACAGTGATGTATCGTTGTGTGTATAACTTTTTAACAATACTTTAATTTAACTAACAAAAATGTTATCAACAGTAGTGGAGCAATGAAGGCTCATCATATTTAACAGTATAAATATATAAAAAATGTAAATTCAGTGCACACATCTATCTAATTAAACTCAGCGGAATTAAAGGCGAACACCGACCATCACCATGGGAGCCTCACACCAACAACGGATGGACACCACCACCTAACAAGCAGAGAAGTTCCTTTTGTCATTTTTATAGTTAATGAGCTCATTAATATCAAATCGATAATAAAAAAAGAATGTACGGGTCTGAAGTTGAATGTGTGAGAATGAATGCGTGAATGTATGGCCATAACACATAAGCCGAAGGCATTGGTTTGTGTAGTAACTAATTAACTATTAATAAATTATTTTAAGCTGCAGCAATAAAGTTTACATTGATATTAATTCAACAGATAAAGAAATAGAGAGAATAAAAAGAGATAGAAAAAGTAGCCGCCATTTTGTTTTGGGTCATATCATATGACGTCACTATTTTGACCGCATGGTTGTATGTGTACTACCTTAGATTGAATTAAATTTGATGGTTAATTTCAAGAAAACCTGGTTATCATTTGTGTCGTCAACTGTGTTTCAAAATCTTCCTGTACCCGAACCCTGGTACCCCTTAGGTAGAAAACAAGTTATAAAGGAAGAAGATGAGCCCGGCAAATAATGAAATTGGTGAGTATCATTAATACCGAATTATGGTATTTGTTATCTATATCTTACAAAATATATGTGCTAATATTATTGTGAATAAGTTATTAAACTTCACAATTGCCGCCCTCACAGTGACTATAAGTTGGTAAACTTCACAATTGGTCGCCCTCACAGTGGACTTTGTATAAAATTAATTTATATAAAACAGATAGATGGAGAAACACAGAAGACGATATATAATGAATGAGAGGTTATGTTGTTAAAGGTAAATAGTTAAATACGAGTTGAGTATATTGCGTAGTCAAATACAAATAGAGATAAATAACCATTTAAATACTAAATACAAAATGGCAGAAAATAACAATAGCATAGAAATAGAAAATTCAGAAACAGAATCCATTTTATTGGAAAGACACATTAGCTCAACACCCAAAGTAGTCGAAAGTAAAATCTCATTAGAAAATATATTCACATTAATCAGTGACAAATTCAATCAAATGAACGGTACGCTTAATGCAAAATTAGATAGTTTTGAGAGTGAGTTAAAAAAGCAAAATACTTTACAGAATGTCAAATTAAACCAAGTAGAAGAGAGATTAGAAAAATTTAAAAAGAAAATACAGAGACAAAATTGTAGTATTGACAAAGTAGACAAGTTAGAGATAGACAAAAACAAGGTAAGTGGTGAGAATTATGATAATACAATTACAAATATGGTGTTAGAAAATAATTGTGTGAGTATTGAGAGTAGTGATAAAAGTATAATGGGAGTAGAATTTGATAATGAAGTGATAAAAAGTGTTGATGAATTAGAGAGAAAGTATAGAGAGAATTTACAGATAAAGGGGTTGCAGGGGGTAAGATTTTCCCTTAATGTTGTAGTAGGGGGTGAAGTAAAGACTTCACGTGTGTTTAGGAAGGACGAGAGTGCCTTCAATGCGTATTTGGAAGACAAAAGGTCTACAAATAAAGTGGTCCCTGGTTTTTTTGTGCACTTCACAGGTGGTGCAGTGATAAAGTAGTAGAGTCCCCTGCATATATGGAGAAAGAGTGTGTAGCTTGGTATGATGGTGAGAAATGTTTTGAGAGATATTTAGAGAAAGAGTTGTGTGTAGATGGTGAGATGCAAGTATTTAAGTTAGATAGAGGTTATAAAGAGTTGATAGAGAGAGTAGGATGGAAGAAAACAAACTATATGAAATACTTACCTTATAATGAAGCTGATATAGCAGTAGGAGAAGATGATAATGGAAATAATGACTTTATAACATACCTAGTGGTGACGAATTATACTGGAGGTGACAGGACAATGACCAATCATGACAGATTAAATGAGTTTGTGGAAAATAATGAAAATTTGAATGGTATATGCATTTATGATGTTAACATAAGAGATTCAATAATAAGCAATGTATATAGATATAAGATAAGATTATTATTTGACGATATGGGGTAGTTGTGTATTGTTTATTGTGTTATGAACATTTAATTGTGTGGACAGTGTTTTTAAAAATGGACTGATTAGGACTGATTATGGCAAATGATTTCATGATTATGTGAATTGTATATTTTGTGTATTGATGTCTATGTATTTGTGTATTTTACTGTTGTGTATTTTATGTATTTTTTAGGTAAGCATGTATTGTACGATTTTAAATAACAAAAGAAAGTTGAAAGGATATTATGAATTTAGATTCTAAAGGGTTAGTAGATGATTATATATTTGGATATTGAGAGGTAGTGTTGTTAGTTGATAAGTGATGAATTTTCTAATGGTGTATTAAGTTGAAATGTTGTAAAGAGTTTGGGGAATAGTGATAAATAGAGTTATTAGGAGTTAGGAAAATAAAGTGCTGAGATGCTGATAATATATAAAGAGGTGTTAGATATTTTAGGGACACAGTGGTTAGTAATTATAGGTAGAGTTGAGTGATGTGAGTGGTAATTATATTTGTTGTTGATGGTGATATTTTGTAATAAGGGTATTGGTGTAGGAGTCCAACGAGAGATGTTGAGACAGGAAGGGATCGTTGTGTGCCGGAAAGGGTTATCTGAAAGGGTCAGAAACCGATAAGGGAATGAGTTGGTTAGAGGGAATACACACATACTAGTACAAAAAGGCGCGGTGCCAGAGGTTTTAAATGGGATTCGTGAAGGGGGTTATTAAGAGATATTGGTGTCAAAATGTATATTAATGGTTAGAAGCGGTTGTTAGTAGAGAAAAAGGGGTAGTAAGGTTAGGTTGACAGATGCCAAAATAAGACAGAGAAAAATGAGTAATAGAGAGTCACCCAAACGAGTAAGGATAGAAGGGTTAGAAAAGGAGAATTCATGGTAGGAAGGTGAGGTAACAAAGGAAGGTAATTGTAACAGAAAGGTAAGGATAAAATTGAAATTGTTGTATAGAATCTAATGAAGGTCAAATAATTAAAAGTTAATAGAGAATTGTTGAAGTAGTAATGTGATAAAGTTTGGTACAAATCATGTAAGTTTAAATTGTTTAATGTAAGGTAAATGTAACAATGTTAATATGTAATGTACAATGATTTATGATGTTTTATTATGTTGATGGCAGTAGAGTGTGTGGCTAGGAGGTTGTTACAGGGGTAATGACGATAATAAGTGTTAAGAGATAGCAGATTTTAAAGTTGAAAATATAAAGTTAAAAAATGAAGTTAAATAAAATACTCTCGTAAGCTGCCATTTACAAAAGAAATAAATGATTATAAGTTGAGCAACAAAGTTTAAAGGAAAAGTGTCTGCCATGATAGTTGTAAGTTGAATTTATAGAAATAATTAGGTGAAGGTATTTTGGGGTATGATAAAGAATTGTTGATATATTGTGTTATATTTAGTTACATATATATGTTGTTTATTTTCTTACAAGGAAGTAGTTGAATTTGGTGGTGGTAAGAAATCAATGTATTTTAAGTCTTGTTGTGGTTAAGTGACACTTTTAAATTAAAAAAACAAACCAATGCCCGAACACAAACCAATGCGTCTAAAAGGGGACATATCAGTTGTAGATATGTAAGTGTATTATACCACTATTTTGAAATTTTTGTATTGGATGTTTCAGAGTTTTGTGGTGTTGTGACCGCAGTCCTGGGCTGGCTGGAGCGTCAGAACAGGAGTGTAGAGTGCCTCATGGCCTTATGGTGTAGGGATCTCTCAGGAGAAGTCCAGTAAGGTCAGAGGGTGCGACCAGCATCATAGGACCAAGGGTAAGTGATGATAAAATTTTTTTGTGTAACGTTACAGGGGGTTGTGGTGACGTATCTAGACTGATCCTTTTAGGAGAGTGTGAATGAGTCAAGGAAATTTTTTTATGTTTCGACACAAAAAATTTTCCTTGAGGGGGTTTGTAACAGTACAGACTGACCCAGCACCAGAATTATGGGAATTATGGGTATTTCATTGTTTTATTATGTATTTTTTAAACATACAGAATGGTTAGGTACACTGTCCCTCTGGAAAACGGAACAACGTAAATTCGGCCAGAGTAAAACACCAAGGTCTCCGGTGGACGTGAAAACAGCAAAATATACCATGGCGGTGTTTATGACGAAGTACCACAATATGCATTATGATTGGGCTATAACACTAGTCCGTCATCGCTAAGAACAATGACGCACTGAGTACAATGTGTGCAACGAGGCGTTGTCCAGCAAGACAAAGCGGGATGACGTAAGAACTACACACACACAAGCAAGGAATTACACTTGCCTCGCTCTCATTTCAACGCCATTCTTCAGAGGAGCCACAGCGATGTATCGTTGTGTGTATAACTTTTTAACAATACTTTAATTTAACTAACAAAAATGTTATCAACAGTAGTGGAGCAATGAAGGCTCATCATATTTAACAGTATAAATATATAAAAAATGTAAATTCAGTGCACACATCTATCTAATTAAACTCAGTGGAATTAAAGGCGAACACCGACCATCACCATGGGAGCCTCACACCAACAACGGATGGACACCACCACCTAACAAGCAGAGAAGTTCCTTTTGTCATTTTTATAGTTAATGAGCTCATTAATATCAAATCGATAATAAAAAAAGAATGTACGGGTCTGAAGTTGAATGTGTGAGAATGAATGCGTGAATGTATGGCCATAACACATAAGCCGAAGGCATTGGTTTGTGTAGTAACTAATTAACTATTAATAAATTATTTTAAGCTGCAGCAATAAAGTTTACATTGATATTAATTCAACAGATAAAGAAATAGAGAGAATAAAAAGAGATAGAAAAAGTAGCCGCCATTTTGTTTTGGGTCATATCATATGACGTCACTATTTTGACCGCATGGTTGTATGTGTACTACCTTAGATTGAATTAAATTTGATGGTTAATTTCAAGAAAACCTGGTTATCATTTGTGTCGTCAACTGTGTTTCAAAATCTTCCTGTACCCGAACCCTGGTACCCCTTAGGTAGAAAACAAGTTATAAAGGAAGAAGATGAGCCCGGCAAATAATGAAATTGGTGAGTATCATTAATACCGAATTATGGTATTTGTTATCTATATCTTACAAAATATATGTGCTAATATTATTGTGAATAAGTTATTAAACTTCACAAGTACAGACTGACTCAGTACCAGAATTATGGGAATTATGGGTATTTTCAATGTTTATATTATGTAATTATTAAACAGACAGAATGGTTAGGTACCTTGTCCCTCTGGAAAAAGGAACAACGTAAATTCGGCCAGAGTAAAACACCAAGGTCTCCGGTGGACGTGAAAACATCAAAATATACCATGGCGGTGTTTATGACGAAGTACAACAATATGCATTATGATTGGGCTATAACACTAGTCCGTCATCGCTAAGAACAATGACGCACTGAGTACAATGTGTGTAACGATGCGTTGTCCAGCAAGACAAAGCGGGATGATGTAAGAACTACACACACACAAGCAAAAATTTACATTTGCCTCGCTCTCATTTCAACGCCATTCTTCAGAGGAGACATAGCGATGTATCGCTGTGTGAACAATTTTCTACAAATAGTTCAAAATAACTAGATCAAAATACTATCAGTAATAGTGGAGCAATGAACGCTCATTTTGTTTAGCAGTATGAGTATTAAAATGTAAAATCAGTGCATATATCTCTCCAGTTAGACTCAGCAGAATTAGAGGTGAACACCGGACATCACCATGGGCGTCACACACCAGCATCGGATGGACAACACCAAACGATAAGCAGAGAAGTCCCATTTTATCATTTATTATAGTTTAATGATCTCATTAATACAGAATCACTAATTAAAAGAATGTACTGGGTTAAAGATGAATGTGTGTGAGAATGAACGAGTAAACTTATGGCCATAACCAGATTCTGAGGGCATTGGTTTGTGTATTAACGAAATAAATTAATAAATGGTTTTAAGCTGCAGCAATACAATTTGCACTGATATTAATTTAGCAGACAAAAGAAGTATAGAGAGTAAAATGAGATATAAAAAATAACAGCCATTTTGTTTTGGTCATTTTATATGACGTCATTGTTTTGACCGCATGGTCGTGTCTGTAATACATTCTGGAGCATTAAATTTTGATGGTTATTCTCAACAATACAGTGTTATTAATTGTGTCGTCCACTGTGTTTCGAAATCTTACTGTACCCGAAACCCTGGAACCCTTAGGTATAAAACAGTGCATAAAAGCAGAAGATGAGCCCGGCTAATAATGAATTTGGTGAGTACCAGTAATACCGAATTATGGTATTTGTTATATATATCTTGCTAAATATATGTACTAATATTATTGAAAGTAGGTAAAGGCACAATTGACGCCCTCACTGGGACTTGATAAATTATAATTATGGGTAAGATAACATTATTTATGTATTTAAAGTTTGTAGACGAATTGCGTCCAGAACAGGTAGTTAATAAGTTTATTGACAAAGGTAGTATTGATACATACAAATATAGATACATTTATATTATATGACATATTAGAAGTGAATGCACATATTTACAATACCATGTTGTTTGAATATTATAAAATGATATGTGACAGTCTGAAGTTAACAAAAGAGACATGAACTCATTAGATACAAAAACTTTGTAATAATAGTGAGATCGTGAGAAACATAAGGGTAATTAGAGATAGGTAGGGAGTGACAAAGATGAACAGTGAAGTGATAAGTGTAATAAAATAAACAGCATATAATCTTAAGAAAAAAGAGTTAAACAAGTGTGACAAACCCAAAACATAAGCACATGTTAAATGAGCAATTAAGTTAAGTATATTAGACTGAAGGACACAGAATAATTGTGAATGTAAAAAACAGAAAAAATATTATCTCAGTATAAAAATCACCAGGGTGATTACTGTTATAAAAGAGATGGTGAAGGTATAACACTCACCAAATTTGTTCATTTGTTAATTTAAAGAAAGAAGTTATTGGCTTAATGTTTAAGGCAATAAATACCAGAAGAAATAGTTTTACAGTAATATGTTAGTATGTTTTAAATAAGTAAGGAATTTATAAAGAAAATAATAGCAATACCTTTATAAGAAATAATAGGCAAAATATAATAATTATGTGTAACGAAAGGGAACATGGCAGAATTATATTAAAACTTAGAAATAAGTAAATTATGTATTAACATAGTATTATCAATTTTGGACTAAAACATTAATGGACAAGATCTTAGACCAATCTTGTAAGATATCAAACTAATCTTTGAAAGAAAATAGGAACATCTATGTAAAGATTACAACCATTGAAATTATCCCCAAGTAAATATAGCCATTATAAAATATTTATTCAAATTAAACAAAAAATTCAAAGTTTGATAACAATGTGTTTATTTTGAGATCGACCAGGGAGAATAATTACGTTACCATGGAAACTGTGGAGTAACAAGAAAAAATACCATTAGATTTTTTTTACTGAACGCATGACGCTTTAATGGTATAGACGCTAAGTTTCGAGTGACCAAAAAATTGTCAAAAAACATAGAAAATATCAGAAGAAGTTACTACTAAGTGAATAACAAGACGTAAGACGAGGACTGGAACCATATTACTGAAGTCGAGGCCGAATTAACGAAATAAGAAGATAAATTCCTACCAATTAAACTGGAAAAGATGCCTGATGTCCTGAACCAAGCAAATTAAAGAAGATTGTAGTATAACCCATGAATAACAGATCGTATGAATTCGCCATAACTACGGAAGTGATAAGTACCTATTAAATTACCCAAAATATATAAATAAACTCACGTTAATTATTTCTCACTAAAGGTCGAAATCTCACTGAACTGAAATTAATTACTTTCAAAGATTAAAAAGAATACTAAGTCACTGACAATTTATAAACTAACCAATATAAACTGTTGTTAATGATCCATAACTTGTAAACACTTTTACTACACTGCGTTAAACAAATTATACCTACACAATATGTTAGTTAAGTTTACTTGATGTAAGGGTGTGTATTTTTATTGTTTTAAACATTTGTAATCCTTTTAACGTAACCTCAAGAACCTATGACAAACAAACATTAATAACTGGTGTACTATTTACAACAGACGCCATTATTAAACGTCTGGTTATCAATTCAAATATCAATTTATCAAACCCTGTAATTGTCTCATATAAACAACCGGAGCATTTGTATTAGAATAATTTGTATTAAATGAATAACAATCACTAATAAAAAATGTGTAAGTATTGAGTGTAACCACGGTGTTATAAGTTCATTAGGAGGTGCACAATATTTTATGTACATTTTAGCAGACGACTAACGATTTACACAGCCCACGCATCGAACTGCTGTGCGCTACAGTGGGCCTAGCTGGCGGAAATATTTGAATTATTCAAACCGCCTGAGCTGCGCTGGTCATATACCTGTGAATTTTATTTTAATTGTTTTGAGAAAACAATTTGGTGCCACCGGGATTTTATCACCCTTAGTGAACAACAGGTAAGAACATCGAGACCTGGTTATTCGTACGTTCGCAACGGACGAAATCTGCAGAAGTTGCACGCATTTGAACTACGGATCGAGAAGACACGTTACACCCAGTACACACAAATTGTACGTTATCCACATTTTACAGAGTAAAACGGTAGCCGTACACACGACTATATTACAAATTGACGACCAACCCCTGGAGCTAGAAGAGAGAGAAATACGAACTTCTAACGGCGAGAAAAAAGGTCGACTAATAAGTATAAACGGTTCGCTACACACTATTCAACAATAATTAACAGGAAAGGTAAACCGTTATTATACAAAGTGGCGCGCCAACTAGTAGGGCTAGAATAATAAAGGAATTATACAATTAAACCCTATAAATTCTAGCGGCGATTACGAAAGGTTACAATATGCACACCAGAGGATTGTCGAAAAAGTTGGCAAAGGAGAAGGAGATGGAAGGAAACAGAGGGGAAGAAGAGGAAGGAACACCGATTGAAGAAGTGGAGACAATAATAACCACAACAGAACCAAGCCAAGACGAAGAAATGGAATTACAGGCGGGCGACAAGGGAGAATTTAGAGGAGACCCGAACATACTAAAATTAATGGAAATGATGAACAATAATTTGAAGGAGATGAACAATAAATTCGACAAGAATGAGGAGAGCTTGAAGGAGATGAACAATAAATTCGACGGCATGAAGAAAGAAACCAGTGACAATTTGAAACAGATCAATGAAAAAATAGTGAGTACTAAGGAAGAATTGAGGAAAACAGTCAACCAAAATAATGAAACACTACAACAACGATTGCTGGAGGAAATTCAGCAAAGAAACGAAGAATTAAAGGAAGAATTGAAGGAACAGCTGAAGAAGGACCACGAGAAAAATAAAGAAGAAATGAAGCTGCAGATGGCACACCAATTAATGGAGTACCGAGAAGAAGCAAAACAGCAGGTTACGGAAATCAATGACAAATTAGAGGAAACGTTGGAGAAGCTAGAGAAGACCAACGAAAATGTTTCTGGAGTCCGCAAGGAAGTACTCGATAAAATGAACCGTCTCGAAGGAGAAAATAAGAGAAGAATTGAGGAAGGTCATGAAGAAACAGTCAGAAGATGTACCCAGATAGACCAGGACATACACCAAGTCCGGGAAGAAAACCAGAAAGAGGTAGCAGCTGTACGAACAGACTTGGGAGAATGAATGGAAGGAGTTTACAGTAACTTAAATAAAGTAGATAGCAAAGTAGACAAAAACCAACAGAGGATTGACGAAATGCGCAGAATAGAAGAGTCATTACGGGAAGAAGTGGATGCCTGGCGTGACCGACCATGTAATAATAATCATGTCATGAACACAGACAACAGAGATACTATTAATTTCCGTAATTATAAAAGAAACCCTATTGAATTCTTGAAGAGGGTAGAAGAGTTAATCATCAAGAATCGAGAGACTCGATGGACTACAATAAGAGGGATGTTGGACGAAATGTTCAAGGAGACATACGACAACTGGTGGACTGCCACTCGACCAGACATCCAAAACCTTCAAGACTTTAAGACTCAGTTCAAGGCTAAATACTGGTCTGAATCAACTCAGAATATGGTCCGCAATAACCTGAGCAATGGAAGGTATGAAAACCAGAATGGACAATCCCTTACCTCCTACTTCTTGGGAAAAATCTGCATGGCCAGGAATTTGGAGCCACGTATACCTGAAGAGTGTCTGGTAATACAGTTATCTTACCACTACGACGACGCCATCCAAAAGGCACGGATGTACAGCCAGGTAAAGACCATCCAAGATATGGCTAGCTTACTGGAAAGCCATGAACATGAGTGGCAGTACAGGAAAAATAGAGGGTACAGTTTCAGAAATAATAGAACCAATGAGGGACAATTGTCACAGAATCAACAGGGAGATAATAAGCCACCGGTAAATAACCCTAACAATTACCAAGGGAACACACGGGGCAATAACGCGCCCAGAAATTTTAACAGAAGTGGAAACCATAATAATAACAACTTCAGGAACAACCACAGGGGTAATTTCCCGTCGAATGGTTACAACAACAATTATCGCCCTGGAAACAACAGTAATCAGAACAATAATCCAGGATACCGGCCACAGGTAAATTACATAAGGGGGCAAAGACAAAGGAGCCCAAGAAGAAACTATCCCTCATCTAACTATCGGCGAACGTACTATAACCAGGTACCCGATACGAGAAGTCACCCATTCGAAGAAGATCACAGGCACAGCGTGGATGACCGGAATAATCAACAGGAGCCGAACGCTAACCAACCATCAAACACTACTGATGTTGGGGGCAATGAGGTCAACCCTCATTTAAACGCTTAAGGCCAGTGAAAACTGCGGACAGCCCATCACTGGACCAATCTCTGGGTGAATATAAGACAACACATGACAAGAAGATCACAATAATATGTACTAATTATTTGAAAAATATAAGGGACGATTTGATCGAAGAAAATTATAACATGATGCCCATTAGAAACAATGAAATAGTGTATGTGAGTGCCCAAATAAATGGAATTCTATCAACCATAATGATCGATACAGGGTCTAATGTATCCCTGATCGACCAAATAGAATTAAATAGACTACAGGAGGGAAGTAGTGTACCCATATCAACCCTGCCCATAAACAATATAACTATCATTGGTGCTACCGGCCGACAAAACAAAACCGTCCGGAAACAAGTATCCTTGGAACTTAATAGCAAAGGTATAATAGTAACTATGCCATTTCTTGTTGCCAGCGGCCTACCTTTCTCATTACTTGTTGGGTGTGATGTACTCAGACAACACTCTGCCATAATTAACCTGCGGCAGGGAGAAGTATCACTAACCACAGAACAAGGAATATGGTCAGCCGATATAGTGAATGGTGGCAACTTACCATTGATAACAAGCCACTATAACATGATCCAAAACAATTATTGCCGACAATCACCCGAAAGAATATTGACAGATTGGAAGAATGAAGAATTATGGTCAAGCAAGCTGGATGAGATCAGAAACTTCCAACGAGGAGAACAAGATCCACAGATTAGTGTGCAACAGTCAGAGGAACTCATAAGTATATACAACAGATATAAACACATTTTTTATGACGCTCCAGGCAAAGTAAAGAATTATCAATGCCGAATACGATTTAAAGAACCCGTTGACTTCAAGAAAAAATCTTACCCCATTGCTTACTCACAAAGAAATGCAGTGAGGGCAGAAATCAATCAAATGATGGAAGACGATATCATTGAATTAAGTCAATCACCGTATACAAGTCCAATAGTGGCGATACCAAAAAAGGACGGAAAGGTGAGAATCTGCCTCGACGCCAGAGAAATTAATAAAATGATAGTGAACGATAGAACATCACCGGGTGAAATAGAAGAAATCCTTAAGAAGTTCCACGGTATAAAATACATTAGCTCTTGGGACACGGTATGTGGCTACTGGCAGGTGGAGCTACATCCGAACAGTAGACAATACTTAGCATTCCTGTTCGATGGGAGGAACTATCAGTTCAAAAGACTGCCATTTGGACTGATAAATTCGGTCGCAGTATTTGTTAAATGTATGGACCAAATACTGGGACAAGATGTACTGAATTTTACCACCGTGTACGTAGATGATCTGTTAATAACATCATCAAATTGGCAAGAGCACTGTGCCAGAGTGGAAACCGTACTAAAAAGGTTATCAGATAATCACGTAACCCTTAAGCTGGACAAGTCAAAGTTTATAGCCCGAAAAATACAATTTCTAGGATTCAATCTAGCAGAGGAAGGCATATCTCCTTCGTCAGAAAAAGTTGAGGTGATACAACGATTCCCCACACCAAAAAACAAAAAACAACTTCAATCTTTCCTGGGAATCTGCAACTATTACCGTAAATTTCAAGATAATTATTCCAAACTAACAGCAAAATTCAAAAAACAATTATCAGTTAAGGACAAGTGGACTTGGGGGTCCGAACAAGATGAAGTATTTAACCAAATAAAAGAAAAGTTCTTGAACACCGTGATCTTACATCATCCAGACTTCAAAAAGCCATTCTTCATGAACTGTGATGTGAGTGATGTCAGTGTAGGTGCGGTATTATACCAAGAAGATGAGAAGGGACAGCATATGGTTATTAGTTTTGCAAGCAGAATTTTAAATGGATGCGAACGAAATTATCACGTCACGGAGAAAGAACTACTTAGTGTCGTGTTCGCCTGCAACAAATTTAGGACTTACATTCTGGGATACGATATAACAGTGAGAAGTGACCATAGATCCATTTCATTCCTTAAGCAGTGTAAACTCAGCCACGGAAGATTAACTCGATGGATATTGTTGCTACAGGAATATCACATAAACTGGGAGTACATCCCAGGGAAGAAAAACGTAGCTGCGGACATCTTATCCCGTATAAACGTCCAGCAACAAACTTTCGAGGGGGAGAAGGAACAATTAGTTAAGGTGTATAACATTATCAAAAACAGAGTAGATCTAGAAAAAATAACTCAAGAAATAAGAAGATGTCAAACTGTGGATCCAAAAATAATGAGTATCCGGGAGAGAATGTAAAAGATGAAGAAACCATTCTACAATATTATAAAATACATGACAACTTGCTATTTATTAAAAACAATCCTGCAATCGGAGAATGGAAACTTGTAATACCATCTATAGTGGAGGAACAATTGATACTAGACTACCACATTAGATACGGCCATATGGGAGCTGTAAAGGTGATAAAAGCTTTACAGGAACAAGTTTACATCAAAAATATTTATCGAAAAGTAAACAAAATCATTCAAAAATGTGATATTTGCCAAAAGGTAAAATGCAATAATTCAAAAAAGGAAGGTATGATGATACCTATCACATCAAGTCAGAAATTAGAAAGGGTATTCCTTGATATATGTGGTCCGTTTCCTATCAGTGGAGGAAGACACAGATACAAATTTATAATCATTATGTTTGACCACTTCACCAAGTATACAAAGTTGTACTCCATTAACCGTGCAACAACAAAGAAAATAATTGAGATTATCTTAACCAAGTTTATACCAGAAGTGGGAAAACCGACGGCTGTTATAACAGATCATGGAACCCAATTTAAGGGAAATCTCTGGAAAAATAAGCTCTGTGAACATAATATTAAAACTTACAAAACATCCGTTTATCACCCAAGCAGCAACCCAGCTGAAAGAGTACTCAGAGAAGTGGGTCGAATACTGAGAACCTACTGCCACGATAAACAAAGAGAATGGCACAATTACGTGAAATCCACTGAAGAATTTATAAACTTAGCTTACCACGACTTTACGGAAGCTACCCCATACACAATGATGTTTGAGCGGCCACCGCCTAGAGAGATAACTGATATGATCCAATTCCCCACCAACACCGAATATCAATTCGAGAAAAAAAGATTCTACAACAGAATAGCCGAAAAGGTAGAGCAACAAAAGAATAAGTACGCTAAGAACCAGAAAAAGACTATTAAGTATGATGTAGGAGAAAGGGTACTTTTAAAAAACAGAGAATTACCCAGCTCCATAGAAGGCATCACTAGAAAGTTACTATTATTATACGTGGGACCATACACTATAACAAAAGACAAGGGCAATAACACTTACGAGATCACTCACCCTGTCACCAAGAAAATAAAGGGGGTATACAATCAAGCCTCAATTAAGAAATATTATGACAATCAACAATAACTGTAAAAAACAATTTAAAGTAAAAAACCAACAAAAATACTTTAAATAAAGAAAAAAAAAAATAAAGTGACAAACAAACAAGTCTGCCAATGTCATAAAGAAAAGATCTCTAAAGAATGTCAAAATTCCAAAACATTCGTAAGTACAGCTTACACTAAGCATTAGAGAAACCATTATGATGAATAAAAAATTGTAAAAAATCAAAAAAGATATGTAAGAAAAGCTTACCCAAATATCTCGATAATATTTTAGAACAAGTAAAAATGGAGAGATAAAAGTTACAAGGCATTCATATAAAGTAAGAGCAACCAACTTACTACAATATTTAAATAAAAATTAACAATAGAGGAGTGTAGTTACAAAACATTCCTACAAAATAAGATTAAATTACCATAATGTTTAGCCAAAAAATGAGGCATGAAAAGCATGACATACTATGAAGGAATAAGCTACAAAAAATTCCTAACTAGTAAGAAGCAATAACTTACTATGATATCTAAAAAATTATAAAAAAAAATATCAATCAAAATGATCAGCTTCCACAACTATTTAGAAAGAGGGGAAGTAAAATTACCCAAACCAATGACCACAAAACGATATAAATAAAATAAACGTTCTAAGAGTTATAATGTGAGAGGAGATGAAACAAAGAGGAATTAAAAATGAATAAAAATGTGAATTGTATCAATAAAAAACAATGCTTCAAATAGTATCTATAAAGAAAGATGAAACAATATATGACTCAAACTGAGCAATAATGAAGTATAAAAGTAAAAGATTCCCAACAAATATTATGATTATGATTATTATTTTGAGTCACGAGTTGACTATATTTAAGAATTATTAATTGAGATTGTCTGTTGAATGAACCAGCAATCATTTTACTGAGCAGGGATGATGTTCCCCTGATATCAGTATAAGAGTAGTTTTGATGAAAAATAAGATTTATAGGGAATAAGTTATAATAAAAAATCAATAAGCCAGTTCGCAATGTGAGAAAATAATGAAGAAAAGACTAAGAAGAATGGAAATAAAAGATACCGAATTAATTATAAAAAATGAATGAGAAGCAGGAAAATTAAAAAAAAAAAAAAATTGATACGATACAATTGATAATTTCATCAAACTTAAATTCACGTTTTATAAAATGATCAATTTTGGTGGAAGGGCATTATATAACATTGCCAAACCCTGATCACATTTGATATAAATAAGTATGTAAAAAATGCCAAGAAACAATATATTTTGATAGATAAATGATAACGAGAATGACAGTAGTAAATATAATCAATAGTGAAGGAGGAAGAATACAACCAAAGGTGGTTACAAAACAAGAAAATACGAACAGACTGACAGACAACTGACATTGACCCAACCCCAGAGATTGGCCAGATATTAACCAAAGTAAAGCGAGACAAGAAGACAGTGAAGAAAAAAGAAAAAAAAATTACATGGCCATAACAATTAACTCATAAGATTGTTTTAAAAGAGCATAATTTTTTATTATTATTAATAATTTATGTTTAAATTTTTATTAGTGGTAACTTGTAAATGACAGTATCTCAGCAATTGTTATACATAAAAAACCATGTGTAGATATGATTGTATGTATATCCTTATCTATAGGTGATGTGTCAGCTGTTATGTTTAAAATTACACTCATACAGACAGGGAATAGAAATGTGTGCGTGATTCAATCAGAGAATAAATTGTATAGCCTACTATATACTTTGGAACTTTTACTAGGATTATTTCAGCAGTATGTATATTATTTCAGCATTATGTGTTTGAAAGTATAAGGTTTTGGGGAAATTATCCCCAAGTAAATATAGCCATTATAAAATATTTATTCAAATTAAACAAAAAATTCAAAGTTTGATAACAATGTGTTTATTTTGAGATCGACCAGGGAGAATAATTACATTACCATGGAAACTGTGGAGTAACAAGAAAAAATACCGTTAGATTTTTTTTACTGAATGCATGACGCTTTAATGGTATAGACGCTAAGTTTCGAGTGACCAAAAAATTGTCAAAAAACATAGAAAATATCAGAAGAAGTTACTACTAAGTGAATAACAAGACGTAAGACGAGGACTGGAACCATATTACTGAAGTCGAGGCCGAATTAACGAAATAAGAAGATAAATTCCTACCAATTAAACTGGAAAAGATGCCTGATGTCCTGAACCAAGCAAATTAAAGAAGATTGTAGTATAACCCATGAATAACAGATCGTATGAATTCGCCATAACTACGGAAGTGATAAGTACCTATTAAATTACCCAAAATATATAAATAAACTCACGTTAATTATTTCTCACTAAAGGTCGAAATCTCACTGAACTGAAATTAATTACTTTCAAAGATTAAAAAGAATACTAAGTCACTGACAATTTATAAACTAACCAATATAAACTGTTGTTAATGATCCATAACTTGTAAACACTTTTACTACACTGCGTTAAACAAATTATACCTACACAATATGTTAGTTAAGTTTACTTGATGTAAGGGTGTGTATTTTTATTGTTTTAAACATTTGTAATCCTTTTAACGTAACCTCAAGAACCTATGACAAACAAACATTAATAACTGGTGTACTATTTACAACAGACGCCATTATTAAACGTCTGGTTATCAATTCAAATATCGATTTATCAAACCCTGTAATTGTCTCATATAAACAACCGGAGCATTTGTATTAGAATAATTTGTATTAAATGAATAACAATCACTAATAAAAAATGTGTAAGTATTGAGTGTAACCACGGTGTTATAAGTTCATTAGGAGGTGCACAATATTTTATGTACATTTTAGCAGACGACTAACGATTTACACAGCCCACGCATCGAACTGCTGTGCGCTACAGTGGGCCTAGCTGGCGGAAATATTTGAATTATTCAAACCGCCTGAGCTGCGCTGGTCATATACCTGTGAATTTTATTTTAATTGTTTTGAGAAAACAATTTGGCGCCACCGGGATTTTATCACCCTTAGTGAACAACAGGTAAGAACATCGAGACCTGGTTATTCGTACGTTCGCAACGGACGAAATCTGCAGAAGTTGCACGCATTTGAACTACGGATCGAGAAGACACGTTACACCCAGTACACACAAATTGTACATTATCCACATTTTACAGAGTAAAACGGTAGCCGTACACACGACTATATTACAAATTGACGACCAACCGCTGGAGCTAGAAGAGAGAGAAATACGAACTTCTAACGGCGAGAAAAAAGGTCGACTAATCAAAAAAGATATGTAAGAAAAGCTTACCCAAATATCTCGATAATATTTTAGAACAAGTAAAAATGGAGAGATAAAAGTTACAAGGCATTCATATAAAGTAAGAGCAACCAACTTACTACAATATTTAAATAAAAATTAACAATAGAGGAGTGTAGTTACAAAACATTCCTACAAAATAAGATTAAATTACCATAATGTTTAGCCAAAAAATGAGGCATGAAAAGCATGACATACTATGAAGGAATAAGCTACAAAAAATTCCTAACTAGTAAGAAGCAATAACTTACTATGATATCTAAAAAATTATAAAAAAAAATATCAATCAAAATGATCAGCTTCCACAACTATTTAGAAAGAGGGGAAGTAAAATTACCCAAACCAATGACCACAAAACGATATAAATAAAATAAACGTTCTAAGAGTTATAATGTGAGAGGAGATGAAACAAAGAGGAATTAAAAATGAATAAAAATGTGAATTGTATCAATAAAAAACAATGCTTCAAATAGTATCTATAAAGAAAGATGAAACAATATATGACTCGAACTGAGCAATAATGAAGTATAAAAGTAAAAGATTCCCAACAAATATTATGATTATGATTATTATTTTGAGTCACGAGTTGACTATATTTAAGAATTATTAATTGAGATTGTCTGTTGAATGAACCAGCAATCATTTTACTGAGCAGGGATGATGTTCCCCTGATATCAGTATAAGAGTAGTTTTGATGAAAAATAAGATTTATAGGGAATAAGTTATAATAAAAAATCAATAAGCCAGTTCGCAATGTGAGAAAATAATGAAGAAAAGACTAAGAAGAATGGAAATAAAAGATACCGAATTAATTATAAAAAATGAATGAGAAGCAGGAAAATTAAAAAAAAAAAAAAATTGATACGATACAATTGATAATTTCATCAAACTTAAATTCACGTTTTATAAAATGATCAATTTTGGTGGAAGGGCATTATATAACATTGCCAAACCCTGATCACATTTGATATAAATAAGTATGTAAAAAATGCCAAGAAACAATATATTTTGATAGATAAATGATAACGAGAATGACAGTAGTAAATATAATCAATAGTGAAGGAGGAAGAATACAACCAAAGGTGGTTACAAAACAAGAAAATACGAACAGACTGACAGACAACTGACATTGACCCAACCCCAGAGATTGGCCAGATATTAACCAAAGTAAAGCGAGACAAGAAGACAGTGAAGAAAAAAGAAAAAAAAAATTACATGGCCATAACAATTAACTCATAAGATTGTTTTAAAAGAGCATAATTTTTTATTATTATTAATAATTTATGTTTAAATTTTTATTAGTGGTAACTTGTAAATGACAGTATCTCAGCAATTGTTATACATAAAAAACCATGTGTAGATATGATTGTATGTATATCCTTATCTATAGGTGATGTGTCAGCTGTTATGTTTAAAATTACACTCATACAGACAGGGAATAGAAATGTGTGCGTGATTCAATCAGAGAATAAATTGTATAGCCTACTATATACTTTGGAACTTTTACTAGGATTATTTCAGCAGTATGTATATTATTTCAGCATTATGTGTTTGAAAGTATAAGGTTTTGGAGAGTTTATTTATTCGCTAATATTATTGCTGTTGCTACAGATGTAGTATGTTTCAATTAACACAATATGTTTTAACATTATTAAATTGTTGTTATTATTATTAATTATGACATTTCAGACCAATTTTTATCACTTTAATGACAATGTATACAAAGTTATGTTTTATTTGAAAGATGTATTTACAATACCATGTTGTTTGAATATTATAAAATGATATGTGACAGTCTGAAGTTAACAAAAGAGACATGAACTCATTAGATACAAAAACTTTGTAATAATAGTGAGATCGTGAGAAATATAAGGGTAATTAGAGATAGGTAGGGAGTGACAAAGATGAACAGTGAAGTGATAAGTGTAATAAAATAAACAGCATATAATCTTAAGAAAAAAGAGTTAAACAAGTGTGATAAACCCAAAACATAAGCACATGTTAAATGAGCAATTAAGTTAAGTATATTAGAATGAAGGACACAGAATAATTGTGAATGTAAAAAACAGAAAAAATATTATCTCAGTATAAAAATCACCAGGGTGATTACTGTTATAAAAGAGATGGTGAAGGTATAACACTCACCAAATTTGTTCATTTGTTAATTTAAAGAAAGAAGTTATTGGCTTAATGTTTAAGGCAATAAATACCAGAAGAAATAGTTTTACAGTAATATGTTAGTATGTTTTAAATAAGTAAGGAATTTATAAAGAAAATAATAGCAATACCTTTATAAGAAATAATAGGCAAAATATAATAATTATGTGTAACGAAAGGGAACATGGCAGAATTATATTAAAACTTAGAAATAAGTAAATTATGTATTAACATAGTATTATCAATTTTGGACTAAAACATTAATGGACAAGATCTTAGACCAATCTTGTAAGATATCAAACTAATCTTTGAAAGAAAATAGGAACATCTATGTAAAGATTACAACCATTGAAATTATCCCCAAGTAAATATAGCCATTATAAAATATTTATTCAAATTAAACAAAAAATTCAAAGTTTGATAACAATGTGTTTATTTTGAGATCGACCAGGGAGAATAATTACATTACCATAGAAACTGTGGAGTAACAAGAAAAAATACCGTTAGATTTTTTTTACTGAATGCATGACGCTTTAATGGTATAGACGCTAAGTTTCGAGTGACCAAAAAATTGTCAAAAAACATAGAAAATATCAGAAGAAGTTACTACTAAGTGAATAACAAGACGTAAGACGAGGACTGGAACCATATTACTGAAGTCGAGGCCGAATTAACGAAATAAGAAGATAAATTCCTACCAATTAAACTGGAAAAGATGCCTGATGTCCTGAACCAAGCAAATTAAAGAAGATTGTAGTATAACCCATGAATAACAGATCGTATGAATTCGCCATAACTACGGAAGTGATAAGTACCTATTAAATTACCCAAAATATATAAATAAACTCACGTTAATTATTTCTCACTAAAGGTCGAAATCTCACTGAACTGAAATTAATTACTTTCAAAGATTAAAAAGAATACTAAGTCACTGACAATTTATAAACTAACTAATATAAACTGTTGTTAATGATCCATAACTTGTAAACACTTTTACTACACTGCGCTAAACAAATTATACCTACACAATATGTTAGTTAAGTTTACTTGATGTAAGGGTGTGTATTTTTATTGTTTTAAACATTTGTAATCCTTTTAACGTAACCTCAAGAACCTATGACAAACAAACATTAATAACTGGTGTACTATTTACAACAAATGCCATTATTAAACGTCTGGTTATCAATTCAAATATCGATTTGTCAAACCCTGTAATTGTCTCATATAAACAACCGGAGCATTTGTATTAGAATAATTTGTATTAAATGAATAACAATCACTAATAAAAAATGTGTAAGTATTGAGTGTAACCACGGTGTTATAATTTTATTAGGAGGTGCACAATATTTTATGTACATTTTAGCAGACGACTAACGATTTACACAGCCCACGCATCGAACTGCTGTGCGCTCCAGTGGGCCTAGCTGGCGGAAATATTTGAATTATTTAAACCGCCTGAGCTGCGCTGGTCATATACCTGTGAATTTTATTTTAATTGTTTTGAGAAAACAATTTGGCGCCACCAGGATTTTATCACCCTTAGTGAACAACAGGTAAGAACATCGAGACCTGGTTATTCGTACGTTCGCAACGGACGAAATCTGCAGAAGTTGCACGCATTTGAACTACGGATTGAGAAGACACGTTACACCCAGTACACACAAATTGTACATTATCCACATTTTACAGAGTAAAACAGTAGCCGTACACACGTCTACATTACAATATACATAGTAATGATGCAAATTATTACAATTAGTTGTTTGCTGTAATTACACTGTCACTGAGAACTGCATCATTAGACCACAGGGAATGTATGTATCTAGTGGAGGAAAATTCAAAGTTCTCCCTTCAAACACTCAGTAGCAAGAATGGACACTTTGATAATACTAATAAAAATATATTAGTAAACTGTCAACTTTTTTGACATAATCATTTATTGAACAATTCCTACCCAGTTAAGAAAATGACCAAAATTTTTAACTACATTAGAACTTCATTTAAGAATAAATAGATGGTACTGCAAGGTCCTGACAAACTTGAGCTTTTAAGGTAGGGAATAAATGGATCCTATTTGTCTTATGAATAAGGGTTGGTTGAGCTTCCAGTTATACATGACTTACAAAAGAACACTCAGACAAAAAAAAACTCTGCTTGTGAAAACTTTGCATAATGAATCTGTGGGATAACCTTGTGCATTTAAATCTTATCATAGTTTATGAAAATACACATTAGGAGATGCAACAGGAATAAAACAATGTTCTAGTTTCTGAAGGCAATACTAGTTAGCTATAACAATTCAAATCTAGATATGGTTAGGAGAGTTGTATGACCAACAACTATCACCTACTGATAAAGCTGTTAACACTTTAAGTGGTCACTTAAATGGTTAATTTTGATATGGAAAGTGTAATACTGACCAAACTAGTCTATAACAGAAAAGATGCCAACAAGCTCCTTGGTTTCTAAATGTGAAGCAGCAATACTTGTACAATAACCTAGCAAATTCTACATCATAGCTAGTAACATGTACTCACTAATTCTGCTAATATTACGAATAGGAAAAATGCATTAAGTTTTAAAAGTGTAAAACATTTTTACATTACTTATAAATATAAAAAAATAATGGTTAGACAACAAACTTTTATTGAATCTATGATCCTGTTTTTACTTTTAAAGTTAAAACATATAAAGAAAAGCTGTAAAAAGTTTGATATCCAAATTCTGTTAGCTTCCACTAATGATACCTCACTCTTATAACCAATTAATTATCGGTCCAATAGTCTACTTATTCACTAAAAACCTAAGTGCTTTTATAGGAAATCATTATTGCAAATATTAGTACTTACAGAAAACAGTCCTGTAAGTAAAAAATAATAATAATAATAAATCTGAAGATGCACAAAAAATTAAGTTTTTCTTGAAAGTGTCTTAGTTACCAAAAGATATGTTTGGATTCAGGTCGATAACCAAGAGAATATTCACAATTGGTCTAATATTAAAGTAATAGACCAGTTAAATTAAAGTATTAAAGTATCCACAGTTTACAGACTACAGGTATGACTATAACAGCAAGAGGAGTATAAACAAGTCTCATTTCTATCTTTAAAACAAGTACTGGTAATACAAACTTGGAAGCAAGGAAACATATCTGAACTCACTAAAAGTTTTACTACATCAATTCCTGTTAGTTTCAGAACACAGTTTTCCAAGTACTCCATGCTAAATGTATAATGTAACATGTATAAGTGCGTATGGTGGCATACATAATAATATCTACCAATTGCTACTATGACTTAGATCAATTAAATCAGTTTTATGGGCATCCACATCCTCATCTGCTGTAACTAACTAATGCTACTCAGCTTTTATTGTTAGATATAACTATTTATCTGTTTATGAAACCGTTGAGTTACTAAAATCAAAATTAGTTAATATGTGAAACTTACAGGAGTTACATTGCTTAGCTTCATGCAGTCTTCTAAAGTGTTAATGAATGTATCACACGTTGCTACCAACAAACTACTTCCATCTGACATTCTCTATAACAAACAAATGATACAACTTTACAGTTTTATAGAATAAAATTTTTGGTAGAATATTTCTCTCTTCCCCTGATCAAACAGCACACACACACACACACACACACACACACACACACACACACACACACACACACACACACACACACACACACACACACACACACACACACACACACACACACACACACACACACACACACACACACACACACACACACACACACACACACACACACACACACTATGAACACAAATATTCTAAACAATAATATTTAAATTCTTGGATTTCGTTGTCCATGACGTGTCCGTTACTTAACTAAATACAACTATTACATTAACGACTCGGAACACAAAGTTTTTTATAAGTAAAAACATAAAGTTTTACCTTACAACCTGAACTGGTTTTCACCTTTAAAAGGCTTCTTCAGAGGTTGCCGCTGGTAGCGCTGTCCGTCCTGTTGTGGGCGACGGAATCGAATTTCGAAAGATCGATGTTGTGTGTGTGGGGTGAGATATGTTCGAATAATGCGTGCGATTTGAATTGTGTCTGTTCGTTTAGGATGTCGTTTTTATTTGTTTTCATGTGTTTGTATATTTCCAATTGTTCTAGAGTGTTAGTTTTCGGCCTTTTGTGTGTATGTGTAGTATGTTCATGTTATTGTCGATGTTTTTGTCTGTGGGGTTTGCTTCAATGAGGTGGTTTGCAAAGGTGGATTCTGTAGTGGAGTGGAGTGCCTTTGTGTGTTCAATGTATCTCTGTTTGAAGCTATGTCAGGGGAAACAAAAGACAATGTGAACAGTTACTAACACACATAAACAAAATACATAAAAACAACCTTTTTTGCCGAATACAAACACAACAATACCATAAACTTCTTAGACCTCTCCATCACAAAACTTGAACACAGGCACAAATTCAGTATATACAGAAAACCGACTACAACTGACACACTAATACACAACTCCTCCAATCACCCAATACAACACAAACTAGCTGCCTTCAGAACCATGATACATAGACTTAACAACATCCCCCTAGATGAAAAAGACTACAAAGACGAACTAAGCACGATAAAATATCTACCAGAATCTAACGGATATGACAGAACAATAGTCAGTAAACTCCTACACTAAACACAAAACAAACACAAGACAAAGACAGAAAACAACAAATTCATAACACTAACATACATCAAACAAACAAACTGAAAAAATAGCCCACAAATTCAAAAAAGCAGGATACAGAATCGCTTACAAAACTACTAACAAAACAGAACACACACTATCAAAACACACACACAAAGCACAAAACAAATTCGATCTACCTGGTGTTTACAAACTAAATTGCTCAAATTGCAACAAATTCTACATAGGCCAGACAGGACGTAGCTTCAAACAGAGATACATTGAACACACAAAGGCACTCCACACCACTACAGAATCCACCTTTGCAAACCACCTCATTGAAGCAAACCACATATACAAAAACATCGACAATAACATGAACATTCTACACGTACACACAAAAGGCCGAAAACTAGACACTCTCGAACAATTGGAAATATACAAACACACGAAAACAAATAAAAACGACATCCTAAACAAACAGACACAATTCAAATCGCACGCATTATTCGAACCTATCTCACCCCACACACACAACATCGATCTTCCAAATTCGATTCCATCTCCCACAACAGGACGGACAGCGCTACCAGCAGCAACCTCTGAAGAAGCCTTTTAAAGGTGAAAACCGGTTCAGGTTGTAAGGTAAAACTTTATGTTTTTACTTATAAAAAACTTTGTGTTCCGAGTCGTTAATGTAATAGTTGTATTTAATAATATTTACAACAATTAATGCCACTATTCAACTATAGTATGCTATTTATACAACTGTGACTGCCAGTTGACACATTAACAGACTAGATTTGTCTTAAACAGACAAACAAATGTATTAAGGATCTGTGATGTATTTAGAGACATAATAACCTACAATTATTGGTGCTATTGTGTTATCAGTATATTTTATATTGCCAATCAAGTAATTGGCGAACACCAATTCTCCATCTTTCACTGAAGATGGCCTCTGATAGTGGGGCCAAAACAAACATCTTGGAAAATGCCAAAACAAAACAATGTTAACAGTAGACCACGTCCTATTAGCCCAGTAGAAAGTAATATCAACAATGTTGATGCTGCCCTTGAAAGCCTTAGGAATTCTTTATTTTATCCAGAGCCATAAAGCTTTTTTGGGATTGAATTTCATATAAAATATTTAGAAGAATTAGTCCAAACATGTCATAAATGTTAAGAAAATAAAGTAATATCTGACAGACACACACACAATAAACGTAAACAATTACTAACTCAATTATTTTTCGTCACATCGTATAATTTTGGGCTATTTTTAACAGCATTTTCCTGAAAATTTTGTTATAAAAATCTTTATTAATTTGCATAAATACAAAAATTACAAGGAATACGAAGTAGATAAACTATGCCTTAAACCAAACTTCACTGGGTAGGGCTGGTTGAGGCTTGAACAGCAGGAAGGTCTATACTCAGCTTGCTAGTAGGAGTCATGTAACAAACACAATTATGTGGTAAGTCTGACATTTCACTCCACAGAAAATTATTTATTCTGATATGCCTAAGTTGTATACACTAATAAAATTTAATTTAATTTGTATAATTTAAATCATTGTTTTATTATTTTTATATGTTTAACAGTAAATTGAGTACGTACGGTAATTGAAATTATAAAACAATGTGATTTGTATAAGAAATCCATATTTCATTAAGTCAATGGATTAAAAAATTGTCCTACATCCTGAATATTAAAGATAAAATCATACTGAATTTTACATAATTAAAAAACTTTTATGTGGTCTTGACTGTTCACTGTCATGTCACTTAATTCATTCCCTGAAACACAACATTTGTCCCCACTGTGGAAAATATGTTTAACACATCACATGTTTTGACAACATCACCACAGTGGATACTCCAACAGCATCAATCCATTTAGTAGGTTTTACTTGCACAGTTTGTTTCTATAGAATGATTCAGTTGTTTCAACATACAAAATTACCAGTCACTATAAGGAATAGTCATAGAAAGGTGGAAGGACTTCAAAAAACAAAGACTTCCACATAGCCATCTCTTATAAAGCAGTGTATTCACTGCACATGACATCATTTGAATTCACTGCACATTCTTCTTCATTGGTTAGCATTGTCTTAACATAGGATAGAAAGAGGCACAGAAAATGCCTTAATACTAGACTCAAATTCTGTACTGTACATATTTAAAATACAATGAAATTCTGCAAAAGGTGACTTGACTTTTTCTACAAATGAAAGCACAAGGGAGGTTCTCTTGAGATTGTGTATAGTTACTAAAGCATAAGATAACTGAATATTCAATTGTTCTTGGCATTTGTGAACTTGGAGATGGTATACTTAATGTTGTCTTTATATATTATCTATAAAATGAAAGTGACAATTACAGTTTGAAATTTTATTTACACTTCTATTCATCTTTTATTTATTTTATATTATTTAAAATATAATATTTAACTTTAATGAAATATCAAAGTGTACTAAAACTGTGTATACCTATTTCTTTAATGGACATTATAACTTACACAAAAACAGAAAATTATGTTTAAAAAACTGCTTCAGCTTAAGCTAACATATCTGTATTACAACATTTTGTAAAATGGTGGTAGTATTTCTTATGCTTCACAGACTTTTTAATATGTGATACACAACACGTTTTATATAAATCCCTGCAAATCACTATGGGGAATAGGCTCTTAATATCTCAGATTAATGTCTGGAGGAGTCCTTTGCCCCAAACTGAGATGTTTTAGCCAGTTACAGTGACATCTTGAATAGTCACAGAAAAACCCATGCCTAGTAAGGAACTTTGTGATATAGTATTTGACCTAACCAAACTGGGACACCAAGCATCTCCTCAGACTCCCTATTAGCTTCTCAGTTGATCTCTCCCTGGTCTCATTGTCCCAGTGATCCTACCACCAACAGATGATAAGTTACCTGGTTTCAACTCTCACTTTGCTTCTACCATTTATATCTACCTATGAGTTCATGAACCTGGTACTCCTTATCCATCGGGTCAAAAAAATAACTCCTACTACCACCAGGACCACTAGTTCCGATAAAAAAATGTCATTACAAGAACTCCTGTTAGTGCTGAAGTAATATGTTTTTTTTTTCACTTCTGCAATGCATCAATCCACTATATATCATACAGAAGTATGATGTAATGACCATCTTCCCCTTGATCAGAGTGTTAGAAAAGTAAACCATATGCATCTTAACCATAAACATAATGAAGCCAATTAGGTTTCTATTAGTAACATAAAGATTTAAAATATATTGTTTACTAGTTCATAATAAAATAATTAGACTGAAATGTTTTTGTTAATGCTTCTGACTGTTTTAAATTATGTATCACAGTAGCTAACTCTACCTGTACTGTGTACACAAATTTCTCAGTTAAAACAATAAATCAAAATTGAAAAATGGAGCAAGGTGTAAGTGGAAAAAGTAAGTGAAATTCTCAAAAAACAAATTTAATTAGTTAGTTGGTAACAATTATAACAATCTAAAGCCTGACAATACACAGAATTTTAACAGCAGTTTATTTTACATTAAAAAAAGTTAACTTCTCACCTCAGGGAAAGCAGCAGTCACTCTTCAACAGAAATTCTTCGTATTGTTTAAAGGGGAGGGGCATAAAGTATAAAAGCCTACAACGTACAGTTGATAGAAGTTGTTTAAGACCTGAAGATGTCAGTAATGACGAAAAGCTTAGTTGAACAATAAAAAATTATAGCAGTTAGCAAATTCATAAAAGAAATAGTAAATTCAACAGAAATTGTTTTGACAAAATTTGGTTGAATCTTTAACTGCTTCACAACTCATTATTCAAGATTTAAACTATACTGAGGTATTTGGTTAGCAACATCCTTAACAATTTAAAAAAACCCTCTTTTGTAATTCTTGAACTGTTGATAGATTTGGTGAAAATAACAGGGAGGATATTCTTATTCAGAGGATGCACCTACCCTCTTTTTCCTGCTTGTCAAGAACAGCATCTTTGTTAAAAATAAACTGCTTCCACTGACATCAGTTAAGATACAGAATGACACTTGCACTTCAGAGAAACACTAACAACTTAAGACTCAAAATCAATGTGAGCAGCTGGAGGAAAAATGCTCCATGGAGAGCATCACAGCTATGTGTAAGCAGCATAACTGCAGCATAAACATACCTTAATAAGAATACTTATAGGGTTGCTTCTCCAAAAAACAATCTCACTTAAATTGGGAAAGTCCTTTCACTGTGAAGTAGAAAATTAATTTTGTAGTTTATAGGATACAATGTTAAGGGGTCAACAGGTTATCTATCTAGACCAACTGACAAAATATTGCTGAAAAGATGCTTTGCCACTTCAGAACAAACTGACAAACTGATTTAATGAGGAGGCAGTATTAAAAGACACAGAAGAAACACATAATAGGACAATAATTGTTTACAGAAAATGTGTTTGATTGCATAATCTCATGTAACTAATCTAGACAGTTCTTGATATTATCTAGTGGATTATCAGAGATAGATTTTTGAAGGTTTCATGTGAAGGTTATCCCCTCCCCTTAAAAAACCACCAGTGATGTCTTATACACTTTAATAAAAACTTTGTAGTAGATGTCTTTTCCACAGATGTCACCATGCATGAATAAACAAAATATTCATCCAATCAGGATAAGAACTTCTAGTTTGGAAAATGCTATCACTATCTTGCACACCCTTGCCAAATGCATAGGCATAATGTGGATACACGGTCGTGAGGATGATCCTGTGGATCCATGAACTTTCAAATGCTCTTTTGTTTAGATAATTTATTTTTCTATAGATAACTTTAGCAGTATTAAAAAAAAATCAGTTAATTTCCTAAAATGATTTTTTCCTATCTTAAACTGAACAGCTTATAATACAGGAATCAGATATTACATACCATACTATTTTTTAATAACAGCAGATAACCATAACTTCTAGTGACTCAATTACTAGATCATGTCATGCAAATTAGTGAATCAATAATATCATGCATTAGTTAATCAGAATTTCACAAAGGTAACATATATAAAAATTCATAAGAGAATTAACTTACATATAGGATTCATATGAAACAACTGTATGGTTTAAATACCGTTTACTAGCAGCAAATTCCAGCCTAAGATATAAAAACCATAGTGGCTGATTAACATTCTCTTGGATTCTAGTGAATGTTATAAACAATCCACTCTTTTGGCATATATCTTGTGTTTTGTATCTTGTTCCATACGTATTGATTAGACTAGTGATACGTACTGCATTTATTGTATAACTGGCATACTTGGCCTAACTGCAATGCTCAATAGTGGTCACCATCCTCACCATTTAATGTATCAACATATGACAATATACTTTTTTTAATTTCAAATGTTTATTCTTTTATTAAGCAAATTAGTTAATATTCTATCTCTTTATTTTGTAACTGACTGATTCTCCTGTTTCCTTAATTTGTTTGTTTCTCTTTGGGCCAGTAATGTTTTAATTACTGATTTTATTTTACAAAGAGCTTCACATACATGTATCTGTTGCCTGTACACACTACCTTCACTCATAATCACTAATTTGCTTTTGAGTTCATAATCTTGACCCACCAGATGAAATAATGATGCATTTTTATTGTTTGACATTTTAATTGTATTAAGTGTGAACACATTTTATTATTTTATACTACATACAATATTATTATTAATCCATTAAATAATTTGCTAATATTAGGCATTTAAAACATACATAGTCTAAATAGTTTGAACTTACTTGTACATCTGGACCGTTTTCTTCAGATGCAGCTGTCTTAATCATATGAACTTGCTGCATTAGCAGGTCACAGTACAATCTTAACTCTGATTTCTTTGTTTTTAGAGAATCTGGATTTGACTCAGCAACTGAAAAGCCATAAAATTTATATCTGAAACTAGTGTAGGCTACTTACAGCATTATAGATATAAATTTGTAGTTCCCATAAATATTATAGAATGTACAATGTGATTAAAAGTTACAGAACGTGTATATGCACAAGATACATGTAAACTACAATATTGTCAACTTTCTGAAAGTTAAAAATAATACAAACTACAAATCCTTTAAATTTATAATTATGATGACTGTGTCTTTGAACACATGTCTGGAACTTTTTACATGAATGAATTATTTATTTATCTAAATATAAGTATATCAGTACCGACTCGGAACACATGTAATTTACTTTGATATATTTATTAGTTAGTAGTGATATATTTAGTTAATCAACGGACATGTCATGGCCAACAAAATCCAAGAATGTATTTATCCTCAAAAAATCACATTATTAAAAGTAAAAACACTACTTGTATTGCACATAACATAAATATATTTAATAAATTACATTTACCTACAAATTGTACTTCTACATGCATGAACGTGTGTGTGCATTTTATATTGACACAATTTTTGAAGCTTCTTATTTTAAGACCTCAATCTGATCTTTGATCTTAGTGACCTTTGTTTCTGGACAATCATTTCTGCTGTTGATTGTTGACATTCTTTGTGTAACGGCTAAATATGTTTGAAACGTTAAACATTTTCTTAAAATTTTCATTAGCTGAAAACATATTCTGTACACACTATACTTGATGGGTGGCTTTTGATATGGCAACATATTACCAACACTTTTTTATCCTTTCCTTTTACCAACAATCATTTTTCCTCTTTCCCACTTTTATGTTAAGTCTTCCATGACTACCATGTACTTTGTTCTCTTTGTGATTCTAATTCTAAATAAACTGTTGCATACCTGTTCTGATCCCTCATATGTACTATTTAATATTAATTTAGAATATATTTAGAGTGAAGTGTTTTTATTATTTTTATCATGCCAGTACCTTTACTTATATTTATAGTGATTTGTACAATTCTTTCATTCTTTCTGGTATCTACTCCAATTGTGTATGTAGTCTTCTTTTCAACAATTAATGTATAATATGTTATATGACTTCAGTTCTTCCACATTGTCCACACTGAGTAGAACAGTTTATTTTATCTATATCTTAATTTCAAGAAGACATATCTTTTCCTGTGATCTTAATAACTGCCAACAGTCCAGTTACATAATAAATTATATTCAACTATCTTTCTTATGGATTAAACAATTCATAAACTTTTCAAAATAAAGAGGATTTTGAAAGAATCAACATTTTTGCTTCTTTTTCTAAAAATTTTCCACTTTCCCATGTGTTCAAACTTACTTGGTAACAATAAAGCTTACTCTAATCATATGCTAAATGTTTTGATCTATCTATATTATGTCTGTGTGACGATTTTAATAAAAAATAAATAAAATAAAATAAATAAATAAGAAGGAGAGAGATTTATTTTTAAATTAAAATCGCACATTTAAACAAAGTTTAAATCCCTAAGGTAATACAGAAATAATAATAAATAAAGAGCTTAAAACTAAGAGGAATGCGAGTATCAAGGTAAGGAAACACCTTTTAATTATTAACCATGCGTTGACATGCGGAAACCAGCATCAACACGCAGAATAACCCGTAAATAAAACTAATAAAAGTAGGAAATTACAACTCGATATAAAAAACATAAAGGTATACAATAATTAATTACGAAGTAAAGGATACAGTAGTATAATTAAATATGTCAAAGATTAAACCGGTAGATATTAATCGGAATGTGGAACTACTTTTATGGTGAAGCGTAAACGACGCGAAGTTACTTTACCTGCCCCAATAACAAAACCCCACTTGTAATGGAGCGCTCATGCCGTAAGCTGCGCACAGCGTTAATGTGCACCGATGACAATATTTTGGTTTTTCCAAGTGAATAATCTCAGTTAATATATATATATAGATGCACTCTGTACACTCTTAACCGAAATGTGTCGTTAAATAGTTGGATCGCGACGCAGAGATAAATATGTTGAAAACTAGTAAAAGAATAACTAAATTGTGCGCCGATGACATCTCTACCAAATCTTAAATAAGAAAATTATGTAATTAATACAGTACTAGGACCCTAAGGTGAAATTCAACTAATAAATAATCATGTAAAGTGAAAACCCAGTGAAACAAACTTTTGCATTCATTATTCTAACAACGAAATATTACTACCAGTCATCTAAAAGGAGAGTACCGGACCCAGAATGATCTAACACACGTCAGGAACTTCACCGTCACCAGATACTAAGATTACGACAGACCTTCAGGAAACACACCGAGGACCGAATCTGCATCAACTACAGGATACCACAGGTGACATGGAGGCTTGTCTTCCGTGGTTATGAGATACTAAAATTATAACCAACAAACGACAATTTAACTAACACTTTAAGACTTGTAAGAACAGACATTATATGTAAGATGTAGTCTGTAATCTGATAAAACTATTTGTAGTAAAAGAGTAAAAGTTTAAATTGTAAAGCATTACTGTTTTAAAAGGTAAATAAAGTCCATTCTTCTAATGGCACACTTTCAAGATAGTATACAGAATATATTATTAACATACTATATTCAATCCCGGATCCGTGGAAAAGTTAAACCGATGTACATCTTTATTTTGAGGGCCCTTCTGAAAGAATTAAATATATAATCATCTTGTAAACTGTAAACTGTTGAACCATATATGTTGAGAACTTTAAGTAGAGCAATTAATGTTATTATGTAATAAAGAGATGTCATGGTACAAAACAGAGTGAATAAATCTGCAGAAACACTTCCTCAATTATAGGACCCGATATTAAATATATACTCCTAAATGCTTATCTTTTGTTTAATTAGAAGTTGGTTAAGACTATGGCAGCCTGTGTAATTGACCTGAGGCAATTAACCACAGATTCCCGATATTATAACGTAGGAGACGTTATAAAATGCGCCACTCTGCTTTGTTATAAGATAATTGTGTACGTAGTGGCAGATATAAAATGTGACACTGCCTTGTTAAAATAATGTTTCTGCTCTGTTTGTAGATTTATTCACTCTGTTACTTTAACACGGTAGCTAAAATAGCTAAACCAATTTACGTTAATTTGGTTCAAGTAAAATATGCCGGTAAAACAAAAAAAAAAAAAAGAAAAGAAAAAAGGTGTAACTCGCGCGCAAAGAAATAAATAATAAATTTCTTAATTAATTAAGATAAGAAATAGTATGACGAGAAGTAACCTCATTAATTAGTATAGAGTGCTTTAGAACATTAGATCGCGTAATTATATAAGAGAATCATAATATAATATATGTAAGGATATTTATAGATTTAAATGTAGTAAGCCCATGTCTGTGCCTGTCCGAAAATTCATTCATCAACGTGTCGATTTGACAGCAAACCCAGACCGGTAAATATCTTGTTCACGCCTGTATGAAACTGTCCTTTGCCACCCTCTGCCACGTTGAGTTAGACAATAGACTGCCTCCCTCTATTGTTATACAAAGTGTTCAATATGCCGTGCCCAGTAACAACGTATTTCCACCATATGTTTAAAATTAAATTATGTCTGTGTGAAATCCCTCTTTGTCTCTCTGTGACGAGATTCAATTCTTGTATAACCTATGTAAATATTTCTCAGCTATTTAAAAATTGTTTATTTTACTAAACCAAAAGAGAGTAGTATAGAGTTTAGTATTAGTAGAGTAAGTACTTATAAGACTTAACATCAAGGGAAAATGGCTCAATTTAACCCTGATTTGTTATTAAAAGACGAACTGTGCTACGAAGCCCTTTTACGTGGTTTACCTCACGTGAATGTAACAGTTGCAGAATTATGCAAAACGTTACGCGAAAGTAGGTCAGATACACCAGCGCAGTTAGGTAGATTAAGCGTACTAGATTATGATAGCGAAAGAGAAACATGTTATGCGAAGTATAGGGAATTGACGTTAATATCTCAAACAGTCCACGACGAAAAATCACCTGCTGTAATCTTGCGTACCACACAGAGTATAGAGCATTTGACCCGTCAGATGAAGAATTTATTAAACTGGCCCAACGTTACTGTAATCCTACCTGATGTGCAGGAATTTGCTGATGAAGCACTACAGCAATTACCCACAATAATAAGACAATTGCGAACGATGTCCGACTCATTTAGAATGGAGGAAATCGAACAATATCTAAAGAAATTATATATCTCCCCAGTTCAATCTCCTACCTTAGAACACCCGCCCACTACCGCGAATCTCGAATCACCCCCTGTATCAAGAATAGAACTGAGTCAGGATCAGCTACCAAATAGAGACGTGAATACCCTAACAATATCGGAAGCCCCACTTCCCAGTGCCCTCCATAATCTCACCAATAAGTATGAGTTAGAACCCCCTAAAATGACAAATCCATAATCGGGACCTCCTAGAACAATACCTCACGTAAACTTTAGTGCGGACCTCTACAGAAAGATCACTCATCCGGTAGAAAAAATTGTAACAGAAATTCCGTATACCGATGGATTGAGTATAACCAAACTATTAAACTTTATAAGATACATGCTACAAATAAAAGAGTTACAGCAACTAAACGATTGGCAAATATTACAAGTCCTTCTACCCAAATGTAAACCACCATTAAAAGAGCGTGTACTGGAGTCATTAAGTTCACAACTTCCAGTAGAAGAACTTCATACTACCCTAATAAAACACTTCATTCCAACTGGAATTTATGAGGAGCTCAAACGAAACACCGTACTTTAAGTACAAGGAGCACATGAGAGACTCGCCCACTATATTGCTGATACAAGAGAATCTTGCCGATTACTGCAAGTAAACTGGAGCGAAAAACAGTTAGTAGATACAATCTTAGTAGGATTATCCCCAGAAGAGAGATCTCGTTTAGCACTAATAAGTAGGCCAAACACATTCGCAGAATTAGAACAAAGCAGTATTCACTCGTCCAACGTATGGTATTCGGAGCAGAACAGACATGCGTTACTCCCCCAGGTACAACGTAGGAATGAAACACGACCCCTGGTAACAGATGCAAGAACACAGCATGAAAGACGACCATTTCGAATTCCTGCAACCTTTCACAACCAAGGTAAATCCAATAACCCACGACCTCATCAGAATACCAGTGATACCGCAAGTAGAGAAAGAAGATGTTATAATTGCGGAAAATTTGGACACATCAGTAGGTACTGTAAACAGAAACAGCATTACCAACCATCCGCTTATTCAAAAAACATGTAAGGCAGGGAGATCCGAAATCCTGTGTCTTCCGCAGCATCGTGAAAACAGGTAAAACCTGAAAATACAACGAATTAAACAAAAAAAATAACAAAAGAAAATTAGACCCCTATGTTAAGAAGTTTATCGATAAATGTAATGCAATTACAAAATCCAAGTTCAATAAGTGTCAGTTACCATATATACAAGTAGACATTGGTGTTACATCCACACTTGGATTAATTGATTCCGGATCAACTCGGAGCTTAATCAGTCAACAGCTAGCCGATACTTTAGCGGAACACAACCTAGTTAAACGCAGTCAAACTGTGAACATCAAATGCGCTACAGCTAACAAACAAAACTTAATTATAAAACTCAGCATCACGATTAAACTAAAAATTAAAAATTTAACGTGGTATTTTCCAATGTTGGTATGCGACGAATTAGGACCCGACTTAATATTAGGAGCTGACTTTATCAGTAAAACAGGTATAATTCTTGACATTCACGATAAGAAGTATTATTTTGGATTTGATCATACTCAAAAATATAATTTTGATTATGAAACAAATAACAGTAAAAATACTGAAACAGCTGCAACACACTTAGAACACCATGAGTCCGAATTAGCTCATCTAGAAAGTAAAGATAGACTGAAAATACAGAAACTAATAAAAGAATTTTCCACCGTCCTCACACCAAAGTTAGGATTAACTAACCTGATAGAGTACAAGATCAACTTGAGTGACAATAAAGTGATACGTTTACACCCATACAAATTATCGCCACCAAAAATGGAAATAATGAGAAATCAAATCAATAAATTATTAGAACAAGAAGTCATAGAACCTTCCACTTCACCTTATTCATCACCTGCGTTTTTAGTTCCTAAAAGCCACGATAAACATAGACTAGTTGTGGACTATAAGCAATTAAATAAAAGGATAGAATTTGAGTCCATACCACTTCCCGACATCCACAGTGCTTTCCATTACTTTACAAAAGCAAAAGTTTTCACCATAATGGACCTAAATCAGGCATTTCATCAAATACCACTATCAGAAGAATCCAAACATCTAACCGCATTCGCCGTCCCATTCAACCTGTACCAATTTACTAGAGTACCCTTCGGAATATCCCAAGGAAGTTCTGTATGTAGCCGATTGTTAGAGAAAATATTCCACGATATAAAATTTAAATACGTGTATCATTACCTAGATGACAGTTATCTACAGCGAATCAATGGACCAACATCTTAACAATCTACGTGATGTACTATCCCGATTAAAGAAAGCCGGATTAACAGTAAACCCCAGTAAAGTAAATTTTGCTGTTACACAATTTTCATTTTTAGGTCATATAGTAAAGGCCGGTGGAAAGGTAAGCATAGACCCCGAACGAACCCGAGCGATCAGAGAATTTTTACCACCGCGAGATGCGAAAGGAATAGCCCGATTTTTGGGAATGATAAATTACTTCCACAAGTATATCCCTCATCTAGCCGATATAGCAGCACCGCTGAACGCTTTAAGAAAAAAGGGAGCGAAATTTGAATGGACCCAACAACACCAAGCTGCATTCAATAAACTGAAAGAAAGCATAATATCACCCCCAGTATTACAATTAGCTGATTTTACTAAACCGTTCGTAGTGCAGACAGACAGTTCAAGTGTAGCCCTAGGTACAGTAATATATCAGGAAGTAGATAATTCTAGATTACCGATCAGTTATGCTTCACGAACTCTGACCGACCAGGAAAAGAAATACTCAGCATACGAATTAGAATCTTTGGCTATAGTATTTGCATTTGAGAAATTCAAACCCTTTTTAGAACATAAAGAATTCCTGTTAGAAACGGATAATCAAGCCTTATTTTGGTTATTAAATCACCCAAAACAGTTAGGTCGTATTGGAAGATGGGTATTGAGGTTAAATTGTTACAAATTTAAGTTACAACATATTCGGGGTACCCAAAATGTAGTTGCCGATACACTGTCCCGTATGTTCCAGCCGCCTAATAAAACATCCGAAAGTAAGGAGAGTAGAGAAACACCAATTATTAATACGTTAATTACTGAATTCCACCTTGCATTTACTAATATAGCTCAGTATCAACAACAAGACCCACATCTAAAGACAATAATAGAACAGCTAGATAAAGGAAATCAGTCAGAAAAATATATATTGAGTAAGAGAGTATTATGTTATAGAATAGCTAATGGAAAATCCTTGAGAATAATTGCCCCTGATATTATTAAACCTATGCTGATGGAATACTACCACTCCTCTACCATTGGAGCACATATGGGAATAAATAAAACGGTACATCGCGTTCGAAAAGAATATCATTGGGAAAATATGAACAGCAAGATAGCTAGATTCGTAAAACAGTGTAAGTTGTGTGCACTAAGCAAGCCAGCGAGAAACAGCCACATAGGTCAATTAATCTTGGAAACTCCCACTACCCCCTTTTCTAAAATTTACTTAGACTTTTCGGGCCCTTACCCACGTTCTAAATCAGGAAATAAGATGCTACTCATTTGTGTAGACTCATTCACCAAATTTGTCTGGATGTATCCCATGCAGCGAGCGTTAGCATCGACAACCGTGAAGATTTTGCAAGATAGATTGTTTAAAGATTTCGGTACACCAGTACATCTAGTGACAGATAACGGACCACAGTTTAAGTCAAAAGAATTCAAGGACATGTGTTTCAAACTAGGTATAGACCACATTACCATTACAGAGTATCGTCCACAAGGTAATATAGCTGAAAGGTATTTGCAAAAACTAAAATCTGCTTTAATAGCCTACCATGCAAACGACCATACATCTTGGGACCAGAACCTATCCTGGATACAATTTGCCTTCAATTCAGCCTATCATGAAGGACATAAATCGACACCCTTTGAATTGCTGTATAAATATAAACCTAACCACCCATTGTCCACAAAGTGGAAAATACATGAGTTACTACCCCACGAAATTAGTGGTAAAAATATAAAGAAAATCTGGAACGAAGCTCGCGCTAATTTAAGAGCTAACTTAAGAAAATATCGAAAATATCACGAGCGGAATAATAAAGTAGTAAAGTATCAAGTCGGAGACTTAGTGATGTACAGAACACACCCGACGAGTAGTGCAATTGATAAGACCACCTCCAAACTATCATACCGATGGTGTGGCCCTTACAAAATTTGCAGATACTTAACTCCTGTAACAGTAGCACTGTATGAACCCACTACGCAAAAATATGTACGTAGAAGTCATATTTCCCAGATAAAGTATTATCACGAAAGAAGAAATGCTAGTGAGCAAGAAAACAAATAAAAAAGTAGGTATTAAAAAGTATATGGCTACATAATAATTGAGCCACTATTTAATTACCTAATCTTATAAATAGGAATGAGGCCTGATCAACCTTAGATCCTGTTCATCGAGAATAAGAAAAGTAAGAAGTCAGCTGACGCCGAAAATAAGTAACAATTAAATAATGATTACTTAACAAGTAGTTTACTAAAATGATTCGTCAACTACGATTCATCATAACCTTCAAATAAAAAAGGAAACACATCCATACTGTGATGCGAAACACGCTCTGTGAAGAGTAACTCTATAACAAGAGTAAAGCAAAACTAAAGAAAAAACCGGTAGTAGTTGTAAGTAATAGTATTAAGAAGAATTTTGTGTGTTTTATATATTTCAGGAAGTTTGAATTTTACGTATTTTAAGCATTAGTTTGTAAGGCGTTGTATATCTTGATAATAGTAAAAAGTAAGTTGAGAGTGATTAATGTACCTCTTGAGGAGATTGTTAAAAAGGTAAGAGGAATTTCACACAGAAATGCCAAGCATACTCCCAGTTTAGTTCTGACCAATTTCCCCGTAGAAAACACATCCGTTCACACACCTGTGTCTTCTTTAAGTGGAGGAGTATGTGACGATTTTAATAAAAATAAATAAGAAAGAGAGATTTATTTTTAAATTAAAATCGCACATTTAAACAAAGTTTAAATCCCTAAGGTAATACAGAAATAATAAATAAAGAGCTTAAAACTAAGAGGAATGCGAGTATCAAGGTAAGGAAACACCCTTTAATTATTAACCATGCATTGACATGCGGAAACCGGCATCAACACGCAGAATAACCCGTAAATAAAACTAATAAAAGTAGGAAATTACAACTCGATATAAAAAACATAAAGGTATACAATAATTAATTACGAAGTAAAGGATACAGTAGTATAATTAAATATGTCAAAGATTAAACCGGTAGATATTAATCGGAATGTGGAACTACTTTTATGGTGAAGCGTAAACGACGCGAAGTTACTTTACCTGCCCCAATAACAAAACCCCACTTGTAATGGAGCGCTCATGCCGTAAGCTGCGCACAGCGGTAATGTGCACCGATGACAATTGTAACGTAACAGAAATACGGTCCTCGACGTTACATAAATAAAAATTATAAAATTTAGAATAGGGAAGAAAATTGATTAATTATCCACACTTGTAAAAGGTCAGAAACCCAACCCATGATTGTTTAAATGTAATAAGAATGCAAGGTAAAAAGATAAGCAAGTAATAATGTTAATAATAATAAACCTCAAGGTTCAGTGAGAGGTTAATAACCGACATTGACACATAATGTAAAAAATGATTTTGACTGTTTCATTATAATTGATGTTTCAAAGTAGATGAGAATGAATAAATGGTGTATGACTTAAGTTACTTAAAAGTACTTGTTATTAATTGTATCATGTTATATTGTTATCATGACAGTGATGTTATATTTTGTGTTAACAAGTGAAAGTTTTTCTGTTGATAGAATATCAGGTAATTAAGTATTATGTGTTATTAATTTACCATTGTAGAGCTGTTGTTGAACTCAGTAATTGATTACTAATTAATTTCATTTTTATGTGCTATCCATAGGTCACGATAAAGCTTTTGTTAGATTTTATAGAGTTAATTATTTATATACATGTACTTAGATAATAAGATGATTATAATTGTAAACTTGGATAAAAAGGCTATAATTGTTAACAAGATACAAAAGAGTTTAATACCACCATATCATAAATAGATAAAAGATTCTATAATATTGCAGATAGTAACAAGTTAAATTCAGAAGTAGATCAAGGTATAATGATAGGCCTAACAACCAATAACATTATATAGCAAGTCAGATCAGAAAGGTTAGGTAAAGAAATTAGTAACAAATACTAAATACAATCTAATGAGTTAGTAGAAGTTAATAATAATTAATAATAACAAATAAATAAACTCAAATTAAATAAATTATTATAATGCCATAGTGCAATGATACCGATAGATAATGTTGTATGGTAACTGAAAAATAATATTTGTTAAAATAAACAGACTAAGAGTAAAAGACAGCAAAATATATATAGGAATTAGTAAACAAGCCATAAGTAAGATTATAGTCAGATATAATGGAAGTTTAGAAAGGGATTATTTTTATGAGTGGAAGAACATTGTATGAAATGATTATAATATAACATAATATCGAATAAGAATAAAAAAATGGTTGCTAGGGACAACAAAATATATAGAATTTGTTGATTTGATTATTGGATAATTTGACATGAACGAAGAGAGTTTAGCTAAGAGATACTCAGTAAAAATTTGATTTAATTTTAAATACCAAGTACAGAGAAAATTTAAAATGAATGAATGATAAATTGCAATAGTTTGGTCCACTAACAGTTAACCATATTATATAATTGGACAATATAAAAACAATACACAAAGTAACGAAAAATAAAGGAAGAACTCGGATTGCCAAATTCCTGATAATGAATAAAAGGTTAAATTAATCAATTAACGAAACCAGAGAAATAACTACCTGCATAAAGATATAATCCTATAACACAAGCGAAACGAAAATAACCACCAAATTACATTGGAACTTGCAGTTTACACAATCCAATAGAAAAACGTAATTGGATTCGAATTTCGTCAAAGCACGTAAATACAAAACTCGGACATTGGTGAACAAAAGGAGCGGTATTTCTGCATCACCCCAGGACCAAGAATTAAACGTTATTTTTAACTTGGAACGTAGACTAACGGGAGCAAATTCATCTGCTTGCTGATCTGTAGCTGTCAAGACATAAGGGTTATCTGCACACGGCCTCATCGAGTCACGATGTCGAGCGGACGGTAAAACAACAATTATTTTAAATATTATTTAATAAAACTTAACTCTATATTGTAATACCTTGTATTCCTATTTATGCATTTTCTGATCTTACTAACAGTTGAAAGAACCTTCACGACCTGTATTTAAAGAAATATAAAAATCCTAACTGAATTTAATATAAAACCTTGAATCCGATCAATAATCGATTACTTCTGACTTATAGCCTTTCGTATCTAACGTAAGAGAACTTACTTTGTTGGACAAAAAATATTAAATATTAATAAAGAATCATTTCAGAAATTCAATATCTTCTCATTTATATAAGATTTAATGGAGTGTGAATAAGAAATAAGATAAGTAAAGAGTGTAACCAATAATCACCGTACGTGGTGGGTTAACCTACAAATTTCCATTGTCTGGGAACCACAGCGCTATTTGCGGACTTCTTAGGTATTAAAGAGAGGAGAATTCAATAAAAATTTCTGCTCTTCTCTTCAACACAGAATAGGCTTGAGCGGAATTTTCGAATTACATCCTATACACATAATTTTCACTCACCTTAATACACTTATATTAAATAGAGAGGAAAGGAGACATAATTACCAATATTACAACACATACTAAATTAAGATACATAAGAAATTGACACATTAATAAAAGAGAGGAAGGAGTTACATTACAAATTGGCTTCCATCGCGGGGTTCGAACGAGACGTACGTACCCGTTAAGTTATACAATATTTTGGTTTTTCCAAGTGAATAATCTCAGTTTATATATATATATATATATATATATATATATATATATAGATGCACTCTGTACACTCTTAACCGAAATGTGTCGTTAAATAGTTGGATCGTGACGCAGAGATAAATATGTTGAAAACTAGTAAAAGAATAACTAAATTGTGCGCCGATGACATCTCTACCAAATCTTAAATAAGAAAATTATGTAATTAATACAGTACTAGGACCCTAAGGTGAAATTCAACTAATAAATAATCATGTAAAGTGAAAACCCAGTGAAACAAACTTTTGCATTCATTATTCTAACAACGAAATATTACTACCAGTCATCTAAAAGGAGAGTACCGGACCCAGAATGATCTAACACACGTCAGGAACTTCACCGTCACCAGATACTAAGATTACGACAGACCTTCAGGAAACACACCGAGGACCGAATCTGCATCAACTACAGGATACCACAGGTGACATGGAGGCTTGTCTTCCGTGGTTATGAGATACTAAAATTATAACCAACAAACGACAATTTAACTAACACTTTAAGACTTGTAATAACAGACATTATATGTAAGATGTAGTCTGTAATCTAATAAAACTATTTGTAGTAAAAGAGTAAATGTTTAAATTGTAAAGCATTATTGTTTTAAAAGGTAAATAAAGTCCATTCTTCTAATGGCACACTTTCAAGATAGTATATAGAATATATTATTAACATACTATATTCAATCCCGGATCCGTGTAAAAGTTAAACCGATGTACATCTTTATTTTGAGGGCCCTTCTGAAAGAATAAAATATATAATCATCTTGTAAACTGTAAACTGTTGAACCATATATGTTGAGAACTTTAAGTAGAGCAATTAATGTTATTATGTAATAAAGAGATGTCATGGTACAAAACAACAAAACTGAGTGAATAAATCTGCAGAAACACTTCCTCAATTATAGGACCCGATATTAAATATATACTCCTAAATGCTTATCTTTTGTTTAAATAGAAGTTGGATAAGACTATGGCAGCCTGTGTAATTGACCTGAGGCAATTAACCACAGGTTCCCGATATTATAAAATAGGAGACGTTATATCTGTGATGTGAAATTAAAATTTAAATGAGACTTTAAACACCATCAATCTTTGTATTTATTAATGACAGTAGTGGCATATGTTGATACATAAAAGTATTTCATAATGTGTTGTTCCATTGTTCAAAACAAAAATGTTAGCACACATACTTACATGACTCCCGTCTTTCTTTGGTAGTAAGGCATGCTTTAGAGCTACCTAGTGCAATCAGCCACTGCTGCCTTTCCTGTGATGATGCAGCACGTAAATACATATGTTTTTCTCCTGGTATGACAAGATCCATTCTTGTATTGTCTACACTGTTTACTGGAAGATAATAATAAGTTAATTAAATACTACTAGCATATCATATTACACAGCATAACAGATAATATTTAATCACCACACTGCATTGCATGTCAACATTAGAAGTACTGAAAACAGAATAAAATAATGTCTCTTAAAACACAAAAACCTAAGTATTGAGCAACATAGGAATCACTAAAGTATAAAACATAAATATATAATATGTTATATAAATATTGTAACGTTACCAAATATGGTAGTTACATAAAATAAGCTAATATAACGTCAAGTAAGAGAAAAGCATGAAAGTATGTCTAGATAAATAAACCTATGTGTATAAAAGTGTGTATCTACAGATATATTAGTATAAAAATCCAACGATGAGGAAGATAGTTTTAACATAGCCGCATCAAATACGAAATGAAGAAAGAAAATAACCATGAGCCAAAACAAAAATATCAGTAACCAGACCCAATAGGATCCAACAGTGAGGGGAACCAACAAAATAAGGACCAATAAACTCCAACAGCGAGGGAAACAAATGGAGACAATGACTACAATGAAAATATTGAAGAAGAAGGAAGAAGAAGGACAAGGAAACATACCATGAAGAGAGAAGAAAATGGATAGACCATGCAAGGACTCAGCATAAACCAAGTGTACTAGAGTCAATAATAGTAACCAAAGGAATAGTGATTATCAAATATGAAAAGAGAAAAACAGTGTTTACCCATTAAGAAACCACAAACAATTACAGTGAGTGCTTAATATAAGTGTGAAACCTGTGAACAGTTAACTAATTCTAACCTAATAAACCACACAAACAATTCCAGTGATAAGGTTTATAGTGTAAGAAAATGTGTTAATTTCATAGTGAAACAGCAAGAATTAAATAGTCAAATATACACAGACAATTAGTGTGACTATTTTAATAAAGATTGTGATCAATATAGATAATCATAAGACCACCAGAATAGAATAAAATCGAACAATTATATTATTGTTCATAGAGAACTGACAATAAAAACCTTTGTTATATATCAAACAAAAGTGACAGGAATTAGATACAACCAATGACAAGAAAGATATTGTAATTAGTACAAAAAGATTTGTATTATTGTTTAAGAAGAAGTAGTGTAAACATGTGTATTAAAACAGTTAAAATATTGTAGTAAAATACCATACTGAAGTCATGTTAGTAGTAGCAAAATGCTGCATTAGAACATGTTGTACATTGTTACATAACCCCATAGGAAAGACACCTATGAAACAGAAAATCATACATGTTAATGTAAATAAATAACCATCAACTATAATGTCAATCAAGAATTTGTTATAAGTAATGATACACCACCATAGACAGTGTATTATATTGCAAAACAATGCAAATAAAACAGATCAAATGTGATGGCACAGAGATAGGAGAAATAGAACCTAGTATGCCAATTTAGTTAAACAAAATACAATATTAAAACAAGTACCAAGAATAATGAGAGTATTACCAGTAGTTAGATAAACATCTGGTACTACGTTGAGAACAGATTCTGAACATAATGACAATAATTTTGTAACCAAAATATTGTAAACTAGCTAACTAAGGACACATAGCCAGAAGTAAGCAGAAACATTGTATAACCAACTAGTTAAGCAAAATACTGTATTAAAGCTTGAACAAAGATTGATAAGAGTGTTACCAGTAGTAAGAGGGACACCTAATGCTACTTTGAGAACAGACCATGACCATAAAAATAGTCATTTTATATATAAATTATTAAAAACCAAATGACCATGATAGTGGAAGCCAGATGTAAACAAGCAATGAGGAGCAAGTTATTTGTGCAAAATACAGCATACAAACTTGTTTAAAAGTAGATAAAAATATTACCAAGAATCAGAAGAATGTCTGATACTACTTGGGAAAACTAAATCAAGTGTAACAATAACAATTTAATTATTGTTTTAACAAAAATAACTGACTACCATGCTATGACATAATGTAAACAGACCCATTACTAAAAATTGAAGGGTTCTAAGATAGTTAAAAGCTAGCAATTATATGTAGGGAATTAGGTACAATGGGTGTACACTAATTGCAATTATTACATAATCTAATTTGTATAGAAAAAAACAGAAGTAAAGTGACAATTGTAAGAAAAGAGATAGGAGGGTACTAAAACAATGTAAATAGTATATTAAATACAGCCCTATACATATACTCAAGTATAAAATTATGTAAATAGACGTTTCTATTATTATTAGATTACAGTATTAGTATTATTAGATAAGAAAAATTAGTTTTAAGTACATTTGTGAAAAATCAAATATGGACGCCCAAGGACGCCATAACAAGATATTGTTTGGGTAACAATAATTCCCAAGTTTTGAATTAAACCAGTTGAGATATGGACTCAGAGCGTTTAATTAAAAGTGTTTTAGTATAAATAATTAAATTTGGTGTAACAAACTTATAAAATATAAGATGCACCATAAAAAATCAATAAAATCGTTATAGTGATAGAAGTAATGGACGGAAAATAATCTTGTTTGGACTTTAATTAAAGCGCAGGATGTCCGCAATTTACTGACACTAACCATTTAACGATAAGACAAATATTAAGAAAGTTATTACGAATTTAAACTTTTCAATTATTTTTTGTACCAGTGCTGACGTCATATAGCCTCAAACGCAAAGGCCAAAATTGGTAAAAAATTAAATATTTTAAGAAAATAAAGTGCTTTGGGTTAGAGAGCTTGATTATTTCAACCAATCGAATGAATGAACATTGGCAGACGAGCCACAGACGCTTCGAAGGAGCATCACAGTCACCTTTCAGTCATCTTACAGACAGGTCATGTCACTCGCCGATATGAAGAAGTTTAAATTTTGAATTGTGCACGACAAACATACATCAGTAAATCAACACACATATAACCTACAAACCACACTAGCATAAACGAGTGAAATGTGCGGAGTGTATAATATTTAAGTACGATTAGTGTACAATATCAATCGTACTTACGAGTGTTGTGTAAAAGATAAAAACAGGGAGTACAATTCTTTTATTTTAATTAACATTGAAACAGAAATAAAATTTCTGTAAATACGTAATGTTGATTACTACGCAAGTCAGTAGAAAGCGAAGTATCAAAAATGATGATGGAATTTATCAGAATTAATGAAAATATTAATTCGCAATTATTAATATGTTGAATAAATATTTTAATTATTTGTCATAATTAAAAGAATCATATTTGAAGTATTTATTACAAAATACGAGCAATACCAATAGTCGCTCAATTGACTAAAATTGTTTTCTTGATTTTTCTATATTTAAAAATAAATATTTTAACTTTCATGCGAAAGAGTATTATATGATACTGATAATGACACATCAAAACTATTATGAATAATATGTCTATACTTAGATTAAGAAGAAATAAATATTAGATATAATTAACCATAATAACAATTCACGTTATAAGATAACCTTAAAGTCGTAACTGTAACTTGCCAATTTCTCTGTTACAAGTCTGTTCTCAAGTAAAATCCAAACCAGATGGAAATAATAACAAGAGTTTTTTAATAAATTTTTCTCTTGTAAGTAAATAATTCCTAAAGTGAATTATTAAAAGAAAGTAATACATTTCAGTAGTGCAAGCTAACGCACTCGCTGATTGTCTATTAAAATACTGTAAAATGCATGCGGATTCCCGCGTACGATAATACCATAACTATCAGTTATATGGTACTAATTTTCGATTTTTATATTTGATTGTTTGTTTTTAATTATTGTTCATTTAATATCATTATTAATGCCACATCTTGTACCTGGTATCATGCTACCTAAAAGAACCACACGAACATGGTAATTAACTGATACAAGAGGACATAACCTCTTAAAATTAAAACTATTGTATGACCAACAGGTTTACCAGCCTTGAGGCTAAGCAGAGTCTTATTTTAAATTTTATTAATTGTAATTATTATTCGTAAAGTTATTAGTAACTGATTGTCAATTTTTTCAAAGATTTTATAACATTATTAACCGTTAATAAACCTCTACATTTTATTACCAGTAGAAAAAGAGTATTATTTAAAATTTAAATTAGCTCATTTATTATTAGTCAGTTCTACCAAAAGGTGGCGGAAGAATTCAAATAGTTCTAATAACTCAGAACTTTATTTAGACATTATATCATTTAACTTGTGTATGATAGTCATATTGGATATTCAACCAGAATATCTGTTTGTATATGCAGTGTATGTATTTCAGCTGAACCGTCACCGAACAGGACTACAATATCCACGTGTGGTAAGTGAGGGAGGTTAATAACGGAGTGCAAGAAATATTTCAAATTAAAGAAGTGAACCATCGATACCCACCTATTTGACAATTACAATTAAACTAATAACAATAATAATTATAATCTGAACATTTTATAAAACAACATTATCGTAGATACCGGTGCGTATCTGCAATTACACTACTACACCACTATATATATCAGTATACACATCAAGTATCGTTGTATTACAATATATAATAATGTTTTATGTTATAAATATATAACAATATGAACTAATGATGTAAAAAATATAAACATAAAAGATATAAACATACATGTGAAAAATAAACCTTGATGCTAACTGGAAACAAAACAAAAACAAATCATGAATGGTTAAAAAGGATCAACATATATAACTGAGAAGAGTGTACCATCTACTACATGAACCCAATATTACAATGCCATGCCACATGGTTAGTGTACTGGAGACTGGCCTAGCCATCAACAGCAATGACAATACTCTCAAAATTTGTCAAGTATCTTGTTCTTAAAGCACTGCAAAACTACTCACATTTAATTATACGAAAAGACAGCACACATACACCAATTTTTAAACGCTACTCAACACAATTTAGTATTTCAAACTCAGTGGCATGCGGTGGGTAAAAATTTCGGTGAACCTGAGGTATACCCAATACCGTACTTCGGTCTGTACTTCATTTAAATTTCCTGCCATTGTTGCTCCATCATACGCTTACGCGACTAGTTTTTCAATGCAAATTCAAATTCAATCAGCAACTGGCGTATGAGCTCTGTTAAAATGATAACAGATATGCCTGGGCATGTCCATCACAACTTATGTCAGTAAATTCTAAAAATCTCTCTTTTACTTATCCATCGTAACCATACCGATAATGCAAAACTGCAGATAACTGTGTTTTATTTGAAACGTTTCATAACCTAATACAGCTACAAAGTTTGCCTCTTTATTTCATTTTTTTATAGCCACTAAAGGAGCTGAGCTAACTGCTTCAATGAGATCATTTTTCATTCAATTAGATAGTCCCCTGAATACAGTAGATTTTTCCACACTATCCGCAAAAAGAAGGCATATTTGGCTGGTGCTTTAGAAGTCTCACGTAATTGCCTCGATTAACTGACTTTTCCATTTTGTCGAGTCCCCGAAATGGTAATTCTTGTTTATCTAGCAAACAGACAATGTTAATTAGTCTCGTAAGAATGTCTCTATTACGTCGAACCTTCTGCTTGTGAGCCGATATCTCTGATTTAAATTGGTTGTCTAAAGCAGTTTCTATTCTACTCTGATCGACAGCAGTAAAACACAATGATGAATGAAGATAATTCTCAGTAATTTCATCGCCATGAATAGATTTAATTAGGTTTTCTAAATGTTTGAATCAAGTATTGGCTCAGCTGTTGTTCCTGTCCTTTCCAAACAACAAACAATACCAGCAAAATACCGCATTTAGATCAGCTCTACTAGCCAACCACTCACATTTCCTGTGCATTTGTTGGGTTTTTGAAAGATCCGGGGTCAGCCTACCAGTTTTTATAATGTCAGTTTTTTGTTAAATATCCAGGAAGAAAAAGACTTTGTGGAATGATCTTTTATTATACAAACTGACATTGTAGAAAGTATTGAAACCAACACTGAAACTATTGTAAGTGTATATAACTATACCTTCAAATATAATGTACATTGTTTAAATGCAAAGTAAAAAAAACGTAAACGCACTATTTAATAAGGTATGACTATAACTTCAAATGTTAAAACTGGATAACGAATATGGTTTAAACATGGTACTATATAAAACGTAACACACAGCGATACCAGCAAACTCAACACCATGCCGTCCAACTCAACTCAAGCTAGCTTCAGTTCACTACCATGGCAGTGGTGGTTTTCTATCTCTCTCTACGTGCATGCGCATCTTTCTACACAGGGCTACCTCAAGCTGCGACGAACCTGCTTCACCTACTGTAGCAGTGACAGCATATAAAGTCAGTCTACTTAGTCACGTTAGATAAATCCAGTGAATTTTTATTTTGGTAATGAGATAATTCCCTTAAATAATTTAGATAATTTATTCTCCTTTAATTCAACAACTTTCACAGGTTCATTTTAGGCGAGCTTCTCAGCACGGAAATTAGGATTTGGTATTTAGGCGTGACATGGGCGTATCCAGCTCAAAACGGAAGGGGGGCAGTTTTCAAAAATCAACATCTTTGAGGGCGGGGGCGTCCATAGTGCCATACTATATAATAAACAATACATAATAAACAATAACATAAGGAAGAATAACATTTATTAAACAAATTTTTTTAAACAATACTTTTTAAGGATTAGTTACAAATTTTCTAACTACAGCTCCTTGTTCCTTTTTTGCGAAAACTCATTGACGATGAATGCTTAGCATGGCTAAGCATTCAACTTATTTTTACCAATACTTATTCTTAACCATGTTTTAATAAACAATAATAAAAGGAAGAATACCATTTATTAAAAGAAATTAATTCTTGAACAATAGCTTGTGAGGATTAGTTGCAAATTTTCGAATTGCTGCTTCCATTAATCGCTCCTTGTTTACTAAAAAAACCATTCACGGTGAATGCTTAGCATGGCTAATCCATTTAATCTATTTTCACCAGTAGTACTTCTTAGCCATGTTTTAATTCGGCGAAGAGAACTGAATGAACTCTCTATGGTGCTTGTTGTGCAGGGCTGTGAGAGCAATATCAGTAGTGCCTTTCTAATGGCCGGGAAAAACAATTCGCTCTTTTTTAAAACTTCAATGATGTCTGGTGTCTTGTACCTCATTCCACAATTCCCTTTCCCCGTTGATGCCTTCCAAATTGTAAAATGTTGCACAAGATGAAGTACTTTCTTTCCATTCCTCCAATGAAGCATCTCTCATGTTACTCGGATGGAAATGTGTCAATGAAAATGCAGGCGATTTGTCTGAAGAAAATCTAACTTCTAAAGATGATATGATGGAATCCAAGTAAGGAATTATTAGAGACCTTCTCCAAAATTTGGATAGATTTTCGGCAGGAGGATTACTTCTATGCTTTTGTCGGCAAGAAACGCGAGTGGCGGTTATATCAATATTCAAATGCTTTGCAATGTCATATGCTTCTTTCAAAACGTCATCTGTGATGCTCTCTACATCTTTCCGATGATCTCTTAGCATGTCGAGAATAGTTTGAATGTGCTGGTTGGCTTTGACTATGTCAAGTGTCTTCAATTGAAGTGTATTTGCTATGGGTTGCAGTATAGCGGAATACTTCGCAATTAATGCTACTGAGACAATAAATGAAGATCTGCACGCTGATGCATGCATTTGATATGCTTTATTTCTGGTTGCTACATTTCCCTCTTCAGCTAATGTCTCTAATGCTTCAACAATATTGACGAAGTTATCCTTAAAAACATGAATGCTCTTGTACTTTTCTGACCATCTAGTCTCACACAATTTAGGAATGTTTGCAATAAGCTTGCGTCGTAAAACGGACTCACGAAAAAATGTAATTATCTCCTTGATAGTTCCAACGCAGTTTCGAATTTCTGGGATAAGGTTTAAGTCGTTCACGACCAGGTTTAGCTTGTGTGAGGAGCAATGGAAGTATAAGGCTTTTTTGTACTTTTGCCTCAAGATTGCCTGCACACCCCCTTCTTTGCCAGACATGGTGGAACATCCGTCGAAACCTAATCCCACACACTTATCAGGGTCTAGATTTAAGTTTGTAACTAAATCATCAATAGCTTTGGCAATACTTCTGGCATCAAGTCCTTCAAGCTCTACAAAGCCTAAAAATTCCTCTTTGATTTTATTGGCCTTTTCATCAAAGAAACGTAATCCAATAGACAGCTGTTCTTTTCCAGAAATATCTGCGGTTTCGTCAGCTAGAATGCTGTAAGCGCAAGCTTCTTCAAACCTTGTGATGATTTGTTCCCTGATTATAGCACCACAGAGATCAATTATTTCATTTTGGATGATAGGTGATCGGTATGACGCGTTTTTTTTTTTGGTCCATGCTCAAAATGGTGTTTTAATTGTGAATCACCTGCTTCGAAGCGTAAGCGGCATAAGTCTACAAGTATGCCTTCATCCAGATTTTTGCCTCTGAGAGGTAAATCATGTGTGCCGGAAAAAATGACACAGGAAACAATTGAGGATAGTACTTGTTTGTTTTCTTCCACTAATTTTTGTGAATACTGGTGAATTAGGATGTCCACTGGAATGGTCTCCATGAATGATTTTGCAGATTCCATTGCAGCCTGGTGTCCTTTGCTCTGTACATGTGCTTTGCAATGATCGTGCACGTCCTTATACTTAGTGAAGGGTCTGATTATGAAAGAACCCCAACCACCTCTCACCATGCTGGCTGACGCCGGAAACAACACACAATATTTACAGAAAGCACCTTTCAGTCGCTTTGAGTAAGTTAACCATGGTGAATATGTTTCCAGCCATTGGTGATTGAATTTCCTCTTGAGATGTTTGGCATCTGACGCAAAATCGTAATTCTTCGAAGGTACCCATCCATTTTCCAGAAGATGTTTTTTCTTATCAACCGGCATAGTGGTAGCCAAGCCGATGAATTTTCCAATATCATCTTCATGACAACCATCAGAAAGCCCTGCAGTCGCAGGGTCAGAAGCAGAGGGTGGTTTTACTTCCTTGTCCTCATCACTGCTGCTACTGGTACTTCTCTTTCGTTTTAAATTCACTTACAAAAATATTATTTTTTACCAAACGTTTGTATGGTCGCGGCATAAGACCAAGGTATAGTGAGTATACCATTCCATCCCTTCCTATACAGTATTTAAAGCGCGGTTAAAGTTTACGTGTGGAATCAGGCGTAACTGAGTTGATAGATAAGGGAAAGGTAGTTAAGTCTACCAAGGTACTTTGGGAGTGGGAGGGTAGCTATACCTTTGGCAGTTTTTCCCATCATATTATTAGCACTGTCTTGTAAATTTTCATATAGAATAATTTAACAATTACTGTACCTTTGGCAACTTTTGCTATCACATTATCAATTTTTAAAAATTACTATACCTTTGGCAATTTTTCCCATCATATTATCAATTTTTTAATAATTCTATATGAAAATATACAAGACAGTATAGTATAATTTAACTTTCAGTTGACCTTTTGATCCCCGCCCACTGTTAACATTGTTTTCGATTTCACATTTAGGGCATTAATGGTGGGCGAGGATCGAAAGATCAACTGAAGGTCTGAAGAAATGGTTCGGTCATAAACCGAGCACCGAGCACTTGTTGGCTTGTCTTCATGCTCCGGGTATATCATGATGGTGACAAGACCATAAAACTTAAAAATTATACTATACAGCCATTCCACGCCAAAGTGAGCCTAAAAGCTAAATTCGAAAGAAAACAACCTAATTATAACTGCATGATATTTTCAATTTTTAGTTAGCTTTATTCATATTATGACTTTTATGTATAAAATGATTATAACATGTAGCTAATATGCGATAAGTATAATTACCTAAGATCTAAGATTTAATCATTCACACAAGTTTTTCCCGTGAGGACTGGATGTCGCACCTGCAATGGTGTTTCAAATTATTTTTTCGATAATATAAATAGAAATTATTTTTGTGTGTCACTGTCTAGAAATATATTACTTGGTAATAAAATAAAGTGTATATTTTTATCTTCTTATATATCACAGAAATGTACATATTTGTCGTTGACTGTAACACCTCATGTCTAAAATGTCACACCCGCAATGCAAATTAAAAAATATATAATTCATGGAAAAATAAATACTTTTTCACAAAGATATTGTTTTCATAACTTAGGACAATATTCTTTTTTTTTATAATATAAAGCTCAATAATATAGTACCTAACAATGATTTTATTCGGCATTGTATCATTGTATTACTGGAACATTGAAAGTCCATGAAAAGTATCACTCCCGTAAGCATGGAATGGCTGTATGCTGCCTTGTAAATTTTTATATAGAATAATTTAAAAATTGATAATATGATAGGAAAAATTGCCAAAGGTATAGTAATTTTTAAAGCGGCCTTTATAAAAAATTTAGTAAGATTACCAAGAGGTATTAATAGGTTAACTAGGTGAAATATGGTACACATAGTAACTGACCGAAAGCAAGTTTGAGAATAATTTATACTAAGCTTCTTTTAACTATTTTATTTGCATAAGCTAAAAGTAAGCTAAAGTATAACTGTATAATTTTTAAAATATTTTTTTTAGAAAAATAATTTTAATTATATAAATAAATGAATATTCCAAAGTCATGGTTAATCATGTAAAATAAACGTTGATGATTGCTAGAACATACTTAAAGTTGTTCCTTTGTGCAAAATTGGACAAAGTAAAGCACGCAATTTGCCTTTCTTCTTCAACAATAGCTTAACTTCTTCAACGTTTTAACCTCTACGTGATTGTTCGTTTCAGTTCTTATGTTTTTTTAAAAAAACCAATAATGTAAGCTCACATTTGTGTTTTATCTGATCACCTGAGATCATCTTATAACTAAGCAAATGAACAATGAACTGTTATAAAAAAAATAGTTTAAGTGGTTGCTTTAATTAATACTGCAACGCTTCTTCATCATTTGCATATTAGGAATAATCATGAGTCAATATTTGACTCTGACTGTTGTATAGCTAGAAACATCTCATGTATAATAAAAAGCTGATAATTGTGGGTTTTGGAGCGGAATAATTGGTAGGGCTAAACGTGCACTTACGGATTTTATTCTAGCAATTTATTTGAGAGCAAGGATAGGTTACACCGTTATAAGCCCCAAAACCTCCCCTGGTTAGGCTCATGAGTGAAACTGACTACAGGAAGTTGGTTATTTTATTAACTGAAAAATATAACTCATGCTTTTATGTACTCATAATGATAAATCATACATTAGCGAGAAATGGGACTTTCCAGGACATTTTACATAATAAACGGTATTATCCAGGACATTTAGGAGTTTCCGAGACGGTTGTGGATTCTCTTTTACGTAAAACATGACTATTCCGGGGCCATGTCCCGATTTGTCCGCGATGAAATTCGGTTAAATAACAAATTTTTTGCAAACCCACCGTTTAGGTTAGGTTAGGATAGTTTTAAAATACACATACCAGTGAAAAAAAAACTCGAAAAAGGGTGAAAAAGTACTTTGAGTGAAAATTATAGGGTTGAAAAATCAATGTCCAGGATAATACTGTTTCCGTTTTGTACATTTAAATATATATGTAAATTGTAATTTGGTTATTTTGCCGACATCCCCAATTTTTTTGCCTAAATAACACATTCAAGTGTAGATAACCAAATAAAAGTCTTTACTTACCACAAAATTTTCTAATATCCATTTATCTTTCAGTGTATGGCTTCTTCCTGTAGTAAAAATTGTGGTAATTGACTTCTTAATGTCGTAAAAATTGTGTTACTTGTGAAAGTAACTTCGCCGCACTCACTCTAACGATAAGTACTGTAAGAGTTGTGTTCTAATAAGAAAAAGAGGTTGTAGTTCTTATCACTTCTCACTTCTCAGAGATGGCGTCATGGCGTGTAACAGTAAGAGTTGCGAGTTACATAAGCTAATCTTATGAGAAATCATAAGGTTATAGTTCTTATAACTTTCATAGATGACGCGAGTGTCTCTATTTCGTAATTAGTTTGTTTCAAAGTTTTGAAATATCAACAACCAGTCTGTTCATAAATTATTTATAAATTTGTTTTTTAAATTTTTTTCCAGTTTGTTGGAAGGGGGGCAGCTGCCCCCTTGCCCCCCCTGGATACGCCCATGAGGCGTGATGACTACAAAATCTATTTTATTTTTACTGAATATTAAATTCTTTCTTTCTTTCTCTTTCTTTTTATATGTTACTCTAACAAAATTATTATACAAAATTTCCCTATACTAATCTCTATCTACAAACCAGTACTTTTTCGGTTTCTTTGTATTCTCACACACACTCTCATTCTATCTACATATCTTTATAACCCCCGTTTATTTACTGAGCTCTTATTTAGTTATTTTTTATACTTTCCTTCACTTTTGGCCAAAATATTTGTTCATTAACTGTACTTATCTGTACGCTATCCACAGAGTTCCACCATCACTCGTAGTTCACTTTCACTTTCGCCACAACCAATACTGTTCTAATTATTCAAATTTAAGTATTCATTTTACGTCATTCTCACTCTTTCTTCATTATATTCTTCTTTCACTCTTCCACAAGTTTCGGTAGGCCTCGGCTACTGTAATCGCTTCGGCCTACTGAAATTCCGAGGCTACGGTTATAACGTCTGAATGGGCTGAAGGTGTTTTGTCGACTGGGGCAACCTGAGATAGCTTGGTGACGCTATTCGTTCTTTGTGTCTATTGCCACATGGTACCAAACGGATGTACAACTTCACCTCCCGCCTTAACTTATCAAAAGTTCCAGAAGCCGGAAAGTCGTTTTGCTAAAAACACATGGTAAATTTATTACACAGTACAGCCATGTGCTCGTCCTCTGCCTCAACTATGCTTTGTGCTAACTCCCAATACGTCTCCAACAGTATGATTCATAATAAAAGAATTAGTCGTTGATAATTATTGACAATTATTAAACAAAAAGTGGTTCTACCCTTTTTGTCCCGTTACAAATATATGAATTGTAAAATGTGTTACAATCTGTTAGATCCATTAAATTTTGTATGGGGTTGTTCTGCCTGGGGACTTTCAATTTTTTAGTGTTATGTCTTGTAATGAGGTATTCAGCTCAATACTTGCTGCTTTAAAGAATGCCTGGTCTCCAACTGAGAGTAGTTTCTCCAAATGAGAGTAGTTCAAGTTATACAATTTATAAGTTGTTTAGTTAATATTTACTTTTATTAATTGCACTGTATTCTTGCTTGGCAATAGTACAAAATGTCTTTAATAATGCTATAGGGTATGTACATTGAAGTTATTGGTAACAGCTGAACTTTTCTCCACTTGTATATTAAATTTATTGCCAACAGCTTAACATGCCCTCTACATGAGGACACTTGTTAACGTATAAGTACCCTTAGGACTCCCGTCTTTTAAATTCATAACTTAAATTGTAGTAGCTCTACTGACCTCTCAGTTTGATTTTCTGTGTCCACTTCTGAAGCCATTCTTTCCTATGTGTATTACAACAAAACTGGATTATTGCGATTAAAATTTGATAAGCATTTTTTAGCTACAGAAAAAATAACTTTATGGCAACTTTGAACTGGAGACCTTGAACAAGAGCATCTTAACTACTCATACCACATGACATATACGATTCTAAAACTTTGCTTACCTCACAATCTCTATTAACTATGAATGTATGGAGTTACCTGGAAATCCTTTGGCACTTTATGATATGGCAACTTAATCAGTTAATTAATGCTTGCTTTCAAGTCCTGAATGCTATTCACATATCACTGTTATTTCACTTCCAGCTGAGCACTGTATACATTTTACAAATGTTTCGATCCCTGTACCATGCTTCCGTCATCTTCATTAATATATCATGTGTTCTGGCTCACAGTTCTTACTTTCTGTAACATCTCTGCTGCTGGGACTATAAGAGCAATAATTAGTGAATGGGCTAATCTCTTCCTCTGATAACTGGTGAATGGGTACAGCAGCTTCAGATTCAAAACGTAACAATATATAGTAGAACTTCAATCAAACGTCTTAGTGTAAACTGGTCTGATTACTAGCAGTTCTGACTTTTTTGCTCTTGTTTTTAATATTATTCCTTTGTTTTTAATTTTTTTGTTCAGATTAAAATTAATTTACCTTTTTTTCATCCGTCGTGTGACTTCTTATTGTATATAATTAAATAACGCGTTTCAATGCTCAAGGCCTCATCTTCAGATTTCAGTCCCGTGTGGACGTCATTAACACATTAAAACTAAACTACTACACATTAAAATAAAACACACTACACCAAATACACTACAATAAACTGTCTGGGTGCGCACCCTTTGCTGGTTCGCGACGCATTGCCTGCAACTCCTCTACGGTCTCGTCACAACGCCCCAACATCGATTGCTGTCTATTCCTGCTTAATATGAATTTGTCCACAACCATATTGTATAGCTGATGTGATTTAAAATTCAGCTGGTCATTTAACATGTTATTAGGACTGCACTTAAACGCCCGGTATATTTCAAATTCTTCGGCTGCGTTCATGTATCGTCCCTTATTGCAGAGATGTAATGGCTTGCAGTTGGTATCAAAGTCAGTATAATTATGGTTATGCACCATTAAGTGTTCGGCATATTTTAAATATACAGGCTTTTAAGTTATTTTTAGGTAGATGTTCTTTAAACCTCTGTCTAAATGCCCTGTCTGTCTGACTGATATACACCATGTCGCAATCATTACAAACCATTTTGTAGACACCTGTCCTTTTTTCTTTAAACTGTTGTGTTTTAGGCCATAATAATTGTTGAACATTATTTGTGGTACGGAACGATACTAGGATGTTATGTTTCCGAAATTCGTTTTTTAAAACCATAGATATATTATTGGTGTACTCAGTTGAACTAAACTTAACTTTATTATTTTTGTTACGTGTACTGATGACGTTCTTCTTTTTATGTTTATGTAATAACCGTTCGACCATTGAGCTTCGGTACCCATTCACTTCCGCTATATATTTAATTGTATTTAATTCATCTATATAATCATCGTGCTCAAGAGGTATACTTGTCAACCGGTGTAAGAGGCTATTGAAAGCGGCCATTTTTTGAGTATACGGGTGATAAGATTTGGCGTGTATAACGGAATCAGTTGCTGTAGGTTTTCTGTATATCTTGTAACGAAATCTATTGTTATGTTTTATTAAAGTTAAATCTAAGAAATTTATTTCATTATTTGTTTCTACTTCTGCTGTGAATTGTAGTTTTGTATTGATACTATTCATAAAAGACTTTAGATTATCTATTTGTCTCGTTGTCCCATTGAAAATAACAAAGGTATCATCTACATATCGTTTGTAAAAAATAATCTGGTTATTGAATTTACTGGTTACCGAAAGTAATATGTATTTTCAAAATGATTAAGGTATATGTCAGACAAGAGTCCAGATAAAGGTGAACCCATACGAGTCCCTCTTCTTGAATAAAAAATCGATTACCAAATGAAAAATAGTTCTGTTTCAAAGTGACACCAAGAATATATAATAATTCATTTATTTCTTGAGGACCTAAACTGCCAGATTTTTCCAAGTTGTTTTTCAGAATCTCAACCGTGGCATGAACCGGTACATTTGTGTATAGGTTATTCACATCAAAAGACACTAATTTATATTGAGTTTCGATATTAATATCTCTTGTTGGGTCCACTAACTCTGAAATATTTTTAATACTGTGATTATTTTCTAATGTTATATTGTTTTTTATTATCTCAGCTAATTTCTTGGCTGTTTTGTATCCTGGTGCTGTAGTGTAATTTATAAGAGGTTTTATAGGTGTGTCTTCTTTATGGATTTTAGGTAGACCGGTAAAATGAGGTGCTTGTGCAGCCATTGGTTTCAGGTACCAACGTGTGGTATCATTAAAGAGATGTGTGCATTTATTGATTGCATTATTAAGACTTTTCACAAATTTGGAAGTGGGATCTACATCAATGGGTTTTATATTATTGTTGTGGATGAAGTCATAAACTTTTTGCTGGTATGCCTCTCTTGATATAATAACTAATGTGTTACCTTTGTCCGCTTTAGTAACTATAGCATTATTTTCCTCAACTTTCTTTCTAATTTGTTAAATCATTTGAATAGACCGATTTTAAATTAAAAGGTCGTGAATGATTCTTCTTGTGTATATTAAGGGCCTTATTTAGTTTCCTGTTAATCAAAACTCTTAGTTCGTTTTGTGAATTACGTTGGGCACTGTTTTTATCGCTGCCTCAGCATGTATTATTTCACGTGTTAAATGGTTTTTATTAACATCAGGCACATTATATTTCAAACCTTTATTAAGTAAATTCAATTCTCTCAAGTTGAATTCAATGTCTGTTAAATTGGATACACGGCTATAAAACATATGTTTACATTTAGTAATCGTATTATTGTGTTGACTTGAAATCAAGTTATTTATTTTCTTATCGTGTTTCCGGGCAATCGGTAATATGACCTTCATGATACGGTTGTTCACATACTGCATTAAGTTAAATATAAGTACCGGATGTATTGTGTTTAATAATTTTAAATTTGATTTGTAAAGTAATTCGTTTAATCTGGCCTTTTTATTGTACAACTGTCTTATTTCTTCTTTTATCCATGTTACTTCTGCAATACGTTTAACCTTCTTGGCAACTTCTGACGTGTTGTTAATGCGTATTGTGCTATATTTGGGTATAATATTCAACTGTAGGCACTTCTTGTTAAATTTGATGTGCAGATTGGTCTTCAGCAATTTAATTTTAATGTTAATATTATAACAAAAAAAATTGTGTATGTTCGTCAAGTCTTTCCCTCGTTGCCTCACGTTGGATCCGTCAATTTATAACAAAGAGATATTGTGTGTTTTTTGTTATTATGTCGGGTGTTACACTCCGCGCACTTTTAATACTTACTAATGGCTGTTTTCTCTGCGACGATGTTGTCCTGCAAACACAACTTAAGCTAATATGTGTATGTGGGCGCCACTTGGATATTTGTTCCAAGAAATTATTATTATTGACATTAAATTTGATTTCTTAGTTGTTAAATTAATTATCTAAAAAAATGTGAACAAGACAGTTTGAATTGTAAATAACGTATGTTTAATGATCTTTCTTCTCATAAAAATCGTCTGAAGGACTAACACTCAAATTAAACAAAATTGCAGAGTTACAAAAAATTATTATTGACAAGTTTTTTAAGTAAGTATCGGCTAATAAATATTTTATTGCTCAGTTGAATAGCATGAATTTAATGTATGAAAAATCTTTATACTCAGGACGTGACTCCTTTGAACTATCAAGACAAATCAGTGGGATGCTTTACAAAAATTGTGTGATTTGAAGGTGTTTGACATGTGTAGTACAATTGTGTGACAAATGATACCAGGTATAAATGATTTTAACTTTTGAACAACTCACGTTCCGGTGGGTAAGTATTTCCTTCACTGGACACTGTTCTTGGGGACGATTCCAATCTTGCGCCTCTTCATGTTTACATTCCTCACGCACTGGTAATTATTTATAAGTCAAATTACGGTTTTAAAACTCCGCACGATTGAAATAAATTCGTACTGTATCTATGCTTTGAATTCTGGTGGCGGTGAACAGCTGTCTGCGTGGTTTCTCGATTCGGCCGTCACAGCACTAGTTCCAGATTCAACGTAGAAGGCTCGTGTCAGTAAATTGTTTTGGGAATATTGTCAAAGTCAGTTTGTCTTAGCAAATACCAGCAAAATTGATTTCCTCTATTAAAATCGGTCCTTTTCAGGGCCGCTGGATATCTGGCTGTGTGTGTTCTATTAAATACGGCGTGTTGCTGCTCTATTCAACAACACGTTAGTGTATACTCCTTGTATAGGTTAAGTCAGTCTTTTGTCATGTACGGGAAAAAGCCTTTCTGTGTCCTCGTGTTGAATTCTTGTTCTTCGACTTCGCCTTGGACGAGATGATCAGATTCGTAGGTGATGTGTCTCTTGTGGATTCAAAGCATAAAGTGTTTTTTGTGTCAAATTTCATCTTCCTTTTATACTCTGTAAGGCTCATTGTTTTAATTTTTAAACATGAACTTCCGGTATGTTTGTGTAAAATTTTCTTCTGGAACGTTCGAGAATATGCAAATGGAACATCATAGAACAAATTTGACTTCCGTAGAAGCTTTAGAACAAAAACTTCTTATTCTTCATACTAAAGGATATTACTGAAATTATTCTGGTATTTGTCAAACAATTTTACAGAACTACTTACAATCTGCATGCCATTATTATTTTTGGATTCTCTGCTTTCAACTGAATACAATGATACCATACACGATTGGTTTTGAACAAATTAAATCTAATAAATTAACATAAAATACAATTCTTACCGTGTAGTGTTTACACAAAATTCTAATTCTCTAATTATTAAAATACTACGAAGTTGCTTGGTTCTTGCTATAACATTAATACATAACATATTTATCCTTTCATAACAAAATAAACAAATATTAAAACATATAATACATAAATAAGTTCATTTTTCTATAGGCATTACATATGGCCTAGATTTTTGTCATTAGTTTTTGATGATAATTTGTCTTTTTCGGTATTATTATGGGATGTTTTGGGTATTCACTTAGAGTTTGTTATATTGTTTATCTTTGGGAATACCTGGTTTATCCTGATACATTTTATTTTTACTGTAATATTACTTAGCATCTTACTGCTTTGCACATATGAGTTATTTTCTTGGTGTGACAATTTTCACTTTTATATTTAAAATTCTCTAAGAATTAAGCTTGTCTTCAACTGAGCAAGTATGTTTCCATTGTACCTTATAGGATTGTACCTTTTTCCTTTATTTTTTCTAATATTCTGCAATTATTCTGTCAAATATGACTATTTTTGTGATTGTTTTTTGGCCTCAGCCTGGTATGGTATAGGTAAATAGTTTCATAACTTGACTGTTAAAGTGTTTTAGGTGGTCATATATATAAGTATAGTTACATTATATTGTATTTCAACTTTAAAATACAATTTTGTTGGATTTTGACAACATTAAATTCATAAATATTACAATTTTATATGTTCATCACATGTTTTCAGTTTAACACTGTTTTTGACTATTTTAATTGATTTCTAATCAATTTACAGCTTTCTCTATTTAAGATAATTTGTTTGTCTTTGTCTAATTGACATTTATATATAGTTTTTATACTAATTCTATAATAATTAATTTTCACAAAATCTGAGTGATTGGTCTCAAATCCAAAACCTATATTTGTCATAACATTATATATTTTTTATTTTAACTTACATCCTTTTTAATGATGTGTTCAAATCATTTAATACATTTATTTCATTTATATTACAAAGTATAATAATAGATCTTGTCCATTAATTCACAATAAATAGTTTTTTATACCCTATTCAGAGTTACATTTCTTCATATGTAATGACCTCATTTTGGTCATTTCTGAGATTATATGTTTCTCTTATAGTATATTATCAGTTCTACACTGTTCTTTACTTAAACAATATATATGGGGTTTGAATCTTAGTCATAGTCTTTGTCGTTTTTTCATGTTAATGATATTAATTATCGGAAAAAATTTTTCGGATTACTTGGGTTCGATACTGTTCACCTCACCTTCCTCTTATGATAATTTACTTTGCAATTAATTTCCTTTATGGAACGTTCTGTGACGTTACAATATATTTAAATACCATAGATGCCTAACAGGCTTCTAATTTTAAACTCATGTTCTCTGGTATCCAAGACACGATTCAATACAGATTAAAATTAATTTACCTTTTTTTCATCCGTCGTGTGACTTCTTATTGTATTTAATTAAATAACGTGTTTCAATGCTCAAGGCCTCATCTTCAGATTTCAGTCCCGTGTGGACGTCATTAACACATTAAAATAAAACACACTACACCAAATACACTACAATAAACTGTCTGGGTTCGCACCTTTTGCTGGTTCGCGATGCATTGCCTGCAACTCCTCTACGGTCTCGTCACAACGCCCCACCATCGATTGCTGTCTATTCCTGCTTAATATGAATTTGTCCACAACCATATTGTATAGCTGATGTGATTTAAAATTCAGCTGGTCATTTAACATGTTATTTATATTTCAAATTCTTCGGATGCATTCATGTATCGTCCCTTATTGCAGAGATGTAATGGCTTGCAGTTGGTATCAAAGTCAGTATAATTATGGTTATGCACCATTAAGTGTTCGGCATATTTTTATTTACAGGCTTTTAAGTTATTTTTAGGTAGACGTTCTTTATTCTTCGTATTATTTGAATTAGCAGCCATCCTTACTATTTCTTGCTACAATTTTTTGTTCAGACAAAGCTTTTCGTCATCTTTATGGTTGTTCAAGACCTGATGATGTCAGAGATGACGAAAAGCTTTGTCTGAACAAAAAATTGTAGCAGTTTAGCAATTTCATAAAAAGAAATAGATGTTCTTTAAACCTCTGTCTAAATGCCCTGCCTGTCTGACCGATATACACCATATCGCAATCATTACAAACCATTTTGTAAACACCTGTCCTTTTTTCTTTAAACTGTTGTGTTTTAGGCCATAATAATTGTTGAACATTATTTGTGGTACGGAACGATACTAGGATGTTATGTTTCCGAAATTCGTTTTTTAAAACCATAGATATATTATTGGTGTACTCAGTTGAAATAAACTTAACTTTATTATTTTTGTTACGTGTACTGATGACGTTCTTCTTTTTATGTTTACGTAATAACCGTTCGACCATTGAGCTTCGGTACCCATTCACTTCCGCTATATATTTAATTGTATTTAATTCATCTATATAATCATCGTGCTCAAGAGGTATACTTGTCAACCGGTGTAAGAGGCTATTTTTTGTTCACTATATGCACTCCATGTTTAGTTGTTTATTTTGAATTACATGGCTGTACTTCATGTATTTTCAGTGATTCTTTGATCTGCACTATATTTTTCTCCTTATATTTATAATTTATTCTTTTATATTGACTCAGATTTTTCAACTTCACAAATTCTAGTCACTTTGATTATTCACCTCGTAGGTGACCCAACTCTCCACCATTACATTCCAGCATCCTTTTCTCTATTGCTTCAAAAGAATTTCTATTTCATTTTTACATTGCACTAGTATTTACTTTTTTTCAATAATTCCTCTGCTTTCATAAATAGTGATTTCTGATTTTTTCTACTTCTTCACTTTTATATTATACTTTGTAGTTGTTCTGTTAACCACCTACTTCCTTCTCTGTTATGTCTTTCTGCTTCCTGTTGCAAATTCTCACCTTGCTATTTTTGATATTCTTGCATCATGGCTCAAAAGGCTTATCAAAATAGACATCTGACTACATTTTTAACAAATCATTGACCATTAACTCACACTCTGATTATTTATAAAATAACTAATGGCCTCACTGTCATGCACTCTGGACCTTGTGAGAATCCAGGTAAAAAGTAGCATAATGTTTACTTGATTTTTGTGTACCTTTGACAGCATTCTGTATCTATACTTGATAAACCTGGACCATTCTGTCTATTTATAAGAAGTGTTTTATCATATACTGTTGTGTGATCAGTTATTAAGAGCATGTTTGAGATTTAAGAGGTAAAATACTTTTCACTTTATAAAATACTTACTTTTCAAAGATCTTAAATAGTAAACCTTTGAAAAAAGATTGAGAGGAAGACAGAAAAGGTGGTTCAAAGATGGAGAGTGTGAGGAATTGGAAGAGATTGTCATTGGAAACAGCAGAATGGAAGGAAATTGAAATACATGTCAAAATACTGGATACACTTCTTAAAAGACAATATTATGGATTATATGGATTGTTAAATATCATATGATAGGTTGCAATAAATTATATAAAATTAAAAAAATATTTATATCCACGTGAAAAATTACCAAGTAAGAAGAAAATAGAACAACCTGTGAAAGAGATGTGCAATCGAACCATCCAATACCATTTTGACATCAGCCATCTACTTTGACAATACAATAGAAGATATACATATTGTAACATTACATATTCAGTGCCTAATACTGAGCAAAATAAAGAAATACCTATTATTATTATTTTATAAAATAATAATAATAAAAGTCAGTAGTTACCCCATTCCCCAAGTCAGAAATGAATGATAGTTAAGTATCATACTATGAAACATTGTATAATCTTTACACCAAACAATAAACACTTTAGCAATGAAAAACCAGTGTACTAAGTGTTACTATAGAAGTGCAGTGTATACAAAGTGCAACATAGTATGATATATGTAAATTTAAAAAAAGACATCAATCACAAATTGTGATAAAGATACAGAACTATGGTAATAAAACAATAAGTTTAGTAATAAGTTATTATACTTTATACTACTACTACTACTCTCCAGCACTACAGCCCATGGTGAGCCTTGGCTTCCACTACGACCCGTCTCCACTCAACTCTGTCCATTGCCTTCAATCAATTATACTTTATATAATAACGAAACTTTCTCTTGTGAACTTACTTGTCTTTTTACGTCGAACGCGTTTCGGCGTCCTGTCCGCCTTCGTCAGCTTAGAAACAGACTGCCAGTACTTTGTAACGGTTATTGCTTGGAAGGTATAGTGGGGGTGGTGTGTAGAGGAAGGGGATTGGTGTGGGGATCCAAATTATTGTTTGTTTTTTGTATAATTGTGTCAAAAAGTGTATGTGATTTATATTGTAATTGGTCGTTAAGTATGTTGTTTGGTTGTGTTGTGTGGTGTTTGTATATTTCATATTGTTCTGCTGTGTTGAGTTTTCGACCTTTGGGTAAGTAGTGTAATATTTCAAGATTAGTATCTATGTTGGTGTAGCTATGGTTATGTGTGTGTATGTGTGTGGCAAACGCAGAATGTATATTGTTGTTAGATAAGGCTTTTAAGTGTTCAGAGTAACGGGATGAAAAAGATCTTCCCGTCTGGCCTATGTAGAAACTATTGCAGTTATTACAATTTAATTTGTAAACACCTGTTCTATTGTATGTGTCTATGTCCGTGTTTGTATCGTTGATGTGTTTTTTGATGGAATTGTTAGTTCTGTATGCTATTTTGTCCTTGTGTTTTCTGAATGTGTTGGCAAGTTTGTGTGTGTTGGAGTTATGATATGTGAGTGTGATGTATTTATTGTGTTGTGTGTTGATGGTATTTTGTGTTTTGTTGTTTTTGTTTTTGATGCGTTTGTGTAGTTTGTTTATTAAATTGGGGTTGTATCCGTTTTTCATTGCTATGTATTTGATTGTGTTGAGTTCGTCAGTATAATCTTGTTTACTTAAGGGTATTTTAGTTAGTCTATGGAGCATATGGTTGAAGGCCGCATGTTTATGTTGTGTTGGGTGGTTTGATGTGTTGTGTATAACCATGTCAGTTGTGGTAGGTTTCCTGTATATTTTGTACGTGTGTGTATTGTTAGTTTTGTTAATTGTTAGGTCTAGAAAATTTATACTATTGTTTTGTTCAATTTCCAGTGTAAATTTTAATTTGTGGTGTATTGTGTTTATGTATTTGTGGAAGTTTTCAACTTGTCTTGTGTTGCCTTTGAATAAAAGTAATATGTCATCTACATACCTGTGCCAGTAAATGATTTTGTTGGTGTATTTGTTGTTGTTTATTATGTGGTTCTGTTCTATGTTGTGTATACATATTTCTGCCAGTATTCCTGATATGGGGAATCCCATCGGGAGACCGTCTGTTTGTGTGTATATCTTGTTGTTGTATGTAAAGTAATTTTGCTCAGTTATTATTTTGGTAAGTGTGATGATCTCTTGTATGTGTGTTTCAGGTGTGTTGTTTTGTCTGAGTAATTGTTCTAGTGTTTGTATGGTTTCTTGAATTGGGACATTGGTGTATAAATTGGTTATATCAAAAGATGCTAGTGTTGAGTTGTGTGGGATGTGGATGTGTTCAGTTTTCTTGACTAGGTCAATGTTGTTTTTGATAGATGTGTTGTTACTGAGATTAATGTTTTCTCTGATTATTTTGTCTAGGTGTTTGGCGATTTTGTGGGAGGGAGCTTGTGTGTTGTTTATTAATGGTCTGATGGGAATGTTAGGTTTGTGTATTTTTGGTAATGCATTTAGTATAGGGGGGGGGGTTAGGTTTTATTTGTTTAAGGTATTTGGTGCTTTCTGTTTTGATTATATGTTTTGTGTTATTTATAAATTTGTTAATCTGTTTTTGAAATTTTAGTGTGGGGTCATAATAGACAAACATCAACTAAACATTAAAATTGAAAATTTCTTCAACGAAAATAATATAATGGAAATAAATAAAGACCCCACACTAAAATTTCATAGAACCATTAAATTATAACATACAAGTATCTAAGTTTATGTAATCATATGAAGAAAAACATTATGTAAATTAAATGTAATTAGAGTTAAAATTTATGAAGGAGTATTTTTCCTAAAAAATGGAAGAACTAATAATATCTTAATACTAGCCTATTTACTAAAACTGTACTAGGTTAGCCAATAAAAACTCATCAATTTCTTGGTTACTAAGAGTAACAGCGTTAACAAGATGGGTAATTGTTAAATTGGATTTTCAAGAGGGTAGATGATACAGAAATAGTGTCCAGCAAATTTATTAAATATTAACGAAATATTGCAACCATTCACTATAGAGATCTGACGAAACGATGCAGCACAAGAAACTACGTCTGAGACATCCTTTGAAACATAATAATTGATGCTGGAATATTCAAGAGCATTGAAAAATTGTCCAACCATCAGATCACTTGAAAAATTCGAACTGTCATTACGTTGATGAGAACGCATAACTTAATAAACTAAAAAAACTACACATCACCACCAAGTAACGAACACTAGAAACAGAGGCGTAGCTAGGCGTCGGCGACCACCGACGGCCTCGCACCTTAGGGGGCCTCGCAAAAAAATCACCATTCTAAAAAAAATCGTACAAGTCAGTAGCATTTATTAGAGTCGTCTTTGACCCTTAACCTGTCTCTGAATATACTTATTTCTGGATTTTTTTTTTTATTAATCTTAACCAGTTATTATTTGTTCGTCCAAAAAAAACTTTTGTTCGGTCTTATTTATATTTTTAATTAATTTTTTAATGCAATCATAATCACTGCAATTTTTAAATTACAATAATTAAAACTGCGCATGCGCGGAAATTTAGCGAATTACGCGATTTTATTTAAATCTCATTTATAATATATTTATTCAATTAGCATTAAAATGAGCATTAAAAATCATAATAATAAAAAGAGCAATAATTGATATAGTAATTGTATTAAAAAAAAAAGGAAAACGAACAAAAAATCAATTTGATCGAACACTGAAGAACAAACGACGAACAATTGAATTAGCAAAAAATTTTGTGAAAAAATCAATTTTCCCCCGTCATTTTAAGTTAGTTGAGTCATCTGCAGACGACTCTAATAAATGGCAATACTGACATTTATGGAAATCCCCAGCCAAAGTAAATGACCAGTGTGCCAACCTAAAAAAACGTTCCAAGAAGTATGCGCCATGCCTGTATTCAGGCCAGAAACTAATTTAAAGAAATATATGGGATTCCCAGACTCGTTTAGTTCTGCTTATCAGCCCTATCGTAACGTTTTGTGGAGTTTTGTGAATTATAGAAATTTTGTAAGGTAAGTCAATACATAACATTATTTCATAACCTATAACAACCTATAGTCTGTACCTAATCTGTAATAACCTATAATCTGTACATTATTACAGATTATGTAACATAACCTATATAACTTTGCTATTTTATTTTGTCAATAGAAATCCAAATCGTCATTAATCCTATACTGTTATAAATGAGCAATTGTGTTTGTTTGTTTGTCCTTCTTTATAACTTTCTCGAAGTACTGTAGAAAGTATATGTACTAAAGAAGGTGTTGTGATCGTGAAAATTTTGGGGGTGCCTTACTCTAAGCTTACCGTTTAAATTTCTAAATGTCAAGTAACTAATTTTTACTGTCGGTATATTAAATTTTTGTTGATAATAAAGTGTTCTGCAGTATTAAAATATTTATAAAATTCAAACAATTACGAAAATTTTTATTTGTGGGATTATTTTTTTGTAAATAACGATGATTTTTATTTTTTAAAAATATAATACTATTAATACTTAATTACTTTTTAACAATAATTTATAATAATATATATGTAATTATATTTTTCTTAATAATTAATTAATTGTAAATTATGTAGCCATTCAACAAATGATTGGTATAAACTGAATTTTATATTAGTAACAAATTAACTATATCAACATTTTGTTAATATCATTCAGTTTTCTGAATGATCAAACTTTGTTTTGAAGTTTTAAAATTTGCAAACTATTAAAAAATATATAAGTCTGGTGATACCAAAATTCATGTAAACACATCAAACTATTTTATTAATTTTTGTAAATTTATATTTTTATTTCAATTGTATTGTACAGTTTATTCACTAGTCATATCCATTATTATTATTATTATCTACATCATTAATAGAAATTTAATGTGATTCGGTAAATTACACAATATAGTTAAAAAATTAGTTAATATAATGAAAATCGTTATTATTAACAATATCATGAACTGAAGGCACTCCTATTGTAGGGCTCAGATTTAAAAAATTAATATGATGTATAAAAAACTAGGAAAAAAACAGAGAAACATTTTTATTTTAGATATACTGTAGTTTATACATAAGGTTATTAGTTACTTTCCATTTAGACATTTAAACGGTAGGCTTAGAGTAAGTTTTAGGTTGTGGCTGCTGATCGTTTTTTTAACTGAAATATTTTTTTAGGTCATGTCAGGCGGGCCCTCTAGAGACAGAGATATAGGGAGGAAATGGGAATCTGGTGCATCAAAAAAACGAGGAAAGCTGAAACGGTTATGTCCAACTAAACTTTGAGTTCCAGTATGATGAAATATCTTAGTAAGAAACCTTGATCTGAAGTTACTTCTTTTGAGTCGGATGAATCGGTGGTCCAAATTGCTGAACCAGCTTCAGAGTCATGTGGATCTGCTGTAAGCCAAGTTTCTGAACTCAATAAAGAATTCGAAAGTGAGAACATTTGTGAGACAGAAAATCAAGAGGAAACGATTCATTTACGAAGAGAGTCGTTTGTAGACTTGGACCCAGGGAAGTGGGTATTTCCAATAATGGATTTACAGCGTCATGACCTTATTCAAAATGGTCCTTATCAAAATCTGGAAATATCCAATGAAGAATATCCAAAAGACGCTAGCAAAAGACATTTTTCAAAATTTCATTTTACTCGAAAGTTGAGTAACGATGAAACGCAACATCGTAGATGGTTAGTTTACTCCATAACTCAAGACAAAGTTTATTGCTTTCCATGTAGACTTTTTTTGCATTTACAAACACAGATGGTGCAAGGAGGCTGCTGTGACTGGAAAGATCTTAGTCGGATATTGCAAAGGCATGAACAAAGTCCAGGACACATGGGGTGCATGTTTAAATGGATGGAATTTCACAAAGGAATCAAACATGGAAAAACAATCGACATGGAAAACGAGAGATTAATTAGAGAATCGCAAAAATATTGGTACAATTTGTTTGAAAGACTGATTGACATTATCAACTATTTAGCCTCACATAATCTTGCATTTAGAGGTCATCGAGAGTCCTATAAGTTAGACTATAGCGGAAACAGTGGCAATTTTATGGACCTATTTAAGTTGTTATCCAAATATGATCTGACACTGCGGGAACACTTGCAACGCATGAATGAAAAACGTCTTGCTCAACATTATTTGAGTCCTGATATCCAAAATGAGTTGATTACGTTAATGTCTCAATCAGTTATTGAGGAAATAATACAAAGAGTCAAACAAGCAAAATACTATGCGTTCATGCTCGATTGCACCAGGGATGTGAGCCGTGTTGAACAAATGTCAATAATATTAAGATTTTGCAATTCCTTGACTGGAGAAATAGAGGAACACTTTATTGAATTTATTGCTGTAGCAGAAACAACAGGAGAGTATTTGACAAATTCAATTTTGCAAGAACTAGAAAAAAATGGTCTGGATATCCAGAATTGTCGAGGACAAGGATACGATAACAGCGCTAATATGGTTGGCATAAATAAAGGCGTCAAAACAAGAATACTTAATATTAATCCAAGAGCATTCTTCACGCCTTGTGGTTGTCACAGTTGGAATTTGCTTTTGATAGATGCAGCAAATTCTTCTATAACAGCCAAAACATTTTTTGGCTTTATAAATAAAATCTACGTTCTCTTTTCAGCATCTAGTAAACGCTGGGAGCTTGTTAAATCTAAATTAAAATTGACGTTAAAAGCTCTGTCTGAGACGAGATGGGAGAGTCGGATTGCAGCAGTAAAAGCGATAATTTTGCAATTTGATGACGTCATCGATTGCATGAATGATCTGAAAGATAAAGATAAAGATTCCGATACTCTGAGTGACTGTAAAGCTATCTTGAATGAAATTTTCACTTTTGAGTTTGTTGTTGCAGTACACGTATGGTACGAAATTTTGCTGCGTGTCAACAATATAAGCAAACTATGGCAGTCAGTTGAAGTCAACTTGAAGGGCGCCATTGACACTTTATGTTCTTTTTGTAACTGGATACAAGAATATCGTAATACAGGATTTGAAAAAGCTGTTGCACAAGCTCGATTGTTTGTAGAAAAAAGTAGTTATGAAATCCCGACACAATTTAAAGAGAAAAGAATAGTGAGAAAGAAAAGAATGTTTGGGTATGAACATATTGATGAACCTATGCAATCTGCAGAAATACAGTTCAAAGTTGACTTTTTTATAACAATGATAGATGCTATCATAGCCGACACTGAATGTGGTTCGAATCTCTCAACGAATATTTTAAAAGATTTGGCTTTATTTATGACATGAACTATTTGAAATCTCTATCAAAAGAAGACCTACAAAAGCATTGTGATCTTGACACAATACTACGGGAAGGTGAAAACAGCGACATTCAGCCCTTCGAGTTTTTCGAGGAATTCCAGCTTTTCAGGTCTAATTCACCAGACTCTATAAAAGATGTAAAACAACTTATACGATACATTTTAGAAAATAATTTGCAAGAAATATATCCAAATGTTTACATAACGATCAGAATTATGCTGACAGTTCCGGTCAGTACAGCTTCTGCTGAGAGAAGCTTCTCAAAGTTGAAACTGATTAAGAACTATTTGAGAAGCACGATGAGCCAAGAGAGACTATCTGCATTGGCTGTTTTATCGATTGAAGCTGAAATAGCGTCTCGTTTAAGCTATGACTCAGTTCTGAAAAAATTCAGTGAAGCAAAACGCCGAAAAGTGCGAATATTATAATATGTTTGTTTAGCTTTAGATGTCTAGAGGTAATTGTTATTCAAGGGTTTGTTATTTTCACAAAGCCATACTGATGATGGGATATGTACTGTATCACAATGATACATAAGGTTAAGTGATATTGATTGATCTTTCTATTAATAGTCGTAGAATATCGTAATGAATGATAATTATATATTGAAATTACATAAATATTTGGTTAATTAATATATAACAAACTCATTCTTGTGACGTGTTGTAGTATAATTAAATTTATTAGCACTTTTCTAACTGAGACATGAAAAGGGCCTCGCAAAGCGGATTTCGCCGACGTCCACGTTCGGTTTAGCTACACCGCTGACTAGAAACCAGTACAACATTATTCAATTTATAAGAAAACTTAGTGTGAACATTTTAAACTTTATTTATTTAACCCAAAACTGTAAACACGTGGTTTCATTAGAAATCCACAGCAGCCATATTTCTTTTTTTGCCATCGGTATGAATACGAGTAGTCAGCGCTCTGGCGTCTAAAAAACGAACTTATTGAATCAGACTTTAAGAAAAAAATAAAATATTAATTATTGTAAAGTATGATACTATTATCTAAGCATTTCTGACTTTCTTACAGCTCAAAGAACCCCCAAATAACCCTGAGATAAATAATTTATTAATTTTACTAATAACTATAATTGAATATAAACTGTTGTGTTATAGAAAAACTTATATCGAAAACTGTTGTAATTTCGATAATAGTCGATCTGAAAATCGATGAACTGGATGTAATAGTTTCCAGAAAATAAACCAATTTCAATCAATAAATACCTTTCTTTTAGGGAATTGACTTTGTATTATTCTTTGTAGATAGTAGATTTGTTACAGGAAACCGGTGAATAGCAGAGAAGAGTGAGAAAGTTAGCTCAGACATCATAGCCTATTAAGTACAACACCCAACATAACCTGTAACTGGTTATCAAATTGAAAACAGCTGATGCAACGTGCGTTTAAATAAAACAATTAAACAGTACACCAAGAGAGGAACTCTCTCTCTCTCTCTCTCTCTCTCTCTCTCTCTCTCTCTCTCTCTCTCTCCATAACAACTGAACTGTAATACCTGCAAGGAGATAAAAAACGGCAAAGGATTCCGTGGTTTATTTTTGCTAAAGAATTACACAATAAAAAAAAAATAACAGCAGAGTATCAGATAGATGTAACATATCAACAAAACATATAAAGGAAGCTCGCGGTACGTTACAAATGACGATCCCAAAGTGGGGCGATAACTAAAGAAAGCTCGCGGTATGTTACAATATATACATACAGTATTTAAAATTTATATTTATATAGTATTTTAACTCAAGATGTTAATTTTCCTTATTTGGAACATGTTTCGGGTACCATCTTGTACCCATCCTCACCCTTCCGGTTTTTCTGTCTGGTGAAGTACATATGTGTTGGTTGACTATTATTATTGTGGCTTCCTGTTGGCTTCTGGTACTTCAAATCGGTTTTATTGTGTGTGATTGTGGTGTGTGTTGATTTTTTGTGTATTTTTAATGTTGATTGCTTTGAATATTGTATCATGTTTTGTATTGATTTGTATTTGTTCAGGTATTAGTTTGTTTTGTGTTTTCTGTTTGTATATTTGTAAATTTTCCCAAATGTTCATTATGGTGCCTTTGTGTGGTATATGTTTTATTAGTGTCACATTGGTTATGTCTGGCAATTCATGTCCTGTGTTTATTGCATGTGTGGCTAAATAGGATTTATATATTTCTGGTTTTGTATGCGCTTAGGTGTTCAAAATAAAGTTTTTCAGCTGTTTTTTTACTTCCATGGTTCCTTAAGGAAATGGAAGTATGGTGATGGCAAAAAACATGTATTCGAGATTATTGCAGATTCTGATTGTACTACACTCAAAACATGAAAAAAGTCAATTTTCGAAAAGTGTCTGTGTGTGTGTGTGTGTCTGTGTCTATCTATCTATCTATCTGTCTGTGTGTCTATAGATTTTTTTTCTATGGTAAACGATAACAGCCGCAAATTCAAACAGAATCAAATACGTTTTTGCATACAGCCCTGAATTAAAGAGTTCTCAAGCCCTATTGTTTTTGGTTAAGATCGGTTAAGGGAAAGGGGTAGTTTACCAGCAACATTTTGTTTTAACAAGGGTAACTATTTCTATGACGAACGATAACTGCCGAAAATTCAAACAGAATCAAATAATTTTTTGCATTCAACTCTGAATTGAAGAGTTCTCACGACCTATTGTTTTTGGTGAAGATCTGTTAAGGGAAAGGGGTAGTTTACCTGCAACGTTTTTTTATCAAGGGTAATTTTTTTCTATGGCAAACGATAACAGCCGCAAATTCAAACAGAATCAAATAATGTTCTGGATACAGCCCTGAATTGTAAAATTGTCAAGACCTGTTGGTTTTGGTGAAGATCAGTTAAGGGAAAGGGGTAGTTTACCTGCAACATTTTATGTTTTAACAAGGATAATTATTTCTATGACGAACAATAACTGCCGCAAATTCAAACAGAATCAACTACTTTTTGCATACTTTCTTGAATTATACGGAACTCAAGGTCTGTTCATTTTGTTGAAGATTGGTTCAGTGAAAGGGGTAGTTTACCAGCAACATTTTATGTTTTAACAAGGGTGCTTTTTCTATGACGAACGATAACTGCCGTAAATTCAAAGAGAATCAAATGATGTTTTGCATACAGCCCTGAATTGTAGAGTTCTCAAGACCTATTAGTGTTGGTGAAGATCGCTTAACCCAGCAACGTTTTATGTTTTAACGAGGGTATTTTCTATGGCAAACGATAAGAGCCGCAAATTCAAACAGAATCAAATAATGTTTTGCATACAGCCCTGAACTGTAGAGTTCTAAAGACCTATTGGTGTTGGTGAAGATCGGTTAAGGGAAAGGGATAGTTTACCGGCAACGTTTTATGTTTTAACAAGGGTATTTCCTATGGCAAACAATAACAGCCCCAAATTCAGAACAGAATCAAATAATTTTTTGCATACAGCCCTGGATTGTAGAGTTCTCAAGGTCTGTTGATTTTGTTGAAGATCGGTTAAGGGAAAGGGGTAGTTTACCAGCAACGTTTTATGTTTTAATAAGGGTAATTTTTTTTGACAAACGATAACTGCCGTAAATTCAAACATAATCAAATAAGTTTTTGCATACATCCCTAAATTGTAGAGAACTCAAGGCCTGTTGATTTTGGTGAAGATCGGTAAAGGCAAAGGGGTAGTTTACCTGCAACATTTTATGTTGTAACAAGATAAATTTTTTCATGACAAACGATAACTGCCGTAAATACAAACATAATCAAATAATGTTTTACACATGTGTCGAAGACTCAAGGCCTGTTGATTTTGGTGAAGATCGGTTATGGGGAAAGGGCAGTTTACCTGAAACATTTTTTGTTGTACTTTAATAAATAAAGTATCCTGATAACAAGATCGTAATAATCCACTGTAGAAACGTAGATGAAATATCTATAAATGAAGAGGCTAGTTGAACGGGGTGGGGGTAATTTTCTATAAAATGAAAACTATAGTTGAAGGGGGAGGGGAAAATTTTTATATGTGTACTACGTTATCGGCAACAAAGAAGTAGTTTTTTGTTAAAATTCCTTCCCGGGCTGTTTAGCCATAGTCCAATGTTTTCTGCAAAACCAGACGTTTCGGTAATGCCATCGACTGCCATCATCAGCGAAAATCGACTGCGAAAACATGAGGTGGTATACGTTAGTGACCACAGTACTGTGGTTAAGGCTGAAGCAATAAAAAGAAGTAGTTTCTATGGAAATATTTCATTTCGAATATGATTTTAAATATAAATCTTAGAACATGGAAGTCACGTATGGATCTCCATACTGATATTTTGTTTGTCCTACGTAACATTTATTGCAATCTTGTCATTCAATTTTGTATATACCGTTAGTTACTGTATTATCTTTGTTGTGTGGGCTATTTAGTTTTTGTAAATTATTTTTATTAGTTGTGTATGCTATTTTTATATCTGTGTTTTTCAATAGTTTTGTTAGCTTTGTCATTTTATTATTTATGTATGTGAATGTGGCCCATTTTACTTCCATGTTCCTTAAGGAAATGGAAGTATGGTGATGGCAAAAAAAATCGTGTTCGAGATTATTGCAGATTCTGATTGTACTATACTCAAAACATGAAAAAAAGTCATTTTTTGAAAAGTGTCTGTGTGTGTGTCTGTAGATTTTTTTCCATGGCAAACGATAACAGCCGCAAATTCAAACAGAATCATATAATTTTTTGCATGCACCCCTGAATTGCAGAGTTCTCAAGACTCATTGTTTTTGGTGAAGATCGGTTAAGGGAAAGGGGTAGTTTACCAGCAACATTTTATGTCTTAACAAGGGTATTTTTTCTATGACGAACGATAACTGCCATATTACAACAATTTTATGTTGTAAAAAGAGAAATTTTTTTGGGACAGAAGGTCTTAATAATCCACTGTAGAAACGCAGATGAAATATCTATAAATGAAGAGGCTAGTTGAATGAGGTGGGGGTAATTTTCTATAAATGAAAATTATAGTTGAAGGGGGAGGGGATACTTTTTATATGTGTACTACGTTATCGGCAAAACAGTTGTAGTTTGTTGTTAAAATTCCTTCCCGGCCTGTTTGGCCGTAGTCCAATGTTTTCTGAAAAACCAAACGTTTCAGCAGTGCCGACGACTGCCATCATCAGTGAAAATCGAGTGCGATAACGTGTGGTGGTATACGTTAGTGACCACAGTACTGTGGTTAAGCCTGAAGCAATAAGTGGAAAGAAGTAGTTTCTATGGAAACATTTCATTTCGTAAATGATTTTAAATATAAATCTTAGAACATGGAAGTCATGTATGGTTCTCCATACTGATGTTTACTTCCATGTTCCTTAAGGAAATGGAAGTATGGTGATGGCAAAAAAAATCGTGTTCAAGATTATTGCAGATTCTGATTGTACTACACTCAAAACATGAAAAAAGTCATTTTTCGAAAAGTGTGTGTGTGTGTGTGTAATTTTTTTTGGCAAACGATAACAGCCGCAAATTCAAACAGAATCAAATAACGTTTTGCATACAGCCCTAAATTGTAGTGTTCTCAAGACCTGTTGTTTTTGGTGACAATCAGTTAAGGGAAAGGGGTAGTTTACCTGCAACATTTTATGTTTTAACAAGGGTATTTTCTATGGCAATCGATAACAGCCGCAAATTCAAACAGAATCAAATAATGTTTTGCATACAGCCCTGAATTGTAGAGTTCTCAAGAACTATTGTTTTTTTGTTGAAGATCGGGTTAGGGAAAGGGGTAGTTTACCTGCAACGTTTTATGTTTTGAAATGGGTAATTTTTTCTATGATGAATGATACCTGCCGTAAATTCAATCAGAATCAAATAATGTTTTGCACACCTTCCTGTGCTATAGAGAACTCAATGACTGTTGATTTTGGTGAAGATCGGTTAAGGGAAACGGGTAGTTTACCTGTAATTTTTTATGTTTTTACAAAGGTAATTTTTTCTATCACGAACGATAACTGCCGCAGATTCAAACAGAATCAAATATTTTTTTGCTAACGTTCATCAATTGTAAAAGACTGAAGGCTTGTTGATTTTGGTGAAGATCGCTTAAGGGAAACGGGTAGTTTACCTGTAATTTTTTATGTTTTTACAAAGGTAATTTTTTCTATCACGAACGATAACTGCCGCAGATTCAAACAGAATCAAATATTTTTTTGCTAACGTTTATCAATTGTAAAAGACTGAAGGCTTGTTGATTTTGGTGAAGATCGCTTAAGGGAAAGGGGTAGTTTACCTGCAACATTTTTTGTTGTAACAAGAGAAATTTTTTCATGACGAACGATAACTGCCGTAATTTCCAACATAATCAAATACATTTTTGCACACATCCCTAAATTGTAGAGTACTCAAGGCCTGTTGATTTTGGTGAAGATCGGTTAAGGGAAAAGGGTAGTTTACCTGCAACATTTTATGTTATAACAAGAGAAATATTTTTATGACGAACGATAACTGCCGTAAATGCAAACAGAATCAAATAATTTTTTGCATACGTTCCTGAAGTTTTAAGTAGTCAAGGTCTGTTGATTTTGGTGAAGCTCGGTTAAGAGAAAGGGTTAGTTTACCAGCAACGTTTTATGTGATAACAAGGTTAATTTTTTCTATGATGAACGATAACTGCCGTAATTTCCAACATAATCAAATACATTTTTGCATACATCCCTAAATTGTAGAGAACTCAAGGCCTGTTGATTTTGGTGAAGATCGATTAAGGGAAAAGGGTAATTTACCTGCAACATTTTATGTTGTAACAAGAGAAATTTTTTCGGGATAAGAAGATCTTAATAATCCATTGTAGAAACGTAGATGAAATATCTATAAATGAAGAAGCTAGTTGAACTGGGTGGGGGTAATTTTCTATAAATGAGAATTATAGTTGAAGGGGGAGGGGATAATTTTTATATGTGTACTACGTTATCGGCAACAAAGTTGTAGTTTGTTGTTAAAATTCCTTCCTGGGCTGTTTGGCCGTAGTCCAATGTTTTCTGCAAAACCAGACGTTACGGCAGTGCCATCGACTGCCATCATCAGTGAAAATCGAGTGCGATAACGTGTGGTGGTTGTAACTACACGGGATTATTCCCCACTCAATATCTTCTAAAAACCCCACTGCTGGGTTCGCCAATTTATTACCCTTCAGGAATTAGAAGTTCTTTATGCCTCACCTTGGATGTGTCAAATTACCACAAGACGGGTTTTAAATTAATTTATCTCTCTCTTTGTGTACATCCATTAGTAACCCTTGTTAATTCTATATAAATAAAAACACATGGAATAGTATCTGGTAATAATAATAATGTTGTATTTTTATTAAAAAAAAATTTCTATAGTCTATTCAGTGTAACTATTAATATAATCTATAAATCTCAGGGTCGATTCTCTTCTCTTTGTTTATATTATTTTTAGGTTCTTTTGGCTGATATAAAGGTTCAGTAATTATCAAGAAAAAACAAGTATAGAAAGTACATTACATTACAAACAATAATAATAATAATGAATAATATAAATTGAGTATTAATTATAATAATATATATACGTTACACAATGTTTATCAGTTCAGTTTGTTTTCACACAGCCTCCTGGTCACAGTGATGAAAAATTCCAATGTTAGTTTGTTTATGTTGTCAAAATGAAGGAATCCACTTCTTTTGGTGTTCAATAAATGTTAACTCTTGTCACTTTCGTGGTCCGAAGCCTTCTGTTGGAATATTGTGATTGAAGTCCAGTGTCTTGTTATTAATTCAATCCAAGTGTAGTTGCTCTTCTGTTTGTGTCATCAGTAAGATTTAAAGGCTGGTTTGTTAAGCTGTTTCTTTTTTTACTTGAATCTTATTTCTGTTATAGTTTGATATAAGGTTTTTTTACTTTCTATTATATTATTTTTTAATAATATTCATATGTTTATTGTATAAATATTTAGATTGTTTTCAAAAATTACACTCAACTCTCCTTCTTGGCTTATTATTTTTTAATAATCATCAACAACCTTCTTTTTCTCTCTTTTGGTTTCCTGGATACACATAAATACTCTGGTCATATCTGTTCAAATTGAGATTTAGTTGTCATAGGATATTATTTTTATATAATACATTATTTTACCTTTTATGTACAAGTTGTTTTTTAGTTATTACATCATAATACTTAATACAATTTACATATTATTTTATCTGACAAAACTATGAACAATTTTAATATCAAATATTATAGTTATTTGTAATTTGACAAATATTTTTGAATAATTTATTATTTACTGAACATAATCATCTAGGCCTATGTTGACTGATTGTATTTTTATATTGGAAGACTCATAATCGATCCTGCTTACACTTGTTTTATATTAATTAAATTTTTTTTTTTAATATAAACAAACTATTAATTAACAATTATACTTTAATTACTATAATTCCCTTTAGGGCTTAACTGAATGCACACTTTTAAACCATTGTCTGTGTGATTAATATCTATTAAACTTATATAACTCAACACTAATAAAGAAAAAACTAAATGTTAATGCCAGTATCTTCTGCTACTATGGATTAGTAATTCATTTCATTAAATAATTGTTTATAATTACTATCCACCCACAGTTATTCTTAATTGACTACCACTGTATCTCACATACTCTTACCAATTAATTACACTTGTTTTATATTACATTTGTAGCACATCTTAATTACATTTTACATTTACTTCTAAAATTGTATTGTACTTTATGTGACTTTCTATTTGATTCATTCATTATTCAATAAATTTATTATCATTATTTATTTGTTTATGGATTACTCCAAATCTAACTGGGTACTGTCTATATAGTATAGTAATCTGTCATAGTAATGTCTGTTGTAGGACTTTTGGTTTTGAAATAGGTTCACACTTTTATTTATTTTTGTTTCTTCTTTTAAATTATTTTGATTTCGATTTGTTTAGATAACTTGTTGTTATTGCTTGCTGATGTCTTCAACAGTTGAAGTGTATGATATTATGGTATTAATATTGCTTGGTGATAAGATTGACATTTATTAAACAAATTCTTCATTATTATAGGCAAATTGAAACCTACCTTTCTTATCGATACCAATTATTTTCTTCTTTATCTCTGGAGTTTGTTTATTTATATGGGTGGCTTTAACGAATTGTAATTCTTGAGTTTTCTATTGGTTCATTGTATATTCTATTTATATATTACATTCTTTTATTCACATTGATTCCATACTAATGTTAAATGATTCCCCCTATATTAAAATGGTATTATGAATGAATATTGGCGTTGAGTGGCCCTTTTACGTCCAATTGCTCATCCGAACATTCACATACTTGGTACAGTGCACTTTGGCTGCTGCCCATAAAATAATTCTAGAGTGGTGCCTCAGCTTTCTACACTCTATAAATAAAAATAATTAAAAATCTTATCATTATACATATCCTTGGAATCTTTTATCTTCTGAATATTTTTTCTTATTCTACCTTGCCTTCCAATAACTCCATTTATTTATTATATTCAATATTACTGTTGGTATATTTCTTAAGTAGATTTCTTTCTCTTTTATATAACTTCACTTCAGAGTTCAATGATTTATTAGCCTTAATGTTATTCACCTTTGTTATTCAATAGCTCTTGTAATATAGTAGTTTTAATTATCCTTATTTCTATCTGTTTTCATACTGCAACTCTTCTTCAGCAAGTTCATTTTCTAATTAGTTTATTAAATTTCTCTTAGGCTTTTGTCATTAATATTGTGCTTCATTATTATTATTATATTACTATATATATTAGTTACGCTTGATTTAATAAGATGCGCTTATTTCTTTTAGAATTTTGGTGTCGTTACATGGTATACGTTAGTGACCACAGTACTGTGGTTAAGGCTGAAGCAATAAGTGGAAAGAAGTAGTTTCTATGGAAACATTTCATTTCGTAAATGATTTTAAATATAAATCTTAGAACATGGAAGTCATGTATGGTTCTCCATACTGATGTTTACTTCCATGTTCCTTAAGGAAATGGAAGTATGGTGATGGCAAAAAAAATCGTGTTCAAGATTATTGCAGATTCTGATTGTACTACACTCAAAACATGAAAAAAGTCATTTTTCGAAAAGTGTGTGTGTGTGTGTGTAATTTTTTTTGGCAAACGATAACAGCCGCAAATTCAAACAGAATCAAATAACGTTTTGCATACAGCCCTAAATTGTAGTGTTCTCAAGACCTGTTGTTTTTGGTGACAATCAGTTAAGGGAAAGGGGTAGTTTACCTGCAACATTTTATGTTTTAACAAGGGTATTTTCTATGGCAATCGATAACAGCCGCAAATTCAAACAGAATCAAACGGATGTACAACTTCACCTCCCGCCTTAACTTATCAAAAGTTCCAGAAGCCGGAAAGTCGTTTTGCTAAAAACACATGGTAAATTTATTACACAGTACAGCCATGTGCTCGTCCTCTGCCTCAACTATGCTTTGTGCTAACTCCCAATACGTCTCCAACAGTATGATTCATAATAAAAGAATTAGTCGTTGATAATTATTGACAATTATTAAACAAAAAGTGGTTCTACCCTTTTTGTCCCGTTACAAATATATGAATTGTAAAATGTGTTACAATCTGTTAGATCCATTAAATTTTGTATGGGGTTGTTCTGCCTGGGGACTTTCAATTTTTTAGTGTTATGTCTTGTAATGAGGTATTCAGCTCAATACTTGCTGCTTTAAAGAATGCCTGGTCTCCAACTGAGAGTAGTTTCTCCAAATGAGAGTAGTTCAAGTTATACAATTTATAAGTTGTTTAGTTAATATTTACTTTTATTAATTGCACTGTATTCTTGCTTGGCAATAGTACAAAATGTCTTTAATAATGCTATAGGGTATGTACATTGAAGTTATTGGTAACAGCTGAACTTTTCTCCACTTGTATATTAAATTTATTGCCAACAGCTTAACATGCCCTCTACATGAGGACACTTGTTAACGTATAAGTACCCTTAGGACTCCCGTCTTTTAAATTCATAACTTAAATTGTAGTAGCTCTACTGACCTCTCAGTTTGATTTTCTGTGTCCACTTCTGAAGCCATTCTTTCCTATGTGTATTACAACAAAACTGGATTATTGCGATTAAAATTTGATAAGCATTTTTTAGCTACAGAAAAAATAACTTTATGGCAACTTTGAACTGGAGACCTTGAACAAGAGCATCTTAACTACTCATACCACATGACATATACGATTCTAAAACTTTGCTTACCTCACAATCTCTATTAACTATGAATGTATGGAGTTACCTGGAAATCCTTTGGCACTTTATGATATGGCAACTTAATCAGTTAATTAATGCTTGCTTTCAAGTCCTGAATGCTATTCACATATCACTGTTATTTCACTTCCAGCTGAGCACTGTATACATTTTACAAATGTTTCGATCCCTGTACCATGCTTCCGTCATCTTCATTAATATATCATGTGTTCTGGCTCACAGTTCTTACTTTCTGTAACATCTCTGCTGCTGGGACTATAAGAGCAATAATTAGTGAATGGGCTAATCTCTTCCTCTGATAACTGGTGAATGGGTACAGCAGCTTCAGATTCAAAACGTAACAATATATAGTAGAACTTCAATCAAACGTCTTAGTGTAAACTGGTCTGATTACTAGCAGTTCTGACTTTTTTGCTCTTGTTTTTAATATTATTCCTTTGTTTTTAATTTTTTTGTTCAGATTAAAATTAATTTACCTTTTTTTCATCCGTCGTGTGACTTCTTATTGTATATAATTAAATAACGCGTTTCAATGCTCAAGGCCTCATCTTCAGATTTCAGTCCCGTGTGGACGTCATTAACACATTAAAACTAAACTACTACACATTAAAATAAAACACACTACACCAAATACACTACAATAAACTGTCTGGGTGCGCACCCTTTGCTGGTTCGCGACGCATTGCCTGCAACTCCTCTACGGTCTCGTCACAACGCCCCAACATCGATTGCTGTCTATTCCTGCTTAATATGAATTTGTCCACAACCATATTGTATAGCTGATGTGATTTAAAATTCAGCTGGTCATTTAACATGTTATTAGGACTGCACTTAAACGCCCGGTATATTTCAAATTCTTCGGCTGCGTTCATGTATCGTCCCTTATTGCAGAGATGTAATGGCTTGCAGTTGGTATCAAAGTCAGTATAATTATGGTTATGCACCATTAAGTGTTCGGCATATTTTAAATATACAGGCTTTTAAGTTATTTTTAGGTAGATGTTCTTTAAACCTCTGTCTAAATGCCCTGTCTGTCTGACTGATATACACCATGTCGCAATCATTACAAACCATTTTGTAGACACCTGTCCTTTTTTCTTTAAACTGTTGTGTTTTAGGCCATAATAATTGTTGAACATTATTTGTGGTACGGAACGATACTAGGATGTTATGTTTCCGAAATTCGTTTTTTAAAACCATAGATATATTATTGGTGTACTCAGTTGAACTAAACTTAACTTTATTATTTTTGTTACGTGTACTGATGACGTTCTTCTTTTTATGTTTATGTAATAACCGTTCGACCATTGAGCTTCGGTACCCATTCACTTCCGCTATATATTTAATTGTATTTAATTCATCTATATAATCATCGTGCTCAAGAGGTATACTTGTCAACCGGTGTAAGAGGCTATTGAAAGCGGCCATTTTTTGAGTATACGGGTGATAAGATTTGGCGTGTATAACGGAATCAGTTGCTGTAGGTTTTCTGTATATCTTGTAACGAAATCTATTGTTATGTTTTATTAAAGTTAAATCTAAGAAATTTATTTCATTATTTGTTTCTACTTCTGCTGTGAATTGTAGTTTTGTATTGATACTATTCATAAAAGACTTTAGATTATCTATTTGTCTCGTTGTCCCATTGAAAATAACAAAGGTATCATCTACATATCGTTTGTAAAAAATAATCTGGTTATTGAATTTACTGGTTACCGAAAGTAATATGTATTTTCAAAATGATTAAGGTATATGTCAGACAAGAGTCCAGATAAAGGTGAACCCATACGAGTCCCTCTTCTTGAATAAAAAATCGATTACCAAATGAAAAATAGTTCTGTTTCAAAGTGACACCAAGAATATATAATAATTCATTTATTTCTTGAGGACCTAAACTGCCAGATTTTTCCAAGTTGTTTTTCAGAATCTCAACCGTGGCATGAACCGGTACATTTGTGTATAGGTTATTCACATCAAAAGACACTAATTTATATTGAGTTTCGATATTAATATCTCTTGTTGGGTCCACTAACTCTGAAATATTTTTAATACTGTGATTATTTTCTAATGTTATATTGTTTTTTATTATCTCAGCTAATTTCTTGGCTGTTTTGTATCCTGGTGCTGTAGTGTAATTTATAAGAGGTTTTATAGGTGTGTCTTCTTTATGGATTTTAGGTAGACCGGTAAAATGAGGTGCTTGTGCAGCCATTGGTTTCAGGTACCAACGTGTGGTATCATTAAAGAGATGTGTGCATTTATTGATTGCATTATTAAGACTTTTCACAAATTTGGAAGTGGGATCTACATCAATGGGTTTTATATTATTGTTGTGGATGAAGTCATAAACTTTTTGCTGGTATGCCTCTCTTGATATAATAACTAATGTGTTACCTTTGTCCGCTTTAGTAACTATAGCATTATTTTCCTCAACTTTCTTTCTAATTTGTTAAATCATTTGAATAGACCGATTTTAAATTAAAAGGTCGTGAATGATTCTTCTTGTGTATATTAAGGGCCTTATTTAGTTTCCTGTTAATCAAAACTCTTAGTTCGTTTTGTGAATTACGTTGGGCACTGTTTTTATCGCTGCCTCAGCATGTATTATTTCACGTGTTAAATGGTTTTTATTAACATCAGGCACATTATATTTCAAACCTTTATTAAGTAAATTCAATTCTCTCAAGTTGAATTCAATGTCTGTTAAATTGGATACACGGCTATAAAACATATGTTTACATTTAGTAATCGTATTATTGTGTTGACTTGAAATCAAGTTATTTATTTTCTTATCGTGTTTCCGGGCAATCGGTAATATGACCTTCATGATACGGTTGTTCACATACTGCATTAAGTTAAATATAAGTACCGGATGTATTGTGTTTAATAATTTTAAATTTGATTTGTAAAGTAATTCGTTTAATCTGGCCTTTTTATTGTACAACTGTCTTATTTCTTCTTTTATCCATGTTACTTCTGCAATACGTTTAACCTTCTTGGCAACTTCTGACGTGTTGTTAATGCGTATTGTGCTATATTTGGGTATAATATTCAACTGTAGGCACTTCTTGTTAAATTTGATGTGCAGATTGGTCTTCAGCAATTTAATTTTAATGTTAATATTATAACAAAAAAAATTGTGTATGTTCGTCAAGTCTTTCCCTCGTTGCCTCACGTTGGATCCGTCAATTTATAACAAAGAGATATTGTGTGTTTTTTGTTATTATGTCGGGTGTTACACTCCGCGCACTTTTAATACTTACTAATGGCTGTTTTCTCTGCGACGATGTTGTCCTGCAAACACAACTTAAGCTAATATGTGTATGTGGGCGCCACTTGGATATTTGTTCCAAGAAATTATTATTATTGACATTAAATTTGATTTCTTAGTTGTTAAATTAATTATCTAAAAAAATGTGAACAAGACAGTTTGAATTGTAAATAACGTATGTTTAATGATCTTTCTTCTCATAAAAATCGTCTGAAGGACTAACACTCAAATTAAACAAAATTGCAGAGTTACAAAAAATTATTATTGACAAGTTTTTTAAGTAAGTATCGGCTAATAAATATTTTATTGCTCAGTTGAATAGCATGAATTTAATGTATGAAAAATCTTTATACTCAGGACGTGACTCCTTTGAACTATCAAGACAAATCAGTGGGATGCTTTACAAAAATTGTGTGATTTGAAGGTGTTTGACATGTGTAGTACAATTGTGTGACAAATGATACCAGGTATAAATGATTTTAACTTTTGAACAACTCACGTTCCGGTGGGTAAGTATTTCCTTCACTGGACACTGTTCTTGGGGACGATTCCAATCTTGCGCCTCTTCATGTTTACATTCCTCACGCACTGGTAATTATTTATAAGTCAAATTACGGTTTTAAAACTCCGCACGATTGAAATAAATTCGTACTGTATCTATGCTTTGAATTCTGGTGGCGGTGAACAGCTGTCTGCGTGGTTTCTCGATTCGGCCGTCACAGCACTAGTTCCAGATTCAACGTAGAAGGCTCGTGTCAGTAAATTGTTTTGGGAATATTGTCAAAGTCAGTTTGTCTTAGCAAATACCAGCAAAATTGATTTCCTCTATTAAAATCGGTCCTTTTCAGGGCCGCTGGATATCTGGCTGTGTGTGTTCTATTAAATACGGCGTGTTGCTGCTCTATTCAACAACACGTTAGTGTATACTCCTTGTATAGGTTAAGTCAGTCTTTTGTCATGTACGGGAAAAAGCCTTTCTGTGTCCTCGTGTTGAATTCTTGTTCTTCGACTTCGCCTTGGACGAGATGATCAGATTCGTAGGTGATGTGTCTCTTGTGGATTCAAAGCATAAAGTGTTTTTTGTGTCAAATTTCATCTTCCTTTTATACTCTGTAAGGCTCATTGTTTTAATTTTTAAACATGAACTTCCGGTATTTTTGTGTAAAATTTTCTTCTGGAACGTTCGAGAATATGCAAATGGAACATCATAGAACAAATTTGACTTCCGTAGAAGCTTTAGAACAAAAACTTCTTATTCTTCATACTAAAGGATATTACTGAAATTATTCTGGTATTTGTCAAACAATTTTACAGAACTACTTACAATCTGCATGCCATTATTATTTTTGGATTCTCTGCTTTCAACTGAATACAATGATACCATACACGATTGGTTTTGAACAAATTAAATCTAATAAATTAACATAAAATACAATTCTTACCGTGTAGTGTTTACACAAAATTCTAATTCTCTAATTATTAAAATACTACGAAGTTGCTTGGTTCTTGCTATAACATTAATACATAACATATTTATCCTTTCATAACAAAATAAACAAATATTAAAACATATAATACATAAATAAGTTCATTTTTCTATAGGCATTACATATGGCCTAGATTTTTGTCATTAGTTTTTGATGATAATTTGTCTTTTTCGGTATTATTATGGGATGTTTTGGGTATTCACTTAGAGTTTGTTATATTGTTTATCTTTGGGAATACCTGGTTTATCCTGATACATTTTATTTTTACTGTAATATTACTTAGCATCTTACTGCTTTGCACATATGAGTTATTTTCTTGGTGTGACAATTTTCACTTTTATATTTAAAATTCTCTAAGAATTAAGCTTGTCTTCAACTGAGCAAGTATGTTTCCATTGTACCTTATAGGATTGTACCTTTTTCCTTTATTTTTTCTAATATTCTGCAATTATTCTGTCAAATATGACTATTTTTGTGATTGTTTTTTGGCCTCAGCCTGGTATGGTATAGGTAAATAGTTTCATAACTTGACTGTTAAAGTGTTTTAGGTGGTCATATATATAAGTATAGTTACATTATATTGTATTTCAACTTTAAAATACAATTTTGTTGGATTTTGACAACATTAAATTCATAAATATTACAATTTTATATGTTCATCACATGTTTTCAGTTTAACACTGTTTTTGACTATTTTAATTGATTTCTAATCAATTTACAGCTTTCTCTATTTAAGATAATTTGTTTGTCTTTGTCTAATTGACATTTATATATAGTTTTTATACTAATTCTATAATAATTAATTTTCACAAAATCTGAGTGATTGGTCTCAAATCCAAAACCTATATTTGTCATAACATTATATATTTTTTATTTTAACTTACATCCTTTTTAATGATGTGTTCAAATCATTTAATACATTTATTTCATTTATATTACAAAGTATAATAATAGATCTTGTCCATTAATTCACAATAAATAGTTTTTTATACCCTATTCAGAGTTACATTTCTTCATATGTAATGACCTCATTTTGGTCATTTCTGAGATTATATGTTTCTCTTATAGTATATTATCAGTTCTACACTGTTCTTTACTTAAACAATATATATGGGGTTTGAATCTTAGTCATAGTCTTTGTCGTTTTTTCATGTTAATGATATTAATTATCGGAAAAAATTTTTCGGATTACTTGGGTTCGATACTGTTCACCTCACCTTCCTCTTATGATAATTTACTTTGCAATTAATTTCCTTTATGGAACGTTCTGTGACGTTACAATATATTTAAATACCATAGATGCCTAACAGGCTTCTAATTTTAAACTCATGTTCTCTGGTATCCAAGACACGATTCAATACAGATTAAAATTAATTTACCTTTTTTTCATCCGTCGTGTGACTTCTTATTGTATTTAATTAAATAACGTGTTTCAATGCTCAAGGCCTCATCTTCAGATTTCAGTCCCGTGTGGACGTCATTAACACATTAAAATAAAACACACTACACCAAATACACTACAATAAACTGTCTGGGTTCGCACCTTTTGCTGGTTCGCGATGCATTGCCTGCAACTCCTCTACGGTCTCGTCACAACGCCCCACCATCGATTGCTGTCTATTCCTGCTTAATATGAATTTGTCCACAACCATATTGTATAGCTGATGTGATTTAAAATTCAGCTGGTCATTTAACATGTTATTTATATTTCAAATTCTTCGGATGCATTCATGTATCGTCCCTTATTGCAGAGATGTAATGGCTTGCAGTTGGTATCAAAGTCAGTATAATTATGGTTATGCACCATTAAGTGTTCGGCATATTTTTATTTACAGGCTTTTAAGTTATTTTTAGGTAGACGTTCTTTATTCTTCGTATTATTTGAATTAGCAGCCATCCTTACTATTTCTTGCTACAATTTTTTGTTCAGACAAAGCTTTTCGTCATCTTTATGGTTGTTCAAGACCTGATGATGTCAGAGATGACGAAAAGCTTTGTCTGAACAAAAAATTGTAGCAGTTTAGCAATTTCATAAAAAGAAATAGATGTTCTTTAAACCTCTGTCTAAATGCCCTGCCTGTCTGACCGATATACACCATATCGCAATCATTACAAACCATTTTGTAAACACCTGTCCTTTTTTCTTTAAACTGTTGTGTTTTAGGCCATAATAATTGTTGAACATTATTTGTGGTACGGAACGATACTAGGATGTTATGTTTCCGAAATTCGTTTTTTAAAACCATAGATATATTATTGGTGTACTCAGTTGAAATAAACTTAACTTTATTATTTTTGTTACGTGTACTGATGACGTTCTTCTTTTTATGTTTACGTAATAACCGTTCGACCATTGAGCTTCGGTACCCATTCACTTCCGCTATATATTTAATTGTATTTAATTCATCTATATAATCATCGTGCTCAAGAGGTATACTTGTCAACCGGTGTAAGAGGCTATTTTTTGTTCACTATATGCACTCCATGTTTAGTTGTTTATTTTGAATTACATGGCTGTACTTCATGTATTTTCAGTGATTCTTTGATCTGCACTATATTTTTCTCCTTATATTTATAATTTATTCTTTTATATTGACTCAGATTTTTCAACTTCACAAATTCTAGTCACTTTGATTATTCACCTCGTAGGTGACCCAACTCTCCACCATTACATTCCAGCATCCTTTTCTCTATTGCTTCAAAAGAATTTCTATTTCATTTTTACATTGCACTAGTATTTACTTTTTTTCAATAATTCCTCTGCTTTCATAAATAGTGATTTCTGATTTTTTCTACTTCTTCACTTTTATATTATACTTTGTAGTTGTTCTGTTAACCACCTACTTCCTTCTCTGTTATGTCTTTCTGCTTCCTGTTGCAAATTCTCACCTTGCTATTTTTGATATTCTTGCATCATGGCTCAAAAGGCTTATCAAAATAGACATCTGACTACATTTTTAACAAATCATTGACCATTAACTCACACTCTGATTATTTATAAAATAACTAATGGCCTCACTGTCATGCACTCTGGACCTTGTGAGAATCCAGGTAAAAAGTAGCATAATGTTTACTTGATTTTTGTGTACCTTTGACAGCATTCTGTATCTATACTTGATAAACCTGGACCATTCTGTCTATTTATAAGAAGTGTTTTATCATATACTGTTGTGTGATCAGTTATTAAGAGCATGTTTGAGATTTAAGAGGTAAAATACTTTTCACTTTATAAAATACTTACTTTTCAAAGATCTTAAATAGTAAACCTTTGAAAAAAGATTGAGAGGAAGACAGAAAAGGTGGTTCAAAGATGGAGAGTGTGAGGAATTGGAAGAGATTGTCATTGGAAACAGCAGAATGGAAGGAAATTGAAATACATGTCAAAATACTGGATACACTTCTTAAAAGACAATATTATGGATTATATGGATTGTTAAATATCATATGATAGGTTGCAATAAATTATATAAAATTAAAAAAATATTTATATCCACGTGAAAAATTACCAAGTAAGAAGAAAATAGAACAACCTGTGAAAGAGATGTGCAATCGAACCATCCAATACCATTTTGACATCAGCCATCTACTTTGACAATACAATAGAAGATATACATATTGTAACATTACATATTCAGTGCCTAATACTGAGCAAAATAAAGAAATACCTATTATTATTATTTTATAAAATAATAATAATAAAAGTCAGTAGTTACCCCATTCCCCAAGTCAGAAATGAATGATAGTTAAGTATCATACTATGAAACATTGTATAATCTTTACACCAAACAATAAACACTTTAGCAATGAAAAAACAGTGTACTAAGTGTTACTATAGAAGTGCAGTGTATACAAAGTGCAACATAGTATGATATATGTAAATTTAAAAAAAGACATCAATCACAAATTGTGATAAAGATACAGAACTATGGTAATAAAACAATAAGTTTAGTAATAAGTTATTATACTTTATACTACTACTACTACTCTCCAGCACTACAGCCCATGGTGAGCCTTGGCTTCCACTACGACCCGTCTCCACTCAACTCTGTCCATTGCCTTCAATCAATTATACTTTATATAATAACGAAACTTTCTCTTGTGAACTTACTTGTCTTTTTACGTCGAACGCGTTTCGGCGTCCTGTCCGCCTTCGTCAGCTTAGAAACAGACTGCCAGTACTTTGTAACGGTTATTGCTTGGAAGGTATAGTGGGGGTGGTGTGTAGAGGAAGGGGATTGGTGTGGGGATCCAAATTATTGTTTGTTTTTTGTATAATTGTGTCAAAAAGTGTATGTGATTTATATTGTAATTGGTCGTTAAGTATGTTGTTTGGTTGTGTTGTGTGGTGTTTGTATATTTCATATTGTTCTGCTGTGTTGAGTTTTCGACCTTTGGGTAAGTAGTGTAATATTTCAAGATTAGTATCTATGTTGGTGTAGCTATGGTTATGTGTGTGTATGTGTGTGGCAAACGCAGAATGTATATTGTTGTTAGATAAGGCTTTTAAGTGTTCAGAGTAACGGGATGAAAAAGATCTTCCCGTCTGGCCTATGTAGAAACTATTGCAGTTATTACAATTTAATTTGTAAACACCTGTTCTATTGTATGTGTCTATGTCCGTGTTTGTATCGTTGATGTGTTTTTTGATGGAATTGTTAGTTCTGTATGCTATTTTGTCCTTGTGTTTTCTGAATGTGTTGGCAAGTTTGTGTGTGTTGGAGTTATGATATGTGAGTGTGATGTATTTATTGTGTTGTGTGTTGATGGTATTTTGTGTTTTGTTGTTTTTGTTTTTGATGCGTTTGTGTAGTTTGTTTATTAAATTGGGGTTGTATCCGTTTTTCATTGCTATGTATTTGATTGTGTTGAGTTCGTCAGTATAATCTTGTTTACTTAAGGGTATTTTAGTTAGTCTATGGAGCATATGGTTGAAGGCCGCATGTTTATGTTGTGTTGGGTGGTTTGATGTGTTGTGTATAACCATGTCAGTTGTGGTAGGTTTCCTGTATATTTTGTACGTGTGTGTATTGTTAGTTTTGTTAATTGTTAGGTCTAGAAAATTTATACTATTGTTTTGTTCAATTTCCAGTGTAAATTTTAATTTGTGGTGTATTGTGTTTATGTATTTGTGGAAGTTTTCAACTTGTCTTGTGTTGCCTTTGAATAAAAGTAATATGTCATCTACATACCTGTGCCAGTAAATGATTTTGTTGGTGTATTTGTTGTTGTTTATTATGTGGTTCTGTTCTATGTTGTGTATACATATTTCTGCCAGTATTCCTGATATGGGGAATCCCATCGGGAGACCGTCTGTTTGTGTGTATATCTTGTTGTTGTATGTAAAGTAATTTTGCTCAGTTATTATTTTGGTAAGTGTGATGATCTCTTGTATGTGTGTTTCAGGTGTGTTGTTTTGTCTGAGTAATTGTTCTAGTGTTTGTATGGTTTCTTGAATTGGGACATTGGTGTATAAATTGGTTATATCAAAAGATGCTAGTGTTGAGTTGTGTGGGATGTGGATGTGTTCAGTTTTCTTGACTAGGTCAATGTTGTTTTTGATAGATGTGTTGTTACTGAGATTAATGTTTTCTCTGATTATTTTGTCTAGGTGTTTGGCGATTTTGTGGGAGGGAGCTTGTGTGTTGTTTATTAATGGTCTGATGGGAATGTTAGGTTTGTGTATTTTTGGTAATGCATTTAGTATAGGGGGGGGGTTAGGTTTTATTTGTTTAAGGTATTTGGTGCTTTCTGTTTTGATTATATGTTTTGTGTTATTTATAAATTTGTTAATCTGTTTTTGAAATTTTAGTGTGGGGTCATAATAGACAAACATCAACTAAACATTAAAATTGAAAATTTCTTCAACGAAAATAATATAATGGAAATAAATAAAGACCCCACACTAAAATTTCATAGAACCATTAAATTATAACATACAAGTATCTAAGTTTATGTAATCATATGAAGAAAAACATTATGTAAATTAAATGTAATTAGAGTTAAAATTTATGAAGGAGTATTTTTCCTAAAAAATGGAAGAACTAATAATATCTTAATACTAGCCTATTTACTAAAACTGTACTAGGTTAGCCAATAAAAACTCATCAATTTCTTGGTTACTAAGAGTAACAGCGTTAACAAGATGGGTAATTGTTAAATTGGATTTTCAAGAGGGTAGATGATACAGAAATAGTGTCCAGCAAATTTATTAAATATTAACGAAATATTGCAACCATTCACTATAGAGATCTGACGAAACGATGCAGCACAAGAAACTACGTCTGAGACATCCTTTGAAACATAATAATTGATGCTGGAATATTCAAGAGCATTGAAAAATTGTCCAACCATCAGATCACTTGAAAAATTCGAACTGTCATTACGTTGATGAGAACGCATAACTTAATAAACTAAAAAAACTACACATCACCACCAAGTAACGAACACTAGAAACAGAGGCGTAGCTAGGCGTCGGCGACGTCAGCGACCACCGACGGCCTCGCACCTTAGGGGGCCTCGCAAAAAAATCACCATTCTAAAAAAAATCGTACAAGTCAGTAGCATTTATTAGAGTCGTCTTTGACCCTTAACCTGTCTCTGAATATACTTATTTCTGGATTTTTTTTTTTATTAATCTTAACCAGTTATTATTTGTTCGTCCAAAAAAAACTTTTGTTCGGTCTTATTTATATTTTTAATTAATTTTTTAATGCAATCATAATCACTGCAATTTTTAAATTACAATAATTAAAACTGCGCATGCGCGGAAATTTAGCGAATTACGCGATTTTATTTAAATCTCATTTATAATATATTTATTCAATTAGCATTAAAATGAGCATTAAAAATCATAATAATAAAAAGAGCAATAATTGATATAGTAATTGTATTAAAAAAAAAAGGAAAACGAACAAAAAATCAATTTGATCGAACACTGAAGAACAAACGACGAACAATTGAATTAGCAAAAAATTTTGTGAAAAAATCAATTTTCCCCCGTCATTTTAAGTTAGTTGAGTCATCTGCAGACGACTCTAATAAATGGCAATACTGACATTTATGGAAATCCCCAGCCAAAGTAAATGACCAGTGTGCCAACCTAAAAAAACGTTCCAAGAAGTATGCGCCATGCCTGTATTCAGGCCAGAAACTAATTTAAAGAAATATATGGGATTCCCAGACTCGTTTAGTTCTGCTTATCAGCCCTATCGTAACGTTTTGTGGAGTTTTGTGAATTATAGAAATTTTGTAAGGTAAGTCAATACATAACATTATTTCATAACCTATAACAACCTATAGTCTGTACCTAATCTGTAATAACCTATAATCTGTACATTATTACAGATTATGTAACATAACCTATATAACTTTGCTATTTTATTTTGTCAATAGAAATCCAAATCGTCATTAATCCTATACTGTTATAAATGAGCAATTGTGTTTGTTTGTTTGTCCTTCTTTATAACTTTCTCGAAGTACTGTAGAAAGTATATGTACTAAAGAAGGTGTTGTGATCGTGAAAATTTTGGGGGTGCCTTACTCTAAGCTTACCGTTTAAATTTCTAAATGTCAAGTAACTAATTTTTACTGTCGGTATATTAAATTTTTGTTGATAATAAAGTGTTCTGCAGTATTAAAATATTTATAAAATTCAAACAATTACGAAAATTTTTATTTGTGGGATTATTTTTTTGTAAATAACGATGATTTTTATTTTTTAAAAATATAATACTATTAATACTTAATTACTTTTTAACAATAATTTATAATAATATATATGTAATTATATTTTTCTTAATAATTAATTAATTGTAAATTATGTAGCCATTCAACAAATGATTGGTATAAACTGAATTTTATATTAGTAACAAATTAACTATATCAACATTTTGTTAATATCATTCAGTTTTCTGAATGATCAAACTTTGTTTTGAAGTTTTAAAATTTGCAAACTATTAAAAAATATATAAGTCTGGTGATACCAAAATTCATGTAAACACATCAAACTATTTTATTAATTTTTGTAAATTTATATTTTTATTTCAATTGTATTGTACAGTTTATTCACTAGTCATATCCATTATTATTATTATTATCTACATCATTAATAGAAATTTAATGTGATTCGGTAAATTACACAATATAGTTAAAAAATTAGTTAATATAATGAAAATCGTTATTATTAACAATATCATGAACTGAAGGCACTCCTATTGTAGGGCTCAGATTTAAAAAATTAATATGATGTATAAAAAACTAGGAAAAAAAACAGAGAAACATTTTTATTTTAGATATACTGTAGTTTATACATAAGGTTATTAGTTACTTTCCATTTAGACATTTAAACGGTAGGCTTAGAGTAAGTTTTAGGTTGTGGCTGCTGATCGTTTTTTTAACTGAAATATTTTTTTAGGTCATGTCAGGCGGGCCCTCTAGAGACAGAGATATAGGGAGGAAATGGGAATCTGGTGCATCAAAAAAACGAGGAAAGCTGAAACGGTTATGTCCAACTAAACTTTGAGTTCCAGTATGATGAAATATCTTAGTAAGAAACCTTGATCTGAAGTTACTTCTTTTGAGTCGGATGAATCGGTGGTCCAAATTGCTGAACCAGCTTCAGAGTCATGTGGATCTGCTGTAAGCCAAGTTTCTGAACTCAATAAAGAATTCGAAAGTGAGAACATTTGTGAGACAGAAAATCAAGAGGAAACGATTCATTTACGAAGAGAGTCGTTTGTAGACTTGGACCCAGGGAAGTGGGTATTTCCAATAATGGATTTACAGCGTCATGACCTTATTCAAAATGGTCCTTATCAAAATCTGGAAATATCCAATGAAGAATATCCAAAAGACGCTAGCAAAAGACATTTTTCAAAATTTCATTTTACTCGAAAGTTGAGTAACGATGAAACGCAACATCGTAGATGGTTAGTTTACTCCATAACTCAAGACAAAGTTTATTGCTTTCCATGTAGACTTTTTTTGCATTTACAAACACAGATGGTGCAAGGAGGCTGCTGTGACTGGAAAGATCTTAGTCGGATATTGCAAAGGCATGAACAAAGTCCAGGACACATGGGGTGCATGTTTAAATGGATGGAATTTCACAAAGGAATCAAACATGGAAAAACAATCGACATGGAAAACGAGAGATTAATTAGAGAATCGCAAAAATATTGGTACAATTTGTTTGAAAGACTGATTGACATTATCAACTATTTAGCCTCACATAATCTTGCATTTAGAGGTCATCGAGAGTCCTATAAGTTAGACTATAGCGGAAACAGTGGCAATTTTATGGACCTATTTAAGTTGTTATCCAAATATGATCTGACACTGCGGGAACACTTGCAACGCATGAATGAAAAACGTCTTGCTCAACATTATTTGAGTCCTGATATCCAAAATGAGTTGATTACGTTAATGTCTCAATCAGTTATTGAGGAAATAATACAAAGAGTCAAACAAGCAAAATACTATGCGTTCATGCTCGATTGCACCAGGGATGTGAGCCGTGTTGAACAAATGTCAATAATATTAAGATTTTGCAATTCCTTGACTGGAGAAATAGAGGAACACTTTATTGAATTTATTGCTGTAGCAGAAACAACAGGAGAGTATTTGACAAATTCAATTTTGCAAGAACTAGAAAAAAATGGTCTGGATATCCAGAATTGTCGAGGACAAGGATACGATAACAGCGCTAATATGGTTGGCATAAATAAAGGCGTCAAAACAAGAATACTTAATATTAATCCAAGAGCATTCTTCACGCCTTGTGGTTGTCACAGTTGGAATTTGCTTTTGATAGATGCAGCAAATTCTTCTATAACAGCCAAAACATTTTTTGGCTTTATAAATAAAATCTACGTTCTCTTTTCAGCATCTAGTAAACGCTGGGAGCTTGTTAAATCTAAATTAAAATTGACGTTAAAAGCTCTGTCTGAGACGAGATGGGAGAGTCGGATTGCAGCAGTAAAAGCGATAATTTTGCAATTTGATGACGTCATCGATTGCATGAATGATCTGAAAGATAAAGATAAAGATTCCGATACTCTGAGTGACTGTAAAGCTATCTTGAATGAAATTTTCACTTTTGAGTTTGTTGTTGCAGTACACGTATGGTACGAAATTTTGCTGCGTGTCAACAATATAAGCAAACTATGGCAGTCAGTTGAAGTCAACTTGAAGGGCGCCATTGACACTTTATGTTCTTTTTGTAACTGGATACAAGAATATCGTAATACAGGATTTGAAAAAGCTGTTGCACAAGCTCGATTGTTTGTAGAAAAAAGTAGTTATGAAATCCCGACACAATTTAAAGAGAAAAGAATAGTGAGAAAGAAAAGAATGTTTGGGTATGAACATATTGATGAACCTATGCAATCTGCAGAAATACAGTTCAAAGTTGACTTTTTTATAACAATGATAGATGCTATCATAGCCGACACTGAATGTGGTTCGAATCTCTCAACGAATATTTTAAAAGATTTGGCTTTATTTATGACATGAACTATTTGAAATCTCTATCAAAAGAAGACCTACAAAAGCATTGTGATCTTGACACAATACTACGGGAAGGTGAAAACAGCGACATTCAGCCCTTCGAGTTTTTCGAGGAATTCCAGCTTTTCAGGTCTAATTCACCAGACTCTATAAAAGATGTAAAACAACTTATACGATACATTTTAGAAAATAATTTGCAAGAAATATATCCAAATGTTTACATAACGATCAGAATTATGCTGACAGTTCCGGTCAGTACAGCTTCTGCTGAGAGAAGCTTCTCAAAGTTGAAACTGATTAAGAACTATTTGAGAAGCACGATGAGCCAAGAGAGACTATCTGCATTGGCTGTTTTATCGATTGAAGCTGAAATAGCGTCTCGTTTAAGCTATGACTCAGTTCTGAAAAAATTCAGTGAAGCAAAACGCCGAAAAGTGCGAATATTATAATATGTTTGTTTAGCTTTAGATGTCTAGAGGTAATTGTTATTCAAGGGTTTGTTATTTTCACAAAGCCATACTGATGATGGGATATGTACTGTATCACAATGATACATAAGGTTAAGTGATATTGATTGATCTTTCTATTAATAGTCGTAGAATATCGTAATGAATGATAATTATATATTGAAATTACATAAATATTTGGTTAATTAATATATAACAAACTCATTCTTGTGACGTGTTGTAGTATAATTAAATTTATTAGCACTTTTCTAACTGAGACATGAAAAGGGCCTCGCAAAGCGGATTTCGCCGACGTCCACGTTCGGTTTAGCTACACCGCTGACTAGAAACCAGTACAACATTATTCAATTTATAAGAAAACTTAGTGTGAACATTTTAAACTTTATTTATTTAACCCAAAACTGTAAACACGTGGTTTCATTAGAAATCCACAGCAGCCATATTTCTTTTTTTGCCATCGGTATGAATACGAGTAGTCAGCGCTCTGGCGTCTAAAAAACGAACTTATTGAATCAGACTTTAAGAAAAAAATAAAATATTAATTATTGTAAAGTATGATACTATTATCTAAGCATTTCTGACTTTCTTACAGCTCAAAGAACCCCCAAATAACCCTGAGATAAATAATTTATTAATTTTACTAATAACTATAATTGAATATAAACTGTTGTGTTATAGAAAAACTTATATCGAAAACTGTTGTAATTTCGATAATAGTCGATCTGAAAATCGATGAACTGGATGTAATAGTTTCCAGAAAATAAACCAATTTCAATCAATAAATACCTTTCTTTTAGGGAATTGACTTTGTATTATTCTTTGTAGATAGTAGATTTGTTACAGGAAACCGGTGAATAGCAGAGAAGAGTGAGAAAGTTAGCTCAGACATCATAGCCTATTAAGTACAACACCCAACATAACCTGTAACTGGTTATCAAATTGAAAACAGCTGATGCAACGTGCGTTTAAATAAAACAATTAAACAGTACACCAAGAGAGGAACTCTCTCTCTCTCTCTCTCTCTCTCTCTCTCTCTCCATAACAACTGAACTGTAATACCTGCAAGGAGATAAAAAACGGCAAAGGATTCCGTGGTTTATTTTTGCTAAAGAATTACACAATAAAAAAAAAAATAACAGCAGAGTATCAGATAGATGTAACATATCAACAAAACATATAAAGGAAGCTCGCGGTACGTTACAAATGACGATCCCAAAGTGGGGCGATAACTAAAGAAAGCTCGCGGTATGTTACAATATATACATACAGTATTTAAAATTTATATTTATATAGTATTTTAACTCAAGATGTTAATTTTCCTTATTTGGAACATGTTTCGGGTACCATCTTGTACCCATCCTCACCCTTCCGGTTTTTCTGTCTGGTGAAGTACATATGTGTTGGTTGACTATTATTATTGTGGCTTCCTGTTGGCTTCTGGTACTTCAAATCGGTTTTATTGTGTGTGATTGTGGTGTGTGTTGATTTTTTGTGTATTTTTAATGTTGATTGCTTTGAATATTGTATCATGTTTTGTATTGATTTGTATTTGTTCAGGTATTAGTTTGTTTTGTGTTTTCTGTTTGTATATTTGTAAATTTTCCCAAATGTTCATTATGGTGCCTTTGTGTGGTATATGTTTTATTAGTGTCACATTGGTTATGTCTGGCAATTCATGTCCTGTGTTTATTGCATGTGTGGCTAAATAGGATTTATATATTTCTGGTTTTGTATGCGCTTAGGTGTTCAAAATAAAGTTTTTCAGCTGTTTTTTTACTTCCATGGTTCCTTAAGGAAATGGAAGTATGGTGATGGCAAAAAACATGTATTCGAGATTATTGCAGATTCTGATTGTACTACACTCAAAACATGAAAAAAGTCAATTTTCGAAAAGTGTCTGTGTGTGTGTGTGTGTCTGTGTCTATCTATCTATCTATCTGTCTGTGTGTCTATAGATTTTTTTTCTATGGTAAACGATAACAGCCGCAAATTCAAACAGAATCAAATACGTTTTTGCATACAGCCCTGAATTAAAGAGTTCTCAAGCCCTATTGTTTTTGGTTAAGATCGGTTAAGGGAAAGGGGTAGTTTACCAGCAACATTTTGTTTTAACAAGGGTAACTATTTCTATGACGAACGATAACTGCCGAAAATTCAAACAGAATCAAATAATTTTTTGCATTCAACTCTGAATTGAAGAGTTCTCACGACCTATTGTTTTTGGTGAAGATCTGTTAAGGGAAAGGGGTAGTTTACCTGCAACGTTTTTTTATCAAGGGTAATTTTTTTCTATGGCAAACGATAACAGCCGCAAATTCAAACAGAATCAAATAATGTTCTGGATACAGCCCTGAATTGTAAAATTGTCAAGACCTGTTGGTTTTGGTGAAGATCAGTTAAGGGAAAGGGGTAGTTTACCTGCAACATTTTATGTTTTAACAAGGATAATTATTTCTATGACGAACAATAACTGCCGCAAATTCAAACAGAATCAACTACTTTTTGCATACTTTCTTGAATTATACGGAACTCAAGGTCTGTTCATTTTGTTGAAGATTGGTTCAGTGAAAGGGGTAGTTTACCAGCAACATTTTATGTTTTAACAAGGGTGCTTTTTCTATGACGAACGATAACTGCCGTAAATTCAAAGAGAATCAAATGATGTTTTGCATACAGCCCTGAATTGTAGAGTTCTCAAGACCTATTAGTGTTGGTGAAGATCGCCTAACCCAGCAATGTTTTATGTTTTAACGAGGGTATTTTCTATGGCAAACGATAAGAGCCGCAAATTCAAACAGAATCAAATAATGTTTTGCATACAGCCCTGAACTGTAGAGTTCTCAAGACCTATTGGTGTTGGTGAAGATCGGTTAAGGGAAAGGGATAGTTTACCGGCAACGTTTTATGTTTTAACAAGGGTATTTCCTATGGCAAACAATAACAGCCCAAAATTCAGAACAGAATCAAATAATTTTTTGCATACAGCCCTGGATTGTAGAGTTCTCAAGACCTATTAGTGTTGGTGAAGATCGCTTAACCCAGCAACGTTTTATGTTTTAACGAGGGTATTTTCTATGGCAAACGATAAGAGCCGCAAATTCAAACAGAATCAAATAATGTTTTGCATACAGCCCTGAACTGTAGAGTTCTAAAGACCTATTGGTGTTGGTGAAGATCGGTTAAGGGAAAGGGATAGTTTACCGGCAACGTTTTATGTTTTAACAAGGGTATTTCCTATGGCAAACAATAACAGCCCCAAATTCAGAACAGAATCAAATAATTTTTTGCATACAGCCCTGGATTGTAGAGTTCTCAAGGTCTGTTGATTTTGTTGAAGATCGGTTAAGGGAAAGGGGTAGTTTACCAGCAACATTTTATGTTTTAATAAGGGTAATTTTTTTTGACAAACGATAACTGCCGTAAATTCAAACATAATCAAATAAGTTTTTGCATACATCCCTAAATTGTAGAGAACTCAAGGCCTGTTGATTTTGGTGAAGATCGGTAAAGGCAAAGGGGTAGTTTACCTGCAACATTTTATGTTGTAACAAGATAAATTTTTTCATGACAAACGATAACTGCCGTAAATACAAACATAATCAAATAATGTTTTACACATGTGTCGAAGACTCAAGGCCTGTTGATTTTGGTGAAGATCGGTTATGGGGAAAGGGCAGTTTACCTGAAACATTTTTTGTTGTACTTTAATAAATAAAGTATCCTGATAACAAGATCGTAATAATCCACTGTAGAAACGTAGATGAAATATCTATAAATGAAGAGGCTAGTTGAACGGGGTGGGGGTAATTTTCTATAAAATGAAAACTATAGTTGAAGGGGGAGGGGAAAATTTTTATATGTGTACTACGTTATCGGCAACAAAGAAGTAGTTTTTTGTTAAAATTCCTTCCCGGGCTGTTTAGCCATAGTCCAATGTTTTCTGCAAAACCAGACGTTTCGGTAATGCCATCGACTGCCATCATCAGCGAAAATCGACTGCGAAAACATGAGGTGGTATACGTTAGTGACCACAGTACTGTGGTTAAGGCTGAAGCAATAAAAAGAAGTAGTTTCTATGGAAATATTTCATTTCGAATATGATTTTAAATATAAATCTTAGAACATGGAAGTCACGTATGGATCTCCATACTGATATTTTGTTTGTCCTACGTAACATTTATTGCAATCTTGTCATTCAATTTTGTATATACCGTTAGTTACTGTATTATCTTTGTTGTGTGGGCTATTTAGTTTTTGTAAATTATTTTTATTAGTTGTGTATGCTATTTTTATATCTGTGTTTTTCAATAGTTTTGTTAGCTTTGTCATTTTATTATTTATGTATGTGAATGTGGCCCATTTTACTTCCATGTTCCTTAAGGAAATGGAAGTATGGTGATGGCAAAAAAAATCGTGTTCGAGATTATTGCAGATTCTGATTGTACTATACTCAAAACATGAAAAAAAGTCATTTTTTGAAAAGTGTCTGTGTGTGTGTCTGTAGATTTTTTTCCATGGCAAACGATAACAGCCGCAAATTCAAACAGAATCATATAATTTTTTGCATGCACCCCTGAATTGCAGAGTTCTCAAGACTCATTGTTTTTGGTGAAGATCGGTTAAGGGAAAGGGGTAGTTTACCAGCAACATTTTATGTCTTAACAAGGGTATTTTTTCTATGACGAACGATAACTGCCATATTACAACAATTTTATGTTGTAAAAAGAGAAATTTTTTTGGGACAGAAGGTCTTAATAATCCACTGTAGAAACGCAGATGAAATATCTATAAATGAAGAGGCTAGTTGAATGAGGTGGGGGTAATTTTCTATAAATGAAAATTATAGTTGAAGGGGGAGGGGATACTTTTTATATGTGTACTACGTTATCGGCAAAACAGTTGTAGTTTGTTGTTAAAATTCCTTCCCGGCCTGTTTGGCCGTAGTCCAATGTTTTCTGAAAAACCAAACGTTTCAGCAGTGCCGACGACTGCCATCATCAGTGAAAATCGAGTGCGATAACGTGTGGTGGTATACGTTAGTGACCACAGTACTGTGGTTAAGCCTGAAGCAATAAGTGGAAAGAAGTAGTTTCTATGGAAACATTTCATTTCGTAAATGATTTTAAATATAAATCTTAGAACATGGAAGTCATGTATGGTTCTCCATACTGATGTTTACTTCCATGTTCCTTAAGGAAATGGAAGTATGGTGATGGCAAAAAAAATCGTGTTCAAGATTATTGCAGATTCTGATTGTACTACACTCAAAACATGAAAAAAGTCATTTTTCGAAAAGTGTGTGTGTGTGTGTGTAATTTTTTTTGGCAAACGATAACAGCCGCAAATTCAAACAGAATCAAATAACGTTTTGCATACAGCCCTAAATTGTAGTGTTCTCAAGACCTGTTGTTTTTGGTGACAATCAGTTAAGGGAAAGGGGTAGTTTACCTGCAACATTTTATGTTTTAACAAGGGTATTTTCTATGGCAATCGATAACAGCCGCAAATTCAAACAGAATCAAATAATGTTTTGCATACAGCCCTGAATTGTAGAGTTCTCAAGAACTATTGTTTTTTTGTTGAAGATCGGGTTAGGGAAAGGGGTAGTTTACCTGCAACGTTTTATGTTTTGAAATGGGTAATTTTTTCTATGATGAATGATACCTGCCGTAAATTCAATCAGAATCAAATAATGTTTTGCACACCTTCCTGTGCTATAGAGAACTCAATGACTGTTGATTTTGGTGAAGATCGGTTAAGGGAAACGGGTAGTTTACCTGTAATTTTTTATGTTTTTACAAAGGTAATTTTTTCTATCACGAACGATAACTGCCGCAGATTCAAACAGAATCAAATATTTTTTTGCTAACGTTCATCAATTGTAAAAGACTGAAGGCTTGTTGATTTTGGTGAAGATCGCTTAAGGGAAACGGGTAGTTTACCTGTAATTTTTTATGTTTTTACAAAGGTAATTTTTTCTATCACGAACGATAACTGCCGCAGATTCAAACAGAATCAAATATTTTTTTGCTAACGTTTATCAATTGTAAAAGACTGAAGGCTTGTTGATTTTGGTGAAGATCGCTTAAGGAAAAGGGGTAGTTTACCTGCAACATTTTTTGTTGTAACAAGAGAAATTTTTTCATGACGAACGATAACTGCCGTAATTTCCAACATAATCAAATACATTTTTGCACACATCCCTAAATTGTAGAGTACTCAAGGCCTGTTGATTTTGGTGAAGATCGGTTAAGGGAAAAGGGTAGTTTACCTGCAACATTTTATGTTATAACAAGAGAAATATTTTTATGACGAACGATAACTGCCGTAAATGCAAACAGAATCAAATAATTTTTTGCATACGTTCCTGAAGTTTTAAGTAGTCAAGGTCTGTTGATTTTGGTGAAGCTCGGTTAAGAGAAAGGGTTAGTTTACCAGCAACGTTTTATGTGATAACAAGGTTAATTTTTTCTATGATGAACGATAACTGCCGTAATTTCCAACATAATCAAATACATTTTTGCATACATCCCTAAATTGTAGAGAACTCAAGGCCTGTTGATTTTGGTGAAGATCGATTAAGGGAAAAGGGTAATTTACCTGCAACATTTTATGTTGTAACAAGAGAAATTTTTTCGGGATAAGAAGATCTTAATAATCCATTGTAGAAACGTAGATGAAATATCTATAAATGAAGAAGCTAGTTGAACTGGGTGGGGGTAATTTTCTATAAATGAGAATTATAGTTGAAGGGGGAGGGGATAATTTTTATATGTGTACTACGTTATCGGCAACAAAGTTGTAGTTTGTTGTTAAAATTCCTTCCTGGGCTGTTTGGCCGTAGTCCAATGTTTTCTGCAAAACCAGACGTTACGGCAGTGCCATCGACTGCCATCATCAGTGAAAATCGAGTGCGATAACGTGTGGTGGTTGTAACTACACGGGATTATTCCCCACTCAATATCTTCTAAAAACCCCACTGCTGGGTTCGCCAATTTATTACCCTTCAGGAATTAGAAGTTCTTTATGCCTCACCTTGGATGTGTCAAATTACCACAAGACGGGTTTTAAATTAATTTATCTCTCTCTTTGTGTACATCCATTAGTAACCCTTGTTAATTCTATAGAAATAAAAACACATGGAATAGTATCTGGTAATAATAATAATGTTGTATTTTTATTAAAAAAAAATTTCTATAGTCTATTCAGTGTAACTATTAATATAATCTATAAATCTCAGGGTCGATTCTCTTCTCTTTGTTTATATTATTTTTAGGTTCTTTTGGCTGATATAAAGGTTCAGTAATTATCAAGAAAAAACAAGTATAGAAAGTACATTACATTACAAACAATAATAATAATAATGAATAATATAAATTGAGTATTAATTATAATAATATATATACGTTACACAATGTTTATCAGTTCAGTTTGTTTTCACACAGCCTCCTGGTCACAGTGATGAAAAATTCCAATGTTAGTTTGTTTATGTTGTCAAAATGAAGGAATCCACTTCTTTTGGTGTTCAATAAATGTTAACTCTTGTCACTTTCGTGGTCCGAAGCCTTCTGTTGGAATATTGTGATTGAAGTCCAGTGTCTTGTTATTAATTCAATCCAAGTGTAGTTGCTCTTCTGTTTGTGTCATCAGTAAGATTTAAAGGCTGGTTTGTTAAGCTGTTTCTTTTTTTACTTGAATCTTATTTCTGTTATAGTTTGATATAAGGTTTTTTTACTTTCTATTATATTATTTTTTAATAATATTCATATGTTTATTGTATAAATATTTAGATTGTTTTCAAAAATTACACTCAACTCTCCTTCTTGGCTTATTATTTTTTAATAATCATCAACAACCTTCTTTTTCTCTCTTTTGGTTTCCTGGATACACATAAATACTCTGGTCATATCTGTTCAAATTGAGATTTAGTTGTCATAGGATATTATTTTTATATAATACATTATTTTACCTTTTATGTACAAGTTGTTTTTTAGTTATTACATCATAATACTTAATACAATTTACATATTATTTTATCTGACAAAACTATGAACAATTTTAATATCAAATATTATAGTTATTTGTAATTTGACAAATATTTTTGAATAATTTATTATTTACTGAACATAATCATCTAGGCCTATGTTGACTGATTGTATTTTTATATTGGAAGACTCATAATCGATCCTGCTTACACTTGTTTTATATTAATTAAATTTTTTTTTTTAATATAAACAAACTATTAATTAACAATTATACTTTAATTACTATAATTCCCTTTAGGGCTTAACTGAATGCACACTTTTAAACCATTGTCTGTGTGATTAATATCTATTAAACTTATATAACTCAACACTAATAAAGAAAAAACTAAATGTTAATGCCAGTATCTTCTGCTACTATGGATTAGTAATTCATTTCATTAAATAATTGTTTATAATTACTATCCACCCACAGTTATTCTTAATTGACTACCACTGTATCTCACATACTCTTACCAATTAATTACACTTGTTTTATATTACATTTGTAGCACATCTTAATTACATTTTACATTTACTTCTAAAATTGTATTGTACTTTATGTGACTTTCTATTTGATTCATTCATTATTCAATAAATTTATTATCATTATTTATTTGTTTATGGATTACTCCAAATCTAACTGGGTACTGTCTATATAGTATAGTAATCTGTCATAGTAATGTCTGTTGTAGGACTTTTGGTTTTGAAATAGGTTCACACTTTTATTTATTTTTGTTTCTTCTTTTAAATTATTTTGATTTCGATTTGTTTAGATAACTTGTTGTTATTGCTTGCTGATGTCTTCAACAGTTGAAGTGTATGATATTATGGTATTAATATTGCTTGGTGATAAGATTGACATTTATTAAACAAATTCTTCATTATTATAGGCAAATTGAAACCTACCTTTCTTATCGATACCAATTATTTTCTTCTTTATCTCTGGAGTTTGTTTATTTATATGGGTGGCTTTAACGAATTGTAATTCTTGAGTTTTCTATTGGTTCATTGTATATTCTATTTATATATTACATTCTTTTATTCACATTGATTCCATACTAATGTTAAATGATTCCCCCTATATTAAAATGGTATTATGAATGAATATTGGCGTTGAGTGGCCCTTTTACGTCCAATTGCTCATCCGAACATTCACATACTTGGTACAGTGCACTTTGGCTGCTGCCCATAAAATAATTCTAGAGTGGTGCCTCAGCTTTCTACACTCTATAAATAAAAATAATTAAAAATCTTATCATTATACATATCCTTGGAATCTTTTATCTTCTGAATATTTTTTCTTATTCTACCTTGCCTTCCAATAACTCCATTTATTTATTATATTCAATATTACTGTTGGTATATTTCTTAAGTAGATTTCTTTCTCTTTTATATAACTTCACTTCAGAGTTCAATGATTTATTAGCCTTAATGTTATTCACCTTTGTTATTCAATAGCTCTTGTAATATAGTAGTTTTAATTATCCTTATTTCTATCTGTTTTCATACTGCAACTCTTCTTCAGCAAGTTCATTTTCTAATTAGTTTATTAAATTTCTCTTAGGCTTTTGTCATTAATATTGTGCTTCATTATTATTATTATATTACTATATATATTAGTTACGCTTGATTTAATAAGATGCGCTTATTTCTTTTAGAATTTTGGTGTCGTTACATGGTATACGTTAGTGACCACAGTACTGTGGTTAAGGCTGAAGCAATAAGTGGAAAGAAGTAGTTTCTATGGAAACATTTCATTTCGTAAATGATTTTAAATATAAATCTTAGAACATGGAAGTCATGTATGGTTCTCCATACTGATGTTTACTTCCATGTTCCTTAAGGAAATGGAAGTATGGTGATGGCAAAAAAAATCGTGTTCAAGATTATTGCAGATTCTGATTGTACTACACTCAAAACATGAAAAAAGTCATTTTTCGAAAAGTGTGTGTGTGTGTGTGTAATTTTTTTTGGCAAACGATAACAGCCGCAAATTCAAACAGAATCAAATAACGTTTTGCATACAGCCCTAAATTGTAGTGTTCTCAAGACCTGTTGTTTTTGGTGACAATCAGTTAAGGGAAAGGGGTAGTTTACCTGCAACATTTTATGTTTTAACAAGGGTATTTTCTATGGCAATCGATAACAGCCGCAAATTCAAACAGAATCAAACGGATGTACAACTTCACCTCCCGCCTTAACTTATCAAAAGTTCCAGAAGCCGGAAAGTCGTTTTGCTAAAAACACATGGTAAATTTATTACACAGTACAGCCATGTGCTCGTCCTCTGCCTCAACTATGCTTTGTGCTAACTCCCAATACGTCTCCAACAGTATGATTCATAATAAAAGAATTAGTCGTTGATAATTATTGACAATTATTAAACAAAAAGTGGTTCTACCCTTTTTGTCCCGTTACAAATATATGAATTGTAAAATGTGTTACAATCTGTTAGATCCATTAAATTTTGTATGGGGTTGTTCTGCCTGGGGACTTTCAATTTTTTAGTGTTATGTCTTGTAATGAGGTATTCAGCTCAATACTTGCTGCTTTAAAGAATGCCTGGTCTCCAACTGAGAGTAGTTTCTCCAAATGAGAGTAGTTCAAGTTATACAATTTATAAGTTGTTTAGTTAATATTTACTTTTATTAATTGCACTGTATTCTTGCTTGGCAATAGTACAAAATGTCTTTAATAATGCTATAGGGTATGTACATTGAAGTTATTGGTAACAGCTGAACTTTTCTCCACTTGTATATTAAATTTATTGCCAACAGCTTAACATGCCCTCTACATGAGGACACTTGTTAACGTATAAGTACCCTTAGGACTCCCGTCTTTTAAATTCATAACTTAAATTGTAGTAGCTCTACTGACCTCTCAGTTTGATTTTCTGTGTCCACTTCTGAAGCCATTCTTTCCTATGTGTATTACAACAAAACTGGATTATTGCGATTAAAATTTGATAAGCATTTTTTAGCTACAGAAAAAATAACTTTATGGCAACTTTGAACTGGAGACCTTGAACAAGAGCATCTTAACTACTCATACCACATGACATATACGATTCTAAAACTTTGCTTACCTCACAATCTCTATTAACTATGAATGTATGGAGTTACCTGGAAATCCTTTGGCACTTTATGATATGGCAACTTAATCAGTTAATTAATGCTTGCTTTCAAGTCCTGAATGCTATTCACATATCACTGTTATTTCACTTCCAGCTGAGCACTGTATACATTTTACAAATGTTTCGATCCCTGTACCATGCTTCCGTCATCTTCATTAATATATCATGTGTTCTGGCTCACAGTTCTTACTTTCTGTAACATCTCTGCTGCTGGGACTATAAGAGCAATAATTAGTGAATGGGCTAATCTCTTCCTCTGATAACTGGTGAATGGGTACAGCAGCTTCAGATTCAAAACGTAACAATATATAGTAGAACTTCAATCAAACGTCTTAGTGTAAACTGGTCTGATTACTAGCAGTTCTGACTTTTTTGCTCTTGTTTTTAATATTATTCCTGTTTTTAATTTTTTTGTTCAGATTAAAATTAATTTACCTTTTTTTCATCCGTCGTGTGACTTCTTATTGTATATAATTAAATAACGCGTTTCAATGCTCAAGGCCTCATCTTCAGATTTCAGTCCCGTGTGGACGTCATTAACACATTAAAACTAAACTACTACACATTAAAATAAAACACACTACACCAAATACACTACAATAAACTGTCTGGGTGCGCACCCTTTGCTGGTTCGCGACGCATTGCCTGCAACTCCTCTACGGTCTCGTCACAACGCCCCAACATCGATTGCTGTCTATTCCTGCTTAATATGAATTTGTCCACAACCATATTGTATAGCTGATGTGATTTAAAATTCAGCTGGTCATTTAACATGTTATTAGGACTGCACTTAAACGCCCGGTATATTTCAAATTCTTCGGCTGCGTTCATGTATCGTCCCTTATTGCAGAGATGTAATGGCTTGCAGTTGGTATCAAAGTCAGTATAATTATGGTTATGCACCATTAAGTGTTCGGCATATTTTAAATATACAGGCTTTTAAGTTATTTTTAGGTAGATGTTCTTTAAACCTCTGTCTAAATGCCCTGTCTGTCTGACTGATATACACCATGTCGCAATCATTACAAACCATTTTGTAGACACCTGTCCTTTTTTCTTTAAACTGTTGTGTTTTAGGCCATAATAATTGTTGAACATTATTTGTGGTACGGAACGATACTAGGATGTTATGTTTCCGAAATTCGTTTTTTAAAACCATAGATATATTATTGGTGTACTCAGTTGAACTAAACTTAACTTTATTATTTTTGTTACGTGTACTGATGACGTTCTTCTTTTTATGTTTATGTAATAACCGTTCGACCATTGAGCTTCGGTACCCATTCACTTCCGCTATATATTTAATTGTATTTAATTCATCTATATAATCATCGTGCTCAAGAGGTATACTTGTCAACCGGTGTAAGAGGCTATTGAAAGCGGCCATTTTTTGAGTATACGGGTGATAAGATTTGGCGTGTATAACGGAATCAGTTGCTGTAGGTTTTCTGTATATCTTGTAACGAAATCTATTGTTATGTTTTATTAAAGTTAAATCTAAGAAATTTATTTCATTATTTGTTTCTACTTCTGCTGTGAATTGTAGTTTTGTATTGATACTATTCATAAAAGACTTTAGATTATCTATTTGTCTCGTTGTCCCATTGAAAATAACAAAGGTATCATCTACATATCGTTTGTAAAAAATAATCTGGTTATTGAATTTACTGGTTACCGAAAGTAATATGTATTTTCAAAATGATTAAGGTATATGTCAGACAAGAGTCCAGATAAAGGTGAACCCATACGAGTCCCTCTTCTTGAATAAAAAATCGATTACCAAATGAAAAATAGTTCTGTTTCAAAGTGACACCAAGAATATATAATAATTCATTTATTTCTTGAGGACCTAAACTGCCAGATTTTTCCAAGTTGTTTTTCAGAATCTCAACCGTGGCATGAACCGGTACATTTGTGTATAGGTTATTCACATCAAAAGACACTAATTTATATTGAGTTTCGATATTAATATCTCTTGTTGGGTCCACTAACTCTGAAATATTTTTAATACTGTGATTATTTTCTAATGTTATATTGTTTTTTATTATCTCAGCTAATTTCTTGGCTGTTTTGTATCCTGGTGCTGTAGTGTAATTTATAAGAGGTTTTATAGGTGTGTCTTCTTTATGGATTTTAGGTAGACCGGTAAAATGAGGTGCTTGTGCAGCCATTGGTTTCAGGTACCAACGTGTGGTATCATTAAAGAGATGTGTGCATTTATTGATTGCATTATTAAGACTTTTCACAAATTTGGAAGTGGGATCTACATCAATGGGTTTTATATTATTGTTGTGGATGAAGTCATAAACTTTTTGCTGGTATGCCTCTCTTGATATAATAACTAATGTGTTACCTTTGTCCGCTTTAGTAACTATAGCATTATTTTCCTCAACTTTCTTTCTAATTTGTTAAATCATTTGAATAGACCGATTTTAAATTAAAAGGTCGTGAATGATTCTTCTTGTGTATATTAAGGGCCTTATTTAGTTTCCTGTTAATCAAAACTCTTAGTTCGTTTTGTGAATTACGTTGGGCACTGTTTTTATCGCTGCCTCAGCATGTATTATTTCACGTGTTAAATGGTTTTTATTAACATCAGGCACATTATATTTCAAACCTTTATTAAGTAAATTCAATTCTCTCAAGTTGAATTCAATGTCTGTTAAATTGGATACACGGCTATAAAACATATGTTTACATTTAGTAATCGTATTATTGTGTTGACTTGAAATCAAGTTATTTATTTTCTTATCGTGTTTCCGGGCAATCGGTAATATGACCTTCATGATACGGTTGTTCACATACTGCATTAAGTTAAATATAAGTACCGGATGTATTGTGTTTAATAATTTTAAATTTGATTTGTAAAGTAATTCGTTTAATCTGGCCTTTTTATTGTACAACTGTCTTATTTCTTCTTTTATCCATGTTACTTCTGCAATACGTTTAACCTTCTTGGCAACTTCTGACGTGTTGTTAATGCGTATTGTGCTATATTTGGGTATAATATTCAACTGTAGGCACTTCTTGTTAAATTTGATGTGCAGATTGGTCTTCAGCAATTTAATTTTAATGTTAATATTATAACAAAAAAAATTGTGTATGTTCGTCAAGTCTTTCCCTCGTTGCCTCACGTTGGATCCGTCAATTTATAACAAAGAGATATTGTGTGTTTTTTGTTATTATGTCGGGTGTTACACTCCGCGCACTTTTAATACTTACTAATGGCTGTTTTCTCTGCGACGATGTTGTCCTGCAAACACAACTTAAGCTAATATGTGTATGTGGGCGCCACTTGGATATTTGTTCCAAGAAATTATTATTATTGACATTAAATTTGATTTCTTAGTTGTTAAATTAATTATCTAAAAAAATGTGAACAAGACAGTTTGAATTGTAAATAACGTATGTTTAATGATCTTTCTTCTCATAAAAATCGTCTGAAGGACTAACACTCAAATTAAACAAAATTGCAGAGTTACAAAAAATTATTATTGACAAGTTTTTTAAGTAAGTATCGGCTAATAAATATTTTATTGCTCAGTTGAATAGCATGAATTTAATGTATGAAAAATCTTTATACTCAGGACGTGACTCCTTTGAACTATCAAGACAAATCAGTGGGATGCTTTACAAAAATTGTGTGATTTGAAGGTGTTTGACATGTGTAGTACAATTGTGTGACAAATGATACCAGGTATAAATGATTTTAACTTTTGAACAACTCACGTTCCGGTGGGTAAGTATTTCCTTCACTGGACACTGTTCTTGGGGACGATTCCAATCTTGCGCCTCTTCATGTTTACATTCCTCACGCACTGGTAATTATTTATAAGTCAAATTACGGTTTTAAAACTCCGCACGATTGAAATAAATTCGTACTGTATCTATGCTTTGAATTCTGGTGGCGGTGAACAGCTGTCTGCGTGGTTTCTCGATTCGGCCGTCACAGCACTAGTTCCAGATTCAACGTAGAAGGCTCGTGTCAGTAAATTGTTTTGGGAATATTGTCAAAGTCAGTTTGTCTTAGCAAATACCAGCAAAATTGATTTCCTCTATTAAAATCGGTCCTTTTCAGGGCCGCTGGATATCTGGCTGTGTGTGTTCTATTAAATACGGCGTGTTGCTGCTCTATTCAACAACACGTTAGTGTATACTCCTTGTATAGGTTAAGTCAGTCTTTTGTCATGTACGGGAAAAAGCCTTTCTGTGTCCTCGTGTTGAATTCTTGTTCTTCGACTTCGCCTTGGACGAGATGATCAGATTCGTAGGTGATGTGTCTCTTGTGGATTCAAAGCATAAAGTGTTTTTTGTGTCAAATTTCATCTTCCTTTTATACTCTGTAAGGCTCATTGTTTTAATTTTTAAACATGAACTTCCGGTATTTTTGTGTAAAATTTTCTTCTGGAACGTTCGAGAATATGCAAATGGAACATCATAGAACAAATTTGACTTCCGTAGAAGCTTTAGAACAAAAACTTCTTATTCTTCATACTAAAGGATATTACTGAAATTATTCTGGTATTTGTCAAACAATTTTACAGAACTACTTACAATCTGCATGCCATTATTATTTTTGGATTCTCTGCTTTCAACTGAATACAATGATACCATACACGATTGGTTTTGAACAAATTAAATCTAATAAATTAACATAAAATACAATTCTTACCGTGTAGTGTTTACACAAAATTCTAATTCTCTAATTATTAAAATACTACGAAGTTGCTTGGTTCTTGCTATAACATTAATACATAACATATTTATCCTTTCATAACAAAATAAACAAATATTAAAACATATAATACATAAATAAGTTCATTTTTCTATAGGCATTACATATGGCCTAGATTTTTGTCATTAGTTTTTGATGATAATTTGTCTTTTTCGGTATTATTATGGGATGTTTTGGGTATTCACTTAGAGTTTGTTATATTGTTTATCTTTGGGAATACCTGGTTTATCCTGATACATTTTATTTTTACTGTAATATTACTTAGCATCTTACTGCTTTGCACATATGAGTTATTTTCTTGGTGTGACAATTTTCACTTTTATATTTAAAATTCTCTAAGAATTAAGCTTGTCTTCAACTGAGCAAGTATGTTTCCATTGTACCTTATAGGATTGTACCTTTTTCCTTTATTTTTTCTAATATTCTGCAATTATTCTGTCAAATATGACTATTTTTGTGATTGTTTTTTGGCCTCAGCCTGGTATGGTATAGGTAAATAGTTTCATAACTTGACTGTTAAAGTGTTTTAGGTGGTCATATATATAAGTATAGTTACATTATATTGTATTTCAACTTTAAAATACAATTTTGTTGGATTTTGACAACATTAAATTCATAAATATTACAATTTTATATGTTCATCACATGTTTTCAGTTTAACACTGTTTTTGACTATTTTAATTGATTTCTAATCAATTTACAGCTTTCTCTATTTAAGATAATTTGTTTGTCTTTGTCTAATTGACATTTATATATAGTTTTTATACTAATTCTATAATAATTAATTTTCACAAAATCTGAGTGATTGGTCTCAAATCCAAAACCTATATTTGTCATAACATTATATATTTTTTATTTTAACTTACATCCTTTTTAATGATGTGTTCAAATCATTTAATACATTTATTTCATTTATATTACAAAGTATAATAATAGATCTTGTCCATTAATTCACAATAAATAGTTTTTTATACCCTATTCAGAGTTACATTTCTTCATATGTAATGACCTCATTTTGGTCATTTCTGAGATTATATGTTTCTCTTATAGTATATTATCAGTTCTACACTGTTCTTTACTTAAACAATATATATGGGGTTTGAATCTTAGTCATAGTCTTTGTCGTTTTTTCATGTTAATGATATTAATTATCGGAAAAAATTTTTCGGATTACTTGGGTTCGATACTGTTCACCTCACCTTCCTCTTATGATAATTTACTTTGCAATTAATTTCCTTTATGGAACGTTCTGTGACGTTACAATATATTTAAATACCATAGATGCCTAACAGGCTTCTAATTTTAAACTCATGTTCTCTGGTATCCAAGACACGATTCAATACAGATTAAAATTAATTTACCTTTTTTTCATCCGTCGTGTGACTTCTTATTGTATTTAATTAAATAACGTGTTTCAATGCTCAAGGCCTCATCTTCAGATTTCAGTCCCGTGTGGACGTCATTAACACATTAAAATAAAACACACTACACCAAATACACTACAATAAACTGTCTGGGTTCGCACCTTTTGCTGGTTCGCGATGCATTGCCTGCAACTCCTCTACGGTCTCGTCACAACGCCCCACCATCGATTGCTGTCTATTCCTGCTTAATATGAATTTGTCCACAACCATATTGTATAGCTGATGTGATTTAAAATTCAGCTGGTCATTTAACATGTTATTTATATTTCAAATTCTTCGGATGCATTCATGTATCGTCCCTTATTGCAGAGATGTAATGGCTTGCAGTTGGTATCAAAGTCAGTATAATTATGGTTATGCACCATTAAGTGTTCGGCATATTTTTATTTACAGGCTTTTAAGTTATTTTTAGGTAGACGTTCTTTATTCTTCGTATTATTTGAATTAGCAGCCATCCTTACTATTTCTTGCTACAATTTTTTGTTCAGACAAAGCTTTTCGTCATCTTTATGGTTGTTCAAGACCTGATGATGTCAGAGATGACGAAAAGCTTTGTCTGAACAAAAAATTGTAGCAGTTTAGCAATTTCATAAAAAGAAATAGATGTTCTTTAAACCTCTGTCTAAATGCCCTGCCTGTCTGACCGATATACACCATATCGCAATCATTACAAACCATTTTGTAAACACCTGTCCTTTTTTCTTTAAACTGTTGTGTTTTAGGCCATAATAATTGTTGAACATTATTTGTGGTACGGAACGATACTAGGATGTTATGTTTCCGAAATTCGTTTTTTAAAACCATAGATATATTATTGGTGTACTCAGTTGAAATAAACTTAACTTTATTATTTTTGTTACGTGTACTGATGACGTTCTTCTTTTTATGTTTACGTAATAACCGTTCGACCATTGAGCTTCGGTACCCATTCACTTCCGCTATATATTTAATTGTATTTAATTCATCTATATAATCATCGTGCTCAAGAGGTATACTTGTCAACCGGTGTAAGAGGCTATTTTTTGTTCACTATATGCACTCCATGTTTAGTTGTTTATTTTGAATTACATGGCTGTACTTCATGTATTTTCAGTGATTCTTTGATCTGCACTATATTTTTCTCCTTATATTTATAATTTATTCTTTTATATTGACTCAGATTTTTCAACTTCACAAATTCTAGTCACTTTGATTATTCACCTCGTAGGTGACCCAACTCTCCACCATTACATTCCAGCATCCTTTTCTCTATTGCTTCAAAAGAATTTCTATTTCATTTTTACATTGCACTAGTATTTACTTTTTTTCAATAATTCCTCTGCTTTCATAAATAGTGATTTCTGATTTTTTCTACTTCTTCACTTTTATATTATACTTTGTAGTTGTTCTGTTAACCACCTACTTCCTTCTCTGTTATGTCTTTCTGCTTCCTGTTGCAAATTCTCACCTTGCTATTTTTGATATTCTTGCATCATGGCTCAAAAGGCTTATCAAAATAGACATCTGACTACATTTTTAACAAATCATTGACCATTAACTCACACTCTGATTATTTATAAAATAACTAATGGCCTCACTGTCATGCACTCTGGACCTTGTGAGAATCCAGGTAAAAAGTAGCATAATGTTTACTTGATTTTTGTGTACCTTTGACAGCATTCTGTATCTATACTTGATAAACCTGGACCATTCTGTCTATTTATAAGAAGTGTTTTATCATATACTGTTGTGTGATCAGTTATTAAGAGCATGTTTGAGATTTAAGAGGTAAAATACTTTTCACTTTATAAAATACTTACTTTTCAAAGATCTTAAATAGTAAACCTTTGAAAAAAGATTGAGAGGAAGACAGAAAAGGTGGTTCAAAGATGGAGAGTGTGAGGAATTGGAAGAGATTGTCATTGGAAACAGCAGAATGGAAGGAAATTGAAATACATGTCAAAATACTGGATACACTTCTTAAAAGACAATATTATGGATTATATGGATTGTTAAATATCATATGATAGGTTGCAATAAATTATATAAAATTAAAAAAATATTTATATCCACGTGAAAAATTACCAAGTAAGAAGAAAATAGAACAACCTGTGAAAGAGATGTGCAATCGAACCATCCAATACCATTTTGACATCAGCCATCTACTTTGACAATACAATAGAAGATATACATATTGTAACATTACATATTCAGTGCCTAATACTGAGCAAAATAAAGAAATACCTATTATTATTATTTTATAAAATAATAATAATAAAAGTCAGTAGTTACCCCATTCCCCAAGTCAGAAATGAATGATAGTTAAGTATCATACTATGAAACATTGTATAATCTTTACACCAAACAATAAACACTTTAGCAATGAAAAAACAGTGTACTAAGTGTTACTATAGAAGTGCAGTGTATACAAAGTGCAACATAGTATGATATATGTAAATTTAAAAAAAGACATCAATCACAAATTGTGATAAAGATACAGAACTATGGTAATAAAACAATAAGTTTAGTAATAAGTTATTATACTTTATACTACTACTACTACTCTCCAGCACTACAGCCCATGGTGAGCCTTGGCTTCCACTACGACCCGTCTCCACTCAACTCTGTCCATTGCCTTCAATCAATTATACTTTATATAATAACGAAACTTTCTCTTGTGAACTTACTTGTCTTTTTACGTCGAACGCGTTTCGGCGTCCTGTCCGCCTTCGTCAGCTTAGAAACAGACTGCCAGTACTTTGTAACGGTTATTGCTTGGAAGGTATAGTGGGGGTGGTGTGTAGAGGAAGGGGATTGGTGTGGGGATCCAAATTATTGTTTGTTTTTTGTATAATTGTGTCAAAAAGTGTATGTGATTTATATTGTAATTGGTCGTTAAGTATGTTGTTTGGTTGTGTTGTGTGGTGTTTGTATATTTCATATTGTTCTGCTGTGTTGAGTTTTCGACCTTTGGGTAAGTAGTGTAATATTTCAAGATTAGTATCTATGTTGGTGTAGCTATGGTTATGTGTGTGTATGTGTGTGGCAAACGCAGAATGTATATTGTTGTTAGATAAGGCTTTTAAGTGTTCAGAGTAACGGGATGAAAAAGATCTTCCCGTCTGGCCTATGTAGAAACTATTGCAGTTATTACAATTTAATTTGTAAACACCTGTTCTATTGTATGTGTCTATGTCCGTGTTTGTATCGTTGATGTGTTTTTTGATGGAATTGTTAGTTCTGTATGCTATTTTGTCCTTGTGTTTTCTGAATGTGTTGGCAAGTTTGTGTGTGTTGGAGTTATGATATGTGAGTGTGATGTATTTATTGTGTTGTGTGTTGATGGTATTTTGTGTTTTGTTGTTTTTGTTTTTGATGCGTTTGTGTAGTTTGTTTATTAAATTGGGGTTGTATCCGTTTTTCATTGCTATGTATTTGATTGTGTTGAGTTCGTCAGTATAATCTTGTTTACTTAAGGGTATTTTAGTTAGTCTATGGAGCATATGGTTGAAGGCCGCATGTTTATGTTGTGTTGGGTGGTTTGATGTGTTGTGTATAACCATGTCAGTTGTGGTAGGTTTCCTGTATATTTTGTACGTGTGTGTATTGTTAGTTTTGTTAATTGTTAGGTCTAGAAAATTTATACTATTGTTTTGTTCAATTTCCAGTGTAAATTTTAATTTGTGGTGTATTGTGTTTATGTATTTGTGGAAGTTTTCAACTTGTCTTGTGTTGCCTTTGAATAAAAGTAATATGTCATCTACATACCTGTGCCAGTAAATGATTTTGTTGGTGTATTTGTTGTTGTTTATTATGTGGTTCTGTTCTATGTTGTGTATACATATTTCTGCCAGTATTCCTGATATGGGGAATCCCATCGGGAGACCGTCTGTTTGTGTGTATATCTTGTTGTTGTATGTAAAGTAATTTTGCTCAGTTATTATTTTGGTAAGTGTGATGATCTCTTGTATGTGTGTTTCAGGTGTGTTGTTTTGTCTGAGTAATTGTTCTAGTGTTTGTATGGTTTCTTGAATTGGGACATTGGTGTATAAATTGGTTATATCAAAAGATGCTAGTGTTGAGTTGTGTGGGATGTGGATGTGTTCAGTTTTCTTGACTAGGTCAATGTTGTTTTTGATAGATGTGTTGTTACTGAGATTAATGTTTTCTCTGATTATTTTGTCTAGGTGTTTGGCGATTTTGTGGGAGGGAGCTTGTGTGTTGTTTATTAATGGTCTGATGGGAATGTTAGGTTTGTGTATTTTTGGTAATGCATTTAGTATAGGGGGGGGGTTAGGTTTTATTTGTTTAAGGTATTTGGTGCTTTCTGTTTTGATTATATGTTTTGTGTTATTTATAAATTTGTTAATCTGTTTTTGAAATTTTAGTGTGGGGTCATAATAGACAAACATCAACTAAACATTAAAATTGAAAATTTCTTCAACGAAAATAATATAATGGAAATAAATAAAGACCCCACACTAAAATTTCATAGAACCATTAAATTATAACATACAAGTATCTAAGTTTATGTAATCATATGAAGAAAAACATTATGTAAATTAAATGTAATTAGAGTTAAAATTTATGAAGGAGTATTTTTCCTAAAAAATGGAAGAACTAATAATATCTTAATACTAGCCTATTTACTAAAACTGTACTAGGTTAGCCAATAAAAACTCATCAATTTCTTGGTTACTAAGAGTAACAGCGTTAACAAGATGGGTAATTGTTAAATTGGATTTTCAAGAGGGTAGATGATACAGAAATAGTGTCCAGCAAATTTATTAAATATTAACGAAATATTGCAACCATTCACTATAGAGATCTGACGAAACGATGCAGCACAAGAAACTACGTCTGAGACATCCTTTGAAACATAATAATTGATGCTGGAATATTCAAGAGCATTGAAAAATTGTCCAACCATCAGATCACTTGAAAAATTCGAACTGTCATTACGTTGATGAGAACGCATAACTTAATAAACTAAAAAAACTACACATCACCACCAAGTAACGAACACTAGAAACAGAGGCGTAGCTAGGCGTCGGCGACGTCAGCGACCACCGACGGCCTCGCACCTTAGGGGGCCTCGCAAAAAAATCACCATTCTAAAAAAAATCGTACAAGTCAGTAGCATTTATTAGAGTCGTCTTTGACCCTTAACCTGTCTCTGAATATACTTATTTCTGGATTTTTTTTTTTATTAATCTTAACCAGTTATTATTTGTTCGTCCAAAAAAAAACTTTTGTTCGGTCTTATTTATATTTTTAATTAATTTTTTAATGCAATCATAATCACTGCAATTTTTAAATTACAATAATTAAAACTGCGCATGCGCGGAAATTTAGCGAATTACGCGATTTTATTTAAATCTCATTTATAATATATTTATTCAATTAGCATTAAAATTAGCATTAAAAATCATAATAATAAAAAGAGCAATAATTGATATAGTAATTGTATTAAAAAAAAAAGGAAAACGAACAAAAAATCAATTTGATCGAACACTGAAGAACAAACGACGAACAATTGAATTAGCAAAAAATTTTGTGAAAAAATCAATTTTCCCCCGTCATTTTAAGTTAGTTGAGTCATCTGCAGACGACTCTAATAAATGGCAATACTGACATTTATGGAAATCCCCAGCCAAAGTAAATGACCAGTGTGCCAACCTAAAAAAACGTTCCAAGAAGTATGCGCCATGCCTGTATTCAGGCCAGAAACTAATTTAAAGAAATATATGGGATTCCCAGACTCGTTTAGTTCTGCTTATCAGCCCTATCGTAACGTTTTGTGGAGTTTTGTGAATTATAGAAATTTTGTAAGGTAAGTCAATACATAACATTATTTCATAACCTATAACAACCTATAGTCTGTACCTAATCTGTAATAACCTATAATCTGTACATTATTACAGATTATGTAACATAACCTATATAACTTTGCTATTTTATTTTGTCAATAGAAATCCAAATCGTCATTAATCCTATACTGTTATAAATGAGCAATTGTGTTTGTTTGTTTGTCCTTCTTTATAACTTTCTCGAAGTACTGTAGAAAGTATATGTACTAAAGAAGGTGTTGTGATCGTGAAAATTTTGGGGGTGCCTTACTCTAAGCTTACCGTTTAAATTTCTAAATGTCAAGTAACTAATTTTTACTGTCGGTATATTAAATTTTTGTTGATAATAAAGTGTTCTGCAGTATTAAAATATTTATAAAATTCAAACAATTACGAAAATTTTTATTTGTGGGATTATTTTTTTGTAAATAACGATGATTTTTATTTTTTAAAAATATAATACTATTAATACTTAATTACTTTTTAACAATAATTTATAATAATATATATGTAATTATATTTTTCTTAATAATTAATTAATTGTAAATTATGTAGCCATTCAACAAATGATTGGTATAAACTGAATTTTATATTAGTAACAAATTAACTATATCAACATTTTGTTAATATCATTCAGTTTTCTGAATGATCAAACTTTGTTTTGAAGTTTTAAAATTTGCAAACTATTAAAAAATATATAAGTCTGGTGATACCAAAATTCATGTAAACACATCAAACTATTTTATTAATTTTTGTAAATTTATATTTTTATTTCAATTGTATTGTACAGTTTATTCACTAGTCATATCCATTATTATTATTATTATCTACATCATTAATAGAAATTTAATGTGATTCGGTAAATTACACAATATAGTTAAAAAATTAGTTAATATAATGAAAATCGTTATTATTAACAATATCATGAACTGAAGGCACTCCTATTGTAGGGCTCAGATTTAAAAAATTAATATGATGTATAAAAAACTAGGAAAAAAAACAGAGAAACATTTTTATTTTAGATATACTGTAGTTTATACATAAGGTTATTAGTTACTTTCCATTTAGACATTTAAACGGTAGGCTTAGAGTAAGTTTTAGGTTGTGGCTGCTGATCGTTTTTTTAACTGAAATATTTTTTTAGGTCATGTCAGGCGGGCCCTCTAGAGACAGAGATATAGGGAGGAAATGGGAATCTGGTGCATCAAAAAAACGAGGAAAGCTGAAACGGTTATGTCCAACTAAACTTTGAGTTCCAGTATGATGAAATATCTTAGTAAGAAACCTTGATCTGAAGTTACTTCTTTTGAGTCGGATGAATCGGTGGTCCAAATTGCTGAACCAGCTTCAGAGTCATGTGGATCTGCTGTAAGCCAAGTTTCTGAACTCAATAAAGAATTCGAAAGTGAGAACATTTGTGAGACAGAAAATCAAGAGGAAACGATTCATTTACGAAGAGAGTCGTTTGTAGACTTGGACCCAGGGAAGTGGGTATTTCCAATAATGGATTTACAGCGTCATGACCTTATTCAAAATGGTCCTTATCAAAATCTGGAAATATCCAATGAAGAATATCCAAAAGACGCTAGCAAAAGACATTTTTCAAAATTTCATTTTACTCGAAAGTTGAGTAACGATGAAACGCAACATCGTAGATGGTTAGTTTACTCCATAACTCAAGACAAAGTTTATTGCTTTCCATGTAGACTTTTTTTGCATTTACAAACACAGATGGTGCAAGGAGGCTGCTGTGACTGGAAAGATCTTAGTCGGATATTGCAAAGGCATGAACAAAGTCCAGGACACATGGGGTGCATGTTTAAATGGATGGAATTTCACAAAGGAATCAAACATGGAAAAACAATCGACATGGAAAACGAGAGATTAATTAGAGAATCGCAAAAATATTGGTACAATTTGTTTGAAAGACTGATTGACATTATCAACTATTTAGCCTCACATAATCTTGCATTTAGAGGTCATCGAGAGTCCTATAAGTTAGACTATAGCGGAAACAGTGGCAATTTTATGGACCTATTTAAGTTGTTATCCAAATATGATCTGACACTGCGGGAACACTTGCAACGCATGAATGAAAAACGTCTTGCTCAACATTATTTGAGTCCTGATATCCAAAATGAGTTGATTACGTTAATGTCTCAATCAGTTATTGAGGAAATAATACAAAGAGTCAAACAAGCAAAATACTATGCGTTCATGCTCGATTGCACCAGGGATGTGAGCCGTGTTGAACAAATGTCAATAATATTAAGATTTTGCAATTCCTTGACTGGAGAAATAGAGGAACACTTTATTGAATTTATTGCTGTAGCAGAAACAACAGGAGAGTATTTGACAAATTCAATTTTGCAAGAACTAGAAAAAAATGGTCTGGATATCCAGAATTGTCGAGGACAAGGATACGATAACAGCGCTAATATGGTTGGCATAAATAAAGGCGTCAAAACAAGAATACTTAATATTAATCCAAGAGCATTCTTCACGCCTTGTGGTTGTCACAGTTGGAATTTGCTTTTGATAGATGCAGCAAATTCTTCTATAACAGCCAAAACATTTTTTGGCTTTATAAATAAAATCTACGTTCTCTTTTCAGCATCTAGTAAACGCTGGGAGCTTGTTAAATCTAAATTAAAATTGACGTTAAAAGCTCTGTCTGAGACGAGATGGGAGAGTCGGATTGCAGCAGTAAAAGCGATAATTTTGCAATTTGATGACGTCATCGATTGCATGAATGATCTGAAAGATAAAGATAAAGATTCCGATACTCTGAGTGACTGTAAAGCTATCTTGAATGAAATTTTCACTTTTGAGTTTGTTGTTGCAGTACACGTATGGTACGAAATTTTGCTGCGTGTCAACAATATAAGCAAACTATGGCAGTCAGTTGAAGTCAACTTGAAGGGCGCCATTGACACTTTATGTTCTTTTTGTAACTGGATACAAGAATATCGTAATACAGGATTTGAAAAAGCTGTTGCACAAGCTCGATTGTTTGTAGAAAAAAGTAGTTATGAAATCCCGACACAATTTAAAGAGAAAAGAATAGTGAGAAAGAAAAGAATGTTTGGGTATGAACATATTGATGAACCTATGCAATCTGCAGAAATACAGTTCAAAGTTGACTTTTTTATAACAATGATAGATGCTATCATAGCCGACACTGAATGTGGTTCGAATCTCTCAACGAATATTTTAAAAGATTTGGCTTTATTTATGACATGAACTATTTGAAATCTCTATCAAAAGAAGACCTACAAAAGCATTGTGATCTTGACACAATACTACGGGAAGGTGAAAACAGCGACATTCAGCCCTTCGAGTTTTTCGAGGAATTCCAGCTTTTCAGGTCTAATTCACCAGACTCTATAAAAGATGTAAAACAACTTATACGATACATTTTAGAAAATAATTTGCAAGAAATATATCCAAATGTTTACATAACGATCAGAATTATGCTGACAGTTCCGGTCAGTACAGCTTCTGCTGAGAGAAGCTTCTCAAAGTTGAAACTGATTAAGAACTATTTGAGAAGCACGATGAGCCAAGAGAGACTATCTGCATTGGCTGTTTTATCAATTGAAGCTGAAATAGCGTCTCGTTTAAGCTATGACTCAGTTCTGAAAAAATTCAGTGAAGCAAAACGCCGAAAAGTGCGAATATTATAATATGTTTGTTTAGCTTTAGATGTCTAGAGGTAATTGTTATTCAAGGGTTTGTTATTTTCACAAAGCCATACTGATGATGGGATATGTACTGTATCACAATGATACATAAGGTTAAGTGATATTGATTGATCTTTCTATTAATAGTCGTAGAATATCGTAATGAATGATAATTATATATTGAAATTACATAAATATTTGGTTAATTAATATATAACAAACTCATTCTTGTGACGTGTTGTAGTATAATTAAATTTATTAGCACTTTTCTAACTGAGACATGAAAAGGGCCTCGCAAAGCGGATTTCGCCGACGTCCACGTTCGGTTTAGCTACACCGCTGACTAGAAACCAGTACAACATTATTCAATTTATAAGAAAACTTAGTGTGAACATTTTAAACTTTATTTATTTAACCCAAAACTGTAAACACGTGGTTTCATTAGAAATCCACAGCAGCCATATTTCTTTTTTTGCCATCGGTATGAATACGAGTAGTCAGCGCTCTGGCGTCTAAAAAACGAACTTATTGAATCAGACTTTAAGAAAAAAATAAAATATTAATTATTGTAAAGTATGATACTATTATCTAAGCATTTCTGACTTTCTTACAGCTCAAAGAACCCCCAAATAACCCTGAGATAAATAATTTATTAATTTTACTAATAACTATAATTGAATATAAACTGTTGTGTTATAGAAAAACTTATATCGAAAACTGTTGTAATTTCGATAATAGTCGATCTGAAAATCGATGAACTGGATGTAATAGTTTCCAGAAAATAAACCAATTTCAATCAATAAATACCTTTCTTTTAGGGAATTGACTTTGTATTATTCTTTGTAGATAGTAGATTTGTTACAGGAAACCGGTGAATAGCAGAGAAGAGTGAGAAAGTTAGCTCAGACATCATAGCCTATTAAGTACAACACCCAACATAACCTGTAACTGGTTATCAAATTGAAAACAGCTGATGCAACGTGCGTTTAAATAAAACAATTAAACAGTACACCAAGAGAGGAACTCTCTCTCTCTCTCTCTCTCTCTCTCTCTCTCTCTCTCTCTCTCTCTCTCTCTCTCTCTCTCTCTCTCTCCATAACAACTGAACTGTAATACCTGCAAGGAGATAAAAAACGGCAAAGGATTCCGTGGTTTATTTTTGCTAAAGAATTACACAATAAAAAAAAAAATAACAGCAGAGTATCAGATAGATGTAACATATCAACAAAACATATAAAGGAAGCTCGCGGTACGTTACAAATGACGATCCCAAAGTGGGGCGATAACTAAAGAAAGCTCGCGGTATGTTACAATATATACATACAGTATTTAAAATTTATATTTATATAGTATTTTAACTCAAGATGTTAATTTTCCTTATTTGGAACATGTTTCGGGTACCATCTTGTACCCATCCTCACCCTTCCGGTTTTTCTGTCTGGTGAAGTACATATGTGTTGGTTGACTATTATTATTGTGGCTTCCTGTTGGCTTCTGGTACTTCAAATCGGTTTTATTGTGTGTGATTGTGGTGTGTGTTGATTTTTTGTGTATTTTTAATGTTGATTGCTTTGAATATTGTATCATGTTTTGTATTGATTTGTATTTGTTCAGGTATTAGTTTGTTTTGTGTTTTCTGTTTGTATATTTGTAAATTTTCCCAAATGTTCATTATGGTGCCTTTGTGTGGTATATGTTTTATTAGTGTCACATTGGTTATGTCTGGCAATTCATGTCCTGTGTTTATTGCATGTGTGGCTAAATAGGATTTATATATTTCTGGTTTTGTATGCGCTTAGGTGTTCAAAATAAAGTTTTTCAGCTGTTTTTTTACTTCCATGGTTCCTTAAGGAAATGGAAGTATGGTGATGGCAAAAAACATGTATTCGAGATTATTGCAGATTCTGATTGTACTACACTCAAAACATGAAAAAAGTCAATTTTCGAAAAGTGTCTGTGTGTGTGTGTGTGTCTGTGTCTATCTATCTATCTATCTGTCTGTGTGTCTATAGATTTTTTTTCTATGGTAAACGATAACAGCCGCAAATTCAAACAGAATCAAATACGTTTTTGCATACAGCCCTGAATTAAAGAGTTCTCAAGCCCTATTGTTTTTGGTTAAGATCGGTTAAGGGAAAGGGGTAGTTTACCAGCAACATTTTGTTTTAACAAGGGTAACTATTTCTATGACGAACGATAACTGCCGAAAATTCAAACAGAATCAAATAATTTTTTGCATTCAACTCTGAATTGAAGAGTTCTCACGACCTATTGTTTTTGGTGAAGATCTGTTAAGGGAAAGGGGTAGTTTACCTGCAACGTTTTTTTATCAAGGGTAATTTTTTTCTATGGCAAACGATAACAGCCGCAAATTCAAACAGAATCAAATAATGTTCTGGATACAGCCCTGAATTGTAAAATTGTCAAGACCTGTTGGTTTTGGTGAAGATCAGTTAAGGGAAAGGGGTAGTTTACCTGCAACATTTTATGTTTTAACAAGGATAATTATTTCTATGACGAACAATAACTGCCGCAAATTCAAACAGAATCAACTACTTTTTGCATACTTTCTTGAATTATACGGAACTCAAGGTCTGTTCATTTTGTTGAAGATTGGTTCAGTGAAAGGGGTAGTTTACCAGCAACATTTTATGTTTTAACAAGGGTGCTTTTTCTATGACGAACGATAACTGCCGTAAATTCAAAGAGAATCAAATGATGTTTTGCATACAGCCCTGAATTGTAGAGTTCTCAAGACCTATTAGTGTTGGTGAAGATCGCCTAACCCAGCAATGTTTTATGTTTTAACGAGGGTATTTTCTATGGCAAACGATAAGAGCCGCAAATTCAAACAGAATCAAATAATGTTTTGCATACAGCCCTGAACTGTAGAGTTCTCAAGACCTATTGGTGTTGGTGAAGATCGGTTAAGGGAAAGGGATAGTTTACCGGCAACGTTTTATGTTTTAACAAGGGTATTTCCTATGGCAAACAATAACAGCCCAAAATTCAGAACAGAATCAAATAATTTTTTGCATACAGCCCTGGATTGTAGAGTTCTCAAGACCTATTAGTGTTGGTGAAGATCGCTTAACCCAGCAACGTTTTATGTTTTAACGAGGGTATTTTCTATGGCAAACGATAAGAGCCGCAAATTCAAACAGAATCAAATAATGTTTTGCATACAGCCCTGAACTGTAGAGTTCTAAAGACCTATTGGTGTTGGTGAAGATCGGTTAAGGGAAAGGGATAGTTTACCGGCAACGTTTTATGTTTTAACAAGGGTATTTCCTATGGCAAACAATAACAGCCCCAAATTCAGAACAGAATCAAATAATTTTTTGCATACAGCCCTGGATTGTAGAGTTCTCAAGGTCTGTTGATTTTGTTGAAGATCGGTTAAGGGAAAGGGGTAGTTTACCAGCAACGTTTTATGTTTTAATAAGGGTAATTTTTTTTTGACAAACGATAACTGCCGTAAATTCAAACATAATCAAATAAGTTTTTGCATACATCCCTAAATTGTAGAGAACTCAAGGCCTGTTGATTTTGGTGAAGATCGGTAAAGGCAAAGGGGTAGTTTACCTGCAACATTTTATGTTGTAACAAGATAAATTTTTTCATGACAAACGATAACTGCCGTAAATACAAACATAATCAAATAATGTTTTACACATGTGTCGAAGACTCAAGGCCTGTTGATTTTGGTGAAGATCGGTTATGGGGAAAGGGCAGTTTACCTGAAACATTTTTTGTTGTACTTTAATAAATAAAGTATCCTGATAACAAGATCGTAATAATCCACTGTAGAAACGTAGATGAAATATCTATAAATGAAGAGGCTAGTTGAACGGGGTGGGGGTAATTTTCTATAAAATGAAAACTATAGTTGAAGGGGGAGGGGAAAATTTTTATATGTGTACTACGTTATCGGCAACAAAGAAGTAGTTTTTTGTTAAAATTCCTTCCCGGGCTGTTTAGCCATAGTCCAATGTTTTCTGCAAAACCAGACGTTTCGGTAATGCCATCGACTGCCATCATCAGCGAAAATCGACTGCGAAAACATGAGGTGGTATACGTTAGTGACCACAGTACTGTGGTTAAGGCTGAAGCAATAAAAAGAAGTAGTTTCTATGGAAATATTTCATTTCGAATATGATTTTAAATATAAATCTTAGAACATGGAAGTCACGTATGGATCTCCATACTGATATTTTGTTTGTCCTACGTAACATTTATTGCAATCTTGTCATTCAATTTTGTATATACCGTTAGTTACTGTATTATCTTTGTTGTGTGGGCTATTTAGTTTTTGTAAATTATTTTTATTAGTTGTGTATGCTATTTTTATATCTGTGTTTTTCAATAGTTTTGTTAGCTTTGTCATTTTATTATTTATGTATGTGAATGTGGCCCATTTTACTTCCATGTTCCTTAAGGAAATGGAAGTATGGTGATGGCAAAAAAAATCGTGTTCGAGATTATTGCAGATTCTGATTGTACTATACTCAAAACATGAAAAAAAGTCATTTTTTGAAAAGTGTCTGTGTGTGTGTCTGTAGATTTTTTTCCATGGCAAACGATAACAGCCGCAAATTCAAACAGAATCATATAATTTTTTGCATGCACCCCTGAATTGCAGAGTTCTCAAGACTCATTGTTTTTGGTGAAGATCGGTTAAGGGAAAGGGGTAGTTTACCAGCAACATTTTATGTCTTAACAAGGGTATTTTTTCTATGACGAACGATAACTGCCATATTACAACAATTTTATGTTGTAAAAAGAGAAATTTTTTTGGGACAGAAGGTCTTAATAATCCACTGTAGAAACGCAGATGAAATATCTATAAATGAAGAGGCTAGTTGAATGAGGTGGGGGTAATTTTCTATAAATGAAAATTATAGTTGAAGGGGGAGGGGATACTTTTTATATGTGTACTACGTTATCGGCAAAACAGTTGTAGTTTGTTGTTAAAATTCCTTCCCGGCCTGTTTGGCCGTAGTCCAATGTTTTCTGAAAAACCAAACGTTTCAGCAGTGCCGACGACTGCCATCATCAGTGAAAATCGAGTGCGATAACGTGTGGTGGTATACGTTAGTGACCACAGTACTGTGGTTAAGCCTGAAGCAATAAGTGGAAAGAAGTAGTTTCTATGGAAACATTTCATTTCGTAAATGATTTTAAATATAAATCTTAGAACATGGAAGTCATGTATGGTTCTCCATACTGATGTTTACTTCCATGTTCCTTAAGGAAATGGAAGTATGGTGATGGCAAAAAAAATCGTGTTCAAGATTATTGCAGATTCTGATTGTACTACACTCAAAACATGAAAAAAGTCATTTTTCGAAAAGTGTGTGTGTGTGTGTGTAATTTTTTTTGGCAAACGATAACAGCCGCAAATTCAAACAGAATCAAATAACGTTTTGCATACAGCCCTAAATTGTAGTGTTCTCAAGACCTGTTGTTTTTGGTGACAATCAGTTAAGGGAAAGGGGTAGTTTACCTGCAACATTTTATGTTTTAACAAGGGTATTTTCTATGGCAATCGATAACAGCCGCAAATTCAAACAGAATCAAATAATGTTTTGCATACAGCCCTGAATTGTAGAGTTCTCAAGAACTATTGTTTTTTTGTTGAAGATCGGGTTAGGGAAAGGGGTAGTTTACCTGCAACGTTTTATGTTTTGAAATGGGTAATTTTTTCTATGATGAATGATACCTGCCGTAAATTCAATCAGAATCAAATAATGTTTTGCACACCTTCCTGTGCTATAGAGAACTCAATGACTGTTGATTTTGGTGAAGATCGGTTAAGGGAAACGGGTAGTTTACCTGTAATTTTTTATGTTTTTACAAAGGTAATTTTTTCTATCACGAACGATAACTGCCGCAGATTCAAACAGAATCAAATATTTTTTTGCTAACGTTCATCAATTGTAAAAGACTGAAGGCTTGTTGATTTTGGTGAAGATCGCTTAAGGGAAACGGGTAGTTTACCTGTAATTTTTTATGTTTTTACAAAGGTAATTTTTTCTATCACGAACGATAACTGCCGCAGATTCAAACAGAATCAAATATTTTTTTGCTAACGTTTATCAATTGTAAAAGACTGAAGGCTTGTTGATTTTGGTGAAGATCGCTTAAGGGAAAGGGGTAGTTTACCTGCAACATTTTTTGTTGTAACAAGAGAAATTTTTTCATGACGAACGATAACTGCCGTAATTTCCAACATAATCAAATACATTTTTGCACACATCCCTAAATTGTAGAGTACTCAAGGCCTGTTGATTTTGGTGAAGATCGGTTAAGGGAAAAGGGTAGTTTACCTGCAACATTTTATGTTATAACAAGAGAAATATTTTTATGACGAACGATAACTGCCGTAAATGCAAACAGAATCAAATAATTTTTTGCATACGTTCCTGAAGTTTTAAGTAGTCAAGGTCTGTTGATTTTGGTGAAGCTCGGTTAAGAGAAAGGGTTAGTTTACCAGCAACGTTTTATGTGATAACAAGGTTAATTTTTTCTATGATGAACGATAACTGCCGTAATTTCCAACATAATCAAATACATTTTTGCATACATCCCTAAATTGTAGAGAACTCAAGGCCTGTTGATTTTGGTGAAGATCGATTAAGGGAAAAGGGTAATTTACCTGCAACATTTTATGTTGTAACAAGAGAAATTTTTTCGGGATAAGAAGATCTTAATAATCCATTGTAGAAACGTAGATGAAATATCTATAAATGAAGAAGCTAGTTGAACTGGGTGGGGGTAATTTTCTATAAATGAGAATTATAGTTGAAGGGGGAGGGGATAATTTTTATATGTGTACTACGTTATCGGCAACAAAGTTGTAGTTTGTTGTTAAAATTCCTTCCTGGGCTGTTTGGCCGTAGTCCAATGTTTTCTGCAAAACCAGACGTTACGGCAGTGCCATCGACTGCCATCATCAGTGAAAATCGAGTGCGATAACGTGTGGTGGTTGTAACTACACGGGATTATTCCCCACTCAATATCTTCTAAAAACCCCACTGCTGGGTTCGCCAATTTATTACCCTTCAGGAATTAGAAGTTCTTTATGCCTCACCTTGGATGTGTCAAATTACCACAAGACGGGTTTTAAATTAATTTATCTCTCTCTTTGTGTACATCCATTAGTAACCCTTGTTAATTCTATATAAATAAAAACACATGGAATAGTATCTGGTAATAATAATAATGTTGTATTTTTATTAAAAAAAAATTTCTATAGTCTATTCAGTGTAACTATTAATATAATCTATAAATCTCAGGGTCGATTCTCTTCTCTTTGTTTATATTATTTTTAGGTTCTTTTGGCTGATATAAAGGTTCAGTAATTATCAAGAAAAAACAAGTATAGAAAGTACATTACATTACAAACAATAATAATAATAATGAATAATATAAATTGAGTATTAATTATAATAATATATATACGTTACACAATGTTTATCAGTTCAGTTTGTTTTCACACAGCCTCCTGGTCACAGTGATGAAAAATTCCAATGTTAGTTTGTTTATGTTGTCAAAATGAAGGAATCCACTTCTTTTGGTGTTCAATAAATGTTAACTCTTGTCACTTTCGTGGTCCGAAGCCTTCTGTTGGAATATTGTGATTGAAGTCCAGTGTCTTGTTATTAATTCAATCCAAGTGTAGTTGCTCTTCTGTTTGTGTCATCAGTAAGATTTAAAGGCTGGTTTGTTAAGCTGTTTCTTTTTTTACTTGAATCTTATTTCTGTTATAGTTTGATATAAGGTTTTTTTACTTTCTATTATATTATTTTTTAATAATATTCATATGTTTATTGTATAAATATTTAGATTGTTTTCAAAAATTACACTCAACTCTCCTTCTTGGCTTATTATTTTTTAATAATCATCAACAACCTTCTTTTTCTCTCTTTTGGTTTCCTGGATACACATAAATACTCTGGTCATATCTGTTCAAATTGAGATTTAGTTGTCATAGGATATTATTTTTATATAATACATTATTTTACCTTTTATGTACAAGTTGTTTTTTAGTTATTACATCATAATACTTAATACAATTTACATATTATTTTATCTGACAAAACTATGAACAATTTTAATATCAAATATTATAGTTATTTGTAATTTGACAAATATTTTTGAATAATTTATTATTTACTGAACATAATCATCTAGGCCTATGTTGACTGATTGTATTTTTATATTGGAAGACTCATAATCGATCCTGCTTACACTTGTTTTATATTAATTAAATTTTTTTTTTTAATATAAACAAACTATTAATTAACAATTATACTTTAATTACTATAATTCCCTTTAGGGCTTAACTGAATGCACACTTTTAAACCATTGTCTGTGTGATTAATATCTATTAAACTTATATAACTCAACACTAATAAAGAAAAAACTAAATGTTAATGCCAGTATCTTCTGCTACTATGGATTAGTAATTCATTTCATTAAATAATTGTTTATAATTACTATCCACCCACAGTTATTCTTAATTGACTACCACTGTATCTCACATACTCTTACCAATTAATTACACTTGTTTTATATTACATTTGTAGCACATCTTAATTACATTTTACATTTACTTCTAAAATTGTATTGTACTTTATGTGACTTTCTATTTGATTCATTCATTATTCAATAAATTTATTATCATTATTTATTTGTTTATGGATTACTCCAAATCTAACTGGGTACTGTCTATATAGTATAGTAATCTGTCATAGTAATGTCTGTTGTAGGACTTTTGGTTTTGAAATAGGTTCACACTTTTATTTATTTTTGTTTCTTCTTTTAAATTATTTTGATTTCGATTTGTTTAGATAACTTGTTGTTATTGCTTGCTGATGTCTTCAACAGTTGAAGTGTATGATATTATGGTATTAATATTGCTTGGTGATAAGATTGACATTTATTAAACAAATTCTTCATTATTATAGGCAAATTGAAACCTACCTTTCTTATCGATACCAATTATTTTCTTCTTTATCTCTGGAGTTTGTTTATTTATATGGGTGGCTTTAACGAATTGTAATTCTTGAGTTTTCTATTGGTTCATTGTATATTCTATTTATATATTACATTCTTTTATTCACATTGATTCCATACTAATGTTAAATGATTCCCCCTATATTAAAATGGTATTATGAATGAATATTGGCGTTGAGTGGCCCTTTTACGTCCAATTGCTCATCCGAACATTCACATACTTGGTACAGTGCACTTTGGCTGCTGCCCATAAAATAATTCTAGAGTGGTGCCTCAGCTTTCTACACTCTATAAATAAAAATAATTAAAAATCTTATCATTATACATATCCTTGGAATCTTTTATCTTCTGAATATTTTTTCTTATTCTACCTTGCCTTCCAATAACTCCATTTATTTATTATATTCAATATTACTGTTGGTATATTTCTTAAGTAGATTTCTTTCTCTTTTATATAACTTCACTTCAGAGTTCAATGATTTATTAGCCTTAATGTTATTCACCTTTGTTATTCAATAGCTCTTGTAATATAGTAGTTTTAATTATCCTTATTTCTATCTGTTTTCATACTGCAACTCTTCTTCAGCAAGTTCATTTTCTAATTAGTTTATTAAATTTCTCTTAGGCTTTTGTCATTAATATTGTGCTTCATTATTATTATTATATTACTATATATATTAGTTACGCTTGATTTAATAAGATGCGCTTATTTCTTTTAGAATTTTGGTGTCGTTACATGGTATACGTTAGTGACCACAGTACTGTGGTTAAGGCTGAAGCAATAAGTGGAAAGAAGTAGTTTCTATGGAAACATTTCATTTCGTAAATGATTTTAAATATAAATCTTAGAACATGGAAGTCATGTATGGTTCTCTATACTGATATTTACTTCCATGTTCCTTAAGGAAATGGAAGTATGGTGATGGCAAAATAAAATCTGGTTCGAGATTATTGCAGATTCTGATTGACTACACTCAAAACATGAAAAAAGTCATTTTTCGAAACGTGTGTGTGTGTGTGTGTTTTATTTTTTTCTATGGCAAACGATAACAGCTGCAAATTCAAACAGAATCAAATAATTTTTTGCATACAGAGCTGATTGGTAGAGTTCTCAAGACCTATTGTTTTTGGTGACGATCGGTTAAGGGAAAGGGGTAGTTTACCTGCAACGTTTTATGTTTTAACAAGGGGTATTTTCTATGGCAATCGATAACAGCCACAAATTCAAACAGAATCAAATAACGTTTTGCATACAGCCCCGAATTGTAGAGTTCTCAAGACCTATTGTTTTTGGTGAAGATCGGTAAAGGGAAAGGGGTAGTTTACTTTCAACGTTTTATGTTTTAACAAGGGTATTTTCTATGGCAAACGATAACAGCCGCCAATGCAATCAGAATCAAATAATTTTTTACATATGTGCCTAAGCTGTAGAGTACTCATGGCCTATTGATTTTGGTGAATATCGGTTAAGGGAAAGGGGTAGTTTACCGGCCACTTTTAATGTTTTAATAAAAGTAATTGTTTCTATGACGAACGATAACTGCCGCACATTGAAACAGAATCAAATAATGTTTTGCATGCATCCCTGAATTGTAGAGGACTCAAGACCTATTGATTTTGGCGAATATCAGTTAAGGCAGAGGGGTAGTTTACCAGCTACTTTTTATGTTTTAACAAGGGTATTTTATATGGCAAACGATAACAGCCGCAAAATCAAACGGAATCAAATAATCTTTTGCACACAGCCCTGAATTGTAGAGTTCTCAAGACCTGTTGTTTTTGGTGAAAATCGGTTGAGGGAAAGGGGTAGTTTACTGGTAACATTTTATGTTTTAACAAGGGTATTTTTTATGGCAATCGATAACAGCTGTAAATTCAAACAGAATCAAATAATGTTTTGCATATAGCCCAGAATTGTAGAGTTCTTAAGACCTGTTGTTTTTGTTGAAGATCGGTTTAGGGAAAGCAGTAGTTTACCTGCAACGTTTTATGTGTTAACAAGGGTATTTTCTATGGCAAACTACAACAGCCGCAAATTCAAACTGAATCAAAGAATGTTTTGCATACAGCCCTGAAATGTAGAGTTCTCAAGACCTATTGTTTTTGGAGAAGATCAGTTTAGGGAAAGGGGTAGTTTACCTGCAAAATTTTATGTTTTAAGAAGGGCATTTTCTATGGCAAATGATAACAGCCGCAAATGCAATCACAATCAAATAATTTTTTACATCTGTGCCTAGGTTGTAGAGTACTCATGGCCTATGGATTTTGGTGAATATCGGTTAAGGGAAAGGGGTAGTTTACCTGCCACATTTAATGTTTTAACAAGAGTAAATGTTTCTATGACGAACGATAACTGCCGCACATTGAAACAGAATCAAATAATGTTTCGCATGCATCCCTGAAGTGTAGAGGACTCAAGAATTATTGATTTTGGTGAAGATCAGTTACGTGAAAGGGGTAGTTTACCTGCAACGTTTTATGTGATAACAAGGTTAATTTTTTCTATGACGAACGATAACTGCCGTAAATTCAAACATAATCAAATAAGTTTTCGCATACACCCCTAAATTGTAGAGTACTCAAGGCCTGTTCATTTTGGTGAAGATCGGTACAGGCAAAGGGGTAGTTTACCTGAAAAATTTTATGTTGTAACAAAATAAATTTGTTCATGACGAACGATAACTGCCGTAAATACAAACATAATCAAATAATGTTTTACATATGTGTTGGAGACTCAAGGCCTGTTGATTTTGGTGAAGATCGGTTATGGGGAAAGGGCAGTTTACCTGAAACATTTTTTGTTGTAACAAGAGTAAAGTATTTAATTTTGATAAATAAAGTATCCTGATAAGAAGATCATAATAATCCACTGTAGAAACGTAGATGAAATATCTATAAATGAAGAGGCTAGTTGAACGGGGTGGGGGTAATTTTCTATAAAATGAAAATTATAGTTGAAGGGGGAAGGGATAATTTTTATATGTGTACTACGTTATCGGCAACAAAGTAGTAGTTTGTTGTTAAAATTCCTTCCCGGGCTGTTTGGCCGTAGTCCAATGTTTTCTGCAAAACCAGACGTTTCAGCAGTGCCGTCGACTGCTATCATCAGTGAAAATCGAGTGCGATAACGTGTGGTGGTATACGTTAGTGACCACAGTACTGTGGTTAAGGCTGAAGCAATAAGTGGAAAGAAGTAGTTTCTACGGAAACATTTCATTTCGTAAATGATTTTAAATATAAATCTTAGAACATGGAAGTCATGTATGGTTCTCCATACTGATATTTTTGTTGTTGTTATTATTTATGTGTTGTTCATTTTGATTAATTCTTAATTGTTCAGTTTTTATTTTATATTTTATTTTATTTTCTATTTTGTTTACAGTATTTTTATTGTATCCATTTTCATAACCAATTTGGTATATTATTATTTCTTTCTTTGTCAGTTTCTTGTTTGTTTAGGGGAATTTTGTACATTCTGTTAAATAACGAATAGAATGCTGCTATTTTATGTTGTGGTGGGTGGTCAGAATGGTTAGGTATAATGATGTTGGTAGAAGTTGGTTTTCTGTATATTGCATATTGTATGTGGTTTTTGTTTCTTGTGATGGTTATGTCTAAATAGTTGATTTTGTTATGTTTTTCTTTTTCTTATGTGAATTGTATTTTTGAATGTATGTTATTGATTTGTTTTAATATGTTATCTGCATTTGAATTTTTGTTACTTGATACATATAGCCCATCATCTACATATCTTATCCAAATGCCATTTGGATCAAAGGATTTTATAATGTTTTGTGCTTTGGTGTCTATGTGTTGTAGGAATATTTCTGCTATTATGCTTGATAATGGTGATCCCATTGCTAAACCTTCTAGCTGTTGATAAATTTTGTTATTAAATTCAAAGTACTTTGAATTTAATAACAAAATTTATGTTATGTTAGCCCAATAAAGTAAAATAAAATTTTATTGCAAGATTAGTGAATGATACAATTATTGGAAGGTATATGTTAGAATAGGAACTGTATTTTTTATGTGTATTAATTAAGGACAAGTAATAACATTTTAGTTAAATTTATGTATGTGTAGTTAGGACGATTATTATCATTTAGTTAATTTATGTGTTAGTGTAGGACTGTGAATATCAGTATTAAATAATTTATTCAAACTGCTAGTGCTAAATAAAATAATTATTATACACGGACTAAATAAGAACTGTAATAACCAAATTTATAAGTAAAGAAAAAAAAGATGGCGGAACAAGCTGAAATGATGTGTATGTTACAAGAATTAGTAAAAAATAATAATGAACAAGTTAAAACGAATAATGAAATTAAAGCGGAAATGCAGAAACGCGATGCCGAAAATAGAAAACCTAATAATGAACTTAAAGCTATCATACAAACAGAATATACCACGGTCAATAAATCACTTACTGAGCACATGAAGCTATGTAAAGCTCAAATCGAAAAAGCAAGAACGGAAATGCTATTGAACATTGGGCAATTACATGAACATGTGGACACGTGATTTACAACACAACAGAACACAATTACAGAATGTCAAGACCATATAAAAGCTAATACACTGTTAATAAACCAACAAAAGTCAGAATTAGAACATAAGATAGACAAAAAATTTTATCAGGTGAAAAGGGATGTAGCAGGGCGTGTAAACCCCATCGTATGTTTCTATAGACACAATGAAGATCCGAATAACCAACCTAAATTTTGGGGAGACGGAAATCCAATTCAGTTTATACAGGATTGCGAATGGGGTATGGACTCTGTGGGTGATCAATTGAATGACTCAGATAGAATTGAATGGGTGACACGTAAGCTGAGGGGTTCGGCAGCACTGTGGTACTCCATAGTCCGGGACAATATTAAAACATACGATGAGTTCATCAAGCGCTTCAAGAATCGGTACTGGAATGAGCACGTGCAACGCAAAGTAAGAGATAGGCTCGAGTTTGGCCAATTTACTACCAGAAAACTCACACGTGAGCAGTACGTAATAAAAGAAATCTCTAAAGTTAAACACCTTAGACTGGAGCTATCAGAGACGGAATTAGTACATAAATTAAGCTACTACTTTGATATGAACATTCGTACAGCCATATTAACCATTGGGGTAAATACATTAGAGGCACTATTAAACATGCTGTCACAATGGGAGGATGTAATGCCCGCAGCAAAAGTTCAGTACATACATGACACGAATAAGCCATCATATAAACAGGGTACACCATTTAATAAAGATAAAGCCTCTGGGAATGATACGAATAAATTCACAGGGAAACCTAAGAAAATTCAATCAATTAATACAGTTAAACAAACAGAGAATAATAATACGTACTCACATACAGTATCAGAAGCTGTGGATGCTGATCCAAAAAACGTGTAAAATGTCACGTAGAAGCGGCGTGCCTAAAAAAGCAGCCAAAAGCAGTAATCCATAAACATCACTATAGCACTAGCACGAGTTTGGATAAAGACAGTAAGATCACTATAAGTCGTAGCACTAGAAGTAGTAATAACATGGGTGATTGTGAGGATGCTTGTTACTAAATTAGTGGTATCTACCCGTGTGATTTGCGGGAAGCATTATTAGAAAGCGACACAGATCACTCTAAAAAAATAGAACGTAGAGCTGCATGTCCTACACTCGATGCATACATAAATAACGTTAAAACACACATTTTAATTGACACAGGAGCAGAGGTATCAGCTATCAGTGAAAATTTTATTAAGAAAAATAATAAATATTTTAAAAACATGGCAATATTACCCACGAATAAATTATAGATTCAGACTGTGGATAAAAATAAAATGGTAGCCACTAGACAAGTATATATCACATTCAAATACGATGAACTAGAAGTGAATACTCTGGTAATAATAATAAAGAAACTAGTATGTAATGTTGTACTTGGAGTCGATTTTCTAACGAAATGTCAGGCTCAAATCGAGTTGGCTAAGGGTTGTATGCATTGGATTATAAACGGTCGTAAATATCAGCTGTACTTGAATGATAAAGAAGTAAACAAAGGTAGGCGACCTACTTATAGTCCAATTGAGATAAGGCAGCCAGATATAACGATTAAAACTGACCACACTAGGGACATAAATAATTGTTTAAATCCACAGCAAATAAGCGAATTAAATAATTTAATAAAGAAACATTCTCATGTATTTTGCGAGCAACCGAGAGTCTCAAATGTGTATACACATAAGATTGAAGTGACAGAAGAATCTAAATTCATACGCCGTACTTACCCCATCCCTAAGGCGTACCAACAGCAAGTCGATACTAAAATACAGCAGATGCTAAAGAATCAGATTATTGAACGTTCGGAAAACGATTTCCTCAACCCTCTTGTAGTTAAAAAGAAAACGGGAGATGTCCGGCTATGCCTTGATATGAGAAATTTAAATAGTATCACCAAAAAGATATATGACCGTGCTCCAAATGCTGATAGCTTATTTGTTAAATGCCAAGGTGTTCAGTACATGACCAGGCTCGACCTTACCAGCAGCTTCTGGCAGATTCCTTTGGACGAGGAAAGTCGGAAATATACTGCATTCCTCTACAAAAACAAAAGCTACCAATTTAAAGTAGTACCTTTTGGACTCGTGACGAGTCTAGCGGCAATTATTAAATGTTTAGAACTGGCACTAGGTCCCGAAGTAGAGGAATTTGTCAGCATTTTTGTGGATGAGATCCTAGTCATGTCAAAATCGTTTGAGGAACACTCAGAACACCTCGACATAGTGTGGAATAAGCTCCGTAAGGCTAATCTAATTTTGAAACAATCGAAATGTGAATTCATTAAATCAGAAATTAAATTCTTGGGGCATGTCATAAATGCGGATGTCATACAAACAATAACACCTTTATCTCAAAAAGGGGCATAAATGGATGTGGGAAGATAAGCATCAAGTCGCGTTTGAGAAGATTAAGAATCTATTTAAAAATAATTTACACTTGTTTCATTCGAATGACGAAGGTACTTATGTGTTGCAAACTGATGCGAGTGATACTGCTATCGGCGCTGTGTTATATCAGCAGGACACTACGGGAGAACATCGTGTCATCTCGTATGTAAACCGTACCCTTAAAGGAGCCGAGAAAAACTATTTTACATCAGAAAAATAAATATTGGCGGTTATCTATGGTTTGAATAAATTTCGGTACTATCTATGCGGCACACACTTTGAAATTCATACAGATAACCAAGCATTATACTTTCTTCTCAGATGTAGATTAACCAATGCCCGGATGACTCACTGGATAATGACGATTCAGGAATACGACTTCACTATTAAATATATTAAAGCAAGTAATAATAGAATAGCGAATACGTTGAGTAGGTACGCGCCTGAATTCACTGAAGAGCATGAATCGGATCCTAGTAACGTAAAAATATTAGCTATGCAATATGAGATAAAGCCAGAGTTACAGCAGCGCTTAGCTAGTATCCATTTACAACAAGACATGGACCCTAACATTACCAAAATAAAAATGAGCATACTTCATAAAGAAAATCCGTGGTACTGCAGTGTTGATAATATTTTGTATAAATTAATTAATGAAAAATGGAAAATTGTGCTTTATAGTAGCACGTTAGAATCAATAACGTGGGTATGCCATGAAAGCTTAGCACATGCTGGTACATATCAATGTTACTTAGCACTTAAGGAGGACTTTGTATGTAACAATATGGTGTGGAGGATTCGCAGTATTCTGAGGACATGCCATGAATGTCAAACGGCAAAATCTCCGAATCTGCACACGTATTTTGAACAACAAGGGATTGTCACTCAAGGGAAAGGTGAGTTGCTATGTGTTGATTTCTTAGGTCCACTTCCGCGAGGTCTTCGCAGATTAAGACACCTGATCATATGCATAGATGTCTTCACCAAGAACGTCAGACTCTACCCTGTAATCTGACCAACAACCAAAGCGGTGTTAACAGCGGTTCTCAAGAAATATATCCCAGAGAATGGACCTGTTAAGGATCCTTAGTGACCAAGGAAAGCAGTTCCAGAATGTGCGATGGTCTACTACCCTCGAGACGAATGGTATCCAACCTATCCTTACAGCTATTCGGCGACCACAGGGCAACCTGGCCGAAATGGTAAATAAGGAGCTGGGACGACTGTTTTGGACCTACTGTCATGGCATACAAAACATGTAGCCAGATTACATACAGTTCTTCGAGCAGTCGCTAAATGAGAATTAAAACACCACGACAGGCTTTACACCTACAGAACTGCACTCAGGTAAGCAACCTACCAGGTTTTGGGAGAGGCACATAAAAAACTAGAGACCCAGAACGTACCGCTACCGTTGCATCTAAAACAAAACATAGCCAAAACCCGGATAGAGCAATTGGCTGATCAACGGGCACGGGTGTTCAATGATACGCATAGAACTTTGAAGTTTCAGGAAGGAGAAATGGTCTTGCTGAAGGTAAATCCTGTAGGCCGTTCTGAAGATAACACATCGGCTAAGTTCTTCAGATTGTTTAATGGTCCTTATAAACTAAGAGAACGGGTTGGCAGGAATACTTTTATCGTAGTTGATGAAGATCATAACAAGATAATTGGAGCATCATTGAGGAAATATTACCCTCGTGAACGATTGAATCCATAAATACATGACCCTGAGTAAAGTAATAATAATAATGATGATAATACGATGGAATGCATCTACTGATACGCAACTCGCTCATAGAAAACCACAAGGTATGAATGGATGGACAGTATATTGGCTGAATGATAATATGAAAACCAATAGACATAGTTGCCATATTGCATAGTATTAAGAAAGACATGAAATGAAGAATTAATTACGTTTCAGTTTGTGAAAATTTCTTGTTATGTTTTGGGTTATATTATTTGTTTAGAATGTTGTATTAGAAGAATGTTTTAAGTTTGGAAAAAAAAATTAATTTTCGAAGAAAATAAATTTTTTTTTATTAACCTGGAGGCTTATGCAATGTGACAAGCTGTCTCATTATAGGTAAATGTGGAGCATAATTATTATCAGCTGTTATGAGTGTCCAGAACAATAGAAGAATGCTTGGAAATAAAATAATATTAATAAAAAATTAAAATTAATAGGATAAATTAGTAATAAGACAATGTAAAAACTAAGAAGATATAATTTAATATGTGAGTGAAGTGTTGTGTAATGTGGGTAACAAATAGAAGGTTATGGAAGTTTATTCATGTGTAATAAATAGTGGTGTGGGCCGGGTAAATACCCAGTGGGTAGGGTATTTAAAAATGGGTATTTACCTGGGTATTTACCCTTGACTCGGGTAAATACCCAAAATCAGGATATTTATCAATTAATGCATTAATTTTTAAATCTGGTACTTGTACTGCGCTTTTTGAATGATCTTTGTAGTTAGTTAGTTATCTTAGTAAATGATAATAATACAATTTCATGAAATTGTATTATCTGATTTAAGAAAATAGTAAGCCTAATTCAGTCTACCAAAATCAAATTTCAAATCAGAATTTTAGTTTAGTTTAGAGACAATTTTACTTGTTGATTTTAGATAATTCATTTCAATATAAAAAACATAATTACTTTATATACAGCTAATTGTTATAGGCCAGCTACAACATCGTTTAATTCAATTCAAATAAATTGTATTTGAATAATATCACAACAGAACCAGAGGCTATATTTGTACTAAGATTGATTTAAGGATAAAGATTGATTTAGTTAAAGAGGGAAATTTTATTTTGCACTGCACTTCAGAGAACTGGCAACACTGTGAGACAGTTCTCCCCTCCACTCATATTTCAGCTTTTCTTTGTTTACAGAGTAATGCTGGTGGAGTGAATAATAACATAACCTCTCTTTGTAAAATGTTTGTTCTATCATAAGGTGTGAGTAGTACCGGTACCGGTATTCAGTTTTCGAAAATGGGGAAGAGAAAAGGACCTGCATGGGACTTTTTTAAAGAAAAAGGTTGTGGTGTGATATGTAAGTACTGTTGCAAAGAGTACAAACATGCTAATGTCAATAAAATGAGTAACCATATAAAAAAGTGTTTCAAGACTCCTGCAGATTTGAAAAAAGTGTTAAATTCAAACATTTGTGCTACTGCTGTTTTCAAATCTTTTTCAACATCAACTCCACAAAAAATGAGTGTCCAGGAACCCTTGGAAATTGACACATCTTTTGAAACAGAACCAGAACCCGGGCCAAGTGCAAGTAGTAATGAGCATAATAGGCTTGCAAGCAGAAATTCAAACCTATCATCTTCATCCTCATCAGAAGTTTGGGGATTACAGCAATGTGGACAATCAAAAACTTTGTTGCAGTCTTCAACCTCTCAGTCTTCACAATAATCACAACTATTGTCATTTGTGGACCACATGGATACTCAAGAAAATGTAAGTACATAGTCTGCTTATTATTCAAATTATCTCAAAGATTATGTGGATTTCAATCCGTTATCTGCCAACCAAAGGTTACGGTAGGTCAAAACCGTCAGGTTCTGTGATAGAAAAAAGTTTAAGTTTGGTTTAAGATAATGCAATTCAACCGAATGTATGTACTGCATTGGTCTATATTTAACTAATCTTTTAAGCTAGGTATACGGTATACAACGTATACTTCGTTGAGTCTTCATTAATATGCCTATATTAATGGAAATGAAATTCGACGTCTAACTTGATTTAATTTTAAACCGAACCGGGCATTTCTAAGTATTATATTTTAACATTTTAGGCCATTAGGGCTAGGTTCTACATTAACATGAGCATGTGATTTATCTTAAAGAAATTCTATAATGGCTGTACACCAAGGTCACCTAAAAATTACAAATATTTTTTTTTACATTAGTCTCTCTAGGCCTACATGCAGTTAAATAATAACTACAAAAATGTAATTTTTCTTTGATGTATATCTTTTGGATGGAAGTTTAAAGTCACGGCGTTAGGAAGAGGCCTATTCACGCAAAACAAAGGACCTAGTAGCTTAGTAGTGAATTTAGAAAATATATTTGCGTAATGCGTAATAATTTATATGTTCATAATATAATTGCTGAGTCTAACATGAAGATAGGCCTCCGAGTGAATTGAGTGGGAATATTTTGTAATTTCGCGTTCTCTTTAAACAAAGCAGAGTTCAGAGTTCATTTCTTTAGTTTCTGTTTTAGAATTTTTGGTAGGTCTGATAGTGTTTCATTCATGCATATTTTCATTAAATAATGTATTAGTTAATTTCGTTGCAAATTTCATAAAATTTGATAGCGAGTTTTTATGTAGCAGTCAATGGCTCAGTGCTCAGCTTGACGGACGGCTAATGGCCATGTCTATAAGATTACGATATTTTGTATCATTGTATCTGCTTTGTGTAAACATTGTTTGTGTAATAAATCTTTTCATTATTATTATTAATAACTACAAAACTTGTCATGAAAACGCAAAAGAAAAAAACTACCCACTACACCAGTACCCACAAGTACTTTATTGTGTATTTTAGTTATTACGCAGGCGTTTTTTAATCAAATAGTTGCTATGTTATCACATTAAGATTTTAAAATACGATACCTTACCCTAATCTAAACTACCTTACCTAACCTTACCCTAATCTAAACTGGAACATAAATGCCGGTCTCACTTTTGTTACAAAATTCGCAGTTATTTGGGTAACTTAAACTTAAAGTTTGGGCTTTAGGCTTTAAACATGTAATTTATGTGTTGCTAAGATCATTGTACATTTTTTCTGTAGGTTATTGGTTTTAATTTGTTTCTGTTCGTGTGTTGCAAGAACGTCTAAATCAATATGCTAAGGCCATATTTGTTAGTGGGTCTCCATTAGCACTCGTTGAACATCCTCTGTGGATTGATTTCTTCAAGAAAATTCGACCATCTTATGTCCTACCTTCACGGTATCGTTGGCTTCAACCTATTTAGATGCTCAATATACCGAAATACAGACTGAAGTAAGTAAACAGTTACAAGACTCAAAAGATCTACATTTGCAATGTGATGGATGGAGCAACTTAAACAATGAATTCATAATTAACTTTGTAGTTTCCAAACCGGATCCACTTTTTGTTGACTTTGTTATGACAAAAGACAATAGACACAACGCAAGGTATTTAGCTGAACTAATTGAAAAAATTCTTATAAAATATGGTCCAGAAAAATTTCTAGTCATTATTGCAAACAATGCTGCTAATATGAAGGCTGCGCTGAACATAGTTAAAGAAAAGTATCCTAACATTGTGCCCCTTGGTTGCCTTGCTCACCTGTTGCACCTGCTTTGTTCAGATATTTTACGCTGTACATCAGTGAAGTCCTTTATGGCTACTGTAATCGATATTGTGAAGACAATCAAAAACAGCCATATTTTAAAGGCACTGTTTGACCAGATCTCGGCTGAGAAAAAAAAGTTCAAGGATAGAGTTACATTAAAGCTACCAGGGAAAACTAGATGGGGCAGTCACTTGTTTTGTATAAAAAGTTTATTGGCAAATAAAGTCGTACTTCAAACACTTGCTGTCAGTGAACAGGCAGAACTCTCCACAGAAATGAAAAGAAGGTTGTTAGATGACTGTGTATTCTGGGTTCGTGTACAAAAAATGGTAGACATCTTAAATACTATTGTACATCTGATAACTGCTTTTGAAAGTACCCAGCCACAGATACATAAAGTATTTTCAAAATTCAATGACTTGGAGAAAACTTTAATTGTACAGCTCCCACTTTCTCCATTACAAAAAGCAGAAGAGAAAAATGTTCTGAAGAAGTTTAAAAAGCGGAGAGATTTTGGCTTAGGGGAAATACACCTTGCAGCAGACCTACTAAATCCAGCTGCTCAAGGAAGCAGTTTAAAACCACTCGAGTTACTAGATGCAGTTAGCTTTGTTTGTGATGTTGGGCGGAAAATGGGTGTAAGCATCCCTAAAATAAAAGACAATATAGCTGACTATAGAGACAAGCAAGGGATCTGGGGAAAAGAATTTGTGTGGGAAGGCATTGATGAATTGAGCCCAGTTCTGTGGTGGAGGGGATTAAGAGGAACATGTGAACTAGCAGATGTAGCTATTCGAATTTTAGGAGCACCTGTGACATCTGATGCTACTGAACGTACGTTCAGTACATTCAGTTGGGTTCACAGCAAAAAAAGAAATCGCCTAAATTCACAAAGAGCTGCCAATTTGACGTATTTATCATGCAATTGGAAACTTTTAAATTGTAAGAGTAAGCCAAACAAGAGAAAGCGCTCTTGTGAAGAGCAGCAAGACAAAGGGGAAAAACCTTCAGAAAACAAAATTCCTGAAGATGAAGATAAAGATGAAAGTGATGTTGAAGATGAAGTTAAAGACAACAGTGATTTTGAAGATGAAGATAAAGATGAAAGTGATTTTGAAGATGGAAGATAAAGATGAAGATGAAAATGGTGTTGAAGATTCAGTTGTGTAATTATCAATTTGTTTTAATAAATACTTTTAAACTATAATCTACTATAATGTTTCTTTCATTGTAATGGTTTAATAAATACTTTCTTACTTGATAATCTTTTGCTTTCTTGATTCTTTAATTATCTTCACTAGTTCCCATGCATTCAAATTTTAATTAAGTTAAAATTGATTGTTGGATGGAAAAGAGCTTACATTTCATCATGTCTTTAAGAGTGTTAATTTATGATTATTCAAATTGAAATTCTGTTCAATTTGGAAAAAATAAAACAACCACTGTCGTAAGTACTTGGTTGTTCATGCCAAAATTTAGAATGCAACAGCTGATGAGCTGAATAAATTATATACTGCCATATTCAGTTGGGTTTTAGAACACAAATATAATAATAAAAATATAATTAATATGTATACAGTCATGCCTTAAATGATTTTTATAAATACCCTGGTATTTACCCATTTTGGGTATTTACCCGGGTAAATACCCAGGGTATTTACCTTGAATTTTAAATACCCGGGTGTTTTACATCAATAGTAATAAAGCATTGTTCTAGAAGATTCAAGAACAAGGAAGTCGGCGAGCACGTGGCCGCTCCTGAATACAATAGCGTATATAGAAAATACGCCTATGCACATATCGGCGGTGACGTCATTCAGCAGCGTGGCAGCATACATTAAGCTGCATTATAAAAGCAGTAGCCAGTCTTCTCTTTTCACTCTCTGAAAGCCGTCATACAGTACTCAGCGAAAGCAGTCGCGGTGGGCATCGATTCCAGTCAACATCAATTCAGGCAGTCCTTGGGCCGTATAGTCGTGATAGCAGCGAGTGTCAGCAGGAAACCAACACGGAGTTCGAGATAGTCGACTACCGTTCCTGAGCTTCATTTTGCTGATCGTGGCGGCTGGGATACGGAGACCTAGAGCAAGGCAGTTCCTGGAGGCGGTTGCTGGAATGTGGAACCAAGATGACGGATCGCTGGAGGCCGGATCGAGATCGTCGACCGGGAGGACAATGAAGACAACAGAACAGGGAAGCCAAATTTAAATAAATTTGTTATCAAATTATAAAACTTTATAGGGTAAAGCAAAAGAACATTGATTTAAAAATTAATTTCGTTTAAAGGAGACTTTGAACAGTTAAAAATTTACAGCACTGTTTAAATAAAGAGAACATTTATTTAAAGATATTTTCAAAGCAGATTTTTGAACTCGAATAAATTAATTTTGTGTCAAATAACGAAAGAACATTTTAATATAAAAATGTGTAAAAGAAAGGACAATAAATGTATAAAATTTCACTAATTGTGCATTCTTTTCTCCAATTCTGGTCTGGGCTATAACCTGTTACCTTGCAATATATAATACATGACATTTTGCCATGCATCTTGTTGACAGAAATATACTTTACTACTCCTACCAAAAGTACCAAGAAACATGATAGTTTTGTTTCAAGAACTAATTATTTAACTACTTAGTTAAATACTATTTATTTCTTTTATTATTTAATTAATGTTAACTAAGACTCTAATAATTATGTTTATTAAAGTTAAAGAAATGTTAATAATAGTTATGTAAGGAGGACAATGTTTTGGAAACTATTTACAGTGTTTTGTTGTATTTATAAAAACTGGATTGTATACCTTAGGTTAATAAGAATTACCATAGGTTACGAATAGTTATTAGTAATTAATTTTGCTATATTGATTAATATTATATGTGGTAATATAAATAACACAAATGTTAATATTAATAGGAGAGTACCAAAATAATAATAATAATAATAGCCTTGTGATATTTCGTTTTATTGATATTAATATTGAAATATAAATTTTAAAATATTAAAGATACTGTCCACTGTATTTACTGAATTCTTCGGGCGCCATCTTGCCAACTGCAAGAAAATAATTTACCAAGGTTCGTATCAGCGAACTAGGAGAACAGAATTGGTTGTTTGAAATGACTACTTCGCTCTACTATACTCAAACAAACTTGTGTTTATTCATAATTTAGTTTTACTGTTGCATTTTAACGACAATGACAAAATTACTCCTCTTTTATACTTTTACTATTTTAACATTGACAGTGTACATGCTTTATTCTGACTACAACTTTCAAAACATTATTGATAATTAAACTGTTGAACACTAAAACAAATGCTGTAAAGAAATAATACTCAACTAATTTTTCTTAACTTAAACCAGCGCTTTTGTAATTACGTAATTCAAACTCACCCATACACACTCACACACTTTCACATTAAACAAGTTATATTCCCATTAGAGCTCATATTTTAAATTAATTTTCCCCCTCTGTTCTTGTATTGTATGAAAATAATAAAATTTGTTAATTTACTTTCCTGTTATTACGTTGAAGGTACCCTCCTTCAATGTCTTCTCGTATACACACACTGATTTATTGCCGAACTGTTACATGATTATTTACTTATTAATTTCTCACTGTATCTATTCGGTTTCAAAAATACTGTTTTAGATGATCAAATCTTAAAAATTTTTACATTTTTTATTGTATGCGGGCCCGCACTTACGTTTCGAAACTTTATAGATACCACTCGCGCGAGTGATGAAGTTGGACTGCCGAGAAATAGGCGCTATTTTTGTGAAGCAACTGTTGTTGGATATTCAATTCTTATTGGTGAACAGTTTGTATCCTTGCGCCAGTGGACTGTTTTTGGCCTGTTGACAAAACTGGTGACACACATCGTTATATAATTTGCTGACACAACCCATCGCCTGATGTCTGGTTGTGTAACGTGTTTACAGATCTTGTTACATAACGTGTTTACGTTTTCCGGGTTCGTCATTGTCCTTGAACTGATTCTGGTACATTTGCAGTTGTTATTAAACTGCCCACACAATATTAAACAATTCTCACAGTCAATGCTGCCACTTTGCGATCGCTTCCAAATAATAAATTTACCGTTCTTTATAAATTTTTGTTCCTAATGAAGATTTTTATTTATTTATTACAAAAAATATACAAATTTCTTTAGATTGCCCCAGGTATGCCCAAAAATGCCCCGCTACAATACCCCCTCAATGAGATATTTTATGCCGAAGCATAAAAAATCTCATTGACACATTCATACTTGCTAAAGGGATCAGCCAGGATATGTCGCCACAACCCCCTGTACGGTTTACAAAAAAAAAAAAAAATAATAATCAACTCACCCTTGGTCCGGTGACTGTGACCGCATCTGCATGACAATACTGGACTTCTCTCTCGAGATCCCAACACCGTAGAGTCAGACAGATACTCAACGCCCCTGCTCTGACGCGCAGGCCAGCTCAGGTCCGCCGCCACAGCATCACCAAACACTGAAACAACAAATCAAAATATTAAATAGTGGCCTTATACAACACCATATCCCCAACTGATATGTTTCCCCCTAGCGGTGCTGGTTTGCGCTAAGAAGCACTGGTTTTGTTTTTCATTTATCACTAACATGTATATATCATAACATATTTACCAACTATATATATATACCCCTCTTAAAATTCCATCTACTTACCCTTATTAACTTTACCCCAAAATTCAAAATCATTGCCCTGATTCCCATCAGGATTTAAGCAAACAGACGACTGACTTATTAACATTTCCCATTACCATATTACATTTCTCTCATCCCCAATTTAAAAATGCATTTAAAATAGTTAACTTCATAAAGTTCTCTTAAACTAACAAACACAATATAACATAAGAAAATATAATACACTTCTAATTCACATTAAAATAAACAATTGGTATTTAAAATGTTACACACATTAAGTTGGCATATGAAATCAGAAAATTACTTTTAAACTTGATTTACTCTTATTAATTCGTTTCTCAAAATTACAAAATTTTTTATTTTATTTATTTATTTATTTTTTTTTTCAATCATGGCCATCATTATTCCATTTCATTACTTTGGGTGATTCTACGTTACTCATTATAATTTACTTTATCCACTTGGCATTTACTCATAATCTTACCCCTTTTATTACTCTAACGTTCCCTTACAAAATCTCTAACCAGTATGACACCCCACTATCAAAATTTTACTAACCCTTCTCTACCTCTAACTACTTACTACTTTAACTCCAATCGCCACCTTCTACTCTTATAAAAAAAAAAATACTCTCTAACCCTTTGTACATAGGATACGTGTTTCCTTCCCAAAACTCATTCCCTTATGTTGGTCCCTGGACTCACCCTAGGTAACCCTTTCCGGCGCCAATCGGTCCCTATCCCGTCCCAACCCTTATGTTGCGGACTCCCACATTACACTACCACTACTACAAAATTGCCATCCCCAAAAAATCTCACTCTCATAACTTCACTACAATTACAACAAATTAACATCAACAAAATAAACAATATATCGCTCAAAACTCTACATAAAATCTCCATTTCTACTGTGTCTCCACTTACTTCTCAAAATTCTATAACATACATTAACTCAGAACAACATTGCATTATTTCCATTTCCACTATTACTTTAACTTTTACTTCGATTTGGACAAATCTATGTCCCACAAAATTCAACTTGAACCGATTCAAACATTTTATTCAACTAATTACTATCACCCATTTCTATCTTTTACAACCCATTGCAAATTTTACCTATCACAACTATTTTTCATTTTATTTTTAAATCTATAAACACATTGAAAACATATTATTATATTTTTATAATACTTATTCCTAACATACTAATGCAATCAACACAATAAGACATAATAACACAATATAAGAAGTATTTAGTGCATCTATTTTTTAAATTCAAACAAAATTATTGAGTAGCAAATCATCATTATTAATTAAAATATATCAAATTTTTAATACGTTATCCCCTTGGATAACCTCCCAGCCACACACATCTTGTATAAGGCATCACATAACATAATACACAAATATACATTGAACCAACAATTCTCTTTTAACTAATTTATCTAAAAATTTATAAACATTATTTAAAATTTTTCATTAACTGTTTTTATTTATCATCATTATTGACTTATCCTGTGTTGCAATCAGCTTTTCAAAATTGCTTAAAATTTATTATTAACATATATTTTTAATCATTAAGTTATTCCACAAAATAGACCATTTAACATTTATTTACTTATTAATTATTATTAAATCAAAATCTCACCAAACAATTTAATTACCTTATAAAATTCAAACACATAATATTCAATCACACTATCTAAACATCTCCACTTATTTAATTCAATTTATTATTAAAATTGAATATTCATTTGATTATTAAAACATATTTCAATTATCAACATTCTACAAATCATTAACTATTGTCTTCATAATTATTTTGTTATTTAATTAGAGTGCAAAAATATTAATAATATTATTATTATTAATACAACATTTTCTAAAACATATACACATTACTTTTCTAACATTTCACAATACACACAAATGAATTCAATATTATTTACAAAATATGCGTCAAAACTGTTCAAGTGTATCTCACTTCAGATGTCCAAATCAGCAAGGTCATTACCAAAAATTTACAATATTTAAAATGTCCCAACACTGATCTTTTAGCTCACCCTCCATCGTCATATATATATCTAGTGTATTTGTAACATTCATCATTTTTATCAACACACAAATTATGATAATCATTACTATCATAATAATCTATCAACTCTATTTCATCCATTGTACCACTATAAATCTTGTCACCATAGGTTAGGATTGTCCCGTCTATATCAGGGTTATTTGTTAATGTCAGGTGAATTTTCTCATCTTTGTATTCCTCAACTACTACGTCAGGTAAGTCATTATAGTCAGGTAAGATATTATCAAAATTATTCTCTGTCTCTCTTTCAACAGGTACGTATTTCACATGATTCATCGTCACCCCTTTTATTAATTTTCTCAATTCATCATACTTTCTTTCTAACTTATATATTTCTACTTCATTCTCAACATATAACTCTCTTTCTTCATAGCACCACATCACACTCTCACAATTATTACGGACAGAGGGTACAACATTATACAACATTACTTCATTTAACAATAAGGGTCTCTTACCCTGAAAAAACAACATTAAATCATCATCATCATTATAAACAATAAGGGGAAAATTTGCCCTCTGTCCCCATTCAATTACTACATTATTCTTCCACTCTCTTTCTATTTCATAAACACTCATTAACATTTCATTATCGCATTCTAAAACTTCATCAGCACTATTTGTTATTATATTTTCATCATTATTCTTCACCCCCACTATACTCTCAAAATTGTCTACCATTTCGTCATTTTTACATTTTGTCTTACTTAAAACATTGTCACCTAATTTCTCGAACTTCTGTTCTAACTTATTTAAACTGTTTCTTATTATTTCGTTAGTGCTTTCTAACTGTTTATTCATTTCTTGTATTTCATGTTTCAACTCTTCAAAACTATTCTTTTGAATATCGAACTTTTCATTGATACTACTTTTGAACTCTTGCATATCGTTTTTCTGTTCATTAAAAAGCAATTTCATCATCTTAATCATATCATTATCTTCAGCCGTTTTATTCGCGACTGGTGTTGAGTGAACACCTTCATGCATGATTTGAGATTCAGTTATGCTTATCTGGCTTTCATCTACACTGTCAGTGACGCCGACAGTTTCATGATTGTCTGCCATTTTACTTAAAAAAATTTTTTATATATATTTCTTAGCACAATATTATTTTGTCATACATAATTATTATTGAGAAAAGGAAAAAAAAATGTTCTGCTCACTCATACTACAAAACATGACATAACCTTATTCTATACGTCTATTTTACGTATGCAAAAAAAATTTATTTTACCTTAAACAACCATTCTGCTTTCCCCGTAGGCCGTATTTTATATAAATTTATTGATATAAAATTGTCCCTGCGTTCGGAAGCCAAATGTGATTTTTCATTTTATTGATATTAATATTGAAATATAAATTTTAAAATATTAAAGATACTGTCCACTGTATTTACTGAATTCTTCGGGCGCCATCTTGCCAACTGCAAGAAAATAATTTACCAAGGTTCGTATCAGCGAACTAGGAGAACAGAATTGGTTGTTTGAAATGACTACTTCGCTCTACTATACTCAAACAAACTTGTGTTTATTCATAATTTAGTTTTACTGTTGCATTTTAACGACAATGACAAAATTACTCCTCTTTTATACTTTTACTATTTTAACATTGACAGTGTACATGCTTTATTCTGACTACAACTTTCAAAACATTATTGATAATTAAACTGTTGAACACTAAAACAAATGCTGTAAAGAAATAATACTCAACTAATTTTTCTTAACTTAAACCAGCGCTTTTGTAATTACGTAATTCAAACTCACCCATACACACTCACACACTTTCACATTAAACAAGTTATATTCCCATTAGAGCTCATATTTTAAATTAATTTTCCCCCTCTGTTCTTGTATTGTATGAAAATAATAAAATTTGTTAATTTACTTTCCTGTTATTACGTTGAAGGTACCCTCCTTCAATGTCTTCTCGTATACACACACTGATTTATTGCCGAACTGTTACATGATTATTTACTTATTAATTTCTCACTGTATCTATTCGGTTTCAAAAATACTGTTTTAGATGATCAAATCTTAAAAATTTTTACATTTTTTATTGTATGCGGGCCCGCACTTACGTTTCGAAACTTTATAGATACCACTCGCGCGAGTCAATGTAACTAGAATATAAGGTAGGCCACTCCGGCCAATTACTCTCTCATTGGTTGCTTCGCTGTGACGTGAAATGGTGGAAGAAATACGTGCGAGTCTTGATTTACCATGCAATCTTAGCTGAGACAATGTCCTACTTAGCATCTCTCTGCTGTTTACACGAAATATTAACAATAATTGTAATGAGCTATTCATATAGAAAAAGGATCAAACAACAAGATAAAATGGTTTGCGGCAAAAAATAATGGTAAAATCTATTTCTACATTTAATAGAAAAGTAAGCAAGTCTGTCCACATACAACATTGACAAAATGGCACAAGATGTAAAATTAAGTCGGAAAGGAGGCGATATTATATATATATATATATATATATATCATTTTTTATTATTCGTTAATTTTATATTAATAGAATTATTTCGATTGTTATTAATTTACTTAGAAACCTCTGATGATACTGATATTTTTCAGTGAAACGTGCGTCAGGTGTTAAAAAGAATATACGAAATTATACTACTTGCAGAAGAAACAAATTGAAAACATCACAAATTTTATATATATATAATATTATATATAATAACAGTAATATATAATATTATATATATAATATGCCTGCCTGGGTGGGTGCGCGTACGTGCACACGCGTGCGTGTATAAACATTTCTATGTAGTATAATATATTTGAAACAAGCTTCCAATTATTATAATTATAATCAATATCATAATCATTTTCTTTATCTACATTTTCATTGTTATAACGTTAAAAACTGAAGCTAGTACGTTTAGTTGTACACATAAATACTTTTATCAACGAAATGAAAATGGTTATTTAGTTGATACATACCTTCATAGGTGACTTAAATTTTTGAAGACGAAGCTACCCAGAGCCGACTCTTTGTTGCTGCATACTTTTCAAGTGACTTGAGTTTGAGCTGTTTGTTCAGATGGCGGATTCTGATGAATGTTCTTGTCCTGACGTACAGACAAATGACTTTCTCGTCCACCTCTGGAAATTTAGATTTGAGTAAGGTGGCCAAATAAGAGATAACTTTCACTTGTTTTGATACTGTACGTCCGTGGAAAGAAGTAAAAACTATCTCAAACTGAATCAGTTTTTGTAACCACTCGTCTGACGGATGGGTAAGCCCCCCCTTTGATATAATCGATATCCAGTCATGACTATGTTCCCCGGAAAGACACAATGTTTCGCCTCTCACACCTAGACTTTCATCAATGAAGCGGCACTTGAATGCGATGTACCCGGCCAGATATTTTAAGGCATCTTGAGGAACATCGTTGTCACTTGCAGACGGGGCCAAGTCCTCTGTTTTTAACAATTCTGCTTCGTCGGTGTCATTATTCGGAGAACTTGGTATTAACGTATGTTCAACTATGTCTATGCATAGTTCATTGGTAACAAACTGGATGAAATCCTCGTCAGAGTCATTTGATTCCATAACTTCGGTGGAATGAATGCTACCATCCTCAGCCACAGACGCACTTCCAGATAACGGTATATCGTCCGTGCTACCCGTTAAAAGTAAGAGCCGAATTCTGTTGCGCACTTCAAAGGGAGTGGGATTATTATAAAAGACGCCTAATCCCCGAACGTACTAGCTTCAGTTTTTAACGTTATAACAATGAAAATGTAGATAAAGAAAATGATTATGATATTGATTATAATTATAATAATTGGAAGCTTGTTTCAAATATATTATACTACATAGAAATGTTTATACACGCACGCGTGTGCACGTACGCGCACCCACCCAGGCAGGCATATTATATATATAATATTATATATTACTGTTATTATATATAATATTATATATATATAAAATTTGTGATGTTTTCAATTTGTTTCTTCTGCAAGTAGTATAATTTCGTATATTCTTTTTAACACCTGACGCACGTTTCACTGAAAAATATCAGTATCATCAGAGGTTTCTAAGTAAATTAATAACAATCGAAATAATTCTATTAATATAAAATTAACGAATAATAAAAAATGATATATATATATATATATATAATATCGCCTCCTTTCCGACTTAATTTTACATCTTGTGCCATTTTGTCAATGTTGTATGTGGACAGACTTGCTTACTTTTCTATTAAATGTAGAAATAGATTTTACCATTATTTTTTGCCGCAAACCATTTTATCTTGTTGTTTGATCCTTTTTCTATATGAATAGCTCATTACAATTATTGTTAATATTTCGTGTAAACAGCAGAGAGATGCTAAGTAGGACATTGTCTCAGCTAAGATTGCATGGTAAATCAAGACTCGCGCGTATTTCTTCCACCATTTCACGTCACGCGGCAAAAACAGCTGATCGCTAGATTAGCGCGGGAAGCCGGAATGGCCCCCCCTGCGCGCGAGTGATGAAGTTGGACTGCCGAGAAATAGGCGCTATTTTTGTGAAGCAACTGTTGTTGGATATTCAATTCTTATTGGTGAACAGTTTGTATCCTTGCGCCAGTGGACTGTTTTTGGCCTGTTGACAAAACTGGTGACACACATCGTTATATAATTTGCTGACGCAACCCATCGCCTGATGTCTGGTTGTGTAACGTGTTTACAGATCTTGTTACATAACGTGTTTACGTTTTCCGGGATCGTCATTGTCCTTGAACTGATTCTGGTACATTTGCAGTTGTTATTAAACTGCCCACACAATATTAAACAATTCTCACAGTCAATGCTGCCACTTTGCGATCGCTTCCAAATAATAAATTTACCGTTCTTTATAAATTTTTGTTCCTAATGAAGATTTTTATTTATTTATTACAAAAAATATACAAATTTCTTTAGATTGCCCCAGGTATGCCCAAAAATGCCCCGCTACAGCCTAGAGATTTGTAAAACTAGCCATGTTAAGCCTAGATAGTTAAGGGATTTGGAATAAGAATTTATATTACAATTAGAATAAACAATGTCAGGTTAAGTTATATTATTACTAATGGTGTCCAATAGTTTTAATAAAGTGAAAAGTACAAGAAGAACTAATAATAAATCATTTTGGGACAAATAATTAAATGTGTAAAATGGTAACTCAAGAAATATTTAATGGAAGATAAGCAAGAGTGGTATCAAAATAATCAGTGTTCCATCACAAATCAAAGATACTAATATACTGAAGATCAAAGATCTTATAAAAAAGTTATATAACAGTTTAAAGAAAATGGAAGGTAAAATATTAGAAGTTTGTTTATGTTGAGGCTCAGATAGCACCATAGTAACATAAAAGGTTACATTTCACACCAATGAAAGCTAAGATAGGCCTTAGCATCTTGGATGTTATAAATTGAATAAAGAGGAGTGCATTATTGGATCTAAACGAGAAAGGTTGATATTAAAATAAGAGTGGCTAATCCAAGATATTGTTAATTTCATATCAGTGAACTTAAAGTAAAGTTAAATGATACTACTAAACAAAATAAACAGAAGAAAGAAGTACAGCATCATTCTAAAGAAGTAAACCAAGGAATCTATGAAGAAATACAATCAATCTATCCAGGAAGAGAAGTATTTTTTTAATAAATAACTAAACTGAAGCAATTTCATTCAAGGCCTAGGCCACACTTCTCAAAGACACTGTTTATACTTTTAATCCAAACAATTTTGAACTTTCACTGTGAAGATGATCAATGAATAATCTTATTTTCAGTATAAAAAACTATTAATATAGAGTAATACTATCATATAAAGTGAACTTGACCTGAAAAACACTTAAATCAACATAACCTAGACACTGAACATTGTAAAATTATTAATATAATCTTGTTAAGACACTCTGTAATTTATTGTAATCCCATGTATTTTGGTACTTTTCCTAACATATCTGTCGTTTATACTGTAGTCAAAAGGACCTAACTTAAAAACATTCTATTTGTATTTTATTTAGCAATTATAAAATATGCAAATGTTATGCCCTAAGACATAAGAAATACTACTGCTACTGCTGCCATTCTGAGCATATTTAAAGAACAGCCGGTCAAACTTTGTTAATAATTATATTTGTCTTTTAATACAATTTAAAAAATATAATAAAGGATTTGAGTTGAATAACTACAGATAAAAGGTTTTCGTTTCTTTATTTAATGGATAAACAAATGTGTATGATATTATAAACACCATATCAGTGACTGTTAATTTGCATCATCAACTAGCTTAAGTTGGCAACACTCCCAACCAGGAAGTATGGCATCCGATTTGAATCTGCCTTGCTCAGCTTTAGTTATCACAATCATCTATTAAATAAAAGATTAAAAGAGATTGAATAATAGCTGAAATAAGAAACCTTTATGATAGTTTAAAATAATACTTACCAGTTTACAAATACATTTTATTTGCAACCTTTGATTGCAAATTGGCGCTCAACTAATATTACCCTGACAACATACTCATCCTTAAAATACTAACAAAGTACACCTTAGACAGGTAACAAGTCTTGTCGCTACAAATTGAGGCAACCAACAGTGAGGCTTAAGATAAAGATTGAACTATTTGTTGCTGAATGTAACAAATTGACGCCAACAATGTGTGGCTAAAAATAACCCGATTTACAGAATGTTACAGATTTGGAGCCCAACTAGTGAGGCTAGAGATACAATAACTTTGTATTCTTATTGTGAATGTTATAACAATTTCTACTCTAGTGGCGACTACGGTTAAACAACAGAGATATCAAGGAGAAGAGCAATGTCACGTAAACGCATGGAGGGAGAAGAGATAGAGTTAAATATGGAAGACAAGGAAGTAACAGTTACTGAAGAAATGGAAACGGTGGTAAGAGATACCCCAGTAACAACGACTGAGGAAGTGGAAGTAATAGTAATGGATGCCCAAGGGGACAAATTAGAACCGAACAAAACAACCGAAGGTATCAACATAAATAACATAATGGAAATGCTACAGGAAGCGTTGAAAAAAAAGAGTAAAGAAGACAAAAAAGACTATGAAACATTATTTAAACCAATGAAGGAGGATAATGAAAAGAATATCGAAACACTTAACAAGAAAATGGATAGTAACCAAGAAGAGTTTAAACAAATGAGAGTAGATAATGAAAACTTATTAAAACAAAATACGGAAGAATTAAAGAAACAAATGAGGGAAGATAATGAAGAATTAAATTAAAAAATCGAAAGCTATAATGAGACATTACAACAACAGTTGAAGGAGGATATTAGACAAAGTAACGAAGAATTAAAAGGAAGAGAGTGAGAAGAATAAAGAGGAATTGAAACAACAGTTAGAAGAGTAAATTAAGAAATAATGAATAGAATTACAGAAACTAACCAAAAGGTTGAGAAAACCGATGAAAATTTAATTCAATTACGCGAAGAAGTAATAAATAAAATTATTGAATTGGAAAATAATACTACAACCACAATTGGAATATTTCAGAAAGATACTCAAGAGCAATTTGAGATACTACGGAATAAACTAGAGGAACAATACAATCAGGTTGAAACCAAGGTAGGACAGGTGCAAAATCAGGTGACCGACAACACAGAGAAAATAGAAGAATTACAACAGAAGGATATAAACAATCTTAAGGAAGAAATAGAGGTACTAAAACATAGACCAACAAGCTATGTACCTACATTTATAGGAGAAAATAAAGAAGTAATCAATTTTAGAGAATATCGTCAGAACCCTCTAGAATTTCTGGAAAGGTTAGAAGAATGTTTGAATAGAACCAAAGAAAGTCGTTGGCAAATGATAAAAATCTTCTCGATGAGAGTTTTAAAAATATTAATGATAATTGGTGGAAGGCGGTAAGGAATGAAATCAACAATTATAATGAATTCAAACAAATTTTTAAAGTAAAGTATTGGTCGGAGTCCATACAGAATATTGTTAGGGACAATTTAAGCACTGGCAAATATGATGCGGGAAGAGGACAGATGCTAACTGCCTATTTTTTGGGTGAAGTCTGGGTAGCCCGACATTTAAAACCTAAAATCCCTGAAGAATGTCTCATAGCTAAATTGTCGTACCATTTCGGAGAAGATATAGTACGCGCTCGTAGATGTGGACAAATTGAAACAATTGGAGAGATGGAGGCTCTCTTAGAAGGTTTTGAGCGGGAAGATTATTATCGAAGGAGTTGAAGAAGACCCGACGATAGGAATGAGAGGAACAAGGATCAACCACACGACAATCGACAGCCAGTAAACCATGTACGAACAGATGGTTATAATAGAAACAACACTAACAGACGATTTCAAGGAAGACGTCAGGACTTTAACCAGGAACAAAATTATGACAGGCGAGATGGGAGAAACGACGACAACAGGCATATGGAATGATCATAATGAATATCGGAGATCAAGAAGTGGGGATAGAAATAGGGACATACCCTCTGGAAATCCACCAAGTACCAACCAAAGACCCAATCAAGCCCGAGTAAACTATATAATGGCTGAGGAGAGGGATTCGAGGAGACACGATGACCAGCGACAAAGAAAGGTGGACAAACAAGTTAACTGTCATGAAAACCAAGAACCTGTTCCTGGTCCCAGCAATGAAGATAAAAGACGATGCACATACGACAACATTGAAATGTATGGGAGTGATAAACAATGGGGCAATCCCATAGCGAGGTTTGTAGACGAGTTTAACCGACAGAATCCACGGGAAAAACATAATGGTAGAGCAACCCGGATTGTGGCAGATACGGAAAAGGTTAAACTAATTCCAAACAAACTATTGAAAAAAAGGATTGATTTTATGATTACCGACAAGGCAAACTATTTGAGAAATGAGAAGGAAAAATAATGATAAATGTAATGACAAATGAAAATTAACGAAAACATAAACAAATAGCCCACCAATACTGGTTTTGGAAAGGAATATAATGGTTAAGGATGATAATAAGGGGATAATAATGAGTAAAGAAAATAAGTACTTAAAAACAATAAATGAAAGCATGAACTTGCAGAAGAAGAATTGATGTCTGTAAATAAATAGACTAACAATAACTATAGTTGTAATTGCTAAAAAGGGGTATTGAAAAAGGAGATGAATAACATAGTGGCAAATGAATCAATTAACAATGAAATAAAATTAAATGGAAGAGAAGAAATATACAAAGGATTTTACCAAAACTGAAAATAAGTCATATAAAAATAAGGGGAGCTACTGGGAGGCAAATAATAATGATGAGAAGAGTTAAGAAAGCAACATGATTCCGAGGGTATTTAAAGTAACGCAAGAGTTCCATTTTGTAAGAGTGTAGAAAGCTACGGCGCCACTCAATAATTATTATGATGGGCAGGGGCCAACGAGCACTGTGCCATGCACGGTGTGAATGGTCGGGTGAGGAATAGGTCAGAATAGTGCCACTCACAGCCGATATGCATTCACCGTGCCATTTAAAGTTAGGGAGGAATTGATAACCCCAATTAAGGAATCAACAGGAACAGGAGAAACCCCAGAGGAAAGGAAAAATCAGTTGGTAACCACCTATATAAGGGAAATGAAGAAAAAATAATATATTTTTGTAGATTCGCCCAAGAAGAAAAAGAAGTTATTTGTAAATTATTATATAATAACACAACTTAAGAAAATTCATCAAAACCCAATACCTGAAACCATGAGGAAGAAAAGAATGAAAATAGGATTTAAAATACAATGTGAGAGAAAAGGTTTTACTAAAACAGGTATTTTCCAAGTTCTGCAGGAGGAATAGCTAAAAGGTTATTACTGTTATATACCAGACTGCAAAGGATAACCAGGGATAAAAGGAACCTATGAATTATCCAGCCCAGATCCTAGTAAAGTAAAGGGCGTGTACAATCAAGCGGAGATCAAAAAATATTAAGAAAATTGAGAGAAGCACTTGTGAGATAAATCAGCTTATTTAAGTAACCAGTTTATTACTGAAATAACCCATTTTCTGGGGGGGGGGGTATTATGTTACATGAAATTTTACCATGCATCTTGTTGACAGAAATATACTTTACTACTCCTACCAAAAGTACCAAGAAACATGATAGTTTTGTTTCAAGAACTAATTATTTAACTACTTAGTTAAATACTATTTATTTCTTTTATTATTTAATTAATGTTAACTAAGACTCTAATAATTATGTTTATTAAAGTTAAAGAAATGTTAATAATAGTTATGTAAGGAGGACAATGTTTTGGAAACTATTTACAGTGTTTTGTTGTATTTATAAAAACTGGATTGTATACCTTAGGTCAATAAGAATTATCATAGGTTACTAATAGTTATTAGCAGGCTTCGGATAATTATGCATTTGCATACAGCATATGCAATTGCATATTTGGAGCAGTTTTATCTTAACAATGCATATTTTGGGTTTTCCTCCTGTTAGGGCATATTTCAAAAGTATTTTTCATCTTGAGTGTAGACATCAGCTTCTGTAGGACACTATTGGAAAATTTGACATATATTTGAGATAACTGAAGTGTTAAGCTGTGCTGGTTATCCTCAGGTAGGCTGTTTGACAGGTCTGCAGCGTGTTTAAATTTAGCAACACCAGCCCTACATCCGGCCATGGCTTTGTCTACCTGCAATGCAATTAGGTGGGTACTGATTCTTGGAATTTCCCTTACAGCAGGGCTGTCTTTCCTCATTTCGTAAATAGTTACCTTTCACGCACAATTAGTTCTTGTCAGTCTTACTTTGGTTGAGTTGAAACAGGTTGTGGTTCATAGTACGTTAAATAGCTGTACTCTTGCTACTTAATTTATAATGCCTAAGGAGAAGAGAACTGTTAGTGAAGTATTGAAAGCGTATGTACGCGAGTTTCAAGACTTTTCAACTGATGGAAGTGTGTTGTTTTGCAAATACTGTAGCACAGTTGTAACCGCAACTAAAAAGTATCAAATTCAACAACATCTTCGAATAACGAAACACAGTAAATTGAAAGAGGTAAACTTGAAACAAAAACACCAGCCTCTTGTAACCACTGCTTTAGTTAAACCTGGACCAACACGAAGTAAATTCAATGATCTGTGTAAAGCGTTTGTCTCGGCAAACATCCCATTGGCTAAGCTAAACAATAAGAACTTAGTTCAGTTTCTGCAGGAGTATACGAAACAACCAGTCCCAGGGCAGATGAATCAACAATTAGGAAGAATTACGTTCCTGAGCTTTATAAAGTAATGTTAGGTAAACTAAGGGAAAAAGCTGATGGAAAATATATTTAGGTCTCACTAGACGAAACAACGGACGTGGATCAAAGATATGTAGCTAACTTCGTGTTTGGAATTTTAGGAGAGGAAGAAGAGAGAGAGAAATCATATCTACTAAATATGGCTGTGTTACCTAAGGTGAATCACTCAACAGTTGCTGCATTTTTCAATTATGCTCTTTCTTGTTTGTGACCATCAGGCATTCTTTACGATCATGTTCTCGTGGCCTGCACTGATGCTGCACCTTACATGTGTAAAGCCGTGGAAGGTCTTGGGATATTATATCCCAAGATGATACACGTCACATGTGTAGCACATGAACTTCATCGAGTCACTGAAACAGTCCAGGCTTTCTTTCCTGAAGTAAACGCGTTGATCTCTACAGTGAAAAGAGTGTTCCTGAAGGCTCCAAGTCGCAAGAAATTCTTTTTGGATGCAGTTCATGATGTGCCGCTCCAGCCTTCACCAGTTCATACAAGATGGGGAACGTGGCTCGAAGCTGCTGTTTATTATGCCGATTATTTTGAGGTAGTAAAAAAGCTAGTTCAACACCTCGACTCTGAAGAAGCTGCTTCTATTAAAGCTCAAGAAGACTTGAGCAAAGATGGTGTTCGTGAGCAACTTATATTCATTCGTTCCAATTTGCTTTGCATACCTTCAGCCATCAAGAAATTGCAAGAAGAAGGACTGCCTCTTCACATTAGTATTGGAATTGTTGAAGAAGTCGAACGATCCCTAATGAAGCTAACTAATCAAGTTTTCTCAGAAAAATTGCAGAGTGTAGTGCTAAAAAACTCCGGTCTCCTCAAACTTAAAAGCATTTCTGGTGTTATCCAAGGCAAAGACAAAATTGACAGTGCATCGATACTAGAAGTCTCTGATTTCGTTAAGTTGGAGTATGCTCCAATTGTGGCATGTGATGTGGAGAGAGTTTTTTCTGAGTACAAAGTCATTTTAAGTGAAAATAGGTGCAAGTTTGTGTTTGAAAACCTATTACATCATGCAGTGATTAAGTGTAATCAAGACTTGTGAATTTCATTGACAAACTGGAGCATTTTATTGTGGTATGGTATGTAATTCTTTTTTATTTTGGCGATGTTTAAAGTGTAACATTCATTTCTTATAATAAACCGCTAATTGATAACAGATATTAGTTTGTTTTTAATGCATATTTTGACACTTTTTAGAGCATATTTGCATGCATATTTTGGCAGTTTTAAGTGCATAATTATCCGAAGCCTGGTTATTAGTAATTAATTTTGCTATATTGATTAATATTATATGTGGTAATATTAATAACACAAATGTTAATATTAATAGGAGAGTACCAAAATAATAATAATAGAGATTTGTAAAACTAGGCATGTTAAGCCTAGATAGTTAAGGGATTTGGAATAAGAATTTATATTACAATTAGAATAAACAATGTCAGGTTAAGTTATATTATTACTAATGGTGTCCAATAGTTTTAATAAAGTGAAAAGTACAAGAAGAACTAATAATAAATAATTTTGGGACAAATAATTAAAAGCGTAAAATGGTAACTCAAGAAATATTTAATGGAAGATAAGCAAGAGTGGTATCAAAATAATCAGTGTTCCATCAGAAAATCAAAGGTACTAATAAATTAAAGATCAAAGATCTTAAGAAAGAAGTACAGTATCTAAATAGAAACAACACTAACAGACGATTTCAAGGAAGATGTCAGGACTTTAACCAGGAACAAAATTATGACAGGCGAGATGGGAGAAACGACGACAACAGGCGACAATGGAATGATCATAATGAATATCGGAGATCAAGAAGTGGGGATAGAAATAGGGACATACCCTCTGGAAATCCACCAAGTAACAACCAAATACCCAATCAAGCCCAAGTAAACTATATAATGGCCGAGGAGAGGGATTCGAGGAGTTTAACCGACAGAATCCACGGGAAAAACATAATGGTAGAGCAACCCGGATTGTGGCAGATACGGAAAACGGTTAAACTAATTCCAAACATACTATTGAAAAAAAGGATTGATTTTATGATTACCGACAAGGCAAACTATTTGAGAAATGAGAAGGAAAAATAATGATAAATGTAATGACAAATGAAAATTAAAGAAAACATAAACAAATAGCCCACCAATACTGGTTTTGGAAAGGAATATAATGGTTAAGAATGATAATAAGGGGATAATAATGAGTAAAGAAAATAAGTACTTAAAACCAATAAATGAAAGCATGAACTTGCAGAAGAAGAATTGATGTCTGTAAATAAATAGAATAACAATAACTATAGTAGTAATTGCTAAAAAGGGGTATTGAAAAAAGAGATGAATAACATAGTCGCAAATGAATCAATTAACAATGAAATAAAATTAAATGGAAGAGAAGAAATATACAAAGGATTTTACCAAAACTGAAAATAAGTCATATAAAAGTAAGGGGAGCTACTGGGAGGCAAATAATAATGATGAGAAGAGTTAAGAAAGCAATATGATTCCGAGGGTATTTAAAGTAACGCAAGAGTTACCATTTTGTAAGAGTGTAGAAAGTTTAAAATAATACTTTATGATAGTTTAAAATAATACTTACCAGTTTACAATTACATTTTATTTGCAACCTTTGATTGCAAATTGGCGCTCAACTAATATTACCCTGACAACATACTCATCCTCAAAATACTAACAAAGTACACCTTAGACAGTCTTGTCGTTACAAATTGACGCAACCAACAGTGAGGCTTAAGATAAAGATTGAACCATTTGTTGCTGAATGTAACAAATTGATGCCAACAACGTGTGGCTAAAAATAACCCGATTTACAGAATGTTACTATATATATTGTAACATAACCAGATGTTACATAACCTAAACATATACTATCAGGTTTAATAAATGCATAATGATAATGTAAATAGATAAGGTAATGGTAAGAATAACCAAGAAGAGAGGAATCATGGAAGAAGAAAGAAGCAGAAGTGCCACAAGAAACAGTAAACCCAAATACTGTTTGACACTACAACCAGACTACAACTGACACAAACTGATGGACAAATTTAAATTCACTTTAAGCTGTCAAGCGAGTCAGTGAATAATGTAAACAGAATATGATATGTTACTAAAAAATGAGTAAATAAGAGTCTGAATAATGTGAGATCAGAATCAGCATTTGGCTGATAATAAATCCACCATGACGAGTAATTATTAACGCCAAAAACTAAGATTAGCTATGGCCACAAAATGAGAACGAAGCTATATTTCAATCTCAAACATACTTATGACAAATAAACACGTTTGTAAGAGGGAACCTTATACGAATAAGCTACCTCAGCAAAATTACCGAATTGTGAACTAATAAAAGCTTTTAAGGCAGAATTCCAGTATAAACGATATGCCTTAACAAGGCCTAGACCAAACAATCATCAATGAGGTGATTATTAGGAAGTAATATAAATGTAGGTCACCTACACTTAACAATTGTTATGCTCAAACATAGCAATAAGCATTATTAAAATGATATAATTTATAATTCAATTGTTAGTTAGTAGAATAGAGCAAATTAATGTGAAACGAAATATCATAGTATGTAGGAACAGTTCATTACAATGTATAGAGTTAAGGTTTATTCATAATGTACAATAATTAAATATCAGTACAGATTTAATAGTGTTATCACATAAACGTTTGAGTGATAAAACGCGATGTAGAACACAAACAATATTAGTCAAAGTGTATAATCGCCGATTTCGATAAACAGACGACAGTGCGAAATAGTGTACCTGAACATTGTTTATGTAGCAATGTCAGTAAAAGTGAAATTAACTCGGTATCAAACTATATCAAATTAAAGAGGACAAAATATTCTTTAATTTGATGGCGATACAGCCCCAATCGCAACTATATTAAGTGCGTGAAAGGCGTTAGCATCATTTACAAAATATGCTTAAGAAATTTGGTTATCAACACCAATAACATCGACAACTGTCAATCATCTCAGCGTTTGGCGGTTGGGAAACCGTTTTTGACGGTTGAAAAGACAATACGTCACGTTCATCACACCTGTCTAAGCCAATGACAAAATTGCTTAGTAATTAACAATGTTATCTAGAGCCGATCAAGGGGTCGGGTATAAAAAGAGCTGGAATGGATTTTCAGCAGACACTTCTTAATCTCATTCAGCGAGGAACGTACGCTGGCCATCTCAACATTTTTAATTACTGATAGCGTCATTACCATAGTACATCAAAGGAAACAGTTTGACTACAACTACTTCAAGATATTCTACAAAGAATCGTTGTGATTATGTGCAGTATTATTTCATTTTAGTGCGGGAAAAAATAATGAACAGCAGAAAGAATTAAATAGTATTATTTATGATCCTTTAAGTCAGAAGTGGATCGAAATTCTCTGTTCTTGTGCGTGTGTAGTGAATAACGATAATCATTATAATCCGATTATCGAGGTGTTAATTGAAATTTTAATCGAAAGATTAAAACACCAGGTAACAGTGTAAACATTTATTCATTTTACTACGAGCGCCATAACCTGTACGTTTTGATACACTGATCTGTACTGACGCAAAAACACTGAAACATTTTTTTATATTACACCATGTCTAAATTTATTTAATGAATTTGTCAATATTAGTTAAGCTGAATGTTAGTTATAAGTGTTCTCAAAATATAACGTTGTAAATCATAAACCAAGCGTGACGAACGTATAACCTATGAAATAGGTTATTTTTATTTTTATTTGTAATAGTAACATCAAAGACATTACTAGTCTATCTTATATCAGAAATTCATTAGCTATTGTGTAGGCATAAACTTTCCTTTTTGTGTCTCAAAGAACTTACACCTGAGATTTAAATAAGATTAATGTTTAAAGTAAAAAGAAATATCTGGACTTAACCAGATTTACTGCTTATGTTCTGAGCAAGCCTGACAGGGTATGTAATAACTTATTTACAATTGTACCTCATTGTATGTCTTTAATTATATTTGTTTGAATTCTCTATCAAGGGTATGAATAAAAACCCATTATTAACAGCATAACTCGACTTAATTTATTTCTAAAAAGTAACTAAATATTTTATTCAGAAAAACTCAAAAACAACCTTCAGTTGTGATTAAATATTTTGAATTGCATTGCCATAAAGGTAATAAACAATTATTTTAATTTTTTTTAAATCATTAATTAATTCTATTCATTGGTTTTCCACGGGATTTTCCCAAAATAAATCCGTGTGGCGCCCACGATTAAACAAGGCAACTTAACCTTGTAGCTAAAGTGAGTTGGTTTTTGTAAACCGTTTTGACAGCTTATTGAACTTCTAGAAAACACGACCAGGTACGTGAAAGTATATTATATTTATTCTATTGTCCAGACATTACTAGACGTAACGTACTTAGACTATTATCGACCTGGAAGAGAAGTTTCACAGCTAGTATCAACAAGACGATCATCATCATCAAGCGACCAACTATTATACTTTACTTTTAAACTTAAGCAAAGCTAGTATTTAAATAATATTAACACAACTATTTTATTTGTTTTATCTAAGGGAATTCTTTTCAGACAATTATAATTCTACAATTGTAAACACACTTTGAGTAACCTCGAATGTTACATTTTAAATCGCTTTACAAGATTAGTAACCTTCAATTTTCAACCACTACAAACTTTAATATATTTCAAAATAATATTTCAAATATAAACATAATTCTATTTAACCATCGCAATTCGATTTATTACCAATTGATGAACCCAACCGAAGGGGCTTTAAGATTAAAATATTTTAATATTACCAAATAAAATTAAATATAAATAATCATTTCTTTTATTTTATTACAAATTGACGCATCCGACGTGTGGCAGAATTACGCCATACATATTTAGTTCGTTACAAATTGGCGCACCAACTAGTGTGGCTTAAAAATATTAAATAAAAATATTTTATATATTGATAAACAGCCCGGTAGACACAAAAGAATAAACATGCCACACACCCATCAATATGATACGAGGTATAAGGACAGTCGGGTAGGAGAAGAACAACCAAATACAGAGACAGTTGAAACACAACCCACACACGAGATGGAAGTCATTACCATTAATAATATAGAAACTCGACCTGAAGAAACACCCCAGGTAGAACCGGAAGTAGAAGTGAGGGTCAACAACCAACCCAAGCAACCTGAGAGACCCGCGCCGTCAGGGGACATAAGCCTACAAGACATAATGAGGGCGACTGTGGAAAATAATAAAAACTTCGAATTAATGAAAGAAGATGGTAAGAAATCCCGGGCGGAGAATCAGAAGAATATCGAGTTGTTAAATAAAAATATAGAGTCAATGAAGGAGAATCATCGTGACTTAAATAAAAATTTGGAGTCTATTAGTAGAAATATGGAGTCACTGAAAGAAGACTTGAATAAAAAGATAGATAATACCCATAAATCCATGGACATGCTAAACAGTAAAATAGATGACAACAGTAGAGCCATCAGAGAAGAGTTGAACACCACATTAAATAAGATTAGCCAGAAAATGGATGAAATGAATAAGAAATATACGAAAGAGGTGGATCAGACAACAAGAGGAGAAGTACGAAACGACAGCAACTCAGAAACTGAAGAGATACCCAATGATGAAACCACAGAAGAATTACAACCTGAAGACGAGGTCGAACAAACTGAGAATGAAGGAGACATAAATACATTATTGTCTGAAAATGAGTTTGACAGAAATCAGGAAGATGTTCAATATAAGGAGATCAATACCGGAAGTATAGAGAACACTCAGGTAATTAAGGAAGCGGAAGAGTTAGTAGCCGAGAATGAAGACTTAGAACAAAATAATCTGCCCATGTGTGATGATCGAGTGGAGACAAAGGAATTACCCAGAAGTAAAAACACCGAACAAGTGAATTTAAAAATTAAAATTCATGAAGAAAGGAACGAAATAATTAAGAAAACGGAAGAAAAGGAGGTGAAGATAAGAAGAATAATACGCCCAAAGAAGACTAGGGTAACAAAAGAATTAATCGAAATGACTCGAGGTGGTCTAATTAATATGATTTATTTCCCAATCACCAACCGTGAAGAAGGAGTCTATAGGAAGGAGTATCGAAGGAGCCTCATGGGAATGAACGAAGAGAAGAAATGTACTACCATGAGGAAAACTATAACCAATAACATACTTAAAGCAGATATTTCCAAAGAGAGAATAAGGCATTCCAAGAAAAGGAAGGGGTATTAAGAACAACTGGACCGGATCATTGAAGGGTACGCCCAAGAAATAAAGGAATTACGGAAGGAGAGGGACCAATCAATGGAAAAATCCAACCAGGAAACTAATGATGATCAACCAGAGTTAGAAGAGATACTGGAAGTCAGTAATAACAAAGACCAGGAGTACACTGGACACGTGGATACTAAATTGATGAGAAGAAGAAGGCAAGAAAACGGGAAGCCAATGACTATCTGGTAGCCGCAAAGTGGAAGATGAAAAAGAATACCCATAATAACGTAATTGTCCCCAGCAAAAAACCCAATAGAGTGGAAAAGCACAAAATAACCCCATGTATGTAGACCATAAAAATGACTATTGTTAAGAGCAAATAAGTTATAATGGTAGACGACATTTATCACCAGAATATTTAGAGTATAAAAAGAAAAAATATGTTTTAAAAATGATTACTATAAACGGACTCATTTAGTGATTAGAAGGATCACGTATTATGCCCAAATTATTGAAGGTAACTAATTGTCTATAGCAAACCTATTTGCCCTATTGTGTTACAAAAAGTGTGTAGGATTAAGATATAGGCCAAACTATTTGTTACTTGTTAAAAAAGAACCAGATCTATCACACTAAAGGATAGAAAAATATGTATTGTAAACTAAATAATTTAATGAGAAAAAAGACATCTATTATGTCATAGAGAGTCAAAGGTGGCATATAACAAAATATACCTAGGGCAATAGCATGAAATTACTTTCATACTCCTATGTTAGATTAATTTAAAGAGGAGCTACTACTATTTTATAACTAAAATTGCTATGCTATGTTTAAAGAAAAAAAAAATAATAACCAAATGTTTACCAAATGAATATTGTATGTAGCTAAATGTTTAGTAATTATCAAATATAGTATACTCCACAAAAGAGAATTAAAATCATCCAGAATAAGTGAAAACCACCATCACTTGAAGGAGTAGAGAAGAAGAATAACAAAGAGTGTAACATAAAAGAAGGATATTATTATGGAAAGTAAAGAGAGAGAAAAAATGTTTATTAAATGAACCATGTAACCCCAAGAATGTCTATAAAATCAAATATCAATATATTGTTATTATATTATCACATTGTGTTGTAATTATCAAATATTGTATGTAGCAAAATATGTCCATCTAACCAAGAACATTTTATATATGAATATTGTAAAACCTGATAATTCAGGATAAGTATAAAATTACTAGCGAGAGAAAGAAAAACTTGTAAACTATTGTGAAAATAAAATATTATAGACTCTATATGTGAAAAACAACAGCATAATTATATAAGCATCAATGTGTGTAATTTTAAGAATACTCAAGTAAACTAAAACAATTGTCAACTAGTATAAAAAGTAACGATACGGCTAATAAAAAAGCATAGTCGAGAATATCAAGTCTGAAAAGAAATAATTACCTGTGAAAAGAAATTATGTTATAAAGTATAAAAGAAGGAAATGTGATATAAATGAAAACCTCTGATACCTTGAATATTATATTGAAGATATTATTGAAAATGAATGATATGTATTATATGTTATGTGTTGTGATAGTGCAACTATTGCCAGGTGCAATGTTTATTTTTTTCTCAGACAGAGAAGAGTATGCCTCTGAATCTGAGTATGTGTATTGAGGAACGGCAGAGAATGTAAGCCACAGTGAGCCACTCTGATTCCGAACCCACTACAAAAGTTAGGGAGTTATATTGTAATGTATCAAGGGCTATTATGAAAAAAAAATCTATGAGGTATAAAATATAAGAACCATTGAAATAATCACAAAGGTAAAGATAAGTAAGAAGAAAGAGACGTGTATATAAGACAGGAAATTGTTAATTTAAGAAATAAGACCTATTGTAATTAGATGACTTAAAATGTAAGCAACTTGAAAAGAATACTAGTAAACTAAGAATAATAACACTAGACAAGCATTTATTTACTGACATGAAATGATAATTTTATCAAAAGATCAAATTTTTTCTCAAATTATCAATTTTGAGGGGGAGTATATGTAACATAACCAGATGTTACATAACCTAAACATATACTATCAGGTTTAATAAATGCATAATGATAATGTAAATAGATAAGGTAATGATAAGAATAACCAAGAAGAGAGGAATCATGGAAGAAGAAAGAAGCAGAAGTGCCACAAGAAACAGTAAACCCACATACTGTTTGACACTACAACCAGACTACAACTGACACAAACTGATGGACAAATTTAAATTCACTTTAAGCTGTCAAGCGAGTCAGTGAATAATGTAAACAGAATATGATATGTTACTAAAAAATGAGTAAATAAGAGTCTGAATAATGTGAGATCAGAATCAGCATTTGGCTGATAATAAATCCACCATGACGAGTAATTATTAACGCCAAAAACTAAGATTAGCTATGGCCACAAAACGAGAACGAAGCTATATTTCAATCTCAAACATACTTATGACAAATAAACACGTTTGTAAGAGGGAACCTTATACGAATAAGCTACCTCAGCAAAATTACCGAATTGTGAACTAATAAAAGCTTTTAAGGCAGAATTCCAGTATAAACGATATGCCTTAACAAGGCCTAGACCAAACAATCATCAATGAGGTGATTATTAGGAAGTAATATAAATGTAGGTCACCTACACTTAACAATTGTTATGCTCAAACATAGCAATAAGCATTATTAAAATGATATAATTTATAATTCAATTGTTAGTTAGTAGAATAGAGCAAATTAATGTGAAACGAAATATCATAGTATGTAGGAACGTTCATTACAATGTATAGAGTTAAGGTTTATTCATAATGTACAATAATTAAATATCAGTACAGATTTAATAGTGTTCTCACATAAACGTTTGACTGATAAAACGTGATGTAGAACACAAACAATATTATTTTTAAACATTTTTCTTGCCTCCAGAAACGATTAAGACTATAAAATAGGTTAATTACCTTCTGTCAACGTTTCTTAAAATCCTTTTAGGATAACTCGAGTTTCGACACCATTTGGTGTCAAAACTCGAGTTATCCTAAAAGGATTTTATGAAACGTTGACAGAAGGTAATTAACCTATTTTATAAACAATATTAGTCAAAGTGTATAATCGCCGATTTCGATAAACAGACGACAGTGCGAAATAGTGTACCTGAACATTGTTTATGTAGCAATGTCAGTAAAAGTGAAATTAACTCGGTATCAAACTATATCAAATTAAAGAGGACAAAATATTCTTTAATTTGATGGCGATACAGCCCCAATCGCAACTATATTAAGTGCGTGAAAGGCGTTAGCATCATTTACAAAATATGCTTAAGAAATTTGGTTATCAACACCAATAACATCGACAACTGTCAATCATCTCAGCGTTTGGCGGTTGGGAAACCGTTTTTGACGGTTGAAAAGACAATACGTCACGTTCATCACACCTGTCTAAGCCAATGACAAAATTGCTTAGTAATTAACAATGTTACCTAGAGCCGATCAAGGGGTCGGGTATAAAAAGAGCTGGAACGGATTTTCAGCAGACACTTCTTAATCTCATTCAGCGAGGAACGTACGCTGGCCATCTCAACATTTTTAATTACTGATAGCGTCATTACCATAGTACATCAAAGGAAACAGTTTGACAACAACATACAACTACTTCAAGATATTCTACAAAGAATCATTGTGATTATGTGCAGTATTATTTCATTTTAGTGCGGGAAAAAATAATGAACAGCAGAAAGAATTAAATAGTATTATTTATGATCCTTTAAGTCAGAAGTGGATCGAAATTCTCTGTTCTTGTGCGTGTGTAGTGAATAACGATAATCATTATAATCCGATTATCGAGGTGTTAATTGAAATTTTAATCGAAAGATTAAAACACCAGGTAACAGTGTAAACATTTATTCATTTTACTACGAGCGCCATAACCTGTACGTTTTGATACACTGATCTGTACTGACGCAAAAACACTGAAACATTTTTTTATATTACACCATGTCTAAATTTATTTAATGAATTTGTCAATATTAGTTAAGCTGAATGTTAGTTATAAGTGTTCTCAAAATATAACGTTGTAAATCATAAACCAAGCGTGACGAACGCATAACCTATGAAATAGGTTATTTTTATTTTTATTTGTAATAGTAACATCAAAGACATTAATAGTCTATCTTATATCAGAAATTCATTAGCTACTGTGTAGGCATAAACTTTCCTTTTTGTGTCTCAAAGAACTTACACCTGAGATTTAAATAAGATTAATGTTTAAAGTAAAAAGAAATATCTGGACTTAACCAGATTTACTGCTTATGTTCTGAGCAAGCCTGACAGGGTATGTAATAACTTATTTACAATTGTACCTCATTGTATGTCTTTAATTATATTTGTTTGAATTCTCTATCAAGGGTATGAATAAAAACCCATTATTAACAGCATAACTTGACTTAATTTATTTCTAAAAAGTAACTAAATATTTTATTCAGAAAAACTCAAAAACAACCTTCAGTTGTGATTAAATATTTTGAATTGCATTGCCATAAAGGTAATAAACAATTATTTTAATTTTTTTTAAATCATTAATTAATTCTATTCATTGTTTTTCCACGGGATTTTCCCAAAATAAATCCGTGTGGCGCCCACGATTAAACAAGGCAACTTAACCTTGTAGCTAAAGTGAGTTGGTTTTTGTAAACCGTTTTGACAGCTTATTGAACTTCTAGAAAACACGACCAGGTACGTGAAAGTATATTATATTTATTCTATTGTCCAGACATTACTAGACGTAACGTACTTAGACTATTATCGACCTGGAAGAGAAGTTTCACAGCTAGTATCAACAAGACGATCATCATCATCAAGCGACCAACTATTATACTTTACTTTTAAACTTAAGCAAAGCTAGTATTTAAATAATATTAACACAACTATTTTATTTGTTTTATCTAAGGGAATTCTTTTCAGACAATTATAATTCTACAATTGTAAACACACTTTGAGTAACCTCGAATGTTACATTTTAAATCGCTTTACAAGATTAGTAACCTTCAATTTTCAACCACTACAAACTTTAATATATTTCAAAATAATATTTCAAATATAAACATAATTCTATTTAACCATCGCAATTTGTTTTATTACAAATTGACGCATCCAACGTGGGGCAGAATTACACACCCCATTTTCGTTTTATTACAATATATATATAATTACGATTTAAAATCAACAATAATTTTACTGAATCCACCTTTGGAAACCACCTCATACAAAATCCATGAAGCAGACCACACATACAAAAACATCGACAAAAACATGGATCGACAAAAAGACGTACAGACAAAAGGCCGAAAACTAGACACTATTGAACAATTGGAAATATACAGCCACACAAAAACACGTAAAAACGACGTCCTAAACAAACAGACACATTCAAATCACATGCATTATTCGAACATATCACATCCCACACACACAACATCGATCCTTCAAAAGTCGACACCGTCGCCTAGAACAAGACGGACGCCGCTCCCAGTGGCACCCTCTGCCGAAGCTTATAATAAGCGAAAACTGGTTCAGGCTTTAAGGTAAAACTATTATGTTTTTACCCTTAAAAAACTTTGTGTGCTGAGTTGGTAGTGATTTAATTATATTTAGGAAATAATTTATTACCTGAGGAAAAAGTATAAAGTAGATAAATTCACAATAGAGATGTAGATAATACATATGTTTGACTGTGTATAAAAATGAACTGTTCAAGTATTACATAATCACTGTTTTTAGTCATTTAATATACCCCCCCTCTCACATGTAAGCACAAATAATGACTCCCCTTGCTTACATAAAATTTGCCAAATTTCTTGGTATTATTCTGTAGGCCAAATGATTTTTCAATCTTCTCAAATTCATTATAGATTTTTGAGTAGAGTATATAAATTTTAAACCATTACATAAATACCACTAAATAATAAATTAAAACAGTTAAAGTTATATTAGAGTCTTTAAAGGTTTATTATTCTTAATTTGATAATCATAAATCATATTAGATAATGTAAACAATGTATTAGAAATACATGACATTCACTCTTGAAATGTAACATGGGCTGGTTTGAATTGTGGCTGGCTTCTCCCACGTACCTATCATGTCTTCATGAAGCCACTCAGTATCTTATCACCAAAGTGGGTGTATTGTGTTTTGTTTTTGTTTATTGTTTTTGTCAATACTGTCTCCATGAGTGCTTTTCTTATAGCAGTCTCCTGGCTTAATAGAAGGGTGATAAAGACACACATTCCTGCAAGTTCTTTTTGAGAGTGTTGGCTTCACTTCACATTGCTAGTACCAGCAGATGATAATACTAAGAAATCTGCCCTCATCACTAACATTAAGATCATATGTTGTTTGCATCATTTTCATTAGTATTAGGAGGTGGTCTGGAGTACTTGAAATTTACATCTACCACTTTGTCATGATATACAGCATGTTATATCTTTGTGTTTCATAATTTGTAATAAGTTTTGACTTTCCTGGGCATTTAACAAAAACTATGTTATTTCTGAATCACCTGGAAGTTCCGATTCATCAGGCTTAGTGTACATCACATAGACAGGATATCCATCGATTATTATGGCGCTCCATATTTCTAACCCAACTCAGCCTTATATGACCTTCCCAGCAAACTCAAACAGAAATTTCGTCAAAAACACACTGATGGCTAGGACAGAGTTTCTGCTGTGAACTTCTATGCATATCCAGGCAAATTATTTCAACAGACTGCATTACTTTAGAAGGTTATGGAGTCAGTTTTTAGTAGATATGTACTCCAAAATCGAAAGTCAACACTTACTTTACATATGGTCCAACCAGGCAGCACACCAGATGGAAAACACCCACCTGAGAGATTCAATCTCTTCTGAAGGAAATACTGGCAACATGGGGAAATCTTTCATTCTGCCATCCTCTTTCATGAGAGGCCTGCGTTATGTGTATGAGAAGACCCAGGATATGATGACTTATGTGTAGCATGATGGCAGGCCAGACTTATTCATAATATTTATGTGTAACCTGAAGTGGAGCTGTTTGAACAGCAGAGGTCTTATGATAGGCACGTGATTGTTGCAAGAGTGTTTCAGTTGAAGGTGACATGCCTCATGAGTCTTCTTAGGAGCAGAAAAATCTTTGTGCCTGTCTCTTGCCACATATACTTCATTGAGTGGCAGAAACATGGCTTTCTCTACATACATATTTTGATGTGGCTGGAGAAAAAAAATCGAACATAACGCAATCGATTCAGTAATCTGTGCTTAACTCTCTGACCCTGAGAATGGCCCTAAAATGAACTTTTGGAGATTGTAAAAACCAATATGATTCATGTAGCCTGTGGCTCTTTGAACTGTAACAGCCGATGCATGAAAGATGAGCAGTGCACAAAGAACTATTCCAGGCAATTTGTTGATGAAACTCAAACAGGCAGTGATGTGTATCCTACTTATAAATGGAGAGGCCCTACCGACAGAGGGGCCTCCTTACAGATGGTTAGTAGATGAGGTGGTACCAACATGAGGTGGTGCAACTCACTGTTGCAGCTTCTTGGTGGTACCTTACTGTTGAAGACTTACAAGGTCCACATCAAAGTGAAATATTGTCATTCAGTAAATTTTATCAAATATGTTTGTAAGTATGTTAGGATCAGATCAAGCCAGAAGAATAAAGTGTTGCAAAAAGCGACAGGTGCTGCCATCTAGTAGTTTTATTCCCCTACTACTAATTTTCTAAAAACTCGTTGACCCACACCCTCTCATTTTCTGTCAGTTGTCATTGTTATGGAGTTGAGTACGCCTGCTATGTCAATGTATCTAAAGAAACGTCCAGTGATTGAATGTTGGAAAAAGTGATTACTAGTGATATTCATAGTCGTCTAAAAGGTGTTTAGGGTATGAAGCTGTTGATTGAAGTACTGTGAGTAGGTGGGCAATAAAATGTTGTGCATCAGAAGCTGGTAAAGAAAATATTGAAGAGGAACCTCACAGTGGACCCCCAATCGTGACCGAGATAGGCAAAGAACGAGTAGGACACATTATTGCACAACTGGGCTACCATAAAATCTGTTCATGGTGGGTGCCATGTAAACTCACAGAAATGAACAAACAACGAAAGGAATGTTTTGAACAGTTTCTGAAAAATTATCATGATGAGGGAGATGACTTACTTTTCAAGATTATGATGGGAAACAAAAACTGGGTGCATCATTACAACCCACACGAAAAATGGCAGAGCATGAAATACCATCACTATGGTTCGCCACAATCAAAAAAATTTAAACGCAACCCTCTGCAAAATAAATTCTCTCTACAGGTTCTGATATTTCAAACACCTGCCTGTCTACCTGGAACAGGGTCATCTGTAAATTCTGTGCAATACATAGAGATGTGAAAACACATTGGGAGACATGTGTGTCATGTTCAAAAATCCACAGAGCCAATAATTCTGCACGATAATGCTTGGCAACACATATCGTGTGCAACCACCAAGGCTCTTGTAAAGTTCAAATTTTAATCTATTCCATACTCACCAGAATGGTACCCTGCGAATTTCACTTATTTCCGCAAATAAAGAGGGATATTAAGGGACTTGATTTCACCATGAATGATGAACTGAAGGACGCAGGACGCAGTGAGGTCGTGGGTCAGGGAAATAAGACCATCATTCTGCACGGATGGAATGAGAAAACTGGTTCACCGTCGGGAGAAACGTGTAGCTGCAAATGGTGACTATGTGGAAAATAAATGTAAGTTTTATTAGCAAATAAAATGGACTTTTATGCCATATTTGTTTCATTTTACTATATCTTTTCATTTGCAAGGTATGAGTGACTGTGCATTACATTTCAACCAACCATCACATGTAAACAAATTTTCTTGGTATCTTTGTATCTGCATTCATAAATGTTGTCTGATGACATCACTGAAGATCCCACATATAGGATAAGCAGATTGCTTTATGTTAGCAATACAAATTGGTTGTCAACTGAAAAAAGTATAGCTGATCATACTGCACTATTGTTATATTATGAAAATTACCAGTGTTTATCCTTGAATGACACTTGTGTTAATTCAGATGGTTTCTGCACCTTTTGCTCATATTGTTAATCTATCTGGTATAATTTTTGGCATTCACATGGATCTTATCATTATATTGTTTTAAAACTTTGTGTCTACAATTACCGGGTTGTTTCCAAACTAGAGTGAGTGTATGTTGTTTCTTGTTTTCAATCTAAACTTAAGAATCATGCTTACATCTTACTTTTGCTAATCACAACCTTTCAGTTTTCCATAACTGTTACTTCACTATTAAAAAACTCTCATAGTTTTTTCATAAAACACACAAGAATGAGCTAATCCCTGCATTATTTCTACAAATGTATACACAAGTATAATTTTTCTCCCACCAACTTATTAATAAAATTTCTTTTACCTACTAATTCTAAGGCTGACATTTTCATTGATTCTTTACATGCATAACTTCCTCCTGTGACACATAATATGACAATACTCCATTTCCAATATAGATTAACATGTTTGTCAACTTTTGTGTGTGTGCATACAAAGCAACTCATGTACAAATTAACGATTTAATGTACTATGCAACAATAATAAAAAGTATACTGTTATGATTGATGCACGGATCACATTCTTTACATGTGATCAATAAATACGCGGAATTTTTGAATTTCGTGGGCTGCATAAGTTCAATTGTCATAAATTTTTGTTGCTGTGTTGGTACCCTTGTTTCTGATGTATCTTGGATGCTTAGTTCATTATTGGCTGTCGAAAAGGTTACACTTGTTTTGGTGTGCTCAGCAATTTTTTACTTGTGGAAAAAATGGAACAAAGAATTTGCATTAAATTTTGCTTTAAGAATGGAATAAAGTGCAGCACTGTATTGGAAATGTTGAATGTTGCTTTTGGCGAGTCTTCTATGAATAAAACAAGCATTTACAAGTGGTACAAACGTTTCCAAGAGGGCTGTGAAGACGTTGAAGTTGACGAGTGCCCTGGATGCCCCAGCACATCAGCAATCAAAGAGAATGTCGAAAAAGTAAAGAAAATGATTACGGACAATTGCTGAATCACTATCAGAGAGGTTGCTGATGATGTTGGCATATCATTTAGCTCGTGCCAAGCAATTTTTTTTGATGTTTTGGACATTAGACATGTGGCAGCAAAATTTGTCCCGAAATTATGCATTTTGACCAAAAGCAGTGCTGAATGGACATTCCTCATGACTTGCTGAATAAGTCAACAACAATCCAGAACTGCTCAAATGGATCATAACTGGTGATCAAACATGGCTATATGGATATGACATCGAAACTAAGGCCCAATCGTCTCAATGGATGCTTCCTGGAGAGCCAAGACCGAAAAAAGCTTGTCAAGTTCGATCGAATGTGAAGGTTCTGTTCATAGTTTTCTTTGATTTCAACGGCACAGTGTAACATGAGCTCTTGCCACCAGGTTGTACAGTCAATAAGGAGTACTACCTGAAAGTTCTACGCTGTTTGCATGAAGCAATCCAAAGAAAACCCCTGGATTTGTGACAAAACAACTGATGGCAACTGCACCTGCTCACAATTCACTGCTTGTTCATGAATTTTTGGCCAAAAACAACACCATTATGATGCCTCAGCCTCTGTATTTGCTGGACATGGCTCCCTGCGATTTATTCCCATTCCCGAAGATAAAAAAAAAAAAAACATGAAAGGACGATGTTTTGCCAACATTGAGGAAATAAAGACAGAAGGAGCTAAACGTACCGAAAATTGTGTTCCAGGAGCATTTCGAAGATTGGAAAAACCACTGACACAGTGTATTATATCTGATGGGGACTACTTTGAAGAGGACAAAATTAATATTGATGAATAAATAAAGATTTTTTGAGAAAAATGAAAATTCCACATATTTATTGATCAAACCTCATAAACAGTGGAATATCAAAACTGAAATTTCTGATATTATATATATAAACACACACACACACACACCAGATATATTCTGATGGAATATACCAGAGAAATTATTACTCATACTTTCATGCCTTACTCTGAGGCTGCTTTGGGTACTACAAGCATTTTTTTTAAGCTACAAGGAATAAGCTTGCTGGACTCAACATGCAAAATATATATAAGAATTCTCAATCAGAGGTTAAGAGTCATTACAGATGCATTACTTCTTGAATGGGTTTTAGAAAGGGTAGGTCGACTGTGGATACATTGTTTGTATTACGACAGATAATAGAGAAAAGGCAGGAGTATAACCAGGAAGCACATTCGCTTTTTTGATCTGGAAAAAGCATTAGACCACCAAAAGTTATGGAATATTATAGATAGAAGAGGATATCCACAGCATTTAATACATTCAGTTAAGATCGTTTAGAAAAGTACATCCGTACTCCTGGATCTGAATGGTAGGCTCTCAGGTGACAATCCAATAAATAAGGGAGTTAGGCAGGGATGCTGTGTTTCCCCAACCTTGTTTAATATTGTAACGTAACAGAGTTGAGGTCCCCAACGTTACATAAAAAATTGTATTAACTATGGTCAAAGACCATACCCCGAATTAAGGTTGCTCAGTAATTAATGCATCTGAGAAGTACCTCAAGTCAAAAGAGGCAATAATTAATGTTGAATATAAAATTCCATACCAATCAATAGTTAATATAATAAATTGTGCTTGTTTTTATACTGTAGAATGTTAATGTTCACAGAATATTTATGTTAGGTTTTGAGTATGGTAAGAGTGAACTGATGTTGTTTAATAGGAATACTTCATCAATGATTATGTTTGTATTTATGTTAAATTAGTCTTTAGACAATCAAGTACAGTTACCTGTGTTAGGCATTATACTAAGTTTTAAGTATTGTCTAAAAATTGAATAATGCTGTTGTCTTAATTAATGTTTGTAAACTTGGCCAGGAGGGCAATCAGTGTTTAAGGTTTGACAAGTAGTTCTGATAATTATATTGTAAACTAATGAAGGGTTCCACGACCAGTTAATTAATGTAATAAAGTAAACACCAGGAAATTAAAATTAATGTAATTAACCATTAACCAATAATTAATTGTACAGTAGGTCAGGTAAAAGAAAATTAAGTTAAAAAACCAAATAATATTATAACGGTTGTAAGAAAACCTATAGGCCTAAATTTCATATTTGTGAAAGGAAATTAATACCTTTTTAAGAAGTCCAGTCCAATGAAACTACGGTAAAACATTTACTGTTTAAGAAGGAAGGTTAGGTGAGAATTTTAGGTAATTTAGTATTATTCCAAGCATGGAGTATTTTATTGAAAAAGAGTAGTAATATTCTATAATTCTGGCTCTAGGATACCTAATTTCACCCAATGAAAGAAAAAGTGGTTGTTAAGGCAACTGAAATGGACATGAGTTGTTTATATTGACTCATTCGTTCTGATTGTTACAAGCTATTGAGTTGAGATGGGCAGATACATTTAAAAAAATGAATAATAAATTCTGAAGAAAATATAAATAAAAATTAAAAAACCCTCTTTGAAACCTATTTCTATCATAATACTGAGGAGTAATAAAACTAAATTGACTTCCAAATTATAGCTGAATACATGTAAAAAGAGTTGAAAACCCCTCACCTCATTCACCAGAATAATTCCGCTGGATTCGGTATTAAACCGATTCCTCCTATAACCAGAAGATCAGTTAAGAGAATTAAAGTCCGAAACTAACGGAATTATTGAGAAGACCTCGTTTTGCAGAGTTAACCTTCACTTGCAGAAGAAGCTGGGATACTATTTTCATTTCACCGAGACCGACAATTTTCAAGATCATAGGAGAAGAACAGCAGTCAGAAGAATTCCTGAGAGCTTCCCAGTATACCTCACAATCAATTTTATTAAGGGCCAGAACACTTTTTACTGGATGAAGGTGATTTAAGCTGAGCCTCGCTAACTGTTTACAGACGTCCACGGCCAATCGGAGTTTCGTCGACTCGGTAAAAAACAACCTATTTTAATTTCAATATATTTAGAGTTAATAATTTTGTTTTGTAATACTTGAGTAACCTTAATTGTGCATTTTACCTGGCCTTACTAATGGTTCCAAGAATCTTACGAACCCTGGGATAAGAACTATTTATTGTTATTTTTCATTTGTATAAGTCAATGGAATTTGATTAATTGACAATCGATATATTTTTGTGTGATCGATTTGCTAATATTATTATTTTGGAGATAACGGGGACTGTGAATTAATAGATAAAATTAATAAAGGATCTTTATTGTATGAGATAATGTTTGAAGTTATTGCAGAATAGATACTATATGTAGTGGTTGGAATATTTTCAATAAAAGGTTGATTCAAACCCGATGAACAGCTAACCTAGAAACACGATTATTATAAATAACAGCGCTAAGTGCTTACAGCTGGTGGAACGGGAGATTGCCGAACTAGCGTGTTTTCAGTACAAATTTTGAATAGAATTTTCTAACAGCGAGGGACTAGGGTTGACAAGAATATTCATTACATTCAGTCAATACACTACAGATATCGCTAATATTACCCAACTACTGAATACTAAGTTAAACCTATATCGTAGTACGATTATAAGTTAAAAGAACATAATTATAATTATATTTGTCTAATAATATATTTTCAGGAGGTTTCATCGGTAACAACAGAATAGATATACTAATTAATAACACATTAATTAAAACAGGTAACAACATTATAATTGTGTTACAAATTGACGACTCCAACGTGGGGCTGAAATAAGAAGAACTCCCTACAACATTCTAATTTGTGTTACAATATATACATTGACGACATACTGAGAGCATGGAAATCCAGAGTGACTTCGGGAATACAGTTTAACAAATCAATTTGTATGGGTTCCCTGATATATGCAGATGACATAGTTCTATTTCAAGAAAAATGAGTATAATTTACAAAGAGCTATATTTCAATTACAAGAACTGGTAAGAGAGTACTCACTGTCAATTTCAGTAAGAAAGACCAAAACCATGGCCTTTAAAGGTAAATATCCAGTGAGGACTAAGACAGTTATAAACAACAGCACTTTAGAACAAGTGAGCCGTTTCAAATATCTCGGCTGTGCAGTAAGCTATGAATCTGATAATGATATAAAAGAAACCATAAACAAATTTAGGAATATTTGTGGTACGGTTCACAGAAATCTTAGAAATAAAACAAGACACAGCACAAGGATTAAATTTTATAAGACAATTGCACTACACACATTGATTCATGCGAGTGAGCCGTGGGCCACGGCAAAAAAGGAATGCAGCAAGATTCTGAGTGCTGAAATGCAGTTTCTTCAAAATACTTTAAATTATACTTTGCAAGATAGAATAAGGAATGAAGATGTCAGAGCAGAGCTCAAAGTAAAGGACATAGATAAAATTATTTCAATTTACAAAAGACAATGGTGGGATCATCTGCAAAGGATGACAGAGGATCGATTGCCGAAAGCAGCATTGAACTATAAAGCCATTGGTAGAAGAGACGTAGGTCATATGAGGATGAGATGGGTGCTGTAACAGGTTTATGTAACCTAATCCTTGAAGAGGAGAAGAAGAAGAAGACTTTTATGACATTCTAATAAACAAGGATACTTGTATGCAAACATTTTCTACACTCTCTACTGCAATAAATAAAACAAGTCATCAATTACAAAAGTCTGTACACAATTTATTAACTACAACTACTTTACACTACATACCACTGTCCATTAACACACACTGAATGCGCTCACAACTACTACTGCCGCTTTCAAAACAATGCTATTTATTGTTTACCAAGTTTGCAAGATTGTACACAACTTTTCTGAGATGCATGAAGAATAAATGTGCAAAAGTGCCTACAAAGGGGTAGATTATTCAAAATTATGACATTAGCTGACTTAGCAAACTATGACACAGACCGGCCACGCAACTTGCCTATCTCATAGTGTAAGATATTAATAAGTTCTATCCTCTAACAAGATAATAATAAGATATGAATACCTCTTTAATACAAATTCATTAAATTAATTATTTACTAGAATTTTTGAAAATAATATTTTTATGATTATGAATTACAAAAAAATTTTTACAGGTAAAGATAGTTCAAGGTTAGATTAGAATAATTTTAGCTTCATAATAATTTAATTAATGCATGTAAACATTGACTGAAATTGAATCTTAGTGATCTTGAAAAAATGAAGAAATGTTAGGGAAATTAGAAGCATGATAATGAAAGATACACTTCCTAATAAATGTTAATAAAATGAGTATGAAACATTCATTTGCTACCCTGTTAACCTAATTTCTAGCATAATTAAGGGCTGTGACTACATAACATATATTACAATTTAAAAAGTAACATTATTAATAAAGCAACTCCTATAACAATCTTGATTGGCCATCTGTTGGCATGGTTGAGAGCATTATTTATTCAATTTGATGTATACTAATGTAGTATGGAAACATAAAACTATAGATCAAATACTAACATACAAAAAATAATACCTGTTTTAGAAACTGGGTGTTTCAAATGTTTTAAATTTTTATATAATTAATTTGTATTTTTCAATGCACTAAACACTTCAAATTCATTTGGCATTCACAGATTAGCATTCAGTTGTATTTCCAGTGAGTAATCAAGTACACTCACTAATTTTGAAATACAAAGGATAAACTAAGTTACAAATGGCTATGCACAGAAACATTACAGCAATAGAAATAAATACATGTGTTTTCCATACTTTTAAAATAAAGAACTGTACCATCTCACTCCACACTAATAAAGTTTACATGTCTAATACAAAAATACACCATATTTCTAATCAAGCAATTTCTATAAGTCTAATGCACAAATATACTTTTTCTTCCACCAACTATTTCAAAAATTTCTTTTACCTATTATTTCTAAGGCTGACACTTTGATTGATCCTTTACATCCCTGACTGACTTCCTCCTGTGACATGTAATATGACAATACACCATTCTCCAGTATAAACCAACGTGTTTGCCAACCTACACAAAAAATACTTAACTGTATCTCCTAGTCACATATGTTACTCTTTATTTAGGCCTACAGTTTCAAAATTGCTCCAAATTAGTAATTTAATTGTTACTGCTTTTTATGTCCATGTCTTCAGCTGTATTAATTTTATCTAAAGAAATGTTCTCTATACACAAAAACCATATTTACAATACACACATTTCCAAAATAGACCTTATTTCTCGTTGTGTCATACTACTTCCAATCCTTTGGAATGTATACAGTAAATTGTAGTTAGCCTTAGAACCATGTGAACATTATCATGTGTGTTACATACAGTATAACCAGACTTGCCAAATCTTGGAAATTAACAGTTTATTTGCCTACACTGCCTACACATATCTAACATTATCTAAGAAATTTATATGAAATTAATGAGTCAACTTATTCTGGTTATTGTTCCTTTATAAGTAAGTAGTTCATTTAAAAGATAAACAGAATTTAATGGTTAAGTCTAATTTTTACTAAACTTGTATTGGAACCACTTACACACAATTATACTTTCCATAAGCGCTTTTAAGCCTCTCAGCTCATCTTCGGATGGAACACAATAAGTAGTTCGTGTTAAAGACAGAATTAACTTGATGTTATAGAGAACAATAATTAGTTGTCTTGATTGTTCATCTCTTCTTTCACAGCACTACACTTTACTAAAAATGAACTTTATCTTGTGAAAAACTTACTTTTTTCGTCGGACGCGTTTCGGCTTAAGTATCCGCCTTCTTCAGCTTTTAGTCAGACTGCCATCATTATTTCGTAACGGTTTTTGTGTGGAAGGTGTAGTGGGGGTGGTGTGTGGAGGAAGGGGATTGGTGCAGGGATTCAACTTGATGTTTGTTTTTTGTAAAATTGTGTCAAAAAGTGTATGTGATTTATATTGTAATTGATCGTTGAGTATGTTGTTTGGTTGTGTTGTGTGGTGTTTATATATTTCGTATTGTTCAGTTGTGTTGAGTTTTCGGCCTTTAGGTAAGTAATGTAAAATTTCGAGATTGGTGTCTATGTTGGTGTAACTGTGGTTTTCTGTGTGTATGTGTGTGGCAAATGCGGAGTGTATATTGTTGTTGGTTAGAGCTTTTAAATGTTCAGAATAACGGGATGAAAAAGATCTTCCTGTCTGGCCGATGTAGAAACTATTGCAGTCATTACATTTTAATTTGTAAACACCTGTTTTGTTATATTTGTCTATGTCTGTGTTTGTATTATTGACGTGTTTTGTAATGGTATTGGTTGTTCTGTATGCTATTTTGTATTTGTGTTTTCTGAATGTGTTGGCGATTTTGTGTGTGCAGGAGTTGTGGTATGTGAGTGTGATGTATTTATTGTGTTGTGTGCTGATGGTATTTTGTGTTTTGTTGTTTTTGTTTTTGATGCGTTTGTGTAGTGTGTTTATTAAATTAGGGTTGTAACCGTTTTTGATTGCTATGTATTTTATTGTGTTGAGTTCATCGGTGTAATCTTGTTTATTTAAGGGTATTTTAGTTAGTCTATGGAGCATATGGTTGAAGGCCGCATGTTTATGTTGTGTTGGGTGGTTTGATGTGTTGTGTATAACCATGTCAGTTGTGGTTGGTTTCCTGTATATTTTGTATGTGTGTGTGTTGTTAGTTTTGTTAATTGTTAGGTCTAGAAAATTTATACTATTGTTTTGTTCAATTTCCAGTGTAAATTTTAATTTGTGGTGTATAGTGTTTATGTATTTGTGGAAGTTTTCAACTTGTCTTGTGTTGCCTTTGAATAAAAGTAATATATCATCTACATACCTGTGCCAATATATAATTTTGTTAGCGTATTTGTTGTTGTTTATTATGTGGTTCTGTTCTATGTTGTGTATATATATTTCTGCTAGTATTCCTGATATGGGGGAGCCCATTGGGAGACCTTCTGTTTGTGTGTATATCTTGTTATTGTATGTAAAGTAATTTTGTTCAGTTATTAGTTTGGTCAGTGTGATGATTTCTTGTATGTGTGTTTCAGGTGTGTTGTTTTGTCTGAGTAGTTGTTCTAGTGTTTGGATGGTTTCTTTGATGGGGACATTAGTGTATAAATTGGTTATATCAAAAGATGCCAGAGTTGAGTTATGTGGGATGTGGATGTGTTCAGTTTTCTTGACTAGGTCTATGTTGTTTTTGATAGATGTGTTGTTACTATTCCTCCTTCCTCCACACACCACCCCCACTACACCTTCCACACAAAAACCGTTACGAAATGATGGCAGTCTGACTAAAAGCTGAAGAAGGCGGATACTTAAGCCGAAACGCGTCCGACGAAAAAAGTAAGTTTTTCACAAGATAAAGTTCATTTTTAGTAAAGAATAATTAGTTGTAATATGCACAAATTTTAACATTGTATCTAGTGATAAGCTGTAATGGTTTAACTGAATTAAACACTATGACTGGTCTGGATAAGAATTTCCGTGTGTTCCTAAGTTTAAATGATTCCTTTCTGAAACTCATTTATTCATTTATCTCATGTAGTGCATTTCTAATACCTGTTACATTTATAATTAACTTCAAGTTTTACAACTTTTTTTCTATTTTCTCTTTCCTGAAACTGCCAATTTATCTATGGCTTGGTTTAAATGCTGCTTACTCCATGACAAGGATTAATAATATTTCTACCTACTGTTCATTTGAAACAGAATGTGCCATATACTGAAAACACATCACAAAAATATTACATGTGTAACATGTTAGTTAATATAAGTTTGTCTGCTACTACAAACATTTTTTCACTCGTAAGATAAACCTTGGTACTTTATTTCTAACTACAATGAATTTGTACTAACAATTAACATTAACTGTACACCTTGTCTATAGAATTCTATTCTATACATCCATCTAATCTGTAGTCACTTAATCTAGGATGAATAAAGAAAATTATAACTCAATGTAACAGGCACATATAACCAAGTTGATAATGCTAAATTACACATAATTTCTCCCTCTTCCTAAACGTAAATTAATACTCACATAGGAAAAAAAAACAAAAAAAAACAAGCATTATTAAAATACATGTAAGAGTGTGTCTGTCTGCTGATTTCAATATTTCTAACATAATATTTATACCCAGTATATAACTTCAGAAAATCACAATATTTTCAGAAGACAACCTGTGTATGCATTACTGAGTTCTACCTAATATTACTAATATACGTAACTGGTTCTAAAGTATGAATGGTACAATTGTATTCACATACTTGTCTCAATTAACATGGGTGTACTTCTTACAGTTGAGGACTCCATCTCTCCACAGGTTAAGAGCCTCCATGAACGTCACAATACATCAGTCAACATCAATCTTTAAATGATTTTTTAATTACAGTTCATGTAGGATGATAATAAGAATCTCAATATATAAGTATAAATATTCCTAGGGTGCTCTAGACAAGTTTTTAAAGTATGGCAATAGTTTAATTCCGGTAAAGATTAATTTGTTTATAAACAGAAAATCTATATTTCCACTCTTTTACTATAGCATAGGCACCTACAATAAAAATCACTTACTTTTTTAACAATTTATTAAGTGAAAGCCTACCAAGTAAATGTAACCTTTAATGAGTTCAAAAGAAAATCCACATGTATTTATTCAACTCATATATATATATATATATATATATATATATATATATATGCATATAACTGTACATACACAACTTGGAGAAAAATCAGTAATAGTATAACATATTAAGTTGTGTGTAGAATGGAAGTTGTGCCAGTTATTACTATTAGTATGTTGGCAATGTGAATTTAAATACTTAATTAAGCAAAATTAAGTATCTTTCAGGACTGGATTTCCAAAACCTAGAAAAAATAAAACCAAATTGACAAAAATTATTTATTCAAACTGTACCACACACACACACACACACACACACACACACACACACACACACACACACACACACACACACACACACACACACACACACACACACACACACACACACACACACACACACACACACACACACACACACACACACACACACACACACACACACACACACACACACACACACACACACACACACACACACACACACACACACACACACACACACACACACACACACACACACACACACACACACACACACCATTAAATATTTATAACCCACTAACATTAACAATACAGTAATATCAGCTATTTTATTTGTGTTAGCAGTCTTCATAACAACTTTGTCGTATTTTGTTGCTTCTCTGCTATGTACAATTTTCCCTCGAACGAGGCCTTTCGGTTTTGCAATCATTATCAAGTTCTTCCTACAACAAAATTAAAATACCTACTCCCTTATATATATATACACTAACCCTCCCATGCATAACCGGTTACATTCAACCAATAGCAGGCAGTACTTACCGCCCAGTCCTTGTTAGCCCCGCCCCTTACTTAGTCAACTTGACCTCGTCACGTACATTACCCTCTAGAAAACTCCTACAGCTTTCTACCTTCTCAACACATATCCTGTAACCGTATTACACCTTTTATACACCTTATTACACCGTATAAAACCGTATTACACCTTTTTGAAAGAGTAATGTATAAAAGGTGTAATACGGTTACAGGATATGTGTTCAGAAGGTAGAAAGCTGTAGGAGTTTTCTAGAGGGTAATGTATGTGACGAAGTCAAGTTGACTAAGTAAGGGGCAGGGCTAACAAGGATTGGGCGGTAAGTACTGCCTCCTATTCGTTGAATGTAACCGGTTATGCGTGGGAGGGTTAGTATATATATAAGGGAAGTAGGTATTTTAATTTTGTTGTAGGAAGAACTTGATAATGGTTGTGAAACCGAAAGGCCTCGTTCGAGGGAAAATTGTACATAGCAGAGAAGCAACAAAATACGACAAAGTTAATACAATAATAGTGTACTATACTAAAGTATTAAGTACTAATTAAGTTTACAAAAAATAACACATAATTTATGCTATAATGGTATGGATTTTGATGAGGGCAATATTTGAAATATATGGCCTACATATGTTACTGTAAAAGTGTGATGTAAGGTAAATCTTAAGATTTACCGGTATATCCTAAGATTTACCGTTTTATTATGGTAAATGTCTAAAGATCCTTTCAAAATGTTTGCATTTCGGACTTTTACCAACAGTTAGTGGTGAATGTCAAGATTTACCATTACGCTGTGGTAAAAGCTGTGTACAGAAAATTTTATTAGCATTACAGAAGTAGGCAATGAAGAGCTTACTGTTTTAGAAGTGATTAATAAATTATCTTTGGTTGGAGGACAAGGCTTCAAAAAGTGTAACTGTTTAAATAAGTGTACTACGAAGAAGTGTTTGTGCAAATTCTCCTCTTTGTTGTGCAATACTAAATGTCTTAACAGTCAAACCTGCTGCAACAAGTAATTTTTCATATTTTATTATTTTATTTTACTTTTATTACTTTATTCTTTTATTAATTTTTCATTTACTTGTATCAATTAATTATTGGACTAAAAAACCCAGTAAAAAGGACTCGTATTTGTTTTCGTCAGTAAAATTACATTTTCACAAAATGGTTAAAAAGTTTTTAAAAGTTCTTTTTTGTATGTAAACTTCGTTAATTTTATCAAATTTTATATTTTTAGCTGTTGGTTTTTTAGTAGTTTTACAACAATTCACTGTACATTACTAAATAAAAATTATTTCAGAGACAAGCAGTCGTGTAATGCGCTATTTTTTGTCTCCTGTCTTCTTGCGATTTTATGGAAATCATTTTTACTTCCATGTTCCATAAGGAAATGGAAGTATGGTGATGACGAAAACAATTTTGTTCGAGATAAGGGCTGATTCTGATTGTACTACCCTCAAAACATGAAGAAAAGTCATTTTTCAAAAAGTGTCTTGTGTGTCTATGTGTAGATTTTTTTCTATGGCAAACGATAAGAGCCGCAAATTCAAACAGAATCAAATAATTTTTTGCATACAGTCCTGAATTGTAGAGTTCTTAAGACCTACTGTTTTTGGTGAAGATCGGTTAAGGGGAAGGAGTAGTTTACCTGCAACATTTTATGTTTTAACAAGGGTAATTTTTTCTATGACGAACGATAACTGCCGTAAATTCAAACAAAATCAAATAATTTTTTTCATACATTCCTGAATTGTTAAGTACTCAAGGTCTGTTCATTTTGGTGAAGATCGGTTAAGGGAAAGGGGTAGTTTACCTGCCACATTTTATGTTTTAACAACGGTAATTTTTTCTATGAAGAACGATAACTGCCGCACATTCAAACAGAATCAAATATTTTTTGTGTATGTTCCTGAATTGTAAAGGAATGAAGGTCTATTGATTTTGATGAAGATCGGATAAGGGAAAGGGGTAGTTTACAAGCCACATTTTATGTTTTAACAAGAGTAATTGTTTCTATGATGAACGATAACTGCTGCACATTCAAACAGAATCAAATAATGTTTTGCATGCATCCCTGAATTGTAGAGTACTCAAGGCCTATTGATTTTGGTGAAGATCAGTTAAGGGAAAGGGGTAGTTTACCTACAACATTTTATGTTGTAACAAGAGAAATATTTTCATGACAAACGATAACTGCCATAAATTCAAACAGAATCAAATAATTTTTATATATGTGCCTGAGTTGTAGAGGCCTCAAGGCCTATTGATTTTGGTGAAGATCGGTTATAGGGAAAGGGTAGTTTACCAGAAACATATTTTGTTGTAACAAGAGTAAAGTACTTAATTTTGATAAATAAAGTATCCTGATAAGAAGATCTTAATAATCCACTGTAGAAACATAGATGAAATATCTATAAATGAAGAGGCTAGTTGAACGGGGTGGGGGTAATTTTCTATAAATGAAAATTATAGTTGAAGGGTGGGGATAATTTTTTTTATATATGTACTACGTTATCGGCAACAAAGAAGTAGTTTGTTGTTAAAATTCCTTCCTGGCCTGTTTGGCCGTAGACCAATGTTTTCTGTAAAACCAGACGTTTTGGCAGTGCCATCGACTTCCATCATCAGTGAAAATCGAGTGCGATAACGTGAGGTGGTATACATTAGTGACCACAGTACTGTGGTTAAGGCTGAAGCAGTAAGTAGAAAGAAGTAGTTTCTATGGAAATATTTCATTTCAAAAATGATTTTAAATATAAATCTTATAACATGGAAGTCATGTATGGTTCTCCATACCGATTTTATTTATATGTCAGTGAAAATCGAGTGCGCTAACGTGAGGTGGTATACGTTAGTGACCACAGTACTGTAGTTAAGGCTGAAGAAAGAAGTAGTTTCTATGGAAATATTTCATTTCAAAAATGATTTTAAATATAAATCTTAGAACATTGAAGTCATATATGGTTCTCCATACCAATATTTTACTTCCATGTTCTATAAGGAAATGGAAGTATGGTCATGGCGAAAAAAATCGTGTTCGAGATAACGGCAGATTCTGATTGTACTACCATAAAAACGTGAAAAAAGTCATTTTTCGAAAAGTGCCGGTGTGTGTAGAATTTTTTCTATGGCAAACGATAACAGCCGCAAATTCAAACAGAATCAAATAATTTTTTGCATACAGTCCTGAATTGTAGAGGACTCAAGGTCTATTGTTTTTGGTGAAGATTGGTTAAGGGAAAGGGGTAGTTTACCTGCAACATTTTAATTTATACTTGCTTAATTTTGATAAATAAAGTATCCTGAAAAGAAGGTCATAATAATCCACTGTAGATAGGTAGATGAAATATCTATAAATGAAAAGGGTAGCTGAAGGGGGGAGGGGTAATTTTTTGTATAAATTAAAATGGTAATTGATGATGAAGGAGGTACATTTTTATAAGTTTACTATGTTATTGACAACAAAGAAGTAGTTTCTATAGAAACATTTCATTTCAGTATAATAAAATTCTATATTTTTCATTTTAATTTAAATCATGTATGAGTGAAAATATATCGTTCCTGGCAGGCAAGTATATCTCAATTATGTAATGTTTACTTTTCCAAAGTTTTATTATTGTGATTACCGAAATAAAAAGGCCAGCAGGACACACATATCTCAGTTATGTAATGTTTACGTTTCCATTTTATTATTATGACTACCGCAATAAAAAGGCAGGGAACACACACACACACACACACACACACACACACACACACACACACACACACACACACACACACACACACACACACACACACACACACACACACACAAAATTCGCGTTATTTCTGGCCTCACTCATGTTTATTTTATTATGTTTGCATGCTTTTTTTTTGTAAATGGAAAGTGCCGAAACCCACACCAACACAACACGTGCAAGCCGAAAAGGTGGACATCGATTTGCTTCCTGTGGATCGCTGGGCAGTGTTGTTGTATTAAAGCAATTAATACAATCTGTCTACTTATTTCTATTTTAATATGAGAATTATAAACTAATATGTGCATGTGTATATGTATGAAAAATATATACATATTTTTCTCCTTTGGAAAATTGTTTGCCCCTCCTTGAAAATATTTTGCCTCCCTGATGGCTAGTTATTTACTAGCCTGTGTGGAATATAGCGTTATGACATGGATCAGAATGGTGGGTGTTAAACAGGAGACACAAACGTATTAAGGAAGAAATGTTTTGCTGAGGAATTTATAATTATATGGGTGAACAGGATAGTCGTTCAGGAAATCAGAAGACAAATGGAAAGAAAGAAATCAAGAGTCGATTTTAAAAAAGAAAAATGACTAGTATAGTACTGACAGGAAAGACTTTGATAATATTATAGACATCCCTCGGCCCCTCGCAGCGAGAGTCCAATTTCATTACAGGAATCAGATCGCAGCTACCTTTAGCTAGCTCTTCGTTCGACCTACAGACATTTTATCCAAAAGTACAGTCCTTCCTCATGAAGGTTGAGGATAGTCTTAATCCACCTGACATGATGGTACCATTTTAGCTGATATGTAATTTTTTCAGAACTCAAGCATCCACTTATTTAATTAATATTTAAATGATTTTATATATTATTAACTATAAATTTCTTTAAAATTAAAAATATTATGCTTTTACCACAATTCAGCGGTAAATCTTGACATTTACCACTAACTGTTGGTAAAAGTCCGAAATGCAAACATTTAAAAAGGATCTTCGGACATTTGCCATCATAAAACGGTAAATCTTAAGATTTACCTTACTTCGCACTTTTACAGTAACATATATAATCTATACCATATACATTTGAAAGGTGTCACAACTTACATAAACACATTACTTAGTTGAGATGAAAGGCAATTATGTAATACTCTAGATAATTAATTCAAGACTGCCTTTCCACACGTTTCTCAGCTAACCTACCACATGTGGTTAGCATGATGTGTCAAGGTCTGTACTGACCTAGCTTCTACCAAATTCCAGAGTGCTTGTTAATTATGCAACTCTTTTGACTCATCGGCCGGAAAGTTATATATTTCTCTGGAACCTATGCAGGGTATACATAAGCATCAGCAGCCAGCTTAGCTGTTCAGTTTAGACCTGGCGATATTAGAGTGCAGTTTGAAGTTATTGTGGAAGTTTATTGAGAAGTGATTACTGTCTTAATTAGTGAGAAACTGTAATAGGGTGGCATTTATCACTGTGTGTTGGACAAATTTAACTTGAGTTATTGTATAAGAGTGCCTCTGTTGATGATTAACTGTTCTTTGTTTCTAACTAAGGTTTCCAATTAGTGACTTCATCTGGTGTCAGTTATTCTTTTTCTACTGAACAACACAACACTCTGTGCAACCATCATACAAATATTTTGAGTATCAGATGTGTGCATATTAGGCTATTTTATTTTTTATATACTGCCCTGGCTGAAGATATATGGAAGATAAGGAAACTTATTAGCCAGGCATTAGATGGTCAAGTAGATGTATTGGGTAGATTTTAAAATTAATTACAGAGGAACTAAATATGAAAGTCGGAAGGCAACAAACATTTCAAAATGTGAGAAGCAAATATAGTCTACATGAATATAATATTAACAATAACAGAAGTTTGATGAATTCTGCACATAGTATGAAGGATGAACTGAGAAGGATGATAATATGTTAATAAGAATGTTTTCAAAGAAATCTGGATTTCTTCAGATAGAGAACAAAGAACAAGACTGACAATGTAATTATCTACTTGAGATACACATTAGATATACTGGATGCTACAGACAAGTCAGTGAAAAAACAGATCAGTGAAGGACATAGAAGGTGAGAAAAAAATCATGAAGAAATGTCATAAAGCAATACAGGGAGTTCTTTAAAAAGTAATATAACACATAAAGAAAATAGGTAAAGAAAACTGTTTAAAAAAGATTGTTTGAACAAAAGCAATTGAAAGAATATGAGCATACCTTGGAAAAGTAAAAGATATAAACCAATTTTATAAATTAGTTAGTTTCACTTGCCCCTTTTATCTTTGTCTGTTCTATTTTTTATAATTGAAAAGTTCCATTTTCTTTGCTGTATATTACTCTAAACGTTACAGTACTACTCATACCATACTGACAGTATATGAAAGCAGAATTCTCTGTACTATTATTAATAGCTGTACTTTCTTTAACTTTGGAAGTACTTATCCAAACATTATAATTACGGCAAGAAATGATTGTATAACCACAAGTAGTGACTATAGTGTTATTTTCCAACATTGTATTTTAAGGTAGGCCTAAATCTTCCTATAAATTGTTCCTATTTATGGTACAAATACCATAAATACACTCATCTTTAACTTATTCTCTTTTAAATTAACTGAAATTAATTAATTTGAAATATTTTCAAACTTAAAAAACAGTATGAAATATTTTAAGCAAAATACAAAAATATACTTTGTTTTAACTGATACAGTAAAGTGAATGTCAAATGATCTTGTAGTGTTGAAACAACAATATCTGCTGTATTTAGAACTCTTAAAATGAACTGTGAAAATTGATTTAAAAAAACTACACACACTGCAGTATTTATGTTATTTTTATAACACAGACAGATGTTGGTTAACGTGTCAGTGTCATCTTTCACAACATTTTTCACTGGTGGAATGTGAAAATTTTTGTTTACCATGAAATACAGTAAAGGCCTAAATAAAGTTATTTATTAGTTTTATATTAACACTTACAACATGAAAATAAGCTTAATTTAAATCTTATACATCTATACTTATTTAGTGACAATTGTGGAGGCAAAAATGAAAATTACACACTGATAAGATATTTCAGTACTTTACATGAAATGGGAAATCAAATAGAACAGTTTCCCCCTTACAATGTCATTTGTTTCTGCCGTGCAATTAGGTTTTGGTATAATTAAATATGCCAAAAGGACGATTGACAGAATCTACACTACACAGGAAGGTGGCGAAATTATTGTAAGTTCATCTTAATAATTTTTAATGCAGCTTGTAGTAATAAAAGATTAAGGTAACAGTAATAAACAGTTTCTGTTGTTTTCCGAAAGTTTAGTTTAGTTTTATGTAATTTTCACAATTTACAATTTAGTTTACTGTAAGAAACGTTTAATCTAAACACCAGAATGGTAGGCTACTGTTTTCTACAGAAATACACTTAGTTATTTCCAAATGATGTAAATGTTATATTGACACAATCAGGGGCCATTAACAATTTTATTTTATTTTAGTTTCTATACTCCTTTAATGCTTTTATTGTTTTTTGTTCACAGTCTGGTAGCTGGTTTATGAAATTCTCAATATGTTTTAGTGAGGAAGTGATTTTAAAATGTAAAAGTGATCTGTCTGTATAATTTATTTTAAATTTAAACATATTTTATAAATAGCCGCCGACTGTAGCTAAAAAATAATTTGTTTATGACAACTGAAAATTATGAAACTCCAGCTAATAGTGATCTAGATTAATGGCTCTATATTCTATACTCATCCATAATAATTATGGAATTCTCCATTGTAACGAACAGATAATTTTCAAAATCATCTGGCTCCCTAAATTACACTATATTCTTAAACCAGTATTTAATATTTAACTTCGAAACAAAATTTCAGCAAATCCTGTCAATGACAACAAAGCTGATAAGGTAATGTGAAAACAATAGCTTACATGACATATTTGTAATAGACCATTAATTATTCTTCTATTCGTACATACATTAAACTTACATGTTTACGCACAAGGATGTTTATGACATACCATTCCAATAATTTGTCCATTTCCATAAAATGCCTTCCATTTCCACGAAACCAAAAATTTAAAATTTGACAACTCACACGCACATTACTAGAGATAACAACTTGTATTTACAGACGACACAAAACTACTTGACTGCCAACTTAACATTCAAATTTGTGAAAGTTCAAAATTTCCTTTGACGTTTAGTATTATAGATAGTATTTGCTGATTTCTAATATTATCCCAATATTAATGTGGCTTAATTTTTGTTAATTATAATAAATATAAATTTTTTTATAATATTCATAAAGTCTAGGAATCAAATGTGTTCTACAAAATTCTTTCAACATTTCTATGGGCGTGCTCAGTTACAAAATATAAGAACAAGACCTACATAGACGTTAAGAACTGGTTGTATTATAGTTACACTACAATAATAGTCGCTTAACGATATGTTTTCTATTTACAATGGTAATACGTTTAGGATTTGTGGTTACATTGCCAGTGCCAACTGCCAATGCAGTTTTAACAATGGGCGTAGTGGTGGAAGTTACCGTGTTTGATTCATGATGTTTATTTTATTCGAGTGGTTCGGAAAGTAATAGAAATTATTTTACAGAACGTTTGCTTAATTATATACAAATGCTTATATAGCGAACTGAAGAATTATTTGTACATGTCATCGTTTCTTGATTATAACCTTATAATAGTCTAGACTAGAATCACAATGGCTCAAGCTTTGGGAGAATCATTAAAATTGACAGTAGATGAAATTAAAAAGCAGTATCCCTTGCACTATCTTGTGTGGAATAACGATTATGACGAACTTAAAAAAGAACTATCAAAACCAATATCACAGGTAAGGCTAGTGGGTATAACCTTAAATCATAGTGGGTTGTAAAGTTTGCAACGGTTTCATAGTTTATGCATATTTATTCATGTAATTGCTAAACTGTACACACACGCACGTATGTTCGTGTAGTGGTGTATGTAGACTACAGTAGATTTCTCTGTATTGTGAATTGAAAGGATTTTATGATAAGAGAGGAGGGGGTTTATAGATTTGTGACTAGTAAAGCTCCAAAAAGAAAAAGTTTAGCAGTCGAAAATTTAATGTGAAGTGTCAGTACAAGTTTAGTGCTTATTAAATGTAATGCGCTACAAATCTGTAGATTGCAGTTTTACAAATATTTTGAGCTGAACATATCAGGTGAACCATTAGACATGGTGAATTCTCAATTCTGTTAGTGTTTTACTAAATATAATTATTTCACTACGACTCAGAACACAACACTAGGCCTCGGAACAAGGCTGTGTTTTACCTTTAATACTGAGTGCGATCATTTGTACAAAATTGTTAAAAACAACCAGTAGTATAGGGTGACCAGATTTTTTATGACGTAAAACAGGACATTTCTGAAATATGGAAATAAAAAAACAGGACACGAGTTACAAAGAAAATGTGCTTCATATATGACTGCACTGCTTCACTAAGACAAATAAAAACTACTTTTTACACATAAAAAGACATATATTTTAATAACCAACTTAAAAACATACTTATCATGGCACTGGATCATATTATAATTGATCAAGTTTTTTCAAGAATTATAAAATTATAATTATTCAAATATAAATATTCAAATTCTTAACAACTATAAAATTACATGGATGTGATTCATAGATATCAACAACCTGCTGAACATGAACTTGTGGCTTCTGAATCAGGAACATCACTATTAACTGTGTACTTATCACAAGACCTGATATCTCGCAAGAGCTTTGAATTACTTAATAGCAGGTTGTAGAATTCCTTACAGCTAAGGTCTTGAAAATGAGTTTTTAAAATTACAATTGCTTGAATAGTTTTGGTAGTAAAACGGTTTCTTTCATCAGTCCAAAGAGAGTTCACAATTGAAAAGACTCTTTCCACAACAGCATTTGTGCCTGGTACAGCCAGAGCAAAATTCACAACCACCTCTATGTTTTTACATGGAATGCCTATACTTTTAAGTATGTGGAAGACATCACACCATTTCTTATCAATCTCCACATTAACTTTTTCCCATTCCTCAAATTTTCTGGATAAAACTTTGTTCACATGTCCTATCTCATCAAATAATTCATCTTCATGTACCTGAATTGTTGAACATGAATCTACTGTCTTAAGAATTTTCAGACTTTTTAAAACCTCATCCCAAGATACAGAATTTTTCAATGTTATCCAATGAAATGATTTCAGAGGCTGATATGGAGAGACCCACTTGTTTAAATAACTTAAAAATCGGTATGGAGAACCATACATGACTTCCATATTCTAAGATTTATTTTTAAAATCATTTTCGAAATGAAATATTACCATAGAAACTACTTCTTTCTACTTACTGCTTCAGCCTTAACCACAGTACTGTGGTCACTAACATATACCACCTCACGTTATCGCACTCGATTTTCACTGATGATGGAAGTCAATGGCATTGCCGAAACGTCTTGTTTTGTAGAAAACATTGGACTACGGCCAAATATCCCGGGAAGGAATTTTAACAAAAACTACTTCTTTGTTGCCGATAACGTTGTACACATATATATAAAAAATATGCATAAAATTAATGGCTTGTATAAGTTAATGATTGATCTCCATTAAGTAGTGCTCAAGTTTCCAAAGTTTTAATATTATGATGTCCGTAATTAAAACATCAGAGCAGGTTTAGTGTGTATGAGGGTTCACCGTGGACAAAAATTTTCAACATTTCCTATTGAGCGTTGCTTAGAATAAATCTGCGAATCTACAGTGTACGTTTCACAGAACAAACATGCGGAAAAGAAGGAGCGCTCCGAAGTCACTCATGGACCCTCAGCATCTTGCAGAGGGTTCATTCCCTAAAGACGAAAAGTCTGTCTATGAATTGTTCCTCTGTAAACACGTGCAGTTACACTGCCCAGCGATCCACAGGAAGCAAATCGCTATCCATGCTGGACACTTTTTCGGCTTGCATGCGTTATGTTGGTATGGGTTCGGCACTTTCCATTTAAAAAGCGTGCAAATGTAAGAAAATAAACATGAATGAGGCCAGAAATAACGCGAATTGTGTGTGTGTGTGTGTGTGTGTGTGTCTTCCCTGCCTTTTTATTGTGGTAGTGATAATAATAAAATGGAAACGTAAACAGTACATAACTGAGATATGCTTGCCTGCCACGCACGATATATTTTCTCTTATACATGACTAGCAGAATACCCGTGCTTCGCTACGGAGTTTCACGTTGTACGTAATGAAAATGTTAGTTTAATTAAAGTAGGCTTCTTAAAAATAAATAGCTGTTGCCCACAAATTCGTTCGCGTGGTCTTCAATTTAATGCGATAATATATTTAGAACAGAATCTATTCTATTGGGTTGCCATAGTAACCAGATCTAATAGTTTTTTAAGACCGCAAAGGACCCCCCAGAGGATCGTATCGAAAAAACACCTGTCCTATGTTGGTTCTCCCGTTGCGTAAAATATTTGTGCCAAGTTTGGTTGAAATCGGTCCAGTGGTTTAGGAGGCGATGTGGAAGACCCCAAAGAACCCCCAAAAGGACCCCATCGAAAAAACACCTATCCTATGTTGGTTCTCCCGTTGCGTAAAATATTTGTGCCAAGTTTGGTTAAAATCGGTACAGTGGTTTAGGAGGAGATGTGGAAGAAACCTTCGCGGACGTGCGCACAACAACTCACCGAAGTTTCATCGCAATCGGATGAATGGTATAGGAACGCATACGGGACAAACAAAGAAACATTCATTTTTATATATAAGATGTAAACTATACCACTTACTTGACATAAACCGTGATAGCTAAGCTAATGTACAACATATATGTATTAATTATACACATAAATGTTCCTCGATAGACACTCTATCTATTGGCGAAAACTTGAATAAAATCCGTTCAGTACTTCCTGAGATTAGCGATTTCAAACACAGAGAGAAAACGGACCGACTTTACTTTATACTATGTACAGATTTACATTAAAATGAAAAAATTATAATTTTATTGCCTGGCAACAAAATTATTTTATTTTTAACAATTACCATTGTTTGAAAAAGTTTAAATGAATTTTCAAGTACTTTACTCTTGTTAAAACGTAAAAGGTTGCAGGTAAACTACCCCTTCCCCTTTACTGATCTTCACCAAAATCTAAAGGCCTTGAGTCCTCTACAATTCAGGGACGTATGCAAAAAATTATTTGATTCTGTTTGAATTTGCGGCAGTTATCGTTTGCCATAGAAAATACGCTTGATAAAAAACGTTGCAGGTAAACTACCCCTTCCCCTTAACCGATCTTCACCAAAAACAATAGGTCTTGAGTACTCTACAAATCATGGCTGTATGCAAAAAATTATTTGATTCTGTTTGAATTTGCAGCTGTTATCGTTTGCCATAGAAAATACCCTTGTTAAAAAAACGTTGTAGGTAAACTACCCCTTTCCCTTAACCGATCTTCACCAAAAACAATAGGTCTTGAGAACTCTACAATTTAGGGCTGTATGCAAATAATCTTTTGATTCTGTTTGAATTTGCGGCTGTCATCGTTTGCCATAGGAAATACCCTTGTTAAAACATAAAACGTTACAGGTAAACTACCCCTTTCCCTTAACTGATCTTTACCAAAAACAATAGGTCTTGAGAACTCTACAATTCAGGGCTGTATGCGAAACATTATTTGATTCTGTTTGAATTTGCGGCTGTTATCGTTTGCAAAAAAAAAAAAAAAAATTTGCCTTGATAAAAAAAAACCGTTGCAGGTAAACTACCCCTTTCCCTCAACCGATCTTCACCAAAAACAATAGGTCGTGAGTACTCTACAAATCAGGGCTGTATGCAAAAAATTATTTGATTCTGTTTGAATTTGCGGCAGTTATCGTTTGCCATAGAAAAAAAATCTACACACAGATAGACAGACAGACACACACACAGACACTTTTCGGAAAACGACTTTTTTTCATGTTTTGAGTGTAGTAGAATCAGAATCTGCAATAATCTCGAACACGATTTTTTTTGCCATCACCATACTTCCATTCCTTAAGGAATATGGAAGTAAAAAAGTGTCATAAAATAAATTGGTAATCGTTTCATATTTCGATTGGGTGAAAAGACCTTCATTTTCTAAGTTAATTAAAATTGAAGAAACAACTGAAGTTTGAAACTTACTACATTTCCTGTTATTGACTTTTTCTGTAAGCAATTCTAATTCTTCAGCTACTTCAGTGGCTGAAATGTTGGTTCTTTCCAACTTTTGGATTGAATTTGAAAACATTTTCAGTTGGCTTTGTATGAAATGAAGCCAAAGAAGTGACTGTGGGTTCTCAAAAAATTGTTTTAGCAATGTATGACACCTATCCTGAGACATGAAATAAGACTTTAGAGGTTCATAAATATCAATAACCCTTGTAACTCTTGGCAACAATGACAACCATCTAGTTTTAACACTACCCAGAACCTGCTTATATTCAGTAGCAACAAAATCACAAAATAATTTCAATTCCTCCACACGCACGGTATAAATATGAAAATATTGAAATATTTTATTCACTACTGTTTCTATGTCGATAAGAAGAATGTCTGCACTTGTTTGTACACCATTGTGTACCACATGAGGTGCACAACCAATGCCTTGAATATTCATTTTGAGCACACTGTTCAATTTAGAAAAAAACGTTGTTTGTTCCGGCCGTCTTGTACCCGCCAAAGTTAGTGTTACAGTTATCTGCACAAAACGCGATGATCTTGTCAACTAAATGATGTTTCTTTAAGATGTCCAGAACATGATTAGCTAATAATTCTGCTGTTTCTCCACCAACGTTCTGAAAACAGATTACTTTGCACTGAACACCTTTGGTAGGAATGAAATACCTAACTAGAATCGGCACTAATTTTAAGCTTTTATGATTTGATGCATCAACCATCACAGACACATACTTAGCATCTTCAAGTTCTGATTGCACTTCATGCATTGCATACGACGATAAAACGTTCACTAAAATCGACTCGCACTTTGTCCTGGAACACGTGAATTTCTTCTCAAATAGTTCTCTGATGATAAGAGATGTGCAGTCCATTGAACGGAAAGAATGGTTGTGTTTTGCAGTATGAAATGCAAACAGCCCTTCTTCAGCAGCGATACGTTTATCTTCCTCAGTTTGTAGTCCATTCCTACTTACAAAGGAAGTTATACTACTGGAAGTTCTCGCGGAAACTGCCAACATGTGTTTCTTTTTCTTAATGTGCTTTGTAATATCGGCACGTCCTCCATGTTCAATGGAAAAAACTGAGCGACATAAAGTACATTCTACCTTTGTAGATGTGGTGTCGTCCTTCAAGAAAGGACACTCTTCTTTCAGGGTTTTGGAGAAAGTACACTTTCTTTTCCCCATATTAATATGCACGTGTATCTCGAACCAAGCGAACAACAGACAATGGAGCAAGCTCGCCACGCCAAGTGTTAAAACTAACCAAACAAAAAAAGTTTACCTTGATTGCCTCACTCTCCCTTGACGCACTCTGGCGGAAACCAGAGATCATCATTTCTTTTCGCGATTGCGTTCCCTTAACCATTCGAGACCCGTCTTGACCTCAGTAAGAAAGTTTAAACGAACGAGACCAAAATGACACAAAAACAAATAAAAACTCAAAACGAAGCGAAGATAAAAGATTAGGTTATCCGTTATTGCAAGTACGGAAAAACGGGACATTTGACGTCCCGTTAATAATTTGCCGGGACAACAGGACACATAATGAAAAAAAGGGACAATCCCGTTAAAAACGGGACGTCTGGTCACCCTACAGTAGTACACTCTCCAGTCTGCATGGATTTCATAAACTATAAATAGGGCTGCCCTGGACATTCCAGTGATTGAACTTTTTAATTACATTCAGCTTTCGTATGATCAATTGTATTTAGCGATTATAGTGTATATGGTCAGCTTCTGCAGTACTTGTAACTTAAGTGTTTGAAAGTGGTGTTAGTATTTATACCATTTACTTTGGTCTGCTATGTCTTTTAGCTCATCCCAGTTAAATCCATTAAACAGATTGAGATAACTAATAGTGCTTCAACAATAATGGGTATTCATCTTCTGCATAGTGCAGACAGAGTTTAGGGTAGAGGAGACACCACATGTCTGCCTCTCGCTCAGGTGTTAATGCCACATCAGTGTTCAGTCATGACTTGTTTCAAATCCTTTGATGTTTCACTGTTGTCACTGATTTTTTTTTAATACCTATTCTCAACATTACTACTGTACTGTGTGGAACAAATAAGGTTATTATTTTATTGTGTTGTGAAATTCTGATATTTAAAGTTTTGAATGGTAATAAAATTTGTGTAACCACTGGGAAATTATTTTTTGTGATGGAATAAAAAATATTTTTAACAATGGTTTTTATAACTTACCCTTCTTTGTTATCTAGCTCTTCTGCCCCTCAGCATTGGATAGTTTTTATAACGGTTAGCTTTAAATTTGGGAAATGTATTGTTTAAAATGTACTGGGGACTGAAGAAGTAGAGTATTGTAAGCTGGTAAATGTTATTAGCAGCCACATTAGTCAAGTTTTTGACCATTTTTAAATGACAAAGCATGGTTTATGAAAACTGTAATATTAAACTATTCAGTAAAACAAACTTGTTTCCTCACGCACACGCTCGCGCACACACACAACTGCTGCTGCAGCTGTTACTACTACTACTACTACTACTACTACTAACACTGCCATCAATTTTTACTGCTCTACTATCAACTGACTTAAGAGTTTATTTTTTTATTCATTACAATTCATATCACAGATGAAAGCAAATTAGAGAATAGGCTAACACTTACCTGAAGAAATGTGAAAAAATATAATGGGATAGCTTAATATGTTTGTTTAATAAACATTACACAGTGCAGTTGTAACTGCGAGTCATGTAAGTTGTTCATTTGTGTCATCTGACTGGCTGAAATATAAAAGCACATTTATATGGTTTTGTTTTATATGGTTTTCAAAATTAAACTGTCTAAAACATGTTTTATATATAATTGCTTGTCCTTTTTGTTAAATATAAGACAAAACCTACTATATTTTATTATAGTCAAACACTTTTTGCTACAGTCTATTTCTTGATGCATATATAATATGTTTAATATTTATAATTACTTTAATATAGTTGTATTATGCAATGTAGCCTATAGACAAGAAAAGTATAATAATTGAAATTTAAACAGTATAGTACAGTTATAGTAGAGAAAACTCTGTTCACGACATTTTTAGTTAAGAAAACTAATTTTGAGTTACAAAATGAAAGTTGTGGAAAACTAACGAAAGGAATAGTGAATAGTTAGCTAGTCTAATATAAAATGGGAATCAGGCAGTGTGTTTAAAAATTAAGTTGTTTGTTTTGTTATCATATTAATCTATTAATATGCTGCTAAAAACTCCATTTATTTGAAAAAGGTTTTTTTTTTTTATAAAATAAGCATTAGGTTGAAGTCACCCATCTGTTATACAAAAATAATATAGAGTGATAGTTTGATAGTTTTAATTTATGCATATCTTTAGTAATTTTTAATTACAAGACAGAATAATATAGGTTAAATTTGTTGTAACTTTCTTGAATTCAGATTTTGTTAGTGTACAGTGTTGAAGTAATTTTGTTATGTAGTTTTAAGCTAACCAGCAAGTGTAAGAAACCCTACAGAGTTAGCAAAGAAGTCCTACATATACAGATTTTTTCTTTATAAACATTTCACCGATTGTTTTAGTTGGTTCTTGTGGGAGCATAGGAATTATTAATAACTATTTTTGCAAACTTAGAACACTGATTTATCATATTTATCACATAATTTATATTAACTGTAATGTATCTAATATATTGATGTGTCATGACAACAGTACACTATGTTTGAGTTTGTAATAAAAAAGTTTATTACATTTCTTATTTAAGTATAATTCTGTTTTTTTTTTTTAATAATATATAATGTGCCTATAAAAAATAATAGTCCCTGTCTTCTTATTTGTACCTTCCAATTTAGTGCCTTTATTGAGTGTTCTCATTATTTGTTTGTGGAGACCATTTGTCTTCATGAAATGTGTGTGTGTATTTAGGAATGGGAATGCATGCATGTTTTGTTGGTTTCCTCTGTAGTAGCCTGCACCTTAATTGTGTGTTGACTCTACAGAGGGCTGTTTTTGTTGCTCAGTTTTGGTGACAGTCTTATCACTTTCATTTGGCTGAAACCAACTGAGTTGTGTACAGTATGTCAAAGTTTTGTATATCACATCGGTGAGGTGTGCAGTCGTCTGTGCAAGGTGTGTCCAGAGAGGTGAAGGGGACTACTTGGCGTGCCACGCCACTCCAGTCATGTTGTATACCTCGAGACTGTCGGAGCCTAGCTTTCTAGTACGTGCATACAAAGCAAATTTCATTACAAGAGTATTTTTCAGTACTTCATTCGTTCAACAGTGTTTATCAATTTTGAAGAATACAATACTTCTGCAATGCCTTAACCGAAATCTTCACGCCAATTAGGAAGAGGAATAGCTGTAAGAAGCCAAAGTAAATGTATCATAATGAACGTGTTTAATAAGATTAACAGCGAAAATCCGGACTTGCACATGTCAGAAATTAAAAACCGTGTTGCTGGTCTGTGTGAAATATCGGTTCACGTTTTAAGAAAAATTCTGTCGGAATCGAAAAAACTGTGTGAAAACGAAACTTTTACTACACCTGGGAAAACTCGTAAACGAACTAACAGGAAAGTTAATGTAGATAATTTTCAAATTAGTGCATTACAAAATATAATTCATAATTTTCACATTACGCATAAAAAGTTGCCTTCTTTAAGAAAATTAATTTTGGTTTTGAAAACGGAACACACGGAGTTGCAGTTTAACTTTACCCACGAAACTTTATGGAAGATTCTTAGAAGTATGGAGTTTAAATGGAAAAAGACAAGCGATAATCAAAAACTTTTGATTGAAAAACACGATATTCGTTTCAAACGAGTAAATTACTTACGGAAAATTCAGGAATATAGTGAAGAAGGAAGACCTATAGTTTTTTCGGACGAGTCATATATCCATTCCACCCATGTGAAGAGCTATTGTTGGTCAGACGGGTCGGCCAACGGTTTTAAGAAAAATATTTCTAAAGGGCCTAGATTAATAATAACCACTGCTGGAAGTGAAGGCAGGAAGTGCCTAATGCGCTTTTAATTTTTAAATCGGGCGACTATCATAACAATATGGATGCACTCAATTACGAAAAATGGCTTAGAACGCAACTGATACCTAATCTTCTCCCCCGTTCTGTGATGGTAATAGATAACGCGCCTTATCACAACAAATTATTGAATCCAGCTCCAAATTCAAATCAGCGAAAGGAAAAAATGTTAATGTGGCTAAAAAATAGAAATATACCATGTTCGGAAAAAATGTACAAAGCGTAACTATATGAGTTGATAAAACTAAATAAGAAGTGTTACGATGAATATTATCTTGTTAAAATAATGGAAGAAAATGGTCATGCCATAGTAAGATTACTGCCTTACCATCCTGAACTGAACCCTGGCAAATTAGTGTGGGCGAAAGTCAAAAACGAAGTGGCAGGTGAAAACATAACCAATAATTTGGTAGAAGTAAAAAAAATGGTAGATCAAAAATTGTCTGATCTTTTGTCAGAGGATTGGAAGAAATTCTGTGGTCACGTTTTAAAAATTGAAGAAGATTATTTTGAATCTGATAGAGTTGTAGACATGCAAACAGACAGTCTAATTATAACAGAGAACCATAGTGATACTAGTGATGATGAGACTGACGATGGAAATTTAAGCGAAGCAGAATCGTCAAGTGAAGAAGTTCACGACATGGACGGTATTGAACCTTTGGTTTAAAATTCATCCAAGGTAAGTCTACCTGTAGACTTATTTATAACTTTTATTTAATACGTATTGATAATTGTATTGTATTGTATATTATTTTTAATTGTATTGTTTGATTTATGTTAAAAAGAAGATAAAAATTAACATCTAATTACAATAAATTTATTGTAATAAAAAAAACTGAAATTATGGTAGTAATAAAAATAATTTAGTAAAAAAAAAAAAAATTAGTACACAATGCGTTTTATCGTAAACAGAAAGACGCATTGTGCTATTTCAGTTGAATCGGGTAGTGGAACTGCTGGTGTGTGTTTGTGTGAATGTAGTTGTGTGTCCCTTCCACCGACAAATTCTCCCACCCAAATGATGCAGTACTACGGGTGGGAGTACACAATCTGCGCGAAGAAGTGATATAGAAAACTTGACATACTGTACTATGTTCTCCTAGCAGGACTCAGCCAGGTGCTGCTTAGTATTGTTCAGTAACATGGGAACAGAAACAGCCTTTGCTGGGCCAACAAACAACTTGGATGTGGGCTACTACCTAAAAACCTAAGAACACGTATTCCTGTACAGATATACAGCCAGAATTTCCTTCTGTGGGGAGGTCTGACACATTCTGGTGTGGGTTAAAATGTTTAAATAAAACTACAAAAATTGAAAGGATAAAATCATTTGCTATTTATTTTGTTTTAATGAGGAAGGTAAGTGTGGAAACAGGATTACATTAATAGGTATCAAAAATTTAATGAAATTATGAATCAGTGAAGATGATACCTTAAAATACAAATAAGATATTGGCACAAATTTTTTCCCATCTTCTGCAGATATTCAGAGTTAAATGTTTTGTTGAATTTTTTAAAACGTAGTTTTAGTGGGTATATGTCTATAAATATTTGCGGCAAATGGAAGTAAATTGGTCTACTTGTTTGGCACAGAAGCGAAACATAGATTTTCATAAAATGGGTATTATAGGTCCTCAAAAAACATTCACTTTAAAAACACAAATGAGATGTACAAATATATTCTTGGCCGCAAATAATGCTGAAGTTACCATACTAATCAACTCACCAGCAGTGGCGAAGTTACATGGAGGCAATTGAGGCAATGCCTACCCTAAAAAATTCTGTAGAATAAAAATTATAAATACGTATGAACTGCATAACGTAAAGATTATACATTGTTACCGCGACTGTCAAATTTATTAAAACGAAACGTGTTTTACTGGGCGACCGCTAGATGGTGTCAGGTGAGATTTGGCATAGCTCGTTTAAAGCGAATGAGGCAACCTAAACTTGCCTCAGCGTTTTTTGTATACATCGTATGTAAGCAGTGTAGTGGTGTGATAGGGAAGTGAAGGGAGGGGGGATTGTCCCGCGATGTACACATAGAGCGTTGAGGCATGCCTCACTTCTGTGGTCCAAACAGTTAAGTTAAAGCGCCTGTGTTGTTTATAAGTGTGTTTATTTTATGCGGTTATTAAAAGTGTCCCTGTTATTCCACTGAACTAACAGATGATCAAGATTGTTATTTGAATTATTTGTAACATTAAACATATAGAAACTAATCAAGTTTAAAATTTTGAAGTTCAATCAGTTGTATTATTGTGTATGACTAATACAAGGATTGTTCAATAGAAACACGTATAGAGCTGTAAAGCATTTTTTGTTCAACGATTTTAAAAGAAGTCTCCATTAACATTAAGACATGAGTTCCACTGTTGCGCTAACCTGTAGATTCCCTGCTAGTAAAATTCTTACGGCTGTTTGTGGAACCATTCGGTTACAGCAAACTCTACCTCAGCGTCCGATTTGAACCACCGTCCTTTTAGTGATTCCTTAAAAAAAATTTAAGATAAGATTTTTGCCTACCCATTCATTAACTACTAGCTTCGCCACTGCTCACCAGCAGCCCTTTTAAATGGCATTCCAAACACCGCATTTGGTTTTAGGTTTACAGGTGTACGGAATAGTGGACTTTGTTTTTGAAATGGCAATGAAGCACTATATCGCAAATCAAAAGCATGCACAATATGTACATTTGGTTAAGCTTTGTATAGAAAGAAAAAATGTTTAATGTAAATAGTTTCTAAGTTACCATTTAATAAATTACTGTGTTATAATAATTGTATTGGATACACTGCCTGCTGAATAAACATTCAAAGGCTACTTGCTTCGTACTTGCTAAGAAGGCACAATCTTAAAAGTTAGGATAAAAATTTGAACCATCCCTCAGCCACCAGATAATGTAGATTTTAATACAGAATGATATATTATTTACTCACATAATTTGTGCACTTGCCTGCCATCGTAGGAGGTGGATTATGAATGGAGTATTATGAAAGTTGAAATATAGTAGAACAGCTTTGATTATTTCTAGGTTGTACTACATTTTCCCTATCTAAAGAGATATATTTCAAGAGAGATTATCAAAAGATAATTAGACTCTAGAAATGTTACTGATTAACATTAACAGATAAACTGCTGTGACGTCTAGAATACAGTATTTCACAGGAAAAAACTCTTAAACTACATGTCTTTATAACAATAAAATTTGGCTGCAGTTAAAGACAATGTTCCTTTATTGAATTTACTACGGTAAACTAATAAAATGAGCCAAAATGTTTTTATGTTTTATAACTATAATGCTAGATACAGAGATATAGTTCTATGGGGTATGAATATATTTTAATGTTGAGAATATTTGTAATTGTAAGTATGTGATATATACATGTATGTCCAAGGCCAGATTTGAAGCAGAGACACCTGCATTTCTGTACTCAACATCACCATCAGTATGCTTGTCCATGAAATCCTTGAACCTTTTGTGTTCTCTTTCTTGTCACCTGGGGCCTTTCGTCATGGAAGCACAAACATAGTGCTACGCTGAGGAAATGAGTAGTATCGCATCGCTGAGTGCCTTGTGATTCTTGACATGGTGAGGCTTTTTCAGACGTTTACAGATCATTCTACATGGCAGAATTATGTAACGCCCCATACAGACATTATTCAACTACCTTACCAGCATTGAGGCCCAGTAGCTCACTACATTGCAAGGCGGCAGAGGTATAAATAATGGATTTCAAAGTGGCCAAGTACAGTTACGCTGGCGATTTTAGAAGTGGCGTTTTAGTGGGAAGTAATCATTGTGTTAATTAGTGCAAAACTGTAATAAGATGCCATTTATTGTTGGAAAAATTTAATTTGAATTATTGTATAGGAATGCTTTGTTGATTTATAACTGCTGTTCATGTCTAAGTAAAGTTTGTAATTAGTGACTTCATTGGTGTCAAGTTATTATGTTTCAATGTACCCACAACGATCTGTTGTGACTGTTGTAAATGTGGCATCAGAAGTGCGGTAGAACCTTTAACAGTAGAAACAGAGACCACTTTGTAGAAGAGTAGTGCGCACGGCAGTTGGTTTAAAATAATGGATACTAGTCAGAAGTGTGGAGATAAAAGTGAGATGAACATAGTTGTTGAAGCATGTTGTATTGATAGGAATGTAAATCAAATACATTATCTGTGTTTCAACATCAGACAGAGTTAGAAATTCCAAGTGAGTTTTGTCTTGTAGGTATGATGAACAAGTTACAGGATTTAATGGTGGAAGGGGGATTCCCACCACTTAATTATGAGAAGGCAGCAATCTATCATTATATATCAGTAACTTCATTCTGTTATCAGTGGTGAAAAATTGTTCAATAAGAGTTTATATAAATAAATGTACAGTTATAAACCTGTATGAAAAAGTGTATTGTGATTACAAATATGTGAAACGTTCATAGTCCAGTAGTATTTTCAGTTATGTTTATTGCAATTTATTAAAAAATATAGTCCCATTTATAATGTAAATGTAAGTATAATATGTCCCCCTTAGTATATACTAATTAATGTGTACTGTTAATGACTTTGTTGGGTTATAGTCTTGACGATAAATCATAATTGTAGTACTTTTCCAAATAAATAGTTATCTCATCTTTTTTCACAGACATACTTTAGAGTTTCAATAAGTTAAAAGTTAGTGAATTTATCAGTATTTATGTTAACGTTATTTATTATGTGGGTTATTCAGTAATAAACAAGTAAATAATACATAATAACTTTTACAATCTAGATGTTAATAGTACTTGAGTGTAGTAAGCTAAAAGAAAGTAATAAAAATTACTGAAAAAGGGTTTTGTATTGTTGTTCATGTAAATAACCACTTCTGTGTGTGACAGTTCATGACTTCACTGATAATAAAATTATTTTACCTTGTATTCATGTATTACAATTTACAACTATTAGAAATAAAATGTATTTAGTTATACTGTAAAAGTGTAACAGATCTATTAATCTAGAAATAAATTAAACTTGTTATAGGATGAACTGGAGAAAAAAGATGTCCGTAGTCGATCGCCACTCATGTTAGCAGTCACTTTAGGACATTTGGAATCTGCCAGACTACTGATGGAAAAAGGAGCTAATGTGAATACTGAGAATAAACATGGTTGGACAGGTATATGTAATTCAGTTATGTGTTCTAAAAGTTTCCTTATTTTCTTAAAAATTAAAAGGCATTACTGCTCGTTAGTCTTATCTGATAATATGGTTTAAAAAAATGCTTGTCAACAGTTCACATTAAAATAAATTGGTAGAATGATAGCAAACAAATATTGTTTTTACACAGTTAGTAACATTTGATTGTAAGCCTAATTCAAAATGAAGGAATATTTGACAGTTTTTAAGTGTTTCATTTGGGTATATGCATAGATTATTTTATAGTTGTACAGGAAGCTGTTGCTACTGGGGACCCAGAGTTAGTGCAGTTAGTTCTTGAACGCAGAGACTATCAGCGATATTCAACTCGGGTGGGAGGTGTGCCTGAACTTCTTTTACGGCTGAAGGAAGTGAGTAGCTTGTGATAGAGTTGTAGTGAAACATAACATTTCAGCTATGGTTTCTATGAACCACTGATCTGCAATACGTGATGTGTAATGTGAAAACGCGGGATTCATGCTTTCTCTATTGCGCAGGGAGGATGTTTTTTAAGAGCACGCTGTTCACACTGTGGATGGTCTCGATCGAGTGAGTGAATAACTTAGTGAGAAATGGATGTTGAAATAGCAATGTTAGTGGCTGAAGACGAAGCAGTATATTTACCAACTTTGATAAATCATGAATGATCCCCTACGGATGTTTACTAAAAGCAAAGGAGAAGGGTGTTTCAAAATTTTAATTTTACGGCATATAGTGAAGAATGCAACCAGATTTAGAGAAGATTTTAGAGTCTCCACAGAACTTTCCATGAAATTTTAAACCATATTAAAGATTATATAATGACTCCATCTTCGAACAAAATCAAGGAACCAATGTCACCACTGCAGAAGCTGTAGGGGCATATTTAACATTGAGGCAAGAGATGTTTTAAATTAAAAATATTATTTTTTCTTTTGTAATTGAATAATGTTGTTTTATTAATGCTTGTAGAATTTTGAAAATGCTGAAAGAAAATTAATACCTACAAAGTCTTTTGAATTTAAGTGTATTTTGAAATTGTGTTTAACAATCAGTTTTTCATCCAAATTTGCGTTAATAAGCCATGATTCCATGACTTATAGCAGACAATACTGCTGCATGCCATGCATCCGTGTTGAGCCTGGATTTTCTGGCAGGAATCACTGAAGCTAAACTGAGCCCATCTCGATAGCTGTGGCAGACTTCAGCATGGTGATGTAATCATGCTTCACACCACTTTTTACGCGTCCGTGATTCATAGAAACCAAGGCCTTAACACATTCATGTACACATTTAATGAGTATATATAAATCAGACTACCTCAAGTTTTTGGAGTTGAAGTAAATGTGTATACAGTAATGTAAACAGTATTTTCCTCTGGTGTGTGTGTGAGAGGGTTTACATGAGTTTAAATAATAGTCAGAGATTATGTAATATGTTGTCTGTTGAAATAGGTTAGTACAATAGATTACTCATTATCCCTTTATAAATTAACTACACATCAGTATAATTTCTTCTCATGTCTCCAAGCTATATCATGTGGCTTCACACAGTTCACTCATTACATTATGATACGGTTATTATTAAGTTGAATAATTATAAGAGTATGTCCAAGTGGAAATGGTGTGCTTAGCCACTAGCTTCTGTTTTTCTTAATCGCCGTTGAGTGTGGCACTAATATCTTATTTTTATTTATTTTTTTTTTATTTTTTATTTTACCTTCTTTTTACTTTGGCAGAAATCTTGTATCTTTAATTATTTCAACATACTCATGAACTTTTCACTAGGCTGTGTTGGTCTCATGTTCAAGATCATATACTTCATTATTATTTGTAAGTCTGTTGATCTTTTTGAATACTTTATGTTGCATTAAGTTATTGTTTAAGTTAATAGTTTTAGAGACATGCAATATTCTGTAATAATCTATTTTGTTTGAAGATAGGTGGAATCTTTTTTTAATTTTACACTGATATGTTTTAAAATATAATCATATAACTGAATTTAGGATGTAAACTGTACTGCTAGGCACCAGTTTTTCCAAACCCACCTTATAGAATAGGAGTCTTGTTTCCAGAGCCAGGAATATTGACCTTGTACACACCAACATATAAGATGACATAGATGATGTGAAATACTATAAAAAGAAATGCGTGCAAGAAGACTAGTACACTTCAGACAGGCTGTAGCAGGGAAAATATGAAAACATAGCCCAGTATGAAAATGTTTGGGCATATACCAAGAAAATTAACTACTGCTCTATTTTGAATAGAAACTGGTTCTGATTGTCTTAATAACGCCTGTAGAGGATTGGATTAGCATTAACAAACCAGTGTACCGCAGTTAGTGATAATGCTGTCATTAGTAAAGATCATCTCTTAATATGTAGAGATCTTGATACTGCTGGACAGAATCAAAAGGATATCGTGGGTCTCTGTTGGGAAGCTAGAGGATTGATGGTATGAGCCATATTCCAGCCATGAACAACAGGAACAATGACATAACCTCGTCATCATTCTTGTTGAATGTCTTTCCTCCCAAATTAAATTTGAGGTAAGGAAGAAAGGAAACCTCCAAGCTCAAGATCTGGAGAGCAGAGGGATGTTCAAAATCTCCCATTCAAATTTAGAAGTTCCTGCATCTAATCTGCAGCATACAGCAATCTTTCCTGTAGATGAAACAGTTTGGTTTTATAATATGTCAGATTTTTCCTGTTTGGTTGCAGTTATGAACTTAAGAAGCAGAACTGTTTGGCAGCGTCTTTCAACTATGGTTATTGCTTTTGGCAGGTAGTCTTACAGTAAAATGATAAACAGTCCTAAATATCTAATAGCAGTATAAGGGTTTACTATCAGGTATAACGTTCAGTATGAATGACATGGCTATGTAGCTGAAACTTAAAATGGCTTCCAGGCATGCATAAGGCTCGTGCAGTATTACCACAACACTCAAAAAAACTTCCCATCCAGCAGCACTAAAACTCCCTAATCAGATCATGATATTCATGTTTTAGTGGCTGAGATTAACATTTATGTTAATCTCATTGTTTGAGATTAAGATATTTGTTGTTAAACCAGAAATTTATGATTTATGTTGTACACTACCTTGTATGTAATTTAAATTAGCGTGCAGAATAGCACTTGTACACACTATACCCACAGTTGTCTTTTGCTACAGTTTTATTTACTTCTATAGGTCAGTGACATGTGACATAATGTATTTGATAATAATTAAATTTCAAGCTGGCAGAAATAGCTAATTTATTGTATACTGTAAACAGTACATGTATTTATATATGAACAACTTTTGCATGCTATTTTTAACTAAAGTAAAGTTTCTGCTAGTCTTTTGTCACAGACATTTTCCTTGTAAATTAGTTTTCTTATTTGTACACTGAATTGTATATTCTTGTAAACATTGGTGGAAATAAAGTTGCATCTCTATGATAATCATTATTATAAGCCATAATTACTGCAGAAAGCCAAGTCCCCTAGCAAATGACAATGGGCGCTGGTGGTAATGGAAGGTTTGGTTTTTTTGTTTTTGAAAAGATCAGTTCTTATAGGCGATTTAACAAACACTTTCTTTCCATTTGATATTAATCTGTCCACATTAAGATATAACAGTCGGATAGTTTCACACACTCTGTGTAGAGCAGGGGTCTCCAAACTTTTTCGCTTGAGGGCCGAATTGAAATACTTGGAATCCGGCGGGCCAACAACAACATATATATATATATATATTTTTTTTTTGTAATATCACCCTTGTGTATACCTTTTTTGTATATATTGTTTTGCCCCAAGTTGTTGGTCAGTTTTATAACAATAAAATAATATCTCCTAATTAGCCCCAAGTTGCTGGTGCCAATTTTGTTAGTAGACTCTTTATGCTAAACTAAATAATCAAACTCCTTATTCGGTCTTGTTTAAAATTCAGTTATTTTTATTAATCTTTTTGAAACTCATTTCTGTTTGAAACTACTCAATTAATTACAAAATTATAATTAACTCTTACCTTCGGGTTTTTCCAAGAGTCATTCAGACGAAAACAGCTGCAGACAGGGTTACTTAGGTTGGCGTTACAAAATATAATAACACAGTTTATTCTGGCTAAAATAACTTACTTGGATTTTATTTAATGAAATTATATAAAGTTTTACAGCTATGCAATAACGTGGTTGATTGCTACATTGATCAAAAGTTTCTCAAGTTTCCTGTTATATGGAAATCACATGTAAAGTATCGATATATATAAATAAAAAAACAATTCTTACAATTACTATATTTTTATGACTACAACAAGGTTTTAAAATGTTTAGTGCCCAGTACTTTGTCTCACGCACTCATTCATACTTTTTACATTTTTATCTTTTAACCCCGTTCTTAGAGCTCTGTGTTTATTTTTATTTCATGGATTTATAAAATTGATTTTGTAATGTTGAGACGGGTACTTAACCAATCCACGGCGTTTTTCACAGTTTCATCACCGTCATGGGTTACTCCGAACTATCACTCCGAACTGTCATTTATGAATATTTTTGATGTCACAGTACACTCCGACTTCTTTACTTTAACATATTTGAGTTTAGTTTTAAATTACACTTTTGGTAACGTTTTGTCGGCCGACTTTATGTTGCCCGAGCACTTAGTAGATGACCGCGCGGTCAGAGTTACAGTTGAACTGGCGTTAGTTCGCTAAATTGCATACAGTGTTTTTTGGTCACATGATCGTGCATATGTGCTCCCATTGGTGCTATTGAAAGGGCGCCTTAGCGTAGGCGGGAAGTTTAGCAATGTTTTTGCCGCCTGATGCAATTCATAACTTGGCGTTATTTTCTCCGTGATTCACGGCTGATGTGAAGTTGGATGTTATTTCACAATCGGTCTACGTTGCTTGAGTACGGAGACAAAACATAGACGTTTTATTCTGTAATAAACACGGCCTATCTGGTTGACTAACTCAGGTTCTACAAGGGTGAACAATGACTGTATGGAAAATATAATTTTTAAAATGTTACCTTGGCCCTACAATTTCGTACCGTTACAATACCCCCCCCAATAAGAGATTGAAGGCCGGAGCATTCAAACCTCTTATTGCCTAAACCCTAAGAGGATCAGTGAGGATATGGCGCCGCAACCCCCTGAACACTCTACGAAAATCATGGGTTCTTACCCCCCTAGTCTGGCGACTGCGACAGCACCCATCCGATCTTACTGGACTTCTCTGTTCGAGATCCCAACACCGAAAAATCGAACAGATACATGCCCCAGTATCGCCTGACTTTGAAACATTCACTTAAAATTCAATAAACGGCCTTCCATCACTCCGTATCCCGAAACTGATTCGTTTCCTCTTAGCCATAACGGCTCATTTTTTGCAAAGTACTGGTTCTGTTATTTGCAAAGTACTGGCTTTTAGTTTAAAATAATAATATAATCTTACAGTCTACTTGCAGTTCAATCATATAAACAAAATAATATTCCCCGTATAATATTACCCATCCAAAATAACACCTTAATTATACGAAATGGCATTAAATCCATTTATACTTAGCTACTATAATTTTTTTTTTTTTTTTACTACTACCCCCTTTTAATCCCTTAACCCCTGATACCCGTTACCTTCTACTGTGTTCAGCACTAGACTTCTTGGCACTCGCAGACCTCAATCTAGCCGTAATCACATCTCCCTCGTGACCGGTAACTGGGTCACCTCCCATCCACACTCACTATTACCCCCCCCCCCAGACTGTAGCGTCTAGTTGCTTTCACAAGGACTGATGTGGAAGGGGTGGACATTTTTTTCTTTTATTCCACCCCCATCCTTGCTTCGGCGTTACAATAAAATTCGGTATTACCTACTATTTTTTATTTATACACCCCTAATGGACTACCACCCCTATCTGGGTGAAAATAGACCTGTTCCAAAATTTGGTAGATTCCCAAAAAAAATAACCCCCCTACTAAATCTAACAAACCACCGGGTTAACAAAATAAAACAAACCACAATCCGGTTATATCAAGTAAAATAATACGTACGCATGTAGAGAGGGAGAGTTAGGGGATAATGTAAATAAACGAATTTGGGAGGATAGAGCGGTAAAATTTTGTAGTGAGGGGCGTGATGTAGGGAGTTCTCAACGCAAAGCGTTGTGGCAGGTAATAGAGTGTTTTCGAGAAGTGTTTGCCGATGTACCAGGGAGGGCAAGGGATTATGAGTGTGAATTAAAAGTAAGGGAACACGCACCCTATGTACAAAGAAGCTATCCGGTACCTTCTTCAAAAAGAAGGGCGGTTCAGGCGGAATTAGATAAAATGTTGGAAGGGGACATAATAGAAAGATCAGTATCACCGTACTCTAACCCGTTAGTAGAAACAGTTAGATATGATGAAATTAACATATGAATAAATAAAAACAATCAACTGTATGACTAGATGACAGTATATAGCAAAGGTACAGCGGAAGGAAGAATGAGTAAAAGGCCAAAGTGATCTAAAAACAAACCACAATGTGGACAATCCCAAAATACATTATTATTATTAATTTAAGTCACAAGTTGACAAAAAAGGTATTTAAGATTGACTGTTGAATAAGTCCAGCAATCAAAATAAACTGAGCAGAGATGATGTTCCTCTGGTCTCAGAAAAAATGAGTAGTAATGGAAGAAACCAGCTACTAAAAAGTTGGGGAAAAAAATTATATAAAAGGGAGAACACACTAATGGAAATAAATAAAAACAGATCCAAATAAAATGGAATGAATCAAGTAAGAAGAGAAATAAGAATTAAGAAACAAACCAGAAAGAAAAGGAAAAATAATATATAACTGATAATTTCATAAAAAACTATAATAGTGTTTTATTAAAATGATCAATTTTGAAGGAAAGGCATTACGTTACAACACAAATAAGCCACCCCAATACCAGGGATAAAAAAGACGAATCTACTATATAAAAAATAATTTGAATAATAAAATGTTTAAACTAATGAAAATATAATGACAATAACACGACAAACGACGACTTGACCTAACCCAAGTGATTGACCCAAGTGATTAAACAGGAAAACAAAGAAGAAGGGAAAACACCGAAACCAAATAAGAATAAAGCCAATTGAAGGAAGTGAATGAATCCATACAACCAAATGAAATAAAACCAAACGAGAAGGGGAGAACCAAATTAAAATGAAGCCAATTGAAAATGAAGGAGAAGAAGAAGAAAAATGAGAATGAAACTAAACAAGTGTAAAGGAAATAAAGTGAAACCAAGGGATAAGAAACAAACCAACAATATAAAATATGTAAGGGAGAAATGGTACACTCAAGTATAATATTGGGAATAAAGCCAATGATTATCCAATATCAGAAATAAATATTATTATCAATTAAATAATTAATGTAACTGATTTAACCAAAACCCAGTAAAGTAATATAATAAAAAGAAAAGTACACTAACCCAAGAATTATAGTTAGATGTAATAAGACTCTATAGAAATATAACCTTAGTAATACTATGTATAATATTTGTAAAGAAAGAAATGGTGAGAAAGTGACAAAGAGAAGTAATTATAGGGATTACTCACTAAGAAATACTTAATGTAAACAGTTAAAGAGTGCAATAGTGAAAGTGTAAAACCCCAAAATAGTTAGAAACCATATTTATGGTAAAAAAACGCTTAATAATCAATAATAAACAATAATTGATTAACGGCGAAACAAATAATAATTAAAAATAAGGTTTTAATTATAGAATTAGATGTAAGCACTTCATAATGTGGAATAAACACTGAAGAGTGTTGAGGAAACACTATGTGATTAAAAGTGAACCAAACTAGTAATTAAAAATATATGGTTTATGATAATATTAAATGTAAACAATTAGTAATATGAAATGAACACTGGAAAGTGATGATGACATTGTTAATTAAGAAAGGATTTTTAAGAAAATTAAGTTTAATTGTAAACAATTGTACTTAAAAGGGAGAATCCCATGAAAAGATAAAACAGCTAGTGTTAACATGGATTGAAGGTAGAGATTAATTAGGAAATAAGAAGTTAATAATGTAATTAATAAACACCTCAGATTATAAGGGAAAATCAATTAAGTAAATTCAAAAGGTGTGATATTGCTTAACACCCAAAAAATAGTAATTAATGAAATGAGTTGTAAACAAACTTTACTTAATAATTTTTAAATAATTGTGTAATTATATTTATGAATAGGGTATGACTGAAGAAATTGTACAGAGCATACGCCTAGATGTTATAGTTTTAATTGATGAAGAATAGGGAGTGGTAGTCATATTGTTAACAAAGGCAAAATAGATAATTAAGGAGTTAAGACAATACAAATCTAATTAAACTAGAAAATCAATTAATGTAGAAAATAACAGAACCATACAAATGGGATAATAACAAAACAAAACATATTAGAATAAAATGAGACATCATTTGTATAAATTCAGTAAATATGGTCAATGGCTACAAGTGCCTCTGAAATGCCTAACTGTCAAAACAAATAATTACAAATTGTATAAAATCCACAAGGAAATTAACAAATCTAAGGTGAGTAACTAGCCAAGAATAATGTGTAAATCATTCTAAAAGAAAAATGTTACAATAAGAACTTAACTTAAAAGAAATATGTAATTAACAAATGTTAACATAATTGTACAAAAGTTAATATCTAATAGAACACAACTTATGAGGTATTAATTTAATCTTTGAAAGCAAAGACAAACAGTAGTGATAATATTTAATACTCAGGAAGGAAGACAGAAGAATAAAATCAATCAGAAAATATACAGTAATTTTGAATAAAAATTCAAATATAATAACAATGGTAATAAACCATGCCTTAGCCAATCAAAGGTGATAGGTAACCATAGAAACGAGCCGTTGGTTACTAATTTTCCGTTAATTTTCTTTACTCGTATAATGACGCTTATATAGCAGGGACGCAAAATTTTGTATGACATAAATTCTACTTTAAAATGTTAAAAAACTAGTCAAAAGTCAAAAACATATACAAGTGAGAAGGAGATTAAGCGTAATAACATTTAACTGATGTCCAGGAACAATTTAAATGAAAATTAAAAGAAGAAATTCCCAAGACTAATCTGAAAAGGATGCCAGCAGCCTAAATCACTCAAAATTGATGAAATTTCCATTTCAAATGAACAACGATCTATCACAAACCTTCTGAACTGATAAGTATCATTTAAATACCCAAATTCCAGGAATCAAAACACTTTAAATATTTCTCAAATCTATACAGACTCTCACTATGAATTGAAAATAATTTCTTTCAAGGATTAAATAAAATAAACTTACATAGAAAAACTTGTTAACTAAAAAATAACCTCGCACTAGATTGCGAACTTTTGAAACACATATTACTTACTACACTGCAGAACAAATTGTAGTCACACTTTATATTATTTAAGTACGAATAATGTACGGTAGTGTACTTTTTTATTGTAATCATATTTAATGTTTTCCTTGTAATCAAAAGGACTCCAGATTTTGAACGAGTATAATTGTAAACTATAAACCGCAGCCATTACTACATAGAATAGCTCGTTTCAATACCGATTTCGTCAACTTGAGAGAAAGCGTTTCATGTTTAATGTCGGAGCAAATTTATTAAATACCAAATAATAATATTATTGTCAAATTGCATAATTAGCAAACAGCCATTAAAGAAATAGTACAGAGTGTAACCATTGTTTTTATTTCATAGGGAATTGTATTATATATATGTGTGTGTTAGCGAACTTACAGAAGAGACGACTAGCGCTTTCGCTACCTGTTCGATACAGCAGCTGTACAAAGGTGGGAACCGATTCGAATGTCCCGGCTGTCATCGCTGAAAACTTTTTTAACACATTATCTCATAAATTTAATTGTTTTCAACAAACAATTTGGCGCCACCCGGGATTAACAAACCCCTATGTAATTACAGGTAAGGTTTCCACTCGGTTGTACAGATAATTGTGACAACGCTACGAACTTCGTTAGCGGCAACCATTGATGTAACGACAAGGTGTGAGATGAACACACAAATGTTGTACTTATTTTACAAAAAAAATAAAAACAAAACTAATAGTTACAGATTGGCTTCCATCGTGGGGCTTAAACAAAGACGGACGTCATTATCTTAATAGTTACAATATATATATATATATATATATATTGTAACAATGCAATTTTTATTTGAGGAGCCCCCCCGTTCTTTGGGACGCCAAAATGTAACACATTACCTTTTCTGTGCAATTTAATTTGTACATTAATTTAACTCAGACACTCTATATACCATTACTAACAACGTGTATGAATAATTGGGGTGTAGGTGTAATTATAATAAGAGTAACTCTTTTTACGAATCATAATATGCTTCATTTATTATTTGAAACAAACAAACAAAAATATTATAATAATATGAAAATCATGATTAACACGCCATGTGATCTTCATTATCTATGGTTTCAAAGTGTCTTTACTATTCGTGTCAACATTTCAAACATATCTTAAATTCTAAATATTATATTACTTATCGTATATAGACTTTTCGTCAATATTATAATGTTTCTTGCTTGCTCAATCTAAACGTGTGCTTATTTAAAAGTTATTACTGCATTCTTATTCTATCTTTCTTAATACCTTTGTATGGCTTTAAAAATCATTTTAACACATTTAATTTATTACTATAAATGACTCTATGTTATGTGCTTTATCAAGAAAAGTTAAATAATTCAATTACTAATTTCAATGACTCTACGTTATGTTCATTACGAAAAATAATTAAATAACCTTTTTGATTACATATTAATTACATTGAATTTTATTTATATTTACATACTTATTATTTATGTTTACAAAAATTGTTTTGACTTTTAGTCTCTCAGTGTCTTTCTCTTTGAAAATTATGTATTGGTTTTTCGTCACCTTAATTTCCGTAGAGTTGTCCCATGTCCTCCAGTGATTCCTTCGGTCTTCTCCTCCTGGATGTCCTCTCGTCTCTCGTCCTCCACGGTACATTGACTGCTGTAGACTATGATGTCATGTTACTCTGGATCTGTAGCCGTTATTATAAAAACGTCTCCAGTCCTCTGCATCTCCTTCCTCTGCTAGTCGTGCTCTCGTACTCTGTCAGGAGTTGATGTTCTTAGCTGTCGACTGCTTGTTGACGTCCAACGATTTCTTCGTTACGGTATTTTTTTTTATTAGTATTGTTTTTATTACTTCAAATAAAAAAAACATTACCGTGATACTTTATAAGTTCAGTTACAAAATCGTACTGATGTTAGATTTTAAATCTAACTTCGTCCAAAATAGTTTAAAAAATTCGCATCCCGGACCCGCATAGCATAACGTCGCGACTATGGTTTGTTAAGAGAGAGCGATTAGCTCTCCTGGGCTTCAATTTATATCCATACAGAAAACTGCACCTGTCGATTCAGGAATCAGCCTGTCGACATTTGAAACATGGTGTGACAGCCCCCACTCTCGTCTCATTTCACATAATTACACTTTTTTGCCAATCGCACTGTTTAACTCTAACGCTATTTCACGTTGCTAAAATAGCATCTCATTTAATGACTTATGAGATGTGCAATTATCATGATGCTCACACTACTAGTATAATTATGATGCATTAAAAATCGCACTGTACTCGGATTGATTGTCCGAATTACGTACAATTCGCACTGCACTCGTGTCCGATTTTTACATATTTTTAGAAGTTTTTACCTTCTCACTAACATTTATGGTTTTCTTAAAAATAATTATTTTCTTAATTTGTCATTTACTTGAGGGGTGAGATTGCAACTTTCAGGATCAGACAGGCTTCACGCACACACATTATTTACTTGTATACACACATGCAGTGCTAATCGTGTGATGTTTGCCTGTTGGTTCCTGCTTGAAAATCAGCTTCCAATCTCACACCTGCTCGTCTATTATATAGTATTGAAATTAACTAAAATATTTACAATATATTATGTATGCGCCTTACAGCCTTTGCTTATATTGTCACATTATTCCTCTATTTGGAAAAAAAATTTTTTTAAATTTATATATTAAAATATTTTTTCTATCATTAGACATCTTATTTTTTTATATTTCATATTACTTATATATAATTTTTTTTTTTTTATCCATGATAATGAATATTAATTGTTCAAGTTCCCTTAGTTGGAGGGTACAAGTCTAGTTTCTATCTCCCCTCTCTACGAGTTAATAACAATGCATAAGTGTAGTTGCTCCTTTCATTGTTCTCTTCATCCGGTTCCACTGACCTAGTTATTTTATGTGTAAAACTTTCGGAGTGAACTGGCATGATATTTGCCAATTTCTTTTTTTTTACATCGTCATATACTATAAATGTATGTCTCGCGATTCGTTGTTGTAATGTATACGGTCCGTTATACAGTTTAAAGAATTTTTTCGCTGTATTATCACTTCGTTTTCCCACTGGATTAGCTTTTATTAAAACTTTTTCTCCCACGTTGAATTGTTGTAGCTTGTGTGTCCTGTTAAATCTCTCCACTCTCTTGTTACCTCTTTCTATTATCAGCTGCTTTGCGTATTCAATTTTCACACTTATTGGTACAGGTACATTCTGGTTATTAGGTTTGTTTATATACTTGGTCCAAAATCTGTTTGGCTTTTTATCTTCTTCCAATTCTATTGGAGTATAACCTGTTGCTTCACTATAATTTTCATTGATGGCCTTCTCAAGAAATGGTAGATATTCTGCCCATTTATTGTGTTGATCATGGCAGTATATTCATAAATATTTACCTAATTCTTTGTTAACTCTTTCAGCAAGGTTTCCTTGAGGATGTCTTATGGATGTGAGTACAGGTTGTATTCCATTTTCCCTTAACGTACTCTCCCATTTTTTACTCTGGAATTGTACACCTTGGTCACTGAGTACTTTCTTCATTTTTCCATATGTGGGAATATATTTCTGCAGTAGTATCTTTAGAACAACTTTGGTTGTGGGTCGCATAATTGGGTACAGTCGGACTGCCTTGGAAAACACATCGATACATACCAATATATGCTTCACACCTCGACTTGATCGTGGTAATGGTCCCAGAAAATCCACTGCAATTAGCTCTCCCTCGTTCCCCTTCTGGATGCTCTGCATTTCTACGTATGTGTGTAAATTCGGTCCTTTCGCCGTTTGACACTCATAACACTTCTTCACCGCCTTCTTTATTTTTCGAAACATATTATTAATCGTAAAATCCTCTCGTAGACTCAGGTAACATTTTAGAGCAGCAGCATGTGCTAAACTCTCATGTGCTGGTTGAATTAATTTCTGTAACATTTCGTTCGTTAGTACTATCTTCCAGTCTTGTCTTACTAACCTGAAAAGAATTCCATTAAGTACCTTATAATGATTTGGTAGCTGTTCTTGGTCCTTCATCTCTCTTATTGTCATGTCCAAATCTTGTTGTTGTGCTAAATTTTTTAGCATCTGCTTTACTTCATCATTCTCTTTAAATTTAATTGATAACAATTGTACTTCTTTCTTTTCGCTCTCATAGACTTCTTCACATTCTTCTTTGAAGTATCGGCTTAGTGTATCAGCTATAATATTATCTTTACCTTTACAGTATTTAATGGTGAATGAGTATTCGCCAATGGCTAAAATCCATCTTAATAATCGGGCATTAGTTACTTTGCATTTCAATAGAAATGATAATGCTTGGTGGTCAGTATGTATCTCAAAATGAGTACCATAAACATAATATCTGAATTGCTTAAGAGCGTATACTATAGCAAGAATTTCTTTTTCTGATGTGGAGTAGTGTTTTTCAGCTCCTTTGAAGACTCTACTGGCGTAGGCGATAACTCAGTGCTCTCCCGTAGTATCTTGTTGATACAGTACACTTCCTACTGCGTAGTCACTAGCATCGGAGTATATTACGAATTTTCCTTCTCGTTGAGGATGATGTAACATAATATTTTCGATGAACAACTCTTTCACTTGGTTAAAGGCATCTTGTGTTTCTTCTCCCATTTCCACTTCTGTCCTTTCTTCGTCAGCTCTAGTAGCGGCTGCGTATACTCTGCATATAATGGTGAGAATCTTCTGTAGTATCCTGTTAGTCCTAAGAATGCTCTTAACCCTTTGAGATTTCCGGTATAGGGAAATTAGTTATGCTGGAAATTTTGATAGGATCGGGTTGAATACCAGAGGAGGAAATAACTTGGCCTAGGAATTGGATAGAGGATTTGATAAATTCACATTTGTCTAGGTTAAGGGATATGTTCGCTTGCCTAAACTTGTGGAATATCGTGCTTAGCTGTTTTATATGTTCGTCTAACGTTTTAGATACAACTAAGATATCATCTACAAATACCATGGCGTAGGGTTCCACTTCAGGTCCTAGGGCTCTTTCTAGACACTTTACGATGGCTGCCAAACTCGTGCTAAATCCGAAGGGTACTACCCTGTGTTGGTAGCATTTATTTTTATACAGGAAAGCGGTGTACTTTCTATTCTCTTCACGAATTGGAATCTGCCAGAAACTTGAGCGTAAATCTAGCTTTGTCAGATACCTCGCTCCTTCACACTTAGTAAATAATTTGTCCGCAGTTGGCGCACAGTCATACTCCTTTAATACAATGCTGTTCAGCTCCCTCATGTCAAGGCATAGACGATCTCACCACTTTTCTTCTTCACTACCACTAGAGGATTCAGGAAGTTGCTGTTCGATCGCTCTATGACTCCATTTTCAATCATGCGCCGAATTTCCAGTTCAGCTTCTTCCTCATATCGCATTGGGATAGGGTACGTCCTCCTAATGACTTTCGTAGGGTCTGACACAACTATAGAGTGCTCGTATACTGTTGTCTGCATCGGTACTTCATTAAATACATCACTGTATTCCTCTATTAATTCGTGCAGTTTCTCTTCTTCCTGTGTCATCATTCCTTCACCTGCCGCATTCACATGTCGAGTTGGACCATACTGTATTTGTGGCTTGTACAAAGTAATAGGCATTTCACTTACTTTGCACTCTATAATGTGTGTGCGTGAAGCCTGTCTGATCCTGAAAGTTGCAATCTCGCCCCTCAAGTAAATGACAAATTAAGAAAATAATTATTTTTAAGAAAACCATAAATGTTAGTGAGAAGGTAAAAACTTCTAAAAATATGTAAAAATCGGACACGAGTGCAGTGCGAATTGTACGTAATTCGGACAATCAATGCGAGTACAGTGCGATTTTTAATGCATCATAATTATACTAGTAGTGTGAGCATCATGATAATTGCACATCTCATAAGTCATTAAATGAGATGCTATTTTAGCAACGTGAAATAGCGTTAGAGTTAAACAGTGCGATTGGCAAAAAAGTGTAATTATGTGAAATGAGACGAGAGTGGGGGCTGTCACACCATGTTTCAAATGTCGACAGGCTGATTCCTGAATCGACAGGTGCAGTTTTCTGTATGGATATAAATAGAAGCCCAGGAGAGCTAATCGCTCTCTCTTAACAAACCATAGTCGCGACGTTACGCTATGCGGGTCCGGGATGCGAATTTTTTAAACTATTTTGGACGAAGTTAGATTTAAAATCTAACATCAGTACGATTTTGTAACTGAACTTATAAAGTATCACGGTAAAGTTTTTTTTTATTTGAAGTAATAAAAACAATACTAATAAAAAAAAATACCGTAACGAAGAAATCGTTGGACGTCAACAAGCAGTCGACAGCTAAGAACATCAACTCCTGACAGAGTACGAGAGCACGACTAGCAGAGGAAGGAGATGCAGAGGACTGGAGACGTTTTTATAATAACGGCTACAGATCCAGAGTAACATGACATCATAGTCTACAGCAGTCAATGTACCGTGGAGGACGAGAGACGAGAGGACATCCAGGAGGAGAAGACCGAAGGAATCACTGGAGGACATGGGACAACTCTACGGAAATTAAGGTGACGAAAAACCAATACATAATTTTCAAAGAGAAAGACATTGAGAGACTAAAAGACAAAACAATTTTTGTAAACATAAATAATAAGTATGTAAATATAAATAAAATTCAATGTAATTAATATGTAATCAAAAAGGTTATTTAATTATTTTTCGTAATGAACATAACGTAGAGTAATTGAAATTAGTAATTGAATTATTTAACTTTTCTTGATAAAGCACATAACATAGAGTCATTTATAGTAATAAATTAAATGTGTTAAAATGATTTTTAAAGCCATACAAAGGTATTAAGAAAGATAGAATAAGAATGCAGTAATAACTTTTAAATAAGCACACGTTTAGATTGAGCAAGCAAGAAACATTATAATATTGACGAAAAGTCTATATACGATAAGTAATATAATATTTAGAATTTAAGATATGTTTGAAATGTTGACACGAATAGTAAAGACACTTTGAAACCATAGATAATGAAGATCACATGGCGTGTTAATCATGATTTTCATATTATTATAATATTTTTGTTTGTTTGTTTCAAATAATAAATGAAGCATATTATGATTCGTAAAAAGAGTTACTCTTATTATAATTACACCTACACCCCAATTATTCATACACGTTGTTAGTAATGGTATATAGAGTGTCTGAGTTAAATTAATGTACAAATTAAATTGCACAGAAAAGGTAATGTGTTACATTTTGGCGTCCCAAAGAACGGGGGGGCTCCTCAAATAAAAATTGCATTGTTACAATATATATATATATATATATATATTGTAACTATTAAGATAATGACGTCCGTCTTTGTTTAAGCCCCACGATGGAAGCCAATCTGTAACTATTAGTTTTGTTTTTATTTTTTTTGTAAAATAAGTACAACATTTGTGTGTTCATCTCACACCTTGTCGTTACATCAATGGTTGCCGCTAACGAAGTTCGTAGCGTTGTCACAATTATCTGTACAACCGAGTGGAAACCTTACCTGTAATTACATAGGGGTTTGTTAATCCCGGGTGGCGCCAAATTGTTTGTTGAAAACAATTAAATTTATGAGATAATGTGTTAAAAAAGTTTTCAGCGATGACAGCCGGGACATTCGAATCGGTTCCCACCTTTGTACAGCTGCTGTATCGAACAGGTAGCGAAAGCGCTAGTCGTCTCTTCTGTAAGTTCGCTAACACACACATATATATAATACAATTCCCTATGAAATAAAAACAATGGTTACACTCTGTACTATTTCTTTAATGGCTGTTTGCTAATTATGCAATTTGACAATAATATTATTATTTGGTATTTAATAAATTTGCTCCGACATTAAACATGAAACGCTTTCTCTCAAGTTGACGAAATCGGTATTGAAACGAGCTATTCTATGTAGTAATGGCTGCGGTTTATAGTTTACAATTATACTCGTTCAAAATCTGGAGTCCTTTTGATTACAAGGAAAACATTAAATATGATTACAATAAAAAAGTACACTACCGTACATTATTCGTACTTAAATAATATAAAGTGTGACTACAATTTGTTCTGCAGTGTAGTAAGTAATATGTGTTTCAAAAGTTCGCAATCTAGTGCGAGGTTATTTTTTAGTTAACAAGTTTTTCTATGTAAGTTTATTTTATTTAATCCTTGAAAGAAATTATTTTCAATTCATAGTGAGAGTCTGTATAGATTTGAGAAATATTTAAAGTGTTTTGATTCCTGGAATTTGGGTATTTAAATGATACTTATCAGTTCAGAAGGTTTGTGATAGATCGTTGTTCATTTGAAATGGAAATTTCATCAATTTTGAGTGATTTAGGCTGCTGGCATCCTTTTCAGATTAGTCTTGGGAATTTCTTCTTTTAATTTTCATTTAAATTGTTCCTGGACATCAGTTAAATGTTATTACGCTTAATCTCCTTCTCACTTGTATATGTTTTTGACTTTTGACTAGTTTTTTAACATTTTAAAGTAGAATTTATGTCATACAAAATTTTGCGTCCCTGCTATATAAGCGTCATTATACGAGTAAAGAAAATTAACGGAAAATTAGTAACCAACGGCTCGTTTCTATGGTTACCTATCACCTTTGATTGGCTAAGGCATGGTTTATTACCATTGTTATTATATTTGAATTTTTATTCAAAATTACTGTATATTTTCTGATTGATTTTATTCTTCTGTCTTCCTTCCTGAGTATTAAATATTATCACTACTGTTTGTCTTTGCTTTCAAAGATTAAATTAATACCTCATAAGTTGTGTTCTATTAGATATTAACTTTTGTACAATTATGTTAACATTTGTTAATTACATATGTCTTTTAAGTTAAGTTCTTATTGTAACATTTTTCTTTTAGAATGATTTACACATTATTCTTGGCTAGTTACTCACCTTAGATTTGTTAATTTCCTTGTGGATTTTATACAATTTGTAATTATTTGTTTTGACAGTTAGGCATTTCAGAGGCACTTGTAGCCATTGACCATATTTACTGAATTTATACAAATGATGTCTCATTTTATTCTAATATGTTTTGTTTTGTTATTATCCCATTTGTATGGTTCTGTTATTTTCTACATTAATTGATTTTCTAGTTTAATTAGATTTGTATTGTCTTAACTCCTTAATTATCTATTTTGCCTTTGTTAACAATATGACTACCACTCCCTATTCTTCATCAATTAAAACTATAACATCTAGGCGTATGCTCTGTACAATTTCTTCAGTCATACCCTATTCATAAATATAATTACACAATTATTTAAAAATTATTAAGTAAAGTTTGTTTACAACTCATTTCATTAATTACTATTTTTTGGGTGTTAAGCAATATCACACCTTTTGAATTTACTTAATTGATTTTCCCTTATAATCTGAGGTGTTTATTAATTACATTATTAACTTCTTATTTCCTAATTAATCTCTACCTTCAATCCATGTTAACACTAGCTGTTTTATCTTTTCATGGGATTCTCCCTTTTAATTACAATCGTTTACAATTAAACTTAATTTTCTTAAAAATCCTTTCTTAATTAACAATGCCATCATCACTTTCCAGTGTTCATTTCATATTACTAATTGTTTACATTTAATATTATCATAAACCATATATTTTTAATTACTAGTTTGGTTCACTTTTAATCACATAGTGTTTCCTCATCACTCTTCAGTGTTTATTCCACATTATGAAGTGCTTACATCTAATTCTATAATTAAAACCTTATTTTTAATTATTATTTGTTTCGCCATTAATCAATTATTGTTTATTATTGTATATTAAGCGTTTTTTACCATAAATATGGTTTCTAACTATTCTGGGGTTTTACACTTTCACTATTGCACTCTTTAACTGTTTACATTAAGTATTTCTTAGTGAGTAATCCCTATAATTACTTCTCTTTGTCACTTTCTCACCATTTCTTTCTTTACAAATATTATACATAGTATTACTAAGGTTATATTTCTATAGAGTCTTATTACATCTAACTATAATTCTTGGGTTAGTGTACTTTTCTTTTTATTATATTACTTTACTGGGTTTTGGTTAAATCAGTTACATTAATTATTTAATTGATAATAATATTTATTTCTGATATTGGATAATCATTGGCTTTATTCCCTATATTATACTTGAGTGTACCATTTCTCCCTTACATATTTTATATTGTTGGTTTGTTTCTTATCCCTTGGTTTCACTTTATTTCCTTTACACTTGTTTAGTTTCATTCTCATTTTTCTTCTTCTTCTCCTTCATTTTCAATTGGCTTCATTTTAATTTGGTTCTCCCCTTCTCGTTTGGTTTTATTTCATTTGGTTGTATGGATTCATTCACTTCCTTCAATTGGCTTTATTCTTATTTGGTTTCGGTGTTTTCCCTTCTTCTTTGTTTTCCTGTTTAATCACTTGGGTCAATCACTTGGGTTAGGTCAAGTCGTCGTTTGTCGTGTTATTGTCATTATATTTTCATTAGTTTAAACATTTTATTATTCAAATTATTTTTTATATAGTAGATTCGTCTTTTTTATCCCTGGTATTGGGGTGGCTTATTTGTGTTGTAACGTAATGCCTTTCCTTCAAAATTGATCATTTTAATAAAACACTATTATAGTTTTTTATGAAATTATCAGTTATATATTATTTTTCCTTTTCTTTCTGGTTTGTTTCTTAATTCTTATTTCTCTTCTTACTTGATTCATTCCATTTTATTTGGATCTGTTTTTATTTATTTCCATTAGTGTGTTCTCCCTTTTATATAATTTTTTCCCCAACTTTTTAGTAGCTGGTTTCTTCCATTACTACTCATTTTTTCTGAGACCAGAGGAACATCATCTCTGCTCAGTTTATTTTGATTGCTGGACTTATTCAACAGTCAATCTTAAATACCTTTTTTTGTCAACTTGTGACTTAAATTAATAATAATAATGTATTTTGGGATTGTCCACATTGTGGTTTGTTTTTAGATCACTTTGGCCTTTTACTCATTCTTCCTTCCGCTGTACCTTTGCTATATACTGTCATCTAGTCATACAGTTGATTGTTTTTATTTATTCATATGTTAATTTCATCATATCTAACTGTTTCTTAGTTTGTTTTTCTATTCTTCTTGTGATCATTTTAATTATCTTAGACATCTTTTTTCTTTTTCTTGGTTGTTTAGCAATATTCTGCTTTAGCCATTTTTTGTATATTTGTTTTATACATAACTTCTTTTTCTTCCTTGTACCAGTTGAAAAAAATTTTTTTTTTTCTTTGAATACATTAAATTCATTTTTATTTCAGGTATTTATCTTAGCAGTTTTTGCTTGATTTTATTTTTGTTTATTTTATTTTGTTTAATCATTATTTTTGATAATTTTTTGTAAGTTATTTTTTCTTACTTTATAGGAACTTTTGTAACTTATTCCTTTCTTGGTATTTTCTGTTTAAATATTATCGTAAGTTTGTGGTTCTTACTTTTTTATAGGAATTTTTGTAACTTATTCCCTATTATAAATTTTTATATTATACTTCATATGTCAACTTTATTTATATTGTAAGTTGATCTTACATTGTAGGAATTTTTGTAACTTATTCCTTTTTTAATACTTTATATTAGGCCTCATAAGTCATCGAAATATGGTTGTAAGTTGTGCTCACATAATTTTTGAATTTTGGCATTTTTATTTATTTATTGTAATTTATTTTTCTTCATAAAACTTTTTTATAGAAGCTTGATTGTAAACTCGTTTTATCTTTTTTGTGGTTATATTACTTATTTGGTAAGTATTGTTACCATTATCTTTGGTGATGACATAGGGTCATACATAGGGTTATACATAGGACCTTGTTATTTATACTTTTTTGTAAGGTGATCTTCTCCTTTTCTTTCATTATTATTGCCTTCTCTTGTATATTACACTCTTTGTTACCTTTCTTCTCTACTCCTTCAAATGTTAGATGTTTGAACATTTATTCTGGATAATTTTTAAATTTATTTATTATGGTTTATTAGCTCTCATTTAATTCGTCTTGTTCGTTTAGTCATTTCTTGTCAATTCTTGTTTTGGTGATTACTAATTGGTTTAATTACCTTAATGCTCCTTCCTCTCCATTGGTTTGCTTGGTCGGTAATTCGAAGATCAGTCCCTTTTCTTGGTGTGTGGTATCTTTTGCATGTTTACCCATGATCCATCATTTCCTCTGCGCTTGTGGTTCGGATAACCTTGGTGTGTAGAACTATTTTCGTTCTTGTGATATAGGTTTTTTCTGTCTTGTACAACAATTCCTCTACTATCATATGTTCGTTTGTCTCCATGACTGCTTTATTCACTACATTTTGATTAATCAAAAAAGTTGTTAATTGTACCTCCTTCGTTAATGTTATTATTGGTTTTTTATTCTGTATTTCCATTTCTGGTAAATTCCGTTTAACAAGAGAATTGTAGAAGTTTTTGTTCACTGGTTCTTTGTGAATCCCTGCTATAATTTCCTTTAGATTCCTCCTACAATCTTTATATTTCATTATTTCTATCTGGTCGGTAATTGGTAAATTAAACACCTCAATCAGTCCATTCTTCATCATTTCTAATTCTTCTCTGGTTTGTATTAGTTTCTTTTTATATATTTTTCCTATTTCCCTTGTTTTCTTCATCTTCTTAATTATCCGATTCTTCTTTCTTCCTCTACGGTTGGTTTCTATGTGTTTGATCTTCTTATTGTCGTGGCTATCTTTGTTCTCAGAAACCAATACGCTTGATTCTTCTATAATTTCCATCTCCTTACTACCTTCAGAAGTGGTGTCTAGTGTTTCATTCAATGGTTTGAAATCACTATCTAACGTTTCCTTAAGTTGGTCTCCTGGATAATTTGTTTCTTCCCATCTCTTGTTCATCCCGGTTTTTGTCTGTTTGACTTCTTCACGAAACTCTATTAGTATTGTACTGCTGTTAAAATGCACACAGTACATAATAGGGAGATAATAAATTTTAAAAGAAAAAGGATGCAGATTTTGTATTGAATGTAAACAGAAAACATTGGGAATATCGACTTACTCAGTCAACATAGAGGTCGATTTCCATATGATATAAAACCATATTTAGTTATATGTTCAGAAAATAATATATGAAATTGAAATGAATGTTATAAGAAGAGTAAAGAGTAATAAAATTATAATTTAATAAATAACCAATAGAATTACGAATATTAGAGGTAGAATAAAGATGTTTAATAAGAAATAGAAAAATGATATATGTTTTAATAGGTATATGATAAACAGAGGTAAATAAATTAGGGAATTATCATAGTGGCAAATTGTTAAATTGTTAAAATATTGTATTGTATAGTGATGAAGGAAATGTGTTAGTCTTCAATTATATCTGAGAAAAGAAACGTTATTAGTCTAAAATTAAATGCATTAAGAGTAACGTTATAATTCTAAAATTATATATCTCATAGTAAATACCTGAAGAGTCTAATTTCATAAAAATAACATTTGTACATGATCAAAGTTAATGTAACATGGAAAAGAAAATAAAGTAAAGGATTTTGAATCGTGATACCAGAGTTTAATTATAATATTTAATAAATAAATAATAATACGAGGCATATAACAGTATCCTTGATAGAACAACAACAGAAGAGGAACATCTTGGACTGGAGAAGAGTTTAAGTGGCCATAAAGGATCATTAAGTGTTCCGAGGAGACATCTGTGTTGCAGTAGTCCTGGAGAGCGGCATTCAGCGGTGAGAGCAATAAGAAATTTGGGTGAAGAAACAGATTGCCAAACCTAATATTGCTTTTGAAAAAAGGTAAACAACAACCAGAAGTGAACCCGTGGCAGCTGGAAGAATTCAGAGACGGTTAAGTTACATTAGTATGTTATTTATTTTTTACATGGTTAATTATCAAAATACTACATATTAACTGAATCTGGGTTGGTTTAAAGAAAAGAAAATAATAGATACAATCGTAAATACGATCAAATAACTTAATAATCATTAACCCTGAGAGAAAGAGTTTCTTGACATGTACTGGTAAATAAAAAAACATAATAACAGTAGGTACAGATCTTAATTACAATACCTGTGTATTCTATTGTATTCTATCAGTAAAAAACAACAGTACAAAAAATGGCGCCCATACGTGAAAGCAAAGATTTTCTTTAAACCAGCACAAAATAACACAATTTTGTTAAATTTAATTAGCATAAAAAATTTCTTTATAATTAAATTAAGTTAAAGATTGTAAAATGGCTAACAAACCAGAGCAACGATATGAATTAAGGAGTAATAGTGCTGAAGAGAAGAAACTGAAATGGAAGTAATAGTAGAGGATGCCCAAGGGGACCAACCAAAGAAACCAAACCAACCAATGGATGCAAATTTCCAGGAGATGATGAGAATTATAATGGAAGGGAATAACAAAACCAGCGAAACATTATTGAAACAAATGAGAGTAAATAATGAGGAATTAAAGAAACAAATGAAGGAGGATATTGAAAAAATGGACAAGAAAATGGACAATAACCAAGAAGAGTTTAAACAAATGAAATTAGATAATGAAAATTTATTAAAACAAAATAAGGAGGAATTAAAGGAGACGATTCAACAACAAATAAATGGGGTGAATGATAAATTAGACCAGCAAAAGGCTGAAGTTGAGTTAATATTAAAAAATTATGAGGAAGGGAATGTTAGACAGTTTGCAGAGGTGAAATTGAATATGGAAACAATGGAAAATAGGTTAGACAATATAGAAACGAAACAACAGTCACTGAAGGAAGAAGTGGAAGAGAAATTAGGAGAAAATAAACAAGAAGTCATAGAACAGATGACGAGAGAATTGGTAAAACACAAACAGGAAGTAATGAGCAATATTCAATCCATGGGACAACAGTTGGACAGAAATAATACCAAAATAGAGGATACCATGGGGCAATTAGTAGTAAGGGTCAATGAAATAGAACAAAATGGTAATCAAACATGTATTATACGAGAAGACAAGAATATTAGTCATGAGGTGCCACATATGAAAGGATATATAAAAAATCCTATGGAGTATTTAAATAGAATGAAGGAATATTTGCATAGTACCAAGGAAAATAGATGGGAGAGAATTAAGCTAATTTTAGATCAAGGGTTCCATGAAATGAATGATTATTGGTGGGATGCTGTTAGAAACACCTTGAATAGTTACCAGGAATTCATGGAAAGCTATAAAAATAAATATTGGACACGATCCATATAGACAAGAGTGCGGGAGACCATAGTATATGGTAGGTACAACCCAAGCGTAGGACAAACACCAACCTCGTATTTCTTATCGCATGTTTACAGGGCAAGATATTTAGATCCACCCATGGATTGACAGATATGTGGTGGAAGCTTTGAGTCATCATTTTCCTGAAATGGTAAGCTTAGCACAATTTGCTAGTCAAGCCAATACTATAGAAGCGATGACATTATTACTCACTGATTATGAGAGGAAAATGAATTGTGACAATCGCGCTAAACAAGGGAGTATGAGAAGAGACAGCTACCCTAATAGATATCCGGAAGAACAAAACCGTGATAGGAATCAAATAGTAGAAAGGAACGACCAAAGAAATGTTCCAAGATACCAGGATAGGGAAGGTGGAAGAAATTACTACAGAAACTATAATCGGAATGACCGGAGATATGATAATAATAATAATAATAATAACAATAATAATTATAGGGGCAACCACGCTTCAAATAACTATCGAGCAAATTTTATACGCCGAAACTATGATTCCCGAGGTTATAATAGTCATTACCCGAGGGAGATTGATCGAAATGAACATTCTCGCAATGAGTATAGACAAAGTGAGGCAAACCACAACTATGAACAGATAAGACATAGAGATCAACATGGTGCCCTTTCACAATCAGAAAATAGTCAACATGAAGGAAGGAGAGAGGAGAGAGCAACTGCAAAGGAAAATCAGGGAACCCATATAGCTCGAATAAACTATATCAGGACTGATGAGAGGGATAACCAAGAGGACTATCGTGGAAACCGTAAAACTAATCCCGATTCCGGGAATGCTGAGGGAAGGAATAGACGGGACGAAGATGAAATAGAACCGTATGTGTATGATCCATACTGTTACGATCCCATAGAAAGATTTATTACCGAATATAATCGACGGAATCCACCGGAAAACCATATTGGTGGAGCAGCCCGAACAGTGGCCAATACAGGATAGTTAAGATAAATTATTTGGAATCAATTAACAAAACCACCAAATTCTAAAATAAGTAAGAACATCTTACCGGATAGTTAAGAGAAATTATTTTGAACCAATAATCATAAAAGAAGAGAAAGACAGTTAATAACCATAATAATTATTTGAATGACCAGATTAATAAGTATGATAACCATTATAAGAACAATTAATACTAGTTGTTATTTAAGAAAGGTTTATAAATGAGTTAGATGAAGAAAGAATAGACAAATACAACTTATGATAATGATGAAATTCAGTACTTAACTGCATAATTAAAGGGGAATAAATAAATAAAAATGAAGATGAAGATAGAATCTAAAATATCATTGATTGACAGCACCAAGATGGAAATAATACAACATGTATGTCGAATAATGTTAACCAGTTACCTGTGAATGATAGAATATTAATTGAAGTGATAAAACACCAGAAGTGAAACAGTAATGGAATGAAAATGTGAAGAGACCTAAAAGAAATCATGTAACAATCCCTTGAATATAAGTTTGTAGCGAAGGAGCTACCTTATAGATAATAATTATATGTATTGTGTTGTGATAGTGCAACTTTTATTTTTTCCTGGACAGAGATGAAGTTCCTCTGATTTCAGATGATATATTTAGGGAAAACGGCGGAGTAATGGAAGCCAAGAGTGCCCCTCCGAATCCGAACCCATGTGTAGTATTTAATGTTAGGGAATTATGGTATTTTAGGGATGATACAAACAACGAGGTAAAGAAATAAAAAATAAATATGACAATATGACTCGAGGTGTGAAAAGTGAGAAGAAATTAAGGGTTCCGACATGAAAACAGGAATATAATTAAAGGTAACCAAATCAATGATAGAATAACCCAAAGTGTATGAAGAATCGACACAAATTTTTATGTGCTAAGTTACTATATGATATTTGTCAAAAAGTCAAGTTAGCCAATGTCAGATATGATGGAAGGTGGATAAATCATCAAGCATTGAGAGCGTTAGAGAAATGTTGTTGACATTTTGGACCATTCTCAATTAGTGGTAGGAGACATATTAAATATATACTGATTATAATGGACAGTTATTAGGTTTACAAAGCATATCACATTATTAAAGCTGATACCCATATTATAATAAAAAAAAAAAAATAAAAAAATAAATGAATTCTGCAACAAAGAACAAATGAAATGTATGCCCCGGATGGGGAAGGTGAGGTCCGAAAGAAAGAGAATGTTTAGTCATGTTTTTGAGTTTTTTTAGCCATAAAATTAGGCACAATTGTTATTTATTATTTTGATGTAAAACCAGTTGGTTTGAATAATGTTATTTTAAGCCATAAATGAGTGTTTAAGATAGGGTGATTCGTGATAGTGATGAACCATATTTGTTATGTTAATAAAAGAAAAAACCAATTTATTAAAAGAACTTTGTGAGGTACAAATACCTAATTAATCAGATGTTTGAATGTTAAGATTAGACTATGTTGGTTATTTCAAAATTTCATCTAAAATTGTATCTGAAATTATGAAATAAGGGAAGGTATTATGTACTACTGTTAAAATGCACACAGTACATAATAGGGGGATAATAAATTTTAAAAGAAAAAGGATGCAGATTTTGTATTGAATGTAAACAGAAAACATTGGGAATATCGACTTACTCAGTCAACATAGAGGTCGATTCCCATATGATATAAAACCATATTTAGTTATATGTTCAGAAAATAATATATGAAATTGAAATGAATGTTATAAGAAGAGTAAAGAGTAATAAAATTATAATTTAATAAATAACCAATAGAATTACGAATATTAGAGGTAGAATAAAGATGTTTAATAAGAAATAGAAAAATGATATATGTTTTAATAGGTATATGATAAACAGATGTAAATAAATTAGGGAATTATCATAGTGGCAAATTGTTAAATTGTTAAAATATTGTATTGTATAGTGATGAAGGAAATGTGTTAGTCTTCAATTATATCTGAGAAAAGAAACGTTATTAGTCTAAAATTAAATGCATTAAGAGTAACGTTATAATTCTAAAATTATATATCTCATAGTAAATACCTGAAGAGTCTAATTTCATAAAAATAACATTTGTACATGATCAAAGTTAATGTAACATGGAAAAAGAAAATAAAGTAAAGGATTTTGAATCGTGATACCAGAGTTTAATTATAATATTTAATAAATAAATAATAATACGAGAAATATAACAGTATCCTTGATAGAACAACAACAGAAGAGGAACATCTTGGACTGGAGAAGAGTTTAAGTGGCCATAAAGGATCATTAAATGTTCCGAGGAGACATCTGTGTTGCAGTAGTCCTGGAGAGCGGCATTCAGCGGTGAGAGCAATAAGAAATTTGGGTGAAGAAACAGATTGCCAAACCTAATATTGCTTTTGAAAAAAGGTAAACAACAACCAGAAGTGAACCCGTGGCAGCTGGAAGAATTCAGAGACAGTTAAGTTACATTAGTATGTTATTTATTTTTTACATGGTTAATTATCAAAATACTACATATTAACTGAATCTGGGTTGGTTTAAAGAAAAGAAAATAATAGATACAATCGTAAATACGATCAAATAACTTAATAATCATTAACCCTGAGAGAAAGAGTTTCTTGACATGTACTGGTAAATAAAAAAACATAATAACAGTAGGTACAGATCTTAATTACAATACCTGTGTATTCTATTGTATTCTATCAGTAAAAAACAACAGTACAGTATGAATCTTAATTCTTCTCTGTTCTTCTCACCATCTTCCTTCAACTGTCTCCTCAATTCTTCCTTCAGTTCTTCATGACTTTTTTTAGTGTCCTCTGTCAATCGCTGTTGTAGAGCTTCTTGGTTCTTCCGCAAAGTATCACTGTGTTCCTCCATTTTCTCGTTTATCTGCTGCATCAATATTTCATTATTTCCTTCAATTTTGTTGTTCAGTATCTTCCCTTATTTCTCCCTTCATTCTGTCTATTTTTTCATTCGTTTTCTTTGAAGTTTTTTCATACTATTCATTAACTCCATTAATTTTAGTATGTTAGGGTCTCCTCTAACTTCTCCCTTGTCACCCGCCTGTTGTTCCATTTCTTTGTCTGGGGTTTGGTTTTCCTGTTGGTCCCCTTGGGTATCCTCTTCGATCGTTTCCTCGATTATTTCTTCAACCTCCTCCATTTCTTCTGGGTCGGTTCCTTCAGTTCCTTGTTTAGCTTTAAATCTCGTAATCATAGAATGTTGCATATTCTCCTGTAATCGCCGCTAGTCATCCTTTTCTAGCCTCACTACGTTGGTCGCCAATCTGTAACTATTAAAACAGTTGACATCCGTCTTTGTTTAAGCCCCGCGATGGAAGCCAGTCTGTAACTATTAGTTTTATATGTTTTGTTTTTTTGTAAAATAAGTACAGCGTTTGTGTGTTCGTCTCACACCTTGTCGTTACATCAATGGTTCCCGCTAACGGAGTCCGTAGCGTTGTCACAATTATCTGTACAACCGAGTGGAAACCTTACCTGTAATTACATAGGGGTTTGTTAATCCCGGGTGGCGCCAAATTGTTTGTTGAAAACAATTAAATTTATGAGATAATGTGTTAAAAAGGTGTTTTCAGCGATGACGGCCGGGGCATTCGAATCGGTTAACGCCTTTGTACAGCTGCTGTATCGAACAGGTAGCGAAAGCGCTAGTCGTCTCTTCTATAAGTTCGCTATCACACACATATATATAATACAATTCCCTATGAAATAAAAACAATGGTTACACTCTGTACTGTTTCTTTAATGGCTGTTTGGTAATTATGCAATTTGACAATAATATTATTATTTGGTATTTAATAAATAGTGCGAGGTTATTTTTTAGTTAACAAGTTTTTCTATGTAAGTTTATTTTATTTAATCCTTGAAAGAAACTATTTTTAATTCATAGTGAGAGTTTGTATAGATTTGAGAAATATTTAAAGTGTTTTGATTCCTGGAATTTGGGTATTTAATTGATACTTACAGTTCAGAAGGTTTGTGATAGATCGTTGTTCATTTGAAATGGAAATTTCATCAATTTTGAGTGATTTAGGCTGCTGGCGTCCTTTTCAGATTAGTCTTGGGAATTTCTTCTTTTAATTTTCATTTAAATTGTTCCTGGACATCAGTTAAATGTTATTACTCTTCATCTCCTTCTCACTTGTATATGTTTTGACTTTTGACTAGTTTTTTAACATTTTAAAGTAGAATTTATGTCATACAAAATTTTGCGTCCTGCTATATAAGCGTCATTATACGAGAAAGAAAATTAACGGAAAATTAGTAACCAACGGCTCGTTTCTATGGTTACCTATCACCTTTGATTGGCTAAGGCATGGTTTATTACCATTGTCATTATATTTGAATTTTTATTCAAAATTACTGTATATTTTCTGATTGATTTTATTCTTCTGTCTTCCTTCCTGAGTATTAAATATTATCACTATTGTTTGTCTTTCCTTTCAAAGATTAAATTAATACCTCATAAGGTTGTGTTCTATTAGATATTAACTTTTGTACAATTATGTTAACATTTGTTAATTACGTATTTCTTTTAAGTTAAGTTCTTATTGTAACATTTTTCTTTTAAAATGATTTACACATTATTCTTGGCTAGTTACTTGCCTTAGATTTGTTAATTTCCTTGTGGATTTTATACAATTTGTAATTATTTGTTTTGACAGTTAGGCATTTCAGAGACCCTTGTAGCATTGACCTTATTTACTGAATTTATACAAATGATGTCTCATTTTATTCTAATGTGTTTTGTTTTGTTATTATCCCATTTGTATGGTTCTGTTATTTTCTACATTAATTGATTTTCTAGTGTAATTAGATTTGTATTTTCTTAACTCCTTAATTATCTATTTTGCCTTTGTTAACAATATGGCTACCACTCCTTATTCTTCATCAATTAAAACTATAACATCTAGGCGTATGCTCTGTACAATTTCTTCAGTCATACCCTATCCATAAATAGAATTACACAATTATTTAACAATTATTAAATAAAGTTTGTTTAAAACTCATTTCATTAATTACTATTTTTTGGGTGTTAAGCAATATCACACCTTTTGAATTTACTTAATTGTTACCAAAGTTGTTCTAAAGATACTACTGCAGAAATATATTCCCACATATGGAAAAATGAAGAAAGTACTCAGTGACCAAGGTGTACAATTCCAGAGTAAAAAATGGGAGAGTACGTTAAGGGAAAATGGAATACAACCTGTACTCACATCCATAAGACATCCTCAAGGAAACCTTGCTGAAAGAGTTAACAAAGAATTAGGTAAATATTTATGAATATACTGCCATGATCAACACAATAAATGGGCAGAATATCTACCATTTCTTGAGAAGGCCATCAATGAAAATTATAGTGAAGCAACAGGTTATACTCCAATAGAATTGGAAGAAGATAAAAAGCCAAACAGATTTTGGACCAAGTATATAAACAAACCTAATAACCAGAATGTACCTGTACCAATAAGTGTGAAAATTGAATACGCAAAGCAGCTGATAATAGAAAGAGGTAACAAGAGAGTGGAGAGATTTAACAGGACACACAAGCTACAACAATTCAACGTGGGAGAAAAAGTTTTAATAAAAGCTAATCCAGTGGGAAAACGAAGTGATAATACAGCGAAAAAATTCTTTAAACTGTATAACGGACCGTATACATTACAACAACGAATCGCGAGACATACATTTATAGTATATGACGATGTAAAAAAAAAGAAATTGGCAAATATCATGCCAGTTCACTCCGAAAGTTTTACACATAAAATAACTAGGTCAGTGGAACCGGATGAAGAGAACAATGAAAGGAGCAACTACACTTATGCATTGTTATTAACTCGTAGAGAGGGGAGATAGAAACTAGACTTGTACCCTCCAACTAAGGGAACTTGAACAATTAATATTCATTATCATGGATAAAAAAAAAAAATTATATATAAGTAATATGAAATATAAAAAAATAAGATGTCTAATGATAGAAAAAATATTTTAATATATAAATTTAAAAAAATTTTTTTTCCAAATAGAGGAATAATGTGACAATATAAGCAAAGGCTGTAAGGCGCATACATAATATATTGTAAATATTTTAGTTAATTTCAATACTATATAATAGACGAGCAGGTGTGAGATTGGAAGCTGATTTTCAAGCAGGAACCAACAGGCAAACATCACACGATTAGCACTGCATGTGTGTATACAAGTAAATAATGTGTGTGCGTGAAGCCTGTCTGATCCTGAAAGTTGCAATCTCACCCCTCAAGTAAATGACAAATTAAGAAAATAATTATTTTTAAGAAAACCATAAATGTTAGTGAGAAGGTAAAAACTTCTAAAAATATGTAAAAATCGGACACGAGTGCAGTGCGAATTGTACGTAATTCGGACAATCAATGCGAGTACAGTGCGATTTTTAATGCATCATAATTATACTAGTAGTGTGAGCATCATGATAATTGCACATCTCATAAGTCATTAAATGAGATGCTATTTTAGCAACGTGAAATAGCGTTAGAGTTAAACAGTGCGATTGGCAAAAAAGTGTAATTATGTGAAATGAGACGAGAGTGGGGGCTGTCACACCATGTTTCAAATGTCGACAGGCTGATTCCTGAATCGACAGGTGCAGTTTTCTGTATGGATATAAATAGAAGCCCAGGAGAGCTAATCGCTCTCTCTTAACAAACCATAGTCGCGACGTTACGCTATGCGGGTCCGGGATGCGAATTTTTTAAACTATTTTGGACGAAGTTAGATTTAAAATCTAACATCAGTACGATTTTGTAACTGAACTTATAAAGTATCACGGTAAAGTTTTTTTTTATTTGAAGTAATAAAAACAATACTAATAAAAAAAAATACCGTAACGAAGAAATCGTTGGACGTCAACAAGCAGTCGACAGCTAAGAACATCAACTCCTGACAGAGTACGAGAGCACGACTAGCAGAGGAAGGAGATGCAGAGGACTGGAGACGTTTTTATAATAACGGCTACAGATCCAGAGTAACATGACATCATAGTCTACAGCAGTCAATGTACCGTGGAGGACGAGAGACGAGAGGACATCCAGGAGGAGAAGACCGAAGGAATCACTGGAGGACATGGGACAACTCTACGGAAATTAAGGTGACGAAAAACCAATACATAATTTTCAAAGAGAAAGACATTGAGAGACTAAAAGACAAAACAATTTTTGTAAACATAAATAATAAGTATGTAAATATAAATAAAATTCAATGTAATTAATATGTAATCAAAAAGGTTATTTAATTATTTTTCGTAATGAACATAACGTAGAGTCATTGAAATTAGTAATTGAATTATTTAACTTTTCTTGATAAAGCACATAACATAGAGTCATTTATAGTAATAAATTAAATGTGTTAAAATGATTTTTAAAGCCATACAAAGGTATTAAGAAAGATAGAATAAGAATGCAGTAATAACTTTTAAATAAGCACACGTTTAGATTGAGCAAGCAAGAAACATTATAATATTGACGAAAAGTCTATATACGATAAGTAATATAATATTTAGAATTTAAGATATGTTTGAAATGTTGACACGAATAGTAAAGACACTTTGAAACCATAGATAATGAAGATCACATGGCGTGTTAATCATGATTTTCATATTATTATAATATTTTTGTTTGTTTGTTTCAAATAATAAATGAAGCATATTATGATTCGTAAAAAGAGTTACTCTTATTATAATTACACCTACACCCCAATTATTCATACACGTTGTTAGTAATGGTATATAGAGTGTCTGAGTTAAATTAATGTACAAATTAAATTGCACAGAAAAGGTAATGTGTTACATTTTGGCGTCCCAAAGAACGGGGGGGCTCCTCAAATAAAAATTGCATTGTTACAATATATATATATATATATATATATATTGTAACTATTAAGATAATGACGTCCGTCTTTGTTTAAGCCCCACGATGGAAGCCAATCTGTAACTATTAGTTTTGTTTTTATTTTTTTTGTAAAATAAGTACAACATTTGTGTGTTCATCTCACACCTTGTCGTTACATCAATGGTTGCCGCTAACGAAGTTCGTAGCGTTGTCACAATTATCTGTACAACCGAGTGGAAACCTTACCTGTAATTACATAGGGGTTTGTTAATCCCGGGTGGCGCCAAATTGTTTGTTGAAAACAATTAAATTTATGAGATAATGTGTTAAAAAAGTTTTCAGCGATGACAGCCGGGACATTCGAATCGGTTCCCACCTTTGTACAGCTGCTGTATCGAACAGGTAGCGAAAGCGCTAGTCGTCTCTTCTGTAAGTTCGCTAACACACACATATATATAATACAATTCCCTATGAAATAAAAACAATGGTTACACTCTGTACTATTTCTTTAATGGCTGTTTGCTAATTATGCAATTTGACAATAATATTATTATTTGGTATTTAATAAATTTGCTCCGACATTAAACATGAAACGCTTTCTCTCAAGTTGACGAAATCGGTATTGAAACGAGCTATTCTATGTAGTAATGGCTGCGGTTTATAGTTTACAATTATACTCGTTCAAAATCTGGAGTCCTTTTGATTACAAGGAAAACATTAAATATGATTACAATAAAAAAGTACACTACCGTACATTATTCGTACTTAAATAATATAAAGTGTGACTACAATTTGTTCTGCAGTGTAGTAAGTAATATGTGTTTCAAAAGTTCACAATCTAGTGCGAGGTTATTTTTTAGTTAACAAGTTTTTCTATGTAAGTTTATTTTATTTAATCCTTGAAAGAAATTATTTTCAATTCATAGTGAGAGTCTGTATAGATTTGAGAAATATTTAAAGTGTTTTGATTCCTGGAATTTGGGTATTTAAATGATACTTATCAGTTCAGAAGGTTTGTGATAGATCGTTGTTCATTTGAAATGGAAATTTCATCAATTTTGAGTGATTTAGGCTGCTGGCATCCTTTTCAGATTAGTCTTGGGAATTTCTTCTTTTAATTTTCATTTAAATTGTTCCTGGACATCAGTTAAATGTTATTACGCTTAATCTCCTTCTCACTTGTATATGTTTTTGACTTTTGACTAGTTTTTTAACATTTTAAAGTAGAATTTATGTCATACAAAATTTTGCGTCCCTGCTATATAAGCGTCATTATACGAGTAAAGAAAATTAACGGAAAATTAGTAACCAACGGCTCGTTTCTATGGTTACCTATCACCTTTGATTGGCTAAGGCATGGTTTATTACCATTGTTATTATATTTGAATTTTTATTCAAAATTACTGTATATTTTCTGATTGATTTTATTCTTCTGTCTTCCTTCCTGAGTATTAAATATTATCACTACTGTTTGTCTTTGCTTTCAAAGATTAAATTAATACCTCATAAGTTGTGTTCTATTAGATATTAACTTTTGTACAATTATGTTAACATTTGTTAATTACATATGTCTTTTAAGTTAAGTTCTTATTGTAACATTTTTCTTTTAGAATGATTTACACATTATTCTTGGCTAGTTACTCACCTTAGATTTGTTAATTTCCTTGTGGATTTTATACAATTTGTAATTATTTGTTTTGACAGTTAGGCATTTCAGAGGCACTTGTAGCCATTGACCATATTTACTGAATTTATACAAATGATGTCTCATTTTATTCTAATATGTTTTGTTTTGTTATTATCCCATTTGTATGGTTCTGTTATTTTCTACATTAATTGATTTTCTAGTTTAATTAGATTTGTATTGTCTTAACTCCTTAATTATCTATTTTGCCTTTGTTAACAATATGACTACCACTCCCTATTCTTCATCAATTAAAACTATAACATCTAGGCGTATGCTCTGTACAATTTCTTCAGTCATACCCTATTCATAAATATAATTACACAATTATTTAAAAATTATTAAGTAAAGTTTGTTTACAACTCATTTCATTAATTACTATTTTTTGGGTGTTAAGCAATATCACACCTTTTGAATTTACTTAATTGATTTTCCCTTATAATCTGAGGTGTTTATTAATTACATTATTAACTTCTTATTTCCTAATTAATCTCTACCTTCAATCCATGTTAACACTAGCTGTTTTATCTTTTCATGGGATTCTCCCTTTTAATTACAATCGTTTACAATTAAACTTAATTTTCTTAAAAATCCTTTCTTAATTAACAATGCCATCATCACTTTCCAGTGTTCATTTCATATTACTAATTGTTTACATTTAATATTATCATAAACCATATATTTTTAATTACTAGTTTGGTTCACTTTTAATCACATAGTGTTTCCTCATCACTCTTCAGTGTTTATTCCACATTATGAAGTGCTTACATCTAATTCTATAATTAAAACCTTATTTTTAATTATTATTTGTTTCGCCATTAATCAATTATTGTTTATTATTGTATATTAAGCGTTTTTTTACCATAAATATGGTTTCTAACTATTCTGGGGTTTTACACTTTCACTATTGCACTCTTTAACTGTTTACATTAAGTATTTCTTAGTGAGTAATCCCTATAATTACTTCTCTTTGTCACTTTCTCACCATTTCTTTCTTTACAAATATTATACATAGTATTACTAAGGTTATATTTCTATAGAGTCTTATTACATCTAACTATAATTCTTGGGTTAGTGTACTTTTCTTTTTATTATATTACTTTACTGGGTTTTGGTTAAATCAGTTACATTAATTATTTAATTGATAATAATATTTATTTCTGATATTGGATAATCATTGGCTTTATTCCCTATATTATACTTGAGTGTACCATTTCTCCCTTACATATTTTATATTGTTGGTTTGTTTCTTATCCCTTGGTTTCACTTTATTTCCTTTACACTTGTTTAGTTTCATTCTCATTTTTCTTCTTCTTCTCCTTCATTTTCAATTGGCTTCATTTTAATTTGGTTCTCCCCTTCTCGTTTGGTTTTATTTCATTTGGTTGTATGGATTCATTCACTTCCTTCAATTGGCTTTATTCTTATTTGGTTTCGGTGTTTTCCCTTCTTCTTTGTTTTCCTGTTTAATCACTTGGGTCAATCACTTGGGTTAGGTCAAGTCGTCGTTTGTCGTGTTATTGTCATTATATTTTCATTAGTTTAAACATTTTATTATTCAAATTATTTTTTATATAGTAGATTCGTCTTTTTTATCCCTGGTATTGGGGTGGCTTATTTGTGTTGTAACGTAATGCCTTTCCTTCAAAATTGATCATTTTAATAAAACACTATTATAGTTTTTTATGAAATTATCAGTTATATATTATTTTTCCTTTTCTTTCTGGTTTGTTTCTTAATTCTTATTTCTCTTCTTACTTGATTCATTCCATTTTATTTGGATCTGTTTTTATTTATTTCCATTAGTGTGTTCTCCCTTTTATATAATTTTTTCCCCAACTTTTTAGTAGCTGGTTTCTTCCATTACTACTCATTTTTTCTGAGACCAGAGGAACATCATCTCTGCTCAGTTTATTTTGATTGCTGGACTTATTCAACAGTCAATCTTAAATACCTTTTTTGTCAACTTGTGACTTAAATTAATAATAATAATGTATTTTGGGATTGTCCACATTGTGGTTTGTTTTTAGATCACTTTGGCCTTTTACTCATTCTTCCTTCCGCTGTACCTTTGCTATATACTGTCATCTAGTCATACAGTTGATTGTTTTTATTTATTCATATGTTAATTTCATCATATCTAACTGTTTCTTAGTTTGTTTTTCTATTCTTCTTGTGATCATTTTAATTATCTTAGACATCTTTTTTCTTTTTCTTGGTTGTTTAGCAATATTCTGCTTTAGCCATTTTTTGTATATTTGTTTTATACATAACTTCTTTTTCTTCCTTGTACCAGTTGAAAAAAATTTTTTTTTTTCTTTGAATACATTAAATTCATTTTTATTTCAGGTATTTATCTTAGCAGTTTTTGCTTGATTTTATTTTTGTTTATTTTATTTTGTTTAATCATTATTTTTGATAATTTTTTGTAAGTTATTTTTTCTTACTTTATAGGAACTTTTGTAACTTATTCCTTTCTTGGTATTTTCTGTTTAAATATTATCGTAAGTTTGTGGTTCTTACTTTTTTATAGGAATTTTTGTAACTTATTCCCTATTATAAATTTTTATATTATACTTCATATGTCAACTTTATTTATATTGTAAGTTGATCTTACATTGTAGGAATTTTTGTAACTTATTCCTTTTTTAATACTTTATATTAGGCCTCATAAGTCATCGAAATATGGTTGTAAGTTGTGCTCACATAATTTTTGAATTTTGGCATTTTTATTTATTTATTGTAATTTATTTTTCTTCATAAAACTTTTTTATAGAAGCTTGATTGTAAACTCGTTTTATCTTTTTTGTGGTTATATTACTTATTTGGTAAGTATTGTTACCATTATCTTTGGTGATGACATAGGGTCATACATAGGGTTATACATAGGACCTTGTTATTTATACTTTTTTGTAAGGTGATCTTCTCCTTTTCTTTCATTATTATTGCCTTCTCTTGTATATTACACTCTTTGTTACCTTTCTTCTCTACTCCTTCAAATGTTAGATGTTTGAACATTTATTCTGGATAATTTTTAAATTTATTTATTATGGTTTATTAGCTCTCATTTAATTCGTCTTGGTCGTTTAGTCATTTCTTGTCAATTCTTGTTTTGGTGATTACTAATTGGTTTAATTACCTTAATGCTCCTTCCTCTCCATTGGTTTGCTTGGTCGGTAATTCGAAGATCAGTCCCTTTTCTTGGTGTGTGGTATCTTTTGCATGTTTACCCATGATCCATCATTTCCTCTGCGCTTGTGGTTCGGATAACCTTGGTGTGTAGAACTATTTTCGTTCTTGTGATATAGGTTTTTTCTGTCTTGTACAACAATTCCTCTACTATCATATGTTCGTTTGTCTCCATGACTGCTTTATTCACTACATTTTGATTAATCAAAAAAGTTGTTAATTGTACCTCCTTCGTTAATGTTATTATTGGTTTTTTATTCTGTATTTCCATTTCTGGTAAATTCCGTTTAACAAGAGAATTGTAGAAGTTTTTGTTCACTGGTTCTTTGTGAATCCCTGCTATAATTTCCTTTAGATTCCTCCTACAATCTTTATATTTCATTATTTCTATCTGGTCGGTAATTGGTAAATTAAACACCTCAATCAGTCCATTCTTCATCATTTCTAATTCTTCTCTGGTTTGTATTAGTTTCTTTTTATATATTTTTCCTATTTCCCTTGTTTTCTTCATCTTCTTAATTATCCGATTCTTCTTTCTTCCTCTACGGTTGGTTTCTATGTGTTTGATCTTCTTATTGTCGTGGCTATCTTTGTTCTCAGAAACCAATACGCTTGATTCTTCTATAATTTCCATCTCCTTACTACCTTCAGAAGTGGTGTCTAGTGTTTCATTCAATGGTTTGAAATCACTATCTAACGTTTCCTTAAGTTGGTCTCCTGGATAATTTGTTTCTTCCCATCTCTTGTTCATCCCGGTTTTTGTCTGTTTGACTTCTTCACGAAACTCTATTAGTATTGTACTGCTGTTAAAATGCACACAGTACATAATAGGGAGATAATAAATTTTAAAAGAAAAAGGATGCAGATTTTGTATTGAATGTAAACAGAAAACATTGGGAATATCGACTTACTCAGTCAACATAGAGGTCGATTTCCATATGATATAAAACCATATTTAGTTATATGTTCAGAAAATAATATATGAAATTGAAATGAATGTTATAAGAAGAGTAAAGAGTAATAAAATTATAATTTAATAAATAACCAATAGAATTACGAATATTAGAGGTAGAATAAAGATGTTTAATAAGAAATAGAAAAATGATATATGTTTTAATAGGTATATGATAAACAGAGGTAAATAAATTAGGGAATTATCATAGTGGCAAATTGTTAAATTGTTAAAATATTGTATTGTATAGTGATGAAGGAAATGTGTTAGTCTTCAATTATATCTGAGAAAAGAAACGTTATTAGTCTAAAATTAAATGCATTAAGAGTAACGTTATAATTCTAAAATTATATATCTCATAGTAAATACCTGAAGAGTCTAATTTCATAAAAATAACATTTGTACATGATCAAAGTTAATGTAACATGGAAAAGAAAATAAAGTAAAGGATTTTGAATCGTGATACCAGAGTTTAATTATAATATTTAATAAATAAATAATAATACGAGGCATATAACAGTATCCTTGATAGAACAACAACAGAAGAGGAACATCTTGGACTGGAGAAGAGTTTAAGTGGCCATAAAGGATCATTAAGTGTTCCGAGGAGACATCTGTGTTGCAGTAGTCCTGGAGAGCGGCATTCAGCGGTGAGAGCAATAAGAAATTTGGGTGAAGAAACAGATTGCCAAACCTAATATTGCTTTTGAAAAAAGGTAAACAACAACCAGAAGTGAACCCGTGGCAGCTGGAAGAATTCAGAGACGGTTAAGTTACATTAGTATGTTATTTATTTTTTACATGGTTAATTATCAAAATACTACATATTAACTGAATCTGGGTTGGTTTAAAGAAAAGAAAATAATAGATACAATCGTAAATACGATCAAATAACTTAATAATCATTAACCCTGAGAGAAAGAGTTTCTTGACATGTACTGGTAAATAAAAAAACATAATAACAGTAGGTACAGATCTTAATTACAATACCTGTGTATTCTATTGTATTCTATCAGTAAAAAACAACAGTACAAAAAATGGCGCCCATACGTGAAAGCAAAGATTTTCTTTAAACCAGCACAAAATAACACAATTTTGTTAAATTTAATTAGCATAAAAAATTTCTTTATAATTAAATTAAGTTAAAGATTGTAAAATGGCTAACAAACCAGAGCAACGATATGAATTAAGGAGTAATAGTGCTGAAGAGAAGAAACTGAAATGGAAGTAATAGTAGAGGATGCCCAAGGGGACCAACCAAAGAAACCAAACCAACCAATGGATGCAAATTTCCAGGAGATGATGAGAATTATAATGGAAGGGAATAACAAAACCAGCGAAACATTATTGAAACAAATGAGAGTAAATAATGAGGAATTAAAGAAACAAATGAAGGAGGATATTGAAAAAATGGACAAGAAAATGGACAATAACCAAGAAGAGTTTAAACAAATGAAATTAGATAATGAAAATTTATTAAAACAAAATAAGGAGGAATTAAAGGAGACGATTCAACAACAAATAAATGGGGTGAATGATAAATTAGACCAGCAAAAGGCTGAAGTTGAGTTAATATTAAAAAATTATGAGGAAGGGAATGTTAGACAGTTTGCAGAGGTGAAATTGAATATGGAAACAATGGAAAATAGGTTAGACAATATAGAAACGAAACAACAGTCACTGAAGGAAGAAGTGGAAGAGAAATTAGGAGAAAATAAACAAGAAGTCATAGAACAGATGACGAGAGAATTGGTAAAACACAAACAGGAAGTAATGAGCAATATTCAATCCATGGGACAACAGTTGGACAGAAATAATACCAAAATAGAGGATACCATGGGGCAATTAGTAGTAAGGGTCAATGAAATAGAACAAAATGGTAATCAAACATGTATTATACGAGAAGACAAGAATATTAGTCATGAGGTGCCACATATGAAAGGATATATAAAAAATCCTATGGAGTATTTAAATAGAATGAAGGAATATTTGCATAGTACCAAGGAAAATAGATGGGAGAGAATTAAGCTAATTTTAGATCAAGGGTTCCATGAAATGAATGATTATTGGTGGGATGCTGTTAGAAACACCTTGAATAGTTACCAGGAATTCATGGAAAGCTATAAAAATAAATATTGGACACGATCCATATAGACAAGAGTGCGGGAGACCATAGTATATGGTAGGTACAACCCAAGCGTAGGACAAACACCAACCTCGTATTTCTTATCGCATGTTTACAGGGCAAGATATTTAGATCCACCCATGGATTGACAGATATGTGGTGGAAGCTTTGAGTCATCATTTTCCTGAAATGGTAAGCTTAGCACAATTTGCTAGTCAAGCCAATACTATAGAAGCGATGACATTATTACTCACTGATTATGAGAGGAAAATGAATTGTGACAATCGCGCTAAACAAGGGAGTATGAGAAGAGACAGCTACCCTAATAGATATCCGGAAGAACAAAACCGTGATAGGAATCAAATAGTAGAAAGGAACGACCAAAGAAATGTTCCAAGATACCAGGATAGGGAAGGTGGAAGAAATTACTACAGAAACTATAATCGGAATGACCGGAGATATGATAATAATAATAATAATAACAATAATAATTATAGGGGCAACCACGCTTCAAATAACTATCGAGCAAATTTTATATGCCGAAACTATGATTCCCGAGGTTATAATAGTCATTACCCGAGGGAGATTGATCGAAATGAACATTCTCGCAATGAGTATAGACAAAGTGAGGCAAACCACAACTATGAACAGATAAGACATAGAGATCAACATGGTGCCCTTTCACAATCAGAAAATAGTCAACATGAAGGAAGGAGAGAGGAGAGAGCAACTGCAAAGGAAAATCAGGGAACCCATATAGCTCGAATAAACTATATCAGGACTGATGAGAGGGATAACCAAGAGGACTATCGTGGAAACCGTAAAACTAATCCCGATTCCGGGAATGCTGAGGGAAGGAATAGACGGGACGAAGATGAAATAGAACCGTATGTGTATGATCCATACTGTTACGATCCCATAGAAAGATTTATAACCGAATATAATCGACGGAATCCACCGGAAAACCATATTGGTGGAGCAGCCCGAACAGTGGCCAATACAGGATAGTTAAGATAAATTATTTGGAATCAATTAACAAAACCACCAAATTCTAAAATAAGTAAGAACATCTTACCGGATAGTTAAGAGAAATTATTTTGAACCAATAATCATAAAAGAAGAGAAAGACAGTTAATAACCATAATAATTATTTGAATGACCAGATTAATAAGTATGATAACCATTATAAGAACAATTAATACTAGTTGTTATTTAAGAAAGGTTTATAAATGAGTTAGATGAAGAAAGAATAGACAAATACAACTTATGATAATGATGAAATTCAGTACTTAACTGCATAATTAAAGGGGAATAAATAAATAAAAATGAAGATGAAGATAGAATCTAAAATATCATTGATTGACAGCACCAAGATGGAAATAATACAACATGTATGTCGAATAATGTTAACCAGTTACCTGTGAATGATAGAATATTAATTGAAGTGATAAAACACCAGAAGTGAAACAGTAATGGAATGAAAATGTGAAGAGACCTAAAAGAAATCATGTAACAATCCCTTGAATATAAGTTTGTAGCGAAGGAGCTACCTTATAGATAATAATTATATGTATTGTGTTGTGATAGTGCAACTTTTATTTTTTCCTGGACAGAGATGAAGTTCCTCTGATTTCAGATGATATATTTAGGGAAAACGGCGGAGTAATGGAAGCCAAGAGTGCCCCTCCGAATCCGAACCCATGTGTAGTATTTAATGTTAGGGAATTATGGTATTTTAGGGATGATACAAACAACGAGGTAAAGAAATAAAAAATAAATATGACAATATGACTCGAGGTGTGAAAAGTGAGAAGAAATTAAGGGTTCCGACATGAAAACAGGAATATAATTAAAGGTAACCAAATCAATGATAGAATAACCCAAAGTGTATGAAGAATCGACACCAATTTTTATGTGCTAAGTTACTATATGATATTTGTCAAAAAGTCAAGTTAGCCAATGTCAGATATGATGGAAGGTGGATAAATCATCAAGCATTGAGAGCGTTAGAGAAATGTTGTTGACATTTTGGACCATTCTCAATTAGTGGTAGGAGACATATTAAATATATACTGATTATAATGGACAGTTATTAGGTTTACAAAGCATATCACATTATTAAAGCTGATACCCATATTATAATAAAAAAAAAAAAAATAAAAAAATAAAGGAATTCTGCAACAAAGAACAAATGAAATGTATGCCCCGGATGGGGAAGGTGAGGTCCGAAAGAAAGAGAATGTTTAGTCATGTTTTTGAGTTTTTTTAGCCATAAAATTAGGCACAATTGTTATTTATTATTTTGATGTAAAACCAGTTGGTTTGAATAATGTTATTTTAAGCCATAAATGAGTGTTTAAGATAGGGTGATTCGTGATAGTGATGAACCATATTTGTTATGTTAATAAAAGAAAAAACCAATTTATTAAAAGAACTTTGTGAGGTACAAATACCTAATTAATCAGATGTTTGAATGTTAAGATTAGACTATGTTGGTTATTTCAAAATTTCATCTAAAATTGTATCTGAAATTATGAAATAAGGGAAGGTATTATGTACTACTGTTAAAATGCACACAGTACATAATAGGGGGATAATAAATTTTAAAAGAAAAAGGATGCAGATTTTGTATTGAATGTAAACAGAAAACATTGGGAATATCGACTTACTCAGTCAACATAGAGGTCGATTCCCATATGATATAAAACCATATTTAGTTATATGTTCAGAAAATAATATATGAAATTGAAATGAATGTTATAAGAAGAGTAAAGAGTAATAAAATTATAATTTAATAAATAACCAATAGAATTACGAATATTAGAGGTAGAATAAAGATGTTTAATAAGAAATAGAAAAATGATATATGTTTTAATAGGTATATGATAAACAGATGTAAATAAATTAGGGAATTATCATAGTGGCAAATTGTTAAATTGTTAAAATATTGTATTGTATAGTGATGAAGGAAATGTGTTAGTCTTCAATTATATCTGAGAAAAGAAACGTTATTAGTCTAAAATTAAATGCATTAAGAGTAACGTTATAATTCTAAAATTATATATCTCATAGTAAATACCTGAAGAGTCTAATTTCATAAAAATAACATTTGTACATGATCAAAGTTAATGTAACATGGAAAAAGAAAATAAAGTAAAGGATTTTGAATCGTGATACCAGAGTTTAATTATAATATTTAATAAATAAATAATAATACGAGAAATATAACAGTATCCTTGATAGAACAACAACAGAAGAGGAACATCTTGGACTGGAGAAGAGTTTAAGTGGCCATAAAGGATCATTAAATGTTCCGAGGAGACATCTGTGTTGCAGTAGTCCTGGAGAGCGGCATTCAGCGGTGAGAGCAATAAGAAATTTGGGTGAAGAAACAGATTGCCAAACCTAATATTGCTTTTGAAAAAAGGTAAACAACAACCAGAAGTGAACCCGTGGCAGCTGGAAGAATTCAGAGACAGTTAAGTTACATTAGTATGTTATTTATTTTTTACATGGTTAATTATCAAAATACTACATATTAACTGAATCTGGGTTGGTTTAAAGAAAAGAAAATAATAGATACAATCGTAAATACGATCAAATAACTTAATAATCATTAACCCTGAGAGAAAGAGTTTCTTGACATGTACTGGTAAATAAAAAAACATAATAACAGTAGGTACAGATCTTAATTACAATACCTGTGTATTCTATTGTATTCTATCAGTAAAAAACAACAGTACAGTATGAATCTTAATTCTTCTCTGTTCTTCTCACCATCTTCCTTCAACTGTCTCCTCAATTCTTCCTTCAGTTCTTCATGACTTTTTTTAGTGTCCTCTGTCAATCGCTGTTGTAGAGCTTCTTGGTTCTTCCGCAAAGTATCACTGTGTTCCTCCATTTTCTCGTTTATCTGCTGCATCAATATTTCATTATTTCCTTCAATTTTGTTGTTCAGTATCTTCCCTTATTTCTCCCTTCATTCTGTCTATTTTTTCATTCGTTTTCTTTGAAGTTTTTTCATACTATTCATTAACTCCATTAATTTTAGTATGTTAGGGTCTCCTCTAACTTCTCCCTTGTCACCCGCCTGTTGTTCCATTTCTTTGTCTGGGGTTTGGTTTTCCGGTTGGTCCCCTTGGGTATCCTCTTCGATCGTTTCCTCGATTATTTCTTCAACCTCCTCCATTTCTTCTGGGTCGGTTCCTTCAGTTCCTTGTTTAGCTTTAAATCTCGTAATCATAGAATGTTGCATATTCTCCTGTAATCGCCGCTAGTCATCCTTTTCTAGCCTCACTACGTTGGTCGCCAATCTGTAACTATTAAAACAGTTGACATCCGTCTTTGTTTAAGCCCCGCGATGGAAGCCAGTCTGTAACTATTAGTTTTATATGTTTTGTTTTTTTGTAAAATAAGTACAGCGTTTGTGTGTTCGTCTCACACCTTGTCGTTACATCAATGGTTGCCGCTAACGAAGTCCGTAGCGTTGTCACAATTATCTGTACAACCGAGTGGAAACCTTACCTGTAATTACATAGGGGTTTGTTAATCCCGGGTGGCGCCAAATTGTTTGTTGAAAACAATTAAATTTATGAGATAATGTGTTAAAAAGGTGTTTTCAGCGATGACGGCCGGGGCATTCGAATCGGTTAACGCCTTTGTACAGCTGCTGTATCGAACAGGTAGCGAAAGCGCTAGTCGTCTCTTCTATAAGTTCGCTATCACACACATATATATAATACAATTCCCTATGAAATAAAAACAATGGTTACACTCTGTACTGTTTCTTTAATGGCTGTTTGGTAATTATGCAATTTGACAATAATATTATTATTTGGTATTTAATAAATAGTGCGAGGTTATTTTTTAGTTAACAAGTTTTTCTATGTAAGTTTATTTTATTTAATCCTTGAAAGAAACTATTTTTAATTCATAGTGAGAGTTTGTATAGATTTGAGAAATATTTAAAGTGTTTTGATTCCTGGAATTTGGGTATTTAATTGATACTTATCAGTTCAGAAGGTTTGTGATAGATCGTTGTTCATTTGAAATGGAAATTTCATCAATTTTGAGTGATTTAGGCTGCTGGCGTCCTTTTCAGATTAGTCTTGGGAATTTCTTCTTTTAATTTTCATTTAAATTGTTCCTGGACATCAGTTAAATGTTATTACTCTTCATCTCCTTCTCACTTGTATATGTTTTGACTTTTGACTAGTTTTTTAACATTTTAAAGTAGAATTTATGTCATACAAAATTTTGCGTCCTGCTATATAAGCGTCATTATACGAGAAAGAAAATTAACGGAAAATTAGTAACCAACGGCTCGTTTCTATGGTTACCTATCACCTTTGATTGGCTAAGGCATGGTTTATTACCATTGTCATTATATTTGAATTTTTATTCAAAATTACTGTATATTTTCTGATTGATTTTATTCTTCTGTCTTCCTTCCTGAGTATTAAATATTATCACTATTGTTTGTCTTTCCTTTCAAAGATTAAATTAATACCTCATAAGGTTGTGTTCTATTAGATATTAACTTTTGTACAATTATGTTAACATTTGTTAATTACGTATTTCTTTTAAGTTAAGTTCTTATTGTAACATTTTTCTTTTAAAATGATTTACACATTATTCTTGGCTAGTTACTTGCCTTAGATTTGTTAATTTCCTTGTGGATTTTATACAATTTGTAATTATTTGTTTTGACAGTTAGGCATTTCAGAGACCCTTGTAGCATTGACCTTATTTACTGAATTTATACAAATGATGTCTCATTTTATTCTAATGTGTTTTGTTTTGTTATTATCCCATTTGTATGGTTCTGTTATTTTCTACATTAATTGATTTTCTAGTGTAATTAGATTTGTATTTTCTTAACTCCTTAATTATCTATTTTGCTTTTGTTAACAATATGGCTACCACTCCTTATTCTTCATCAATTAAAACTATAACATCTAGGCGTATGCTCTGTACAATTTCTTCAGTCATACCCTATCCATAAATAGAATTACACAATTATTTAACAATTATTAAATAAAGTTTGTTTAAAACTCATTTCATTAATTACTATTTTTTGGGTGTTAAGCAATATCACACCTTTTGAATTTACTTAATTGATTTTCCCTTATAATCTGGGGTGTTTATTGATTAATTATTAACTTCTTATTTCCTAATTAATCTCTACCTTCAATCCATGTTAACACTAGCTGTTTATCTTTTCATGGGATTCTCCCTTTTAATTACAATCGTTTACAATTAAACTTAATTTTCTTTAAAATCCTTTCTTAATTAACAGCGTCATCATCACTTTCCAGTGTTCATTTCATATTACTAATTGTTTACATTTAATATTATCATAAACCATATATTTTTAATTACTAATTTGGTTCACTTTTAATCACATAGTGTTTCCTCATCACTCTTCAGTGTTTATTCCACATTGTGAAGTGCTTACATCTAATTCTATCATTAAAACCTTATTTTTAATTATTCTTTGTTTCACCATTAATCAATTATTGTTTATTATTGATTATTAAGCATTTTATTACCATAAATATGGTTTCTAACTATTTTGGGGTTTTACACTTTCACTATTGCACTGTTTAACTGTTTACATTAAGTGTTTCTTAGTGGGTAATCCCTATAATTACTTCTCTTTGTCACTTTCTCACTATTTCTTTCTTTACAAATATTATACATAGTATTACTAAGGTTATATTTCTATAGAGTTTTATTACATCTAACTATAATTCTTGGGTTAGTGTACTTTTCTTTTTATTATATTACTTTACTGGGTTTTGGTTAAATCAGTTACATTAATTATTTAATTGATAATAATATTTATTTCTGATATTGGATAATCATTGGCTTTATTCCCAATATTATACTTGAGTGTACCATTTCTCCCTTACATATTTTATATTATTGGTTTGTTTCTTATTCCTTGGTTTCATTTTATTTCCTTTACACTTGTTTAGTTTCATTCTCATTTTTCTTCTTCTTCTCCTTCATTTTCAATTGGCTTCATTTTAATTTGGTTCTCCCCTTCTCGTTTGGTTTTACCATTTGGTTGTATGGATTCATTCACTTCCTTCAATTGGCTTTATTCTTATTTGGTTTCGGTTTTTTCCCTTCTTCTTTGTTTTCCTGTTTATTTGGTCAATCACTTGGGTTAGGTCAAGTCGTTGTTTGTCGTGTTATTGTCATTATATTTTCATTAGTTTAAACATTTTATTATTCAAATTATTTTTTATATAGTAGATTCGTCTTTTTTATCCCTGGTATTGGGGTGGCTTATTTGTGTTGTAACAATATATATGTAATAAACTTATTTTTTTAAGTTTACAAAATATCAAGTCAATAAAATAGGTATTTAAATAAAAATTAAGTATTCTTTGGTCAAATGTTGATGCTCTTATCACTAAAATGGATTTCAAGTGTTGATCTGACAAGTTAGCCCTGTACTTTGACTTTACAAAATCATTTTTGAAAACGTTTGTTCACAAATATAGGTCGATCTAAACATTGAAAGCATTGCTCTTGCTGAGCACACAAGGGGAATAGGAATCTTCGCTTTAGGTTGATGTGAGTGAAAAGCGTGATTAATTCAAGGCAGTCAGATAAACAAGCACATTAACCATGTAAACGTTTTAAACTTGTACAAAATATTATAGCATTTTACTGAACTTATTTCTTGTTTAGTTATTTAGTAAAATGTTATAATATTTAAAGTATTTTGATGATCTATTTAAAAACTGCACGCTGCATCAGCCGAGTTCCCGGGGGCCAGACAATGACCCTTTGCGGACCGGATCCAGCCCGCGGGCCGTAGTTTGGAGACCCCTGGTGTAGAGCATGCACAGTACAGGTAACGTGTATCAATTTTGTATAGCTGACAAAGGGATTCTGCTGCTTTCTTCATATAGGACCCTCCATCTGTAATAAAAAGCAATACATTATTGTACTTAATACTCTTTGGCCACAACAAATGCATACTTTCATTAAACAACCTAGTGACTGTAATGTGATTTGCTGGGGACATTTTTTATAAGCAATCAAAAATGAAAATTCAGAAACTATTTTGTAATTTTTAAGCACACCAATAACTCCATTAACCACTTTTCTTCCTGTCGAGCCCATAGTTTCGTCAATGCTTAACCATATTTTTTATTTTCACACACGGCATATTTTCTAGTGTTTCTTTAAAGCAGTTTTAAAGGTAGTGTTTTCTTAATGTAGACTCATCCAGAGGACGAGTACTTCATGAGAAAATTTCTAAGCGCTGGATTGTTTACATTGTGTAGAGGAATGTCTGCTGAAATGAAAGCTCTGCCTAAATCAGATTATAATTCACAACTCTTGTAGGTCCCGAATGAGAGGAGTGGGAGAGTCCAGAACTATAACATGAAGCTGTAGCGATATGTTTGTTGCCAGATAGATGTTGTGTAACTTGCGATTGTTGATCTGCTTTTATGAATCAAGGCTGACAATATAGTATCTTTCCACCTGAACTGTATATACCTTTAAATTCTTTAACATACTTCTGTACCCAGGCACTTTCACTACTATACTATTGTGGAAATATTGACTACTCAATAATGAGTGACCTAGTGGCATGTGGTGGCAGAACGTCCACTGCACATTGTTGTCTCTCTCCATTATGGTATCAAAAGTGGATTTCATCCAACAGCTTCTTGAATTAAAAAATAATATCCCTCACATTTTCAAGCACTGTACTTAACAACAAACTGGAGACTGTGCATTCCTTTTTAAGTGTACACATTAAAAAAAATAATACAATTATTTTATCCATTTGAAAGTATTCCACTGTTGGGGACAACACATTGTCACTGATCATGTGGTGAATCACGATCAATCATCAGTCTCTGATGACTGATCATGTCATTGTTTTTGTGGTGAGTGATGTCACTGATCAGAAGGTTAATTTTTCTTTATTAATTATGAAACAACAAGTCGTTTGAATGCGATATAATTAATATGATATATTTGTCTGATAAAATTAATATGCAGTAGTAATGAAAAAGAGATTAAAAATATTATGAATACCCTGTCGAATAGGGAAATAATACTGGCACTTGAGGAGAACCATTAATTGCTAACCAGAGTGTACAGTCATATAATTTTTATAAACAGGCTTGTGAAATATCTAAATGTAGGGCTGTCTTCCAACTTGCAGTTAAAATTACTCATTACAGGAACAAAATGCCATCATTAAAAGACTGTGTATAACAAACCACAAAAACATCAGTAGTAGAGAATGCAGAGTTTGGTGTAGAAAGTAACAGTACTTTCATCTTAGAAAAGAGGAAGACTATAAAGAAAGGAAGAAATTGAAACTACAATCTAAAAAGTTATTAGATTTTGATATTTATAATAAAAAGTAGTGGCTCTAATAACATACATTTTTTTATAATTACAGGCACCTGACTTTTATGTGGAGATGAAATGGGAATTCACTAGTTGGGGTAAGTTGTATATACAGATTAAAGTAATGGTACAGTGGAGTCAAATTAGAGGAGTAAAGTGGAATATTTTAGAACACTTACGAAAATATTATGGAAAATACAAACAGAAAATAGCTTTTATTTAAAAATTATTTTAAAATGTTATGTTTAAAATTTATCTTAAGGAATTTGTGGAATTTAGTAAATATAATTTGTTTTGAGACCCCCTGATGTTAATGTAATGTTGTACATTTTGGTGGAACCGATATAGCTGCTATAAACAATCAAGGCTTAGGAAATTCAAAAAAAAGTTGAAGAAATTGTATTGGTGGCATTCAAGGCAAAGGTGGCATTAGCTTTAATCATACTCTCCACAAACTCTATGATTACTGCCTTTTTAACAGTACTTCCTAGTGAGACCATTCCATTTCTCATTCGTTATTAGAGTTTTCTTAATTTTCTTTCTTTAGTTTTATCTTTTCTGGTTTTAGATACAGATTTCTTGTCAGTGTCAGTGCCTTTTTCATCTCAAAGTTTACTTGTTTTTCTTTTTAACGTATCTCTTCGACTTTGTGTCTGTCCTTTTTCTTTTTTTCACATCTATTTTCATCCATACTGGTATTTCTTCCTGTTTTCTTCTGATGTTAAACAACTGCCACTTTCTTCTCCCAATTTCTTCCATTAGTTTTATTTCATCTAGGGATGAGTGATATCTTATATAAATATTTTGACGGTGTTTCAACTCTTCAATGAAATCTATGCTAGTAGAAGGTTGTGGTTCCATTTGTAGCAGAATCGAGTCTTGTGGCCTACTACACTTTTCTGGTGTTTTGTCACGGTTAAGATGCTGTCTTGGCTGTATGTTGGGAATGTCTGTTGTATGTAAAACCATGTTATTGTATATGGAAAAGGTGTGATGTGATAAGACATTGCCTTAAAACCACTGGTTGCATTTCCTTCTGATGCAGATTTATCCCAAGCTTTTGAATAACGGATCCACCTGGATAATGAGTTAATTTACGACTTACTTGTTGTTTTATCCATACATTACTATAATTTTTGAGATAAGCTTTAAATTGCCCAAAGAAAGACTTATATAGACTCTGTAAGGCATGTGTAGTGTCAATGGGCAAGCATTGTAGTGATATTTCGTGCTTGTTTATCAGTCAACTGTAACACGTCTGTTGAAAAGACATGAGAACAATGACCATCCAACATCAAAATGTTCCACCCACGGGCATTTCGAGGTATAAACTGCCCTTTAAACCATCTAAAAAATATTTCACTGTCAATATGTGCTGATTTAGGGCTCATTAAACACTTGGTCTGGAATGAAGGCCATTTTGGAATTGTGGTTTAAAATTGTTTCTTGAATAAAGGTGGTAAAAATTTACCATCTGGTGAAACACAGACTACCATACTTACTGTTCTGGCCTTTTTTCCAGTAGTTATTTTATTAACTACTTTTGTGCCCTTTCTGGCCACAACCTTTTCAACCTTATTGATAAGCTGGATGCCCAACTGACCCCCATTAAAGATGTTTTGTGATTTATCGTATAGATTATAATTCTTTAAATTGTCTTGTACTAAATCATAAAACTTCTCTGCTGCTTCTCTAGTTAAACCTCCTCCTCTTACTATTGATAATCTTTTCAAATGTCTGACAATTAAGTTAAGTTGCCAAGGAAATAGCATAAGTTACGTTTGAAGGATAGACCAAAACCAATCATAACTTCCAATTTTATTTTCTTCATTATATTTGTGATCTATCTTCAGTCAAATGGCAAACTCATAGGCCATACAACAGACACGGGTCTTATCGGGATATATCATCATCACTAAGTTGATATAATTGACTAGCCTCTCTTCATTTTCTGGCCCAAGTGAGCCTGGAAACCCTATTTTATATTAATGGACTCATTTCAATAAATTTAAAGATGTGAATCATGGGATTTATTATCAAGCATAATACCATAAATACTTAATAAGATTTCAAAAAAATGTTGAATGTAACTTACAGATGGAGCATGGCTAGGGTTATCTATATTTCCAGTCATCATTCACCTTTTTATGGTCCTAGCAGAAACCCCATAATACCTTTCTGCCTCTGTAAAGCTCATGCCATATTTTTGAATCTGGCTTATGGCTTCTGTTAGTCTCTCATGGTCCCACTGTCCATGTGACTTTGCACCAACCTTCCGTATGTTGGCATTTTTTACTGTAGTTGAAAAGAAAAAAAGGGGGCATAATGACATTTTACAACAATATGGTGTCAAATTTGCATTGAGTAAATTCATAAGTTTTGTAATTATTAAAAAAACCCACCGAAATAAGATCTCAGATTAATTTAAGAATTAGAATAATAAAAATGTAAATTTCATGCCTCTTCATCACCAGAGTTGATGGAAAATATTTTTTTAGAATTTGTTAACTAAATGTTTAAGCACTAAATTTACCACGTGATTGCTACCTCAACACATTTAATGAGAGATAATGAAAATATTTGTTAATGAATATGTCTGTATACTTTATACAGTGTAATGTTGAAATCACAAAACACAAACAAGCAACTATTTCACCTCTCCTGCACTGTACAAAACAGAAGTAAGACGGGTCTGGAGTCTATGCTGTATGTGACAACTTTCCCAGATTTACTCTGTGTACACACTATTTTGCATAAGTAACTGTACAGCTACAGTAACGTATCCAATTTTTTTGTTTTTTACCAAATTTTGTCCAGTCACCGTAGGGAAAAATGTTTATTACCATTAAAATTTTCTGGTATTGTTGATGTATGTTGAATGTGGGTTAATTGGACAATGCAATTTTTCACAAATAGTGCTACCGGTATGCAAAGAAGCAGTTATTCTACAATTTTCATGACTTGTCAAATATTTCCCATTTTATTATTTTAGTTAAACTTTACTATTTTAATTTGCACTAACGTGCATTGAATACTTGGATTTACTTCACCTTAAATTTGCTACAAACAACGTGGAAAATATCATTTGTTCTCTTTACAGTCACTGAATTTGTATGTTTTTTACATTTATGAAGTGTAATTCTATTATACACGACTAAATTGAGTACTATAACTAATTAATTTTGAAAATGGAGGGTACTACATAATCTTATCACGATTACAAACACAAATCAAATGGACTCATGGATTGAGGTCACTTCACCTTTTAGGAAGAAACATATTAAAGGCTTGTCAGTAAGCTATGTTGCTTTGTCACAGTGTCAATTCTTGTGTCTATTGTACATTTACAAGAGCCTAGCATCATCCACTACTTTAGAAATTTGTTTTTTGTTAAAAACATTAACTTCTTATTAGTAAACAGAATTTCTGTCTGTAAACCATTTCGACTCCCTACATTGACATATAACAAATTTCGTATTATAGCTGCACCAATCTGGAGGGGTGCAGAGGGTGGGCCCACCTGTGCTGGCCCCCGGGGCACTGCCCATGCCCCTACAAGACATTTGTCACATATTGTGTAAGCAGGATGTTACAGTGTTCCTATACTCTGACAAATTCTTGGTGCCACTGCACCTTCCAAGGCTACCCAGTTATTTCACAGGTATTGGAACTATCACAAACACCATTGCATCATATAGGTGCCCTGTCTGCAATATAAAGAATGACACCAGGCCAGTAGACTCGGTGTAGTTCTGCATGTCAGTGATAAATACATGTTATTAAGATAGTGTCTCATGTTTATTTGGATTAGAGACTACACTGTTCTTACTTAAATTGGTGAATTGTAATATTGCTTATGTACAGTGAATAGTAGACAGTTGTATAACTAGAACTGTTTTAAAACATATGTGTTTGATTTGGAAAAATGTCTTTATTAAAATGTATGATTTCTCTGGTACTCAGTAATTTATTCCACTGTTGTAAGATAATGATCCATTTGAATTTTTTAACAGTGATGTTCAGAAATGGGATGTAGGGTCTTCAACAGTGGAAGCCTAGATAACCATCATACTGTAAGAGACGTTATTGTGTGTGATTAGTTGATTAGTGGTGATTTGTAAAGTGGGTACTAATAAATGTCCATAATGGAAGCTTTTTGAGCAATGATGCAAGACCAAGAAAGGTGTCAGGAAGAAGAATGCCAATGGGAAGCAGAAGAAACTGAAAACAAAAGCGACGGCAAGATGAGAAAAAAAGTAGGTGGCAGAAAAAATGAAAGCTTTCCCTGAGATGATAAAGGAGACGGGAATGTACTAAAGCAAAGGTGATTCAATTATAAAGTGAGCTGAATAATCAGATTTGTATAATATTTGAAATAGAAGAATTAATGTCCAACAAAATGTCTGAAGTTGAGGATATAATGGCAAAAATATCTGCAGTAGAAGATTCAGTTGCCAGTATTAAAAAGAAAAAAGTGTTGGGAAAGGCCAAAATACACTACAGCTAGTTCATCCCAAGTTTAGCTACTTGTTGTTGATGTTGTTGGTGAAGAGCTACTTGGAATGGTTGTTATGAATGACTATGAACCTGTAGTGGATTTAAAAGGTAATGTCTTGAGGGTAAGCCAAGTTTATAATTCACATGGTTGAATTGGTAGAGACATCCACTCTTGATTTAACAGGTCAGGTTGATAATGGTGGCCAAAGAAATGTTCAACAACCACAAAGAAGAGGAATATAGTTGTAGAAATGTTGATAGCAGTTGTGGAAATGGAAGGAGAATGGGGTCCTAAAGTGCCAACTTGCATGACGATTGCAACATTGCAGAGAGACTTTTGCTTGTGTTTGAGTTGGAAGAAGTATCGGTGGCTAAAGCTTCTGAACAGGAAGGGTTGCTAGCAGTTAGACGTAAGAGCAGTGAGAGGAGATACAGCATAGGTATTGGTAATATAAGAGCTTGTTGTTGGGAAGTTAGTAGTTCTAGGGAATCAATGGTTGCTAAAAACAGTGTTTTATAAGAGATTGAGGGTTTACTGGTAAAGGAGAGAGGAATGAAAGAAGAGGCGGTTTCAAGTGGTGAGAAAGTGTTCTGGACATGGAAAAACGAGTTCTTTAGTCAAATGGAAATGGAAGCATGCTAGATGGGTTGCCAGTTTGGGCAGACAGGCTTAAGGAGGTACAGTGTTATGCCAATGTGATAGGTAATGTGCCCAGCATACATGGTATTTGTAATATGTAGAAGAAGCAGGGTGATACAAAGTTCTTGTACTGTGTAGCAAATTTTTGATGCCATTGTGTCATATGGGTGCACTTGCCTGCTATATAAAGATCAACACTGGACTGCTGTGATCAACTGAATTCTGCGGATTCAGTTGATAAGACATATTGTTAAGAGAGAACTGAAAGTCCTAGTACTGAAAGGGTCAAGTGTTTGTTTATTTTTAGTATGGGCTATTATAATTATTTAAGTGTGATCCTCATTTTTTTGGTTATCTATGATGTACATACAACATCCGTACCGCAATTTTACACCTGCCCTTTTTATTCATAAAAATGACATATTCAATATTATGATCCATAATGTTGAACATAACAAATATTGTACCATAATTTTTGGCAGTATGTGTATCTACATCGTGTCGTCCATAGTATCGGCTTTAGATAAGGCCTTGCATTTAAAAACAAAAACCATTATAGAAAAAATTATATTTTGCAAATTTGTAGATAATACCATAGTAAAGAGATATACAGTCGACTCCCTCTCGTTCGGACTCCGATGGTTCGGACGCCGGATGGTCCGGACTACTTCTTGGAAATGAGTCATCAACATGTGCCGGGTTTCTCACGGCCGAAAACGACAGGATTGAGCGTGTCTGTTTATTTCCGGCCTACATGTAAACAAAGATCCTCAGTTCGGCTTACGATTGCGTTTGCTCCGGATCGTCATACAGTGTACTGTAGCTGTTTTTACTAATTACTACTGATATTGTTGTGTGTTTTAATAATTTTCAATGTGAGTTACATATGTTATTATAAGTGAGTTTATTTGTTAGGTGAAATTGTAGTTTCAGTAACTCTGATTATTTGACAGTAAAATTCTCAAAAATGAGTGAAAAACGGAAGCATAATACGGTTAAAATGCAAGACAGACTTAATATTTTACAACGTTTAGATAAGGGTGAATCAGTGCAAAGTATTTGTACGGAGTTTAATGTAGGGAAAAGCACAGTTTATGATTGGCGGAAAAACAGAAAATCGATCGAGGATTTTTGTATGCAAATTGAAGTCGAATCCGTCCTTTCTACTCGATCTACCTTGAAAAAACCACACCATGAACTTGTTGATGACGCATTATGGTTGTGGTTCATGCAGGAACGTAGAAGAGGGACTCCTATAAATGGGCCGATTTTGAAAGAAAAAGCCGTCATTCTTCATTCAAAATTTGGGGAAAAAGGAAACTTCTCGGCAAGCGATGGGTGGCTAACGAGATGGAAAAAACGGCATGGAGTGCATTTCCTTGGAGTTTGCGGGGAGAAGCTTTCAGCAGACCAACCGGCAGCTAATGATTTTTCTGAAAAATTGAAGCGTATCATTGAGCGTGAAAAACTAACCCCAGAACAAGTGTACAATATCGATGAGACCGGGCTTAACTATAAACTTTTGCCTAATAAAACCTTTGCCACTCCTCAAGAAAAGTCTGCTTCGGGCTTTAAAGTAAATAAAGAAAGGATCACTGTTGCACTATGCTCAAACGCAACTGGGACACACAAGATGCCGCTATTTGTGATTGGAAAGTCGGCCAAACCCAGAGTATTCAAAAACTTAAACATGTCTTCCCTTCCAGTGTATTACAGGTCACAAAAGTCTGCCTGGATGGATTCTTATTTGTTTAAGGAGTGGTTCGTGGCTCAATTTGTTCCGTCTGTAAAAGAACATTTGACATCCTTGAAATTGCCAGTAAAAGCAGTTCTTGTGCTTGATAATGCCCCTACGCATCCAGAGGAAGGTCTCGAATGTGATAGTTACAGTGACATCAAGCTTTTATATATGCCTCCAAATGTAACAAGTATCGCACAGCCCATGGACCAGGGTGTAATCGAATGCTTTAAGAGAAAATACCGGAGGAAGCTTCTTTCAGAAATTTTGGATAAGATGGATGGTAATGACAATGCAGGTCTCATCCAGACGCTCAAGACAATTAACATTAAGGACGTCATTTATATCGCTGCTAAATCGTATGATGAAATCCCATCATCTACGTTTACCAAATCCTGGAGAAAATTGTGGCCAGATGTTGAAACTCTCGTTGAGAAGAGACAAGAAGACAACCCAAATACAATAGGGTTAAATATTCATGCAACTGAACCTGATGACAACCACTCAATTTTAAAGGATTTACAACGGCTGCCTGATTCTGCTAGTATTAATGAGAATGACGTTGTGGAATGGATTTCGCGAGCTGATGATGAACTGGCTAATGAAATCCTGAATGATGACGAAATCGTCGATGTAGTCCTTCGTCAAGAGGAAGAAAAAGAAGAAGACGACGACGAAGGTGATAGTGAAGCGGGAAATGGCGTGGGAATTTTGACTCATGCAGAGGGTAGGGCAGCACTGGAACTGGCAACTACCTACGTCGAACAACAGCCTGGCGCATCAGCTGTGGATGTTATGTTTCTAAGGAAGTGGCGTGATTATGCCTTCAAGAAAACAGTTGAAGTAAAGAAGCAGAAGAAAATAACAGATTTCTTTTAATATTGCAAAGCCAAGTTTTTCATTAGTTTTAGGTTTAAGTTTATTCGTTTGGGACAATTTTATTTACCTAAAATTGTGTTCCGTACACTTGAAAATTGTCTTAAAATGTGATTTATAAATATAGATACGCTATTACAGGTTGTAATTTACATAAGTAAAAAACCGCCGGATGGTCCGGAAATTTTTTAATCCGGACAGGGATCCGGTCCCGAGGTGTCCGGATTAGAGGGAGTCGACTGTAAGTAGTTTTGTCTTCTTTCTAGACAAAACTATGCCTATGCCTTTGTTCTATTGTAAACTATGCTAAACTTTGTAACAGCATTTTGTATTGGTCTGTTTCAAGTGGTATACAAATTATTTTATTGGTTCCTTGACCACTTATAAATAAAACAGTTTTTTGTTTGCACTTGCCATTATGTGTAGGTACATTAAAATAAGTCTTAGTTTCATCTTTCTAAATTGCCATTTGCTATGGCAGTGTGTTTGCATTTACAGATAGTTACTGAAATGCTGATCTCTCAGAATTGGTTTATCCTAATCTCTTGAAAAAAAACGTCACATTTCAGACAGAATTTTGCTATTAACATGTTTTTCCTATTTGGCTGTATAACATAAAAAAAATTAATCTATATTTAAGTATTGTGATTTGGAAAATTTCTCTTTTTAGGACTCAATTTTTTAATAAGTGGTAAAATTTCAAACACTTCTTTGTTATGTCAGTATGTAGTAAGTACAGTTGATATCATAAAAATATACTTAGGAAGATTTATCTTGATTAAATTTTTATTAACAAAATAATTCAGAATTTTCAAATTTTGAGAACTAATATCTATAGTACAGGACCTAATTAAAGTCAAATTGTTTATATCAAAGTCCTTTTCTCATAATAAACTACAGTATCAATTTCAACTTTAAGATTCCACAGGGAGCAGAGATAAATACTTTCAGATATTAAGTAAAATAGTAGCGCACAGGTATATATTTTTTTTTAGAATACACGCTATCCAGATATCTGTTAGTCTGAAAAACATTCATTAGAATTTGATTTTATAAATTATTTAAAAAAATTAATTTTATTGTATACGCTTAAATGTTTTATACTAAGGAGAGTGTAGAGATTAACATTTGCAATGACAACTTCAAAAGAAACTATACAAGACCAGAATTATTGCATCAATTGTTTTGTTATTTCAGGTTACTTGTTAAATAGTTTGTATAATAAGTATACCACGAAATGTTTTTAGACACATGAAAATTATATTTTAGACATAGAATAACTGTGGGATAACTTTGTAATTTAGTCTATATCTCTAGGGTATTCTGTATATAGAGTTACTGAAATAAATGTTTTCTTTTGGTTGAATATTCATTTAAAAGTATGTAAATGTATTTGTATATTTAGATATAATTGTAAAGTCCTAATGAATCACTAATGACCTAAAGTCACTAATAAAAGTTTCAGAGCATTTAAATTCTTAAAACATTCTTCATTGGAACCCTAGTTTAGCCTTTTTTGTATTTTAAAATGAACACTTGAGAAATTAATTATGCCCATTAAGAAATATTTACAGTTTTCAAAGTCTTCTAATATGTAACTCCAAAATTCAGTCATGTGTTTTACTGTTTTTAGTGCCTCTTGTGTCTCGGATGTGTCCAAGTGACACATATAAAGTATATAAGCAAGGATCAAAAGTTCGTATAGATACAACACTTCTTGGTTTTGATCAGAATAATTGGCAACGAGGTAACACAAGCTTCATATTTCATGGCCAGAGTAAGTTTCATTAGCCCTCAGTACATATTTTTTTTAATAAATATTTACTTTTGTGTATAAACTGTGACTGGCATGTTATAATATGTTAATAGTCCACCTGTTTTCTGTAGATGAGTGCAAAATAACATATGTTGTATTTTGTTGTTGAATGCAAAATTTTATGGTTATAATTTTTAAATTTTCTGTACTAAAACAGAGTCAAATTGGAAAATTTATTTTTATATGGTGTTAGTGAAAATCATCTAAACTTTTAGCCACATTCGATGTATATATTTGACACCTAATTAAGTAAGTTGTGTTCTAGTATATATGTGATTTTTGTAAACATTCTATAACTCAAGACGATAAGAACTTGCATTAAATTTTATAGTAAAGAATGTGTAACTCTACGAATTAATTACAAAAGTATAATTATATTTATCTCTTACCTTCGGGTTTTTATTCCAGTCTTTCAGACGAAAACAGCTGCAAAAAGGATTACTTGGATTTGATATGTTCAATAATTACGTTAACACATGTGATACTGTCTAAAACACATACTTAGTTTTATTTATCAAAAATTCGCCTTTCTTTTACGGTATTACAATCTTTCAACGATAGTACAACTGGTTGAAATTATTTCTTATCTCTATTGAGTTTTATTTTTGGTTAATATTATAAGTGATATTGTTAAGTAATTAAAACATTGAAAATGAACCAGTGGATAACCTCTATCTTAGCACACGCACACTCATTCTGTTACATTGATCTTTAAATAAACTCTGCCCCTGAGAGAACTCTATCGTACAAAGTATTGGTGTTATATATTTTCCTTTTATAACGAATAATCACCAGTTAGTTGGCATTGGTTTTAATATGCATATTGAATGTTTCTAGTTACCCATACGCAGCGTACTCCTAGGGTTAGTTGCGCAAACTGGTGTTGAATACTTGCTTCGATCTCACGCACTCCGGTACTCGTTTAACACGTTTACTGTTTGTGGCTGAAAGCCCTTACTGTTTTATACATTAAGGTTCCACATTATACATTATGATTAAGTCGGCCGGATTAATTTTATTCGCACTAATTTTTTGCAGACTGGCCGCGCGGAACTGTTTTTGAGTTGTTTAAATAGATAGGCCCAATTAATCTAGGCCTATCTTATGCCCGAGGCCACTGGTTTTAGTTTACGCACTTTACTGTCTGATGCTGGCTGTCTGTTGTGCACTCTCTAATGACACACTGCATACACTGATGACACACTGTAGACTGGAGACTGTCACAAGGCTGCTGCTATGTGATTGCGCAATGCGTCTGGCAATTGTTTTGACTGACTGTGTGTATGTTGCATTGCTGTACTGGAGGCTCCTTACAGGTGAAAGTCTGTCAATTTGGAAAGTGCTTAAAATGATGATTTGAATTAATATGAAATTAAACTGGGGTGGCTCACAAATCCGTACCGTTACAAATGAGACTGCATAAATTGCTCTAACTTGGTGGAAATTTTATGGTACTTGCATGAAGTTATTTAAAGAAAACACCCAGATTTATGGAAAGTTAATTTACAAGAATTTCATAATGCACCAGCACATGTCATTGGTTGTAAAAAGTTGTAAGCAAAAAACTTAACAATTCATGATCACTGTACTTGCCAGATATGTTCCCATTTGATCTATTCCTTTTCCCAGGAATACAGATAAACTTGTGGACAATATTTTGTTAATATCAGAGTCATTAAACAAAAATAATAATAATAATAATAATAATAAGTCACTCAGTAAACTCAAAGCTGTACAAAAAGACTCAAAATAATATTGATATAGTTGTGTTATAGTCAACTGAGAATACTTGGAAAAGTACAACATAAATATAGGTAAATAAGACATAATTTTTCAAATAAACAAAAATTGCATGATTTTTTTTTCATCAGATCTTGTAGTCTTGTTCCATATATAGAATTTTAAGAGTTTCATAAACAAATTACTATCTACATTATTTGGCACATCCACAAAGTAAATGCCATTTATTCTTCATTAATCATTGTCAAGTAGAAGAGTGGGATGTGCATGTGCTGTAGTAAAGTATGACCGACTGGCGTGGAATGGATTGTTGTGTCATAATTATGGTACCAGCTTATATACTGAGAGCATCATAACAAATAATTCTGCCTACAAAGAGGTTCTTGCTGTAATAGGGTTTTGCTTGCAAAAAATTCACAGACTACTCAAGTTAGATTTGTGGTCCCAATATTATGAATGTTATTATATTTTGGTATTGGTGTTTGTTTAACGAAGAGTGTGCATTTCCTCAGATTTCTTACTCACTTGTTCTTGAAAGTGTTATTGAAAACATGGGCTGTACTAATTCATGTGCTAGATGGGTGCTTAAAATGCTTATAGCTGTCATAAGTAGCAACTTTTGGAAGCAAGCCAAAAATGTTTGCACTGTTTTGAAAATCAAAGAGATGATTTTTCCTCTGTAAAGACTGGAGACAAAACAATAGATGCCCTATGTAAATAATGAATCAATGCAAAAAATTTTTAAATGGCATTTTGTCATCCCTGAAAGCCCAAACATCTGTAAGAAAAACAATAGCTGCAGTTTTCTGGGACTAAAAAGTAGTTCTGCTGTAGAGATTCTTGAATGTGGAGTCACAATTAATACTGATCACACTGTAACGTAACAGAATAAAAGAGCGGAATGCTGTCGTCTGGAATTGTGCTGTTGCATAACAAAGTGCACTCCCACACAGCTTGATCATTTGTTGACCTTACCAACAAATTTGAATGGAATGTTTTTTGTTTCTGGTCATCCACTCCACAGCTCATACCTTGCACCAAACAATTATCACCTGTTCATTCACATAAAGTAGTAGTTGCAATCTCTGTGCTTAAAGATAATAACAGGAGTGACAAGTTGGCTGAAGTCATTTGGTGGCAAATTTTTCTTGTGCCACCAGTGACATTATTATTATTATTATTTGTTGCATGCTCAACACTTTCGAATATTTCTAGAGTTAGTATTTGTCATGTGAAGTGCTGCTGGATTAAGGAATCGGAAATGTGTTTTTTAAAATGAAGAAGTGGACTATATAATTTGAGTTAACTAGCCATTTATTGAAGAAATTACATAATAAAGCGCATGGCCCATGCAATTACGTGTGGCGTACATTGCCAAGATAAATAATGCTAGAAGGATGAAAATTGTATAAAGAAGTTAAATAATTAAATTTCACATCGCCGCGGCTAGCAAATAGAAAAAGAGTTTTGAGCGGTTGAAGCCTGAGTTTTAACTAACTACTGTCGCAGCTCGCAACTAGCGAACTGTACTTTAAGCAGATGACGTAATTGCGCGGGCTGATTGCGCGCGGGTATATAAACAAATACAAAGATTTAACATACTGCCCGCCCAAAATCGGGCGATTTTAACATAGGTTACAGTATGAAAAGTTGCTTGAAAAAATGCAAGTATACATTAACAAGTTACAAACCTGAAATGTGTGATAATACATAGTATAATGAATATTGGCATATCAATAGATGGCCCATTAGATAGCATAAATACAATATTGATCAGTACTCATCGAATAATATATAATAATAAAATACAAATGCTAGAACGTCTGATGACACATAATAATAATAATAATAATAATGACAATATACCCAAATTCAATAACAGTGATACATGGCAATGAATAACACGTAGTAAGTAGCATTACACAATAATTAATAGAAATTCAACAAATTCAGTAATAATAGCATGACAATAAGTGCATAATAAGCAATATTATATAATTATACAATGGCAATATATACAAAAAATTCATGATGATAATAGCCCAATAGAAATATACCCAAAAAATTCATGATAATTATAACACTGCACCAAACAGTACACAATAACTGACATCACACTGACGAGAAAACACTTAAAATGTTTACTAATGCACATATAAATAGCGTACATTAATTTGATATAAATATAAATACAAATATATAAATAAGTACATTTAACATTGTATTTACAGTAGTATGTAGAGCATGTGCTCATCCGGAAATGTCCCGGGCATGAAGCACTGAAAAACAAATTAGTCTGTTGCCACAGGAAGTGGACACAGTTTGTGGATAGGCCTACGCAGGATGCCGTTTGTGGTGGGGACACCGCTACGCATACTAATGAATCCTGACCTACATAGATTTGTGTGACAATACTTCGTTTCCACTGCAGGGGTGGGGTATTGTCTTCTAAAATGAGGACGAGTTGTCCTGGAGACAAATTTTTCGAATGTATTCTCCGTTTATTTCGTTGTAACTGATGCAAATAATCTCTTCCATATAGAGTGGGTGAATCTCTGCAGAAGCTGCCACCTCCCCAAGCGACCCATTTTTATATCCAAATAGTCGGGTTCCGGGAGCGAAGTAAGTGGAGAACCAACTAAGAAATGTGCTGGAGTAAAAGGCTCGGGATCCCCAGAATCATTTGAAATGGCGAACAAGGGACGCGAATTCAGACATGACTCTATTTGAGTCAAAACAGTGTAATGCTCTTCAAAGTTGAGAAGCGTCCTGCCGATAACGCGCCGTAAATGAAATTTAACGCTTTTGACTCCGCTCTCCCATAGACCACCGAAATGAGGAGATGACGGAGGTATGAAAGACCACTTGACTCCCTGTGAACTGGTGAAGTCCTGGGTGGATTGTTGAAATTCGTCTTGTAGAAAAAGTTTGTACAAATCGTGTAATATAGTGCCAGCACGATAGAAATTTGTACCGTTATCAGAAAATATTTGTGCAGGGATGCCCCTGCATTCTATGAAGCATTTTAAAGCAGCTATAAAGGCGTCTGCAGTCAAATCTGATACCAATTCAAGGTGAATTGCCTTAGTGGCCATGGAGATGAAGAGTGAAATGTAAGCCTTTGTGAATTATTTGGACCGCTGCCTGCCCTGACGTAGAAATATGGGACCGGCATAGTCAACGGCACATTGTGAAAATGGCTTGGGAGGAGTGACTCTGGAAGAGGGTAATTGTCCTAAAAGCTGGCTTGAGCCAGTTACACGAAATCGAAAACAAGTGATGCATTTGTGTATCACGGAGCGTATGTATGATTTGTCATTGATGATCCAATATCTTTGATGTAGAGAGCACTGCGTTAATTGTACTCTGGCATGGAGTAGTCGAATATGCTCGTTTTCTATAATTAGTCTAGTGAGATGAGACTGCGGGGGAAATTTGATCTGGTGTTTACTATTATAGTTGAGCTGAGACTGTTGAAGGCGTCCGCCCACGCGTAATATCCCCGTGTTGTCTAAAAAGGGATTAAGCGAAAAAGTTTTACTAGTATTGGGTACAGGGCATTGTGCCTGAAGTTCTTTAATTTCGATGTTGAAATGCGATAGCTGGGATTGACGTATAAAAATCAAAAGTGTGCTGTGTAGCTCTTGTGAAGTTAAAAAAAGAAGTGTTTCTGTTAGCGACGGGAGACTTAGCGTTCCAAATGAATCACAGGCAGTAAGCAAACACACGAATAAGTCTTGAAAGCGAGGAGTAATTTTCAATGTAATTCGGAGTGGATGAAGTAGTAACCAGAGCGAGTTGACCCTGTTTACGTTTTTCTTTATCCAGATCTGGATGAGTGCAGGAAGAGTTGGATTCGAAAGGACTGGTGGGCCATGCTGAAGGCTCCTTTGACAACCAGTATGGGCCATGCCACCATTGCGGGTGGTGGTGCAACAAACGGGGTAAACAGCCGCGGGATAGAATGTCCGCGGGATTGTAATGCGAAGCAACATGATACCAGGTGCCCTTTGCAGTGAGTTGCTGTATCTCCGCGACGCTGTTGGCCACAAATACCTTCCACCTAGACGACTGTTGGTGAATCCAGTGTAAGGCAATCGTAGAGTCAGAATAAAAATACAACTCGCTGAAATTGTAGGTCACAGCGTTGACAACCTTATGAATCAACTGAGCCAATAATAGACAGGCGCAAAGTTCAAGTCGAGGTAAAGATATCTGCTTTAAAGGGGCGACTCTAGATTTGAAACACAATAAATGAGATGATATACTGTGGTCAGAATATACTGTACGCACATAAATACAGCATACGTAACCCTTTACTGACACGTTGACAAACCCGTGTAATTGAAATGAAATGATTGGAAAATTACATGAATCCTTGATAGCTCATGGGATCTTAAAATGAGTGTCTGAAATTAATTGAGCGTAAAGCTCTGCCCATTGAATTGATAATGAGTCAGACAGCGGGTCATCCCAATTGGTACCCGATGACCATAGCGTTTGCATAAAGTGCTTACACCAAAATGTAATAGGGCCAATGAGCCCTAATGGGTCGTAGATTCCAGCGATGACGGATAATACCCTTCTTTTATTAAACACATTGATTTTAAGATCTCTTTGGAAATTGTATATGAAGTTGTCAGCCTGAACGTCCCACTGAATACCTAAAGTGCGGACGGTTTGGTCTTTGTTGAAGGCCAGGGAGGAGTTGGTATGTGAAGATATGATATTCCGGTCATTAGAAGACCATTTATGCAGAGTGAAGCCGTACTGGCTTAATAAACCAGAAATGTCAGAGTTTAAACGGGCTAATACGTGTGAGCTGTCAGAACCGGTGATGAGATCGTCGACGTAAAAATCGTTTGCAGTGACAGAGCAGGCTAAGGGGTGTTGAGTACTATTTTCTTGTGAGATTTGTTTTAAACATCTAGTGGCCAAAAATGAAGCGCTTGCAATCCCATATGTGACTGTTCTCAGAGCATAGTGTTTAACCTCCTTGTGGGGAGCGTCACGCCAGACAATTCTTTACAAGTTAGAATCCCTTGGTGACACCAAGATTTGGCGATACATTTTCTCGATGTCGGCAATGAGTGCGTAACGGTGCGTTCTAAATCTGGCCATGATGGAGAAAAGATCCTGCTGGACCGTAGGACCAACCATGAGGGTGTCGTTTAAAGATAAATCATTTGATGTTTTGGCTGAGCCATCGACAACAACGCGAAGTTTGGTGGTTGTGCTAGTGGACTTGACGACAGCATGGTGTGGTAAGTAAAAAATATTCGACTTATCGATTGATAAATCATATGAATTGAGTGGAGACATATGACCCAGGCTTAAATATTCCTGCATAAAATTACTATAGTCTTTGTACAAAGACTGGTTTTGCCTGAATTTGAGTTCGAGTGTCTGAAATCTGCGAACTGCTCCGGGGAGTGAATCGCCGAGATGCTCTGTCTTACGGGGTAGTGACACAACAAACCTACCGCTAGTGTTTCGAAAGGTGTTTGTGAGGAAATGATTTTCACACTCCGAGTCCTCAGCTGAGGGAGTACGGAAAGAAACATCCTCCAACTGCCAGAAGTTCCTCAACTGTGATGGTCGTCACGAGCCATAAACGAAGAAACCGGTTTTGTCATGTCTACGTTAAAGGGTAAATTTCCGGCGAGGATAAAACCTAGTTTGTTTCCTGTATTATCGGAAAGTGCGGACTGCAAATGAATTTAGTCGGCTCGATCAATTGCAAAAAATACTGTGCCCCGAGTAATATGTCGATCTGTGACTAGAAATTAAGTTGCGGGTCAGCTAAAAATATGTTTTTTGGAATGTTTAATGATGACATATTAAAAGATTCTGTAGGGAGGTTATTTGTAATTCTGGGCAGAACAGCGCAGTGTACATTCAAACTGAAATCCCTGTAGTGTGAGTTTAGGCACACCCTTGTACTGAAATTGGCTTGGCATAGAGAATTATTTATGCCCGTGATAGGCAGTTCGGACTTGTTTAATTTTAAGCCCATGCGGCATGCGAATCCCATGGTACAAAAGTTTGCTTGTGAGCTTGAATCCAACAGGATTCTTACCGGGTGTTTGTTACCGGCACGATCGGTTGTGGTACATACGGCGGTAGACAATAAAATTGATTTGTTGGTTTGTAGTTAGGGAACATTGATTATTGTTCCTGCTCGAAGAATTATTAGTTGACGGGTAAATCATGGTGTTGGTGCCTTTTCGAACATGCTCTGCACGAACATTTGGAAGGGCAACGTGAGGTTTCATGGCCCGAGCGTGTGCAATTTAGACAGAGCTTGTGATTCATTAAAACGTCTTTCCGTTGATTCGGATGTAAAGCCACGAATTGTGGGCATTCGGACAATTTATGATTGCCGCGACAGCTGGCAAAGTGTATTGCTTGTTTGAGTATGTATTAGTGACCCAGTGAACTCAGCGCATTTAGCCGGTTTGCGATAAGAAGTTTTATCGCTAACTTTCCTACCGCATGACGAACCAGTCGGCACGCTAACATTTTGCAACAGGTGGTGCCTAGTATTTAAAAATTTAATGAAGTTATTGTAATTCGGAAGCTGTTCGTCAGTTAAACTTTCCTTCCATAATCTAAATGTGCGATCGTCAAGCTTTTGGGCAAGAAAATGCACAAAAATAATTTCGAATGTGTTCACTGGTAAATTTAATGAATTCAGAGCATTTATGTCAGCAGTGAGATCATCTATAAATTTGGAAATGCTAACCATAGAGTCCTGCTGCATGTGCTTCATGCCCAAGACATTAGCCACATAATACGCCGTAACAATCAATCTACTGTCATACCTGGCTCTCAACAACTCAATGGCCGCCATGTAATTTTCGTGCATGATTGGGAGTGATTTTATAACATTCAGCGCCTCATCCCTTAGTGATGAGTGCAAGTAGTGAAATTTTTGGATGCTGGTCAGGTCTGTTCGGACATGAACCAACTCCACAAACATATGGTAAAAATGTTGCCAGTCAATTATGTTACCTGCAAAACAGGGTAGTTTAATTGGTTGTAATTGAATAGGAGGCGTACTGAATGTGACGACTTCGGACTGATTTAGTATTTTCTTGCTCATCTCTTCGGCATGATCTAATAAATTTTGCAACTTGCATTCTATGTTACACAAATCATCTTCCGTCTGAACTCTATCACTAACGGATGCAAAATCAGAGTCCTCAGACTCAATTTGCGTTTGAATCTCGTCATATTTGGCGGATAGCTCCATCAGATGACGAAGCTTTATTTTTAGCGCATGGTGGTCATGCTTATCGTGATCAAAATTATCCGCGTAGGTGTTTATGCGCGATATAGAGGCCTTGATCGTGCCACGCTTTTTGATCAGTGCCTTCATATCAGTCATGATTGTGTATCACTTGAAGATTTGAACGATAATAAGAAAAAACTAAGGGAATGCAGAGAGGTGAACAAGACCAATGCAGGTTATCTAATTTATGAAGTCACGCTACAACGTGGTAACCATTGACTAACACATCTCAGACTAATTCTATGTTGTACTAAATACTGATATAGGCAGCATATACAATATAACAGTATAATCCCTATTGCTATGAACACTATTTAAAAATATGATTTACAATTAAATCAAAAAACATGAATATAAGCTTGTTAAGTTATTTAAGTTTGTGATTGATTCACAGAAAAATTTATAAGCTTGCTGAGTTTGCAAAAAATTCCAAGTTCATAGTCAAATGAAACTGATATAAGAAAAAGTTATATTATTTTTTTTTTTAAATACTGCTTATTTTAGTTGAATGCCCTTGAAAGGTATGCAAAATTATGTAAAATTGAAAGATCATATGAAACATGAATTTATAGTCACTTGGCATGTGGTACTTATCGACATGTTGAAGAAGGTCTCAGAGCGTGTCGAATCCTTGGCAGTCCCATCCGGCACCCATGAATTGACGATGTAGACACGGTTGAAGCCTGTCAGGTGATGTCTGAAGTGGTCGAATTCTGCATAGGCTGGATGCTTTGGATTTTCGCAAGTGATGAATGACACGTGGTGATGGTATTCAAATGCTGAAATAATGCTTTGAACGATCCGGTCGGCGAAATATGACGTCCCCAAAAGTTGTGCAATGCGTGGTCCAGTTATGGTTGATAATTGAAGAACTGTTGAATTAATTATGTTGTTAAATGCTGATAGGGCTTGCTAATTGAACTGAATCCATGAAATGAATGCTCCGTTGTTAACAAACTTACCTTTTAAATTTCTAAATTGTTAACATTTTAAAACTCTGTATTTACTCTGAGCAGTCCAGTCGCCATGTTGTTGCCAACATAATATATTTTACGTTCGGGTCCCAGGGTTCTTAGACGAGCACAGAAACGGAATGGTTGTATAGAAATAATATACTCTGATTTCATTGAGTAAAACTTGTGTTTTAATTGTCTGAATTTTTAAATATTTTAATAACAAAGCAAAAAATAAACAAGATGGACTCTTCCTCCTTTGCCACATCCAAATACAAAATGGCTGCGAAATATTTTCGCTACATCAGCCTTATGTGTGATACATTTACACCATATATATTTTATCACCAAATTACTCTGGTTACCTATTTAAATGAACTAGTGGTCGCCCAGTGGTCAAAATTTGACCGTATTTCATTAAATTTTTAAGTTTGAACGTTATTGAGGTTCTTTTGTCAAAGAGTATACCTCTATAATCATTGCATATAATTTTTTTGAATTTTGTTCTATTATGTCAGCTGCGAGCGTGTACAAATACGTCATTAGCGTGTGTTGTTTGCCTTAATTCCCTGCAATACCTATGAAATTTAAAATTTAAGGTTAGTAACAGTTGAAAAAAAAACACAATTACAGCTTGTATTCGTATTTATTTTTTGATATAATTCATTGTCAGTTTTAATTTTTTCATGTTATTATTGAATCAAATAAACGCTAATAAAAATGAGACTTGACATTCATAGAAGTATAAGATACATTGTTTTCAATTCCAGTGGATTACATTTCATTTTTGGTAAGGTACAAAATTCGAAAACAGTTTGAAGATTATCTGCTACAAAGCTTATATAATTTTTTGATTTTTTTTTTCTATGCATTAATTTTCGAGTTATTTGAAAAATATGAAAGATAGGAAAAATGAGGTTTAGCTTGGCTCAGCCATATTTAAAAAGCAATAACGCGTTTTTTGACATTTCCTTGGGTTTTTTTAATTGCCATACTGACTAGGTTTCGCCAAGGCTACACAGTTATTTTGCCTATCTTTTTCGAATTATATAAAATTTAAATAAAAAATTAATACAAAATATAAAATGAAATAAAAAATACGTGCCTCGTATTTTTTCATATATTTTTCATTAAATCAAAAAAACCGGGCGGTTAAAAAAATAAATGTTGTCCATTGAACTTAAAATAGTTTGAAAGTGAATTTAATGATTCAGAACTTCTGTGTAAACGATGTTTTTTGTAAAAACCTTTCATCATTTGCTAAATGCCCTTGGCCATTATATTCGGAAATATAAAATCTCAAACCATCGAATGATCGAACTCTACTTGCTGCGACGTACAATTGATCATGTGTAAAAACTGGCTGCCTCAATAAAATTCCAATTTTTTCGAATCTTTGTCCTTGAGACTTATTTATTGTCATCGCAAATGCAGGTATAATTGGAAATTGAGTTCTTTGAAAGTTAAATGGTAAAACAGTACCGGAATATGTTAAATTTATACGTGGAATCAAAATTCTCTTATTGCGTGCGGTTCCAGTTAAAACTTTGCAATCAATAGCATTACGATGCATACACTTGATGCGCATTCTTGTTCCATTGACTAATGCTTCCTTTGTATTTAAGTTTCTGATCAGTAAAACGATGCAATTAACTTTCAATACTAACATATGTGGTGGCAAACCACTAATAGTCAAAGAATTCAAAAACTCTACTGGATAGTTATTGATTTCATTGTCATCATCACAAATTATTTTATCGTAGCTATGATATGTTTTCTGTTCACCTGGTATTCGATTAAGTATATCAGTATTAATAAAAGTACAATCATCATTTTTAGGTGCTAAAATAACTGACTTCAATATGTTACCTGAGAGTATGTTTTCGGAAATATTTCCATGCACCTCATTAATAATATTATTTTCATCTCCTATTAATTGCTGAGGTATTTCAATAATATTTTCACCAAACTGAGGGAATTGTGGGGCTTCATCATTACCAATTTTTTTCAAGAATTCGACAAATTCTATTTCACTTGGTAAGGCTCTCATATTTTGAGTAAACGTTACTTTATGAAAATAAACAAATTTATGCCAACTCGTGACACAATTTTCAATTAAAGTTGCACGTGATCCATGTGGGACAACTGGTAAGATTTGCCGAAAATCACCGCACAGAAGTATCGTTTTCACTCCAAATGGTTTATGTTTATCATTTTCATCGCATAGATCCTGCAATAATCTATCTATGATTTTCAACACTTACAGTGGGCACATAGAAATTTCATCAATAATTATCAATGATGATGAATTTATGTAACATCCATAGCTACTATTTGCGGTAATATTCGCTACAGAATTTTCCAATTTGGGTATAGGCAATTTAAACACATTGTGTAAAGTTCTACCTCCAAATAATAGAGTTGAAGCTATGCCACTGAACGCTGTTGCAATGCAACTAAGATTAAGCGAATTTAATTTGTGAATGATTGCTGTTTGTGTGAATGTTTTTCCACAACCTGCATGAGCGGTTAAACAAAAAACATTAGATCCAGTATCATGGTGCAAAACTTCACGAATCACACGATCAATTAGATTACGCTGTTCAATATTTGCAGTTTCATAATGCTCACAGAACAGAAACTCTTGTTCTATTGGATCAATAGCATTTGCTTCGTCTGTTCTCTGCGAATATGTGGGAACTGGTAAACCAAGTTCTTGACATGACAAATTATGAACATTCAAAATATCTTCAATTTCTAATAGAGCTGTGTTAAAGGATACTTCTTCGTTGTAATCTCTCAAAAAATCTTCACTAAGATATACTTTAAATTCATTCCATAACGCCAATGCATTGGCTGGCACATTTAATGCACAAATGTAACCAAATAAATTTCGCATTTGTTTTGGTGAATGTAATTCTTTTGCTTCATTTAAACATTCGTGCCATTCATTATCATTTGAAGCAATGCCGCGAGCATGGCACGCTTCAACAAAAGAAGTGTGTATAATTCCATTGTATGTTCTAACATCCTCAAATGATTTTGGACCACAGACATGTAATAAAAGCAATCGTAAATGGAAAAGTTCGATGTCTTTTGGTGATACTACATATATGCGTGTAATGATTTTATTACCTCCACGCCTTCTCTTCTTCCATTTTTTTTGGGAATCTTCCCACACATAATGCAAAGGAATTTCAATATACTTATATTCATGCGCTGATGGATCTGATCAATTCAATTCAAAAAATGCTAATAATTTTGTTTGTCTTGCATTTTCAATTGCTTGACGTTCTTGCCCTTCTCGAAAGTAAACATTCTGTCTATGCGGTAAATGAATGTCAAGTCTAACGATGACATGTGATTGAAAATGCATTGGTAATTCATAGATGCGCCATACAGCTTCAGTTGATCCGACATAACGGCCATTTAAAAAATTTTTAACTTCATCAATTTGTATTTCTTGACCTGGTTCATTTCTCTCTGAACCTAATTCAACAGATGCACTGTCATAGCCTTTATGCACGTATTTATAAATGTATTTAACACTTTTAACTGTAGTGCATACTTCAACATTTATATGGCAATTAAATTTGGCAAGTAAATACGGATTGTATGGTACAACATAACGATTGTCGAGGCAACTACCGTGAACTTCAGCATTAATACCATTATCACGCCTTCTGTATAATGGATATCCATTTAATGATTCACATGTAAATTCATTAAATCGTTTTGGATAATCTTTTGTGCATTTTCCATCTCTCATACATACAGAATTTGGATTAAGTACACTGCATGGACCATGCATCATGTGTTTTACAACATATTCATGTAATGTAGGATGTGTTTGAATGTTAGGAATCTCCGCAGATACAACTTTATCAATATCGGTAGCGTTAACAATTTTATCTTGCTCATTTAAAGAGAGTAAAATGTGAGCATGAGGCAATCCTCTCTTTTGAAGCTCAGTTGTATAAATGAGTGCTTCAACTTTACCGAAGATTTTTTTTAGTGTAAGGCCCTCAATTAATGCTTTCAGTTTGGACTTGAATACACGCACAACAATATCAGGTCGAAAATTAGCTGACTCACCTACACCAATATTGCTAACTATTTCAGGCCAACTTGGATTGCAAGTCATTGTAATAAACAAAGAAGGCTTTCCGAAATGTTGTACAATTGACATTGCATCTAAATAATTCTGATACATATTTCTTGGAGATCCATTGAATGAAGATGGTAAAATTACTCTACGGCCAACATTATTGGCATTGGGGTTCAATTCTAAATAATCTGTTAAATTGTTGTAAACTTCAGACCTAAGACTTGTTTGATTTTGTCAAATGAAATGTAACCTTGTGCCCTCTATTCTCACATACATATCAACTATCCACTGCAGAAATAATTTTTGTGAATGGTGCAACATGCTAAAATCTTCTCTAATTGCAAGTCGATAGGCTGCATACTGAAGCATGGTTAATTTATTTCTGGGCGCTCTTGAATTAGATGTAGTTGGTACATTATGAGAAATATTGATATGCCACCCAGTATCACCATTTGGAAAAAGTAATGGATACGCTAAAGGGTCCAATGATGAATCCAAAACAGAGATATTTTTAATGGTACCATTAACTTTTGAAAACGAAACCATATTTCGTACAAAGGGTGGCTCACCATCAACTGTACTAAATATTACTGCTACATCAGTTTGAACTGCATCATTATAACGGCGTAGATCTAAATCACGATTTACTTCAATGAGCATACAAATTTCTTTATTTTGATTTTCAACTCTCTGACAATAATCTTTCATTGCAATGAATGACCAAACGAAAGGATTAATGCATTCCAATTCAAGAGAGATTTCGCGCATTATATTGTTATTGCATGTTTGATTATAGTGTTCATGTAATCTATAATTGACAGCAGTGTCAACATCATAAAAATATAATTGCGCATAACATGGTGAGCGACCATATCCAGCAGTTATTGGACCTGATCTGTGATAAAAAACATCATGTATTTTAAAATGATACACTCCACGCGTAACTGTATCCGAAATTTTAGCCTCTGAGCTAACCATAGCAAATGATGAATTGTATTTACGAATGTTTTCAAAATAATTTTATGACTTTCTTTTTATTGAAGGTTCAATTGAAGTAAGTCCATCATACAATGATTTAAAGTATTCATTTTGACTTAAGGCCGGTAATATTGCTTTACCCTTATGACAACATGAAGTGAATGCAGTCCTTTCACCTAAAGTGACCTCAGATTCGAAATGTTTTGCATTGCAAAACCTGCATTGTAAATGCATTAATCCACAAGCAGAAGTATTAAAATATCTTGGAATGACATTTAGTGCGCATTTAAATGTATCCCTCAAAATAATTTCATCATTTTGTATACTATTTACACTATTTAAATTTGCATTTGGTCTATTATCATTTTGACTTTCACGCGAATATATATTCCTTCTTCTTTGTATCTCACTCCGACCCGTCAATGTTATACTATTTACACTATTTAAATTTGCATTTGGTCTATTATCATTTGACTTTCACGTGAATATATATTCCTTCTTCTTTGTCTCTCACTCCGACCCGTCAATGTTCTATGTCGAGGCATAATGGAAGTAGGTGCGAATATCTGAATGTAAAAAAAAACATGTAATGAAATTACTGAAACTAAGATTAGACAGGGTTTAATTTAAAAATAATAAAATGTACTCACTTTTTTGAAACCACCAATAATAATTAGGCGAGAGTAAATCAATTCAAATTGCTGCTACAAAATTTTCCTTTTGCAACAGCTGTATATTAAGCAAGCTGTATTTCACTTTCAACTGCACATTAATATATAAAACACAGATATCTAATATACAAAATATAAAATAAACGCTTTTTTGCCTTGACATACACTCCACAGACTATTGAAAAAGGAACATTTGAAATCACACAAAATTCACAGCTCATTCAGTCAATCTGTCAGTAATTATTTGTTGGCAACATTTTAAAATTCTTTGGCGACAATCTCTACTCTGTGCGACTGTTTGACCACAGACTATTATGTGTTTGACATTGGCAGTATGAATGTAAACAAACGACAGACTATTATGTGTTTGACATTGGCAGTATGAACATACACTAAAATGAAAAAATTATATTTTTATTGCCTGGCAACAAAATTATTTTATTTTTAATAATTACCATTGTTTGAAAAAGTTTAAATGAATTTTCAAGTGCAAATGAATGTTTTATTTTATTTAATTTAATGTATTTGTAACACATATTATATATAAATTTTAGCTTTCTGCACTCCTTCTCCATATAAACTTTAACTATGCCAAATCTCACACTCCTCCGTGCGCGCAATATGCTTAAAAAGGGGTACAAAGTTTTCTCTTCACGTATTAATATATAGAAGATTTAGAACATTACTGCAGTATAATAATTTAAGTTGTTACGTTGTATGAATCACGTAACGTGAACCAATGCTTGTGATTTTATAGTACCGGTACGCACGCACACATGCTCACACACATACTAATTTAAACAGTACATTTGCTATTACCTGAGCTCAATTTAAAAAGTATTGGTGGTTTAAAATGTGAAAGGTTTTTTCCTGCTGTGATTGATGAAGATCAAGTCAGGCGTTACTCATGTTCATGCTGGTGTTCTGCCGAACTATTACACTGTTCCTTTTTATTAACTGCACTCACTGTTTCTACATTTTATACTGATTTATTTTAAATAGATTCAATTTCACATTGTTTGGTTACATTTTGTTGTTACTTTTAAATACTTGCTGGCCAGCAATTTGTACAACGTGCAGTTCGCACGGAAGATGTTCGTCGACTGAGAACGAAAATATGGCGCTTATTTCCCAAGTGGAAAGGTTGTCGCGTCATCAATTCTATTGTGTTTGGTGATGACGTCTTGGTTTTTTACGGTGCAGCGATTACGTCTGGCATTCTTCTGATGACGTTTACATCGGATCGGTCGTTTGTACTGGCTGAAAAGCTGTATTTTTGCACGTACGCCACTGACCTTGGCGCGAACCCTTCATTGCTTATTGCGTTGTTTCATACGTTTGGAAAACTTCACACTCATGGATTTTAATATTTAATTTACAATAAAATTTATCTCTGTTATTGACCCAAAATCCCTATACGGACCTATTTGTACCGTTACAAAACCCCCTCAATGAGAGGTTTTATGACGAAGCATAAAAACTCTCATTGACACATTCATACTTCCTAAAGGGATCAGCTAGGATGTCGCCACAACCCCATGTAATGTTTATATAAATAGAATATCGATAACTTACCCCTTGGTCCAGTGATCGTGACAGTACCTGCATGACCTTACTGGACTTCTCTTTCGAGATCCCAACACCGCAAGGCCAGTCAGGCACTGACGTTCCTGCTCTGACGCGCTGGCCAGCTCAGGACCGCCGCCACAGCATCACCAAACTCTGAAACATCGAATTAAAAAATCAGATAGTGGCCTTTTATAATGCCATATCCCCAACTGATCTGTTCCCCTTAGCTACATTGGTTTACGTTAATAAGCATTGGTTTTTTCTTAACTCCTAATACTTCTAATCCATAGATGAAAACAAGATTTATTATAGATGTATCCTTCTCTTTTTTCATTCCTACATATTTATCAAAATTTCGACTCCAATCGATAATATTTTAACTCTTTTTCATTTCACAAGAAGAAATATAATATAAATCTTTACCTTAATGCAATACTATTTAAAACAACTAATTAAGTTTAATAGAATCAACAAAACAATCTATCTATATAATTCTTATATAGCACAAAACACAAGTTGACTACTTCAGAATAATCTATCTATTTAAAATTATTGATCATCTTTCATGATCCTAATACTTTAATACAAAATCATAATTAGCTTTTATGATCAACCTTTAATTTTTTAACATTTATTGTACCATTAAATTCTCCAAAAAATTCAAATTTATTATCAACCTTTAATTTACATCACATTTCATTTATCATTACATTTCTACTATGAATTTTCTTTTATTTAACATTTTGATCATCATTAATTAGTTTGGGTGACTCTCAGTTATTCACAATGATTCTATTTACTGAATAGGCATTAAAATAGATAACCTTACTCCCGTTCTTTCTACTAACAACCACTAACAGATTTGCATAGGGTGACACCAATCTCTCAATAATAACCCCCTTCAACACTACTTCCATTTAAATCACTTTCCTCTTATAATAAAATATCTAATACCCTCTTTGTAACTAGGATGTGTGTTCCCAACCTTGGCAATTCCATTCATATCCTTTTGCCCTTCCCATAATCTCGGCAAACACTCTTCGACACTTCACAATTACCTGCCCAACGACGCACGTTGATCACTCCTTACCACCTCACCCTCACTACAAAATATCACCATCAACTATTTACTCTCTAATTACATTACTCTCACTTTCTACATATATGCACTCTCACCACACTGTGTCCCTATTACTACCCTGTTTCTGTATTATTTTTATTCCCCAAAATTCTTATTTTCTCTAACACCCATTAAAATTAACTCTGATTTACTCAAAATGCCTCATTTAAACCATCATTCTTACCCAAGCTCTATCTTATCTTTTACCTCAATATGATCATTGACAATTACCTTAGGAAATTCATCACTTACCTCTTAATAACAATGTAACTCCATATCCAAATATATTATGTGTTTAATCATTTACTAATCATTAGAGAATCTCTTCTGTACAACAATAATTAATTAATCTTCAATTATTTAAAACAATCAATTTAAAATTTCATAATTACTTTCATCACTTATTACTCTGACAAAAAGAAAATGTTATTAGTATTATTAAAGCAATTCCTATTACCTACATACATAGTTTACATAAAATACATTTCACAACACAAACACAATTAATTTCACTATAAATTTATTTACAATTTTTTGTCATTATTTTTCTGTTTACCACACCTCATTTCATAAGTTAGCAAGGTCATCACCATAAACTAAAATAATTAAATGTTCATGAACAACACAATATCTACCCTCCATCATCAAATAATAACCTGATCTTATGCTACACCATTTGTTTACAATTACAGACACATTTTTATTATTATTATTATTATAAAAATCATCATCATTGCTTTTTTCCATTATATCAATATTACTGATAATACACATATTATTGCATACCAATATTTCAAAATACCTGTCGACATTGGGTATAAAAATTTCTCCTTTAGTACTTTCTGTCAAAGTCAGGTAAGTTAATAATTCGTCAACTACAGCTGCTACATCCGTTCCAACATAAGGTAAGTACTCACTATAATTATCAACTCTCTCTCTATTCACTCTCTCTCTTAATTCTATATAATTCCTCCCAACTTCAAACGACTCTATCTTCCTATCACCATATCTCTCTCTCTCAATATATGCAGGGGACAATAAATCATAAAAACACCTGGTCCTACCAGGAACATCGCTAAAACTCAAAGGACAATTATTTGTAGATCTTTCATCTACCAAATATACTCGTGAAGACCTTTCTTCACCCCCAACAACACCACGGGAAAAAATTTCCCCTGCAACCACTCTACCTCTATACTCTCTCTCTCTCCACTTTCTCTCTGACTCATCAACATACACTAACATTCCATTATTACATTCTACCTCCTCTAAAACTTCATCACCACCATTTTTAATTATATCATCGTAATTCTCAACACCACTTACCTCATTATATGTCATCTGACCGTCTTTCTTTTCATTTTTGTTTAATTTATCGGTCTCTTTACTACTTTCTACCCCCATTTTAATCTCATAATTATTGTCATCTACTTTTTTCTTTTTAAAGTTATTAATTATGTCATCTACTGTTGCATTTTGTTTATCAAACTTCTGACTGACTCCTTCTACTATCCGTTCTTGCATATTCTCATAACGTGCATTCATTTCGTTTATTTGTTTATTAAAATTAAAATTTTGTTTCTTAATTTCCTCTCATCAACTTGATCTCATTATTTTGCATCTCAAATTTATCATTCATTTTAATATCACTAACGTCAAAACGACTGTTCACTTCGTCAAATTTGGCATTTAAGTTATTATTTTGCTCTTTCATAAGGAATTTCATCATATTTATTATGTCACTATTATCGTCTTTTTTGTTCTCATGACGAGTTGAGATGGGTGTTACTTGTATTCTATCTAACTGTACAGATTCAGTGGTACTAGACTCGCCAATTTGACTTATTGGTGTTGATCAAACTCCCATCTCACTCGTAAACATTTCGTCAGTTACGCTGACATCTACTCTTTTATCTTCCATCTCAAAAAAATTTTTTAAATATATTTCTTTTCAAAATATTACCATATATCTAACATATACTTATTATCTAACAAGATATCTGTTTTACTATTATAACATATGGTTATAAACTAACCTTACTATTTACATATATTGATTACATACCCATTCTCAACAACCATCCTGTTTCTGTATGCAGGTCTATTTTATATAAATTTTATTTATATAATGTCCCGCCGTAAGGGCGCCATTTGTTAAAAACTTACCTTTCAAATTTCTAAATTGTTAACATTTTAAAACTCTGTATTTACTCTGAGCAGTCCAGTCGCCATGTTGTTGCCAACATAATAAATTTTACGTTCGGGTCCCAGGGTTCTTAGACGAGCACAGAAACGGAATGGTTGTATAGAAATAATATAATCTGATTTCATTGAGTAAAACTTGTGTTTTAATTGTCTGAATTTTTAAATATTTTAATAACAAAGCAAAAAAAAACAAGATGGAGTCTTCCTCCTTTGCCAGATCCAAATACAAAATGGCTGCGAAATATTTTCGCTACATCAGCCTTACGTGTGATACATTTACACCATATATATTTTATCTCCAAATTACTCTGGTTACCTATTTAAATGAATTTAGAACATTACTGCAGTATAATAATTTAAGTTGTTACGTTGTATGAATCACGTAATGTGAACCAATGCTTGTGATTTTATAGTACCGGTGCGCACGCACACATGCTCACACACATACTAATTTAAACGGTACATTTGCTATTACTTGAGCTCAATTTAAAAAGTGGTGGTGGCTTAAAATGTGAAAGGTTTACTTTCCTGATGTGATTGATGAAGATCGAGTCAGGCGTTACTCATGTTCATGATGGTGTTCTGCCGAACTATTACACTGTTCCTTTTTATTAACTGCACTCACTGTTTCTACATTTTATACTGATTTATTTTAAATAGATTCAATTTCACATTGTTTGGTTACATTTTGTTGTTACTTTTAAATACTTGCTGGCCAGCGATTTGTACAACGTGCAGTTCGCACGGAAGATGTTCGTCGACTGAGAACGAAAATATGGCGCTTATTTCCCAAGTGGAAAGGTTGTCGTGTCATCAATTCTATTGTGTTTGGTGATGACGTCTTGGTTTTTTACGGTGCAGCGATTACGTCTGGCATTCTTCTGATGACGTTTACATCGGATCGGTCGTTTGTACTGGCTGAAAAGCTGTATTTTTGCACGTACGCCACTGACCTTGGCGCGAACCCTTCATTGCTTATTGCGTTGTTTCATACGTTTGGAAAACTTCACACTCATGGATTTTAATATTTAATTTACAATAAAATTTATCTCTGTTATTGACCCAAAATCCCTATACAGACCTATTTGTACCATTACACCGTGAAATAAATTATTTGTGGCATGAATCATCCATGAAATGAATGATCTGGCCCGGAGGACCAAATGTTGAATGCTCAACGCTCTCGAGTATTTCTAGAGTTAGTATTTGTCATGCGAAGTGCTGCTGGATTAAGGAATCGGAAATGTGTTTTTTAAATGATGAAGTGGACTGTATAATTTGAGTTAACTAGCCATTTATTGAAGAAATTACATAATAAAGCGCATGGCCGATGCAATTACATGTGGCGTACATTGCCAAGATAAATAACGATAGATGGATGAAAATTGTATAAAGAAGTTAAATAATTAAATTTCACATCGCCACGGCTAGCAAATAGAAAAAGAGTATTGAGCGGTTGAAGGCTGAGTTTTAACTAACTACTGTCGCAGCTCGTAACTAGCGAACTGTACTTTAAGCGGATGACGTAATTGCGTGGGCTGATTGCGCGCGGGTATATAAACAAATACAAAGGTTTAACATTATTATTATTATATTTTATATCATTAATTGCTCACTGCATCTTACTTTATGGATGTGTTGTTTTATTACTTTAAACTGTATATACTACTTAGAATGTATTAGTGTGATAATTTACATGTTCCATTACTACTTCTTGTATAAAGAATTACCATAGGAGTTACGGATGGTGTGATGGTAATTGTGCTGCCAGAACTAGTAAACAACAGGTAAATTTTATAAGCTAAAATTACTTTGGCAGATTTTCATCTAACAAATTGTAAAGATATTGCAGGGACTGCATTGGAAAAGAATAGAGAAAACAGCGAATTTCGAGCTGTTTTTATAGGTAGAATGCAACATATGTATAAGTACTACCCAGGGATTTAGAACATACCTATAGACCTTCTTCAGAGCTATTAACCAAGCTCTGCTGATCATGGTGACATAAAAGCAACTCATATATAGAATAATACTCACTGTGTAATGGTGACAACAACAAAAATCACAATTAAGTAACACTAAAGTAAAAGAAATCATAAGTAATTTTTAAAAAATGCCATAAATAAATAGTATGATAGTGAAGTAATAAATAATAAAAATGAAATTATGTGCATACAGGTAAGCCATACAAACATCATCATAATGAACTCAAACAACTGAAATTAATTTAACAATACACTTCATCACGTCATCAATGCAGTTGATAAATAAAGTTATTTCGAATCTTAGTTGCTAACTGATTACCTCAGTGAGTAAAATTTTAATTATATGAATCTCCCGCCCAAACACCAATCTTGCTGGAGTCATGCAAGTTGTGTCATGCACTGATGACCTGTATGCCATTAGGAATAGTGGTAATCCCAGTCTGTCTCTTGTCATCAACCTTAAATAGATGCTGCTCAAGTGTCCTATCAAACTTCTCAACCATTCCGTCGGACTGAGGATGGAGAGACGTCCTGGTCTTTCGAATTCCAAGTTCACAACATAATTCTTTAAACACTCCTGACTCAAAATTCCTCCCTTCATGCATATGCATTTCCATAGACTCCTTAATGGCAACAGAAGCTGTGAACTATCGCCTTTGCCACGGTGGTAACCTTCTGATTTGGAATTGGATAAGCTTCCACCCACTTGGTAAAATAGTCGGCTATAACCATGATATACCGGTTTCCATCATCAGTAACTGGGAAAGGTTCAGCAATTTCTATGACAGTTCTCTCAAATGGCAGTCCAACATTATACTGTCTCATTTTCCCCCTGCTTCTGGTTTGTGGGCCCTTGCTTGCAGCACATATTTCATCTGTCCAACATCATTCCTCTATGTCATGATGAAGATGAAGCCAATAGAATCGTTTCCATATTTTGTCAATTGTTTTCTTAAGACCAAGATGACCTCCAGATGCTCCATCATCCATCTCCTTCAAAACAGACGGCACTTTACTTTGGGGGACTATCAGCTGCTTGACCACGTCTCGACCATCTGCACTTTCCCAAGACCTTTTCAGCAATCCGTTCTCCAAGATTAGAGATTCCCATTCCCTTCAGCCCTACTCCCAGTAGCCCTTCAGCACTTCCAAACCATGGCAGAGATCTTGCCAATCCAGGCGGTGACCTTCCTCCTTTGCAATCAAGATCAGTCCAATGTCTTCATCCATCATCTGTTCTTGTCAAAAATTTTGTGTCATCTAGCTGTCTGCCAGGAAACCTACAGTGATGGCTTGAACATGTTCATTTGTGTTCTGTTGTTTCTTTCTGTGGCAATGTTGGCAATCTTCTAAGCATGGTCTTCGGGATAAGCCATGTGCATTGCCATGCAGGTGCCCCCGCCGATATTTTACCTTAAAGTTGTACTCTCGCAGAAGTTCGAGATATCTTGCCAACTGTCCTTCCGGATTTTAAATCTCAAGAGTCATGCAAGCACAGCATGGTCAATGCATATTGAAACTCTCTCCCATAGAGATATTTATGGAAGTGCTCCAAAGCTCGGATGTTAGCCAGCAACTCTCTCCTTGTAACACAATAATTTCTCTCTGATTTAGAAAGCCTCTTGTTATAATATGCTATTGCAAGTCCTAAATGCTTGATCACACTCTTTTGACCACTGGAAGGTTTGCTTATTTTCTGTTAGTTCATGTAGTGGTTTAGCAATAGTAGCAAAGCCTTTTAATAAAACATCTGTAATATGAGCACAACCCCAGGAAACTCCAAACTTCGAGTTTAGTCTTTGGAACTGGCCAGTCTCTTACTGTGTGTACTTTATTGGGATCCATACTAACACCCACTGCCGAGACTAGATGGCACAGATCCTGTACTTCCGTCTGCTAAAAAGAACACTCATTTGGGTTCAGCGTCATTTGGGACTGTGAATTCTTGTTGGTTTCTCCGTAAGGTTTTCCAAATGGTCTTTGAAAGTCCTTCCGATAACTATGACATTGTCTAAATAAACAAGGCAAGTTTATCATGTCCATCCTCATGTCTGGTCCTCAGAGGACCATATCCGTCAATCTTTCAAACATTGCTGGTGAATTACAGAGTCCAAATGGCATGACTTTAAACTGGAATAGGCCACTTAGGGTCATGAAAGCTGTCTTTTCGTTGTCTTCTTGATGAAGACTCACTTGCCAATATCCAATCTTCAAGCCCAATTTGGAAAACCAGTGATCTCCAGACAGCATATCGAGTGTATCGTCAGTGCAAGGTAGTGGATTGCAATTTTTCGTTGTCATGTCATTCAACCTGCCGTAGTCTACGCAGAAATGTAACGCACACTCCTTCTTCGCTACCAGCACTACTGGAGAAGACCAACCACTTGACAAAGGCTGAATTATTCTCTCTGTCAGTATGTCCTGTACTAACTGAGACATTTCCTCCTGCTTAGCTAACTGAGGTCTTCTTTGAAGACATTGGCGTATCGGTATTGTATCTCCAGTATTGATACAATGTTGTATAAGAGAGGTTGTTCCCAATGACAGCCCTCGAACTTCAAAAGGATTTTTAAATCCTTATAAAACCAGTGAGTTCTTTTACCTCACCACTTGGGAGGTCATCAGAAGATCTCTTCAACACTTGCTGAAGTTTCTCCTTTTAATTTTGAAGTGTACGAAGCACTGGGTCTTCGTTGCATCATACCGGCTACCGAGGACACAGACACATGCTACCTAGGTGCGTATTGCTTTGTAAAGTGACAGCCTGCTCCAAAGTATCCGCCACTCTAGTAGGTACATTTCCGGTTTCATCTGGTTTTACTAAACTTCTGTTAATTCATATGCCCAGTGTGCTGACTACCTGGAATTCGAAGAGCATTGGTTGCCTCCTAGTATCTATCTTGGTTCTAACCAAGATGACTTTTCCTGAGTTTGGAGGTATAGTTATGGCCATGTGATTTGTCACGTCAATTGGTTTTTTGACGTATTTGTTGTGGAGAGCATTACCTCTTCTTTCTCGATTCTCAAGGCATTGTTTTTTAAGTCAGCTATAAAACCACATGCATTCATAATGCCCATACCAAGAATTGCTTCATCCACAGTGTCTCCAACAAGTACTTGATGATCAATCTCAATTCGACCAAGGCGTAGGTATATCGTCACTTTTCCAAACATCTTTACAGGCCTTCCAGTAGCTGTTCGTAAGCTACAAGAGCACCAGTTTGGCTTGAGATTTTTACCATAGTAGAATGCACAATGGTGACTATGGTACCTGTGTCAACTGTAATCGATGTCAGCCTTTCTTGAATGAATCCGGTAACTACCAAACTCCTGCTATTTTTCTGAAGTGTAGAAATTGTGTATTGTCTAGGAGCTTCATTCTTCCAGTTAGTCACCACATGGCCCATTGTACCGGCTACTACTCTTTCCCTGCTCCTGAACTCTGGACCAACAATCTCATTGTAGATGTCCAGGTTTTCCACATCTATAACAGTTTGGTCTTCCATCCTTTCTTCCTTTATACTGTGGTTCCTTTATTGGGTCTGTGTTCCTTGTTCTTCCTCTTCATCGTCTATGCCATTGCGATCTTTTAGTGTGCGCACTTTATGATTTGCTGAATGAGACACTGCTTAGCGGCCTCAAATTGTAAAGCATGTACCAGGGTGTCCGAAAAGTTCTGGTGTCTTGCCATTTGTAACACTTGCTGTTTAAGATATTAGCAAGAAATCTAGTATATAATTTATTTTTTCAAAATTAAAGATTAAGCAAATAAAAATTAAAAAGAAAAACAAATAAAAGGTAATTTTGTTACCTACAAAATGATTTGAGGTATTTATTTTTAAGTATTATTTTTGAAGATAGTTAAAAACACTGGGAAAAATAACTGATTTTCAAATTGTAAACACAAAATATGCCAAAACTTTATACACTTAAAAAATTAATGAATTATTTTTAGAAAAATGCATAGATTTAAAGTTACCTGCAAAAAGTGAATCGGGAATTGTGTAATCATGAAATGGTACGAAAAGTCTTAATCTTGAAATAGACATATCTCTATTAAATTGTATTTCATAATTTGTGATTATGGTCTCCAAGAGTCGCGTTATTGAAATAAAACTTATAGTTTTACCTTATTTCCTTTCAATCTTGCGACTTCGTTATATGTCATACACGTTATATGTTATATATATATAAATTGTATTTGTTTTTTTAAACTGTAGGATATAAAAAAAACTGTAGGATATAAAAAAATAACATTTTTTGTGCTAAAATGCATATTTGTCGAGATTTTCACAAACAACCCTATTTTTGCTTTTTTTTTCATCACAATAAAACCTACCCTGCCCTTAATCCAACTCTCAGGTCTACAGTTTCTTAAAATATAACCTTTGAACAGTGTCTATGCAAATTTTCATTCACTAAGGAATTTTTCATTTATATTATGAACTTTGTTCCTTTTTTATATACTAAAATTTTTTAAAAAGCTAAAGTTTTTGTGTTGTAATTTAAATAAATTTTAACAACTGTGACCTGAAACAGTTGGTTTGTATAGTCTCCTTAAAGTTCTTAGTAAACTTTGTAAATAGTTTTCAAAAGGTTTTTTATCTACAGAAAATTTGTGAAAAATCAAGAATGGTTTACTCTAATGCAACTCGTAATGTGTATAGCATAGCATTTACTAATCATTAGAGAATCTCTTCTGTACAACAATAATTAATTAATCTTCAATTATTTAAAACAATCAATTTAAAATTTCATAATTACTTTCATCACTTATTACTCTGAGAAAAAGAAAATGTTATAAGTATTATTAAAGCAATTCCTATTACCTACATACATAGTTTACATAAAATACATTTCACAACACAAACACAATTAATTTCACTATAAATTTATTTACAATTTTTTTGTCATTATTTTTCTGTTTACCACACCTCATTTCATAAGTTAGCAAGGTCATCACCATAAACTAAAATAATTAAATGTTCATGAACAACACAATATCTACCCTCCATCATCAAATAATAACCTGATCTTATGACTACACCATTTGTTTACAATTACAGACACATTTTTATTATTATAGTTATAAAAATCATCATCATTGCTTTTTTCCATTATATCAATATTACTGATAATACACTTATTATTGCATACCATTATTTCAAAATTCCTGTCGACATTGGGTATAAAAATTTCTCCTTTAGTACTTTCTGTCAAAGTCAGGTAAGTTAATAATTCGTCAACTACAGCTGCTACATCCGTTTCAGCATAAGGTAAGTACTCACTATAATTATCAACTCTCTCTCTATTCACTCTCCTCTCTCTTAATTCTGTATAATTCCTCCCAACTTCAAACAACTCTGTCTTCCTATCACCATATCTCTCTCTCTCTCTCTCTCAATATATGCAGGGGACACTAAATCATAAAAACACCTCCTGGTCCTACCAGGAACCTCACTAAAACTCAAAGGACAATTATTTGTAGATCTTTCATCTACCAAATATACTCGTGAAGACCTTTCTTCACCCCCAGCAACACCACGGGAAAAAATTACCCCCTGCAACCACTCTACCTCTATACTCTCTCTCCACTTTCTCTCTGACTCATCAACATACACTAACATTCCATTATTACATTCTACCTCCTCTAAAACTTCATCACCACCATTTTTAATTATATCATCGTAATTCTCAACACCACTTACCTCATTATATGTCATCTGACCGTCTTTCTTTTCATTTTTGTTTAATTTATCGGTCTCTTTACTACTTTCTACCCCCATTTTAATCTCATAATTATTGTCATCTACTTTTTTCTTTTTAAAGTTATTAATTATGTCATCTATTGTTGCATTTTGTTTATCAAACTTCTGACTGACTCCTTCTACTATCCGTTCTTGCATATTCTCATAACGTGCATTCATTTCGTTTATTTGTTTATTAAAATTAAAATTTTGTTTCTTAATTTCCTCTCTCATCAACTTGATCTCATTATTTTGCATCTCAAATTTATCATTCATTTTAATATCACTAACGTCAAAACGACTGTTCACTTCGTCAAATTTGGCATTTAAGTTATTATTTTGCTCTTTCATAAGGAATTTCATCATATTTATTATGTCACTATTATCGTCTTTTTTGTTCTCATGACGAGTTGAGATGGGTGTTACTTGTATTCTATCTAACTGTACAGATTCAGTGGTACTAGACTCGCCAATTTGACTTATTGGTGTTGAACAAACTCCCATCTCACTCGTAAACATTTTGTCAGTTACGCTGACATCTACTCTTTTATCTTCCATCTCAAAAAAATTTTTTAAATATATTTCTTTTCAAAATATTTCCATATATCTAACATATACTTATTATCTAACAAGATATCTGTTTTACTATTATAACATATGGTTATAAACTAACCTTACTATTTACATATATTGGTTACATACCCATTCTCAACAACCATCCTGTTTCTGTATGCAGGTCTATTTTATATAAATTTTATTTATATAATGTCCCGCCGTAAGGGCGCCATTTGTTAAAAACTTACCTTTCAAATTTCTAAATTGTTAACATTTTAAAACTCTGTATTTACTCTGAGCAGTCCAGTCGCCATGTTGTTGCCAACATAATAAATTTTATGTTCGGGTCCCAGGGTTCTTAGACGAGCACAGAAACGGAATGGTTGTATAGAAATAATATTCTCTGATTTCATTGAGTAAAACTTGTGTTTTAATTGTCTGAATTTTTAAATATTTTAATAACAAAGCAAAAAAAAAAAACAAGATGGAGTCTTCCTCCTTTGCCACATCCAAATACAAAATGGCTGCGAAATATTTTCGCTACATCAGCCTTACGTATGATACATTTACACCATATATATTTTAAAATGGCTGCAAAATATTTTCGCTACATCAGCCTTACGTATGATACATTTACACCATATATATTTTATCTCCAAATTACTCTGGTTACCTATTTAAATGAATTTAGAACATTACTGCAGTATAATAATTTAAGTTGTTACGTTGTATGAATCACGTAATGTGAACCAATGCTTGTGATTTTATAGTACCGGTACGCACGCACACATGCTCACACACATACTAATTTAAACCGTACATTTGCTATTACTTGAGCTCAATTTAAAAAGTGGTGGTGGTTTAAAATGTGAAAGGTTTACTTTCCTGATGTGATTGATGAAGATCGAGTCAGGCATTACTCATGTTCATGATGGTGTTCTGCCGAACTATTACACTGTTCCTTTTTATTAACTGCACTCACTGTTTCTACATTTTATACTGATTTATTTTAAATAGATTCAATTTCACATTGTTTGGTTACATTTTGTGGTTACTTTTAAATACTTGCTGGCCAGCAATTTGTACAACGTGCAGTTCACACGGAAGATGTTCGTCGACTGAGAACGAAAATATGGCGCTTATTTCCCAAGTGGAAAGGTTGTCGCGTCATCAATTCTATTGTGTTTGGTGATGACGTCTTGGTTTTTTACGGTGCAGCGATTACGTCTGGCATTCTTCTGATGACGTTTACATCGGATCGGTCATTTGTACTGGCTGAAAAGCTGTATTTTTGCACGTATGCCACTGACCTTGGCGCGAACCCTTCATTGCTTATTGGGTTGTTTCATACGTTTGGAAAACTTCACACTCATGGATTTTAATATTTAATTTACAATAAAATTTATCTCTGTTATTGACCCAAAATCCCTATACAGACCTATTTGTACCATTACACCGTGAAATAAATTATTTGTGGCATGAATCATCCATGAAATGAATGATCCGGCCCAGAGGACCAAATGTTGAATGCTCAACGCTCTCGAGTATTTCTAGAGTTAGTATTTGTCATGCGAAGTGCTTCTGGATTAAGGAATCGGAAATGTGTTTTTAAATGATGAAGTGGACTGTATAATTTGAGTTAACTAGCCATTTATTGAAGAAATTACATAATAAAGCGCATGGCCTATGCAATTACATGTGGCGTACATTGCCAAGATAAATAACGATAGATGGATGAAAATTGTATAAAGAAGTTAAATAATTAAATTTCACATCGCCACGGCTAGCAAATAGAAAAAGAGTATTGAGCGGTTGAAGGCTGAGTTTTAACTAACTACTGTCGCAGCTCGTAACTAGCGAACTGTACTTTAAGCGGATGACGTAATTGCGTGGGCTGATTGCGCGCGGGTATATAAACAAATACAAAGGTTTAACATTATTATTATTATATTTTATATCATTAATTGCTCACTGCATCTTACTTTATGGATGTGTTGTTTTATTACTTTAAACTGTATATACTACTTAGAATGTATTAGTGTGATAATTTACATGTTCCATTACTACTTCTTGTATAAAGAATTAACATGGGAGTTACGGATGGTGTGATGGTAATTGTGCTGCCAGAACTAGTAAACAACAGGTAAATTTTATAAGCTAAAATTGCTTTGGCAGATTTTCATCTAACAAATTGTAAAGATATTGCAGGGACTGCATTGGAAAAGAATAGAGAAAACAACGAATTTCGAGCTGTTTTTATAGGTAGAATGCAACATATTGCTACGACAGCGTAGAACAATCTAGGCGTTTATCGAATGTCCCAGAAAGATCTCGACGTAAGCGTGTGGTGTACGTGCTACTAAACGCATGTTGCGAGAAAAATCTCAACTTTGCCAGCCTTCGCTAGGGCGCTCGGACTGTGTCAAGGCCGCAGCAATTACGTAGTTCGCGAGAGATAAGACGCAGTTTGGAAGCTTCTGGTGTGTGTAGCGTAACTATAAATACATCGCGTCGCGGCCTTAGTTTTTCAGTTCTATGCGATATTTTTGACTGTGCGGTTCGAGAGTATTAGTGCAATATATTTTACAGAGCGGTTCGGGTTATTACGGTGTACGTTCAAGTAGTTATTAGTGAAGTGTTGCGTTTTGTATTTGGACGGTATAATTGTAATACAGTTGAGTTTTAATATTAGTGGACATTTTATTGCGTACGAACAGTTTCATTTGATTTGTTGTAGACACTGTGTTGTTAATTACGAACTGTTTTACTATAACAATTAAAGGTGTGATTAGTGACTTAATTGGTGTCTTGTACTTATTTTGTTTCCACTGTACCTACGACGATCGAGTAGACCGTCGTAACAGTGGTGCCAGAAGTGGGATAGAACGGTTAACAGTGGAAACAGTGGACGCTTTGTACAAGACGAGTGTGATTCGTAATTAATCGATAAACAATGGATGCCAGTCAGATGATGGAAAATTTCCAGGCGCTGTTGTTGCAGACAGAAGAACGACGACGACAGGATTCAGAGAAAGCGGAAGAGAGACAGAAAACCCTCCTGCTGGAAGCAGAGGAAAGACGCAGACAGGAGGCGGAAGAAGCAGAAAAACGACAAAAAGAAGAACGAAGACAGGAAAGAGAAGAAACAGAGGAACAACGTAAACGTGAAACAGAGGACATCAAGGAGTTAATACAGCAGCAAAAGCAGACACAAGAACAAACCGCTGCAGAGTTGGGTCTCCTACGAGGTGAGCTTAATAAGCAAGTAACTAAAATATCAGAGGTACAAGAATCAATGACATTAAAAATAGCTGAAGTAGAAAAATCTGTCTTGACTGTGGAGGAATCGAATGTCTACAAAAATATCTGTTATAGAAGAATCTGTGTCAAATAAAATATCTGCAGTAGAAAACTCAATGGAAAAACATAAGAGAACAAATTAAAACTGAAGTTGAACAGTGCATGAAGATTCAACCAAAACAAATTTCTGAACAGACTGTACCAGTGATCAAGACAGAAAATAAGTTAACAGAGAAAGTCACTTTGCCTGCAGTAGGGACAGTTCATGTCAAAGCTCCAACCTTTGACGGAAGCACTCACTGGGCAACGTACCTCCGCCAATTTGAAGCTGCTGCATGCGCAAATAATTGGACAGAAAAAGACAAGGCTGTTTCACTTGTTCTTGCATTAAAAGGACCTGCGGCAGAACTACTACAGAAAGTGCCACCTGACAGCCAGAACACCTATGCCGAGTTGATAAAAGCTCTGGAATTACGGTATGGTGATAAACATTTGCGAGATGTGTACTGCACCCAGTTGAGAGCAAGGCGACAGCATTCCGGGGAAAGTCTTCAAGAGTTTGAAGCAAGTATCGACAGACTAATTAGACTGGCCTATCCTGAAGCGCCAGAAGATTTTCGAACGCGTTTTGCGATGCAGACATTTACTGCCGGTGTCCGAGATAACGAACTACAGCAAGTGTTATGAATGGCAAGACACCAGAACAGTGCGGACCTCCCTGGTACATGCTTTGTAATTTGAGGCCGCCAAATGAGCGTCTGGTTGGACAAGTCATAAGGTGCGCGAGCTAAAAGATCGCGACGGCACAGACGATGAGGAAGAAGAACAAGGAACAGAGACTCGACGGTCAGCGCCACAGAATAAAATAAGAAAGGATGGAAGACCGAAGTGTTATCGATGTGGGAAACCTGGACATCTACAACGAGATTGTCGGGTTAGAATTCAGCATCAGGGAAACGAGCAATAGTCGGTGCAACGGGGCGTGTGCTGACTAACTGGAGGAACGAAGCCCCTAGAGAATACGCAATTTCTACGCTTCAGAAAAACACCGGGAACTTGGTAGTTACCGGATTTGTTCAAGAAAGGCCAATCTCGATTACAGTTGACACAGGTGCAACAGTTTCTATTGTGCGCCCCGACATGGTGAAAGATCTCAAGCCAATCTGGTGCTCTTGCGGCTTGCGAACAGCTACTGGACGGCCTGTAAAAGTGTATGGAAAAGTGGAGATACACCTACGCCTCGGTAGACTTGAGTTTAATCATCAAGTACTTGTTGCAGACATTGTGGATGAAGCAATTCTTGGTGTGGACGTTATGAACGCATACGGATTTATAGTCGACTTCAAAAACAATGTCTTGAGAATCGGAGGCGAAGAGGTAATGCTATCAACAATGACGACAGCAGAAAAATCGATGGACGTCATAAACCAAGTGGCCGTAACTGTTCCGCCAAACTCCGAAAAGATCATCATGGTCAGAACTGCAGTAGATACTAGGGGCAATCAGTGCTCTATATTCGAACCCCAGGTAGTCAGCACACCGGGCATACTAATTGCCAGAAGTTTAGTAAAACCTGACGAAACCGGAAATGTACCTATTAGAGTGGCGAATATTTTGGATCAAGCTATCACTTTACAAAGCAATACGCTCCTAGGCAAATTGACTCCTGTGGCCTGGGTAGCCGGAATAACGCAACGAAGATCCAGTTCTTCGGATACTTCTAAATTACCAGACGAACTGCAAGAATTATTGAACAGATCTTCTAACGACCTCTCAAGTGGTGAGGTAAAAGAACTCGGACAGTTTTTACACGAATTCAAAGATTGTTTTGCAGTTCGGGGACAGTCACTGGGAAGAACCTCTCTTGTGCAACATCGCATCAATACCGGGGACACAACACCGATACGCCAACCTCCTCGAAGGCCTCCATTATCTAAACAAGAGGAGATGTCTCGGTTAGTACAGGACATGTTGACAGAGGGAGTAATCGAACCTTCGTCAAGTGCTTGGCCTTCCCCTGTAGTGCTGGTAGCAAAGAAGGATGGTGGATTGCGTTTCTGCGTAGACTACCGGAGGTTAAATGACGTTACAAAGAAAGACTGCATCCATTACCTCGCGTTGACGATACACTCGACACGTTGTCCGGAGCACAGTGGTTTTCCACATTGGACCTGAAGAGTGGATATTGGCAAGTGGGTCTTCATCAAGAAGACAAGGAAAAGACCGCTTTCTCGACCCCAAGTGGCTTATTCCAATTTAACGTCATGCCATTTGGACTCTGTAATGCACCGGCAACATTTGAGAGATTGATGGACCTGATACTCCGAAGCCTGACGTGGAAAACTTGCCTTGTTTACTTAGACGATGTCATAGTGATCGGGAAGACTTTCGAAGATCATTTAGAAAACCTTAAGGAAGTTCTAACTAGAATTCACGGTGCACAACTGAAGCTGAGCCCGAAGAAGTGTTCTCTATTCCAGAAGGAAGTACAGTATTTGGGCCATCTGGTTTCGGCAGCGGGCGTTAGCATGGATCCTAATAAAGTAGACACCGTAAGAGACTGGCCAGTTCCGAAGAATAAACACGAAGTTCGGAGTTTCCTGGGGTTATGCTCATATTACCGACATTTTGTGAAAGGCTTCGCTACTATTGCTAAACCACTACATGAGCTAACGGAAAATAAACGAAACTTCCAATGGTCGAGAGAGTGTGAACAAGCATTTAGAACGTTGAAGATTGCATTATGTTCGCAGCCAATTCTCTCTTTTCCAGCTTCCGAAGGGAAGTACATCGTAGACACAGACGCAAGCAATACTGGTCTAGGAGCAGTTTGTCTCAAGTGCAGAACGGTGAAGAACAAGTAATAGCGTATTACAGCAAGACGCTTTCTAAACCAGAGAGAAATTATTGTGTTACAAGAAGAGAGTTGTTGGCAATTGTCAGAGCTTTGGAGCACTTCCATAAATACCTCTATGGGAGAGAGTTTTCACCACGTACCGACCATGCTGCACTTGCATGGCTCTTGAGATTTAAAAATCCGGAAGGACAGTTGGCAAGGTGGCTCGAACGTCTGCAAGAGTATAACTTCAAGGTACAATATCGGCGGGGGCGCCTGCACGGTAATGCAGATGGCTTATCACGAAGACCATGCCCGGAAGACTGCCGACATTGCCACAGAAAGGAAGAACAAAACTCAAGCGAACATGTTCAAGCAATCACTGTAGATTTCCTGCCTGATGGCTGGACAACACAAGACTGTCGACAAGAACAGATGACTGATGAAGACATTGGACCGATCTTGACAGCAAAAGAGGAAGGTCGCCGCCCGGATTGGCAAGATATCTGCCATGGTTCCGAAGTGCTGAAGGGCTACTGGGCACAATGGGAATCTCTCACCTTAGAAAACGGATTGCTGAAAAGGGCTTGGGAAAGTGCAGATGCACGAGACGTGGTCATGCAGTTGATAGTTCCCCGAAGTAAAGTGCAGTCTGTTTTGAAGGAGATGCATGATGGAACATCTGGAGGCCATCTTGGCGTTAACAAAACCCTTGACAAAATACGGAAGCGATTCTATTGGCTTCATCTTCGCCACGACGTAGAGGAATGGGTTCGGACGTGTGAAATATGTGCTGCAAGCAAGGGCCCACAAACCAGAAGCAGGGGAAAAATGAGACAGTATAACGTTGGACAACCTTTCGAGAGAATTGCCAGACATTGCTGGACCATTCCCAGTTACTGACGATGGAAACCGGTACATCATGGTTGTAGGTGACTACTTTACTAAGTGGGTGGAAGCATACGCAATTCCAAATCAGGAGGTTACCACTGTGGCAAAGCAGTTAGTTCACAACTTCTGTTGCCGTTATGGAGCCCCTATGGAAATCCATACGGATCAAGGGAGAAATTTCGAATCAGGAGTGTTTAAAGAATTATGCCGTCTACTGGGAATTCGAAAGAACAGGACAACGCCTCTGCATCCTCAGTCGGACGGGATGGTTGAGAGATTCAACAGGACACTTGAGCAGCATCTTTCGAAAGTTGTTGATGAGAACCAAACAGACTGGGACCAACGTATACCACTATTCCTTATGGCGTATAGGTCATCAGTACATGACACAACCGGCATGACTCCAGCAAAATTGGTGTTTGGGCGGGAGATTCGTCTTCCTGGGGACTTGATGTTTGGATCACCTGAGACTCAGTCCCAAGAACCAAAGAACTATTCCTCGCAATTAGAAAACCAACTGCGAGAAATGAATCGCTTGGTAAGAGGACGGCTCAAGATTGCCAGTGATAAAATGAAAACTCGGTATGACATTCGCAGCAATAGTGTGGGTTTCCAAGAAGGAGATCAGGTCTGGTTGTTCAATCCAAAGCACCGTCGTGGTCGCTCACCTAAGCTTCAGTCTAACTGGGAAGGACCCTACACTGTAAAAAAAAGGATTAACGATGTTGTTTATCGGATTCAACAGGAAGGACAGCGAAAGTTCAAGGTCGTCCACCTAGATCGCCTGGCTAAATACAAATTTAGAGACGCTTTGCCAGTTCGGGACGAACAGGCTTAAGGAGGGGGCAGTGCTACAACAGCGTAGAACAATCTAGGCGTTTATCGAATGTCCCAGAAAGATCTCGACGTAAGCATGTGGTGTACGTGCTACTAAACGCATGTTGCGAGAAAAATCTCAACTTTGCCAGCCTTCGCTCGGGCGCTCGGACTGTGTCAAGGCCACAGCAATTACGTAGTTCGCGAGAGATAAGACGCAGTTTGGAAGCTTCTGGTGTGTGTAGCGTAACTATAAATACATCGCGTCGCGGCCTTAGTTTTTCAGTTCTATGCGAGATTTTTGACTGTGCGGTTCGAGAGTATTAGTGCGATATATTTTACAGAGCGGTTCGGGTTATTACGGTGTACGTTCAAGTAGTTATTAGTGAAGTGTTGCGTTTTGTATTCGGACGGTATAATTGTAATACAGTTGAGTTTTAATATTAGTGGACATTTTATTGCGTACGAACAGTTTCATTTGATTTGTTGTAGACACTGTGTTGTTAATTACGAACTGTTTTACTATAACAATTAAAGGTGTGATTAGTGACTTAATTGGTGTCTTGTACTTATTTTGTTTCCACTGTACCTACGACGATCGAGTAGACCGTCGTAACAATATGTATAAGTACTACCCAGGGATTTAGAACATACCTATAGACCTTCTTCAGAGCTATTAACCAAGCTCTGCTGATCATGGTGACATAAAAGCAACTCATATATAGAATAATACTCACTGTGTAATGGTGACAACAACAAAAATCACAATTAAGTAACACTAAAGTAAAAGAAATCATAAGTAATTTTTAAAAAATGCCATAAATAAATAGTATGATAGTGAAGTAATAAATAATAAAAATGAAATTATGTGCATACAGGTAAGCCATACAAACATCATCATAATGAACTCAAACAACTGAAATTAATTTAACAATACACTTCATCACGTCATCAATGCAGTTGATAAATAAAGTTATTTCGAATCTTAGTTGCTAACTGATTACCTCAGTGAGTAAAATTTTAATTATATGAATCTCCCGCCCAAACACCAATCTTGCTGGAGTCATGCCAGTTGTGTCATGCACTGATGACCTGTATGCCATTAGGAATAGTGGTAATCCCAGTCTGTCTCTCGTCATCAACCTTAAATAGATGCTGCTCAAGTGTCCTATCAAACTTCTCAACCATTCCGTCGGACTGAGGATGGAGAGACGTCCTGGTCTTTCGAATTCCAAGTTCACAACATAATTCTTTAAACACTCCTGACTCAAAATTCCTCCCTTCATGCATATGCATTTCCATAGACTCCTTAATGGCAACAGAAGCTGTGAACTATCGCCTTTGCCACGGTGGTAACCTTCTGATTTGGAATTGGATAAGCTTCCACCCACTTGGTAAAATAGTCGGCTATAACCATGATATACCGGTTTCCATCATCAGTAACTGGGAAAGGTTCAGCAATTTCTATGACAGTTCTCTCAAATGGCAGTCCAACATTATACTGTCTCATTTTCCCCCTGCTTCTGGTTTGTGGGCCCTTGCTTGCAGCACATATTTCATCTGTCCAACATCATTCCTCTATGTCATGATGAAGATGAAGCCAATAGAATCGTTTCCATATTTTGTCAATTGTTTTCTTAAGACCAAGATGACCTCCAGATGCTCCATCATCCATCTCCTTCAAAACAGACGGCACTTTACTTTGGGGGACTATCAGCTGCTTGACCACGTCTTGACCATCTGCACTTTCCCAAGACCTTTTCAGCAATCCGTTCTCCAAGATTAGAGATTCCCATTCCCTTCAGCCCTACTCCCAGTAGCCCTTCAGCACTTCCAAACCATGGCAGAGATCTTGCCAATCCAGGCGGTGACCTTCCTCCTTTGCAATCAAGATCAGTCCAATGTCTTCATCCATCATCTGTTCTTGTCAAAAATTTTGTGTCATCTAGCTGTCTGCCAGGAAACCTACAGTGATGGCTTGAACATGTTCATTTGTGTTCTGTTGTTTCTTTCTGTGGCAATGTTGGCAATCTTCTAAGCATGGTCTTCGGGATAAGCCATGTGCATTGCCATGCAGGTGCCCCCGCCGATATTTTACCTTAAAGTTGTACTCTCGCAGAAGTTCGAGATATCTTGCCAACTGTCCTTCTGGATTTTTAAATCTCAAGAGTCATGCAAGCACAGCATGGTCAATGCATATTGAAACTCTCTCCCATAGAGATATTTATGGAAGTGCTCCAAAGCTCGGATGTTAGCCAGCAACTCTCTCCTTGTAACACAATAATTTCTCTCTGATTTAGAAAGCCTCTTGTTATAATATGCTATTGCAAGTCCTAAATGCGTGATCACACTCTTTTGACCACTGGAAGGTTTGCTTATTTTCTGTTAGTTCATGTAGTGGTTTAGCAATAGTAGCAAAGCCTTTTAATAAAACATCTGTAATATGAGCACAACCCCAGGAAACTCCAAACTTCGAGTTTAGTCTTTGGAACTGGCCAGTCTCTTACTGTGTGTACTTTATTGGGATCCATACTAACACCCACTGCCGAGACTAGATGGCACAGATCCGGTACTTCCGTCTGCTAAAAAGAACACTCATTTGGGTTCAGCGTCATTTGGGACTGTGAATTCTTGTTGGTTTCTCCGTAAGGTTTTCCAAATGGTCTTTGAAAGTCCTTCCGATAACTATGACATTGTCTAAATAAACAAGGCAAGTTTATCATGTCCATCCTCATGTCTGGTCCTCAGAGGACCATATCCGTCAATCTTTCAAACATTGCTGGTGAATTACATAGTCCAAATGGCATGACTTTAAACTGGAATAGGCCACTTAGGGTCATGAAAGCTGTCTTTTCGTTGTCTTCTTGATGAAGACTCACTTGCCAATATCCAATCTTCAAGCCCAATTTGGAAAACCAGTGATCTCCAGACAGCATATCGAGTGTATCGTCAGTGCAAGGTAGTGGATAGCAATTTTTCGTTGTCATTCAACCTGCCGTAGTCTACGCAGAAATGTAACGCACACTCCTTCTTCGCTACCAGCACTACTGGAGAAGACCAACCACTTGACAAAGGCTGAATTATTCTCTCTGTCAGTATGTCCTGTACTAACTGAGACATTTCCTCCTGCTTAGCTAACTGAGGTCTTCTTTGAAGACATTGGCGTATCGGTATTGTATCTCCAGTATTGATACAATGTTGTATAAGAGAGGTTGTTCCCAATGACAGCCCTCGAACTTCAAAAGGATTTTTAAATCCGTATAAAACCAGTGAGTTCTTTTACCTCACCACTTGAGAGGTCATCAGAAGATCTCTTCAACACTTGCTGAAGTTTCTCCTTTTAATTTTGAAGTGTACGAAGCACTGGGTCTTCGTTGCATCATACCGGCTACCGAGGACACAGACACATGCTACCTAGGTGCGTATTGCTTTGTAAAGTGACAGCCTGCTCCAAAGTATGCGCCACTCTAGTAGGTACATTTCCGGTTTCATCTGGTTTTACTAAACTTCTGTTAATTCTATGCCCAGTGTGCTGACTACCTGGAATTCGAAGAGCATTGGTTGCCTCCTAGTATCTATCTTGGTTCTAGCCAAGATGACTTTTCCTGAGTTTGGAGGTATAGTTATGGCCATGTGATTTGTCACGTCAATTGGTTTTTTGACGTATTTGTTGTGGAGAGCATTACCTCTTCTTTCTCGATTCTCAAGGCATTGTTTTTTAAGTCAGCTATAAAACCACATGCATTCATAATGCCCATACGAAGAATTGCTCCATCCACAGTGTCTCCAACAAGTACTTGATGATCAATCTCAATTCGACCAAGGCGTAGGTATATCGTCACTTTTCCAAACATCTTTACAGGCCTTCCAGTAGCTGTTCGTAAGCTACAAGAGCACCAGTTTGGCTTGAGATTTTTACCATAGCAGAATGCACAATGGTGACTATGGTACCTGTGTCAACTATAATCGATGTCAGCCTTTCTTGAATGAATCCGGTAACTACCAAACTCCTGCTATTTTTCTGAAGTGTAGAAATTGTGTATTGTCTAGGAGCTTCATTCTTCCAGTTAGTCACCACATGCCCCATTGTACCGACTACTACTCTTTCCCTGCTCCTGAACTCTGGACCAACAATCTCATTGTAGATGTCCAGGTTTTCCACATCTATAACACTTTGGTCTTCCATCCTTTCTTCCTTTATACTGTGGTTCCTTTATTGGGTCTGTGTTCCTTGTTCTTCCTCTTCATCGTCTATGCCATTGCGATCTTTTAGTGTGCGCACTTTATGATTTGCTGAATGAGACACTGCTTAGCGGCCACAAATTGTAAAGCATGTACCAGGGTGTCCGAAGAGTTCTGGTGTCTTGCCATTTGTAACACTTGCTGTTTAAGATATTAGCAAGAAATCTAGTATATAATTTATTTTTTCAAAATTAAAGATTAAGCAAATAAAAATTAAAAAGAAAAACAAATAAAAGGTAATTTTGTTACCTACAAAATGATTTGAGGTATTTATTTGTAAGTATTATTTTTGAAGATAGTTAAAAACACTGGGAAAAATAACTGATTTTCAAATTGTAAACACAAAATATGCCAAAACTTTATACACTTAAAAAATTAATGAATTATTTTTAGAAAAATGCATAGTTTTAAAGTTACCTGCAAAAAGTGAATCGGGAATTGTGTAATCATGAAATGGTACGAAAAGTCTTAATCTTGAAATAGACATATCTCTATTAAATTGTATTTCATAATTTGTGATTATGGTCTCCAAGTCGCGTTATTGAAATAAAACTTATAGTTTTACCTTATTTCCTTTCCATCTTGCGACTTCGTTATATGTCATACACGTTATATGTTATATATATAGAAATTGTATTTGTTTTTTTAAACTGTAGGATATAAAAAAAAACTGTAGGATATAAAAAATAACATTTTTTTGTGCTAAAATGCATATTTGTCGAGATATTCACAAACAACCCTATTTTTGCTTTTTTTTCATCACAATAAAACCTACCCTGCCCTTAATCCAACTCTCAGGTCTACAGTTTCTTAAAATATAACCTTTGAACAGTGTCTATGCAAATTTTCATTCACTAAGGAATTTTTCATTTATATTATGAACTTTGTTCCTTTTTTATATACTAAAATTTTTTAAAAAGCTAAAGTTTTTGTGTTGTAATTTAAATAAATTTTAACAACTGTGACCTGAAACAGTTGGTTTGTATAGTCTCCTTAAAGTTCTTAGTAAACTTTGTAAATAGTTTTCAAAAGGTTTTTTATCTACAGAAAATTTGTGAAAAATCAAGAATGGTTTACTCTAATGCAACTCGTAATGTGTATAGCATAGCATTTACTAATCATTAGAGAATCTCTTCTGTACAACAATAATTAATTAATCTTCAATTATTTAAAACAATCAATTTAAAATTTCATAATTACTTTCATCACTTATTACTCTGAGAAAAAGAAAATGTTATAAGTATTATTAAAGCAATTCCTATTACCTACATACATAGTTTACATAAAATACATTTCACAACACAAACACAATTAATTTCACTATAAATTTATTTAGAATTTTTTTGTCATTATTTTTCTGTTTACCACACCTCATTTCATAAGTTAGCAAGGTCATCACCATAAACTAAAATAATTAAATGTTCATGAACAACACAATATCTACCCTCCATCATCAAATAATAACCTGATCTTATGACTACACCATTTGTTTACAATTACAGACACATTTTTATTATTATAGTTATAAAAATCATCATCATTGCTTTTTTCCATTATATCAATATTACTGATAATACACATATTATTGCATACCATTATTTCAAAATTCCTGTCGACATTGGGTATAAAAATTTCTCCTTTAGTACTTTCTGTCAAAGTCAGGTAAGTTGATAATTCGTCAACTACAGCTGCTACATCCGTTTCAACATAAGGTAAGTACTCACTATAATTATCAACTCTCTCTCTATTCACTCTCCTCTCTCTTAATTCTGTATAATTCCTCCCAACTTCAAACAACTCTATCTTCCTATCACCATATCTCTCTCTCTCTCTCTCTCTCTCTCTCTCTCTCTCTCTCTCTCTCTCTCAATATATGCAGGGGACACTAAATCATAAAAACACCTCCTGGTCCTACCAGGAACATCACTAAAACTCAAAGGACAATTATTTGTAGATCTTTCATCTACCAAATATACTCGTGAAGACCTTTCTTCACCCCCAACAACACCACGGGAAAAAATTACCCCCTGCAACCACTCTACCTCTATACTCTCTCTCCACTTTCTCTCTGACTCATCAACATACACTAACATTCCATTATTACATTCTACCTCCTCTAAAACTTCATCACCACCATTTTTAATTATATCATCGTAATTCTCAACACCACTTACCTCATTATATGTCATCTGACCGTCTTTCTTTTCATTTTTGTTTAATTTATCGGTCTCTTTACTACTTTCTACCCCCATTTTAATCTCATAATTATTGTCATCTACTTTTTTCTGTTTAAAGTTATTAATTATGTCATCTACTGTTGCATTTTGTTTATCAAACTTCTGACTGACTCCTTCTACTATCCGTTCTTGCATATTCTCATAATGTGCATTCATTTCGTTTATTTGTTTATTAAAATTAAAATTTTGTTTCTTAATTTCCTCTCTCATCAACTTGATCTCATTATTTTACATCTCAAATTTATCATTCTTTTTAATATCACTAACGTCAAAACGACTGTTCACTTCGTCAAATTTGGCATTTAAGTTATTATTTTGCTCTTTCATAAGGAATTTCATCATATTTATTATGTCACTATTATCGTCTTTTTTGTTCTCATGACGAGTTGAGATGGGTGTTACTTGTATTCTATCTAACTCTACAGATTTAGTGGTACTAAACTCGCCAATTTGACTTATTGGTGTTGAACAAACTCCCATCTCACTCGTAAACATTTTGTCAGTTACGCTGACATCTACTCTTTTATCTGCCATCTCAAAAAAATTTTTTAAATATATTTCTTTTCAAAATATTACCATATATCTAACATATACTTATTATCTAACAAGATATCTGTTTTACTATTATAACATATGGTTATATAATTAAATTACCTTATTCGGTCCACCTTAGTGACACTAGCTTCTTTCGTTCAATGACGTGTTTCGGGATGAAATCCCATCTTTAGATACACAATATCAATTCAAACGTAAATGTATACCACATTTTGTGGTATATTATATTAACCATAAAGTGACTCGGTACGTAAAACATGAACATATGGTTATAAACTAACCTTACTATTTACGTATATTGATTACATACCCATTCTCAACAACCATCCTGTTTCTGTATGCAGTCTATTTTATATAAATTTTATTTATATAATGTCCCGCCGTAAGGGCGCCATTTGTTAAAAACTTACCTTTTAAATTTCTAAATTGTTAACATTTTAAAACTCTGTATTTACTCTGAGCAGTCCAGTCGCCATGTTGTTGCCAACATAATAAATTTTACGTTCGGGTCCCAGGGTTCTTAGACGAGCACAGAAATGGAATGGTTGTATAGAAATAATATACTCTGATTTCATTGAGTAAAACTTGTGTTTTAATTGTCTGAATTTTTAAATATTTTAATAACAAAGCAAAAAAAAAACAAGATGGAGTCTTCCTCCTTTGCCACATCCAAATACAAAATGGCTGCGAAATATTTTCACTACATCAGCCTTACGTATGATACATTTACACCATATCTATTTTATCTCCAAATTACTCTGGTTACCTATTTAAATGAATTTAGAACATTACTGCAGTATAATAATTTAAGTTGTTATGTTGTATGAATCACGTAACGTGAACCAATGCTTCTGATTTTATAGTACCTGTACGCACGCACACATGCAAAGAACACTTAATTGGGTTCAGCTTCAGTTGGGACTGCGAATTCTAGTTGCTTTCTCCCTAAGGTTTTCCAAATGGTCTTTGAAAGTCCTTCCGATAACTATGACATTGTCTAAATAAGCAAGGCAAGTTTATCATGTCCATCCTCATGTCTGGTCCTCAGAGGACCATATCCGTCAATCTTTCAAACATTGCTGGTGAATTACAGAGTCCAAATGGCATGACTTTAAATTGGAATAGGCCACTTAGGGTCATGAAAGCTGTCTCTTCGTTGTCTTCTTGATGAAGACCCACTTGCCAGTATCCAATCTTCAAGCCCAATTTGGAAAACCAGTGATCTCCAGACAGCATATCGAGTGTATCGTCAGTGCAAGGTAGTGGGTAGCAATTTTTCGTTGTCATGTCATTCAACCTCCCGTAGTCTACGCAGAAATGTAACGCACACTCCTTCTTCGCTACCAGCACTACTGGAGAAGACCAACCACTTGACAAAGGCTGAATTATTCTCTCTGTCAGTATGTCCTGTACTAACTGAGACATTTCCTCCTGCTTAGCTAACTGAGGTCTTCTTTGAAGACATTGGCATATCGGTATTGTATCTCCAGTATTGATACAATGTTGTATAAGAGAGGTTGTTCCCAATGACAGCCCTCGAACTTCAAAAGGATTTTTAAATCCGTATAAAACCAGTGAGTTCTTTTACCTCACCACTTGAGAGGTCATCAGAAGATCTCTTCAACACTTGCTGAAGTTTCTCCTTTTAATTTTGAAGTGTACGAAGCACTGGGTCTTCGTTGCATCATACCGGCTACCGAGGACACAGACACATGCTACCTAGGTGCGTATTGCTTTGTAAAGTGACAGCCTGCTCCAAAGTATGCGCCACTCTAGTAGGTACATTTCCGGTTTCATCTGGTTTTACTAAACTTCTGTTAATTCATATGCCCAGTGTGCTGACTACCTGGAATTCGAAGAGCATTGGTTGCCTCCTAGTATCTATCTTGGTTCTAGCCAAGATGACTTTTCCTGAGTTTGGAGGTATAGTTATGGCCATGTGATTTGTCACGTCAATTGGTTTTTTGACGTATTTGTTGTGGAGAGCATTACCTCTTCTTTCTCGATTCTCAAGGCATTGTTTTTTAAGTCAGCTATAAAACCACATGCATTCATAATGCCCATACCAAGAATTGCTTCATCCACAGTGTCTCCAACAAGTACTTGATGATCAATCTCAATTCGACCAAGGCGTAGGTATATCGTCACTTTTCCAAACATCTTTACAGGCCTTCCAGTAGCTGTTCGTAAGCTACAAGAGCACCAGTTTGGCTTGAGATTTTTACCATAGCAGAATGCACAATGGTGACTATGGTACCTGTGTCAACTGTAATCGATGTCAGCCTTTCTTGAATGAATCCGGTAACTACCAAACTCCTGCTATTTTTCTGAAGTGTAGAAATTGTGTATTGTCTAGGACCTTCATTCTTCCAGTTAGTCACCACATGCCCCATTGTACCGACTACTACTCTTTCCCTGCTCCTGAACTCTGGACCAACAATCTCATTGTAGATGTCCAGTTTTTCCACATCTATAACAGTTTGGTCTTCCATCCTTTCTTCCTTTATACTGTGGTTCCTTTATTGGGTCTGTGTTCCTTGTTCTTCCTCTTCATCGTCTATGCCATTGCGATCTTTTAGTGTGCGCACTTTATGATTTGCTGAATGAGACACTGCTTAGCGGCCACAAATTGTAAAGCATGTACCAGGGTGTCCGAAGAGTTCTGGTGTCTTGCCATTTGTAACACTTGCTGTTTAAGATATTAGCAAGAAATCTAGTATATAATTTATTTTTTCAAAATTAAAGATTAAGCAAATAAAAATTAAAAAGAAAAACAAATAAAAGGTAATTTTGTTACCTACAAAATGATTTGAGGTATTTATTTGTAAGTATTATTTTTGAAGATAGTTAAAAACACTGGGAAAAATAACTGATTTTCAAATTGTAAACACAAAATATGCCAAAACTTTATACACTTAAAAAATTAATGAATTATTTTTAGAAAAATGCATAGTTTTAAAGTTACCTGCAAAAAGTGAATCGGGAATTGTGTAATCATGAAATGGTACGAAAAGTCTTAATCTTGAAATAGACATATCTCTATTAAATTGTATTTCATAATTTGTGATTATGGTCTCCAAGTCGCGTTATTGAAATAAAACTTATAGTTTTACCTTATTTCCTTTCCATCTTGCGACTTCGTTATATGTCATACACGTTATATGTTATATATATAGAAATTGTATTTGTTTTTTTAAACTGTAGGATATAAAAAAAACTGTAGGATATAAAAAATAACATTTTTTTGTGCTAAAATGCATATTTGTCGAGATATTCACAAACAACCCTATTTTTGCTTTTTTTTCATCACAATAAAACCTACCCTGCCCTTAATCCAACTCTCAGGTCTACAGTTTCTTAAAATATAACCTTTGAACAGTGTCTATGCAAATTTTCATTCACTAAGGAATTTTTCATTTATATTATGAACTTTGTTCCTTTTTTATATACTAAAATTTTTTAAAAAGCTAAAGTTTTTGTGTTGTAATTTAAATAAATTTTAACAACTGTGACCTGAAACAGTTGGTTTGTATAGTCTCCTTAAAGTTCTTAGTAAACTTTGTAAATAGTTTTCAAAAGGTTTTTTATCTACAGAAAATTTGTGAAAAATCAAGAATGGTTTACTCTAATGCAACTCGTAATGTGTATAGCATAGCATTTACTAATCATTAGAGAATCTCTTCTGTACAACAATAATTAATTAATCTTCAATTATTTAAAACAATCAATTTAAAATTTCATAATTACTTTCATCACTTATTACTCTGAGAAAAAGAAAATGTTATAAGTATTATTAAAGCAATTCCTATTACCTACATACATAGTTTACATAAAATACATTTCACAACACAAACACAATTAATTTCACTATAAATTTATTTAGAATTTTTTTGTCATTATTTTTCTGTTTACCACACCTCATTTCATAAGTTAGCAAGGTCATCACCATAAACTAAAATAATTAAATGTTCATGAACAACACAATATCTACCCTCCATCATCAAATAATAACCTGATCTTATGACTACACCATTTGTTTACAATTACAGACACATTTTTATTATTATAGTTATAAAAATCATCATCATTGCTTTTTTCCATTATATCAATATTACTGATAATACACATATTATTGCATACCATTATTTCAAAATTCCTGTCGACATTGGGTATAAAAATTTCTCCTTTAGTACTTTCTGTCAAAGTCAGGTAAGTTGATAATTCGTCAACTACAGCTGCTACATCCGTTTCAACATAAGGTAAGTACTCACTATAATTATCAACTCTCTCTCTATTCACTCTCCTCTCTCTTAATTCTGTATAATTCCTCCCAACTTCAAACAACTCTATCTTCCTATCACCATATCTCTCTCTCTCTCTCTCTCTCTCTCTCTCTCTCTCTCTCTCTCTCTCAATATATGCAGGGGACACTAAATCATAAAAACACCTCCTGGTCCTACCAGGAACATCACTAAAACTCAAAGGACAATTATTTGTAGATCTTTCATCTACCAAATATACTCGTGAAGACCTTTCTTCACCCCCAACAACACCACGGGAAAAAATTACCCCCTGCAACCACTCTACCTCTATACTCTCTCTCCACTTTCTCTCTGACTCATCAACATACACTAACATTCCATTATTACATTCTACCTCCTCTAAAACTTCATCACCACCATTTTTAATTATATCATCGTAATTCTCAACACCACTTACCTCATTATATGTCATCTGACCGTCTTTCTTTTCATTTTTGTTTAATTTATCGGTCTCTTTACTACTTTCTACCCCCATTTTAATCTCATAATTATTGTCATCTACTTTTTTCTGTTTAAAGTTATTAATTATGTCATCTACTGTTGCATTTTGTTTATCAAACTTCTGACTGACTCCTTCTACTATCCGTTCTTGCATATTCTCATAATGTGCATTCATTTCGTTTATTTGTTTATTAAAATTAAAATTTTGTTTCTTAATTTCCTCTCTCATCAACTTGATCTCATTATTTTACATCTCAAATTTATCATTCTTTTTAATATCACTAACGTCAAAACGACTGTTCACTTCGTCAAATTTGGCATTTAAGTTATTATTTTGCTCTTTCATAAGGAATTTCATCATATTTATTATGTCACTATTATCGTCTTTTTTGTTCTCATGACGAGTTGAGATGGGTGTTACTTGTATTCTATCTAACTCTACAGATTTAGTGGTACTAAACTCGCCAATTTGACTTATTGGTGTTGAACAAACTCCCATCTCACTCGTAAACATTTTGTCAGTTACGCTGACATCTACTCTTTTATCTGCCATCTCAAAAAAATTTTTTAAATATATTTCTTTTCAAAATATTACCATATATCTAACATATACTTATTATCTAACAAGATATCTGTTTTACTATTATAACATATGGTTATATAATTAAATTACCTTATTCGGTCCACCTTAGTGACACTAGCTTCTTTCGTTCAATGACGTGTTTCGGGATGAAATCCCATCTTTAGATACACAATATCAATTCAAACGTAAATGTATACCACATTTTGTGGTATATTATATTAACCATAAAGTGACTCGGTACGTAAAACATGAACATATGGTTATAAACTAACCTTACTATTTACGTATATTGATTACATACCCATTCTCAACAACCATCCTGTTTCTGTATGCAGTCTATTTTATATAAATTTTATTTATATAATGTCCCGCCGTAAGGGCGCCATTTGTTAAAAACTTACCTTTTAAATTTCTAAATTGTTAACATTTTAAAACTCTGTATTTACTCTGAGCAGTCCAGTCGCCATGTTGTTGCCAACATAATAAATTTTACGTTCGGGTCCCAGGGTTCTTAGACGAGCACAGAAATGGAATGGTTGTATAGAAATAATATACTCTGATTTCATTGAGTAAAACTTGTGTTTTAATTGTCTGAATTTTTAAATATTTTAATAACAAAGCAAAAAAAAAACAAGATGGAGTCTTCCTCCTTTGCCACATCCAAATACAAAATGGCTGCGAAATATTTTCACTACATCAGCCTTACGTATGATACATTTACACCATATCTATTTTATCTCCAAATTACTCTGGTTACCTATTTAAATGAATTTAGAACATTACTGCAGTATAATAATTTAAGTTGTTATGTTGTATGAATCACGTAACGTGAACCAATGCTTCTGATTTTATAGTACCTGTACGCACGCACACATGCAAAGAACACTTAATTGGGTTCAGCTTCAGTTGGGACTGCGAATTCTAGTTGCTTTCTCCCTAAGGTTTTCCAAATGGTCTTTGAAAGTCCTTCCGATAACTATGACATTGTCTAAATAAGCAAGGCAAGTTTATCATGTCCATCCTCATGTCTGGTCCTCAGAGGACCATATCCGTCAATCTTTCAAACATTGCTGGTGAATTACAGAGTCCAAATGGCATGACTTTAAATTGGAATAGGCCACTTAGGGTCATGAAAGCTGTCTCTTCGTTGTCTTCTTGATGAAGACCCACTTGCCAGTATCCAATCTTCAAGCCCAATTTGGAAAACCAGTGATCTCCAGACAGCATATCGAGTGTATCGTCAGTGCAAGGTAGTGGGTAGCAATTTTTCGTTGTCATGTCATTCAACCTCCCGTAGTCTACGCAGAAATGTAACGCACACTCCTTCTTCGCTACCAGCACTACTGGAGAAGACCAACCACTTGACAAAGGCTGAATTATTCTCTCTGTCAGTATGTCCTGTACTAACTGAGACATTTCCTCCTGCTTAGCTAACTGAGGTCTTCTTTGAAGACATTGGCATATCGGTATTGTATCTCCAGTATTGATACAATGTTGTATAAGAGAGGTTGTTCCCAATGACAGCCCTCGAACTTCAAAAGGATTTTTAAATCCGTATAAAACCAGTGAGTTCTTTTACCTCACCACTTGAGAGGTCATCAGAAGATCTCTTCAACACTTGCTGAAGTTTCTCCTTTTAATTTTGAAGTGTACGAAGCACTGGGTCTTCGTTGCATCATACCGGCTACCGAGGACACAGACACATGCTACCTAGGTGCGTATTGCTTTGTAAAGTGACAGCCTGCTCCAAAGTATGCGCCACTCTAGTAGGTACATTTCCGGTTTCATCTGGTTTTACTAAACTTCTGTTAATTCATATGCCCAGTGTGCTGACTACCTGGAATTCGAAGAGCATTGGTTGCCTCCTAGTATCTATCTTGGTTCTAGCCAAGATGACTTTTCCTGAGTTTGGAGGTATAGTTATGGCCATGTGATTTGTCACGTCAATTGGTTTTTTGACGTATTTGTTGTGGAGAGCATTACCTCTTCTTTCTCGATTCTCAAGGCATTGTTTTTTAAGTCAGCTATAAAACCACATGCATTCATAATGCCCATACCAAGAATTGCTTCATCCACAGTGTCTCCAACAAGTACTTGATGATCAATCTCAATTCGACCAAGGCGTAGGTATATCGTCACTTTTCCAAACATCTTTACAGGCCTTCCAGTAGCTGTTCGTAAGCTACAAGAGCACCAGTTTGGCTTGAGATTTTTACCATAGCAGAATGCACAATGGTGACTATGGTACCTGTGTCAACTGTAATCGATGTCAGCCTTTCTTGAATGAATCCGGTAACTACCAAACTCCTGCTATTTTTCTGAAGTGTAGAAATTGTGTATTGTCTAGGACCTTCATTCTTCCAGTTAGTCACCACATGCCCCATTGTACCGACTACTACTCTTTCCCTGCTCCTGAACTCTGGACCAACAATCTCATTGTAGATGTCCAGTTTTTCCACATCTATAACAGTTTGGTCTTCCATCCTTTCTTCCTTTATACTGTGGTTCCTTTATTGGGTCTGTGTTCCTTGTTCTTCCTCTTCATCGTCTATGCCATTGCGATCTTTTAGTGTGCGCACTTTATGATTTGCTGAATGAGACACTGCTTAGCGGCCACAAATTGTAAAGCATGTACCAGGGTGTCCGAAGAGTTCTGGTGTCTTGCCATTTGTAACACTTGCTGTTTAAGATATTAGCAAGAAATCTAGTATATAATTTATTTTTTCAAAATTAAAGATTAAGCAAATAAAAATTAAAAAGAAAAACAAATAAAAGGTAATTTTGTTACCTACAAAATGATTTGAGGTATTTATTTGTAAGTATTATTTTTGAAGATAGTTAAAAACACTGGGAAAAATAACTGATTTTCAAATTGTAAACACAAAATATGCCAAAACTTTATACACTTAAAAAATTAATGAATTATTTTTAGAAAAATGCATAGTTTTAAAGTTACCTGCAAAAAGTGAATCGGGAATTGTGTAATCATGAAATGGTACGAAAAGTCTTAATCTTGAAATAGACGTATCTCTATTAAATTGTATTTCATAATTTGTGATATGGTCTCCAAGTCACGTTATTGAAATAAAACTTATAGTTTTACCTTATTTCCTTTCCATCTTGCGACTTCGTTATATGTCATACACGTTATATGTTATATATATAGAATTGTATTTGTTTTTTTAAACTGTAGGATATAAAAAAACTGTAGGATATAAAAAATAACATTTTTTGTGCTAAAATGCATATTTGTCGAGATATTCACAAACAACCCTATTTTTGCTTTTTTTTTCATCACAATAAAACCTACCCTGCCCTTAATCCAACTCTCAGGTCTACAGTTTCTTAAAATATAACCTTTGAACAGTGTCTATGCAAAATTCATTCACTAAGGAATTTTTCATTTATATTATGAACTTTGTCCTTTTTTTATATACTAAAATTTTTTAAAAAGCTAAAGTTTTTGTGTTGTAATTTAAATAAATTTTAACAACTGTGACCTGAAACAGTTGGTTTGTATAGTCTCCTTAAAGTTCTTAGTAAACTTTGTAAATAGTTTTCAAAAGGTTTTTTATCTACAGAAAATTTGTGAAAAATCAAGAATGGTTTACTCTAATGCAACTCGTAATGTGTATAGCATAGCATTTACTAATCATTAGAGAATCTCTTCTGTACAACAATAATTAATTAATCTTCAATTATTTAAAACAATCAATTTAAAATTTCATAATTACTTTCATCACTTATTACTCTGAGAAAAAGAAAATGTTATAAGTATTATTAAAGCAATTCCTATTACCTACATACATAGTTTACATAAAATACATTTCACAACACAAACACAATTAATTTCACTATAAATTTATTTAGAATTTTTTTGTCATTATTTTTCTGTTTACCACACCTCATTTCATAAGTTAGCAAGGTCATCACCATAAACTAAAATAATTAAATGTTCATGAACAACACAATATCTACCCTCCATCATCAAATAATAACCTGATCTTATGACTACACCATTTGTTTACAATTACAGACACATTTTTATTATTATAGTTATAAAAATCATCATCATTGCTTTTTTCCATTATATCAATATTACTGATAATACACATATTATTGCATACCATTATTTCAAAATTCCTGTCGACATTGGGTATAAAAATTTCTCCTTTAGTACTTTCTGTCAAAGTCAGGTAAGTTGATAATTCGTCAACTACAGCTGCTACATCCGTTTCAACATAAGGTAAGTACTCACTATAATTATCAACTCTCTCTCTATTCACTCTTCTCTCTCTTAATTCTGTATAATTCCTCCCAACTTCAAACAACTCTATCTTCCTATCACCATATCTCTCTCTCTCTCTCTCTCTCTCTCTCTCTCTCAATATATGCAGGGGACACTAAATCATAAAAACACCTCCTGGTCCTACCAGGAACATCACTAAAACTCAAAGGACAATTATTTGTAGATCTTTCATCTACCAAATATACTCGTGAAGACCTTTCTTCACCCCCAACAACACCACGGGAAAAAATTACCCCCTGCAACCACTCTACCTCTATACTCTCTCTCCACTTTCTCTCTGACTCATCAACATACACTAACATTCCATTATTACATTCTACCTCCTCTAAAACTTCATCACCACCATTTTTAATTATATCATCGTAATTCTCAACACCACTTACCTCATTATATGTCATCTGACCGTCTTTCTTTTCATTTTTGTTTAATTTATCGGTCTCTTTACTACTTTCTACCCCCATTTTAATCTCATAATTATTGTCATCTACTTTTTTCTGTTTAAAGTTATTAATTATGTCATCTACTGTTGCATTTTGTTTATCAAACTTCTGACTGACTCCTTCTACTATCCGTTCTTGCATATTCTCATAATGTGCATTCATTTCGTTTATTTGTTTATTAAAATTAAAATTTTGTTTCTTAATTTCCTCTCTCATCAACTTGATCTCATTATTTTACATCTCAAATTTATCATTCTTTTTAATATCACTAACGTCAAAACGACTGTTCACTTCGTCAAATTTGGCATTTAAGTTATTATTTTGCTCTTTCATAAGGAATTTCATCATATTTATTATGTCACTATTATCGTCTTTTTTGTTCTCATGACGAGTTGAGATGGGTGTTACTTGTATTCTATCTAACTCTACAGATTTAGTGGTACTAAACTCGCCAATTTGACTTATTGGTGTTGAACAAACTCCCATCTCACTCGTAAACATTTTGTCAGTTATGCTGACATCTACTCTTTTATCTGCCATCTCAAAAAAATTTTTTAAATATATTTCTTTTCAAAATATTACCATATATCTAACATATACTTATTATCTAACAAGATATCTGTTTTACTATTATAACATATGGTTATATAATTAAATTACCTTATTCGGTCCACCTTAGTGACACTAGCTTCTTTCGTTCAATGACGTGTTTCGGGATGAAATCCCATCTTTAGATACACAATATCAATTCAAACGTAAATGTATACCACATTTTGTGGTATATTATATTAACCATAAAGTGACTCGGTACGTAAAACATGAACATATGGTTATAAACTAACCTTACTATTTACGTATATTGATTACATACCCATTCTCAACAACCATCCTGTTTCTGTATGCAGTCTATTTTATATAAATTTTATTTATATAATGTCCCGCCGTAAGGGCGCCATTTGTTAAAAACTTACCTTTTAAATTTCTAAATTGTTAACATTTTAAAACTCTGTATTTACTCTGAGCAGTCCAGTCGCCATGTTGTTGCCGACATAATAAATTTTACGTTCGGGTCCCAGGGTTCTTAGACGAGCACAGAAATGGAATGGTTGTATAGAAATAATATACTCTGATTTCATTGAGTAAAACTTGTGTTTTAATTGTCTGAATTTTTAAATATTTTAATAACAAAGCAAAAAAAAAACAAGATGGAGTCTTCCTCCTTTGCCACATCCAAATACAAAATGGCTGCGAAATATTTTCACTACATCAGCCTTACGTATGATACATTTACACCATATCTATTTTATCTCCAAATTACTCTGGTTACCTATTTAAATGAATTTAGAACATTACTGCAGTATAATAATTTAAGTTGTTATGTTGTATGAATCACGTAACGTGAACCAATGCTTCTGATTTTATAGTACCTGTACGCACGCACACATGCAAAGAACACTTAATTGGGTTCAGCTTCAGTTGGGACTGCGAATTCTAGTTGCTTTCTCCCTAAGGTTTTCCAAATGGTCTTTGAAAGTCCTTCCGATAACTATGACATTGTCTAAATAAGCAAGGCAAGTTTATCATGTCCATCCTCATGTCTGGTCCTCAGAGGACCATATCCGTCAATCTTTCAAACATTGCTGGTGAATTACAGAGTCCAAATGGCATGACTTTAAATTGGAATAGGCCACTTAGGGTCATGAAAGCTGTCTCTTCGTTGTCTTCTTGATGAAGACCCACTTGCCAGTATCCAATCTTCAAGCCCAATTTGGAAAACCAGTGATCTCCAGACAGCATATCGAGTGTATCGTCAGTGCAAGGTAGTGGGTAGCAATTTTTCGTTGTCATGTCATTCAACCTCCCGTAGTCTACGCAGAAATGTAACGCACACTCCTTCTTCGCTACCAGCACTACTGGAGAAGACCAACCACTTGACAAAGGCTGAATTATTCTCTCTGTCAGTATGTCCTGTACTAACTGAGACATTTCCTCCTGCTTAGCTAACTGAGGTCTTCTTTGAAGACATTGGCATATCGGTATTGTATCTCCAGTATTGATACAATGTTGTATAAGAGAGGTTGTTCCCAATGACAGCCCTCGAACTTCAAAAGGATTTTTAAATCCGTATAAAACCAGTGAGTTCTTTTACCTCACCACTTGAGAGGTCATCAGAAGATCTCTTCAACACTTGCTGAAGTTTCTCCTTTTAATTTTGAAGTGTACGAAGCACTGGGTCTTCGTTGCATCATACCGGCTACCGAGGACACAGACACATGCTACCTAGGTGCGTATTGCTTTGTAAAGTGACAGCCTGCTCCAAAGTATGCGCCACTCTAGTAGGTACATTTCCGGTTTCATCTGGTTTTACTAAACTTCTGTTAATTCATATGCCCAGTGTGCTGACTACCTGGAATTCGAAGAGCATTGGTTGCCTCCTAGTATCTATCTTGGTTCTAGCCAAGATGACTTTTCCTGAGTTTGGAGGTATAGTTATGGCCATGTGATTTGTCACGTCAATTGGTTTTTTGACGTATTTGTTGTGGAGAGCATTACCTCTTCTTTCTCGATTCTCAAGGCATTGTTTTTTAAGTCAGCTATAAAACCACATGCATTCATAATGCCCATACCAAGAATTGCTTCATCCACAGTGTCTCCAACAAGTACTTGATGATCAATCTCAATTCGACCAAGGCGTAGGTATATCGTCACTTTTCCAAACATCTTTACAGGCCTTCCAGTAGCTGTTCGTAAGCTACAAGAGCACCAGTTTGGCTTGAGATTTTTACCATAGCAGAATGCACAATGGTGACTATGGTACCTGTGTCAACTGTAATCGATGTCAGCCTTTCTTGAATGAATCCGGTAACTACCAAACTCCTGCTATTTTTCTGAAGTGTAGAAATTGTGTATTGTCTAGGACCTTCATTCTTCCAGTTAGTCACCACATGCCCCATTGTACCGACTACTACTCTTTCCCTGCTCCTGAACTCTGGACCAACAATCTCATTGTAGATGTCCAGTTTTTCCACATCTATAACAGTTTGGTCTTCCATCCTTTCTTCCTTTATACTGTGGTTCCTTTATTGGGTCTGTGTTCCTTGTTCTTCCTCTTCATCGTCTATGCCATTGCGATCTTTTAGTGTGCGCACTTTATGATTTGCTGAATGAGACACTGCTTAGCGGCCACAAATTGTAAAGCATGTACCAGGGTGTCCGAAGAGTTCTGGTGTCTTGCCATTTGTAACACTTGCTGTTTAAGATATTAGCAAGAAATCTAGTATATAATTTATTTTTTCAAAATTAAAGATTAAGCAAATAAAAATTAAAAAGAAAAACAAATAAAAGGTAATTTTGTTACCTACAAAATGATTTGAGGTATTTATTTGTAAGTATTATTTTTGAAGATAGTTAAAAACACTGGGAAAAATAACTGATTTTCAAATTGTAAACACAAAATATGCCAAAACTTTATACACTTAAAAAATTAATGAATTATTTTTAGAAAAATGCATAGTTTTAAAGTTACCTGCAAAAAGTGAATCGAGAATTGTGTAATCATGAAATGGTACGAAAAGTCTTAATCTTGAAATAGACGTATCTCTATTAAATTGTATTTCATAATTTGTGATTATGGTCTCCAAGTCACGTTATTGAAATAAAACTTATAGTTTTACCTTATTTCCTTTCCATCTTGCGACTTCGTTATATGTCATACACGTTATATGTTATATATATAGAATTGTATTTGTTTTTTTAAACTGTAGGATATAAAAAAACTGTAGGATATAAAAAATAACATTTTTTGTGCTAAAATGCATATTTGTCGAGATATTCACAAACAACCCTATTTTTGCTTTTTTTTTCATCACAATAAAACCTACCCTGCCCTTAATCCAACTCTCAGGTCTACAGTTTCTTAAAATATAACCTTTGAACAGTGTCTATGCAAAATTCATTCACTAAGGAATTTTTCATTTATATTATGAACTTTGTTCTTTTTTTATATACTAAAATTTTTTAAAAAGCTAAAGTTTTTGTGTTGTAATTTAAATAAATTTTAACAACTGTGACCTGAAACAGTTGGTTTGTATAGTCTCCTTAAAGTTCTTAGTAAACTTTGTAAATAGTTTTCAAAAGGTTTTTTATCTACAGAAAATTTGTGAAAAATCAAGAATGGTTTACTTAATGCAACTCGTAATGTGTATAGCATAGCATTTACTAATCATTAGAGAATCTCTTCTGTACAACAATAATTAATTAATCTTCAATTATTTAAAACAATCAATTTAAAATTTCATAATTACTTTCATCACTTATTACTCTGAGAAAAAGAAAATGTTATAAGTATTATTAAAGCAATTCCTATTACCTACATACATAGTTTACATAAAATACATTTCACAACACAAACACAATTAATTTCACTATAAATTTATTTAGAATTTTTTTGTCATTATTTTTCTGTTTACCACACCTCATTTCATAAGTTAGCAAGGTCATCACCATAAACTAAAATAATTAAATGTTCATGAACAACACAATATCTACCCTCCATCATCAAATAATAACCTGATCTTATGACTACACCATTTGTTTACAATTACAGACACATTTTTATTATTATAGTTATAAAAATCATCATCATTGCTTTTTTCCATTATATCAATATTACTGATAATACACATATTATTGCATACCATTATTTCAAAATTCCTGTCGACATTGGGTATAAAAATTTCTCCTTTAGTACTTTCTGTTAAAGTCAGGTAAGTTGATAATTCGTCAACTACAGCTGCTACATCCGTTTCAACATAAGGTAAGTACTCACTATAATTATCAACTCTCTCTCTATTCACTCTCCTCTCTCTTAATTCTGTATAATTCCTCCCAACTTCAAACAACTCTATCTTCCTATCACCATATCTCTCTCTCTCTCTCTCTCTCTCTCAATATATGCAGGGGACACTAAATCATAAAAACACCTCCTGGTCCTACCAGGAACATCACTAAAACTCAAAGGACAATTATTTGTAGATCTTTCATCTACCAAATATACTCGTGAAGACCTTTCTTCACCCCCAACAACACCACGGGAAAAAATTACCCCCTGCAACCACTCTACCTCTATACTCTCTCTCCACTTTCTCTCTGACTCATCAACATACACTAACATTCCATTATTACATTCTACCTCCTCTAAAACTTCATCACCACCATTTTTAATTATATCATCGTAATTCTCAACACCACTTACCTCATTATATGTCATCTGACCGTCTTTCTTTTCATTTTTGTTTAATTTATCGGTCTCTTTACTACTTTCTACCCCCATTTTAATCTCATAATTATTGTCATCTACTTTTTTCTGTTTAAAGTTATTAATTATGTCATCTACTGTTGCATTTTGTTTATCAAACTTCTGACTGACTCCTTCTACTATCCGTTCTTGCATATTCTCATAATGTGCATTCATTTCGTTTATTTGTTTATTAAAATTAAAATTTTGTTTCTTAATTTCCTCTCTCATCAACTTGATCTCATTATTTTACATCTCAAATTTATCATTCTTTTTAATATCACTAACGTCAAAACGACTGTTCACTTCGTCAAATTTGGCATTTAAGTTATTATTTTGCTCTTTCATAAGGAATTTCATCATATTTATTATGTCACTATTATCGTCTTTTTTGTTCTCATGACGAGTTGAGATGGGTGTTACTTGTATTCTATCTAACTCTACAGATTTAGTGGTACTAAACTCGCCAATTTGACTTATTGGTGTTGAACAAACTCCCATCTCACTCGTAAACATTTTGCCAGTTACGCTGACATCTACTCTTTTATCTGCCATCTCAAAAAAATTTTTTAAATATATTTCTTTTCAAAATATTACCATATATCTAACATATACTTATTATCTAACAAGATATCTGTTTTACTATTATAACATATGGTTATATAATTAAATTACCTTATTCGGTCCACCTTAGTGACACTAGCTTCTTTCGTTCAATGACGTGTTTCGGGATGAAATCCCATCTTTAGATACACAATATCAATTCAAACGTAAATGTATACCACATTTTGTGGTATATTATATTAACCATAAAGTGACTCGGTACGTAAAACATGAACATATGGTTATAAACTAACCTTACTATTTACGTATATTGATTACATACCCATTCTCAACAACCATCCTGTTTCTGTATGCAGTCTATTTTATATAAATTTTATTTATATAATGTCCCGCCGTAAGGGCGCCATTTGTTAAAAACTTACCTTTTAAATTTCTAAATTGTTAACATTTTAAAACTCTGTATTTACTCTGAGCAGTCCAGTCGCCATGTTGTTGCCAACATAATAAATTTTACGTTCGGGTCCCAGGGTTCTTAGACGAGCACAGAAATGGAATGGTTGTATAGAAATAATATACTCTGATTTCATTGAGTAAAACTTGTGTTTTAATTGTCTGAATTTTTAAATATTTTAATAACAAAGCAAAAAAAAAAAACAAGATGGAGTCTTCCTCCTTTGCCACATCCAAATACAAAATGGCTGCGAAATATTTTCGCTACATCAGCCTTACGTATGATACATTTACACCATATCTATTTTATCTCCAAATTACTCTGGTTACCTATTTAAATGAATTTAGAACATTACTGCAGTATAATAATTTAAGTTGTTATGTTGTATGAATCACGTAACGTGAACCAATGCTTCTGATTTTATAGTACCTGTACGCACGCACACATGCAAAGAACACTTAATTGGGTTCAGCTTCAGTTGGGACTGCGAATTCTAGTTGCTTTCTCCCTAAGGTTTTCCAAATGGTCTTTGAAAGTCCTTCCGATAACTATGACATTGTCTAAATAAACAAGGCAAGTTTATCATGTCCATCCTCATGTCTGGTCCTCAGAGGACCATATCCGTCAATCTTTCAAACATTGCTGGTGAATTACAGAGTCCAAATGGCATGACTTTAAATTGGAATAGGCCACTTAGGGTCATGAAAGCTGTCTTTTCGTTGTCTTCTTGATGAAGACCCACTTGCCAGTATCCAATCTTCAAGCCCAATTTGGAAAACCAGTGATCTCCAGACAGCATATCGAGTGTATCGTCAGTGCAAAGTAGTGGATAGCAATTTTTCGTTGTCATGTCATTCAACCTCCCGTAGTCTACGCAGAAATGTAACGCACACTCCTTCTTCGCTACCAGCACTACTGGAGAAGACCAACCACTTGACAAAGGCTGAATTATTCTCTCTGTCAGTATGTCCTGTATTAACTGAGACATTTTCTCCTGCTTAGCTAACTGAGGTCTTCTTTGAAGACATTGGCATATCGGTATTGTATCTCCAGTATTGATACAATGTTGTATAAGAGAGGTTGTTCCCAATGACAGCCCTCGAACTTCAAAAGGATTTTTAAATCCATATAAAACCAGTGAGTTCTTTTACCTCACCACTTGAGAGGTCATCAGAAGATCTCTTCAACACTTGCTGAAGTTTCTCCTTTTAATTTTGAAGTGTACGAAGCACTGGGTCTTCGTTGCATCATACCGGCTACCGAGGACACAGACACATGCTACCTAGGTGCGTATTGCTTTGTAAAGTGACAGCCTGCTCCAAAGTATCCGCCACTCTAGTAGGTACATTTCCGGTTTCATCTGGTTTTACTAAACTTCTGTTAATTCATATGCCCAGTGTGCTGACTACCTGGAATTCGAAGAGCATTGGTTGCCTCCTAGTATCTATCTTGGTTCTAGCCAAGATGACTTTTCCTGAGTTTGGAGGTATAGTTATGGCCATGTGATTTGTCACGTCAATTGGTTTTTTGACGTATTTGCTGTGGAGAGCATTACCTCTTCTTTCTCGATTCTCAAGGCATTGTTTTTTAAGTCAGCTATAAAACCACATGCATTCATAATGCCCATACCAAGAATTTTCATCCACAGTGTCTCCAACAAGTACTTGATGTCAATCTCAATTCGACCAAGGCGTAGGTATATCGTCACTTTTCCAAACATCTTTACAGGCCTTCCAGTAGCTGTTCGTAAGCTACAAGAGCACCAGTTTGGCTTGAGATTTTTACCATAGCAGAATGCACAATGGTGACTATGGTACCTGTGTCAACTGTAATCGATGTCAGCATTTCTTGAATGAATCCGGTAACTACCAAACTCCTGCTATTTTTCTGAAGTGTAGAAATTGTGTATTGTCTAGGAGCTTCATTCTTCCAGTTAGTCACCACATGCCCCATTGTACCGACTACTACTCTTTCCCTGCTCCTGAACTCTGGACCAACAATCTCATTGTAGATGTCCAGGTTTTCCACATCTATAACAGTTTGGTCTTCCATCCTTTCTTCCTTTATACTGTGGTTCCTTTATTGGGTTTGTGTTCCTTGTTCTTCCTCTTCATCGTCTATGCCAGTGCGATCTTTTAGTGTGCTCACTTTATGATTTGCTGAATGAGACACTGCTTAGCGGCCTCAAATTGTAACTCATGTACCAGGGTGTCCGAAGAGTTCTGGTGTCTTGCCATTTGTAACACTTGCTGTTTAAGATATTAGCAAGAAATCTAGTATATAATTTATTTTTTCAAAATTAAAGATTAAGCAAATAAAAATTAAAAAGAAAAACAAATAAAAGGTAATTTTGTTACCTACAAAATGATTTGAGGTATTTATTTGTAAGTATTATTTTTGAAGATAGTTAAAAACACTGGGAAAAATAACTGATTTTCAAATTGTAAACACAAAATATGCCAAAACTTTATACACTTAAAAAATTAATGAATTATTTTTAGAAAAATGCATAGTTTTAAAGTTACCTGCAAAAAGTGAATCGGGAATTGTGTAATCATGAAATGGTACGAAAAGTCTTAATCTTGAAATAGACGTATCTCTATTAAATTGTATTTCATAATTTGTGATATGGTCTCCAAGTCACGTTATTGAAATAAAACTTATAGTTTTACCTTATTTCCTTTCCATCTTGCGACTTCGTTATATGTCATACACGTTATATGTTATATATATAGAATTGTATTTGTTTTTTTAAACTGTAGGATATAAAAAAACTGTAGGATATAAAAAATAACATTTTTTGTGCTAAAATGCATATTTGTCGAGATATTCACAAACAACCCTATTTTTGCTTTTTTTTTCATCACAATAAAACCTACCCTGCCCTTAATCCAACTCTCAGGTCTACAGTTTCTTAAAATATAACCTTTGAACAGTGTCTATGCAAAATTCATTCACTAAGGAATTTTTCATTTATATTATGAACTTTGTCCTTTTTTTATATACTAAAATTTTTTAAAAAGCTAAAGTTTTTGTGTTGTAATTTAAATAAATTTTAACAACTGTGACCTGAAACAGTTGGTTTGTATAGTCTCCTTAAAGTTCTTAGTAAACTTTGTAAATAGTTTTCAAAAGGTTTTTTATCTACAGAAAATTTGTGAAAAATCAAGAATGGTTTACTCTAATGCAACTCGTAATGTGTATAGCATAGCATTTACTAATCATTAGAGAATCTCTTCTGTACAACAATAATTAATTAATCTTCAATTATTTAAAACAATCAATTTAAAATTTCATAATTACTTTCATCACTTATTACTCTGAGAAAAAGAAAATGTTATAAGTATTATTAAAGCAATTCCTATTACCTACATACATAGTTTACATAAAATACATTTCACAACACAAACACAATTAATTTCACTATAAATTTATTTAGAATTTTTTTGTCATTATTTTTCTGTTTACCACACCTCATTTCATAAGTTAGCAAGGTCATCACCATAAACTAAAATAATTAAATGTTCATGAACAACACAATATCTACCCTCCATCATCAAATAATAACCTGATCTTATGACTACACCATTTGTTTACAATTACAGACACATTTTTATTATTATAGTTATAAAAATCATCATCATTGCTTTTTTCCATTATATCAATATTACTGATAATACACATATTATTGCATACCATTATTTCAAAATTCCTGTCGACATTGGGTATAAAAATTTCTCCTTTAGTACTTTCTGTCAAAGTCAGGTAAGTTGATAATTCGTCAACTACAGCTGCTACATCCGTTTCAACATAAGGTAAGTACTCACTATAATTATCAACTCTCTCTCTATTCACTCTCCTCTCTCTTAATTCTGTATAATTCCTCCCAACTTCAAACAACTCTATCTTCCTGTCACCATATCTCTCTCTCTCTCTCTCTCTCTCTCTCTCTCTCTCTCTCTCAATATATGCAGGGGACACTAAATCATAAAAACACCTCCTGGTCCTATCAAGAACATCACTAAAACTCAAAGGACAATTATTTGTAGATCTTTCATCTACCAAATATACTCGTGAAGACCTTTCTTCACCCCCAACAACACCACGGGAAAAAATTACCCCCTGCAACCACTCTACCTCTATACTCTCTCTCCACTTTCTCTCTGACTCATCAACATACACTAACATTCCATTATTACATTCTACCTCCTCTAAAACTTCATCACCACCATTTTTAATTATATCATCGTAATTCTCAACACCACTTACCTCATTATATGTCATCTGACCGTCTTTCTTTTCATTTTTGTTTAATTTATCGGTCTCTTTACTACTTTCTACCCCCATTTTAATCTCATAATTATGTCATCTACTTTTTTCTTTTTAAAGTTATTAATTATGTCATCTACTGTTGCATTTTGTTTATCAAACTTCTGACTGACTCCTTCTACTATCCGTTCTTGCATATTCTCATAATGTGCATTCATTTCGTTTATTTGTTTATTAAAATTAAAATTTTGTTTCTTAATTTCCTCTCTCATCAACTTGATCTCATTATTTTGCATCTCAAATTTATCATTCTTTTTAATATCACTAACGTCAAAACGACTGTTCACTTCGTCAAATTTGGCATTTAAGTTATTATTTTGCTCTTTCATAAGGAATTTCATCATATTTATTATGTCACTATTATCGTCTTTTTTGTTCTCATGACGAGTTGAGATGGGTGTTACTTGTATTCTATCTAACTCTACAGATTTAGTGGTACTAAACTCGCCAATTTGACTTATTGGTGTTGAACAAACTCCCATCTCACTCGTAAACATTTTGCCAGTTACGCTGACATCTACTCTTTTATCTGCCATCTCAAAAAAATTTTTTAAATATATTTCTTTTCAAAATATTACCATATATCTAACATATACTTATTATCTAACAAGATATCTGTTTTACTATTATAACATATGGTTATATAATTAAATTACCTTATTCGGTCCACCTTAGTGACACTAGCTTCTTTCGTTCAATGACGTGTTTCGGGATGAAATCCCATCTTTAGATACACAATATCAATTCAAACGTAAATGTATACCACATTTTGTGGTATATTATATTAACCATAAAGTGACTCGGTACGTAAAACATGAACATATGGTTATAAACTAACCTTACTATTTACGTATATTGATTACATACCCATTCTCAACAACCATCCTGTTTCTGTATGCAGTCTATTTTATATAAATTTTATTTATATAATGTTCCGCCGTAAGGGCGCCATTTGTTAAAAACTTACCTTTTAAATTTCTAAATTGTTAACATTTTAAAACTCTGTATTTACTCTGAGCAGTCCAGTCGCCATGTTGTTGCCAACATAATAAATTTTACGTTCGGGTCCCAGGGTTCTTAGACGAGCACAGAAATGGAATGGTTGTATAGAAATAATATACTCTGATTTCATTGAGTAAAACTTGTGTTTTAATTGTCTGAATTTTTAAATATTTTAATAACAAAGCAAAAAAAAAACAAGATGGGGTCTTCCTCCTTTGCCACATCCAAATACAAAATGGCTGCGAAATATTTTCGCTACATCACCCTTACGTATGATACATTTACACCATATCTATTTTATCTCCAAATTACTCTGGTTACCTATTTAAATGAATTTAGAACATTACTGCAGTATAATAATTTAAGTTGTTATGTTGTATGAATCACGTAACGTGAACCAATGCTTCTGATTTTATAGTACCTGTACGCACGCACACATGCAAAGAACACTTAATTGGGTTCAGCTTCAGTTGGGACTGCGAATTCTAGTTGCTTTCTCCCTAAGGTTTTCCAAATGGTCTTTGAAAGTCCTTCCGATAACTATGACATTGTCTAAATAAACAAGGCAAGTTTATCATGTCCATCCTCATGTCTGGTCCTCAGAGGACCATATCCGTCAATCTTTCAAACATTGCTGGTGAATTACAGAGTCCAAATGGCATGACTTTAAATTGGAATAGGCCACTTAGGGTCATGAAAGCTGTCTTTTCGTTGTCTTCTTGATGAAGACCCACTTGCCAGTATCCAATCTTCAAGCCCAATTTGGAAAACCAGTGATCTCCAGACAGCATATCGAGTGTATCGTCAGTGCAAAGTAGTGGATAGCAATTTTTCGTTGTCATGTCATTCAACCTCCCGTAGTCTACGCAGAAATGTAACGCACACTCCTTCTTCGCTACCAGCACTACTGGAGAAGACCAACCACTTGACAAAGGCTGAATTATTCTCTCTGTCAGTATGTCCTGTATTAACTGAGACATTTCCTCCTGCTTAGCTAACTGAGGTCTTCTTTGAAGACATTGGCATATCGGTATTGTATCTCCAGTATTGATACAATGTTGTATAAGAGAGGTTGTTCCCAATGACAGCCCTCGAACTTCAAAAGGATTTTTAAATCCGTATAAAACCAGTGAGTTCTTTTACCTCACCACTTGAGAGGTCATCAGAAGATCTCTTCAACACTTGCTGAAGTTTCTCCTTTTAATTTTGAAGTGTACGAAGCACTGGGTCTTCGTTGCATCATACCGGCTACCGAGGACACAGACACATGCTACCTAGGTGCGTATTGCTTTGTAAAGTGACAGCCTGCTCCAAAGTATCCGCCACTCTAGTAGGTACATTTCCGGTTTCATCTGGTTTTACTAAACTTCTGTTAATTCATATGCCCGGTGTGCTGACTACCTGGAATTCGAAGGGCATTTATTGCCCCCTAGTATCTATCTTGGTTCTAACCAAGATGACTTTTCCTGAGTTTGGAGGTATAGTTATGGCCACGTGATTTGTCACGTCAATTGGTTTTTTGACGTATTTGTTGTGGAGAGCATTACCTCTTCTTTCTCGATTCTCAAGGCATTGTTTTTTAAGTCAGCTATAAAACCACATGCATTCATAATGCCCATACCAAGAATTGCTTCATCCACAGTGTCTCCAACAAGTACTTGATGATCAATCTCAATTCGACCAAGGCGTAGGTATACCGTCACTTTTCCAAACACCTTTACAGGCCTTCCAGTAGCTGTTCGTAAGCTACAAGAGCACCAGTTTGGCTTGAGATTTTTACCACAGCAGAATGCACAATGGTGACTATGGTACCTGTGTCAACTGTAATCGATGTCAGCCTTTCTTGAATGAATCCGGTAACTACCAAACTCCTGCTATTTTTCTGAAGTGTAGAAATTGCGTATTGTCTAGGAGCTTCATTCTTCCAGTTAGTCACCACATGCCCCATTGTACCGACTACTACTCGTTTCCCTGCTCCTGAACTCTGGACCAACAATCTCATTGTAGATGTCCAGGTTTTCCACATCTATAACACTTTGGTCTTCCATCCTTTCTTCCTTTATACTGTGGTTCCTTTATTGGGTCTGTGTTCCTTGTTCTTCCTCTTCATCGTCTATGCCATTGCGATCTTTTAGTGTGGGCACTTTATGATTTGCTGAATGAGACACTGCTTAGCGGCCTCAAATTGTAACTCATGTACCAGGGTGTCCGAAGAATTCTGGTGTCTTGCCATTTGTAACACTTGCTGTTTAAGATATTAGCAAGAAATCTCGTATATAATTTATTTTTTCAAAATTAAAGATTAACCAAATAAAAATTAAAAAGAAAAACAAATAAAAGGTAATTTTGTTACCTACAAAATGATTTGAGGTATTTATTTGTAAGTATTATTTTTGAAGATAGTTAAAAACACTGGGAAAAATAACTTTTTTTCAAATTGTAAACACAAAATATGCCAAAACTTTATACACTTAAAAAAATTAATGAATTATTATTTTTAAAATGCATAGTTTTAAAGTTACCTGCAAAAAGTGAATCGGGAATTGTGTAATCATGAAATGGTACGAAAAGTCTTAATCTTGAAATAGACATATCTCTATTAAATTGTATTTGTTTTTTTAAACTGTAGGATATAAAAAAAAAACTGTAGGATATAAAAAATAACATTTTTGTGTGCTAAAATGCATATTTGTCGAGATATTTACAAACAACCCTATTTTTGCTTTTTTTCATCACAATAAAACCTACCCTGCCCTTAATCCAACTCTCAGGTCTACAGTTTCTTAAAATATAACCTTTGAACAGTGTCTATGCAAATTTTCATTCACTAAGGAATTCTTCATTTATATTATGAACTTTGTTCCTTTTTTATATACTAAAATTTTTTAAAAAGCTGAAGTTTTTGTGTTGTAATTTAAATAAATTTTAACAACTGTGACCTGAAACAGTTGGTTTGTATAGTCTCCTTAAAGTTCTTAGTAAACTTTGTAAATAGTTTTCAAAAGGTTTTTTATCTACAGAAAATTTGTGAAAAATCAAGAATGGTTTAATCTAATGCAACTCGTAATGTGTATAGCATAAATATCTCCAGTGTTAAAATATTAACAAATTAGAGGGCGAGTAGCACAGAGCTTTGAGCCACTAAGGATGCTGGAAGTTTAGCTTTACAAATCATTTTACTGATAAAACTTTGGCTTTAGTCTAAAAATCATGGGAAGCAATTATTTATTTAGTTTTATTTTTTGTATTGGCCATCTAAGGACCACACACGAATTTCAATTCTTTATTCTTTGATATTTTATTTTTTTTTAATTTTATCACATCAAATTTCTTACTGAAATTTTGTATAGTAATGACTTTTGAATATTTTCTAATAAAATTTGTTGTAACAACTCAATGTGTGTTTAGACTTGTATAGTCCAATATTTGTTTGCTTATTGTCAATTTTAAACTAAGAAGTAAAATCAAAAATATAGTTATTTATGTTTGTACCATTACCTTCCTTCTTCATTCTGTGTGTTTTCAATTCCTTCTTCATGATTTTTTGCAAGTATTTTAAAGTACTGACTATTTTTTGCATAGAAATTTTATAGTACTTGCAATTTTACCTTGATGCATAAACATTCTTTGTTTGAGCAGAATATCTTTCGTGTGAGATTTCTTTCAAAAGCATCCTTCACCGTTCCGAGGACACACACACACACACACACACACACACACACACACACACACACACACACACACACACACACACACACACACACACACACACACACACACACACACACACACACACACACACACACACACACACACACACACACACACACACACACACACACACACACACACACACACACACACACACACACACACAGTCATACATAAATAGAATCATGGCATTTATTTTTCAGAGAGCACAGAATAATATATGAAGAGTGGTCATCTGTATCAAGTGCTAAAACTAGATTTATTAGAATAGATCAACCAAAGTGGCAGCAACCCAAGCATGACTCATCCTACATGCCTGCAGTACATAATTTATATTATTTTGTATTTGATTAAATCAAAGTAATTGTAATGATTTTTATAATCTCTTCCTTAATACTTACAGCATTGAAGAACATAGTTTACAATTTTTTAAATAGCCCTATAGTGTCAATTGTCTTAATATATGATAAGGATTTCAAGGTTGGGACTAACATACGAGGCTTATCCAGAAAGTAAGTACCGTTTGGGCATTAAGAAAATGATACAAATTATTTTCAAATTAATTTATTTTTCAAAAATTCTACATACCTTAATCTACGTTTCTACATAGTCACCATGCAAGATGAGACATTTGTTGTATCTTGGCACTAATTTTAATATGCCCGCTTCAAAGAATTCGGCCGCCTGCGACTTCAACCACTGCTGGACGTTTCCCTTTATCTCATCATCACTTTCAAACTTCTGGCCGGCAAGAAATTTCTTCAGATGCAAAAACAAATGGAAATCGCTGGGAGCCAAATCTGGACTGTAAGCAGGATGACAAGGAGGAATTTTTCCCAGCGAAATGAATCAACAAGCGCCGTCGTTACACGTGCAGTATGCGGTCAGGCGTTGTCATGCACAAACACCATTCTGGAAGTTAGTTGTCCACGCCTTTTGTTTTGTATTGCTCGCCGTAACTTTTTGAGTGTTTCACAGTAAACTTCTGCGTTGATTGTTGTGTCTCGTTCCATAAATTCCACTAACAAAATTCCCTGACAGTCCAAAAAACTGTGCACATGATTTTTTTTTGCAGAAAGATGTGGCTTTGCTTTCTTGGCTTTCGGGGAACCAGTATGCCGCAATTGCAGTGACTGTCGTTTAGTTTCTGGTGTCTTGTAAGAAACCCATGTTTCATCACCAGTGACAGTTCTTTTAAAAAAACAATTCCATCCCTTTCATAACGCTGCAAAAATTCCAAGGCTGCTCCATGTGTTTCGTTTTGTGACCGTCCGTTACCATTTTCGGCACTCATCACGAACACAGTTTTTTGTAGTGTAAATGTTCAGTCACAATTTCGTGTAATAAATATCTAGAAATGTTTGAAAAATCCATTGACAAATTAGAAATTGTGAATCGCCTATTGGAACGAACCTTCTCGTCAACACTGCGCAGCAATTCTTCATTGACTAAGGTTGGGCAACCACTACGCTCCTCGTCGTGAACATTTCTCTTCCATCGTTAAACATCCTACCCGCTTTCTTACCATACCTTCACTAATCGCATTCTGTCCATAAACTTCACAAATCTGACAATGAATTTCATAAGAACGAAGATTTCTCGCATTCAAAAACCTAATAACTGTTCTTATTTCACAACTGGCGGGCCGGATCGATTTTTTTAAACATGATTACCAATGTGTAGTAAACGTAAATAGGAACGTAAACAAACAATATAGCTTGGCTACTTTGTCGTCGAATAGAAGGAAGTAACTACGCATGCGTGACCTTCGTACTACAATATGCGTGGGATATATGCGCAGACGGTACTTACTTTCTGGATAAACCTCGTAAATTTGTAATATATATTGATAGTATTACCTGAAAACCTATGTGAGTGTTAATGCTGTTACTGTGTGAATATCATACCTGATGATATACAATTAGTGGTAATGGTTGTTAGGTTGTATTACATTCCACACTGTTCTCAGAATAGGCGATGGCATGTTGTGTCATCTAATAACTATTATTACAGGATGTTTTCTACAACTTTCCCACTGATAAAATGTTATAGACCCAAAACCAGAAACTTTCTCACAGAATGACTTTTTCATGTCACAATGTAAAAATATGTAACATATTGTAATTTCTATAATTTATTTTTATGTGAAGGGGATGCAGCTATAACATTTAAACAGCACTGTTAGCATTCGTCATTTTTCTCTTGAAGTTTTATGAAATTTGAAGATTTTGTCTCAGTCCTAAGAGAGTGGTATCACCACAATAGACTCGAAGTGCATACTGCATATTTGAATGTTCCATATTTTCATCTTGATTTTTCAATTCTATGAACGACCAATATGGCAGATCCAGCATCACACCCTTTACATACAGTTAAGTGGCAATGTTGTCTATATCATTTTGTGCTATCTGGGTACTATTTATTAAGAGCTGCTTTGCAGTAATTACATTTAACTAACATAATGTCAAAATATTGATCTGTGTTTTATAAATTGAAATTATAATAAAGGTGTGTTTCGTTTTTAACAATTATATATACTTTATTTTGTTATAAATATTTTTGAGTAAGTATTTATCAAAGTTTTTTATAAATCCCATGAAGTTTCTGTTGGAAAATATTTCTATACATTGAAAAATATTTGTATATCAATTTTTTATAATTTTTTATTTGATTGACAGTTTTTATAAAATTCTGTAAGAAAAAGGCAAATGCCTTTGATCCTAACAGTCACTCGTAAAACATCTTACTTCACTGCAGTCTAAAATTTATAAAACAATGTACTACAGCACATAGATTGAAGACAGTGCATTGTGTCGTGAGGAAAACAATCCACACATTGACAGTACACAGTTCACCCATCTGTTAAACCATTCTGATGAGCAAGTATGACGTCTGACACAAAAATAACGAGACTGATGGTGTATTTTTTTGTTTTATTTACCTGATATGTACAATTACTGGTGGTCACCTTCAAAGTAGGGCCCCATTGAGTCCACATACTTCTTGCATACGTTCCTGCCACTGCTCAAAACATTTCTGCATATCGCTTTCCATCAGGCTGTGCAGGAGCTCCTCCGTTTTCGCCTGTACCTCTTCCACCATTGAAAAATGGGTCCTGCCGACTTGATTTTGGGGAATAGGAAAAAATCGCATGGTGCTAAATTGGGGGAATATGGAGGATGTTCAAGGACTGTGATGTTTTTACTGGCCAAAAATTGTTTGACTGATAACGCATTGTGGGCAGGCGCATTGTCCTGGTACAAGATTCTTCCACAATTCAGGGCGCTTCTTCCTAATATGTTCACACAATTTTTCCAAATTGTTGGTTAACTGTCTGACCACTGGGTACCCATTCTGCCATAACAATGCCCTGGATATCGAAGAAAACAATAAGAATTGCCTTGAACTTCGAACAACTCATGCATGCTTTTTTGCTCTTGGGGAAGATGGTGTTTTCCAGTACATTGATTGCCGCTTTGTTTCTGGATCGTACGTAAATATCCACGTCTCATCAGCTTTAATAACACTATTTAAAAAACTGGGCTCTCCATCAATCCATTCCAAAAGGTGACAACAAAGTTCCGTTCTCCTTTCCTTCTGTTCATCTGCGAAACTTTCGGCACCATTTTTGCACACACCTTCTTCATGTTCAACTCTTCTGTTAAAATGTGTCAAACACTTTCTCTATTCATATGCAACATTTCAGCAACAGCATGGACACTCAATCTTTGGTCTTTTCGTATTGTGTCTCAAACTTTTACGTTTCCGTCGATTGTTGATCTGCGTGGTCGGCCTGGATGGTCGTCATCTTTCACGGAGTCCCTGCCTTCTAAAAATCTCTTATGCCATTCAAAGACACGTGCACGCGACAAACATTTATCACCATAAGCTTCCAACAACATTTGGTAAGTCTCTGTTGCCGACGTTTTTTAAGTTTCACGAGAAACCTGATGTTAATACGCTGATCACTTTTTGTATCCGACATTTTCTGGCGAGTGTAAAAACACGATTGTATTCAACTGTTCTCTCACTGCGACTGAGTCAACCGAGCGACTTGTAACTTGTCACCACGTAAGAATACAGTTCAAGGTCGAACATAGTGCACGTGCAATACAACTCGATAAGTAGTTCCTTAGTAATGCTAACAGTCTCGTTATTTTTGTGTCAGCCCTCGTATTTTGTTCTCGTGATCATATTTCTCTCTTTCTCTTGCGGGCTACATCAAACAACGAAATACACTGCAATGTTTCACTGAACTACACTGTGGTGTCTCATTTAGTTATATAGTTTGTCAGTTAGTAGTGAGGTTTGCTTAGGTATTGCCAATTTTTCTTGTTTCTCTTACACAATTACATTACAGTAATTACAGTACAATGTCAAAAAAAGGAAGTCTTTGGGTATCAATGGAAAAAGTCACATTGTTAGAATATGTAGGTAATAGAGTGGAAGAAAATCTTGCAAAAATAATAGGAAGTAATTATTTGAACATTTAATTGCCTAAAATTTCAGCCAGCGCAGCATCGACTGCAATAAAGAATCAGGATGCTGTAAGAGGTGGTGGGAAATGGTTAAGAACAATGACATGGAGAAACAGTTCTGTAATGAGCGACAGTGGTGGTAGATAGTAATGTGTTAGTCTCAGGACCACTTGTAAAGGAAGAGGCAGTGGAGTGTGCAAAATATTGGGCCACAAAGTGTTCCAACCAAGTTCAGAATGGTTAGATAAATTTAAGAAATGCCACGACATCAAAGAAAAAGTTTGGGGAAAAGTAGAAGTGTATCTGAAGCAGATTGTAGCAACTGAAAAACTATAATTTTAAGATATGAAACTTGGACTGTTTTTCAAATGTTTACCAACTAAGATGTTACTCTTTAAAGCTGATAAATGCTTTGGAGGTAAACATAGAAAATAACAAATAACTGTTATAGTATGCACCAATATGTCCAGGAAAAAACCAAATTTTGGTATCTGGAAAAAGCAAGCAGCCATGATGTGTTAAGCCTTTATTGGTCAACTAAGAGTGTAATAAAAAATCGTGGATGACAAGAGAATTTTTGACCAATGAGTAATAAACTTTGATAAAAAAGATGAGACAAAAGAAAAAAAACTGTTCTATTGTTGACAGTTGTCCAGCACATCCTATTTCTATAGCAGTAAAAGTATATAATATGAATCTGGTTTTTCCTTCAAATATAATGTCAGAGCTACAACCCGTACACCAAATCATAATAAAAATATCTAACCTTCTTAAAAAAATCAGTATGGAGAACCATACATGACTTTCATGTTCTAAGGTTTATATTAAAAATCATTTACTTGAATTCGGTTCAGTAGTTTCTAAAATATTCCCCACCCTTAAACTATTTTCACTATTTATAGATATTTTTGTTATTATGGGGTAGTCGTTTAGTATAATGTTATTTTCGAGTCACTTTATATATAAAAATTAAGTACTTTATTCTTATCAAGAAAATGAACTACGCAGATAATCATCCGTCCTCCTCAACCAATCCTCACCTTTATGATAATGACACTTTCATAGAGTAATAGTTTTATCATATTATGTAATTACTAAGGTATCTCATCCTTCAAAATTCAATACTTAGTACTTTACTTGATACCAGCAAAGTAATTTTCAGAAAATCCCCCCCAATTTTCAACTACCCTCTCAATTTATACATATCTCATTTACCATTTTACAGTGGATTAATATGACTTTATTTTCGGGGCACTTATTTATCAAAATTAAGTACTTTAGTCTTGTTAAAACAGAAAACAATATAGGTAAACTATCCCTCTCCCTTAACTGAACAACCCTATTTTTCATATTTACACTTTGAGTAATAGTTTCACTATATGTAATTTCTAAGGTATCTTATCCTTCAAAATGAAGTAGTTTATTCGACATCAGAAAGGTCATTTTCAAAAAATTACCCTCTCCCCCTTCAACTACCCTTTTCATTTATAGATATCTCATTTACCATTTTACAGTGGATTATTATGGCCTTTTTTCAAGATATTTTATGTAACAAAATTAAGTACTTTACTCTTGTTAAAACGTAAAGTTCTTGTTAAAACGTAAAACATTGCAGATAAACTACCCTTCGCCGTTAACCAATCTTCACCAAAATCAGTAGGCCTTGAGTCCTCTACAACTCGGGTACATACGGAAGAAATTACTTGATTCTGTTTGAATTTGCAGCAGTTATCGTTCGCCATAGAAAAAATTCTACACACTGGCGCTTTTCAGAAAATGACTTTTCTTCGTCTTTTGAGGGTAGTAGAGTCAGAATCAGCCCTTATCTCGAACACGATTTTTTCGCGATCACCCTTCTTCCATTTCCTTATGGAACATGGAAGTAAAAAATACATTCCCAAGAAACTTATTCTTGTATTGGAAAATAATAAACATACTGACAGTATGATTCATCTCAGACTGTGCCCATCAAACTAGCAAAGATGTGGAGAATTATATAATGGTATCAACAATTAAGAATTGTTTTATAAAAGTTGGGTTCTCTAAAAAACTCGTATGGAAAAGTAAGTGTACTTTCACAAATTGAGGAATGTTGAACCAAATTACTTTCAGCTGGAATAATAAATAGTGATATTGTGCTCAACAAATTTTTATGCTTGGATAAGTTTGTTATTCTGGCAGAGTATCTGAAAGATGATCACATTTTAAGTCTACAAAAAGATCCTTAAGGTCAAGGTGAAGATGATGAAGAAGAAGAAATAGAACTTCGTAAGCCTTCCAAGAAAGAAACAGTGACGACATTTCAAAAGATTCATCAAGGATTTCAGTTCACAGAATACATACTGATAATAAATTTCAGTCTCCCAACAAGTGTGAACATTTTTAACAGTATCAGAATTTGTTCCACAAGATATTTGAAATTACACTTTTATCACAGATCAGTAAAATATTCAGGACAGTATTACTCTTGTGGGTACAGGTAGTGTGTACCTTGTACCATGTGTTAGTACTTTGTAGTGATTAAATGAATGCATGTTGTTTATTTTTTCATTGTTTTTATTTATTTACAGTATTTTTACTATAATACATTATTGTTTTGTTAGTACATAGGCTTATTAATAACAGTTCTTTCAATGAGTTGTACTACTAATAATGTAATAATTAAATAAACCAGATTTATATTTATCAGAAAAAATTGTAATGAGGAACCATCAATTTCAATACATGGAGGTCCACGCAAGAAAAGATAAGTAATTTTATATGTATTTCTGAAGATGACAGTAAACTGTCAAACCATTGTAATAAATAGTAACAAATATATTTTCTTCAAAATATAAAATATATATATTCTTCCTGAGTTATATAGAATACCATGATATGATAACCAATATTAAAATTAGGTAGAACAGACTGAAACATGCAAAATTATATATTTAAAAGACGTCATTGCTTCATTAGTTAGGTAGAATAATTAGGAGTTCATCAATAAAAAAACATTTTATGAATAGTGGAGTTTTCATGGTTTAATTTTTACTAGCACGCAGTGTACCAACCATGGTCCGTTGTAATCGGAGTTATATTTTCCAGCTGTGCAACGGACAGCATTCTTCAGGTGAAATTGATATTTTAGACATTGTAGTTTGTCACATACTTGTAATAGTCATCCTGTGTACTTACCCATATATTTAAAATGTACTTTGAAATATGCGTGCAAATAATATCATGTGTAATGCTATTATTGTAGAATACATATAAATTCTAAGTGTGAGTATTTTTGTTAGATTATTGTACTATTATTTTGTTATTTTCCTATAACCAGTAAAATATTTACTTTATTCTGATTTTGTTGTTTGTTGAGCTTGATCTTCTGTTTTTGTTGTTTGTTTTACACTTTTTGTTTATGTATGTTCATAAATTTATGTTATTAGCTCTGTTACATATTCAAATATTGCATAGCTCATTTTACTTTGATTTAATTAGAATACAAAAAGGTATTGAAGAGGCATATCATAGAACCACAGCCTGTGACATAGCTGTGAATTGGTTGTTTTACATGGTAAAATAGTAAAAGGTACTCCCGAATATAGGATTATATCCTTCTATATTTTTTAAGTAGGTGATGAAATATTTACAGCCATATAGGATAATAAATCCAGATGAGGTGCTACCTTAAAGATCTGAAATTGAAATGCCCATAGAAGGAGTGTGTGGTACAGAATTGTGCTCCTAGCAGCGCCCAGCACAAGCAACCAACGCAAGCAGTGCTTGCCCAAATAAAATCAGGCAAAAGTAAATAAACGATTACATAACCAACATTCTTGTTATCGCCAAAAACTGTTTCACATGCCTTCTTATCTGTCATCCTTTGAAAATTGACGGTGCACTTGTTACCTATCTTCTAGTCAAAATGATATTGATTTCATCAAAATCATTAATATCTTCGCTTATTCTTCTTTGTGCTGTTTTAACAGCTCACTGGCCTTATATTTGTTTCACAAATTCATGTGATATTACTAATGTTTGGTTCAACAAGGGTTACACTGACTTCAACAATTTGAGTAATGCTAGCAACCGTCATAAAAAATCAGACGGTCATGTCAGAGCTTTTTTGACTTTTAAAGAATTCAGTAAAACTCAAATATACATTCAGCTTGATACCCAATGTCAAAGAACCGACTCATCCTTAAACATATCATTGATATTACCTGTTTTTTGGCCAAACAGGAATTAAGTTTTTGGAGGTCATGATGAATCTGAATCATCTAACCGTCGAGGCAACTACAGAGAACTTGTTTCTTTGCCTACTGTTTTCACTGGTCTTTCAAGTTTGAAACAAAATGATTTAATTGATACCATGAAAGACGTCATATTTAATAAAATAAAAAGTGAAATAATTGCAACTGAGTTCATTACAATAATGATAGACGAAATGTGTGACTGCTCAAAAAAGGCTCAGTTAACCATGATATTTAGGTGTGTAGATGAGAGTGATACAGTGCAGGAAAGATTTTTATGTTTCTCAGATGTCAGTGCCGACCGTTCCACTAGGGCACTTTCAGAGCATGTCATTGAAATTGTAGAAAGGTTAGAATTCAGTACAAAAATCATTTGTCAAACATATGACGGGGCTTCAGTTATGTCTGGAGCATTGTCTGGTACTCAACAGCGAGTCAGAGCTCACTTCCATGTGAGATTTCGTGCATTGTTTTTCCCATTCATTAAATCTCATCTTAACCCAGTCAGTAAGATTTATCTCAGAATGTCAATTTTTTTCTGCTCTTTGGGCAGTCTTGTTTCATTTTTGTCTCCCGCTTCTTCCAGAACTCATTTACTTGATGCAATTGTCCATAAAAGGCTTCCATCCACAGCACTCGCTGGAATTTCAATGATAGATTAGTTGAAACTGTGTCATTATAGGTTTCACATCATAAATTGTATCTGGGAAATAGTAGACAATGAAAGGAAATGGGATAATGATGCAATTTTTAAAGTTAAGGGTTTCATTTGTATTTCTTTTACAGAAACTCTATTTCTTTTACAGTTATCCGAAACATTTATTCAAAAGTTGGTCATCTGTTTAATATTCTGCAGACAAAATCACTTGATATTTCTTATCGTCTCTCAGAAATAACTTCCACCAAACAATATTTAAATTACTTGAGATCTTCTTTTTTCGATTATCTCTTACAAGAAACTACTGCTCTTGTGGGCAGCCCACCACCAGTAGGAGACATGCAGACGTAGATCCAGTTTTACGGTTCAGGAGATTGTTTAATGAGATTTTGGACGTTCTGATTGTCATTATTGATTCTAGATTTTCGAACATCTCTCAACTTAAGTTTCTTGAAATTTTGGATGCTAGTGAATATAGTGATTTACTTACTTCTTCCTACAGGCGTCCAGCTTCAACTGTAGCCGATAGCCCGATGTCCATGGTAGATGATAGAAGCGAGAGCCCAGTACTTCTTATTGCTCATGATTTCCTGCCATCCCGACACTTGCATCCTTAAGATATCCCTTGCGGCAATCGGGTAATGACATTTTATAAGTATATGTTCAAGGTTTTCCTCTCCGTCTTCACACAATAAGCATTGTGGCGTATCCGTGAGATTGAATCTAAAGAGATATTCTTGGGCAAACGATATGGCCGGTACGTGCCCTCACAGCAAAAGCAGCTATCGGACGCGCGACTCCCTTGTAGATGTCTTCCTTGGCCGGCACAGGTTGTATTTGGTATAAGTTGCGACCTGTGGTTGCTGATTTCCAACAGTCCTCCCAAGAGCTCCTGAAGTGTCGGTCACCCGAGCTTCTGCACTGCAGCAGGGAGAACTTCTTTAGGTTAGTTGGATACATTGTGCACGCTTCCCTTGTGATCCCATCTGCTATTTCATTTCCGGGGACTCCACAGTGAGATGGAACCCATTGAAGGGTGATCATTTTTCCTTCATTGTGTAGCTGGAGGAATAGTTTCCTTATTTCATTAATACGAAAGAAGTACGCACTCTTGCCAGATTTTGATAGCGCTTCTAATGATGATTTGGAGTCAGTCAAGATACATATGAGCTTTTGCTCAATGGAAAGACAGCAGGTTAATGCCATGTTTATAGCCAATAATTCGGTGTCCATACTGGACTTTGCGTTAGCTGGAATATAGTACCGTTCGCCATTACTCTGGTTGAAATACCCTGCACCTGACTTCCCGCTTTCGTTGTCCACTGATCCATCTGTGAAGATCTTCGTATGATTTTTATACTGCTCGTCAATCATCTCTAGTGTTTCTGCTCTAAGTATATCTGGATGACTCATTTTGCCAACTTTGTGTGGAAGATCCACGATCGCTTTTATTCCCGGCCAGCTACGTGGCGGTTCATCGTACACAGGTGGAATTTGCTCCGGCACATTATGGAATAACGTTGTCGACAGTATGTTCGTTTGATAGTTGAACGAATTTTTAATGCTTATCTGATTGGCACATAAGTTGTATAATGGGTGAGTTATTAGTAATGTATTGACTTTCAAAAGTTTTGTCCACATTTGTCTTCTAATGTACATTTCGATCGGCTCAACACCTAAGTCAATTTGCATAGCAGCTATCGCAGTGGTTTTTGCACAACCCAGGCAAAGACGTAGTGCCGCTGATTGGATCGCCTGAATTTTGTTTATGTGGGTTTTTGCAGCTGAACCCAAAACTTCACAACAGTAGACAGCCTTCGACCTCACGAATGCAAGTAAAACATTTTCAGCGTTGATGTGTCAGCGCCCCAGTTGTGACTGGCTACTGCTTTCAATGCGTTCAATCTTGGGGTACATGGCTTTATTACATATTCCACGTGTGCTGACCACCGAAGTTTTGGATCAAGAACCGTCCCCAACAGTTTTGGGTTTCTGTTATGCTGAAGTATTTCGCCTTGAAGGGTAAGGAGAGGCACATAGTTTACAAGCTTATTACGTCTGGTAAAAATTGCGCATTCAGTTTTCTTGGTTGAAATCTTTAAAGACCATTTTTGACACCACCTGCTTATAACATTGAGGGCTAGCTGAATGGATTCCGTTGCTTTCTCGTGGTTGGTATCCGTCGCCCAAATGGTTTTATCATCCGCAAAAGTAACACTGTGTACATCAGGTGGAAGTTCATTCGAGATATCCTGTAAGGCAATGTTGAAAAGCGACGGACAGATTATTCCGCCGTGTGGTATTCCATTCTCTATTCTGTGGCTCAAAGAATTTGTGTCATTTACTACAGTTTCTATTTGGCGATTTTCAAGAAATTTTACGATGAACTGCAATAATTTTCCCCTAATCCCAATTTTCATACACTGTAGGATGACTGTGGCATGTGGTATTTTGTCGAACGCGGCTTCAAAGTCAATCATGACCGCAACCGTGGACTTCTTGCATTCAAAGCCTTCGTAAACTTTATTTGTGAAGTGTAGTGATTTTAGAAGAGTCTTTCCTACTGAAAGCTTGAACTGTCTGGCTTTGACTTATCTGGGGAAATTTTATGTATCTATACTTAGGACAGAACGGAACGTTATTTATAGCCATTATAATTATCAAAATAAGTCACCAGGGAAACTATTAGAAACTATTGAGCAAAATGACCTTCAAAAAGCTCTCCCTGAGGTGTGTAAGCTTTGTAAGCTTAACCTTAGCTACTTCTGCTAGTGCTGAAAGGTCGTTTTCAACTATGAAACGCCCCAAATAATTTCAGATAAATATAGTGGGGCAGTGCCGTCTGAGTTTGTTAAGTTTCGTGTTAAGCGAAAAAAGAGTTATTGGAAACTGTAAGAATACCTCGAGAAGGGTTTGATTTTATGATGAAGTCATTAAAGAGTTCATAAAGAAAGAAGAACGGATGAAATATATTTTCAATTAATTCAAGTCAATATCTAGTCATATTGAAAAAGCTGTTCTACTGGCCAAAAATGTCTCAGAATATGTCTCTTGGTCCATATTGTGAATTGGGTTTGGGAATTAGTTGGGGTGGACTGAGAATGTCTCTTGGGTTGGGAATTCATTGGGATGGACCGGGAAGAACACACGTGGCATACCTCTCCATGGTGTGTCCTGGGTACTGGCTGTTGAAATTTTAATTTTTTTTTTTAACTAGGAAGTAGAATCGCAACTTGCTAAATGCCACTTTTTTAATGCTCATACTAATTACACTTGGTGAATATTTTTGTCACAGAGATACAAACAAGTGCATACTTGAATATGTAAAAACAATTTTCTAGCATTCGAGTTTTACGTACATGTGCCTATGTTGTGCTTAGAGTCAATGCTTGCCCTACCCATCGGTTCAGAAATCGCCACTGGCTCCTAGGTGCCTCTATGAGTATCAAAAGAACCGGTACAGTGTTTATTGTTCTCAACACTATTTTGTGAGTATATAGTATTTTGCTGTTGCTGACATAATTAACTAGACTGAACAAAGAGTTTGTGTTAAACTTAGGAAGACAACACACCAGATATTGAAACAAAACTTACTTTAGAAAAATTAATAAACATATTTTGGAGAAATAATTTCACTCCAAGATTACAGTTGTATGTCATTACATAGTTTATACATTTATCCTCTCACCTATAAACTCTGAAATCTGGTTTGAAGAGTAAATAAATGGGGCTGAGTATAAGTCGAGACAAGGTATAATTATGATATGTATGGAGAAGGGTCATAGATGCAGTTTCTTGAGACATTTTGGCAAAAATACCACAAATTTATTATGAAGTATACTCACGTATGAATGAAAGAAATGATTGAGTGGAACCTGTTGCCTGACAGATCGTGTGGCACTTTACTTATCAGCACATAGTGTGCCGAACTGGCTTCGGCAACGTATTAGATTATTAGTATTTTAAAAACGAGCGCCGCTGACGTCACGCACTGCCACTCTGTTAAGATTGTTTGTTGCCGGTCGGTTATACACACAAAAGGTTGTGTGGCTACGCAATACTGCTGGCACTGCCGGCCAGCTGTGTGTCTGTACATTCCTGTTTGGAGGTTACTTGGCTGGAGCGAAACGTTGATTCGCTCTCATTTCTGCTTTATCCTCCAAGCTGTTCATCTGGTCTCGGCTGGCGGCGAACTTCTAACCAGGACTTCCGTACCTATCACTATGATAGGCTAGATAAAGCGTGCTCCAGGTGCTCGACCAAGGACGAGATGGGTGTCAGGGGCGAACGAACATCTGTTCCCCCTAATAGCAGAGACGATCTTTAGCCACAATGCCGTCAGTCGAGGACTTTTCGATGCTAAGCTGAACCAAGAACTTTTCCAACGCTAAGCTGCACCAGGGACGGGTGATATGACTGTGACATCACTGATTCTCGCCTATACGAACTAAGTACACCGACTATCCAGGTGGGAAAATTCTGTTTATCTATTTCTCTCTCTCTACGACATGTGAATGCACAGAAGCCGCCAGAAGCTCACTCGTGAAGTTCTGAAAATTAGACTCTAGCACAAACTCTCATGTTCAATTATGTGTGATCATCATGTTATTGCATGTGTGAACATTACCACAGTACACCTAATGAAGTATCTTATAACTGTATAATGTGTAAGAAGTTACACACATACACACACATCCGCAGTTTACTGTAAGATCTAACTTTCATCTAATTAAGACCATTAGGGAGTTAATTATCTCGTGCTATCAAGTCATCTGGTCATGGCAGAGTTTAATAACGTAGCTGGGGGTTGTCTGATGCTGTTGATGAGAAACGATTTTCTTTCACACACATACTTAACGCTTAATGATTAAGCTAAGGGTTCGTTTGGCTGTTTGAGTTTCGGGGCGGTAACTTACATTCTCTGGTGTGAACTATGCTTGTGAATATACTAGCAAATCTATGCTTAGGAGCTGTGATATTCCATTTTACGTTGTTATTTATATTTGTACCTAGCTATACATATTAGGCTTCATTTATTTACTGTAGTGGGAATCGGTTTATGTGGAGGTTAGTGTTGAAATGAGGGATGTTTTGTTATTCATGTCGTATATGTGTTTGTGTGTGTAATTTTACTATATATATACATAGATATATTTTTGGGGAATATGTAACTGATTTAAAACAAGAGTATCATAATAATATATATCAAATAACCATAAATGTGCTCGCTGAGACAACAGGCTAGCCTAATTGATATTATACAACACTGATAGATTAGTATTGCTTAATGAATGAGATTATTACCAACTTTGACTCATACATGATCAGGCAGAAATTTTGCAATTAGTAATATCAATTCATTTACTTGGTGACATTATGGATTAATGGAAATACATAGATATATATAATTCTGCCTTAAATGGTGTGCTCACACAATTATGAACTTGTTATTTATGTAAAATCTTACAGGTCGAATAAAGCACACGCTTGTTGGTTAAAAGAGTTTTTCATTTGCAAGTCCTGTCATTCACCTGGGGGGACATGTCTGTAATTGTATTTGGGCCTTGCACACTTTTGCTTCCTCTAGGTTTCTCTTTACCTAGTTCTAAATATGATGTCTCTCCCCTTTTACAAAAAAAAAACTTAATAAAAATAAAATTAAATAAAATTCAAAAAAAAAAAATTTACAAAACTTAGAAAATAAAAGGGGGGGGGGTTTCAAATGTTAGTTCAGAGCGTGGCTTTTATGATTCTGGATGGATAGTAGGTATGATTTCTGCCTTATTTTCTCTGTTGAACTTGAGAAATTTTAGAATCTGGGGACTTATATTTATTTTCTTAAATGAAACTTAGTGTGGCTACAGACATGTCAGCTGGTGTTAGGACTTGCAAATTACTTCAAATTATTTTTGATTAGAATCCAAGTGTTGTAAGAAAACTTAATGATAGTGTAATAAATTAACAGAATGAACAACCAGAAAAAAGAGCACATTTTATAAAATGAATAGGGGGTTAATGAAGTTTAAAATAATTTAATATGTGTTAGTGTTTAAGTGATTATTTTGTGATGTTGAGTGTGAGATGAATTTTGAAAAGGGGTTATGAGAATGTGATTAATTTGTTTTAATGAATGTGTGCTGATTGGTTGCACTTGCACATACCCTGGAGCTCATACGGAGTCTGGACATGATGAGGGCCGTCGGTACTTGTTGAGTTCGATTATGACTTGTCTTTTGGATTAGACAACGTGTTTGGTAGCATCCCAGTTATATGGTAATTGTTTATTGAGGGCGTTGAGTTGCGGTATCGTATTTTGAGTGCGGTTATGGTCCGACCAAGGGCATGGATGTGATACTTTATATTTTCGATTATATCGAACTTTATGTGTACTTTGTGTGTTGTATTTAGTGAGTTAGTTTGATTGTTTTGTGTTGTGTTCTCTTCTGGGTATTTTGCATGGCTGTTTCTCTGCTTTTATGACACCCATCTCGTCGTATCGCTAGAGTATTCTGGAGCCGCTTGTATGATCAAGTTCTTCCTTATGTGTTGGTGTTAAATTGTTGTCTGTGATGTATGTTGTAAATTGTATAATTCTGGTGGACACTAAGCGAATTTAAGTAGTAAGAGGGGCGTTCCAAATGAAGTAGGAATTCAGATGAATTTGAGTTAGGATTTTTTTTGGGACCTGGTTTTGGAAACGGGAATTTTAACGCCGACTGCACTAAAGACAATAGATGTTAGAAAGAATAAATTGAATATTAAACCGGAATCGATGCAATAGTTTTGAACAGTGATACAAACTGATCCGAAAGATAACCTTTGGCCAACTGATAGCCGCAGCTGTAACACTATTTCAAGCCTTGCTGCCTGCTTATCTGATAGATTGTGTATCGCTATATCCGGCTAAATTCAAAGACCAGTTTATTTGTTTTCTGTCTGATCAGCTGTTCGAGCGATATAAAATATAGGTCAGTTTTTCAATGTGGATTAGTGTTTGGCCCGAACCATGCCGCATTCCGGGTTGATGTCCCCAGGGTTGTTTGGGCGTCGGTTGTATGGCTGAGTGTTGGCTGGCCGCAGAGAAGTTACCCCCCCCTCCTTAGGTAGAGAGATAACTATTATAAAGTGGAGATTGGGAGATTGATGTTCGCGTGCCCTCAATGCGGTCTTCTCGCCCTTGCTAATCGGGTCCGTCCGCCCTAGTGTAGGGATGTGGGCCAGTCGTGTGTCAAGGATTGATAATGCCTTGTTTTGCTGCACACGGCTGGTCGGTCCACGAGCGGGACAGTTGTAGAAATGGTACTCCCATATCAAGGTTGTAGCACCTTGTTAGCCTTCGGGCGTGAATATGTGAGTACCAGGAGAGTTAGGTGGTGGTCACCGGAGATGGTGACGTGTTGGGGGCGGTCCCGAGAGTATGGCATGGGGGAGAGGACTCGCATGGGGGATGGTCGCAGTGAGGTGGAGATTTTCAGTCCTGGGAAAGGAATATTGTGTTAGTGGTCCTGGGTCTCAGTTATTAGATTTGGGAGGCCTTGGTGGTCAGTACTCAGAGCTGGATCCTGCGATTCTTCTCTTTCTCCTGTTCTTTTCTGTCGCTTATATCTGCATGCAGACCAGGGCCCGGCGAGCATGCAGGACTCACACTTACACCTTCTCTTTCAGACACACATTCACTGACTCACACCTCTTCCTTCTGCTTTTCGTTTTCCTGTGTTACTGAACCCACCAAGAGCGGTTTTAGAGTCTGAGATTTTCCAGGTTTCCCGCAGCCGTCGTGCTTGAGGACTTGTTTGTTTTGGGTCAACCATGTTGCCCTTTTGGGGTGAGGGTGTGCCGAACTGGCTTCGGCAACGTATTAGATTATTAGTATTTTAAAAACGAGCGCCGCTGACGTCACGCACTGCCACTCTGTTAAGATTGTTTGTTGCCGGTCGGTTATACACACAAAAGGTTGTGTGGCTACGCAATACTGCTGGCACTGCCGGCCAGCTGTGTGTCTGTACATTCCTGTTTGGAGGTTACTTGGCTGGAGCGAAACGTTGATTCGCTCTCATTTCTGCTTTATCCTCCAAGCTGTTCATCTGGTCTCGGCTGGCGGCGAACTTCTAACCAGGACTTCCGTACCTATCACTATGATAGGCTAGATAAAGCGTGCTCCAGGTGCTCGACCAAGGACGAGATGGGTGTCAGGGGCGAACGAACATCTGTTCCCCCTAATAGCAGAGACGATCTTTAGCCACAATGCCGTCAGTCGAGGACTTTTCGATGCTAAGCTGAACCAAGAACTTTTCCAACGCTAAGCTGCACCAGGGACGGGTGATATGACTGTGACATCACTGATTCTCGCCTATACGAACTAAGTACACCGACTATCCAGGTGGGAAAATTCTGTTTATCTATTTCTCTCTCTCTACGACATGTGAATGCACAGAAGCCGCCAGAAGCTCACTCGTGAAGTTCTGAAAATTAGACTCTAGCACAAACTCTCATGTTCAATTATGTGTGATCATCATGTTATTGCATGTGTGAACATTACCACAGTACACCTAATGAAGTATCTTATAACTGTATAATGTGTAAGAAGTTACACACATACACACACATCCGCAGTTTACTGTAAGATCTAACTTTCATCTAATTAAGACCATTAGGGAGTTAATTATCTCGTGCTATCAAGTCATCTGGTCATGGCAGAGTTTAATAACGTAGCTGGGGGTTGTCTGATGCTGTTGATGAGAAACGATTTTCTTTCACACACATACTTAACGCTTAATGATTAAGCTAAGGGTTCGTTTGGCTGTTTGAGTTTCGGGGCGGTAACTTACATTCTCTGGTGTGAACTATGCTTGTGAATATACTAGCAAATCTATGCTTAGGAGCTGTGATATTCCATTTTACGTTGTTATTTATATTTGTACCTAGCTATACATATTAGGCTTCATTTATTTACTGTAGTGGGAATCGGTTTATGTGGAGGTTAGTGTTGAAATGAGGGATGTTTTGTTATTCATGTCGTATATGTGTTTGTGTGTGTAATTTTACTATATATATACATAGATATATTTTTGGGGAATATGTAACTGATTTAAAACAAGAGTATCATAATAATATATATCAAATAACCATAAATGTGCTCGCTGAGACAACAGGCTAGCCTAATTGATATTATACAACACTGATAGATTAGTATTGCTTAATGAATGAGATTATTACCAACTTTGACTCATACATGATCAGGCAGAAATTTTGCAATTAGTAATATCAATTCATTTACTTGGTGACATTATGGATTAATGGAAATACATAGATATATATAATTCTGCCTTAAATGGTGTGCTCACACAATTATGAACTTGTTATTTATGTAAAATCTTACAGGTCGAATAAAGCACACGCTTGTTGGTTAAAAGAGTTTTTCATTTGCAAGTCCTGTCATTCACCTGGGGGGACATGTCTGTAATTGTATTTGGGCCTTGCACACTTTTGCTTCCTCTAGGTTTCTCTTTACCTAGTTCTAAATATGATGTCTCTCCCCTTTTACAAAAAAAAAAAAAACTTAATAAAAATAAAATTAAATAAAATTCAAAAAAAAAAAAATTTACAAAACTTAGAAAATAAAAGGGGGGTTTCAATAGTGGACAGATGCCCACTTATACATATGTACTCCATAGTCTGGTAGTAACATGAGTATTTCTTTCTAAAAATTCTGTTTTGGAATTTAAATTAAAGATACTTCTTGTGGTAGAGAAAGGTCACAATCAATCCGTGGTGGGTTATTCCTGTAATCCCAGTACTGTACCGTAAAGTATTTGTGTGTGTACCACAGTCGTGAAATGTACATTGAATTGCTCTTATAACTTATAAGTATCACTCAGCTGAATGACAGTGGTAACAATGTTTTGTTTACAAGCTGGAATTTATATTTGTTGACAAAATTATAGAATACAAAAACGTTGTGTACACTGTATATGGGTACTAATGTACACATTCATATTTTATTCTTTGTTGTTTAGTATGCACCATAATTTTAGGCAAAGCAAAGTTAAATAATATCACTGCAATATAAAATTATTGTATAAACAAATATGTCTTTGTGCATGTGCATGGGTACATACATTCCAGTCACAACCTAGTGAATAGTAAATTTATTGTATTGAATATCAATACGACCAACTGTAATAATAATAAAATATGAAAGGTGTATTTTAATATTGTTGTTTTGATAAAATATTGTCCATGAAGGAAATGTTTATCTTTCTCTTTTTATTTTATATTCAAACACTTTATGCTATAGTTTCTTGATATATATAATATATATTTTATAATGACTTTACATTCCTCAAGGAAAAATTACAAATACCTCACAAGGTTCAAAATCAGGAAGGCTGAAGATGGGAACACAAGGCTTCCCAAAACATGTTCCAAATAGGGAGAAAACATCTTGAGGTAAAGTCATTATAAAACATATTTTATTTTATATTATTAAAAACCTATATGACCAACTGAATGTCCAAATTTTTTCCTAATTCTTATCCGATGGAAAATAATGTGTTCCAACAGAAAATTTATTGAAAATTGATACCTGTTCACTGGTCACTCACTGTCTGCGTGCATTTCACACAACTTATAAATCACAGTTTATTTCCACTTGATTGTACTTCATTTTTATTGTCATCACTTTCTTCATTACAGCTTCTCCAACAACTTTTTTTGTATGTTCAATAGCTTTTTGCAGTCTTCAGTATTATTTCTTGGATAACATCATCTCTCTACTTCAGTTGTAAATGAAATGTAACAACTTTATATTTAACTTTCTTCTGATAACTTTACCGTTTATATTCTTATAAACTAAATATTGTTAAACAGATAATGATAAAGTGGCAGCGTGAGCACTTTATGACTTTTGTGGCCATGTAATTCAGTACATATGTTGTGTACTACATTTCCTTTGTGGAACAACAGTAAGCATTTCTGTATTATAAAAAATGGCTTCTAATTACAGCCACTTAAAAAATTCCTGCAGCTACTTCCATGCTACACTATAGATTTACTAGAGTTATGCGATAATAGTCTTAATTGTATAGAATAATGCAGAATATTACTTTCATAACTAAATATAGTTGTGGCTATATGCCACAAAGTTCATTTCACAATGAAAATCACAGAGCTTTATATCTAAATATTAAATGCACATAAAAACAAATTATTGAGTAGTACCTGCATTAACAATCTTATTAAATAAATAATTACCTTATTTTATCCACTAAGTGATCTTCTTTTTCTTTTTAATTACTACATGTTTCAGGGCTTATATCCCCATCTTCAGGTAAAAGCAAATCTACCCTATTATTAGGTAGGGTTTCGTTAAAAATTCACAACGACACAAACACATAACACACTTAAATAAATTAACATTGAACATTAAATCTGTATCGGAACACGCTACAAACGAACCAGTGCACTGGCCGAAGTCCGACTTTCAACTGATCCGTACACGCTATTCACGGTTTGTTTTCATAGCTGTGTCATATAGTTTATTTGATTTGAATGATAACTGTTCATTAAGTACCTGATTTTTATTTCTTCTTAAGGCCTTGTATATTTCAAATTCCTCTAAAGCATCCAGTAGTTTACCCTTTTTACCTATATGTAAAGGTTCCAAATTCTCTTTAAATCCAGTGTATGTATGATTTTCGTTTATTAGATGTTGTGCGTAATGCGATACATTATTATTGGGGAACTTCTTAGGTAAATGTTCTTTAAATCTCTCGGAAAATTTTCTCCCCGTCTGGCCTATATAGATTTTATCGCATTCATTACACCGGATTCTATAAACGCCGGAACAATCCTCTAGTAATGCTTTGGTATTAGGCTTAAGTATATTTGTTAATTTGTTCGTGGTCCTGAATGAGACAATAATCCCTAGCTTTTTTAATTCATTATGTAGTGTATTAGGTAGTATGTTTGTATATCTAGCAGAAACATATTGGGTTTTATCTTTAACTTTGTCCAATCGTTTTAATTTATTAGCGTGTTTATATATTATTTTATCAATGATTTTACTATTGTAACCATTCACTATCGCTATATGTTTTATTATATTAATTTCATCGTTATAGTCTTCTATGTCCATCGGTATATTTGTCAATCTATGTGCCAGTGCGTTAAAAGTTGCCATTTTATGTGTATAAGGATGATTGGAACTAGCATGTATGGCTATATCAGTTGTTGTTGGCTTTCTATATATTTTAAAGTTAAGGAGGTTATTACGTTTATATGTGGTTACGTCCAGGAAATTCAACATATTGTTATGTTCTACTTCCATAGTGAATTTAATATTACTGTTTATGCCGTTCAAAAAAGTAAGCAATCCGTCTATCTGTCTAAGAGTACCACCAAAAATTAAAAATGTGTCGTCTACGTACCGTGTGTATGAGATGATTTTATTGTATAACTTGTTTTGGTCAGATAGTATATACTTGTTCTCATAATGATTCATGTAAATCTCCGCTAAAATTCCACTCACCGGTGAACCCATGGCCAGCCCATTTTCCTGGATAAAAAACTTATTGTCGTGTGTAAAGTAATTCTGTTGCACAACAATTTTCAATAAAAATATAAGTTCATCAATTTGTATCTGTTTTAAGACATTTGTCTTGATTAAAAGTCTCTCGAGAATATTTATCGTCTCTAGCACGGGTATGTTCGTATACAAATTCACTATGTCCATAGATATCAGTTTATGGTTAGGCAGTACTTTAATGTTTTTAACTTTGTTTATAAATCCTATTGTATTTTTTATGCTATGTATGTTGTCCATTACTAAGCTGTTTTTGATGATTATTTGTAGCTTTTTGGCTACATTATAGCTTGGGGCAGTTGTATGATTTATTAAAGGACGTATTGGTATATTAGGTTTGTGTAACTTTGGTAGTCCTCTGAAAGTAGGCGCTTTCGGATTTATATTTTTGATACGTCGTCTAGTTTGAGCATCGAATAAATTAACACATTTATTCACCGCTGAGTTTATGGCTTTTGTATATTTAATGGTGGGGTCATTATTTAGGGTCTTAATATTATTTTCATTTATTAAGTGAAACATGTAGAAACTACATGTTGAAACATGTAGTAATTAAAAAGAAAAAGAAGATCACTTAGTGGATAAAATAAGGTAATTATTTATTTAATCATATACAGTGATCTGGAGACCAACGGTAACTAAACAATCTTATGTTATCTCTTGTATTGTGGCCTCTTGTGCTTGACTTACTAGTTCTTTTGTTGTCCAAGTTTTTGTAACCATGTGGCATGCATGGACCCAGGCTTTATACAGAAAAAAATCTCATTAAAGTCTCTGTTAACAATACCTCTGAAAACGTTACAGTTTCAATAACAAAATTTTAAAAGTTAACATTAAGTAATAACTATTCTTACCATTAAAAAAAACCTGAAAGCATTGAAATTCCAATGCATAATATTTTCTTGTGAGGTGATATTTCTTCTTAGAGTGTCATGCTCAAGTTGAGCGTGGACGTTTTTTGCATATACCTCTAGTATGTAACAAAGAGATGACTATTTTATGAGCAGTTGATTAAGAAGTGAGAGGTACCAAGAATACACCCTTGTTTTTTAGTTCAAATTTCTTGTTTTTTGGATTAAATAATGGAGCCATTATTTTCATCTTTCTTTGTCATTTGTGTTTCTCAGCAGCACAAAGTATGCTTTTTTGTACAAAACCAGTGTAAATACACATTATGTTTCTCAGATTTCTATATACAGATGTGGAACAAATTTATGTTTTTCTGTGTAATACAATTTTAGACTTCAATAAAAAAATGTCTTGTCTAATTTTACCTAACCTAACCTAAGAATTCCAGAAAACCAGCACAGATCCAGAAAAGTTCAATTTCCATGCTACAAAAGCTTTATTTACATAAAAAAATTTCAATCAAGAAGTTTAGTCAGTGTGCAAATCTTTCATACAGTAAAATTTTGCCTTTCAGATATGTAATTAAACATTTTAACATTTCAAAATTAAATTTTCAAATAAAAACTTTTTTGTAAATCACATAAAAACATCATTGTTTTACAAAGTTACAATCAGCTCTTATTTACCACCAGCTTAATAATATTGATACCCTTAAAAGTATTATGTTTAGAATAATTCTAATACAATAATATAATTATTATGTATTATTAATTATAATTATTATATTTAAATCAAAGTCATCACAGTCGTTAATTGTACATTACAGAGTAAGTATTTGTCTTGAATAAATCAAATGGCCTACCCATTGTGGTAACTTGCAACATCAGAACTGGTCATATTGCAACCAAAAGTGTTATGGCCTACACAAATCACCCGTTTTAAATAACAAAATTGTAATATCTTCTATGTTGTGTAATAGAGTTTTCTCTTGTGTAATAGAGTGTAGTATCACTTGGTAAAGGCAAATAATACAGTAAAGATTATGTTTTCAGTTTTTGCTGTGCTGCGTGTGTACTCAGTTTTTAGTTACACAGTTTTTGTAGTTTTTAAGTTAAGGTTATTCCTTAAAAACAAAGATCATAATTAGGTTTAGAGACATCTTTTTAGTGTAAATAATGTTATTTACTCCAAGATTGTGTATATGTTAGATATAATTTTTGTATGGTTCTGTAAAATTAAAACTACCCAAAAAATTAAGAATTAACTTATGCAGACACATTTCATGAAATTCATCATATCATTAACCTGGTCTTCATTGTGCTGCACTTCTGATGCTGGTGTTGTAAGTAGTGATGATATGTAGCATACACTACACAACATCATGGCCAGTTCCACATTGATGATGTGACAAATGTCATAAAAATACATCTGCATAAATAAAAATGTTTCTGCTTATATCAAATTAATGTACTAATGATAATAAAGCTTGTAAACTTTTAGAATATGAAAGATACCATAAAAAAATATTCTCTCTTTTTGAACTGGGAGAGGTGAGAGGTGAGGGAAGACTTTGAGTAATGAGGTCGTATTCATGTAAGTAAAGAAAGACACTGGTCAGGGAACTTCGTAAAGTACATTATGAAATGCAGAACTTTATAAATCCATTAGTAGCCCTAAAAGTTTATATAAATATGAAAACTGCTACTTAATAATAATGTAATATTAAGGTAATCTTTCTTTGTATAGCAGTATTATCCTGTAGATACCAACAGAGACTAGTATGTCTCACAAACAGTAAGTTAATGTTTTGTAATATAATAGCAGTAGGAATAATTGATAGAGTACTGTTACAAATTTGTGATAGTTTTTGAACCAGTTGGCTTTATTATTAGCTGTATTGTTTTCTGATATCTTTCTGTGTTGAGAAATTGAGCAAATAGGCATTGGTCAAATGCTTCAGTACATTTGTCAAACTTCATGTTATCTTAATAAGACTGCTTTACATGTTAACATATAAGTGTGTGTGTGTGTGTGTGTGTGTGTGCGTGCGTGCGTGCGTGCGTGCGTGCGTGCGTGTGTGTGTGTGTGTGTGTGTGTGCTGTTTATAATGTAGTGATGAGTACATTGTTTTACTACACTCAACAGTATTTTAATATCGAGACCAATAATTAACTTTACAGATGATCAAGCTACAATCATGGAAGTTGATCATGAAACAAGACAAGTTTATGTCGAGCAAATGAAGGTTATTACACCACAAGATTTGCAGCTTCTTCATCCATCACCTGAAACTGTTAGTGCTAGGCTAACAGCACCAATTGTTACAACATACATTGACACAGATAAAATTAGTTTTGAAAGGTAATTGCTGTCTCATTTTATATAAATAATTTTTTTAATAATTATTTGATAATTAATTTTTTTTAATCAGGCCCAAATGGTGGCTTTTAAGCATAACAGCGGGTAGAACTAGATAGTGTAATCACTCGTGTTTCTTGCCCGTATTAACAGTAGCAGCTGGGCAGGCGAGGTGGCGCATGTATGAATTAACAGCACCACTTCTGCTGTCGACCAGAACAATAAAGTAAAATATGTAATTGAAAAGTATAGTGAAGATAAGATGTATAGCAGAAACCGCAGAAACCATCATGCAAAATATTGTAAAAAATGTGACTCCCATATAAAAAAACACAATAAAGGAACTTCCTTCAATTTCAGTGTTTCCACAAGCCGGGAAGCTTATTCAATGATACAGATGACATAAATGAATTATGCAGATTCTAAAATCAAACTGATAATGTAATTAAGATATTTGGCATTTGTTTTCTAGTGTAAAATACCCTTAAACAGGCAGCATTTGGAAAAGAAAAATTGTTGGATAAGTGCAGAAGTATTATTTTGAATGATCATCACTTCTTTCACAGCAGTTTAAAAATTAATAATTAATGCACTTTCACTTGTGAAAAAACTTACTTTTTGTTATATCCTCAAACGTACGTTTCAGAGTGGTTTACTCCTTCCTCATTGAGGTATAAATGAGGAATGCGTCAAGGTGTTGGTAATCTGTAACGGTTTTTTGTGATTGGTTGTGTGTGGGGGTGTGTGGAGATGGAAGGGGGGGCGTGGGATTCTGAATTGTATACGTTGTGTATTATTGTGTCGAATAGTGTGTTGGATTTAAATTGTAATTGTTCATTGAGTATGTTGTTTGGTTGTGTTTTGTTGTGTTTGTATATTTCATATTGTTCTGCGGTGTTGAGTTTGCGACTTTTGATGCATTCCGCATTTATACCTCACTGAGGAAGGAGCAAACCGCTCCGAAACGTAGTTTGAGGAGGTAACAAAAAGTAAGTTTTTTCACAAGTGAATGTGCATTAATTATTAATTGTTGAAGTGCAGAAGTATCTGCTTTGAGGAAATTAGGATCAACAGGTAGGGGATAACATAGAAAATGAAAAGTCTTAAAGCTGTTTTTGATTGTTAAATACACATATACATTAGAGATATTTTTGTTGGAAAAAAATCAACTTTCATTAATTCTTTTGTAACCTCTTATTAATTCTTTTTTAGTAAACTTGATTAATTTGTTTACTCTGTAGACTACAGTATTTAAAGTGTACTGTCAAATGCTTGTTATTTTAATGATGATCTTGTTTGTAATATAAGTCTCTTTGTGTAAACAGTACAATTTAATTTCTACTGTTTCACTATTAGAATAATTCAAAACAGTGTTTGTGACAAGTGACAGATTTTTTAAAAACACTGACAAAAAACCTTAATCGTTACTGTTAGGAGAAAATCTCATTCAGTAGAAAAGTATATATTTGAAATATTTCTGTTGCTTATATATAGGTTCCTTAATCTGTGCTCGTTAATCTGAAAGTTGATTTGAAACATTTTCTCTATCCTTGTCTTTGTGCATGCACTTTAATTCAAACAAGATATGGACAGCATGGGTGCAGTAATAAAATAAAAGGACAAAACAAGTATGTAACATATGACGGTTCACTCCACACAGAATAAGTGTAGCTAGTGCAATATTAAGCTATATTAAAGACCAAGAAACTGAACATAGATAAAAAATATCATTGTAAAGAATTTCTTATATCAGTCCAGGTAGCGCAGTGGTCTACTCACTTTCATCATAAGCGGGTGCTGTGGGTTCGAATTCATCCCTGGGTGAATTCTTTTTATAGCGTCCAACCGGATTCTGCCTGACGGATATCTGATGTCATCATCTGGGGCGGTCTAGGCGTAATGGCCTAAGTCAGGACTCTACTGCTGAATTAATGTAGCCTGACCCTAAACCATGTTAAAGGATTACTTTAACTTAACAAAGACTCTTGCCGTTATTAACGAATGAATTGGTTTCATCATTACCAAAGAACATTAACCGATATAGTGATCTAATTAAATACAAGGATGTAAGGAAACCTTAAAATAAATATTTAAAGGCCTAGCTTTCTGAAAACAATGGATATTTTTCTTAGATTGTATTGAAATAACTACATTTTTTATACTCATATTACTTGAATAATTATTAAATTTACATAAAAAATGTTCTTTTCTTAAAGCGTATTCATTCTTTTACAGTGTATTTCATAAAGAACGCAAGACTTAATATTTAAATACAATCATGATTTACCAAAATTTAAAGACATTTTGATTTTTTTTAATAAGTGCACTTACTACAGTAAAATTGTGGAACAGTATGTAAGAGGTCGGTGGTTTAGTGGTTAAAAAAACTTTGCTTGGCTTTTGGTATGATTTCTCTTCATTATTAATTTGATCTAACCAACAAAAAGAATATTATGAAATAAAACTTTGAAATAGAATATTATGAATAATAATAAAATAAGTAAATTTTTTAAAATAATATAATCTTAATCCTATTTTCTATGACTTTTTTAGCATTTTTTATTTTATTTCATTTAGCATTTTTTAATACCATTGTTTTGTATTTACATAAAATTCTATTATTTTTATATAATTTAGTGCTTACATTTTAACTCTCCCCCTCGCCTTTTGTCTTTTCCTCCATTTGTCTTTTCGTTATTCATTGGTTATTAGGAAAATAAGAAGGGATAGGCGTTTTGGGTCCAAGACTATTACACGTATAAAACCAAAGTTTCTGACACATAGGTTCTCATGACAAGTTTTCGCTACTGGAAGATCCCAGTTATTTACTACTTTTTTTCTACTGATGTTATATTCCATAGTTTACCACATCAATCATACTAGTGCATGCATTTGATTTTCAGTTACTGACACTTGACAGTTTCTTTGTTCTGGAATTGTCTCCAGTCTCACAACAATATGAGACAAATGTCTTCGAGACTTCACTGGCCCACACTTTCTCTTTCAACAAGATTTTTGGTGACCTTTCCACATATTTGCATCTGCAAGTTGCCAAAACATTTCACATCTCTGCCTTGAGCTCAGGAATTGTTTGTGGTTTACTGATAGAAACACGAGACTTTAAAACACCAAAGGAAGAAGTCACATAGTGGTCACATGGTGGCCAGATCTGGGCGCCGTTGCTCGAGACAAGATGGGCAGAACAATCTCTCAATAAATCAGCTGTTCAGAGTAACAGAGTGCGTCGTCTTGCTGAAACACGTTTTCCTGATACATAGTGTCTAACTGTAGCCAAAAAGTCTCCGTTATAGTGTGGTAATGTTCGCCAGTTACTGTTACTCAATTTCCGGCCCCATTGTCGAAAAAGTACAGTCCAAACACTCCACCACCCCAAAATTCACACTCAACAGTGGCTCGCTGTAGGTGCAAAAGCTTCTCATAAATCACTTAAGGATTCTCTGAACTCCAAATCCAAAGGCTTTGTTTGTTTCCTGTTTACGCATTCGACTGAAAATTTGTCTCATTGCTAAGATGATCAACAAATCCTCAGGGCACCAGATAGGTTGTTGGCCTGAGTTTTTGCGTTTGTTTAATCTTATAGATATTCAGATTTCTTAATCAGTTTCGTGACTCTTGACTGATTAAACATATTTTGCTGACCGAAAATTCCACTCGTTTGCAAACTGTCTCCGCATAACATTCTCCTGTACTTATAATAACACGTTTTCAGTATAAAATGGTGTTGGTCTCTTGTGTAACTCTCCATGATAGTTAATCTTAATGGAAACAGATGATAAAAGTGGAATTTGCATTGGCGCCAACCAACCTAATAGAGAGACAGTTGCGTGCAATTCAAATCTTGCGTTCTTAATGGGATACCCTATACTTAGGAAAAAAAAAACAGTTATTACTAGAGAGTTATCTTATGCTTACGTTAATACAAGACATGGGTGGTTTTGGTTGTAATACACAAACTGTCAATGAAGCAGACGTTGCTACCAAAAGTAGCCTATACGTTTAAGTAAAGTAAAGTAATACGTTAAGTATCAGTAGATTCATTCAAGCGACTTTCAACACAATCCGAGGCCAAGGAGCGTTCTGAACGAGTTCTGAAGTTTTTAAACTTAATGAAAATGAGGTTTACTACAAAAATAGACACTTAGAAATTAAAACGTATTTTCATTCTTTAATAGCCGTTTTAAAAATCTTGTACACAAAGGTGTCCTTATCAGTAATTTTAACAGACAAGAACAAATTTGAACATAAAACAGGTACACAACTGTCACTAACAGACGCCTTCCTTCATGTACTATACGCAGGCATACGATTATGAGACTGCCGAATACACAGTTTTTATCAGTGAGATGTTCTTTATATACTTTTCTATGCTGAACTGGAAAAAAGGTAATCAGAATTTACCTGTCAAAAGCACATTATCTATCTATCAGGCTTTGTGTGACAATTTTTTAATTGTAGGTTTTCAAATTGTAGATATATTGATCAGTATAATCTTGTATATAAAAGAATGCTTTAATTTAACATTAAATAGTATTTTGCATAAATGTATTTTAACAACACAAATTCAATGTAATTTAATTTGGGTAGCCCCACGCTTTTGGAGCGCCAAATTTATATAACACACAAATTCAATGATGTTAGGTGTAATCGTAATAACAAGAATGCGTAATATATTTTCTAAATCTACATTATTTATTTAGCAACCTCTTTACTTACTTCGGCAATACAAAAATTCATTATTCATCGCTTATGCGATCTAATGTATGTGTCTTCTGGTGAATAATTTATATCTAAACAGGTTATACATAAATCTCATTATCTAATCTTATTTATAACTATTTCTGCTCTTGGCTTACTCATTTAGTGTGGCCATCTTTGCAATTGCTTATCGATTTATTTCAATAATAAATTTACTTTTATTTCAGTTTCTTTAATCTTACTTGGCTTTAATTCTTTTCTACTGCATATGCATTTCTCTTTTACCAATTAAAGACTTTACTAATTATTTTAATTTACTTCAATTTAAAAATCAAACATTGCTCTCTCATAGCATTTACGTTATTCCAATATTAATTTCTGTACATGAGACATTATTCTAAATGAACAATTTAGACTTTACGTTACTATGTACAAACTAAATTCAGTTAGCAACAGTTTTGAATGTCTTTCATTCTAGTTTAAATATTGTCTTTCAATTGTCTGTAATTATTATGGGTTTGTATCACCTCATTGATGTGGCAAATTATCGTTGTGTCCTCGGGTCCTCTTCCATTCTTTGCTCCAGTCCTTCGTGTCTTGGGTCCTCTGGTGCTCTTCCAGGATTCCACTGCTTGCCTTTCTTAGTTGGTGTTGTCTGTGCTCACATCATGGGTTGTAGGTGTGTCCATCGAACCTCTGTTCGGCCTCCCAGTTCGTCAGGTGACGCTTACTGTAGATTTACGATCACGTAGTTGACTGACATAGCCTCCTACAGCAACGGTTGAATATAGAAGAAGAAGCTTTATTAGCGCGACTTGGTATTTATAGCCACATCGTGCAAAAGCTCTTGTCAGAGTTTGTCGACGCGTCCTTTCTCCCACTCTCGTCCGATTCACTATTTTCGCGAATTGCGAAGTCTGTTTTACACTACACGATACTCAATCGATCGCTAATTTTCATATGTCTATTATGTGTAACTTACACTTCTTTATTATAATTATTCAGGGAGTTATTCACTTTTTATTCATTGTAATTTCACTTTACGTCACTTTTAAACGTTTTTTTTTAACCCTTTGTGCATCTTTATAAAATACACACTTTGGTGTCTTTTGTTTTACATTATCGTACATATTTTTCTTATAATTAAAATTATACTTAAAATCTAACATCATTTGAATAGGGGTGGTTACTGTGAATAGGGCTTGTCATGTGTTTTGTTCGACTTGTGGTAAGTCGCATACGGGGTGGGTAAGTATGATTCCCATCATGTTTCTCACAGCTGCAGCATCTGTGATTTGAGAGTAACCAGAAGATCATTAATCAAACAGTTTGGGTTTGACAGAATGGGAAGTAATGAGAAGTATGTGTAAATCTAAATATTGTGTAAAACAGTGAAACCTGCCTTCTACAATGAGACCTAGTTCACATAAACCATGCTAGAGCATAACCTCCAGAAAATGTGGCACTGAGAGACTTTAACTTAAGTATAGGGTTTTTTACTGTAGTCTTGTTTAGTTGTCTGTATCACTGTTATTTTCAACACATGCAATAATAAATGATAATGTTCTTCTGCATAAATTTATTCAATTTTTGTATGCCCTTTCTGAAATTGATAAACATTTTATTCAAACTTAAAGCACTCTAGGAAAACAAAAGATGTATGTTATGGACTATAAATTATTATAAGTTTTATAGTTTGCTATACAATGGTTAAAATTGTCAGTACAAATAAATGAATGAATAAAAAACATAAATATTTAATAAAACAAAATAGTGTGAAGCTAAGTTATAAAATGATTAATTCTAATTGTAATTTTTATCTCTGTGATTATTCAACATAGGTAAGCTGTGATAATAGTAAAAGTTTCATTATTGATCACTGTATTTTGATTGAAGAGGAGGGTATTTCTATTCTCTTATCTTTCACAGTGATAGTCCTGAGACTGATAGTTAATTGAATTTCCCCCTTTTTTTTCAAATAGAGATTTGAAGGGTCCATCACCTTTCAACTGTTTGTCCAGTGTGGTGTGCAGAATTACATCTTAAGTCACACATTACAAGATGTCTGACTGTAGCTTTAAATCACATGTATATTTATATTTATATTTATATTCAGTGTTTTGACCTTTAATCTACCTTTACATTTTCAGTTTCATATTGTTCTTGTTGCACTTATTCTGTGTAGAATGAACCATCATAATTATGAATTTTTACTGTTCTTTATTGTATTGCAACACTTTGATTATTTTAGACATATTTTATTAGTTTTACTAATGAGAATGTTAAACACAGGGAATTTTATCTTTTTATCTTTAGGCTGAGGAGAAAAGTATTATATTGAAAAGTTACAATCCAGGGAAATCATATTTTATTGGGCTGTTAAAAAAGTAGAGTGTCCTCCTTAATGTTTGTCAAGTAATATTTTGTCAAATTTTTACTATACATAAGTATACATTGTCTAGTGTGAGAGGTTCTTAATTTTGAGCTCTGTTTTTATGGTAGCTAAATCCATACATATGATGTATTTCAGAACCTTGTGAATAACAGGGAATCATGTATTTGGAAGATTTAACATTTTCTGTACAGCCTTTCTTACATTTATTATTATTTTTTAACCTTTTCAGAACAAAATACAAGTGAACAGTGGATATGCATAGTGCCTGTCCACCATACTTTCAGTGGTTGCAAATGTACAATACTTGTGCAGAGCACTCAGAATTCATTTCAAAATATTCAAACAACGTACACAAATCTGTATTCAATATTTGTTCAAAAGTACAGTGTGGGGCTCATGTTAACAGAGGTGAATGGGGTAACTGGCTTGGAAACCAAAAATCATCAGATAAGAGAGACTTTAACCTTACACTTCAGTAGTTGCAGAATAAACTAGAAAATCTCAAGAGTTAAGTAGCTTAACATGATAATAAGCTAATCATGGGTAATTTTTAAAAATAAAAATGTATATACAATTTAATAATGAATGTTGTATGTACCTCTACATTAGCTAATTTACATGCAGTTTATGTAGTTAAATATAGGACCAAACACAGTACATATAAATGTTTCTAAAGATGAAACAAGCATTAGACAGGAAATAAATAATACAAACACTTCACTGATATTTTAGTAATATGTATTACTAAAATTCTCCACAAATTACTTTTGCAAACAGTGACTAGATGTGTTACTGTCTATCACAACTCTGTGGGAACCTATTGCTAATCTCTGTAAGTAATCTATTTCTCCTAAGTTGAGACTAGACATCAACAAATATATGTTTTGGTATATGTAATGCTTTCTGTTTGTTAGGTTTCAGGAAAAAATAGTAATGTACAAGGTGTGATAAAAAAAAAAGAGAATTTCTTAATTTCGTTTGCTCCAAGATTTCAATTTACACAATTTTCATTCTTATGTTGTCTTATCATATGACTCTCCATGACGTACATGTCAATTTTTGAGAATATGAGACACTTAGTTTGTGTTTGAAAAGGGAACATTGGAAACACGTGTCAGCACTCTTGGCAACTTTTTGTATTCTCAAAATACCAGAACAAAGAGTTTGCATTCTGTTTTAAAAATAATATCAAGTACAGCGAAGTAGTGCAAATGTTGGAAAAGGCTTTTGGTGAGAATTCTATGTCCAAACCAAATATTTATAAATGGTAAAAACGTTTTCAATAGGGTCGTGAAGACATAGAAAATGACAAGAGAACTGAACATCCTCAACCACCAAAAAAAACATTAAGGATGTCGTACTCGTAATCACCAAATCACTATAATGGAAACTTCTTAGGAAGCTGGTACATTGTACGGGTCATGCAAAGCAATTTTTGTTAATGTTTTGGGTATGAAATAAGTAGCACCCAAAATTGTTAAATTTTCAGCAAAATCAAAATTGCAAATACATTGGTGGCAAATGTTGGCTGAAGTCATTGATAACCCAGGTTTACTCAAATGCATCATAACAGGTGATGAAATGTGGATGTATGGCTATGACATTGAAATAAGGCTCAGTTATCCCAATGGAAGCTTCCTGAAGAGGCAAAACAAAAACAAAAATCACGCCAAGTGAATTCAAGTGTGAAGGTTCTCAATACTGTTTTATTTTATTACAGTTGCGTAGCCTACTACAAGTTCTTACTGTCAGTAAAGAGTAATATCTTGAAGTCTTACATCAGTTGCATGAGGCAATATAAAAAGAAAAGCAAACTATTCTTGGATTGGACCATGTATAGTTACGTTATTTTTGAATTTATAAATACGATATATTATATCTCACAAATGTGGTTATGTATACAAAACTAGGACGCCATCTTTTACTACCTAAGTCATGGGCCAGAAGTTCGTTACGCGAAGTCATAGGAAACGGAAATTGCTTGAAATAACAAAACAGCTGTTCTAATTGTTACCAATGAAATACCCCTTTTTATTCTTTACTTTGTTACATAACATTTTTTAAAACCAACTGTAACCCTTCCAAAAACATAATGTGTAATAATAAATTTGATTAAGTTTAATGATTATATGATTAAATGATTATACAATAATAACATGTATATATTTATATTTATATAGTGGTGCTCAACCCAGCACTTAGAATAATTATGCACGCACACAACCACTCACCCTTTCATTATCATGGTACAAACTTATTTAAATTTTTGAGCTCCTTAAATTTTGATTGAAATTTTGAATAATTTGTTAAATGATTGATTTCTACAATAACATATATTGGGAAAGAAAGGATTCAAAGTATTTAAGGAACGCTCTCACCAATTTCCGTGTTGCTGTGCATCCTCGTTTTGCACGAACTTCGCGCACCGCGAGTTCGGCGAGTTTCCCGGTCACATCTTGGAGTTGGCGCACTGTATTTATACTGTTTCTTAACCACCTACAGTGGTCTAAAAAGTTAAAATTCACTCGTAAGTGAATGGGCGGCCGGCCGGCTCAAATCAGAGCTGCAGATGAAATGACGGCAATTTCTGGTTGAAATCTGCGGAAGTGGGGTGTATTGACGTCACATTCCTTTGTCTAAGTTGTTAACATCGCTGTTTGTAGTTGTCAACACATTCTCCGCCTCTGACGTAACGAAGGCTTGGCTCTGCTTATCTCAATAACTGCACACTGTTTTTGTGATGTGACACCGTTTTTTGTCATGAATTAGTTCAAATCCTGGCAAATACTGTAATATAGTCCACTCACCGTAAATTTTATATAGGGTGTTTGAGGTTGGGTTGGGTATGTCAAAAAATAGGAAAATACAATATTTATGATCTCGTTACCATATTTTATGTAATTATACAATGTACCATGATTGTACCATCACAAAACCCCCTCAATGAAAGATGGTGTGACGAAGCACACAAACTTTCATTGACCCTTTCTTACTTCCTAAAGGGATCAGTCAGGACAAGTCGCCACAACCCCCTTACAATTTTATATAAAAAATAACAATAACTCACCCTTGGTCTGGTGATGAGGACCGTACCTTCATGACCTTACTGGACTTCTCCTGCGAGATCCCAACACCATAAGGCCACTTAGGCTCTTAACGCCCCTGCTCTGACGCGTTGGCCAGCTCAGGACCGCTGTCACACCCCAAACACTGAAACAATTTATAAAAAATATTAATATAGTGGCTTATTGAATCACTCCATCCTCAACTGATCTGGTTCCCCTTAGCTAAGTGCTGGTTTGTGCCAATAAGCACTGGGTTGGCTTAATATATTTTAATATGCTTAATAAAATTATAAGATTATATATTATAATCTTCAAGAATTAAAAAGAATATTATACCAAAATTGAATAAGATATAATTGAAAATATAATAAGAAAATTACACATTATAATCTCCCAAATCTGGAGAAAAACAAATTATAAAAGAATTAATAACTCTATATATTTATTTATTGAATACTCTTAGTGCATGATAAAACAAAAATAAAATTATTATTATTATTATTATTATTATTAACAGTTAATCATCTGGCTGATAAATATTATTAACAGCGCCATTTAAAATTTTTTCTCTTCCCACACATATTATAACATCATGTTAAAAAGTCTTCAAATAAATACATAATACATTAATAATTAACACTGATATATTAATAATACAGTTAATACATTTTAAATACTCAATCATATTTAATCATATCTAATCATATCTAAGATATGCATTAACATTTGTATAATTAAAATTTAAGTTATATTTAAATTAAAATTTACCATTGCAGTTATTAATTAAACATCAAATTTATTTATTTATAATAATAAAATACATTTTAAACTTATTGTTACTATTCATATTACATTATTATTTCATTATTCATAATTCACTTCTTACTTTCTCTATACTCTGAACTTTCTACCTCCTTAACTACCTAACCTTTCACCTTCTATATCTGTTTAGTCTGGATAACTCCTATATTCACTATGCTTCATTATATAATTTTACTCACCTTCTTCTAACTAACCATCAAATTTACCTATCATTGACACCAATATCTCAATTATATACTCCATTACTACTTTCATTTAAATCTTATGGCACCGCTCGTCTTTGCACTGGGTTGGGTGTTCCCTAACTGGCTATATACATCTCTAATATTTTGCCCTTCCAAATAATTCGGCAAACACTCCCTTAAACTACACTATTACCTGCCACAACACTATTGGTTGGCTACTCTTTATCACCTCACCCCCACTACAGAATTCATCAACAACAAATATATGTATGTACCTTTACTTAAACACCTTCTTTACAAATAATCACTAACTACTGTGTCCCTAAATATTTAATAATTCTCTTTGTATTTTCTTAAAATTCTTATCTTTCTAACTCCATTTACATTAATTGTATAACTCACCTGCATTTATCTATACCCAGGCTCTATTCCTAACACTTACCTTACTGTAATCATTTACCATTGTCTTATAAAATTCCTCTCCTACCTACTTATAACAATACCTCTTTTCAAAATTCAAATATAATAATTATTTAAACATTCATTATTATTCATTAGTAATTAATTAAAATATTATTATTAAACATGTTACATATATAGAATATATAATAATACACACTGGGGTACCTGTAATACATAATACACATCAAAATACATGGATATATAAATACAGTTAATACAATAAAATATACACTCCAACTTCATTATTGGGTCATTAATCGAAATCAGTCCATAACAGTCCAATTCAAAACCACTTTTCATATTATTATTTAATGTTCATTTCACAATATAACAGTCTATCCACCATCATTAAACAACAAACGAATCTTAGGTCTATATAAATTCTTATTTAATACATAGATTTTATTATTTGCAACATTATATTTATATTCCTGTATGCAATTGTTATTAATCAAATACTTCCAGTTACTATCAAGTAGAGTTCCGTTTGTCTTAGTATCATATGTCATTAATCGGTTTATACTATAATTATCCCCATAATATTCCACCACAGGTAAGTACCTAATGTCTTTATTCTCATTTCTTGTTATTTTCAATTTATTGTTATTATCAGGTAAGTAGTCATCATTTTCATATACCACATATAACCCTAACCTTTCTAACAGTTGTCTGTAATTTCTTTTTACTTTAAATATTTTTATTACTCTCTTACTCTCACAATATCTCTCTATACTTTCTCTCTTAATACATTTCTCTCCATAACACCAAAATACACTTTCTCTCTCCAAATATACAAGGGTCCCTATCATAAAATCGTTGCACCTCTTAGGTACACAAAAACTAAAAGAAACTTTATTTGTAGAACTATCGTCTATCAGACTACATGAAGACTTGTCTTCACCTCCTAATACAACATTAAAAGAAAATTCTACCACCTGCATTCCTTGTACTAAAATACTTTCTCTCCACTTTCTTTCTGACTTCATAAATTCAAATATTTCACTATCATTCATTATAATTTCATTATCATGTTTATCCTCTTCTACCACCACAATCTTACTACCTGTATTATTTGTATTATCTAGAGTACATTCATTTTTGGAATTATCAGTTTTAAATAGGTTATCCAGTACAGCATTTTGCTGGGTACTACTATCTAGTACTTTCTGACTTTCTAATTTACTTTCTACCACATGTAACTTATCTAATTTTGTAATCAGCTGGTCACATTTCTTAATAAGTTTATTGTGACTCACTTTTATTTCATTCTTTAATTCATTGAATTTAATATTAGAATCGATTTTCTGTTCATCTAGTTTTTTATCAAAACTGTCAAATTTATTTAATAAAAGTTGCATCATTGCATTAGTTTCATTCTGCTTACTATCTAAACTAGTTGAAATGGATGTATTGACTTTCGTTATTTCTACAGATACAGGCGTATGCACCTCGTCAATCTGACTAGTTTGAGGTGTTTGTACATCCATCTCGCCAGTCAAATTTACATTAGTTGTACCTATTTCTAACGTAATATTGTCATTAGTACTCATTTTGGCAATTGTGTAATGCACGCATGCATACAATTGTCTAACCTAATTGTGGGGTTATGTTTACTAGTTATAAAATTTTGTCTGTTACCTCAAGCAATTTTTTCCCGTGTTCTTTCTAGGCGTATCCCATGTAATAATATACATACATAATATTACATAAGGTCCCTGTTCTTACGGGTGACATCTGTACAGTTACGTTATTTTTGAATTTATAAATACGATTATTATATCTCACAAATGTGGTTATGTATACAAAACTAGGACGCCATCTTTTACTACCTAAGTCATGGGCCAGAAGTTCGTTACGCGAAGTCATAGGAAACGGAAATTGCTTGAAATAACAAAACAGCTGTTCTAATTGTTACCAATGAAATACCCCTTTTTATTCTTTACTTTGTTACATAACATTTTTTAAAACCAACTGTAACCCTTCCAAAAACATAATGTGTAATAATAAATTTGATTAAGTTTAATGATTATATGATTAAATGATTATACAATAATAACATGTATATATTTATATTTATATAGTGGTGCTCAACCCAGCACTTAGAATAATTATGCACGCACACAACCACTCACCCTTTCATTATCATGGTACAAACTTATTTAAATTTTTGAGCTCCTTAAATTTTGATTGAAATTTTGAATAATTTGTTAAATGATTGATTTCTACAATAACATATATTGGGAAAGAAAGGATTCAAAGTATTTAAGGAACGCTCTCACCAATTTCCGTGTTGCTGTGCATCCTCGTTTTGCACGAACTTCGCGCACCGCGAGTACGGCGAGTTTCCCGGTCACATCTTGGAGTTGGCGCACTGTATTTATACTGTTTCTTAACCACCTACAGTGGTCTAAAAAGTTAAAATTCACTCGTAAGTGAATGGGCGGCCGGCCGGCTCAAATCAGAGCTGCAGATGAAATGACGGCAATTTCTGGTTGAAATCTGTGGAAGTGGGGTGTATTGACGTCACATTCCTTTGTCTAAGTTGTTAACATCGCTGTTTGTAGTTGTCAACACATTCTCCGCCTCTGACGTAACGAAGGCTTGGCTCTGCTTATCTCAATAACTGCACACTGTTTTTGTGATGTGACACCGTTTTTTGTCATGAATTAGTTCAAATCCTGGCAAATACTGTAATATAGTCCACTCACCGTAAATTTTATATAGGGTGTTTGAGGTTGGGTTGGGTATGTCAAAAAATAGGAAAATACAATATTTATGATCTCGTTACCATATTTTATGTAATTATACAATGTACCATGATTGTACCATCACAACCATGATAATGCACCAGCTCACACTTCACTACTAATTTGCACATGTTTTGAAAAAAAAAAAATAACCATTGTAATAGCACAGCCACTCTTATTCATTATATATGATCCCATGCGACTTTTTCTTGTTCCCAAAAAAGAAGAGCATGATGAAAGGACAACGTTTTGCAACCATAGAGGAGATAAAGTTCGGAGAGATAACTGACTCATCAGAGCATAGTTGATCTGGCTCTATAAGCAAATTCAGTAAAACATGTTGAAGCTGAATTCTTTTAGTACTCATAGTACTCATTTGTAGACACAGTTATTTACAGAATATAAATTACATGATTGTGACTACAAAGTGTCTTTAACACAACTATAATCTTAACTACAGATTGCAATTAACGTTAGTATAGGAATCTTGATTGTATAGTAGTTTTCAGTTTGTTACAAAGGGAACACATAGGTATTTCAAATTTTTTCCTGCCAATATGCTATTGTGAATGCACTTTGTAATGGGGCTAAAAGGGAGGGGTTTTTATTTCATTAAAAAATTTGTAAATTCATTTTCATCTGCATGATCAGCCACATGTTGAGTAGAAGTTGTATCAAACAAAGGAGCAAGGCACAGAACGATAACAATGGAATGTGTCGTGTTGTCCACAACAGTTGAATTCTCAGAACTTTAATACAGTGTAATGCGCACAAACGCACTAACATCTGCGGAGCGCATAACCAACGCCGAGGTGGTAACACAATATGGCCAATTTTATAAAATCTGTTGCAATGCTGCCGGGAGATGACGGAAGTCTTGACGAAATCCCACCTACTTTTGTGACGAAACCAGTGGCAGTGAAATTTCGTTGACGTCCAAGACACACAAATAACACGTGTTGTGTCCGCAACTACTAAGACTTTAGCAGCAAAGGCTGTGAACAACGATGAAATCTGTTAGCAGCCAAGGCAGTGATGTCCGGCCTCATGTAACAGCAGTCGACATACAGCCGCGGCGTCGGCCAGCCGCACGCTGAGACTCGTGGGGCTCCAAGTAAATTATTTAAAACTGTAAAAAGTAATAAACCGGTAACAACAAGTGAACGTATATCAGAATGGAGTTAGTGCAGTGAAGTGAAGAAAATTAAAGCGTAAAAACTAAAACTTTTGCACATACATTCAGTGTTACACAACGATGGATAAGTAACAAACAATCCTAATATTTTTATTATTTCATAAACAGTTTAATAATAGAGAGCTCGAAATAAATGGGGTTTTAAAGAATGAATGAGAGAGTATAGCAAGCTGGGTTAGCCTTAATATTATTAAAATTAAATATTGAAATAGATATAAGATATGAAATAAATGGTTTATGTTACAGTCAGATTTGAGTTAAAGAGGGATAGTCACTAAAATATGGAGTAATAATGTATTTCAGATGAATAACAAATAATAGAAGAAATTAAAGGGTCATGTTTTATATAACCATGTGTTAGTTAGTTATTTCGTCATTACCACTTCCTAATGTTCTGTGCTGAGAGATTCGTCTAACGTTCCGGGTTTCTTCTGAAAATTAGTAGGGGAGGTAGTCAGATTGCAAAATTGTCCCATTTTTTTATTAAGGTAGAGTGTTAAGGTTTCGATGTATAGCCTAAAACATCGTGGCGACTCTGGGCTTCTGATTAAAATTTAAAAAGGTAAGTAAGTGGAAAGATCGCAGGTAAGTTTCTGGCAGTATTTTTATTTTATTTATTTCGATTAAGTTTGTTTCTCAACAACTGGCGACCCTGCCAGGATGTTCGTATAAAAATTATAGGAACTAGACCTGTTTTAAAGCACAGAAAATAGGAATTGGTAATGGCGTATTTGCGTGAATTTATCGTATATAATTACGTAGAAAGGTTATGTTTTGGTAGGAGTATTATGTTTACAATTGTGTAGATGTTTTGATTTTATGTGTGTTGTTATAGATTTTGTAGTAGTTTATATATATATATATATATATATATATATATTAATGTACATTAATACAGTAATGTATTTTTAATGTATAAATACATTTTGAAGTACGAGTATAAATATGGGCGAAGTACTAGAGAATATCGGTTTCGCATGGGACGAGTGGGAAAGCGAATTTAGAGGGGTGGTAGGTGAAATGACAGACGAGGAGTGGGGTAATTTGGATGATAGTTTAACACGAATGGAGGAACAAGAAGAGGGAATATTCGCAGAAATTAAAAAACACAGTGAGGATAAAGGTAAGATAGTTGAAGTAACAGTGGTAGAAAATAAGACAGTGAATAGGCCTGACAATAGTGTAGGGGTGGAAGAAAAAGAGTATACATTAAAGGACATATTTAACTTTATGATGAAACAGTTTGATGAGTTGAACGCAAAGTTGGATAAACAAGATGAAAAGTGGAGACTAAAGACAGACCAATTAGAGGAGAATAAAGAAGCTGAATTAAAAAAGGTAAATGGTGGTAGTAATACAAGTAATTATAATGATGAAATAATGTTAAATAAGAATAATAATGATATAGTTGAAAATGGGGTATCTAAGAATGATACGCTAAGTAATGGTGAAAATAAGAGTAGAAAGTTAGTTGGTGTTAGTAACGGAGTAATGATGAGTATTGATGAGTTGGAGAAAAAATGTAGAGATAATTTAAAGGGTGAACAGGGGGCAAATTTTTATGGGGTTAAATGTGAAACAGAGTTTTCACAAGTTGTGTATGGGGATAAAAGATCCTCACTAGGACATTTGGGTGACGATGGATCGGCAAATGGTCAAACAAGTTTTTTGTGTTTATCTGGTAGGGCCAGATGGTGTTTAAAGAATTTTGTGGTATTGCCCTCTGCATGGAGTGAGAGAGAAAATGTGATATGGTGTTGTGATGAAAGAAAGAGAGAAATAGAGATTTTTGAGGTTAATAGGGGTTATGAAAGGTTGGTGCAGGTGTTAGTGTGATCTTAAGAAACTAATAATCCTATAAATATATATGTATCTATATTTGTATTTAACAATACTACCTTTGTCAACAAACTTTAAATACATAAATAATGTTATCTTTCCCATAATTATAATTTATCAAGTCCCAGTGAGGGCGTCAATTGTGATCTTCCCTTCCTATTAACAATATTATTATTACGTATATTTATTATGATATATATGACCAATACCATAATTCGGTATTACTAGTACTCACCAATATCATTATTTGCCGGGCTCATCTTCTGCTTTTATACACTGCTTTATACCTAAGGGTTCCAGGGTTTCGGGTACAGTAAGATTTCGAAACACAGTGGACGACACAATTGATAACACTGTATTGTTGAGAATAACCATCAAAATTTAATGCTCCAGAATGTATTACAGACACGACCATGCGGTCAAAACAATGACGTCATATAACATGACAAAAACAAAATGGCTGTTATTTTTTATATCTCATTTTACTCTCTATACTTCTTTTGTCTGCTAAATTAATATCAGTGCAAATTGTATTGCTGCAGCTTAAAAACATTAGATTAATTGAATTCGTTAATACACAAACCAATGCCCTCAGCATTTTTGTGGTTATGGCCATAAGTTTACTCGTTCACTCTCACACACATTCATCTTTAACCCAGTACATTCTTTAATTAGTAATTCTGTATTAATGAGCTCATTAAACTATAACAAATGATAAAATGGGACTTCTCTGCTTATCGTTTGGTGTTGTCCATCCGATGCTGTTGTGTGACGCCCATGGTACGGTCCGGTGTTCGCAATAATAACTTACCTGACGTCTTAATGAGTATAGTAAACGAATATAATGATACAAATGACAGGAGAATAACAAAAAATACAGACGGCAAAAAGACTTCTAATGATATTGACCGGTTTTATGATTTGATGATAGTGGAACAACTTGAAGTATTAGAGAATTATTATATTCAAATTAATAAGTTGAGTGTGGACAAGAACGGTTTATATTATAAATATATTAGATTATTATTCGATGATGGAGGCTGAACATAAACTTAATAAATGGACATTCTAAACATTTTAGTTTAGGGTTATGACCCTGCTGAATTAGGAAATGAAGTGTGGTAAAATTGAACAATTAATGATGAAGATTTGTAAATAAATGTTAGTGAAATTAATTGTGTTTGTATTGTAACAAGTATCTAATGTAAACAGTGTATATGTAGTAGAAATTGATTTTAATAATAATTATATTTTATCAGACTAAATAAATAATGAGAATAATTTTGAAGACAGTAATTAATGAATTGTAATTGTTTTGATAATAATTGAAATATGTTGTGTTTTCAATAATTGATTTAATTAAAGTAATTTGAGATGTTTAATTATTTTTTATTGATTTAAAATGTTATATAATTGAATTTTGATGGTGCATTTAAATTATTTTATAAGATTTCAATTTAATAACAATTAATAAATAAATAAATGTTAAATTGTTTAGTTTGTGGAATAACATGATTGTTAAAATAAATGTTAATAATAAATTTGAAATTTTGAGGAACCAAATTGTAGTAAGTGATAAATAATTAGATGATATATAGAAGAGTTAATAAAGATTTCAAATTATAATGTTTATAATTTTCTGTATAAATTATTTAAAAAAGAATTGGTTGTTTAATGTGAAAGTAGCAATGCTAATGATCAAGGTTAATGTCTATTTGTTTATTATGTTCATGTTATGTTATCATACAAGATATATGGGTAATTTTGGGGGGTTGTGTGGTGTTAATAGAAATGATATACTTATGGAATGTAGAATCTGCAACTGTAGAAGGGTTAATTTAGTTATTAGTTTGCTATTGCAGTGGTGGCATGTGCCACTGTAGATAGCGGTAAGTGTTGGGGGTACCAGAGAGTGTTGCCTCCATCGGAGGCCAAACTGGCATAAAATACACGGCACAACTTTTATATAATTTTATATTATATGCTGATTTATTGCCGTGCCGTGTATCATAATGATGACGAGAACATGCCTGAATTTAGAGATGATTTCCCCGCCTTTTCGGGCGATTACTGCCTTACCAGCACTAATCGTGGTTTTGGATGGCGGTCAGCTATGGCCAAAAAGTTGGAAATTTGACCATAGCTGGCTTGAAATTGGTGTATATTTGAAATTAATGGGGGGTGACTTTAGGGGAAATCCCCGGAACTATGGAACAGCGGCTGCCACTCTGTTCATGTGGGAACAGTAAACCAGGTGGTAGACCCGCATTAAGGGCTCGTAAATATAACAATAGATATGATGATATCTAAATATTTAAAATGTAAGGCCGAAGCAAGGACAAGGAGATGTTAAATTCCTCCACCAATGCAGTCCTTGTGGAAGCAAATGGACGCAACAGTCCACCATCAGAAATCAATAGTGTGTGTGGTTAAGGAGGTTACTCAAAGGAGTAACGAATTAAAATTTGGTACTTTAATAATGGCGACTCGCTCCTGAGCTAATTAAATAATTGTATCTTGATTGGAGAAATAGGTGCACTAGATGTTTATTATATTGTGTTTAGTATGTCTTATTGTGTTATTATTTTATTATGTTAAAATATAAGGTTTGTAAACATGTAATGTATTTCACATGATGTAAGGTTTGGAAATGTAGTTAGGGTAAGGTCGTTCACCTTGCTAAGAAAATCAGCTGATCAGCTGTGTAGTATATCATTTACAAATAATTGGAAAAATTTTGCAAATTTTTCAATGTAATTAAATGCTTGAATACAATTCATGTTTGAATATAATGATTTCGATATGTTAGAAGATTTTAATTTAAATGATGGAAATAATGTACGATAGTTAAGAATTTTAAATGGTTTGTAAAAGGTAGAAGTTGGGTGATTATTATTTTGTTAGGACATTTAAGTCAGTCGAGTTAAGCTTAAAGGGGTACGAGAGAGAATAATGTTGTTGTGAATTAATGTAATGTAGAATTTGTGAGGTAATAGTGACACAGTAGCTATGGGGAAAATATGTAGAGTAATGATTGATATATTGAGGTAATAGATAAATGGAGATATTTTTTGTAGACGGAAGTGATGTTTTGGGAGAGTAATTAGTTGATGGGGAATTTTGTAAGGGGGGTGGTATGATAAGGAGTCCGCAGCGAAAGGTGATGGGACAGGAAGGGACCGTTTAGTGCCGGAAAGGGTTGCCTAGGGAGAGTCCAGGGACGAGATAAGGGAATGAGCTTTGGGAGGGGAACACACATCCTGAGTACAAAGGGGTAGAGAGTATTTTTTTATATATAAGGGTAGAATGATGCGAAATGAGTTGAGTAGTAAGTGGGTTTAGAGATTGTTTGATAGATGTTTTTGACAGAGATTGGGTGTCATGTTAGTTAAAGCTGTCAGGGACGTTAGAGTCAGAGGGGATTAAGAGAATATATAAATGCCAAGTTGTAAATCAAGTTATTATGAATAATTAAGTCACCCAAACTAATGGAGATTGAGAATGTTGAAGAAAGTAAATCATAGTCAAAACATAAAATTAATTGAAACAATTGACAAATTTTAATAGAATTTGAGAATAATGTAAAGCTATAAAATGTGTAAATTTGAGTCAATTTAAATGTCAGTTTTATTGTTAATTGTAATAATACTATGTTAATTTTAAAGGTCTTATTTTATTATGTTGTATTGTGTTTAAAGATAAAAAATTGTGAAGATGTTCTATGTACTTTATGATGTAGCTTTATGTATAACATAGGTATGTCAAGGTCGTTGACTTGACCCAGTTTGATCAGCTGTTGGTTGATGTTATAAACTAGACCAGTTTCTGGCAATTGATTGAGGCAATCTGGTTGCTTAATTGAATTAAATTATTTTGATTTTTTCCGAAATTGGTAAAATTAATATTTTGATAAATTTAAAATTTTTTGAAGAAAAAAACAATTTTTTTTTGTTTTTTATGCCTGCCATATAGGTGATGTTTGAATTTCAAGTGTATTATTGTTTATGTGTATTACTAGTGTTTTTATTGAATTGTATTGTTTAGTATATAGGTATAATCAAATGTTAGGATAAATGAGTTCATGTTTGAATTAGATGTTCAATTTATTTGTTTTTCTGATTATTAATAGTAATGAAGAAAATTGATAGATTCAGATAAAAGATTTTTAGTTTTTTGGTTTTGAAGAAAGAAATGGTAATAGGACAGATTGATTTGGAGCTTATATGAATTTGTAACCAAATGTAATGGTTAGAATTTAATTTGTTTACTGTATCGTAAATTGAAAAAAAATTTTAAAAATGTTAAGGAGTTGGTTTATAAGATATTATGAAGAGGTGTATGCGCCCAGTATTTGCCAAAGGCGACCCAGTATGCATGTAAGGGGGAACATATCGGTTGAGGATCTGGCATGGAATAAGGCCAGGGATTTGGAGTTTGGGGTGGCATGTTAGAAGGTTAGGTGCACTGTGGTGCGTGTCTGTTCGATTTTATGGTGTTGGGATCTCGTATAGAGAAGTCCAGTAATCTCGTTCAGGTGCAGCCATGGTCGCCGAGCCAGGGGGGTTGTTTACCCAGGATGTGTAAGAACTAATGGGGGGTTGTTGGCACCATATCCTCACCGGTCCTCTTAGGGGTTTAGCAATGAGATTTCTTCTGTTTCAGCAGAAGATCTCTCATTGGGGGGAGGGGTATTGCAACGGGGCTAAAAGGGAGGGGTTTTTATTTTATTAAAAAATTTGTAAATTCATTTTCATCTGCGTGATCAGCCACATGTTGAGTAGAAGTTGTATCAAACAAAGGAGCAAGGCACAGAACGATAACAATGGAATGTGTCGTGTTGTCCACAACAGTTGAATTCTCAGAACTTTAATACAGTGTAATGCGCACAAACGCACTAACATCTGCGGAGTGCATAACCGACGCCGAGGTGGTAACACAATATGGCCAATTTTATAAAATCTATTTGCAATGCTGCCGGGAGATGACGGAAGTCTTGACGAAATCCCGCCTACTTTTGTGACGAAACCAGTGGCAGTGAAATTTCGTCGACGTCCAAGACACACAAATAACACGTGTTGTGTCCTCAACTACTAAGACTTTAGCAGCAAAGGCTGTGAACAACGATGAAATCTGTTAGCAGCCAAGGCAGTGATGTCCGGCCTCATGTAACAGCAGTCGACATACAGCCGCGGCGTCGGCCAGCCGCACGCTGAGACTCGTGGGGCTCCAAGTAAATTATTTAAAACTGTAAAAAGTAATAAACCGGTAACAACAAGTGAACGTATATCAGAATGGAGTTAGTGCAGTGAAGTGAAGAAAATTAAAGCGTAAAAACTAAAACTTTTGCACATACATTCAGTGTTACACAACGATGGATAAGTAACAAACAATCCTAATATTTTTATCATTTCATAAACAGTTTAATAATAGAGAGCTCAAAATAAATGGGGTTTTAAAGAATGAATGAGAGAGTATAGCAAGCTGGGTTAGCCTTAATATTATTAAAATTAAATATTGAAATAGATATAAGATATGAAATAAATGGTTTATGTTACAGTCAGATTTGAGTTAAAGAGGGATAGTCACTAAAATATGGAGTAATAATTTATTTCAGATGAATAACAAATAATAGAAGAAATTAAAGGGTCATGTTTTATATAACCATGTGTTAGTTAGTTATTTCGTCATTACCACTTCCTAATGTTCTGTGCTGAGAGATTCGTCTAACGTTCCGGGTTTCTTCTGAAAATTAGTAGGGGAGGTAGTCAGATTGCAAAATTGTCCCATTTTTTATTAAGGTAGAGTGTTAAGGTTTCGATGTATAGCCTAAAACATCGTGGCGACTCTGGGCTTCTGATTAAAATTTAAAAAGGTAAGTAAGTGGAAAGATCGCAGGTAAGTTTCTGGCAGTATTTTTATTTAAATTTATTTCGATTAAGTTTGTTTCACAACAACTTTGGTTAAATAAACTCGCACATTTTCTCACATAGCTATAAATATATGTTACTGAACATATTATATACATTACGTACTAACTTTATGAATAAGGTCTTTGTGATCTTAATAAAATAAACAGGAGCAAATATCTGAATCTTTGTAGTTTTGTAGACAAAAATCCTAATTTTCACAGAAGTTTGAAATTTTTAAGCAGTAGTAAATTAGTTAATAAGTATGTAATAGTTATAGAGTATGTAATTAGATCTCATTTTGTTAAGTTTCTTGATTAAGTAGCTATCTGAAACTAATGACTGATACAAATTTTTTGTATTTTTGTAAAAATGGCTTCAATGCATTAAATAAAGTAGAGGTGAGCACAATTGTCAGTTAATAAACATAACTGTTTATACCAAATGCGTTTGTTTAAGACTTGTTTTATCATTTATGTAATAATGGTGTACAGATGTATAAAAATGCCAAAAGTGAATTGTTAATTTTAGTACTTTATAGATACTTAAATAATTAAAGTACTTTAAAAAACTTTATAGTACTTTAAATAATTAAAGTTAATTGTTAATTACTTTATAGAGTATTTTAAATATCACTTAAGTGTTATTATTAGTCAGCGACTACTTGTTACAGGAATAAGACTGGTGTCTGGGGTTGGAGACAAGATAAAACAGAACCAGTATCAGGGCGAATGTGTAAAGTATTTGGTGCCAGTAATGTAGAGTTAGTAACGAAAACTCGCTGTGAACATCTTTCTGAACAGGATAAAGCACGGTGTAGAGGGGCAAAAACTCCATTACAGTCATTCTTAGGAATTGCCGAAACTGAAGAGAAATCTCCTTCACCACATGTAAGTAATGGGTCTCGGATTCTTATACATCTTTTAGCATTAGAGGATATTTGTCAGTGTTGCGTAATAATAACATTTACATAGTGACATTATTGCAATATTTCTATGTAGAGGTAAACCTAACAGACACACTAGTTACGATGATTCCTCCCCAGACAAATCCCCCTGGACAGTTGCTACTTGGATGGTTATGAAATTTTGGCCCTTTAAGACTCCTGACTTAATTTCGCCATCTTTCCCTTCTTACAATTTGTTTTTTTTTTTAGACAAAAAATAATTTTCAGTTATTTTCTCTGTTAGCAGTCTTCATAACAACTTTGTCAAATTTTGTTGCTTCCCTGCTATATACACTTTTTCCTTGAACGAGGCCTTTCGGTTTCGTAACCATTATCAAGTTCTTCCTACAACAACATTAAAATACCTACTTCCCTTATATATATATTGTATTCTTCCCGTATTTACGTCTACCGTCTTACTCTGCAAAATGTGGATAATGTACAATTTGTGTGTAATGAGTGTACGTGTCTTCTCGATCCGTATTTCAAATGCGTGCAACTTCTGTATATTTCGTTCGTTGCGAACGTACGAATAACCAGGTCTTGATGTTCACTAGGGGTGAGAAAGTCCCGGTGGCGCCAAATTGTTTTCTTAAAACAATTAAAATAAAATTCAAAGGCTTATGATCAGCGCAGCTCAGGCGGTTTGAATAATTCAAATATTTCCGCCAGCTAGGCCCACTGTAGCACACAGCAGTTCGATGCGTGGGCTGTGTAAATCGTCAGTCATCTGCTAAAATGTACATAAAATATTGTGCACCTCCTAATGAAATTATAACACAGTGGTTCCACTCAATACTTACACATTTTTTATTAGTGATTATTATTCATTTAATACAAATTATTCTAATACAAATGCTCCGGTTATTTATATGAGACAATTACAGGGTTTGACAATCGATATTTGAATTGATACCAGACGTTTAATGATGGCGTCTGTTGAAAATTGTATACAAGTTATTAATGTCGATTTGTCATAGGTTCTTGAGGTTACGTTCAAAGGATTACAAATATTTTAAAAACAATAAAAATACACGCCTTTACATCAAGTAAACTTAACTAACATATTGTGTAGGTATATTTTGTTTAGCGCAGTGTAGTAAAAGTGTTTACAAGTTATGGATCATTAACAACAGTTTATATTGGTTAGTTTATAAATTGTCAGTGACTTAAATTTCTTTTTAATCTTTGAAAGTAATGAATTTCAGTTCAGTGAGATTTCGACCTTTAGTGAGATAATTAACGTGAGTTTATTTATATATTTCGGGTAATTTAAGAGGTACTTATCACTTCCGTAGTTATGGCGAATTCATACGATCTGTTATTCATGGGTTATACTATAATCTTCTTTAATTTGCTGGGTTCAGGACATCAGGCATCTTTTTCAGTTTAACTGGTAGTAATTTATTTTCTTTTTCCGTTAATTTGGCCTCAACTTCAATAATATGGCTCCAGTCTTTATCTTATGTCTTGGTATACACTTAGTAATAACTTTTTCTGATATTTTCTATGTTTTAATGGACAATTTTGGTCACTCGAAAATTAGCGTCTATCTCCTTAAAGCGTCATACATTCAGTAAAAAATCTAACGGTATTTTTGGCTTGTTACTCCACAGTTTCCATGGTAACGTAATTATTCTACCTGGTCGATCTCAAAATAAACCCATTGTTATCAAACCTTGAATTTTTTGTTTAATTTGAATAAATATTTTATAATGGCTATATTTACTTGGGGATAATTTCAATGGTCGTAATCTTTACATAGATGTTCCTATTTTCTTTCAAAGATTAGTTTGATATCTTACAAGATTGGTCTAAGCCATGTATTAATGTTTTAGTCCAAAATGGATAATACTATGCTAATACATAATTTACTTATTTCTAAGTTTTAATATAATTCTGCCATGTTCCCTTTCGTTACACATAATTACTATATTTTGCCTATTATTTCTTATAAAGGTATTGCTATTATTTTCTTTATAAATTCCTTACTTACTTAAAACATACTAACATATTACTGTAAAACTATTTCTTTTGGTATTTATTGCCTTAAACATTAAGCCAATAACTTCTTTCTTTAAATTAACAAATGAACAAATTTGGTGAGTGTTATATCTACATCATCTCTTTTATAACAGTAATCACCCTGGTGATTTTTATACTGAGATAATATTTTTTCTGTTTTTTACATTCACACTTATTCTGTGTCTTTCAGTCTAATATACTTAACTTAATTGCTCATTTAACATGTGCTTATATTTTGGGTTTGTCACACTTGTTTCACTCTTTTTTCTTAAGATTATATGCTGTTTATTTTATTACACTTATCACTTCACTGTTCAACTTTGTCACTCCCTACCTATCTCTAATTACCCTTATATTTCTCACGATCTCACTATTATTACAAAGTTTTTGTATCTAATGAGTTCATGTCTCTTTTGTTAACTTCAGACTGTCACATATCATTTTATAATATGCAAACAACATGGTATTGTAAATACATCTTTCAAACAAAACATGACTTTGTATATATTGTCATTAAAGTGATAAAAATTGGTCGGAAATGTCATAATTAGTAATACTAACAACAATTTAATAATGTTAAAATATATTGTGTTAATTGAAACATACTACATCTGTAGCAACAGCAATAATATTAGCGAATAAATAAACTCTCCAAAACCTTATACCTTCAAACACATAATGCTGAAATAATATACATACTGCTGAAATAATCTTAGTAAAAGTTCCAAAGTATATAGTAGACTATACAATTTGTTCTCTGATTGAACCACGCACACATTTCTATTCCCTGTCTGTATGAGTGTAATTTTAAACATAACCGCTGACACATCACCTATAGATAAGGATATACATACAATCATATCTACCCATGGTTTTTTATGTATAACAATTGCTGAGATACGGTCATTTACAAGTTACCACTAATAAAAATTTAAACATAACTTATTAACAATAATAAAAAATTATTCTCTTTTAAAACAATCTTGTGAGTTAATTGTTATGGCCATGTAATTTTTTATTTTCTTCTTTTTTCTTCACAGTCTTCTTGTCTCGCTTTACTTTGGTTGATATCTGGCCAATCTCTAGGGTTGGGTCAATGTCAGTTGTCTGTCAGTCTAGTTCGTATTTTCTTGTTTTGTGACCACCTTTGGTTGTATTATTCCTCCTTCACTATTGATTATATTTACTACTTTCATTTTCGTTATCATTTATCTATCAAAATATATTGTTTCTTGGCATTTTTTACATACTTTTTTATATCAAATGTGATCAGGGTTTGGCAATGTTATATAATGCCCTTCCACCAAAATTGATCATTTTATAAAACGTGAATTTGAGTTTGATGAAATTATCAATTGTATCGTATCAAATTTTTTTTTTTTTTTTTTTTCAAATTCTCCTGCTTCTCATTCATTTTTTATAATTAATTCTGTATCCTTTAATTCCATTCTTCTTAGTCTTTTCTTCATTATCTTCTCATATTGCGAACTGGCTTATTGACTTTTTATTATAACTTATTCCCTATAAATCTTATTTTTCATCAAAACTACTCTTATACTGATATCAGGGGAACATCATCCCTGCTCAGTAAAATGATTGCTGGTTCATTCAACAGACAATCTCAATTAATAATTCTTAAATATAGTCAACTCGTGACTCAAAATAACAATAATAATAATCATAATCATAATATTTGTTGGGAATCTTTTACTTTTATACTTCATTATAGCTCAGTTCGAGTCATATATTGTTTCATCTTTCTTTATCGATACTATTTGAAGCATTGTTTTTTATTGATACAATTCACATTTTTATTCATTTTTAATTACTCTTTGTTTCATCTCCTTTCACATTATATCTCTTAGAACGTTTATTTCATTTATATTGTTTTGTGATCATTGGTTTGGGTAATTTTACTTCCCCTCTTTCTAAATAGTTGTGGAAGCTGATCATTTTTTTTTTTTTTTTTTTTTTTTTTAAATATAGTAAGTTATGGCTTCTTACTAGTTAGGAATTTTTTGTAGCTTATTCCTTTACAGTATGTTATGCTTTTTATGCCTCATTTTTTGGCTAAATATTATGGTAATTTAACCTTATTTTGGAGGAATGTTTTGTAACTACACTCCTCTATTGTTAATTTTTATTTAAATTTTGTAGTAAGTTGGTTGCTCTTACTTTATCTGAATGCCTTGTGACTTTTATCTCTCCATTTTTACTTGTTCTAAAATATTATTAAGATATTTGGGTAAGCTTTTATTACATATCTTTTTTGATTTTTTACAATTTTTTATTCATCATAATGGTTTCTCTAATGCTTAGTGTAAGCTTTACTTACGAAGGTTTTGGAATTTTGACATTCTTTAGAGATCTTTTCTTTATGACATTGGCAGACTTGTTTGTTTGTCACGTTATTTTTTTTTTTTCTTTATTTAAAGTATTTTTGTTGGTTTTTTACTTTAAATTGTTTTTTTACAGTTATTGTTGATTGTCATAATATTTCTTAATTGAGGCTTGATTGTATACCCCCTTTATTTTCTTGGTGACGGGGTGAGTGATCTCGTAAGTGTTATTGCCCTTGTCTTTTGTTATAGTGTATGGTCCCACGTATAATAATAGTAACTTTCTAGTGATGCCTTCTATGGAGCTGGGTAATTCTCTGTTTTTTAACAGTACCCTTTCTCCTACCTCGTACTTAATAGTCTTTTTCTGGTTCTTAGCGTATTTATTCTTTTGTTGCTCTACCTTTTCGGCTATTCTGTTATAGAATCTTTTTTTCTCGAATTGATATTCGGTGTTGGTGTGGAATTGGATCATATCGGTTATCTCTCTAGGCGGTGGCCGCTTAAACATCATTGTGTATGGGGTAGCTTCCGTAAAGTCGTGGTAAGCTAAGTTTATAAATTCTTCAGTGGATTTCACATAATTGTGCCATTCTCTTTGTTTATCGTGGCAGTAGGTTCTCAGTATCCAACCCACTTCTCTGAGTACCCTTTCAGCTGGGTTGCTGCTTGGGTGATAAACGGATGTTTTGTAAGTTTTAATATTATGTTCACAGAGCTTATTTTTCCAAAGATTTCCCTTAAATTGGGTTCCATGATCTGTTATAACGGCCGTCGGTCTTCCCACTTCTGGTATAAATTTGGTTAATATAATTTCAATTATTTTCTTTGTTGTTGCACGGTTAATGGAGTACAACTTTGTATACTTGGTGAAGTGGTCAAACATAATGATTATAAATTTGTATCTGCGTCTTCCTCCACTGATAGGAAACGGACCACATATATCAAGGAATACCCTTTCTAATTTCTGACTTGATGTGATAGGTATCATCATCCCTTCCTTTTTTGAATTATTGCATTTTACCTTTTGGCAAATATCACATTTTTGAATGATTTTGTTCACCTTTCGATAAATATTTTTAATGTAAACTTGTTCCTGTAAAGCTTTTATCACTTTTACAGCCCCCATATGGCCGTATCTAATGTGGTAGTCTAGTATCAATTGTTCCTCCACTGTAGATGGTATTACAAGTTTCCATTCTCCGATTGCAGGATTGTTTTTAATAAACAGCAAGTTGTCATGTATTTTATAATATTGTAGAATGGTTTCTTCATCTTTTAACATTCTCTTCCGGATACTCATTATTTTTGGATCCACAGTTTGACATCTTCTTATTTCTTGGGTTATTTTTACTAGATCTACTCTGTTTTTTATAATGTTATACACCTTAACTAATTGTTCTTTCTCCCCCTCGAAAGTTTGTTGCTGGACGTTTATACGGGATAAGATGTCCGCAGCTACGTTTTGCTTCCCTGGGATGTACTCCCAGTTTATGTGATATTCCTGTAGCAACAATATCCATCGAGTTAATCTTCCGTGGCTGAGTTTACACTGCTTAAGGAATGATATGGATCTATGGTCACTTCTCACTGTTATATCGTATCCCAAAATATAAGTCCTAAATTTGTTGCAGGCGAACACGACACTAAGTAGTTCTTTCTCCGTGACGTGATAATTTCGTTCGCATCCATTTAAAATTCTGCTTGCAAAACTAATAACCATATGCTGTCCCTTCTCATCTTCTTGGTATAATACCGCACCTACACTGACATCACTCGCATCACAGTTCATGAAGAATGGCTTTTTGAAGTCTGGATGATGTAAGATCACGGTGTTCAAGAACTTTTCTTTTATTTGGTTAAATACTTCATCTTGTTCGGACCCCCAAGTCCACTTGTCCTTGACTGATAATTGTTTTTTGAATTTTGCTGTTAGTTTGGAATAATTATCTTTAAACTTACGGTAATAGTTGCATATTCCCAGGAAGGATTGAAGTTGTTTTTTGGCGTGGGGAATCGTTGTATCGCCTCAACTTTTTCTGACGAAGGAGATATGCCTTCCTCTGCTAAATTGAATCCTAGAAATTGTATTTTTCGGGCTATAAACTTTGACTTGTCCAGCTTAAGGGTTACGTGATTATCTGATAATCTTTTTAGTACGGTTTCCACTCTGGCACAGTGCTCTTGCCAATTTGATGATGTTATTAACAGATCATCTACGTACACGGTGGTAAAATTCAGTACATCTTGTCCCAGTATTTGGTCCATACATTTAACAAATACTGCGACCGAATTTATCAGTCCAAATGGCAGTCTTTTGAACTGATAGTTCCTCCCATCGAACAGGAATGCTAAGTATTGTCTACTGTTCGGATGTAGCTCCACCTGCCAGTAGCCACATACCGTATCCCAAGAGCTAATGTATTTTATACCGTGGAACTTCTTAAGGATTTCTTCTATTTCACCCAGTGATGTTCTATCGTTCACTATCATTTTATTAATTTCTCTGGCGTCGAGGCAGATTCTCACCTTTCCGTCCTTTTTTGGTATCGCCACTATTGGACTTGTATACGGTGATTGACTTAATTCAATGATATCGTCTTCCATCATTTGATTGATTTCTGCCCTCACTGCATTTCTTTGTGAGTAAGCAATGGGGTAAGATTTTTTCTTGAAGTCAACGGGTTCTTTAAATCGTATTCGGCATTGATAATTCTTTACTTTGCCTGGAGCGTCAGAAAAAATGTGTTTATATTTGTTGTATATACTTATAAGTTCCTCTGACTGTTGCACACTAATCTGTGGATCTTGTTCTTCTCGTTGGAAGTTTCTGATCTCATCCAGCTTGCTTGACCATAATTCTTCATTCTTCCAATCTGTCAATATTCTTTCAGGTGATTGTCGGCAATAATTGCTTTGGATCATGTTATAGTGGTTTGTTATCAATGGTAAGTTGCCACCATTCACTATATCGGCTGACCATATTCCTTGTTCTGTGGTTAGTGACACTTCTCCCTGCCGCAGGTTAATTATGGCAGAGTGTTGTCTGAGTACATCACATCCAACAAGTAATGAGAAAGGTAGGCCGCTGGCAACAAGAAATGGCATAGTTACTATTATACCTTTGCTATTAAGTTCCAAGGATACTTGTTTCCGGACGGTTTTGTTTTGTCGGCCGGTAGCACCAATGATAGTTATATTGTTTATGGGCAGGGTTGATATGGGTACACTACTTCCCTGCTGTAGTCTATTTAATTCTATTTGGTCGATCAGGGAGACATTAGACCCTGTATCGATCATTATGGTTGATAGAATTCCATTTATTTGGGCACTCACATACACTATTTCATTGTTTCTAATGGGCATCATGTTATTATTTTCTTCGATCAAATCGTCCCTTATATTTTTCAAATAATTAGTACATATTATTGTGATCTTCTTGTCATGTGTTGTCTTATATTCACCCAGAGATTGGTCCAGTGATGGGCTGTCCGCAGTTTTCACTGGCCTTAAGCGTTTAAATGAGGGTTGACCTCGTTGCCCCCAACATCAGTAGTGTTTGATGGTTGGTTAGCGTTCGGCTCCTGTTGATTATTCCGGTTATCCACGCTGTGCCTGTGATCTTCTTCGAATGGGTGACTTCTCGTATCGGGTACCTGGTTATAGTACGTTTGCCGATAGTTAGATGAGGGATAGTTTCTTCTTGGGCTCCTTTGTCTTTGCCCCCTTATGTAATTTACCTGTGGCCGGTATCCTGGATTATTGTTCTGATTACTGTTGTTTCCGGGGCGATAATTGTTGTAGTAACTATTCGACGGGAAATTACCCCTGTGGTTGTTCCTGAAGTTGTTATTATTATGGTTTCCACTTCTGTTAAAATTTCTGGGCGCGTTATTGCCCCGTGTGTTCCCTTGGTAATTGTTAGGGTTATTTATCGGTGGTTTATTATCTCCCTGTTGGTTCTGTGACAATTGTCCCTCATTGGTTCTATTATTTCTGAAACTGTACCCTCTATTTTTCCTGTACTGCCACTCATGTTCATGGCTTTCTAGTAAGCTGGCCATATCTTGGATGGTCTTTACCTGGCTGTACATCCGTGCCTTTTGGATGGCGTCGTCGTAGTGGTAAGATAATTGTATTACCAGACACTCTTCAGGTATACGTGGCTCCAAATTCCTGGCCATGCAGATTTTTCCCAAGAAGTAGGAGGTAAGGGATTGTCCATTCTGGTTTTCATACCTTCCATTGCTCAGGTTATTGCGGACCATATTCTGAGTTGACTCAGACCAGTATTTAGCCTTGAACTGAGTCTTAAAGTCTTGAAGGTTTTGGATGTCTGGTCGAGTGGCAGTCCACCAGTTGTCGTATGTCTCCTTGAACATTTCGTCCAACATCCCTCTTATTGTAGTCCATCGAGTCTCTCGATTCTTGATGATTAACTCTTCTACCCTCTTCAAGAATTCAATAGGGTTTCCTTTGTAATTACGGAAATTGATGGTATCTCTGTTGTCTGTGTTCATGACATGATTATTATTACATGGTCGGTCACGCCAGGCATCCACTTCTTCCCGTAATGACTCTTCTATTCTGCGCATTTCGTCAATCCTCTGTTGGTTTTTGTCTACTTTGCTATCTACTTTATTTAAGTTACTGTAAACTCCTTCCATTCGTTCTCCCAAGTCTGTTCGTACAGCTGCTACCTCTTTCTGGTTTTCTTCCCGGACTTGGTGTATGTCCTGGTCTATCTGGGTATATCTTCTGACTGCTTCTTCATGACCTTCCTCAATTCTTCTCTTATTTTCTCCTTCGAGACGGTTCATTTTATCGAGTACTTCCTTGCGGACTCCAGAAACATTTTCGTTGGTATTCTCTAGCTTCTCCAACGTTTCCTCTAATTTGTCATTGATTTCCGTAATCTGCTGTTTTGCTTCTTCTCGGTACTCCATTAATTGGTGTGCCATCTGCAGCTTCATTTCTTCTTTATTTTTCTCGTGGTCCTTCTTCAGCTGTTCCTTCAATTCTTCCTTTAATTCTTCGTTTCTTTGTTGAATTTCCTCCAGCAATCGTTGTTGTAGTGTTTCATTATTTTGGTTGACTGTTTTCCTCAATTCTTCCTTAGTACTCACTATTTTTTCATTGATCTGTTTCAAATTATCACTGGTTTCTTTCTTCATCTCCTTCAAGCTCTCCTCATTCGTGTCGAATTTATTGTTCATCTCCTTCAAGCTCTCCTCATTCTTGTCGAATTTATTGTTCATCTCCTTCAAATTATTGTTCATCATTTCCATTAATTTTAGTATGTTCGGGTCTCCTCTAAATTCTCCCTTGTCGCCCGCCTGTAATTCCATTTCTTCGTCTTGGCTTGGTTCTGTTGTGGTTATTATTGTCTCCACTTCTTCAATCGGTGTTCCTTCCTCTTCTTCCCCTCTGTTTCCTTCCATCTCCTTCTCCTTTGCCAATTTTTTCGATACTCCTCTGGTGTGCATTTTGTAATCTTTCGTAATCGCCGCTAGAATTTATAGGGTTTAATTGTATAATTTCTTTATTATTCTAGCTCCACTAGTTGGCGCGCCAATTTGTATTCTTCCCGTATTTACGTCTACCGTCTTACTCTGCAAAATGTGGATAATGTACAATTTGTGTGTAATGAGTGTACGTGTCTTCTCGATCCGTATTTCAAATGCGTGCAACTTCTGTATATTTCGTTCGTTGCGAACGTACGAATAACCAGGTCTTGATGTTCACTAGGGGTGAGAAAGTCCCGGTGGCGCCAAATTGTTTTCTTAAAACAATTAAAATAAAATTCAAAGGCTTATGATCAGCGCAGCTCAGGCGGTTTGAATAATTCAAATATTTCCGCCAGCTAGGCCCACTGTAGCACACAGCAGTTCGATGCGTGGGCTGTGTAAATCGTCAGTCATCTGCTAAAATGTACATAAAATATTGTGCACCTCCTAATGAAATTATAACACAGTGGTTCCACTCAATACTTACACATTTTTTATTAGTGATTATTATTCATTTAATACAAATTATTCTAATACAAATGCTCCGGTTATTTATATGAGACAATTACAGGGTTTGACAATCGATATTTGAATTGATACCAGACGTTTAATGATGGCGTCTGTTGAAAATTGTATACAAGTTATTAATGTCGATTTGTCATAGGTTCTTGAGGTTACGTTCAAAGGATTACAAATATTTTAAAAACAATAAAAATACACGCCTTTACATCAAGTAAACTTAACTAACATATTGTGTAGGTATATTTTGTTTAGCGCAGTGTAGTAAAAGTGTTTACAAGTTATGGATCATTAACAACAGTTTATATTGGTTAGTTTATAAATTGTCAGTGACTTAAATTTCTTTTTAATCTTTGAAAGTAATGAATTTCAGTTCAGTGAGATTTCGACCTTTAGTGAGATAATTAACGTGAGTTTATTTATATATTTCGGGTAATTTAAGAGGTACTTATCACTTCCGTAGTTATGGCGAATTCATACGATCTGTTATTCATGGGTTATACTATAATCTTCTTTAATTTGCTGGGTTCAGGACATCAGGCATCTTTTTCAGTTTAACTGGTAGTAATTTATTTTCTTTTTCCGTTAATTTGGCCTCAACTTCAATAATATGGCTCCAGTCTTTATCTTATGTCTTGGTATACACTTAGTAATAACTTTTTCTGATATTTTCTATGTTTTAATGGACAATTTTGGTCACTCGAAAATTAGCGTCTATCTCCTTAAAGCGTCATACATTCAGTAAAAAATCTAACGGTATTTTTGGCTTGTTACTCCACAGTTTCCATGGTAACGTAATTATTCTACCTGGTCGATCTCAAAATAAACCCATTGTTATCAAACCTTGAATTTTTTGTTTAATTTGAATAAATATTTTATAATGGCTATATTTACTTGGGGATAATTTCAATGGTCGTAATCTTTACATAGATGTTCCTATTTTCTTTCAAAGATTAGTTTGATATCTTACAAGATTGGTCTAAGCCATGTATTAATGTTTTAGTCCAAAATGGATAATACTATGCTAATACATAATTTACTTATTTCTAAGTTTTAATATAATTCTGCCATGTTCCCTTTCGTTACACATAATTACTATATTTTGCCTATTATTTCTTATAAAGGTATTGCTATTATTTTCTTTATAAATTCCTTACTTACTTAAAACATACTAACATATTACTGTAAAACTATTTCTTTTGGTATTTATTGCCTTAAACATTAAGCCAATAACTTCTTTCTTTAAATTAACAAATGAACAAATTTGGTGAGTGTTATATCTACATCATCTCTTTTATAACAGTAATCACCCTGGTGATTTTTATACTGAGATAATATTTTTTCTGTTTTTTACATTCACACTTATTCTGTGTCTTTCAGTCTAATATACTTAACTTAATTGCTCATTTAACATGTGCTTATATTTTGGGTTTGTCACACTTGTTTCACTCTTTTTTCTTAAGATTATATGCTGTTTATTTTATTACACTTATCACTTCACTGTTCAACTTTGTCACTCCCTACCTATCTCTAATTACCCTTATATTTCTCACGATCTCACTATTATTACAAAGTTTTTGTATCTAATGAGTTCATGTCTCTTTTGTTAACTTCAGACTGTCACATATCATTTTATAATATGCAAACAACATGGTATTGTAAATACATCTTTCAAACAAAACATAACTTTGTATATATTGTCATTAAAGTGATAAAAATTGGTCGGAAATGTCATAATTAGTAATACTAACAACAATTTAATAATGTTAAAATATATTGTGTTAATTGAAACATACTACATCTGTAGCAACAGCAATAATATTAGCGAATAAATAAACTCTCCAAAACCTTATACCTTCAAACACATAATGCTGAAATAATATACATACTGCTGAAATAATCTTAGTAAAAGTTCCAAAGTATATAGTAGACTATACAATTTGTTCTCTGATTGAACCACGCACACATTTCTATTCCCTGTCTGTATGAGTGTAATTTTAAACATAACCGCTGACACATCACCTATAGATAAGGATATACATACAATCATATCTACCCATGGTTTTTTATGTATAACAATTGCTGAGATACGGTCATTTACAAGTTACCACTAATAAAAATTTAAACATAACTTATTAACAATAATAAAAAATTATTCTCTTTTAAAACAATCTTGTGAGTTAATTGTTATGGCCATGTAATTTTTTATTTTCTTCTTTTTTCTTCACAGTCTTCTTGTCTCGCTTTACTTTGGTTGATATCTGGCCAATCTCTGGGGTTGGGTCAATGTCAGTTGTCTGTCAGTCTAGTTCGTATTTTCTTGTTTTGTGACCACCTTTGGTTGTATTCTTCCTCCTTCGCTATTGATTATATTTACTACTTTCATTCTCGTTATCATTTATCTATCAAAATATATTGTTTCTTGGCATTTTTTACATACTTTTTTATATCAAATGTGATCAGGGTTTGGCAATGTTATAATATATATATATATATACGATATACTAACCCTCCCACGCATCACCGGTTACATTCAACCAATAGGAGGCAGTACTTACCGCCCAGTCCTTGCTAGCCCCGCCCCGTACTCAGTCAACCTGACCTCGTCATATACATTTCCTCTAGAAATCTCCTACAGCTTTCTACCTTCTGAACCTATCCTGTAACCGTATTACACCTTTTATACATTACTCTTTCAAAATGTAGTAAAATATATCCTCTTTACTAAATTCAGTCTTTATATTCATCAGCGCATTACTATTCGTTTTCCTTACTTTTAATATTTCTGATTCTTAATACAATTTGCGTTTACTTATGTTATTCTATAACCTTATACTATTTTGACGTTCTCTGTTGGGTCTAAAAACCTACGCCCTGTTTCATTAAAATGTCTCGCATATAGCGAATTCGTAGTTCTGTCTCCTTCTCCTCTCGCATGCTCTCTCAATGTAATTTCGAACTTACGTCCTGTTTCACCCAGGTAAACCTTATCACACTGTTTACAGTTCAACTTATAAACACCGCTTTTCTGTAATTCAGGCATTATTTCAGTACTACTATTCTTTATATAATCAAAAACTGTCTTGTCTTTTTACCGCTACATCTATATTGTGTTTTTCAAAGCACTTGATTATGTTCCTCGTTTGAAATCCCAGATACGTTATTGATCGTATGTATTTCATTTCTTTCTTCTCTTCTTGTCTACTATTTCCTTCTATTCTTTTTACAATTTTCTCTACTATCCCCGGTTTATAATTATTATTTTTCGCTATTTCTTCTATTCTTTTTAACTCTTCTGTTTTACATGAATCATCTTCTAAGTATTTTATTGCTCTATAACAAAATGAGTTTAGTGCAGCCATCTTGTGACTTACAGGATGGTATGATTCCTGAGGTATAATTAAGTCTGTATACGTTTCTTTCCTAAATACATCAAATTTAAAAACACCACACTCTATCTTTATATTTAGATCTAGGTAATTTATTTGTACTCCACCTATTTCCTCTTTGAAATGTAGAATTCGCAGAACTAACGAATGAAATTAATCAAATTGAAAATCAAATTAAGTTCAAAGAGGAAATAGGTGGAGTACAAATAAATTACCTAGATCTAAATATAAAGATAGAGTTGTGATATTATTCTGTTTTATCACATTTAAATTATTAATAAACACAATAATAAACTTACCTTTACAAGCCAATTACGGGTCAGAGTCCTTCACACGAACCATGTGGCCTATAAACGTGATTTAGGGTTACATACTTCAGTGACTACACACATTTTATAGTTAACCAACTCAACTCGATATATTGCTTTTTTATAGTTATCTTGTATGATTCAACAACATATATTCCCTCCTTCTTTACCTTCAAATAAACAACATTACTGTGGGGCGGTCGACCCCGTTTGACAAAATTTACGACATCAATTTAAACAAAAACATAAAGACCATTTATCTATTAATTCTTATACTTAAAGTTCAATTATTTATTCTAATTAATTCCACAAAGCAACCCAGTTTGCTCACTCACACTCTCATACGGTATTTAAATTATTCCCCATACTTTAGAGATCTCTTTACGTTATAATTTTCATGACTATAAAAGTTTATATATTATACGGTTACTTGGTTTTGGGTGTCCTTGCAGATCACGTGTTGCACTCCGTACTTTTCTTTGTTCACAGGTTTGTCCGAATCAAGTTATCACTGACGATTTAATTTTGTTATCACTGATGATGAATTAATATCTCACAGTTAGTCCATGTTAATTTGCTGTTAAGTTGAACTCACATTCTAATACTTTTAATAAATTTTTGGCTCGCGGGGACTCCGTGGTTTGCACCGGGTGCAGCCGCCGTTATGTAATAACGGATACTGTTTTTATCTACATTTTTTATGCGGGCGAAACTAAAACTTTGTCCAGCCGGCTGACGCACACACTGCTCGCGTCCGTTGCGTTGAGATGTTTTTAGCCGACTGAGGCTGTTTTCTGCGCACACGGCGCGAAACAATGTATTCATACGTGCCGAAACCATGAGAACGTTGGCCTAGGGAGTGCGCGCATGAAGGTGAATACGCACCCTCGTTGATAACTGCACATTCCTTTGTCACAATTCCCAAGGCGTACCTTGTACTGACTGTTACCGAATAGTAACTTTCAAATAGATTGGTTTACTGGTTAAAATGATCAAAACCTGTCTCACCCCTTTTGCCCCGTTACAATACCCCCCCCCCAGTGAGAGGTTTTCTGCCGAAACAGAAAAACTCTCATTGCTAAACCCTAAGAGGATCAGTGAGGATATGGCGCCAACAACCCCCCTTTAATTCTTAACACGTCATGGGTAAACTACCCCCCTAGCTCGGTGACTATGGCTGCACCTGAACGACATCACTGGACTTCTCTATTCGAGATCCCAACACCGTAAGTCGGACCGGTACCCACCATAGTATCCCTAGCCTTGTAACATTCCAAACAAAATTCCAAATCTGGCCTTATACCATACCAGATCCTCAACCGATGTGTCTCCCCTTACATACATACTGGGTTGACTTTAGCAAGTACTGGGTGCATACACATACTCATTATTATATTGAACACAACATCTACGTCCTACTTCTTGATCTAAAATTCATAAAAATATCTTATATTTTAAATTCAATTCCTTTTCTCAACTTTTATCGGCTTGACGTTACGGTTTCAAATCAAAAACATCAGATTAAATCATTTAAATTTTGTTCACCTAGAGAAATTAATCTAAGTGCATTATCAAAGATTCATATTACCATTAATTTGATCCATTGACTCTCAAAATTCCAAAATCCTTTAAATGAATTTACAACTCCTCTTAACTAGCTGCTAACAATCATAATAAACAAAATAAAATGAACACCTTATTTTATCATAAATTCCCTTATCACTACATTTGTTTACAACACATATAATATGAACAATATAAATCAGTTAATACATTAGCAATACACATAATCAGCAATATACCCGGAACGTAAAAACACAACACAATCTGTACTTCAAACAAAAATAATTTTTTTTTTCAAAATTAAATAATAATGTAATAAAATATAATGTTTTATGAAACATATATTCTGACAATAGAAAGAAAATTATAAAATAAAATATAACTTGAACTTACATGGATTATTAAAAGAACATAGGAATTGGTTACATTGACAATTATACAGTTCATACCAGTCTTCAGCTGATGTCTTACTAACAGGTGAATGACCTTTCTCTAGACCCACTGCATACAACCAACACAAATACACAAAATTATATAGTTACAATCATAAAGTTCTTGTGGATTAAAATCCTAACTATTGAGCCTAGCACTTAAAACCGTTTTTTCTCATAAGTGAAATACATCACTAATCATTGAATCATAGTTATAGCAACTGTTACTGAACAGGAACTGGGTCACCAACCACCAACTCTCTCTTTAGAGTAAGTGAAATTGAATGTCCCGCTGTTTACAGAGGTCGTCACCCTCTCACTGATTGCTCAGTTACTCTCCTACTACATCATTTTTCTTAATTCCCCCCTTATACCCAGTTACAATTAGGTAACCACCTGCCGGATAAACCGGATCGAGCATTTGCCTTATGCACAGATGCGTTATCTGTGCCCCTGGCTTGTAACGGCCAGCTCCTTTTCCACACACACTATTTTTTCCTGAGGGTGGACTGTAGCGCCCATTTACATCCCCAAGAACTGAAGTTTATATATATATATATATATATATATTGTAACGCGAAGATCTGGTCGTCTTCTGAAAACGTGTACCAGGTGTTGTTTTTGTAAATGCGTTCGTCTCGCACTGGGGTCGTTACATCTATTCTTGCGCTAACGATGTCCATAGCGATGTTGTAATTACCAGTACAACGCGGTAGTAACCTTACCTGTTAGTAAATAGGGATTTGTGATTCCCGGGTGGTGCCAAATTGTTTATTAAAAACAATTAAAATTCTTAGATAATATGTTATAACTAAGTTCACAGCTGTGACGGCCGGGGCATTCAAATACTTCCCACCTTGGTTAGACGACTGACTCGATCAAGTAGTGTGTCGATTTGCAGCGTGAGCGCTGTACCGTCAAAGCTAATTCGCTAACAAACACAAATTATATGATACACTCCCTATGAAATAATAACGGTTACTCCCTGTACTAGTTATTTTAATGGTTGATAAGTAAAATTTCATTTTGACAATTAAATTATATTTGATGACGAGTGGCTGCTGATTTGTTTAGTTATTACAATTGTTTTCGTTCCAAAATCTGGGATTCTTTTGATTACAAGACAAATAATTCCTATGATTACAATAAAAAGTACATTACCTTACTTAATGTGTACTTAAATAATAAAGTGTGTGGTTATAATCAGTTCTGTAGTGTTGTTAAATGTGTTTCTAAAGTTCGTATTCAAACAACAGGTTATCTTTTATGTTAACAAATTTTCAGTGTGTTATTTTTCTTAATTAATCTTTGAAAGAGAATATTCGGTTTATAGTGAGAGTTCAAATTACTTTTAGAAATATTTAAAGTGAGTTTGTTTTTGGAAATTGGGTAATTCAAGGATACTTAACACATCAGATGACTTGGTGTTATCACTCATTGAGTCGGAAGAGGATTGGGCTGCAATAGTTTTCAGTTTTTCATTAATCTTGGGGCTTAAGTAGGTCTGGCATACCATTCATTTTCATATTAGATGTGGTCATATTTTCGTTTAATTTCCTGGTAAAATGGTCCTTGGTTTTAGTTAACTGCTCCGGTTGTTCATCTGCTTCTTATTCGATCGTCGTTTTGAATTTTGTTTACTATTTTTACATTTTTTGATTAAAAATTGGTCTTTCAAAATTCGGCTTCTGTTCTGCAAGAGTGTCACTTTACGAGTAACGATATTCAACTGAAATTTTGCCACCAACGTTCGTTTCTATGGTTACCAATTAAATCTGATTGGCTTAGATTGACATAAATCCATTGTTATCATTTTTTAATTCTTTTAAAAATCCTCGTATATCTTCTGATTGCTTTTATTCCTCTATCTTCCTTCCTAAGTATTAAATATTGTCACTATAGTATGTATTTCCTTTCAAAGATTATTTTTGTATCCCTCAAGGTTGGGTTATTGTATGTTTTGTAATTTTACATTATATTATTATTTGCTAATTACATTTCTCCTTTAATTTAAGTTCTTATTCTAATATTTTGCTTTTATTATGATTTACAAATTATCCTTGGTTCACCTTGGATTTGCTATTTTCTTTGTTAATTTGTTACAATTTGTAGTTGTTTGTTTTTGACAGATAGGCATTTTATGGGCCTAAGTAGCCATTAATGGTATTTACTTATTTCATACAAATTACATCTCATTTTAGCCTAATGAGCTTTGTTTTGTTATTATTACTGGTTGTGTTATTTTTTGATGTGTTTTGGTTCTGTTTTTATGTTATTAGTATGTTGCTATTATTTTATACATCATGTATTGCTAATTGTTTACTAACTGGTTTTCTCGTTTTCTAAGTCATACATTTCTTTACTTTCTTACTTATTTAATTTGCCAATAATAACAACGTGGTTATTATTTACTACTTTTGTTCATATAAAATACAACATCTAGGCCTATGGTCTGTATAATTCTTCCAGCCATATCCTATTCATAAACTTGCTTAAACAATTATTTAACAATTTTTTGGATAATATTTGTTTACAATTTATTTCATTTATATTATTTTTTGGGTGATAAACAACATCACATTTTTTGAACTTACTTTAATAATGATCCCTTGTAACATGGGGTGTTTATTGATTTGTTTTAACTTCTTAATTTTTAAATACTCTTTACTTTCACTCCATGCTAACACTATCTGTAATATTCTTTCTTACTTAATACTGTCATCACTTTTCAGTGTTCATTATATCTTAATTAACTCTTTACACTTAATACTATTCTTCACAACTTTCTTAATGATTTATCAAGTGTTTATCTTTTTATCCTTCACTATTTTTCATAATGTTAACATTCTTTATAATACATTATTCATATTTATACCGCACCTTCACTTTTAAATTATCTATGGTTTAGTATAATGTATTTAGTGTTCTTTCTTTATCACTTTACTTTGGGGTTTTTACACTTTCATTTTGCACTTCACAAATGTTTTTGTTTTAAGTGTTTCTAAATGGGTAATCCCTCTAATTACTATCTCACTACCGTACTATCTCTTTCATTACAAATATCATTAATAATTTTAACAATTTTATGTCTCTATATTTTATCATTACATCTAACTCTAATTTGTGGGTTAGTTTGCTTTTATACTTAACATTCTTTAATTGAGTTTCATTCAATTGTCATTTACTTTTTTATCCATTATTTGATAATAATATTTACTTTTTTACATAGGTTAATTATTGGTCTCTTTTCCAATATTACATTTGAGTGTACTATTTCTCCTGCTCATATTCTTTATTACTTGATTGTGTCTTATCATTTGATTTCCTTTTTATTTATTTCCCTTTATCTTAGGTTTGTTTCTTTTTCATTTTCCTCCTTCTTCACCTTCAGTGTATTTCCTTTATATCTTGTTTCTTCCACCTTCTTCCTTGGGTTCATTTTAATATGTTGTATTGAGTCATTCAGTTCCTTTAATATGTTTCATTTTTGTTTGGTTAATCACTTTCTTCTTCATTTGGTTTGGGTCAATCACTTTCTTATTTGGTTTTGTTCTTGTTTGTTTTTTGTTGTTCCCTTCTTCTTTTGTTTCCTTTTGTTGGGTCAATCACTTGGGTTAGGTCATGTCGTCGTTTGTCGTGTCATTGTCTTTTTATTTTCTTTATATTAAACATTTTATTTTATATGAATTACTTTTTACTTCCATATTCCTTAAGGAATGGAAGTATGGTGATGGCAAAAAAAATCGTGTTCGAGATTATTGCAGATTCTGATTCTGCTACACTCAAAACATGAAAAAAAGTCGTTTTCCGAAAAGTGTCTGTGTGTGTGTCTGTCTGTGTGTGTGTGTGTGTGTGTGTGTGTGTGTGTGTGTCTGTGTGTCTGTAGATTTTTTTTCTATGGCAAACGATAACTGCCGCAAATTCAAACAGAATCAAATAATTTTTTGCATACAGCCCTGATTTGTAGAGTACTCATGACCTATTGTTTTTGGTGAAGATCGGTTGAGGGAAAGGGGTAGTTTACCTGCAATGGTTTTTTTTTATCAAGGGAAATTTTTTTTTTTTGGCAAACGATAACAGCCGCAAATTCAAACAAAATTAAATAATGTTTCGTATACAGCTCTAAATTGTAGAGTTCTCAAGACCTATGGTTTTTGGTGAAGATCGGTTAAGGGAAAGGGGTAGTTTACCTGCAACGTTTTATGTTTTAACAAGGGTATTTTCTATGGCAAACGATAACAGACGCAAATTCAAACAGAATCAAAAGATTATTTGTATACAGCCCTAAATTGCAGAGTTCTCAAGACCTATTGTTTTTGGTGAAGATCGGTTAAGGGAAAGGGATAGTTTACCTGCAGCGTTTTACTTCCATATTCCTTAAGGAATGGAAGTATGGTGATGGCAAAAAAAATCGTGTTCGAGATTATTGCAGATTCTGATTCTACTACACTCAAAACATGAAAAAAAGTCGTTTTCCGAAAAGTGTCTGTGTGTCTGTCTGTCTGTGTGTGTCTGTAGATTTTTTTTCTATGGCAAACGATAACTGCCGCAAATTCAAACAGAATCAAATAATTTTTTGCATGCAGCCCTGATTTGCAGAGTACTCGCGACGTATTGTTTTTGGTGAAGATCGGTTGAGGGAAAGGGGAGTTTACCTGCAACGGTTTTTTTTTAGCAAGGGTAATTTTGTTTGTTTGGCAAACGATAACAGCCGCAAATTCAAACAGAATCAAATAATGTTTCGCATACAGCCCTGAATTGTAGAGTTCTCAAGATCTGTTGATTTTGGTGAAGATCGGTTAAGGGAAAGGGGTAGTTTACCTGTAACGTTTTATGTTTTAACAAGGGTATTTCCTATGGCAAACGATAACAGCCGCAAATGCAAACAGAATCAAAATATTATTTGCATACAGCCCTAAATTGTAGAGTTCTCAAGACCTATTGTTTTTGGTGAAGTTCGGTTGAGGGAAAGGGGTAGTTTACCTGCAACGTTTTTTTAACAAGGGTATTTTCTATGGCAAACGATAACAGCCGCAAATTCAAACAGAATCAAATAATGTTGTGCATACAGCCCTGATTTGTAGAGTACTCAAGACCTATTGTTTTTGGTGAAGATCGGTCAAGGGAAAGGGGTAGTTTACCTGTAACGTTTGATGTTTTAACAAGGGTATTTCCTATGGCAAACGATAACAGCCGCAAATTCAAACAGAATCAAAAGATTATTTGCATACAGCCCTAAATTGTAGAGTTCTGAAGACCTATTGTTTTTGGTGAAGATCGGTTGAGGGAAAGGGGTAGTTTACCTGCAACATTTTTTTAACAATCGTATTTTCTATGGCAAATGATAACAGCCGCAAATTCAAACAGAATCAAATAATGTTTTGCATACAGCCCTGATTTGTAGAGTACTCAAGACCTATTGTTTTTGGTGAAGATCGGTTAAGGGACAGGGGTAGTTTACCTGTAACGTTTTATGTTTTAACCAGGGTATTTCCTATGGCAAACGATAACAGCCGCAAATTCAAACAGAATCAAAAGATTATTTGCATACAGCCCTAAATTGTAGAGTTCTCAAGACCTATTGTTTTTGGTGAAGATCGGTAGAGGGAAAGGGGTAGTTTACCTGCAACGTTTTTTTAACAAGGGTATTTTCTATGGCAAACGATAACAGCTGCAAATTCAAACAGAATCAAATAATGTTTTGCATACAGCCCTGATTTGTAGAGTACTCAAGACCTATTGTTTTTGGTGAAGATCGGTTAAGGGGAAGGGGTAGTTTACCGGCAACGTTTTTTTATCAAGCGTATTTTCTATGACGAACGGTAACTGCCGCATATTCAAACAGAATCAAATAATTTTTTGCATACGTCACTGAATTGTAGAGGACTCAAGGCCTTTTGATTTTGGTGAAGATCGGTTAAGGGGAAGGGGTAGTTTACCTGCAACCTTTTACGTTTTAACAAGAGTAAAGTACATGAAAATTGATTTAAACTTTTTCAAACTATGGTAATTGTTAAAATAAAATAATTTTGTTGCCAGGCAATAAAATTATAATTTTTTCATTTTAATGTAAATCTGTACATAGTATAAAGTAAAGTCGGTGCGTTTTCTCTCTGTGTTTGAAATCGCTAATCTCAGGAAGTACTGAACGGATTTTATTCAAGTTTTCGCCAATAGATAGAGTGTCTATCGAGGAACATTTATGTGTATAATTAATACATATATGTTGTACATTAGCTTAGCTATCACGGTTTATGTCAAGTAAGTGGTATAGTTTACATCTTATATATAAAAATGAATGTTTTTTTGTTTGTCCCGTATGTGTTCCTATACCATTCATCCGATTGCGATAAAACTTCGGTGAGTTGTGCGCACGTCCGCAAAGGTTTCTTCCACATCTCCTCCTAAACCACTGTACCGATTTCAACCAAACTTGGCACAAATATTTTACGCAACGGGAGAACCAACATAGGATAGGTGTTTTTTCGATGTGGTCCTTTTGGGGGTTCTTTGGGGTCTTCCACTTCGCCTCCTAAACCACTGGACCGATTTAAACCAAACTTGACACAAATATTTTACGCAAAGGGAGAACCAACATAGGACAAGTGTTTTTTTCGATACGATCCTTTGGGGTCTTCCACGTCTCCACCTAAACCATTGGACCGATTTCAACCAAACTTGGCACAAATATTTTACGCAACGGGAGAACCAACATAGGACAGGTGTTTTTTTTCGATACGATCCTCTGGGGGGTCCTTTGCGGTCTTAAAAAACTATTAGATCTGGTTACTATGGCAACCCAATAGAATAGATTCTGTTCTAAATATATTATCGCATTAAATTGAAGACCACGCGAATGAAGTTGTGGGGAACAGCTATTTATTTTTAAGAAGCCTACTTTAATTAAACTTTATTAATTAAACTAACATTTTCATTATGTACAACGTGAAACTCCGCAGCGAAGCACGGGTATTCTGCTAGTCATGTATAAGAGAAAATATATCGTGCGTGGCAGGCAAGCATATCTCAGTTATGTACTGTTTACGTTTCCATTTTATTATTATCACTACCGCAATAAAAAGGCAGGGAAGACACACACACACACACACACACACACACACACACACACACACACACACACACACACACACACACACACACACACACACACACACACACACACACACACACACACACACACACACACACACACACACACACACACACACACACACACACACACACACACACACACACACACACACACACACAATTCGCGTTATTTCTGGCCTCATTCATGTTTATTTTCTTACATTTGCACGGTTTTTAAATGGAAAGTGCCGAACCCACACCAACATAACGCATGCAAGCCGAAAAAGTGTCCAGCGTGGATAGCGATTTGCTTCCTGTGGATCGCTGGGCAGTGTAACTGCACGTGTTTACAGAGGAACGATTCATAGACAGACTTTTCGTCTTTAGGGAATGAACCCTCTGCAAGATGCTGAGGGTCCATGAGTGACTTCGGAGCACTCCTTCTTTTCCGCGTGTTTGTTCTGTGAAACGTACACTGTAGATTCGCAGATTTATTCTAAGCAACGCTCAATAGGAAATGTTGAAAATTTTTGTCCACGGTGAACCCTCATACACACTAAACCTGCTCTGATGTTTTAATTACGGACATCATAATATTAAAACTTTGGAAACTTGAGCACTATTTAATGGAGATCAATCATTAACTTATACAAGCCATTAATTTTATGCATATTTTTTATATATATGTGTACAACGTTATCGGCAACAAAGAAGTAGTTTTTGTTAAAATTCCTTCTCTGGATATTTGGCCGTAGTCCAATGTTTTCTACAAAACCAGACGTTTCGGCAATGCCATTGACTTCCATCATCAGTGAAAATCGAGTGTGATAACATGAGGTGGTATATGTTAGTGACCACAGTACTGTGGTTAAGGCTGAAGCAGTAAGTAGAAAGAAGTAGTTTCTATGGTAATATTTCATTTCGAAAATGATTTTAAAAATAAATCTTAGAATATGGAAGTCATGTATGGTTCTCCATACCGATATTTTATACTCAGAATCATCTTTTTTATCCCTGGTATTGGGGTGGCTTATTTGTGTTGTAACATAATGCCTCTCCTTCAAAATTGATCATTTTGATAAAACACTAGCATAGTTTTTTATGAAATTATCAGTTATATATTATTTTTTCCTTTTCTTTCTTGTTTATTTCTCCTTTCTTGTTTCCCTTCTTACTTGATTCATTCCATTTTATTTGGATCTGTTTTTATTTATCTCCATTAGTGTGTTCTCCCTTTTATATAATTTTTCCCTAACTTTTTAGTAGCTGGTTTCTTCCATTACTACTCATTTTTTCTGAGACCAGAGGAACATCATCTCTACTCAGTTTATTTTGATTGCTGGACTTATTCAACAGTCAATCCTAAATACCTTTTTTGTTAACTTGTGACTTAAATTAATAATAATAATATTTTTTGGGATTGTCCACTTTGTGGTTTGTTTTTAGATCACTTTGGCCTTTTACTCATTCTTCCTTCTGCTGTACCTTTGCTATATACTGTTATCTACTCATACAGTTGGTTGTTTATTATTTATTTAGTTGTTAATTTCATCATTTCTAGCTTTTTATTAGTTTGTTTTTCTTTTTCTTGGTTGTTTACCAATATTCTGCTTTAGCCATTTTCTGTATATTTGTTTTATACATAACTTCTTTTTCTTCCTCGTACCAGTTCAATTTTTTTTTTTTGAATTCATTATCATTTCAGGTATTTATTTTAGCGCTTCGTGTTTGATTTTATTTTTGTTAAATCAATTTGTTTGAAATATTATTCTAAATAATTTTTGTAAGTATGTTTTTCTTACTTTATAGGAATTTTTGTAACTTATTCCTTTCTTGGTACTTTTTGTTTAAATATTATTGTAAGTTTGTGGTTCTTGCTTTTTTATAGGAATTTTTGTAACTTATTCCTTTCTTGTAATTTTACTTCCATATTCCTTAAGGAATGGAAGTATGGTGATGGCAAAAAAAATCGTGTTCGAGATTATTGCAGATTCTGATTCTACTACACTCAAAACATGAAAAAAAGTCGTTTTCCGAAAAGTGTGTGTGTGTGTGTGTGTGTGTGTGTGTCTGTCTGTCTGTCTGTCTGTGTGTCTGTCTGTAGATTTTTTTTCTATGGCAAACGATAACTGCCGCAAATTCAAACAGAATCAAATAATTTTTTGCATACAGCCCTGATTTGTAGAGTACTCACGACCTATTGTTTTTGGTGAAGATCGGTTGAGGGAAAGGGGTAGTTTACCTGCAACGGTTTTTTTTATCAAGGGAAATTTTTTTTTGGCAAACGATAACAGCCGCAAATTCAAACAGAATCAAATAATGTTCCGTATACAGCCCTGAATTGTAGAGTTTTCAAGACCTATTGTTTTTGGTGAAGATCGGTTAAGGGAAAGGGGTAGTTTACCTGCAACGTTTTTTTAACAAGGGTATTTTCTATGGCAAACGATAACAGCCGCAAATTCAAACAGAATCAAATAATGTTTTGCATACAGCCCTGATTTGTAGAGTACTCAAGACCTATTGTTTTTGGTGAAGATCGGTTAAGGGGACGGGGTAGTTTACCTGCAACGTTTTTTTATCAAGCGTATTTTCTATGGCAAACGATAACAGCCGCAAATTCAAACAGAATCAAATAATTTTTTGCATACATCCCTGAATTGTAGAGGTCTCAAGGACTTTCGATTTTGGTGAAGATCGGTTAAGGGGAAGGGGTAGTTTACCTGCAACCTTTTACGTTTTAACAAGAGTAAAGTACTTGAAAATTTATTTAAACTTTTTGAAACAATGGTAATTGTTAAAAATAAAATAATTTTGTTGCCAGGCAATAAAATTATAATTTTTTCATTTTAATGTAATATAATATTTTTCATTTAATACAGCAATAAAAAGGCAGGTAAGACACACACACACACACACACACACACACACACACACACACACACACACACACACACACACACACACACACACACACACACACACACACACACACACACACACACACACACACACACACACACACACACACACACACAATTCACATTATTTCTGGCCTCACTCATGTTTATTTTCTTACGTTTGCATGCTTTTTAAATGGAAAGTGCCGAAACCCACACCAACATAACGCGTGCAAGCCGAAAAAATGGACATAAATTTGCTTACTGGCGAAGCTAGTAGTTAATGAATGGGTAGGCAAAAATCTTATCTTAAATTTTTTTTAAGGAATCACTAAAAGGACGGTGGGTCAAATCGGACGCTGAGGTAGAGTTTGCTGTAACCGAATGGTTCCACAAACAGCCATAAGAATTTTACTAGCAGGGAATCTACAGGTTAGCGCAACAGTGGAACTCATGTCTTAATGTTATTGGAGACTTCTTTTAAAATCGTTGAATAAAAAATGCTTTACAGCTCTATACGTGTGTCTATTGAACAATCCTTGTATTAGTCATACACAATAATACAACTGATTGAACTTCAAATTTTTAAACTTGATTAGTTTCTATATATATGTTTAATGTTACAAATAATTCAAATAACAATCTTGATCATCTGTTAGTTCAGCGGAATAACAGTGACACTTTTAATAACCGCTTAAAATAAACACTTAGAAACAACACAGGCGCTTTAACTTAACTGTTTGGACCACAGAAGTGAGGCATGCCTCAACGCTCTGTGTACAGCACGGGACAATCCCCCCTCCCAACACTTCCCTATCAAAAAAAAATTTTCATTTTGAAAATGATTTTAAATATAAATCTTAGAATATGGAAGTCATGTATGGTTCTCCATACCGATATTTTTATATTATACTTCATATGTCAACTTTATATTATTGGAAGTTGATCTTGTTTGTTATGAATTTAGTAATTCATCTTTCATTATTATTTCTTTATCATTATCATTGATCAGTTTATTTTTTATCTGATATTTGCTCTAAATAATTGCGTAAGTTGTTCTTACATACTTTTTGAATTTTGATATCTCTTTATTTACTTATTATAAGTTATTTTTCTTCGTAAAACTTTTTTATAGAAGCTTGATTGTAAACTCCTTTTATCTTTTTGGTGGTTATGTTACTTATATCATAAGTATTGTTTCCATTGTCTTTGGTGATGACATAAGGTCCTATGTATAATAATAGCAGTTTTTTGGCTATCCCTTCAAGTGTACTGGGTAGTTCACGGTTTTTTATTAATACTCTTTCTCCTTCGTTATATTTTATTATTTTAGGTTGGTTTTGTGAATACTTTGCTTTTTGCTTCTCAATTTTCTCCATGATTCGGCTATAACATTTGTTTTCATCATACGGGTCTTCTGGGTTGACTGGGAAATCTATTAATTCTTGTATCTCTCTATGGGGTTTTCTTCCAAACATCATAAATATGGGGTGTTCTCAATAAAATGGTGGTAACTTATATTTAAAAATACTTCGGTTGAAGCTAAATATTTCTGCCATTCCTTTTGGTTATCATAGCAATAAGTTCTTAGTATACGTCCCACCTCGCTTAACACTCTTTCTGCGGGATTACTGCTAGGGTGGTATTTGGATGTTTTATAGGTTTTTATGTTCTCTTTTAATAATTCATCTCGCCACTTCTTTCCTTTGAATTGTGTCCCGTGGTCTGTTATTATCATGTATGGTTTTCCAATTTCTGTGATGTATTTATTTTTTATTATGTCCAATATTTTCTTCGTAGTAGCTCGGTTTATTGCGTATAATTTTGTGTACTTGGTGTAATGGTCCAATATGATTACTATAAACTTGTATTTATGTCTCCCTCCGCTACGTGGGAATGGTCCACATATGTCGAGAAACACTTTTTCTAGCTTGGTGTTTGAAGTGATGAGTATCATTGTTCCCTCTTTTTTCTCGTTATTTGTTTTGACCATTTGACATATTGTGCAGGTTTTAATGTTCTGATTTACTTTTCTTGTTATATTTTTGATAAAGATTTCCTCTTCCAATGCTTTTACAATTTTTAATGTTCCCATATGTCCATATCGAACATGGTAATCTTTAATTATCTTGTTTTCTAATGAATTTGGAACTACAAGTTTCCACGTTCTTTGATTCTTTTTGGTTCTAATAAAGAGTATATCTTGGTGGATGCAGTAATATTTATTTATAATTTCTTCATCTTCTAATAGTCTTCTTCTTATGTTTAGTAATTTTGAATCTTGTTTCTGCTGTACCACTATTTCGCTTAGAATATCTTCCAGGTCCTTCCTATCCTTTAATATGTAATACACTTTGGCGATCTTCTCCTTTTCTCCTTCAAATGTTTGGTTTTCTACATTTATTCTGGATAATTTTTAAATTTATTTATTATGGTTTATTAGTTCTCATTTAATTCGTCTTAGCCGTTTAGTCATTTCTTGTCAATTTTTGTTTTGGTTATTATAAATTGGTTTAATTTAATTTAATACTCCTTCCTCTCCATTGGATTGCATGGTCATTACCCAGAAAATCAGTCCCTCTTCTCTGTGTTCATCAGCACTTTGTTTACCCATGGTCCATCATTTCCTCTGTACTTGTGGTTCGGGTAATCTTGGTGTGTAGAACTATTTTTGTTCTTGTGAAATAGGTTTCTTCTGTCTTGTACCACAATTCTTCTAATATCATGTGTTCATTTGTCTCCATGCCTACATCATTCACTACATTTTGATTAATCAAAGAAGTTGTTAATTGTACCTCCTTCGTTAATGTTAGTCTTGATTTTACTTCCATATTCCTTGGAATGGAAGTATGGTGATGGCAAAAAAAATCGTGTTCGAGATTATTGCAGATTCTGATTGTACTACACTCAAAACATGAAAAAAAGTCGTTTTCCGAAAAGTGTCTGTCTGTGTGTAGATTTTTTTTCTATGGCAAACGATTACTGCCGCAAATTCAAACAGAATCAAATAATTTTTTGCATACAGCCCTGATTTGTAGAGTACTCACGACCTATTGTTTTTGGTGAAGATCGGTTGAGGGAAAGGGGTAGTTTACCTGCAACGGTTTTTTTTATCAAGGGAATTTTTTTTTTTGGCAAACGATAACAGCCGCAAATTCAAACAGAATTGAATAATGTTTCGTATACAGCCCTGAATTGTAGAGTTCTCAAGACCTATTGTTTTTGGTAAAGATCGGTTAAGGGAAAGGGGTAGTTTACCTGTAACATTTTATGTTTTAACAAGGGTATTTCCTATGGCAAACGATAACAGCCGCAAATTCAAACAGAATCAAAAGATTATGTGCATACAGCCCTAAATTGTAGAGTTCTCAAGACCTATTGTTTTTGGTGAAGATCGGTTGAGGGAAAGGGGTAGTTTACCTGCAACGTTTTTTTAAAAGGGTATTTTCTATGGCAAACGATAACAGCCGCAAATTCAAACAGAATCAAATAATGTTTTGCATACAGCCCTGATTTGTAGAGTACTCAAGACCTATTGTTTTTGGTGAAGATCGGTTAAGGGGAAGGGGTAGTTTACCTGCAACATTTTTTTATCAAGCGTATTTTCTATGGCAAACGATAACAGCCGCAAATTCAAACAGAATCAAATAATTTTTTACATACGTCCCTGAATTGTAGAGGTCTCAAGGACTTTCGATTTTGGTGAAGATCGGTTAAGGGGAAGGGGTAGTTTACCTGCAACCTTTTACGTTTTAACAAGAGCAAAGTACTTGAAAATTTATTTAAACTTTTTGAAACAATGGTAATTGTTAAAAATAAAATAATTTTGTTGCCAGGCAATAAAATTATAATTTTTTCATTTTAATGTAATATAATATTTTTCATTTAATACAGCAATAAAAAGGCAGGTAAGACACACACACACACACACACACACACACACACACACACACACACACACACACACACACACACACACACACACACACACACACACACACACACAATTCACATTATTTCTGGCCTCACTCATGTTTATTTTCTTACATTTGCACGCTTTTTAAATGGAAAGTGCCGAAACCCACACCAACATAACGCGTGCAAGCCGAAAAAATGGACATCAATTTGCTTACTGGCGAAGCTAGTAGTTAATGAATGGGTAGGCAAAAATCTTATCTTAAATTTTTTTTAAGGAATCACTAAAAGGACGGTGGTTTAAATCGGACGCTGAGGTAGAGTTTGCTGTAACCGAATGGTTCCACAAACAGCCGTAAGAATTTTACTAGCAGGGAATCTACAGGTTAGCGCAACAGTGGAACTTATGTCTTAATGTTATTGGAGACTTCTTTTAAAATCGTTGAATAAAAAATGCTTTACGGCTCTATACGTGTTTCTATTGAACAATCCTTGTATTAGTCATACACAATAATACAACTGATTGAACTTCAAATTTTTAAACTTGATTAGTTTCTATATATATATATATATATATATATATATATATATATATATATATATGTTTAATGTTACAAATAATTCAAATAACAATCTTGATCATCTGTTAGTTCAGCGGAATAACAGTGGCACTTTTAATAACCGCATAAAATAAACACTTAGAAACAACACAGGCGCTTTAACTTAACTGTTTGGACCACAGAAGTGAGGCATGCCTCAACGCTCTATGTGTACACCGCGGGACAATCCCCCCTCCCTACACTTCCCTATCACACCACTACATTGCTTACATACGATGTATACAAAAAACGCTGAGGCAAGTTCAGGTTGCCTCATTCACTTTAAACGAACTATGCCGAATCTCACCTGTCACCATCTAGCGGTCGCTCAATAAAGCACGTTTCGGTTTAATAAATTTGACAGTCGCAGTAACAATGTATAATCTTTACGTTATGTAGTTCATACGTATTTATAATTTTTATTCTACAGAATTTTTTAGGGTAGGCATTGCCTCAATTGCCTCCATGTAACTTCGCTACTGATATATATGTGTTCAACGTTATCGGCAACAAAGAAGTAGTTTTTGTTAAAATTCCTTCCCGGGATATTAGGCCATAGTCCAATGTTTTCTACAAAACCAGACATTTCGGCAATGCCATCGACTTCCATCATCAGTGAAAATCGAGTGCGATAACGTGAGGTGGTATACGTTAGTGACCACAGTACTGTGGTTAAGGCTGAAGCAGTAAGTAGAAAGAAGTAGTTTCTATGGTAATATTTCATTTCGAAAATGATTTTAAATATAAATCTTAGAATATGGAAGTCATGTATGGTTCTCCGTACCGATATTTTTATTTTGCATTTCCCATTCTGGTGTGCTCCAGTGTTTTAGAGACCTCCTCACTTTGTGACACACTATTTTGTTGAGAGTCCTTTCACTTTTGGGTAATTTCCATTTTCTTATTGATTTGCTGAAGTTTTCGTTCACTGGCTTTTTGTGAATTCCTTTTATTTTGGGTATCTTTCATTCAGGTATTGCTTTTCTCCAGTTTCTTCTCGCTGGTTGGTATTTTACCCATTCTATAATTTCTTTTAGAGTTCTTCTCTACTCCATAAAATTCATCATTTCAGTATGGTTGGTCATTGTTACACTAAACACATCGATTAGTCCGTTCTTCATCATTTCCAACTCTTCTCTTGTATTTTATGAGTTTCTTTGGATGCCTTTTCTTAGTCTTCATTTCCATGATTTGGATATTCTCTTCGTTTCGGTTATTTTTATTTGCAGATAACAGTATACTTCTGTCTTCTGTAATTTCTATTTCCTCCCTACTATCTTCTATTTTCTGGTCTAATTCTTCCTTGTTATTACGAAAAATTTCTCTTATCTCTTTCCTGTGCTGTTCAAACGTTTCTTTCATAATCCTTATCATTTCTTGCATCTGTTCTTGTGTGAATACTGTCATTTTCTTGTGTTGCTTCACTTCCACATCTTTGACTATTTCTTTTTTTATTTGAGTTTTTGGTTGTTTCAAGTTTTTATTATCTGGCATTTCCTTGAACTCTTCTACTTGATTATGTACCTTCCTCCAATAACAAATATCTTCTCTGGATAGTTCAAACATAACCCTTATCCATTCCTTTAATTCTGTGTTTTCTGTTTGTATTGGTTTTTCTGGTTGTCTTATTGATTGTCTCCATTGTTCATATTCCTCCTGTGTATATTCCTCTGTCACCGGTGCGTATACTCCCGTTCTTTCGTTTTTCAATTGTGTTTCATTTTTGTACCATTTTTCCCAATCTTCTTCAGTCATTCTTTCCACCTTGTTATCACGTTTTTCGTGGGCTGTCCCGATAGTCTCTTCTTCATTATACTTGGTGTCCAGCTTCCACATTTCATCATAAATATCTCTCAGTGACATTTTGTCGTTTGGCGTTCCCACTGCATTCGCACGAGTCATCTGTGCTCGTTCGTGATCCGTGGTATTTTTCTTGATGTACTCCATCTCTTTGCTGAATTTTTTTAAATAACCCTGTCGTCCATTCTGCATAGCTCAATTGGTTCTGTTGTTTGGGCATTTTCATTTGTTGTTGTAGCATATCTTTTTGTTTCATCTTTTTTCGTCTTTGTATTGTAACCAAGGAATGTCTCATAATCGCCGCTAGTCTTCTTTTCTAGCCTCACCAGTTGGTCGCCAATCTGTAACGCGAAGATCTGGTCGTCTTCTGAAAACGTGTACCAGGTGTTGTTTTTGTAAATGCATTCGTCTCGCACTCGGGTCGTTACATCTATTCTTGCGCTAACGATGTCCATAGCGATGTTGTAATTACCAGTACAACGCGGTAGTAACCTTACCTGTTAGTAAATAGGGATTTGTGATTCCCGGGTGGCGCCAAATTGTTTATTAAAAACAATTAAAATTCTTAGATAATATGTTATAACTAAGTTCACAGCTGTGACGGCCGGGGCATTCAAATACTTCCCGCCTTGGTTAGACGACTGACTCGATCAAGTAGTGTGTCGATTTGCAGCGTGAGCGCTGTACCGTCAAATTATATGATACACTTCCTATGAAATAATAACAACGGTTACTTCCTGTACTAGTTATTTTAATGGTTGATAAGTAAAATTTCAGTTTGACAATTAAATTATATTTGTTGATTAATAAATTTGCACCGACATTTTACATGAAACAATTTTTCTCAGGATGACGAATCGATTTTGGTAACGAGGTATTCATATCAGCATGGCTGCTGATTTGTTTAGTTATTACAATTGTTTTCGTTCCAAAATCTGGGATTCTTTTGATTACAAGACAAATAATTCCTATGATTACAATAAAAAGTACATTACCTTACTTAATGTGTACTTAAATAATAAGGTGTGTGGTTATAATCAGTTCTGTAGTGTTGTTAAATGTGTTTCTAAAGTTCGTATTCAAACAACAGGTTATCTTTTATGTTAACAAATTTTCAGTGTGTTATTTTTCTTAATTAATCTTTGAAAGAGAATATTCGGTTTATAGTGAGAGTTCAAATTACTTTTAGAAATATTTAAAGTGAGTTTATTTTTGGAAATTGGGTAATTCAAGGATACTTAACACATTAGATGACTTGGTGTTATCAATCATTGAGTCGGAAGAGGATTGGGCTGCAATAGTTTTCAGTTTTTCATTAATCTTGGGGCTTAAGTAGGTCTGGCATACCATTCATTTTCATATTAGATGTGGTCATATTTTCATTTAATTTCCTGGTAAAATGGTCCTTGGTTTTAGTTAACTGCTCTGGTTGTTCATCTGCTTCTTATTCGATCGTCATTTTGAATTTTGTTTACTATTTTTACATTTTTTGATTAAAAATTGGTCTTTCAAAATTCGGCTTCTGTTCTGCAAGAGCGTCACTTTACGAGTAACGATATTCAACGGAAATTTTGCCACCAACGTTCGTATGGCCCTATGGTCTGTATAATTCTTCCAGCCATATCCTATTCATAAACTTGCTTAAACAATTATTTAACAATTTTTTGGATAATATTTGTTTACAATTCATTTCATTTATATTATTTTTTGGGTGATAAACAACATCACATTTTTTGAACTTACTTTAATAATGATTCCTTGTAACATGGGGTGTTTATTGATTTGTTTTAACTTCTTAATTTTTAAATACTCTTTACTTTCACTCCATGCTAACACTATCTGTAATATTCTTTCTTACTTAATACTGTCTTCATCACTTTTCAGTGTTCATTATATCTTAATTAACTCTTTACACTTAATACTATTCTTCACAAATTTCTTAATTACTAATATTTTTCACTGTTAAACCTTTAGTGTTTCTTAATGATTTATCAAGTGTTTATCTTTTTATCCTTCACTATTTTTCATAATATTAACATTCTTTATAATACATTATTCATATTTATACCGCACCTTCACTTTTAAATTATCTATGGTTTAGTATAATGTATTTAGTGTTCTTTCTTTATCACTTTACTTTGGGGTTTTTACACTTTCATTTTGCACTTCACAAATGTTTTTGTTTTAAGTGTTTCTAAATGGGTAATCCCTCTAATTACTATCTCACTACCGTACTATCTCTTTCATTACAAATATCATTAATAATTTTAACAATTTTATGTCTCTATATTTTATCATTACAACTAACTCTAATTTGTGGGTTAGTTTGCTTCCCAAAAATGGTGAATCTGTGATCTCCCGAAAATGGGGGTTTCGTCGAGGCGTGTGAGGGGGAGGGCAGACTCCATACGTGAATTCACGTTCCCCTAAGCTACCAGTAAATCACATTACCTTGGTTTATCCTCTTTGTTCGACTACCTCGATTACAACTCTCCATCATTCATCCAGGCATGCCGTCTATCCACCCCCACGCCCGCCTCCACAAAATCCATTTTTCTGAATATACTGGAACTTCTGTCATGTGCTAATTTTTATTTTTCAAATGACACCGGTGACTTTTACTTGCAAACATTGCCTCACTTTATTTTATTTTTGTTTTGTTTTATATACACTCTTAGACAATGTTGGTACATGGTGTTGTGCACATTTTTATGCACCTCGTGTGTATAAAATTTATCTTTCACGTACCTTAGGGGTCCCCCTCCCCGTTCAATACTGTAGTTAAATTTCTAATTGTTACTAATTTTGTGGAGGTGGACCATCGTCGCTTTCACCACCCGAAGGAAGTTCCACCAACCATGGTCCGCCTCCAAAGGGCCAAAACCCACGGTCAGGATTGGTAAGTTCGTGACCGCCTGAAAATGGGGGAGAGTCCCTTCTGAAAACAAACAAAACATCTTAAAAACCAAAAAATTCTTTATTTCGACCAATATAATTTTAAATTCGCAGCATTCTGTGTACCCACTATCTCTTGCGTTGCTTGGTTGCTTAATACATAAGCATTATTCATCTTTATTTCCACTATTTCATAGGGTCCTTCATATAACAGGAAAAACTTTTTTATTTCTTTCTCTTGTGCACTAGACAAATCATGTCTCCTTACCAACACTAATTGTCCTACCTCGTATTTAGTCCACTTACCCTTTTTATCGTGTCTCCGCTTTCTCCTCTCCCCTTTGGTGAGTAGACTCTCATTTGCTAGCTGGATTTTTACATTTCTGTCGATGGTCTGTTCCTCTTGTGGATATTCGAAAAGTTGTTCTAATATTCTAGGTGGCCTGGTTCCCTTTATTAGTTCATATGGCGTAAACCCTGCAGATTCGTGGGTAGTACTATTTAACCAGTCTTCTACCTTCTTCACATACAATGGCCATTCCGAATGTTTGGCGTGACAATACGCCCGAAATATCCTCCCGATTTCTCTCATCACCCACTCTGCCTGGTTCGTCTGCGGATGGTATACTGCCGTATGCTTGGGTATGATGCCTTCCCAGCCAAGAGTGTGTCTCCACCTACCGCTGATGAATTGGGGTCCGTGATCAGATAAAATTATCTTCAGCTTACCTACGTTTATCATATAATCCTTGGTGATCTTTTCACTCAGCACCCGGCTTGTAGCTCTCTTCACGCTGTACAACCTAACAAACTTAGAAAAAGTGTCCAAAACAACAAAAAAGTACACTACTCCACCTCTACGTTTGGGCAATGGCCCATACAAATCTACAGCCACTAAGTCAAACGGTCTTTCCACTTTAATATAGTTCATCTCCCCTTCTACCCTATAGTTCACTACTTTTGATCTCTGACACAAATCGCATACCTTTAACACTCTTCTAACTCCCCTCTCCATATTCTTAAAAACACAAGACTCTTTTAACACATTCGTACACTTTTTCGCCCCAAAATGCCCATATCTTACATGACAATCCCAAATAATTTTGTCTATCAACTCTTCAGGTACAACAAACCTCCAATCACGTTCACCCCCTCTACTTTCTTGAACAGAATTCCTTGATATATTTGGAAATGTGTATTATATTTAGACCCATGTACATCTGCTTCTAGACTAGCGATTATTTTACCCAATTTATTTTCTAATCTTTGTAGGTTTTTAATCTCCCTTAATTCCTCACCAAAAATTCTATCTTCCCTTGTTAAACGGAAAATCTCTATTTCCTTAAGATCCCTCCCTGTTTTATTCCCTATGACATCTACCCTAGAAAGAGTGTCTGGTACTTTGTTATCTGTCCCCTTGATATACTCCCATGAAAAGTGATATTCTTGTAATGCTAACACCCACCTGGTTAATCTGCTATGAGTCAATTTGCAAGTGTTTAAAAACGATAATGCCTTGTGATCTGTCCTGATAATGGTCTGGTTCCCTAGAAGGTATGTACGGAATTTTTTCACTGCAAAAACGATACTTAACAGCTCCTTCTCGGTGGTTGTATAGTTCCTCTCCGCTGCTAACAAAGTTCGGCTGGCAAAAGTGATCGTCCGGTGTTCCTTATCCTCACCCTCCTGGTATAGTTCCGCGCCGAGGGCTATGTTGCTGGCATCCGTCTGTAAATAAAATTTTTGCTGAAAATCGGGATGGTTCATCATTATCATATCCATAAACTTTGTTTTAATTTCGTTAAAAGTAACTCTTTCCGTCTCTCCCCATCTCCATTGTTTATTCTTTTGTAATACCGCACTTAATTTAGAGGTCACTTGTGCATAATTGTTCTGAAATTTCCTATAAAAGTTACATAAACCTAAAAAACTTTGCAATTGTTTAATATTTTTAGGTTCAGGGAATCTCATTATTGCTTCTACTTTTTCGGGGTTAGCTCGAATTCCATCAGGTGAAATAATGAAACCCAAAAAATATATCTCTTGCTGTAAAAATTTTGATTTCTCCCAGTTTACTGTTAAACCCCCTCTTCGTAACCTATCTAGTACATATTCCAAATGTTCTGTATGTTCTGATAATGTTCTTGAAGCTATTAAAATGTCATCTACGTACACCGTTAAAAACTCTAAGTCCTTGGGTTGCAAAATCTCATCTAAACATTTTATAAAACTAGCCACACTAGTGTTGAGTCCGAAGGGTAGTCGTTTGAATTGGTAATTTTTACCATTAAACAAAAAAGCAGTGTATTTCCTACTCTCTATCTCTAACGGGACCTGCCAGTAACCCGCGGTTAAGTCTAATGAAGTCATATATTTAACCCCGCTGAATTTCTGAAAAATTTCGTCCATGGGTTCGGGAGACTCCCGATCAGGAATAATAATCTGATTTATTCTGCATGCATCTAAACATAACCGCACTTTACCATCTTTTTTTATAACAACAACTAAAGGGTTTGAATAGGGTGACACTGATCTCTCTATTATATCCCCCTCCATCATTCGGTCTAATTCTATCTGAACTGCTCTCCGCTTAGAAAAAGGCACTGGATAACTTCTTTGCACAAAAGGTGTGTGTTCCCGTACTTTCAACTCACATTCATAGTTCCTGGCTTTTCCAGGTGACTCCGCAAACACGTCCTTAAAATGGTCCACTACTGCCCACAACGCCTGTCGCTGGGGACTCCCGACAACTCCACCCTCGTTAAAAAATGTATCCGCCCTATTTTCTTATACTCTCTCATCACTCACATACATCTCTCTCTCCTCATTTTCTACAATCTCACTCTCTCGACATATATTCACTCTTGTTTCTATGTCTCCATCGCCTACTCGTTTATGCATTATTTTTATCCCCGTGACTTTAATCTCATCTCACACCCTCTTAAAATTAATTCTGACTGGTTCACTCCCATTATTAAATTCTACTATTCTTTTGTTAAAATCTATCACTGCTTTATTTCTTTCCAAAAAATAATTTCCCAAGATTACATCTAAATTCAGTCCCTTAACCACTAGAAAAGTATTTTCAAATTCTGTTTCATTCATGCATATATTTAATTGTTCTTGTCTAGTAACCATTTTACTCCGTACTCCGGTTACCCCCGCTACTGGCAATGATGGAATATGCTTATCTACTTCTTGTAACTCTCCCATTACATTTTCTGAAATTACTGATATCTCACTTCCCGTATCTATTAATGTTTTAAAGTTCTTACCTTCTATGTTGACGATTACCTCTGTCAACCCCGTTTTTGTTTCCATAATTTCTGCGTTTTCTTCCTCCAACAACTCCTTCGACATGTCTTTGATAATGATATTGCTCTGGTAGTTGTAGTCTTCTTGGACCCCAGAGTCCTCTGTCGACAATGGCTGGGCCCGGTTCCCCATTGTCTCTTCTAGTTTCCCATAGACATACCCGCCACGACTTGGTTGTATCCTCCTCTGCTTCTGTTGACACTTTCATTCCCTCTCGGCGCTCCTCGGTTGCTCTCTATTCCTCTCTGCTGCTGACTGTGCTGGTTGTATGCACTCTCACTACGCTGACAGTCTCTTGCCTTATTACACCTAAAACATGTCGTTCTTAGAGAAACATTTTCAACATGGCACTCTGAACATCGCCAACCCTCGCCTCTATTACCACTATTACCACTATTACCTCCACACGCCCCTCTGTAAGAGGTTGGTATTCCCCTGGATTGATGATAATTCCCGTTAGTGTGTGACGCTGACGGGTTCGGACGCCTATTCATTTCCTGTTCCTTTATGTTTTGAAATATATCTAATATCTTCTCAAGTTCCGTAATTTCTGTAATTTCGCGCGTCATCAGAGTGATCTGTATCTCTCGAGGCAAATGATTACTTATGTGTCGCACAAATAATCGGAACGGTAGCAGTGGCTCTAAATATTTCCCCTCGTTGTATAACCGCGTTACATACATCGTCACGTTATTGCCGTGGGTCCCAAAATTACCGGATCCCATGATTTTGCTACGTAATACTTCTTGTTCTTCTTCCGACCAATATTTACCCCCTAAAGTCCCTCTCAAAACTCTCATAATCTACCCAATCTACTTTATGTACCTCCGCCCACACCGCGGAATTCCCTTTAAAACATTTTATTATTTTCAATAACTGCATCTCCCAACTACTATTACAAAACTGATTGAATTCTTTCACTCTATTTAAGAATTGCATGGGGTGTACCCCCCTACTGTCACAATTAAACAATTCTAAATCATTATCAATATTCATATCTCGAGTAATCACTACTTGTTCAGCAACACTATTAAGTTTTTTACTTATCGCTACATTTAATTCATCTTTGACATTAACTATGCTTTGTTCAATTGACACAAATTTATCATTATTTAAACATTCAAATTGTATGCTACGTTTGTCCATAACATTTACTGTATCTTGTGTTGCTTGTATCTCTATTTTGTAAGTACTTTCTATTTCATTTATTTTGAAATCAATATTGGTTTCATATATCTTAATCTTATCAACTGCACAATTAAACTTATACTCACTGCCAGCGTTACATTCATTTATTTTACGTTCAAAATTTTCTTTTACTTAGTGAATTTGTTCATTAACTTGTACTTTTACTGCATCTGACACTTGTTTGTTTACATCGTTAATATGACTATTTAATTGCTCATTTACCGACTCTATTACTTGTTCTTTTACTATCTTTAACCGTTCGTTAATCTCGCTCAGATGTTTATTCAAATTACTTTCGTTTTTTATATTTTGCTGTTCCATCTCCCCCTTTATTTCATTAATCTTAACCTCATTTATGTCAAAACGTTCGTTAATCTCACCCCTTAATTCATTAAATTTTTTATCATTTCTATCAAAACGACAATTTATTTTATCAAAATCATTCTTGACTTCTTTATTTTGTTCTTTCAATTCATTCATGTCCCCTCTTAGTTCACTAAAATTGCTACACATCATACTATACAACCGTGTTAACATATTATCGTCATCGGGCTTCTTATTTTGATTAATTGAAATAGGTGTTGAATGAATTTCAATTTCATTCATTATTTTTGACTCTGTAAAATTACTTTCACTCGTTATTATTTCATTTGTTTGAATTCCTGAGTTGCTTCTATTAACCAACTCAGTTAACACATTTTCTTTACTTTCAAACATCGATTTATTTTCAGCCTCATCGCCGACAATTACAGTTAATCTCATCTGTTTTATTCTCCGTATTTTATGGAATTTTTGTATACTAACAAAACCTCACACTTACTATTGTTTTACTACTCACTTAACCTAATAACTACTCACAGTACGTAATTTATTACTGCTTAACCTCCAAATCACAAATCTCCTAATTTTTACTATTACAAAAACCGCCTACTATCACCACCTATTTCGTACTTCAAATCAGGCCTAAACCCATATGAATAAATTTATCTGAGTTATACTGGCAGGGATCGCCATTTGTTACATTCTATTACTTTACCAATTTCCACCACGTGACTTCTACTTACTGCGTGCGATCTTTTTACGCACTCGCCCTGATTACACTTTACACTGACTTACCAAACAGAAGACTCCAAATTACTCATAGGTCGCCACCAATATCTTTAAAGGACAGATATGGAGACCTTAAAACACTTTCACTTATTTACCAGGTTCGTTAGGCGAAATTTTCTATACGGGATAGGTGATGTTAATTTGGCGTAATAATTGACTTAACGCATGGTTACGCTATTAATCCATTTTATTGATATTCATTTTAAAAAACTAAGTATTCTCTGTTTGTAACTCTTTAACAGTTCATCAAATTCTTTGCTTTATCAACTCTCTATAATATTATACGTTAAACATTTTAGAAAACCAAATTTATTACTTCAACTAATCGTTATACATTTTATTTTATTAGACAAATGCCACATTTCTTTTATATTCTTTCTTTCAAAATATTTGGTATTCGTTTTTACTGCTCCTTTTACTTTATTTTTGAAAATACAAAATATTGTTTATTACCTCCTTTCTAGGAAAACACATTTTGAAAACAAAAAAACTTAAACTATTGTATCTCTATTTTTTAAGACAACCCAGTATTGCTCATACACTCACTCACACAATATTTAAATTATTCCCCATACTTTAGAGATCTCTTTACGTTATAATTCATGACTGTAAAAGTTCATATTTTATACGGTTACTTGGTTTTGGGTGTCCTTGCAGATCACGTGTTGCACTCCGTACTTTTCTTTGTTCACAGGTTTGTCCGAATCAAGTTATCACTGACGATTTAATTTTGTTATCACTGATGATGAATTAATATCTCACAGTTAGTCCATGTTAAATTGCTGTTAAGTTGAACTCACATTCTAATACTTTTAATAAATTTTCGGCTCACGAGCCTTTGTGTTCGTCTGGCCAGACGGGAGTTTTGTAGTCGACTGACTCTGTTTTCGGTGCACACAGCGCGAAAGAATGTATTCATACGTGCCGAAACCATGAGAACGTTGGCCGAGGGAGTGCGCGCATGAAGGTGAATACGCACCCTTGTTGATAACTGCACATTCCTGTACCGGGCCTCGACAGTCTCGGTGCTACACTCAATTCACCGTATATTCTTAGTCACAATTCCCAATGCGCACCTTGCACTGATGATCACCGAATAATACAAAGATTGGTTTAAAAATAATTAAAATTGGTTTTACCCCTTTTTGCCCCGTTACAGAGTGTGGTGTTTTAAATTTGATGTATTTAGGAAAGAAACGTATACAGACTTAATTATATCTCAGGAATCATACCATCCCATAAGTCACAAGATGGCTGCACTAAACTCATTTTGTTATAGAGCAATAAAATACTTAGAAGATGATTCATGTAAAACAGAAGAGTTAAAAAGAATAGAAGAAATAGCGAAAAATAATAATTATAAACCGGGGATAGTAGAGAAAATTGTAAAAAAGAATAGAAGGAAATAGTAGATAAGAAGAGAAGAAAGAAATGAAATACATAGGGTCAATAACATATCTGGGATTTCAAACGAGGAACATAATCAAGAGCTTTGAAAAACACAATATAGATGTAGCGGTAAAAAAGACAAAGACAGTTTTTGATTATATAAAGAATAGTACCGTAGTACTGAAATAACGCCTGAATTATAGAAAAGCTGTGTTTATAAGTTGAACTGTAAACAGTGTGATAAGGTTTACCTGGGTGAAACAGGACGTAAGTTCGAAATTACATTGAGAGAGCATGTGAGAGGAGAAGGAGACAGAACTACAAATTCGCTCTATGCGAGACATTTTAATGAAACAGGGCATAGGTTTTTAGACCCAACAGAGAACGTCGAAATAGTAAGGTTATAGAATAACATAAGTAAACGCAAATTGTATGAAGAATTAGGAATATTAAAAGTAAGGAAAAAGAATAGTAATGCGCTGATGAACATAAAGACTGAATTTAGTAATGAGGATATATTTTACTATATTTTGAAAGAGTAATGTATAAAAGGTGTAATACAGTTACAGGATAGGTTCAGAAGGTAGAAAGCTGTAGGAGATTTCTAGAGGAAATGTATATGACGAGGTCAGGTTGACTGAGTAAGGGGCGGGGCTAGCAAGGACTGGGCGGTAAGTACTGCCTCCTATTGGTTGAATGTAACCGGTGATGCGTGGGAGGGTTAGTATATATATATATATATATATATATATATATATATATAAGGGAAGTAGGTATTTTAATGTTGTTGTAGGAAGAACTTGATAATGGTTGCGAAACCGAAAGGCCTCGTTCGAGGAAAAAATAATTTTGTTTTTGTCACTCAGCTTTTGCAGGCTTGTGACTGCTTTGGCTTAGTCAATCTATTGTTTTAGATATTTTATTTTGTTTCTTTTTTAGTAAATATTTTTGATTAAAAGAAACTGTCTTAAATTTTCTTCTGATTAGGCCAGTCTTCATTAATATTTTTTATTGTAAGACAAAGTCTTATCACTGATTCTTGAGAATCAAACTATACAAAATATACAACTTTTGGTATCTTTTTACATTTTCTTTTTCTTTACTTTTTTTTTTTGATTTTGTGTTTTCAACTTTTTTTAAAGCGGTATTACTTGCAACGTAATATTATCACCAGTTTTCATGTAGCTAATTCATTCAACAGCTTTGAAGTTGAAAATTTTGAGTGATTCTGTACAAGTAGTCTAAGATATTCTTTTGTTCATAGAAACCGACTGTTGACTTGATCCTCCCTGATGTGTCAAAATTCTTTTGCTTTTTTTCTGCTGTGGAAACCATTCCTTTGCATTTATTTTCCATTGCCAACTTTTGTAAGAGCATTCATAAATTTCCTTATGGTTGAATGGGAGGAGGATATGAGCGTAGCAAACCAGCGATGCAGTCCTCGGTTGGATTGTTTATTTTCATCAGATCATTTTTACACCTGTCATGGCAGTTTCAAAGCCAAATTGGTTGTTCCTTGTTTTTAACCTGCCTAACCAAGTACCTCAAAGTAGTTCAGAAGATGAAGAATCCACTCATTGTTGACGTGTAATAAGTCACTCTCTTTAGAGGTGACTAATTAACTATTTTCACTAATAATTAGTTTGTTGAACTAATCTCGCAAATATTTCTGGATTTCAATTGATTTTTACTTCCATATTCCTTAAGGAATGGAAGTATGGTGATGGCAAAAAAAATCGTGTTCGAGATTATTGCAGATTCTGATTCTACTACACTCAAAACATGAAAAAAAGTCGTTTTCCGAAAAGTGTCTGTGTGTCTGTCTGTCTGTCTGTCTGTGTGTCTGTCTGTCTGTGTGTCTGTCTGTCTGTAGATTTTTTTTCTATGGCAAACGATAACTGCCGCAAATTCAAACAGAATCAAATAATTTTTTGCATACAGCCCGGTTTTGCAGAGTTCTCGCGACCTATTGTTTTTGGTGAAGATCGGTTGAGGGAAAGGGGTAGTTTACCTGCAACGGTTTTTTTTTAGCAAGGGAAATTTTGTTTGTTTGGCAAACGATAACAGCCGCAAATTCAAACAGAATCAAATAATGTTTCGCATACAGCCCTGAATTGTAGAGTTCTCAAGACCTATTGTTTTTGGTGAAGATCGGTTAAGGGAAAGGGGTAGTTTACCTGTAACGTTTTATGTTTTAACAAGGGTATTTCCTATGGCACACGATAACAGCCGCAAATTCAAACAGAATGAAAAGATTATTTGCATACAGCCCTAAAGTGTAGAGTTCTCAATACCTTTTGTTTTTGGTGAAGATCGGTTAAGGGAAAGGGGTAGTTTACCTACAACGTTTTTTTAACAAGGGTATTTTCTATGGCAAACGATAACAGCCGCAAATTCAAACAGAATCAAATAATTTTCTGCATACAGCCCTGATTTGTAGAGTACTCAAGACCTATTGTTTTTGGTGAAGATCGGTTGAGGGGAAGGGGTAGTTTACCAGCAACGTTTTTTATCATGCGTATTTTCTATGGCAAACGACAACTGCCGCAAATTCAAACAGAATCAAATAATTTTTTGCATACAGCCCTGATTTGTAGAGTACTCGCGACCTATTGTTTTTGGTGAAGATCGGTTGAGGGGAAGGGGTAGTTTACCTGCAACGGTTTTTTTTATCAAGGGAAATTTTTTTTTTTTTGGCAAACGATAACAGCCGCAAATTCAAACAGAATCAAATAATGTTTCGCATACAGCCCTGAATTGTAGATTTCTCAAGACCTATTGTTTTTGGTGAAGATCGGTTGAGGGAAAGGGGTAGTTTACCTGCAACGTTTTTTTAACAAGGGTATTTTATATGGCAAACGATAACAGCCGCAAATTCAAACAGAATCAAATAATGTTTTGCATACAGTCCTGACTTGTAGAGTACTCAAGACCTATTGTTTTTGGTGAAGATCGGTTAAGGGGAAGGGGTAGTTTACCTGCAACCTTTTACGTTTTATTTTCTATGGCAAACGATAACAGCCGCAAATTCAAACAGAATCAAATAATGTTTTGCATACAGCCCTGATTTGTAGAGTACTCAAGACCCATTGTTTTTGGTGAAGATCGGTTAAGGGGAAGGGGTAGTTTACCGGCAACGTTTTTTTATCAAGCGTATTTTCTATGGCAAACGATAACAGCCGCAAATTCAAACAGAATCAAATAATTTTTTGCATACGTCCCTGAATTGTAGAGGTCTCAATGATTTTCGATTTTGGTGAAGATCGGTTAAGGGGAAGGGTTAGTTTACCTGCAACCTTTTACGTTTTAACAAGAGTAAAGTACTTGAAAATTTATTTAAACTTTTTGAAACAATGGTAATTGTTAAAAATAAAATAATTTTGTTGCCAGGCAATAAAATTATAATTTTTTCATTTTAATGTAATATAATATTTTTCATTTAATACATCAATAAAAAGGCAGGTAAGACACAGCCTGGCTGTTTGGCTGAAAATGATTTTAAATATAAATCTTAGAATATGGAAGTCATGTATGGTTCTCCATACCGATATTTTTTGAAAGGTACACTGGTATAAATGAAATAATCAGCCACATATTTTGCTGCTGCTTTGTTGGAAACAATAGGCATGTTTTTTATTACTTCCATATTCCTTAAGGAATGGAAGTATGGTGATGGCAAAAAAAAACGTGTTCGAGATTATTGCAGATTCTGATTCTACTACACTCAAAACATGAAAAAAAGTCGTTTTCCGAAAAGTGTCTGTGTGTGTGTCTGTCTGTCTGTAGATTTGTTTTCTATGGCAAACGATAACTGCCGCAAATTCAAACAGAATCAAATAATTTTTTGCATACAGCCCTGATTTGTAGAGTACTCACGACCTATTGTTTTTGGTGAAGATCGGTTGAGCGAAAGGGGTAGTTTACCTGCAACGTTTTTTTTTATCAAGGGAAATTTTTTTTTTGGCAAACGATAACAGCCGCAAATTCAAACAGAATCAAATAATGTTTCGCATACAGCCCTGAATTGTAGAGTTCTTAAGACCTATTGTTTTTGGTGAAGATCGGTTAAGGTAAAGGGGTAGTTTACCTGTAACATTTTATGTTTTAACAAGGGTATTTCCTATGGCAAACGATAACAGCCGAAAATTCAAACAGAATCAAAAGATTATTTGCATACAGCCCTAAATTGTAGAGTTCTCAAGACCTATTGTTTTTGGTGAAGATCGGTTAAGGGAAAGGGGTAGTTTACCTACAACGTTTTTTTAACAAGGGTATTTTCTATGGCAAACGATAACAGCCGCAAATTCAAACAGAATCAAATAATTTTCTGCATACAGCCCTGATTTGTAGAGTACTCAAGACCTATTGTTTTTGGTGAAGATCGGTTGAGGGGAAGGGGTAGTTTACCTGCAACGTTTTTTATCAAGCGTATTTTCTATGGCAAACGATAACAGCCGCAAATTCAAACAGAATCAAATAATATTTTGCATACGTCCCTGAATTGTAGAGGTCTCAAGGACTTTCGATTTTGGTGAAGATCGGTTAAGGGGAAGGGGTAGTTTACCTGCAACCTTTTACGTTTTAACAAGAGTAAAGTACTTAAAAATTTATTTAAACTTTTTGAAACAATGGTAATTGTTAAAAATAAAATAATTTTGTTGCCAGGCAATAAAATTATAATTTTTTCATTTATGTATTTTTTTCTCAGTTATGTACTGTTTATGTTTCCATTTTATTATTATGACTACCGCAATGAAAAGGCAGGGAAGACACACACACACAAACGCACATGCGTGCACACACACACACACACACACACACACACACACACACACACACAATTCGCGTTATTTCTGGCCTCATTCATGTTTATTTTCTTACATTTGCACGGTTTTTAAATGGAAAGTGCCGAACCCATACCAACATAACAAATGCAAGCCGAAAAGTGTCCAGCACCACAGTACTGTGGTTAAGGCTGAAGCAGTAAGTAGAAAGAAGTAGTTTCTATGGTAATATTTCATTTCGAAAATGATTTTAAATATAAATCTTAGAATATGGAAGTCATGTATGGTTCTCCATACCGATATTATAAGTTAGGTCCATTACATATTACTGGCAATTGATATGGTGTTTAGTGTAGCCTGTTTATTTCAATTAGTCATCTGATAATATCAATAGCCCAGTCGCATTTGTGTTAGTTGCCATGTATAACCTAATTCAAATTAGTGCTAAAATAATGTTACGATGGTCTCACTGTTCGTTGTGTGGTACAGTGGAAAACAAAATACAGACACCAATAAAGTCACTAATAACCAGCTTTAATTTATCACAAGTAATAATTTGTAATCAACAAGGTAGGCTCCTACAGCAATTCAAGTTAAATTTGTACACACACAATAATAATGTCGTCCCACACAATAATCGCTTTTCACTAATAGCCACTGGAGATGTACTGAGTACTCGCCCCACGTAAACTGATTGACAAAGTCAGCTCAGCTGCTGTTGTTTAAATAGGTAGCACAAGTGTTCCATAATATACGTCAACAAGCACTCAAAACTGTAGAGCATACTTAAGCACGGCCTTGGCAGAAACGCGCGTGCTGAGCTAAGCTATAAAAGAGTAGAACAACGTTCTCCATTGTACATGAACATTCCATATTGCGTAACAATAAATAAGCCTGCCAATTAGTAATTAATTTTCTAAAAACAAAAAGTAAATCTGCTGTTGAAATTCACAGAGTAATTTGGAGTGTTTATGAACCAACTGTTTTATGGTAAGTAAAGTTTGAAAATAGTGTCATTTGTTTCAAGAAGACAGGATGAATGTTCACAATGAAGATGCAGTGCATCTCCCACTGTGACCACAAATGGTTTATTGGAAAAATTGAATCAAATAATCCATGGAAACAATACCAGTGATTTGTAGATTCAAAGGTAACACAGTCACCTTTTACATACATTCTCCTTTTACACAATTTTTATAATTCAACACACAGTTCCAAATCAATTTTCCCAAAACACAATGCAAAACTCAGCCTGGAAAAAGGACATACCACACCTGAAATATGTAAGAATTATCATGTGTGTGAGGGGAGGGGAGACTTTTTATGGCCAGCTAGAATTGTAGGAAACATAAATTTAGTTGCATACAAATCCAAGTAAAAACATATGAATGATACAGGTTAGATAAAAGTCTCTTTCCCCAAACCTTTTTTTTTTGCATTTACAATAGGCAGCATGGAGTTGCCAAGGCAATGGTTCTAAATAACAGTCTTTTTTTTATCTTTTTGTTGTGTGCTTTTTTTGTCTTTCATGAAGTCTTAATAAAAATGAATTTAAGTGCTGTGTGTTAACTTTTCAACTTGTATAGTGCTTGTCCGATGGTTATTTATTGTTCAGGTTTATTTTATACCTATCTTCACTGTGCTTAACTGTTATCCCATGTTGAGTGCCCATAGCATCACCTGCCACAAGACTCTAGAAATGTAGGCCTACATCTAATGTGTGTGCCAGTGAAGTTGCAACTAACCATAGTAACTTTTGCACCCCCATCTCAGACATTAGAACAGGTTTTTTTCAGTTTATGGCATCGGAACTGTCGACACCTGCAGGTTCAGTTTGTCTGAATTGCTACTCCAGAGCATGCAAATTTACTTTGTGCATGTACACACCTCATGCAGCAGACATTTTCCCATGTTCAAGTCGTACACACAAACTCCGCACAGTCCAGTTTTACACTCCAATATTTGCAAACAAATACTATAAAATGCCCTGTTACAAAATGAACCATTCTATAAAAAGACTGCTAAAGATAGCCAGTGACAAAATGAAAATGTGATACAATATCTGAAGCAGTAGTGTGGGTTTTTAAGAAGGAGACCAGGTTTGGTTATAAAACAAAGTGCCATCATGGTCGCTCCACAAAACCACAAGCTAACTAGGAAGGCTCTTATACTGTAAGGAAGATAAACAGTGAAGTTGTTTATCAGCTCATCAAAAAGGGCAACATATATTCAGTGTTGTCCTCTAGCCAGCCTGGCAAAATATTACTCTAGTAACAATTTGCCAGGGGACAAGAGTCATGTGGAGAGAACAGACTTAAAACCTATGAGTTAGACAGTCTGCATAGCATGTGTGTCACATGGATATATGCAAGGTTGCCAGTGGCATAAAATTAGTATTTTCTAAGTGCATTCAGCTATTCTTGACACGTGACCCAGAAAATAGTAGATTCAGTGGTAATGGAATTCACAGGTGAACTACAGCAGAATATAAATACAGGATTTAGTAACAGCCACCTACACCTAGTCAGTTTGGATTTGTGATTTATTGTGACTTGCAGTTTAGTTTAAAGTGATTATTATGAATTAACGTGTGCTGACACCATAATTGGTGATTGCTATTATATAATGTGACACTATTAAATAGGTGACATTTATGTTAAATAGATGATATTTATTGTGTGTTTCATTAGTATGCGTTGGACAATCATAAGCTTGAAGAATTGTTTGCACATGAGTATTTATTGTTGTTCTGTTTATTTACACTGAAGTAAATCTAAAGTTCTGTCACAGGTGACTGTATCCACCCGTGTGCATTAGAACCAGAAAGTAAGGGCATTTACCTCAGGGCTTCTTTACGAAAATGTGTATACCTTGTTGGGCAGGTATAAAGGAATTATCTTGTTTTTATTATTGTATATTTCCGATCTGATGATAACCTATGAAGCTTGAAATTTTTGTTAATAGTGGTGTCCAGCAGCATAATTTCTGTTTGTGATTATAACCACTAACACAACTTTTATTATTTAAATTCTGAATTCATCTTATACTTTGAAGAATTAAATCCTGAATGTTTTTTATAGCAATTGATTGATTCAATATTGAGGACATACTGTAGTCACCACAAGCAATTATTCAAAAGTATAGAACTCTCATAAACTTTCACAAGTGTTTATTTATAATTGATGAGAGCAATAAGAGTAAGATGTCGAACATCTGGTTTGTAGTAAACAGCTTTGATTCATTCTTTTGTTTACTGTACTGTAACAGTCTATATCAGTATGTATGTTACACAATATTCAGGATTCAAAATTCAGTCTCTCAAATGAAAGATTTGACTTCTCCCATATATACCATAATATTCGTCAGCTAACTTGTTGTTGTTGTTGTGATCATCATCATCTTTTTAGCAAGTTCTAACTTGCCTCAAATAAAAATCTTTCAAAATTCATGTAAGCGAGTATGATTTAGTACTTAACATTAATATTTATTAAAAATAATGTCACTGGGTGTTTAGTTTCATAAGTAGTTAATTGTACAACTTAAAATAACATTTTATTCTGTTTAGTAGACTGAAAACTGTCTTTTATATGGTTATTAAAATAGGTTTCTTGTTCAGAAATTATGATATCTGTTTAGGAGGAATTCTCACATTCTGGAAATCCATGCCACATCACAGCCGAAGAATATTTTAGTCCTACCGTTGATTTGGGAACAAGAGATATTGGGAGGCCAAAAGAAATTACCACAAAAATACAGAAGTTTAGGGTAATATAACTTTAACAGTAGAAATTTCGAATTTTATTAAAATTTAATTATTACTGTGTGTGTGTGTGTGTGTGTGTGCGCGCGCACGCACACGCATGCATGCTTGCATGTGGAATAAATATGTTATAGAACTGTAAGTTAGTATAAGTTTATCCTGTATACACAAATATAATTTGTAAGTTTTGTATTTCAAAAAAAAAAGTTTGGTGTAATAAATATAACACATGAAACAAGTATATTTATGTGCAGGCAACATTATGGCTGTGTGAGGACTACCCATTAAGTTTGCCTGAACAGATCATGCCAATTGTTGACCTCATGGCAATTTCCAGTTCACATTTTGCAAAACTAAAAAACTTCATACAGATGCAACTTCCAGCAGGATTTCCTATTAAAATAGGTATTTTTTAATCATTAATTGTTACACAGACTATAATACTATATATTAATTTGTTAAATATTTTTGTAATACTTTGTTAATTAGGTACTGGTAGGAGTTAACAAAATTCAACTCATAAAATTAATTTTATTAACTGTCATTTATAATATTACCTATCCTGATAGCTTGACATGTCTGGCAGTAATTAATTTTACTGTTATTAATAAAATTAATAATATTATTAAAGTACTTGTTAATTTTAAATGAGATATTTTATTCCTTGAAATATGTCAGGTGTAATTTAATTGATTACCATATTTGTTTTGAAGGAAGTAACTATGCATGTTCAACATTGAGTATTGCCTTATACATGGCAGATGTACACAGAGTATGATTTTCTGAATGTACCTTGTGTGAATGGTAAAGTACAAGGTTTACAAGGTATACTGTAGCTATAAAAAGTACCAGACCAGTGTTTAGGGCATGAAAAAATATTGTTGATTGTTTAGTACTGTGTAGAAAACTTAAGCAATGAACTAAGTTTAGTAGGTACTTAAATATGTAGAGTACTTAAAGTTTCTTTATTCTCCTGTCTTATTGTTTTCTTCAGATATAGTATACACACACTGTAACTGTTCTTAACATTGAAGATCCATGGCCATTTCAGCTCCTTATATCCTGGTAGTTTTTTACATTTGTCACAATTTTTTTTAAATTTATCTGAAACATCCTACATTATATATGAATTGAAAGATTGGGCTCTATACCTTCAGGAAACATAAAAGATAATAGATTTTTTTTTAAGATTGAAAAATTTTAAGTAACTGAAGTATGAACACGTTTTGAAAAATAAAAAACGTTAAACAGGATATTTATATATAATAAATGTCATTTGATATCAATATATAGTATAAAAATAAACTTGTTGATACATAATACAACAAAAGTATAGTACAAAACATGTTTTACACAAAATGTAGTACACCCAACCACGAGGCTAATGTTGGTGTGAGATGATAAATGAACTAGTGTCTAGCCAATCGAGAACAGAATATGAGCAATCCAGTGTGATGTGGGGACCAAGTGGTTACAAATTCAAATTAAGATAACTTAACAATTCCCTGGTCTTAATGTGTTGCCTTCCTTTCGTTTGTGCCACAAAGTTTTAGTGATTATATAAATTAAGGTAAGCTGCTTACCTTAGTGTGTGTTAATACATCAAATTTGTTTAAAGTACTGAATATAAAATTATCAAATACAATACGGCTTCGGGTTATGCATTACAGTGATTTATTTCACTCAACAAAATGTTTGTCTCAGGTCAGTAACAGTACTGAAGAGTATGAATATGATTCAGTAGGTAACATTGTACAGGATAATACACACATTTTATTGAAAATTATAATTAACGCATTTGCAATGTACCGATGTATTTAATTGTTATTATATTACTATAATTGTAGTTCTTCAAGCATTATGTTAGTAAGTAAGTTATATTATTAATATTAATATTTAATAATGTTTATGAAACATTATAATACTTTACATAAGAATAATAATATACAGTAGAACCCCTCAAATCCGAACCCCAGAAATCCGAAATCCCGGGAAATCCGAACATGGTTTTGAAGAAAAACAACATTTGAAAAAAACACAAAGACATAAGAAACACATTTATTATTACATAAAACTATCATATGTAACCTAATTTTACGTAAAGAATCATTGAAAAATTAATAAAGTATGTACAAGTATTGCTACTTACGTAAAACAGGATTGAAATGTAAAAATATTGGAATTAACACTATATAAAAACAACAACGTCATACAGCATTTCATTAACATCAGAGCTGAATGGCCAAGGAAAACCACAAAAGAAACACACATAAACACTACACTACATTTTTTCACTTAAAATCAGTGATCTTCATCTGGCGAAGTGACATAAACCTTCCCGAGGATGCGATGTTGCGCCAGCGTCGCATAAACATGACATCATTGGGTGTAGCAGCTGCGTGTTGTTCAACGTAGCGCAACGCGATGTCGAGAGCAACAGCAGCGTCAGAATGAGTCACGTTTGTTGAGGCATCTTCTCCCTCGCTATCGCTACCTGATACATTGTCATGTGTAGCGGGGCATTTTGGGGCCTATTTTGGGGCAATAATACAATTTATAATTTTTTTTTATGATAATAAATAACATGTTGAGTGATAGGGACAGAAATTATAAACTTAGGTAAATTTCTTGTTTGGAGCGATCGCAACCGTGGCTACACTGCTGTTGACTTTATCCGATGCAGAATTATTTAATGATATTGTGTGGACAGTTTTAATAATCGACAAACTGTGCCAAAGTCAGATCAAGGACAAATACAACAGTAAACAAATTATGCAATGAAACATCAGGCGAGCGTTACGTCAGCAACTTACATAACATGAATGCAGGGTGTGTCACGCCAGCAACATTGTGACACACAACAGAACAAAGCAGTCGGCTAAAAACATCTCAGCAGACCAGACGCAAAATAAACTGTAGCGTCTGCCCGGCTCGTGCCGGTTTTGGGCGAAGTTTTGTGTGTTCGCCGACGCGCCCGCAACATATAAAATGTGACAAAAAATGGAAAAAATTAACTAACAGTTTGCTCTTAGAACCGAACAGAAACAGAACCGTTTTATTAATACAAATGACAGTTTCGGAGGTGTAAAACAAATTCTCATTAACGGAAAATGTGCGTGTGGAGAATGCTACGTCGTTTGGACTCAAATGCAGCTAAGTGGTCTACAAAAATAAAATCAAAATTTTCAATTATGATTTAAATAATATGTTCACATAAATTGTAATATTCATATTTAAAGATTTTTTAATAGAAGAGCTCTTAGAATCCTGGGGTAGATGTGTGTGTGTGAGTGAGTATGTAAGCATATATAAATTTAAACAAAGAAGGCTGGTTTGTGTGGTTAGGTCTTAATGTATATATATTAGTCAGGTTTAACTTTATAGAAGTATATTTGCAACTTACATATTATGTTTTTTAAATCCCATTATATGCCTAATAACTTCTGTCAATATGAATTTGTAGTAGAAAAAAGAATTTCAGGAGATAGTGTTTAAACAACAAAAGTTAGTAAAATGTCAATAAAACTATGTTAATGGGAAACAATATAAAGTTTTTCTTTATTTAAACAACCAGTTCTGATCTCCTGGGTTCGCCGAAAAGAACCCTGAAATGATAGGTATAAATTTTGTGTTTTTTGTTTGCTCGTTAACCACAAAACGAGATGGCGCCCGATAATCATACAAGGAATGTTATTAAATTTGTTATTAAGTAGCTTCACATTTGGCTTCCGAACGTAGGGACGATTTATATAATATAATTATATAAATGTAGGCCTACTTGGGAGAGCGGAATGGTTGTTGGAAATAACAGACAATTTTTTTTTGAGGTACGTGAAATAAACGTAGATAGGGGTTATGTTATGCTAAGTGTGAAATGTTGATGTTGATATTTTGTAGCGAGTATTGTGAAGCAATATGCATAATAATTAATATGTATGATAATTATTAAATAATATAAAGGGTATTATATAAGTAAATTTTGGAATGATTGAAGTATAAATAAAGTGCATAGAAAGTTACGTAAAGTAGCGCAAAGCGTTATACAAGTAGAATACATTGTGGTGTGAAAGTAGATATGACATATTAGTATTTTTATTTAAAGTAATAAACTTACTATTAAAAAATGGAGAATCAAGAAGTAAATTTAGAAAACACTCTTACGGAGTCGATGGTACTTGATAATGTATCGGCTCAATCTACCCCGTCGACAACACGAGTTGCAGAGTTGTCGATGGCAGATATATTCAATTTAATGAAAACAATGTCTGAGAATTTGAGTAGTGACATCAATAAAATGAATAATAGTTTTAACGTGAAATTTGATATACAGATTGAGAAATTAGATGAACAAAAGAATAGTTTTGAGGAGTTAAAAAATCAGAATAATGAGTTGAAATATGAAATTAAAGAAATGAATAAATGTTTTAGAAATAATCATGAAGCAATAGTAGATAGTTTAAATAAGTTAGAACAGAAGTTTGAGAAATTAGGTGACAATGTTTTAAGTATGACAAAATGTAAAAATGACGAAATAGTGGAAGATGTAGTATTGAATAATGATGATATTAATTACAATTCTGAGAGTATAGTGGGGGTAGAGAATAATGGAGAGACATATGATGAAAATATAATCAAAAATAGTACTAATGAAATTGCAGAATGTAGTGATTATGAGATGTTAATGTGTATCAATGAGTTAGAGAGAGAGTGGAAAAATAATGTTGTAGTTGAATGGGGACAGAGGGCAAATTTTCCCCTTATTGTTTATAATGATGATGATGATTTAATGTTGTTTTTTCAGGGCAAGAGACCCTTATTGTTAAATGAATTAATGTTGTATAATGTTGTACCCTCTGTCCGTAATAATTGTGAGAGTGTGATGTGGTGCTATGAAGAAAGAGAGTTATGTATTGAGAGTGAAATAGAACTATATAAGTTAGAAAGAAAGTATGATGAATTGAGAAAAATACTAGAAGGGGTGATGGTGAATCATGTGAAATACGTACCTGTTGAAAGAGAGATAGAGAATAATTTTGATAATATCTTACCTAACTATAATGACTTACCTGACGTAGTAGTTGAGGAATACAAAAATGAGAAAACAATTTACCTGACATTAACAAATAACACTGATATAGACGGGACAATCCTAACTTATGGTGACAAGATTTATAGTGGTATAATGGATGAAATAGAATTGATGGGTTATTATGATAGTAATTATTATAATAATTTGTGTGTGGATAAAAATATGTTACAAATATATTAGGTATTTATATGACGATGGAGGCTGAACTAGATATCAGTGAATAGACATTTTGAATACTGTAAATTTTGGTAATGACCTTGCTGATTTAGACATGTGAAGTGGGAAAAAAATGGACCAGTTATTGACGTATACTTTGTAAATATAATGTAGGGAATTCATGTGTGTATTATGAAAGGTTAGAAAAATAATGTGTATATGTATTAGAAAATGTTGTGTTAATAATAATAATATTATGAATATGAATATTTTGCATTCTAATTAAATAACAAAATAATTATGAAGACCATAATTAATGATTGGTAGAATGTTGATAGTAATTGAAATATGTTATTTTAATAGTCAATTGAAATAAATAATTTGGGATGTTTAGATATTGTGATCGAATGTTATAGGTTTGAATTTCATGATGTATTTAAATTGTTTGATGAGATTTTAATTTAATAATAATGAATAAATTAATAAATATTAAATGGTTTATTTTGTGGAATATCATAATGGTTAAAAATATATGTTAATAATAAATTTAAAAATTTTGAAAATCTGATTGCAACACAGAATAAATAATGAAATGATGATAAATAAAAAGAGTTAATGACAAATTTTAAATAATATTGTTTATAAATTTTTAGATAAATTACTTAAAAGGAAAAAATTGTTTGTTTAAATGTATACTAATAATCAAAGTTAATGTCTATTTGTTTATAATGTTATGTAATGTATAATACAAGATGTGGGGATAATTTTGGGGGGGTAGATTGGTGCTCAATGAAGTGATAGAACAGTGGAGTGTGGAACTGCAACGGTTGAAAGTTTAGTTATCCATTGTAATTAATTAGTTAGTAAGTTGCTGTCGCTGGGGTGGCATGTGCCCCAGTAGATAGCGGAAAGTGTTGGAGGTAACCGAGAGTGTTACCTCCATCGGAGGCCAACATGGCGAATATGCACGGCACACCTTTTGTACAATTTTATATTGTACCCTGATAAATTGCCGTGTCGTGCATAATAATGATGATGTATACATGCCTGAAGGAAGAGATGATTTCCCCGACTTTTCGGGCGATTACTGCCTTACCAGCACTAATCGTGGTTTTGGCGAGCGGTTAGCTATGGTCATATCAAGTCCCTTGACCATAGCTGGCTTGAAATTGGTCTAAAATAGAAATTAATCGGGGAAGAACTTAGGGGAAATCCCGGGAACTATGGAACAGCGGCTGCCACTCTGTTCGAGGAGGAACAGCAGAGCCAGGTGGTAGATCCGTCTTAAGGGTGTAATTATTTAACAAGAACATGATGATGTTCACTAATTTTAAAACTTAATAGCGGAAGCAGAGACACAGAGAGGTAAAACCTGCTCCAAAATATACAGTCTCTGTGGAAGCGGAAAGGCGCCACAGTCTTACATAATTTGAAATAGTGTGTGTGGCTGGGAGGTTATCCAGGGGATAACGTATTAAAAATTTGCTATATTTTAATTAATAATGATGATTTGCTACTCAAGAATTTTATTTTGATGTGAAAAATAGATGCACTAAATACTTCCTATATTGTGTTTATTATGTCTTATTGTGTTAGTTGCATTCAGTATGTTAGGAATAAGAATTATAAAAATATGATAATATGTTTTCAATGTGTTTATAGATTTTAAAATAAAATGAAAAATAGTTGTGATAGGTAAAATTTTCAATGGGTTCCAAAAGATAGAAGTGGGTGATAGTAATTGTTTGAATAAAATGTTTGAATCAGTTCAAGTTGAATTTTGTGGGACGATAGATCTGTCCAAATTGAAGTCAGAGTTAAAGAAATAGTAGAGATGAAAATAATGTAATGTTGTTTTGAGTTAATGTATGTTATAGAATTTTGAGAAGTATAAGTGGAGACACAGTAGAATTGGAGAATTTATGTAGAGTTTTGAGCGATATATTGTTGTTTATTTTGTTGATGTTATTTTGTTGTAATTGTAGTGAGGTAATGAGATTGAGATTTTTTGGGGATGGCAATTTTGTAGTAGGGTAGTGTAATGTGGGAGTCCGCAACATAATGGTTGGGACGGGATTTGGTATAGTTTTAGTGGGAAGGGGTTGCCTTAGGTCGAATCCAGGAACCAGAGAACGGGAATTGAGTTTTTGGGGGGGGGGAACACGTATCCTATGTACAAAGGGTTAGAGAGTATTTTTTTTTTATATATTGAGAGGAGGTGGCGAATTGAGCTAAAGTAGTAAGTAGTTAGAGGTAGAGAAGGGTTAGTAGATTTTGATAGAGGGGTGTCATACTAGTTAAAGATTTTGTAAGGGAACGTTAGAGTAATAAAAGGGGAAGATTATGAGTAAATGCCAAGTTGATAATGTGAATTATAATGAGTAACGTAGAATCACCCAAATTAATGAAAGGGAATAATAAATGAAATGATGTGTAAGTTGGAAAAAAAAAAAAAAATATTGAGAAACAACTTAATAAAAGTTATGTGGAGATCTATGTATTTTATTATTATTATTATTATTAGAAGGTAATTTTATGATTTTATATGCCAATTTAATGATGTAAAGTGTGTAACATTTTAAATGTAAGTTGTTTTATTTTAAGATGAATTATTAATGTACTATATTTTCCTATGTTATGTTATGTTGTTAGGTATTATGATATATATGTTAGTAATAAGTTAAAAACAAAACCAGTGCTTCTTAGCGCAAACCAGCACCGCTAGGGGGAAACAGATCAGTTGGGGATATGGTGTTGTATAAGGCCACTATTTGATATTTTGATTTATTGTTTCAGTGTTTGGTGATGCTGTGGCGGCGGACCTGAGCTGGCCTGCGTGTCAGAGCAGGGGCGTTAAGTATCTGTCTGACTCTACGGTGTTGGGATCTCGAGAGAGAAGTCCAGTATTGTCATGCAGATGCAGTCACAGTCACCGGACCAAGGGTGAGTTGATTATATTTTTGTAAACCATACAGGGGGTTGTGGCGACATATCCTGGCTAATCCCTCTAGCAAGTATGAATGTGTCAATGAGATTTTTTATGCTTCGGCATAAAATATCTCATTGAGGGGGTATTGTAGCGGGGCATTTTGGGGCCTATTTTGGGGCAATAACACAATTTATAATTTTTTTTTTATGATAATAAATAACATGTTGAGTGATAGGGACAGAAATTATAAACTGAGGTAAATTTCTCGTTTGGAGCGATCGCAACCGTGGCTACACTGCTGTTGACTTTATCCGATGCAGAATTATTTAATGATATTGTGTGGACAGTTTTAATAATCGACAAACTGTGCCAAAGTCAGATCAAGGACAAATACAACAGTAAACAAATTATGCAATGAAACATCAGGCGAGCGTTACGTCAGCAACTTACATAACATGAATGCAGGGTGTGTCACGCCAGCAACATTGTGACACACAACAGAACAAAGCAGTCGGCTAAAAACATCTCAGCAGACCAGACGCAAAATAAACTGTAGCGTCTGCCCGGCTCGCGCCGGTTTTGGGCGAAGTTTTGTGTGTTCGCCGACGCGCCCGCAACATATAAAATGTGACAAAAAATGGAAAAAATTAACTAACAGTTTGCTCTTAGAACCGAACAGAAACAGAACCATTTTATTAATACAAATGACAGTTTCGGAGGTGTAAAACAAATTCTCATTAACGGAAAATGTGCGTGTGGAGAATGCTACGTCGTTTGGACTCAAATGCAGCTAAGTGGTCTACAAAAATAAAATCAAAATTTTCAATTATGATTTAAATAATATGTTCACATAAATTGTAATATTCATATTTAAAGATTTTTTAATAGAAGAGCTCTTAGAATCCTGGGGTAGATGTGTGTGTGTGAGTGAGTATGTAAGCATATATAAATTTAAACAAAGAAGGCTGGTTTGTGTGGTTAGGTCTTAATGTATATATATTAGTCAGGTTTAACTTTATAGAAGTATATTTGCAACTTACATATTATGTTTTTTAAATCCCATTATATGCCTAATAACTTCTGTCAATATGAATTTGTAGTAGAAAAAAGAATTTCAGGAGATAGTGTTTAAACAACAAAAGTTAGTAAAATGTCAATAAAACTATGTTAATGGGAAACAATATAAAGTTTTTCTTTATTTAAACAACCAGTTCTGATCTCCTGGGTTCGCCGAAAAGAACCCTGAAATGATAGGTATAAATTTTGTGTTTTTTGTTTGCTCGTTAACCACAAAACGAGATGGCGCCCGATAATCATACAAGGAATGTTATTAAATTTGTTATTAAGTAGCTTCACACATGTTGATCCTGGACCACAGACACTATGTCATGCTCGGTGCATTCTTCATTGTCGTCTAGTGCTGCCCACTCCTCCAGACAACCTTTTTCAGCATCCTCACATCCTGGTACTTTTTGAAAGAGATGAAGGAGCTCAGTTTCATCATCTCGTGTTGTAAGTGGTGTTTCCACAAATTCGAGGCTGGGCCAAAGCTTCGTCCAATATCTCTGCAGTAAATTTTTACTGGTATTGTTCCAGGATTCTGCAACCCAGTAAATCACATCTTTTATTGTTATCTTCTTTAGCTTCTCAAGAATAGAAAGAGAACAATCTTCTTCAATAAGAGTTTGCAGAAGCATTTTTCTGTAGCTTAGTTTTATGTTCTGTAGCACACCTTGATCCATAGGCTGCAGCAGCGATGTCACGTTAGGTGGTAAAAAATTGCTTTTATGTCTCTGCACACCAACTGCATGTCTGAAGGATGTGACGGAGCGTTGTCTATCAAAAGTAGAGCTCGAGGTGGCAGTCCATTTTCTTCATTAAATCTTGTTACCGAAGGAACAAATTTCTTTTCAAACCACTCCTTAAAAAGATTACCAGTCATCCACGCCTTAGTCTGATTTCTGTAATAAACAGGGAGAGAATTCATGTTCATATTTTTAAGGGCTCGTGGCTTGGCAGATTTTCCAATCACCATTAATGGTAGCTTGTTTGTTCCCGCGGCGTTACTGCAGGCCAAAACTGTGGCTGTTTGTTCATTTTAAAGCCTGGCGCAGAAGATTCCTCTTTAGAAGCAAGACTTTTAGTGGGAAGTGCTTTAAAATTCAATCCAGTCTCGTCCGCATTATACACTTGCTGGGGCGAGTAATTTTCCGACGAAATCAAATCGGCGAATTCATCTAAATATTCTTTTGCAGCAGTATTATCAGCTGATAACTTCTCTCCGCTTATCGTCAGTTGTCTGATTCCATGCCTTCTCTTCCATCGATCCAATCACCCATTGCTAGCAGTAAATGCCAAATCTCCGTTCATTAGTTTGTTCAGCCGCAATGCCTTTTCTTGAATTAATGGACCACTAATAGGAACTCCTTTCTGCCTCTCTTGTGTAAACCACAAAAACACTGCTTTGTCAATTTCTTCATTTACAGAAACTTTTGCGTGATGGCGTTGTTTCAAAGTTTTTTCACTTGTTGCACTGCAAAACTGTTCAATTTTCGCACAATTCTTTTTCCAGTCACTGATTGTTGCCTTACCAATACCAAATTCAACAGCCAACTTCGTCAAACTTTCCCCTTTGTCTAGTCGCATTAACACTTCGAGTTTTTCTTTTAAAGTACAAGAACTATGTTTTCGTTTGCTTGCCATAATTTAAGAAAACTAAAAAACCCGATCTACACTGCTCACTTCAAATGCAAAAACAATAAACCTTAAACGAAAACTCGAACAAACTATGTACACTGGATGGAAACAGTAACAGCAGACAAACGCACAGGACAACAAACGCCAGAGGACTAACTGGAATACAAAGATTTCTAGACCTATTGTAGTAGGACTGGGCTATTTTTAGCGCACTTCCGCCCAACAGCAACAGTGATTCACGGGCAGTCAAGGTCAGCAACCTCCAGCGGCTTCGTCTCACCCCTACGCAACATTACCGGGCGGCGCGTACACCGTAACTAGTGTTGAGTACTATGTATGCAGATTTTTCGGCTAATCCGAACTTTTCCGAATCCGAACAGGCTACAGCCCCAATTAGTTCGGATTTGATGGGTTCCACTGTATGTGTAAAAGTTATTAGTATTCTGTATCTAACATAAACAGATATTCATACAAAAACCACTGTGTGTGTGTGTGTGTGTGTGTGTGTGTGTGTGTGTGTGTGTGTGTGTGTGTGTGATATTGTTAAATTAAGTCTGTTTCCCACTCACTGATCAATAGGATGTGACAGGTCTGTGTAAATGTAATGGTAGCAAAAATTATTACATTTTCCCACCACAATAAATATATCTGTAAAAATTATAATTCTCCTAAAGGCCAACCTAGCTGGACTTTATTGTGACACCAGGAGTATGATTAAATAACTTTCCATATGGCCATAGGAACAACAGCAACAGTATTATAATTCATTACAGAAGCTTTCCCTAAAGATGTAACACAATCTAATATTCATTTGCATAGTCTCTATTTACTTATGTGCAACTAAGTATACAAAAAAATGTACACATGTAGCATATGCACATATATTTTTACATATGAAAGGTTAACAATTATTTCATATCCCCCACCACTTGGAGGGATCTTTCCTGGAATCCAACATTGGATTTCTAGTGGATGCAGGTCAGATAAAGCGAGAGCTAACAGGAAGTAGTCTGAAGAACCACTTAACTCATCAACATTCTGCTGTGCCCAAAGGGGATTTGACAACTGAGTTTCTGGCATGATAAGTCCACCAGTAGGGTGCAAAAACATGAGGCAGTTACCTGGACGTGTTAAATCTTACCTTAGAAGAATCGGCCATGGGAGTTCTTCAGTGAGCATTCCCAGAGTTTAACATTTTATTTCTAGGAGGATTATATTTGAAACATACCTGGGCGAGAGTTTGAGGACTTGTGTCCAGCCTATTGATTGCCCTGTCTGGTTCAGAGAAGTAGGAACTTCATTGTCTAGGTTGCCAGGAATAAAGACTGTTACCTGGTTACTTCAGAAGCTGCACACTAAGAGATGAATCATTTAGAAAAGTTTTATTGTCAAAGTGGTTATTAGGTACTGATTTTTTTTTAATACTTTGGTGAACCTATTCAGCAGTTGAGTAAAGTGAGGATAGTTATATTGATTCTGCAGGACAAATCCTCCCATGTTGATAAATTAAACAGGCTACAATGTTGAAACACATTGTTTCAACACAGGTAAAAATACAAAGTACACAGGCACAGGTTATGAAGTAAGTTTTGTAAAAGATTGCGTGCATACTTGTATAATTATTATGGTTAATATTAATCTTACAGGTGAACAAATTTGGTTTTTCAATTTCTCCCCAACTTTTCACTAGTAAACTTGTTACTAGTTAAAAGTTAAAACTATTCACTAGTTCAAATTTGCACATAGATTTAGTTGAGAATGTCAGTGTTAAAAACAATAGTTGTTGATGTATGGAATGCAAGTAATTGTATAGATTGATTTAAATGCTAAGGTCTAATCCTAATATTGTAAAAACTATTTATGACATAACTGTACAGTGTATTTTATAAACGTTGTAGGGATTATAGTTGTGACAATATTTGTTTCTACTTTTGTTGTGCAGATTGCTGGGTACTTGATTGTATCATAATTCAGTTACATAATGAGTTAGCTCATGATTTTAAAACTCAGAATTCTTGTTTGGCTTGTTCAGATAATTCATTTACATTAACAAAAGTATTTTGTTTTACAGAAATTCCATTATTCCATGTCTTAAATGCAAGAATTACTTTTGGAAATATTTTTGCAATGGATGAAAGCGTACCAGGTGTTAGTATTGTTGAAGAAGAGGGAAGAACATCATGTGTTTTAGATGATTCTTGTTTTGAACCACCACCTTCTTACACAATGTTAGGTAAACTATTTATACTTAAATTTAAAATTATTTATTTCTACACAAAATGTACCTACACTATGAGAGTGCTGTAAATATTTTATGGAGGTTATAGGTGGTGAAATGGCTGACACCAAAATTTCTTCCAAAATTTATGAATATTGAACAAAAACCCCTTGTAAAGAAATTTTGGATTTAATGGTATATGATGCTGCTAATGACTCAACACCCCTCCAATATCACCAACCACATCTAAAAGTTAATGTGTTGTAATCTTGGTCAACAGGTAACCTTTAACTTGAAACCCCCCAAGTCCATTAATCAAATCCACTGAACATGATGTTAGGTGACACCAAAATAATAATAATAATAATGTAATGTTACATTTTATTATTGTTAAGCAAATCACACTTGCATCTGTGTTAATAAACAAATTCAAATTCAAGTTACCTCACTAATCAACTTCCAGTGCGTTAATGTAATTTATGTCAAATATGTGAATTACATAAAACTGTAATTATAATTATTTTTGTTTTTAGACTCTCTTCAATATATGTTAACTATATATTATCAATTTATATAATTTGTAAGTACATACTTTTTCTCATCAAAATTATTTTAATAGCTGGAATTGGAGTAAATCCAATATGTAATGCATACTATGTTAACCCCATACATGTGTTGCATCATAGTATGTAATTGTTGAATACGTAATAAATTCCATAAGTTTCATATAAATAATTTCAAATTAACTCTCAAAATCAAATTTAAAATTAGAACAAAATTAATAACACCCCAAATCATTATTTTTTTAAAACACTGCCCAGTTGGTGAAAGGCTTGCACGCCTTAATAAAATGTTGTATTATTTTGTTTTGCACTTTTGCGTTTTCCTTATCTGGGTTTATCTACTAGCATTGATGCTTGAGCACGTGCCTTATAAAACCATAGGAATGAAGGCTGAAAGTACAGCGTGCACTGAAAGTATGGCCACACTAGTTAGTGTGTCCATGATAACCGAATCTGTCTATAGGCCTACTGCACAATCTCTCTGACGACTGCTGCTATCCACTCTTGTTACTATTAAAGGTCAGTGTTTTTGTCTGTGTTAAAAAAATGGGTACACATATTTCCAGTCACAACTAGATTATTATGCTGGTGATTTTGTCCTCATAACCACATGCACACCTTAACTAACATGCAATTCTGTGTTTCTAAAAGGCTTGCCAGACACATTCATACTATCCAAGGTAACATTTCCTGTGAATAGTGTAATTATTATAGTACATAATTATGTAGATTAGATTATGTAATCAAATTAAATTAGACATGAGTAATCAAAAACCACAGCGTCACACATGCCCCCAAAAATGTGTCCCATTTCAAACCAAATGTCCAGTAGTGTCAGTGGAAGCTCCCTAGAGAGTTGAAACCAAGCTGAGACTAACTGCAACTTAAAGTCTTCTCACACTAATGAAAATAAGTAAAACAGAGTTTGCCTTTGATCATATGTAGAAAAAAATATACTTGCACTACTTTTTTGTATTAATTTTAAACATCTGCACAAGAATATCAAGGCAACACCTAAGCTTGGTTGCAGCAATTTTGTCGCTTTCATTGAGTTAACTGGTTTGACAAGCATGTAGATTAGGGTGGGCCGAATTTTTATAATATTTTTATTTTGAAACGCTATACTGCAGAAAACTTGCCTATAGGGCACCTAAGTAAAATGCAGGTGAAAAAAAAAATCACATCTATCGGTAGCGCATTGTGCTTAAATATTTGAAATTTATTGAAAAATACAAGGTTATCTTGGACCTATAAAAATACAAGATAAAAAATTGCTATATTGAAAAAGCTTTAAAAGTAATGCAAAAAAACACGTTGGATTAAGATAACTATAAAAATTACTTTATTCTGGGTAGCGCAATGCATTACAAATCTGTAATTTAACGTATTTTTTACAAACCGTACGCGACGCGCAACGGTGTCTATTGCAGCCCGTCACCACTTCTAGAGTTCCGGTTGTTGCTCTGCACCTATACTGCACCCCCCCCACCACACCATTGCTATGGAATTTACCCACAATGCAATGCAAAGCGCGCGCGCCTCCCACCATTTGTGAGCTCCGTGACACAACAGTATCTGTCAGTCAATGTAACTAGAATAATAAGGTAGGCCACTCCGGCCAATTACGCTCCCATTGGTTGCTTCGCTGTGACGTCGACTGGTGGAAGAAATACGCGCGAGTCTTGATTTACCATGCAATCTTACCTGAGACAATGTCCTACTTAGCATCTCTCTGCTGTTTACACGAAATATTAACAATAATTGTAATGAGCTATTCATATAGAAAAAGGATTAAACAACAAGATTAAATGGTTTGCGGCAAAAAATAATGGTAAAATCTATTTCTACATTTAATAGAAAAGTAAGCAAGTCTGTCCACATATAACATTGACAAAATGGCACAAGATGTAAAATTAAGTCGGAAAGGAGGCGATATTATATATATATTTCAATCACTTTCTGCTACAGTCCGTTTCTTGATGTATATAATACTTTAATATTTATACTAAATTTACCTCAAGATGTTTTTTCTATTTGGAACATGTTTCGAGAGTTCCTGTTCTCTCATCTTCAGCCTTCGCCATCTTGTTTCTGGTGTAACATTTTAGTATAAATATTAAAGTAATATATATATATATATCATTTTTTATTATTCGTTAATTTTATATTAATAGAATTATTTCGATTGTTATTAATTTACTTAGAAACCTCTGATGATACTGATATTTTTCAGTGAAACGTGCGTCAGGTGTTAAAAAGAATATACGAAATTATACTACTTGCAGAAGAAACAAATTGAAAACATCACAAATTTTATATATATATATATATATATATATATAATATGCCTGCGTGGGTGGGTGTGCGTACGTACACACGCGTGCGCGCATGAGTGCATGTATAAACATTTCTATGTAGTATAATATATTTGAAACAAGCTTCCAATTATTATAATTATAATCAATATCATAATCATTTTCTTTATCTACATTTTCATTGTTATTTCATTGTTACTAGTTTCAGTTAAAAACTGAAGCTAGTACGTTTAGTTGTAAACATAAATACTTTTATCAACGAAATGAAAATGGTTATTTAGTTGATACATACCTTCATAGGTGACTTAAATTTTTGAAGACGAAGCTACCCAGAGCCGACTCTTTGTTGCTGCATACTTTTCAAGTGACTTGAGTTTGAGCTGTTTGTTCAGATGGCGGATTCTGATGAATGTTCTTGTCCTGACGTACAGACAAATGACTTTCTCGTCCACCTCTGGAAATTTAGATTTGAGTAAGGTGGCCAAATAAGAGATAACTTTCACTTGTTTTGATACTGTACGTCCGTGGAAAGAAGTAAAAACTATCTCAAACTGAATCAGTTTTTGTAACCACTCGTCTGACGGATGGGTAAGCCCCCCCTTTGATATAATCGATATCCAGTCATGACTATGTTCCCCGGAAAGACACAATGTTTCGCCTCTCACACCTAGACTTTCATCAATGAAGCGGCACTTGAATGCGATGTACCCGGCCAGATATTTTAAGGCATCTTGAGGAACATCGTTGTCACTTGCAGACGGGGCCAAGTCCTCTGTTTTTAACAATTCTGCTTCGTCGGTGTCATTATTCGGAGAACTTGGTATTAACGTATGTTCAACTATGTCTATGCATAGTTCATTGGTAACAAACTGGATGAAATCCTCGTCAGAGTCATTTGATTCCATAACTTCGGTGGAATGAATGCTACCATCCTTAGCCACAGACGCACTTCCAGATAACGGATATCGTCCGTGCTACCCGTTAAAAGTAAGAGCCGAATTCTGTTGCACACTTCAAAGGGAGTGGGATTATTATAAAAGACGCCTAATCCCCGAATTCGTGAAAAAAAGTTTTCAAGGCAATCTTGATTGAATCTAGCGGTCAAAATGTACGTCACCCCATGAATCATTGTCATTTGTTCATAAAGGCCGAACAATGAATTTAAAGATATAACGAAACCTTTCTGAAAAGGTAGTAAACTTTTTTTACTTGCTACTCGCATGTTAGTTATTACTTCCAAAAACCTTTTTAAAGTATTTTCTTGGCTCCTTAAATTCATGCCGTACCCACTTCTGAGGGGCGTTTTCTGGTCTTTTGGAAATCTTGAGTTTAAAACATCAAATGCATCGTTTACCAGTTCGATGAAGCTGCTTTCGCGCTCTTTATTTGCAACATACTTCAGCGCCTTTGCTGTACAATTAGAAAACAACTGTGCAGCAAATCTTACATTTTGACGAGATCGACCAGTTACGTTAAGGTGTATCTGACTAATATTGGGTAAAATCGTCAATTCTCCTTTCTGTTGCTGTAACAGATTTTCGATTGTATCTTTTTTAAGCTCAGTGCCGTCGCAAAGTAACAACCCATGGTCTAGAAAATGATTTCTAAGCAGCTTCAAAAGATGAGGTACGTCACAGAAAACCAACACCTTATCGTTTGTAGTCGGGTTAATGAAGAAATTTTTTTCTGTGTTTACATCTAATTCCTTCCAGACTTTTGAATTCTTTCCCCCCATATCACACGTCACAGCCGCTACATGAATATTACTGCTCTCAACGGCACTGATAATGCTTTTAAGCAATACATCTGTCATGGTCACATCAAAATCATAATAAATGCGTTGCTTCCACTTGGCAAACAGACCTCTAATCATGACCACCTGAACATTACTGTGGGGCCCCAGAATTACGTCATCTGATGAATTGTAGCACACACGTCCATCAATATTCATTTCATCGAAAGAAAGGACACAAATTCTTTCAAGTTCTGTAAAATTTGTACTTTAGCTTTCATTAAAGTTAAAACTTCCTGAAGGATGCCTCGCCTGCATTTAAACTGTCGTGTCCACTTTTGGAGAGTAGAATGAGCAGGTAAGGGGAAATTGCGTTTTCTTAAGTAATTGTAGGTTTTCTTTGAAAGTGCTCTTAGCGTGAGTGCATTCGCGATATCTTCTGATGACCACTTAACCCTCTTGTCTTGTAAAAGACATCGAATCTGGCCTGGAGTGAAGCACTTAGAAAGGATATCTTTTATGTCTTGATTTAATGTTCTCCGTGTTGTTTTGCACGGGAATGCCTTCTTGAAAGACGCTACATATCTTGCTCTTTTGAGTGTTGTTAGAGCACCTTGTGTGTGTTTTAGTGCGAGTAGATTTAGGGCATTTTTCTTTTTTAGTTGTAAAATTTCTTCTCGAAGTTTTGCTATTGCTATATCTTTTTGTATGTCCTGATTTGTCTCAGTTCTAGTTGCCTGGTCGATACCTCTCTTCTTTGGGGACAAAGTACTTACTGTTGCTAGCGCTCGTTTCCTCACAGATCTGATTTTTATGCGGGCCTCTCGATCACTGGAGACCTACAGAGGGTAAACAATCCCTTAATTTTGTATGAATCAGGAGTGAAACATAAAAAAAATTAGGCAAGGATGACATTAAGGAGGTAAATGAACTAATAAATTAATTGAGATGCATAACTCGCTAATATTTTAAAACGAATTAAACCAATCATTATTAGTTTGCGTACAATTAACACTACAAAACCCCAACCCAGACTACTGTACTGTTGTAAATTAAATTTGTAACCATAATGGCTAAATGACAAATAGTTTAGTTTTAGTTTTTAAGTTTATGTATACTTAAAACACACACACGCACACACACACACACACACACACACACACACACACACACACAAGCGAGTTAAAACTAAAAACTCGCTTCGCTCGTTCAATTAAAGACTATACATATTCAGTCCACACCATCCAGTAATGAGAGGTCTGCTGTGTAAATTCTGCTTGGTTAAGGATATTCAGATATAGGCCTATTTTATAAGTCAGTAAGGCCTATAAACCCAGAATCAATTTAGGAACAGGGAGGAAACTTATAGCCTGAGTTATGTTGGCTAATAAAATTTGATTAAATAGTATTACAATGTTTAAACTGAGGACATACACACCTGAGTTGTGATCTCTCTTGAATCTGAGTTGCCGTGCCAATTTGGAATGTACTGGGATGGAATAGCGTTTAACCGCAAAATTTTTCTTGTCGGTAAACCAAGAAGTTCATTTTCCATATCCCTTTCGTAATCTTCTGGGAGAAAGTGCTTAGAACACACTCGGGCAGTATTAACATTAAATTTATCAGTTCGTTTACAGCGAGAAAGCCACACACGTCTCTGCTCTTTGCTTTTTGGAAACCGGTGGTATATGGTACCAGGTTCCTTAAAGCAACAATTATGACACTGCCCAACAGCACAAGAGGCATTACTACTGCTACCACTTTTATTCATTTCAAACTATACGTATATTCCAATGTGTAACATAAGATAAAAACACAACACACACTGACACAATACAAAACAAAAATACAATGATGCTACAAAAATTAAATTGTTTATATTCAAACGATTGTAATGAACAAAAATGATACTCAAAAAGAACGCACTGTACAAAATTCTGTTAATTCTGACCACAATTAAATACCTAATCTCCCTTTCCAATTAAACTCAAGCACTGTACTGTGAAGTTCTTCCACCAGGTGAAGTCACGCGCCAACAACTGCTGATTGCTAGGTTAGCGCGGGAAGCCAGAATGCCCCCCCCCCCCCGATGAATCGTAGCACACACGTCCAACGTACATTTTGACCGCTAGATTCAATCAAGATTGCCTTGAAAACTTTTTTTCACGAATTCGGGGATTAGGTGTCTTTTATAATAATCCCACTCCCTTTGAAGTGCGCATCAGAATTCGGCTCTTGCTTTTAACAGGTAGCACGGACGATATACCGTTATCTGGAAGTGCGTCTGTGGCTAAGGATGGTAGCATTCATTCCACCGAAGTTATGGAATCAAATGACTGACGAGGATTTCATCCAGTTTGTTACCAATGAACTATGCATAGACATAGTTGAACATACGTTAATACCAAGTTCTCCGAATAATGACACCGACGAAGCAGAATTGTTAAAAACAGAGGACTTGGCCCCGTCTGCAAGTGACAACGATGTTCCTCAAGATGCCTTAAAATATCTGGCCGGGTACATCGCATTCAAGTGCCGCTTCATTGATGAAAGTCTAGGTGTGAGAGGCGAAACATTGTGTCTTTCCGGGGAACATAGTCATGACTGGATATCGATTATATCAAAGGGGGGGCTTACCCATCCGTCAGACGAGTGGTTACAAAAACTGATTCAGTTTGAGATAGTTTTTACTTCTTTCCACGGACGTACAGTATCAAAACAAGTGAAAGTTATCTCTTATTTGGCCACCTTACTCAAATCTAAATTTCCAGAGGTGGACGAGAAAGTCATTTGTCTGTACGTCAGGACAAGAACATTCATCAGAATCCGCCATCTGAACAAACAGCTCAAACTCAAGTCACTTGAAAAGTATGCAGCAACAAAGAGTCGGCTCTGGGTAGCTTCGTCTTCAAAAATTTAAGTCACCTATGAAGGTATGTATCAACTAAATAACCATTTTCATTTCGTTGATAAAAGTATTTATGTTTACAACTAAACGTACTAGCTTCAGTTTTTAACTGAAACTAGTAACAATGAAATAACAATGAAAATGTAGATAAAGAAAATGATTATGATATTGATTATAATTATAATAATTGGAAGCTTGTTTCAAATATATTATACTACATAGAAATGTTTATATACGCACTCATGCGCACACGCGTGTGCACGTACGCGCACCCACCCACGCAGCATATTATATATATATTGCAACGAATCACAGGATCATGATAGGCGGGGCAAGTTCATATATTACACAGACAATGGACATTCATATTATATTGGTAGATGGTTAAGTTTGGTTGTTATCAATTGTATTTAGTAAGGTTAAGGGTTTAGTTTAGAAAAACTGTGCATTATTATTTATGGTTATTCATGTACTGTGTTAGTGGAAATGTGCGCGCGTGCGCGAGTGGGAAACGTTTCCCATGCGGTGCGTGAATTATTATCGTTGTTTTGACATTAGCTGAACTGAGACATGTGTATCGCTACAATCCCTATACCTGTCGGACTATTGTTTACGTTCATGTATATTATTAGTATGTAGGCAGTCATGCATGAGATACGAGTAGTCTGATTACCGCTATGCATGCTGTTACAAAGTGAATGCACTCTACTGCATGAAAAGTGCATGGTCACTTTACTAACCATGTGACTTCCATCCACCAATAGAATGCTGACTGGTGGTTGGAAATTTTCTTAAGCCTGTCGTTACACAGGCAGTTCTTCTACGCCATCTACCGCGAACGGAACGTGCACTCCTTGTACAAGATTCTACCGCTTGCAAGGTGTTGTAAAAACTATTCGTCGTTAGTGAAACGGGAAGACTCAGAACTGTGTGTGTAGTACATTTGCACACATCAGTGTTTTAACGCATTGTGCGAAAAATTACAAGCAGTTCTTCACTGCTGCTTCCGCGAACGGTACATACAATCCTTGTACAAGACTCTACCGCTTGCAAGGATCTGTTAAGACTTTTCGGGGATAGTAACGCGTGTGATGCATAACAATTGATTTTATATCTTTACACACGATATTAATATTGTAGTATTACGTGTGTAAGAAGTGAGTGTAACTGTATCACTGTGCGAGATTTTCCGCAGTGACAGTATCATTTTTGTTACGCAATAGTTCCATCAAGACGTTTCCGTGCTAGTGCAAGATTTCCTCATAGGGTGGTCTGCTGATCGCGGTAGACCTTGGTATTCGCGAGAACACTTGAAGAAGCCGGAGAGGTATAAGCTCAATATACCGTTATTAGATTAAACTCACTGTCACCTGAGATATTACTTGGTCTTAAACTCTATATAAGTTTTGTGAGTAATAAAATCCGTAGTACCGTTGTGTGTGCGAAGTGTCGGATTCATCGTGGGAATTGCAGGACATCAACCCAGCTGTTGCAGGACATCAGCCCAGCTGTTACAGGACATCAGCCCAGCTGTTATAGGACATCAGCCCAGCTGTTATAGGACACCAGCCCAGCTGTTATAGGACCAGCCCAGCTGTTACAGGACGCCAGCCCAGCTGTAAACGTTTCTGGTGAAACGTCTGTCATTTGTAAGCCACACCTGACGAACCAACTATACCGCAAAGACCGGCCTTTCTCTTCATCAACATCATCGTGGGAGTCTTCTTATGTAACGTATCACGTCTTGCGTATGAACATTATTTAACATTTTAAAAGAAAGACTCTATATCAAACATTACATTCTGTACATTTCAAATATACCATATAAACTATAACTTGTGTTTGTACAATAAATAATCTTAAACCCTCCAATATAGACTTGTAATTTGAAATACACATACTATCATATCCTATGCGCCAATAGTTTAGTAATTTGTGTTGTCGCATAGAGATATTTTGGCGCTTAGCAACGTAGGGCTCGTAAAATAGGGGAAATTTTACGCTATTATATATTTGTCTATGAATATAAAATTTGTTGGAAAAATCCGACGTATATGTATAATCAACGTAATAATTGTATGTGTATTGTTCATATGAAAATCTGAGGATATAATTTTTCAAGTGTGCATATTCTCTTGTATATCATATATGAACAGATTTTATCAGTATATTGGAGGTAGATTATTAGTTGTATGTTAGATAAGGTATTTACATGTTGATATTTTGAACTGCTTTTTCTGTGTCCATATAAACTGGTTACCATATGTTCTAATCTTGTTGTGATAATAATAACTTGCTTTGCGTATAAATCAATAAATTTAAATTTACTAAATTTTAATTTAAATTTTAATCATTATGGCGGAGTCAAAAGGGGTAGAGAGTGCTTTAGCGGCCATATTAGCTAATATGAAAACTATGGAAGAAAAGATGGAAGTGAATATACAGAAGCTTTCAGCAGAAGCCGGGAAACAAAACAAATCACTCCATGAGGAGAACAAGAAATTATACGCGGCTGTGCAGGAGCAATCTAAACAAAGCAAACAAATGATAGAAGCGGCAGAAAAGCGTATTAGCGAGACCGTGGAAACTATGAAAGCTAATATAGAGGCGAATTTGGAAGTAAATAAGTCACGACTGAGTGAATGTGAAGCAAAACTCTCTGGTATGGAAGAGCAAGTAATACAACACAGATCCACGGTGAGTGAATTAATGGCCGAGCAAGACGTGCGGATTCAAGAGCTGCAACAGCAAGTGTCACGATTGCAAAGTACCTCGTCACCACTAAACTGTACTACGTATGTATATAAGACTTTGGATGACGTTAATTCACAGCAAAGATTTTATGGACGGGAGAATGAAAACCCCATGGATTTCATTCAAATTTGCCAGCGGGATCTGGAGCAAATTGGTGATACCTTAAGTGAAGCTGATAGAATTAATTTCATAGTGCGGCGACTTAAGGGTACCGCTGCGGAGTGGTTTAGTATCGTCCAGGATAAAATCAACACGTTGGAAGACCTGGTAAGACATTTCAGAGCTAGATACTGGAATGAGGAGATCCAGCGGAAGATACGTACGCAGCTGGAGTTTGGAAAATATTCCAATACCAGAGGTCCTAAAGATGCATATGTGATGCAGTTGATATCCAGAGCTAGATATCTTGAGCCTAGCTTAACCGAACCTGACATGGTAAGTAAACTTGCGCACCACTTTGGACGCGGGATACAGGTGGCCGTCCTTACGCAAGGAGTTAAGTCGTGGGACGAGCTACTCACATTACTTGCAAAATGGGAAGGTATCGACAACCCGAATATCAATGGTAACAGTAATGAAACACCGCATAAAAGTTTTCAATATCAAAATCAAGCCAAGCAAACACAGTCGCAACAACAACAACGACCTAAGATGTCTAATAGAAATACCAATCAAAAATTTAATGCCAATAAAGTAGCAGTAGTAGCGGAAGAGGATTCCGATATAGAACAGTCAAAAAACGTGTAAGGCTGCACGGCGTGAGTCCGTGCAACAAAATAACTAGTACACGTAAAGGTAGGAATGAAGTTTCAAAAGCCCGGTGTAACTATAAAAAGCAGTTCAATAAATCAAATGTGAAAGATGTTAATTATAAGAGAAAATTTGTAGTGTCCGGCCTATATCCTGCCGTAATTAGAGATAGTTTAATTTGCAATAACCATAGTAAGGAAAATGAGAAAGGTATTAGTGTTGAAAATGACACTGACCTCATTGTCAACGCGAAAATTAACGGATGTGTCGGCGAAGTTTTATTTGACAGCGGCGCAGAAATCTCGTTAATGGATGAGCGATTCCTAGAGAAGCACAGGAAACATTTTAAAAAAATCCCGATTCTGCCAGCAGCCCACAAAATCATAAAATCAGCGACGGGTGAATCTCAGAGGGTTGACCGTCAAGCTATGATAACAGTATCCATTCAGGGAATGGAAATAGAAGTCTCTGTGCTTATTGTCAAGAAACTCGTGTATAATGTTATTTTGGGAGTGGACACATTAAATAAACTGCACGCGAACATTGATTTTCCAAATAAAATACTAAAATGTACTATAAATAATAGTAAACACGATATCAGGTTAGGACGCAGGAGGGGTAAGACGGGGTCTGATTGTGAACCTATTACTATAACTCGCCCAGCGGTTCAACTTGCCGATAAGATAACACATAATATGCGGACTCACAGCAGGCAGATAACGAGCAATGAGCAAGATAAGCTGCAAAGTATGCTTGATAAATTCGAATCTGTGTTTTCAAAAAATCCTACCGTCACAAATGTTTATGAACACAGTATTCAGGTCACTGATGAAAATAAATTTGTACGGAAGACGTACCCCATCCCCCTTCACTATCAACAACAGGTTGATGCCGAAGTTAAGAGTATGCTTCAGAATGGTGTGATTGAACGAACTGATAGCAATTTTTTAAATCCTATGGTTGTTGTTAAAAAGAAAAATAACGACATTCGATTATGTCTCGACATGAGAAATCTAAATTCTATTACAAAAAAATGCTACGACTGTGCTCCGAATGCGGAGAACCTATTCATAAAATGTCAAGGTGTTAAATACATGTCTCGCCTTGATCTTAAAAGTGGATTCTGGCAGATTCCCCTTGCCAAAGAGTCGAGAAGATACACAGCATTTCTATATCGAAATAAATGCTATCAGTTTAGAGTAGTTCCATTTGGTTTGGTTACCAGTTTAGCGGCCATGGTCAGATGTTTGGAGTTAGCTCTGGGACCCGAGATGGAGGACTTCGTCAGCATATTTGTTGATGATATTTTGGTCATATCCAAATCATTTGAAGAACATCTTGAACATCTCAAGATTGTATTTCAGAAATTGCAAGCCGCTAACCTGACTCTCAATCTTGAAAAGTGTGAATTCGGGAAATCGCAAATTAAATTTTTGGGACATATTATCTCAGCGGAAGGTATAACAACTGACCCGGAAAAAATACGTGCGATCATGGAGTTCCCGAAACCCACAAAACCCAGGGATATCAGAGCGTTCCTCGGATTGACTGGTTACTTCAGACGTTTTACGCCAGAATATTCTGGGACAATTGAGCCGTTGTTAGAACTGCTTCGTAAGAGTACTAAATGGAGATGGGAGGAGCGTCATCAGCATGCTTTCGACGCGACTAAAAATTTGTATAGTAGGAACCTGCACGTGTTCCATCCTGAGAAAAGGGGCACATATGTCCTGAATTGCGATGCTTCGGATTACGCCATTGGGGGGGTACTCTACCAACGGAATGAGAAGGGTGAAAACAAAATAATTGCGCACAGCAGTAGGTCACTAAAAGGGGCCGAACGTAACTATTTCACATCGGAGAAAGAAATATTGGCTATTGTGTACTGCATTAGTAAATTTCGTTATTACCTGGTTGGACAACACTTCGAAATCCTTTCGGACAACCAGGCCTTATCGTTCATGTTGCGCTGCAAGTTGGCGAACGCTCGCATATCCCGTTGGATCATGGCCATCCAAGAGTACGACTTTACCATTAAGTACTGTAAGGCAAGCGAGAACCAAGCAGCTGACACGTTAAGCCGATACCCTCCAATGGTGGAAGAACGTCATGCGTCTAATAACCAGGAAGTTCAAATTCTAGCTGTCAAATATAAATTAGAAGACAGTCTCAAAAATAAGTTAAGAAATATTGGTATGGAACAACAGCGGGACACAAAATTGAAGCGGATATGTGACGCTATCCGGATACAAGAAAACCCTAAGTACAGAATATATAAAGACGTAGTGTATAAAATTATCAATGGCGGATGGAAGATTATGGTACCGGACGCCATGGTGGAAGACCTCACCTGGATGTGTCATGAGAGTCTGGCTCATGCGGGTCCTTATAAATGTTACCTGGCAATGCGGGAGGATTTTGTGTGGCTAAATATGACCAGGAAAATAAAGGCCATACTCCGCTCATGCCACATCTGCCAAACAGCGAAATATCCGAACCAACATACCCAGGTTGAAATGGGTAACATTGTTGTGCGTAATAAAAATGACCTTGTATGCATTGATTTTTTGGGTCCACTTCCTCGGGCGGCACGTGAAGTGAAGAACCTTGTGGTTGTTACGGATGCCTTTACCAAACATGTTAGCCTATATGCTATTGGTAGACCTACTACGTCGGCTGTCATAAACATTATGCTAAATAAATACATGCCGAAAAATGGTCCCGTAAGGAAGATACTCTCAGATCAAGGTAAGCAATTTACGAACACCAAGTGGCACTCCGAGCTTGAGAAACACGGGGTCCAGACGGTCTTGACCGCGATCCGGAGACCGCAAGGTAACTTGGCCGAGCGGGTCAACAAGGAGTTGGGACAGTTGTTCCGTACGTACTGTAATACTAACCAGAGTAAGTGGCCGGAATTCCTAGAATTTTTTGAGTATGCCATAAATGGAAATTATAATTCTACTACTGGGTATACTCCGAATGAACTCCAAACCGGAGAAATGCCAGGCCGGGTCTGGGGTAAACACATTGAAAGGATAGCGACGCATAATATGCCTATACCAGTTGAGATAAAGAAAATCGAGGCTAGAAGACGCATTAAAAAGTGCGCCGAGGAGCGCACGGAAAAATTTAATGCGGAACATAAACTAGTCAAGTTCAAGACTGGAGAGAGTGTGCTTTTAAGAGCATTAAATGTTGGAAGAAGGGAGGACAACACAGCCGCGAAGTTTTTTGGGCTGTATAATGGTCCGTATACCCTGTCGGAGCAAGTTGGGAAAAATACCTTTATCTTAACCAACCCAAATACCAACCGTGCGATTGGTAAATTCCATGCGTCCTCATTGAGGAAGTATTATACAAAGGATCCGTAAACTCAGAAATAAATGTCAGGATATAGGGGTAAGAATGTGTAGTGATTTAAATATGTCAATTCAGGTTTAAATGTTGTATGTAAGATGGCTCTGTGAATGAACAATAATCTAGTTTTGATAAGGAATGTTGTCTGTGTACCCTGTGACCCTGCATAAGATTTCGTTATCTGTGTGTCAAGAACATGTGTGTTTGTTTTGGTTTGAAGGTTACCACGTGTCTTTTGATTTGATGCTTCTGTCAAAGTGACAGTTGGAAATGTTAGTATTAATTGAGGATGTTTATTTGATTTTAGTTCGAGGGTATTATTATTATTTCAGGATTAGGAAGTTGATTTGGTTATATTGAAAAAAAAAAAAATTTTTTTTATTTTTTGTTAGTTAACTAAAGAAAAAAAAAAATTTTTTTTTTATGCGGGAAGGAGTTAATCCTGCAACGAATCACAGGATCATGATAGGCGGGGCAAGTTCATATATTACACAGACAATGGACATTCATATTATATTGGTAGATGGTTAAGTTTGGTTGTTATCAATTGTATTTAGTAAGGTTAAGGGTTTAGTTTAGAAAAACTGTGCATTATTATTTATGGTTATTCATGTACTGTGTTAGTGGAAATGTGCGCGCGTGCGCGAGTGGGAAACGTTTCCCGTGCGGTGCGTGAATTATTATCGTTGTTTTGACATTAGCTGAACTGAGACATGTGTATCGCTACAATCCCTATACCTGTCGGACTATTGTTTACGTTCATGTATATTATTAGTATGTAGGCAGTCATGCATGAGATACGAGTAGTCTGATTACCGCTATGCATGCTGTTACAAAGTAAATGCACTCTACTGCATGAAAAGTGCATGGTCACTTTACTAACCATGTGACTTCCATCCACCAATAGAATGCTGACTGGTGGTTGGAAATTTTCTTAAGCCTGTCGTTACACAGGCAGTTCTTCTACGCCATCTACCGCGAACGGAACGTGCACTCCTTGTACAAGATTCTACCGCTTGCAAGGTGTTGTAAAAACTATTCGTCGTTAGTGAAACGGGAAGACTCAGAACTGTGTGTGTAGTACATTTGCACACATCAGTGTTTTAACGCATTGTGCGAAAAATTACAAGCAGTTCTTCACTGCTGCTTTCGCGAACGGTACATACAATCCTTGTACAAGACTCTACCGCTTGCAAGGATCTGTTAAGACTTTTCGGGGATAGTAACGCGTGTGATGCATAACAATTGATTTTATATCTTTACACACGATATTAATATTGTAGTATTACGTGTGTAAGAAGTGAGTGTAACTGTATCACTGTGCGAGATTTTCCGCAGTGACAGTATCATTTTTGTTACGCAATAGTTCCATCAAGACGTTTCCGTGCTAGTGCAAGATTTCCTCATAGGGTGGTCTGCTGATCGCGGTAGACCTTGGTATTCGCGAGAACACTTGAAGAAGCCGGAGAGGTATAAGCTCAATATACCGTTATTAGATTAAACTCACTGTCACCTGAGATATTACTTGGTCTTAAACTCTATATAAGTTTTGCGAGTAATAAAATCCGTAGTACCGTTGTGTGTGCGAAGTGTCGGATTCATCGTGGGAATTGCAGGACATCAACCCAGCTGTTGCAGGACATCAGCCCAGCTGTTACAGGACATCAGCCCAGCTGTTATAGGACATCAGCCCAGCTGTTATAGGACACCAGCCCAGCTGTTATAGGACCAGCCCAGCTGTTACAGGACGCCAGCCCAGCTGTAAACGTTTCTGGTGAAACGTCTGTCATTTGTAAGCCACACCTGACGAACCAACTATACCGCAAAGACCGGCCTTTCTCTTCATCAACATCATCGTGGGAGTCTTCTTATGTAACGTATCACGTCTTGCGTATGAACATTATTTAACATTTTAAAAGAAAGACTCTATATCAAACATTACATTCTGTACATTTCAAATATACCATATAAACTATAACTTGTGTTTGTACAATAAATAATCTTAAACCCTCCAATATAGACTTGTAATTTGAAATACACATACTATCATATCCTATGCGCCAATAGTTTAGTAATTTGTGTTGTCGCAATATATATATATATATAAAATTTGTGATGTTTTCAATTTGTTTCTTCTGCAAGTAGTATAATTTCGTATATTCTTTTGAACACCTGACGCACGTTTCACTGAAAAATATCAGTATCATCAGAGGTTTCTAAGTAAATTAATAACAATCGAAATAATTCTATTAATATAAAATTAACGAATAATAAAAAATGATATATATATATATATTACTTTAATATTTATACTAAAATGTTACACCAGAAACAAGATGGCGAAGGCTGAAGATGAGAGAACAGGAACTCTCGAAACATGTTCCAAATAGAAAAAACATCTTGAGGTAAATTTAGTATAAATATTAAAGTATTATATACATCAAGAAACGGACTGTAGCAGAAAGTGATTGAAATATATATATAATATCGCCTCCTTTCCGACTTAATTTTACATCTTGTGCCATTTTGTCAATGTTATATGTGGACAGACTTGCTTACTTTTCTATTAAATGTAGAAATAGATTTTACCATTATTTTTTGCCGCAAACCATTTAATCTTGTTGTTTAATCCTTTTTCTATATGAATAGCTCATTACAATTATTGTTAATATTTCGTGTAAACAGCAGAGAGATGCTAAGTAGGACATTGTCTCAGGTAAGATTGCATGGTAAATCAAGACTCGCGCGTATTTCTTCCACCAGTCGACGTCACGCGGCAAAAACAGCTGATCGCTAGGTTAGCGCAGGAAGCCGGAATGGCCCCCCCTGTCTGTCAGTGTTGAGCCAGGCAATGACCGTGACGGTGTGTTTCAGTAGTGTTTGCTTCAATAATGTTAGTTTATAACTGATAAGTGTGTTTGTTTTAGTAGTGTTTGTTTATAACATTATTTTATTACTGTGTCCTAATGGCTGTGTCTAAGAAAATTACTCGCAGCGAGTTTAATTGTCCGTTATTCAGTCACCCAAAGGAGTTATCTGCGAGTAAACTTCCGACGTATGAAGACGTTCTCAAGTGTTTTTTCAATGAACATTACAGTTTGGCATTGAAAGCAAACAACAGGTCAGTAAGTTTTTCTCAAGTTTCGAATATTGTGGCACCACAAGTTAAGGCCGTGTTTGATAAAGCTTCCATACCAACAGTTACGCTTTACAGAATTGTTCAGTTAATTAATGCATACCATAATAGTTATCATAATCTTATGAAGTCTTATAAGCGGGATAAGGAAAAGGAAAAGTTCAAAAAGAGAGTTGAGGAATTCAAGCAGAAATCTTTGTTACTATTTGATATCTCTGCTTGTAAGTGCAAAATAACTTTAGACTGCAGTTGCCAAAAGGCCACTGAAGTTTGTGAGTGCCCTGTGTCTATTATCTGTACGTGTGAAAAAGCAAAAAAAATACCAGTCATTGAACTAAAATTCATGTACTTGCAAAGAAAACATGGCATAGGAAAAATTGGAAGTGTGGACGTAAAGGAAACAAAAAAAATTACTCAAAGGTAATCGAACATAAAACAACTCATTCCACAATTGATGCGATAGCACAGCCATCTTGCTCAAAACAAACAGATACAGAAACTTGCCTGCCAAAAGAGGTAGTAAGTAATTCGTCTGAAGACACTGAAAATGACAGCGATGAAGATTTTAAATTACCAAAGTCTGAAATTAAGTCACCATGGCAGATGCGCATTAAATTGAAAAATACTGCGCTGACTAGTGATCACTTTAGATTGTCAGATAGAGCAACGGCAGCTGTGGCTTCAAGTCTGTTGCGGGATTTTGGTATTGTAACTGATGAAGACAACACCTATGTTGTTGACAAAAATAAACTTAGACGGGAAAAAAGTGTTAACCGTTCAGTACTTCAAATGCAAAACGAGGAAAAGCATAACCTTCTTCAAGGACTGTATTTTGATGGAAGGAAGGATAACACTCTCGTGATTGAAAAAGTTAACTCAAAGCAGTTTCGAAGAACAATAAAAGAGGAGCATTACACGATTTTAAAAGAACCAGGTTCTGTTTAACCCTCTTCTGGTTCTGCTGAAGACATTGCTAACAGCATTATCTCTTAATTAACTGAAACTGGATTTTCACTTCAGGAACTGGACATAGTTGGATGTGATGGCACCGTTACTAATACGGGTTGGAAAACAGGTGTCATTCGTAAAATCGAAGAACACATTAAAAAACCACTGCAGTGGGGGATGTGTCTCTTACACTTTAATGAATTGCCATTCCGGCATTTGTTTCAAGCTTTAGATGGTGAAACAACGGGACCAAAATCATTTAGTGGTCCGATTGGCACACAACTCAGTAAATGTGAAAAACTCCCGGTGGTAAATTTTGACAGTATTGAGTGTGAGATTCCAGATATTGACCGAAAAATACTAAGCAGAGATCAACAGTACCTGCTGGACATTAGTTGTGCTATAAAAGCAGGTAACTGCCCTGAAGATTTATCTGCTCGTGAACCTGGCCCACTTTCCCACTCAAGGTGGTTAACAACAGCGAACAGAGTTCTCCGATTGTATATAAGTATCGAAAACCCAACAGATGAACACAAGATCTTAGCTTCTTTCATCTTAAAATCATATATGCCTGTATTGTTTCAAATTAAAACAAGTAAATATTTCACAAATGGACCCGAACATGTATTTAAAGTTATAAAATCGTCAAGATTCCTTCCAGAAAACTTGCTAAAGGTCATTGACCCAGTAATTGAGAGAAACACATTTTTTGCCCATCCAGAAAACTTACTTTTTAGTATGATAGTAGATAAAAGGGATCATGTAAGAGAGTTGGGTTACAGAAGAACTATAAAGGCTAGAAACGTAGCTTCTAAAAGGAAGTCAATCAGGAGTTTCCAAACACCCAAAATCAATTTCCAAGCTAAGGACCACATCGAAATGATTCACTGAGGCACTACTACACTTTCACCACCACCTTTGCTGCGAAGAGTCACCGATCAAGAGATTTGGTCTGAGGTCAAATCAAGCGGAACAGCAGCTGAATGGAACTTTAACAAATTCCCATGTCATACCCAAGCAGTAGAACGATGCGTCAAGCTTGTCACCGAGGCATCTCAAAAGGTGGTTGGATTTAGTTCAAGAGATGGTTTTATAAGAATGACACTTCTTTCAAGATCATCAATGCCAAGTTTTTCAAACAAATCTAAATTCAAACTACCTGAATAAGACAAGTAAAAGACTACATTGCCTTACAAACTAAACATTCCAAGTGACAGAAAATAAACTTTTATTTGTTTCTTTAAAATATGGTCAATTTTGGTTTTTTATGTTGTTTTTGAAGTTTAATGTACTAATAAAATAAAGTAAAATGTATTATTTTTCAATTTATTTATCCTTACTACATGTTGTCCTACTAAAATGAGCCGATAATTGATTGTACCAGGAGTTCTTATCTCTACTTTATTTTTTGGAAAAAGTACGAAATTTGTATATTTTCTCAAAGTTTCAGGCTAATGCGCTACCACGAGGTGTAAGATAATATAATTTACCTTTTTTATTTACACATAACTGTTCTAGAGGCAAGTTTTCCGTGGTATAGTACTTCAAAATATTAATTTTTTTATTTTTCGGCCCATCCATGTAGATGCATGCCCTACAGCAACATTGGGAGCAGAGTACAGCCTACTTTAAGTGGTTATGTGATCTGTGAATAAAAAATAGTAATATGGTGTGATTAAGTATGTTCGTTTTGAAACATGTTCATTTTTGATTTTTGAAGGAACAGGCTTGAATGATTGGCCTGAGATTCGAAGGAATTAATATAGTGAAAATTATGAAATTTAAATGGCTGTATAGGAAAAAGAGAACCAGAAAACTTTGAGTTACTTAATAAAGAATTATATTATTCATATTATTTTACAGTTAAAGTGAATTTGAATTTTCAAGTAGAGAATTTCTAAAACTAATTTTAGTTATATTCGTTTACAAAGTAATAAGTACTCAATAGTACCTTGTATTTTATTCAAGGTGCTGAAATGAGGCGACAGCATAGTTTAGAAGAAGATGACGACATGTTGCAATTTGCAATTCAGCAGAGTCTTGTAGAAGCTGGCAGCGAGGAAGACCAGGTACAGTGATTGTGGCTACCCTTCTTAACCATAGCCATAATCACATAGGACATTGGCTTTGAAAAAATCACATGTGTTAAAAAAATAATAATAGAGATTATCAGCACACTGCTATTACAAATACTGAAAATTGTATGTTATATATTCATTAAGAAATTGAAAACAATTGATTATGTACCAATTAAATCTTATTGTCCTTAATTTATGTACAAGTGTGTGTGTGTGTGTGTGTGGGGGGGGCATGTGTATGTCAGTTATAAATGTCATGTACTCTAATGAATTATGACATCATAAAAAATTATATTTAACTCTTTATGTGGACATTCATTGTATGTTCTTAAAACTTTTAAAGTAGCAGTAAATCAAACCAGTAGACTCCAAGAAAATGGAAAGTTTATTAATCAGTTTTATTCAACTTATACTTAATTCAGCAGTTCTTAACTGATATATTCATTCATTATGTATTCTTCACAATTCACAATAATAAATAAACTAATTGCCAAGTCTCAAATACTCAACTATACACACTTAAATTCAAAACAAAACTTGGATCATATACACTATGCCATGGCTCTAGTAGAAGGCCGGAATATTAAACATGGCAATGTAGCGGTGTCTGAGACCGAAGCAGCAGTTGAGTGGAATGTGATCTGTATCGTGTTAGCGGTTAACTTTCTAGTAAAATTTACAAAGGTCTTGTTACAGTGTGTTATTAGTGATGATTTTGTTGTAGTGCAGTAGTGCTGTTTAATGTTATAGTTTATAATACTACTGTGTTATTAGGCGCGGTGCCTACTGGAGCGATGCGATAGGCAATACGACAAGCGATGCGATAAGCAACCCGACCCTAATTTGACACCGTATCACTCACTAGGTGTATTCCTTGTGTAAGTGACTAAACCACTGCACACTAGCGCGATCTCGATACAACACCGATAATTATCGGTGTCGTATCGGTGGGGGCGACAGAGCTTGTCGATCGCTCCAGGCGACAGTATCGCGCAACTCGTCGAGTTAGTCATGTCAACTCAACAGGAGGACATCTCTGCTGCTATTTCTTTTGTTAAAATAGTTGAACAGAACCCATGTTTATGGAACTACTCGTTGAAAAATTATTCGAGAACTGATATAACAAGCATAGCATGGAAGAAAATAGCAGAACAGCTCAAGGACACAGGTAAGAAAAAACTACATAATTTTTAATTATTTTATTTTTTAAACTTTGTTTACATTTGAATTTTTGAAAAATGATTTCTGAGCTAAAGCTAAATATAATTTCTTTTGGGTTTAAGGTAAAAACATCATGATTACATGTTTTTAGGATGTAGGTAGTAGGAAGCAAGTTGTTTTGGGCTTTTTATGACAAACCTATATATTTCCATTGTATAGGAATTGCTCCTCCTGGCTGTAGGAAATAGTTACCAAGTCGAACAGCTTGGGCCTGCGTTATTGATGGTTGTAGTGCACTACCATCAGGTATTGCTGGCACAACGTGTGTGGGAGCAAAATTTGAAGGTTCTTGATATTTACCCTCTCGAAGGCGAATGAAATTATGGAGCACACATGTTGCTTTCACTACTGCGGTAACACACATTTTTTCAAGCCATTGGTACCTCAAACACACGGAATTTGGAGGTTAACATTCCAAAAACGCATTCGACACTTTTTCGGCCTCTAGAGAGACGAAAGTTGAAAATTCTTTTTGCGTCATTTAACACTCTTTGGGAAAGGCCGTAGTAGGGAAGGTAATAAAGGGAAAGCTTCATCAGCTATGCAGTAATATGGAAATGGCTCTTGATCCGTATTTCCAGGTAAACAAGTGGGGTTAGGAACATTGAGTCCGCCTTGTTTCAGTCGCTTCCCAATTGACGAATTACGAAACACAGCCGTCACTATTCCTTGGTATGTCACCAACGTCAACAAGAGTAAAAATACAATCTGCATCCACCATAGCCATGAGCACTACAGAAAAGAAACCTTTGTAATTTATATTTCTCGATCCTGTGTTCTTGAAGCACTTTATTCGGATATGCTTTCCGTCGACAGAGCCAATACAGGTAGCCAGATTCCACAGCTCGAAGTAGCGCTTAGCTTTTTCTTGCCAAATTCCTTCATCTGGCAGGGGCATGTATATTGGATGCAAAACTATCCAAATGGCGTTACACGTTAAACGTATAATTTTACCAATTGTACAGTAAACCCTCGATTTAACGGACTAATTGGGGCTGAGGGGTGTCCGTAAAATCGAAAGTCCGTTAAATCGCAAATTTTGTTTTTTGAGGAGATATTTAAATCAAATAGGCCTATAACACTTGAAATTTTAATACTATTAATATCATGCAAATACCGTATTTTTCCGAATACAAGCCTGTGACAGTACAAAAGGTCTGATATAAAAAGTATGATCAGAATGATCACAGTTGCACACCACTATGTAAAAATTATCCCAATTAGCGCTTTCAAGCTTCACAGCCCATCGTCAGATTGGAATAGACACAAAATAAGTGGAAACAACCCCTTCACCCCTCTCCACCACCATGCTCACACACAACAAGCTATAATATAAATGACCCTTCCCCACCCCCTAAACCCTGTCCCACCATCTGTAGAGTTACATATTTTTTCTAGCAAATTCCTTGTGTTTCAGTGTTGTGTGTGTGTGTGTGTGTGTGTGTGTGTGTGTGTGTGCATCCTTTTAAACTACCCACTTCCTCTCCACACACGTGGGTCAGTCAACACCCTTATTTTAAAACATCCAAATAGTACTATGCAAAATAATTCTTAATATTATCTATCTGTCCTCTATCATTTACTTCTTCATCATGTTATAAAATTTTTCTTCATTATCAAATTTAATTTTAATATTAATTAAATTGTCTAACCCTTTTTCTCTCTCTTTCAATATTTCTAACTCCTCTCTAAGCTTCCTTTCAACTGTGTTATTCACTACTTTTACAATTTCGTATTCTTCCAAAGGATTAACAAACTTATGGTTGTCTTCTATGAAATGTCTTGCATATAACGAATTGGTTGTTCTATTACCTTCTCCACGTTTGTGGTCAGACAACCTGCATACGAATTTCCGTCCTGTCTCTCCTAGGTACACCTTGTTGCAGTCTTTACATTTTAATTTATAAATTCCGCTTTTCTGTAATACTGGAATTTTTTCTATATTCTTATTCCTTATCTTATCAAATACCGTTTCACATTTTTTAATAGCTATATCTACTCCATATTTATTAAAACATTTTATAATTTTTCTAGTATGTGAACCTATGTATGTCAATGACCCTGCATAATTCTTTTGTTCCGGTTCTATTTTATCTTTTTGTATGTTAACCCTTTTCATAACTTTATCCACTATGTTGGTGTTATAATTATTATTCCTTACAATTCCCTTTATCGTTCTTAACTCCCTATCTTTTGACTCGGTCTCTTTTAAACACTTCTGAGCTCTGTAACAAAATGAATTGATTGCCGCCATTTTATATCTATATGGGTGGTAAGACTCTCTTGGTATAATTATATCAGAATACGACTCTTTCCTAAATATCCCAAACTGTAGTTTCTCATTATCTTTAATTTCTATGTTTAAATCTAAGTAATTTATTTTCTTACCTCCTATCTCTTCTTTAAATTGTAAGTTTTTATCCTTACTATTTACCTCATTTATAAACTCATGCACTTCTTCTATGCTTCCTTCCCAAATTACTAATACATCATCAACGTATCTAGACCATAATTTTATATTGTTTTTATACTTAGTGGAAGTTATTAATTGCTTTTCAAAATCATTCATGTATATTTCAGCAAGAATAGGGGATAATGAAGACCCCATAGGTAAACCTTTTTTCTGTATATAAAACTTGTTATTAAACCTAAAATAGTTCTGATTTACACATTCTTTAATTACTTTCATCAACTGCTTTTTATACCTGTATTCTCCCATATTATTATCGTTTATTAACTTAATAACTTTATTTACTGTGATATTGGTAAACATGTCCTTAACATCCAGTGATATCAATTTTGTATTTACATTAATCCTAACATTTTCTAATTTTTCTATCAATTTTACATTATTCTCTATGTTGTATTTTGTCCCAAATTCATATTTCTCTTTCAGTACTCTGCTAACTTCCTTTGATAATTTATAAATAGGTGCATTAATAAAAGACACAATCGGTCTAATTGGTTTTCCTTCTTTATGTATCTTAACCTGACTTTTAAAAGTTGGTGCTGTTGGATTACTTTCCAATAAATACTTTTTCTTATTTTCTTCTATAAATGTTATCTGTTTCATCATTTGTTTTATCCTTGACTGGTACTTACTTGTATAATCATACTTTATTTCCTCGTATGGTCCTTCCCTTATAAATTCTTCCGTTTTCTTTATGTATTCGTCCTTTCTCAGTAGTACCATTGTATTTCCTTTGTCCGCCTTCGTTACTATGTTACTTCGTTACTACTATAAAAGCATTTGAATGAGGAAAGCGAGCCAATAAGTAATGGCCGCCATGTTAAAATTTTATCTGGTGTACACGCTTAAATAAATTGCTAAATAAATCGCTATTAATGGTGAATGTTTCAATTGAACGTATTCTCATTTCTATGCCTGTCTCTGTCAGCAATCACGCTGAGTCGAATCCTTGGACCTTAGGTAATATAAAAAACAACAAGATTGAAATAACCAGATGCTCCAACTATGGTAAGTACCATAATTATGGTGCGCGTGACATACGTGACTCATACAAGTAATGTAAACAGACCCGAATATAGGTTACTGGTTATTCCTGCATACAAATACATTTTATACTTATTTAAATATATATGAGTTATAACAAGCCGCACTTTTTCTCCTAAAAACATGGTCGCTAATGTGGCCTGCAGCTTGCATTCGCGCGCTAATGAAATTCGAAGTTGTACCTGACTTCTGGCGGGACGAACGATTTTGGTATCTATGAGTTGTTTACTGCCTAAGCAACAGCAGTTTGCCTGGCTGTAGTTAACTCTGGCTTTATGATTTATGACTACAACCGAATGTTTTAACGGCAAACTGAAGAAAGAATAGGAAGATAAAGTGTAAGTTCGTGCGCATGCGCGCATGTTCGCACCCTTCTGTAGGCAGCAAGACAAAGGATGAGTAGAGGAGGTGTGAGTAACATGTTTCTAAATAACGGGTAAACTGCCAGTGTGGTTTTCTATTGTAACAGCGACAACATCGCTTATCTGTACTTTGTTTTCATTCGGCGTTTTTGTAGTGAGTTTGTGGTATGAGTGATATTGTGGAGACTAAAGGCACGAAGCCAAATCAAATTAAACGTAACCCGTACGATGCGAATTATAAATTAATTGTGATACAAAATGTAGTAAAAACATGCAATCACAAAGCCGCAAGGAAATTCGATATTGATGAATCCTGTATTTGACGATGGAGAAAACAAGGAACGACTTTTAAATGCAAATACTGTGCGACAAGCATTCGCGGGACCTCAAGTTGGGCGTTTTGTAGCAGTAGAGTCCAGCGTCTGTGAATACGTACGGCTTTTAAGAAGGCAAGGACTCCCTGTCACTAGACATGTTTTAAAATTAAAAGTTTTAGAAATCGCAGAAGAATTAAAAGTCTCCGGTTTCAAAGCCAGCTTCGGGTGTATAAGACGAATGATGCGACAAAATGGATTTGCGCTTAAATGACGTACATCACTCGCGCTAAAACTACCAAGTGACTACGAAGAAAAACTCCTACAGTATCAGCGGTTTGTCATTCATTTACGCAAGAAGCATAATTATTCACTTGAACACATGGGAAATGCCGATGAAACGCCCGTATTTTTTATTTACGTATATTTACGGTGGACCTAAAGGGAACCAAATCTGTAACAGTAAAGATTATGGGAAATGAAAAATTACATGCCACTGTAATGCTTGCTGTATTAGCCAATGGACTAATATTTTACAGTGAAATAAGATGCATATCAGTGTATATTGTTCAGTGTTAGTCGTCATGATGTCTTCCACTGAACGTGTGCGACGCCTGCGTCAACAACAACGCAAAGACAGGGATAGTGAAGAATTAAATGAATTCTTGATGAATACTCCGTTCTCATCAAATACAATTGAAGATGAGAAAATTTGCGTGTTTCAAAACAAGAAACAAGAAGAAAAGAAACGAAAGAATGCTGCGATAGCCAAGCAATATCGCCAGAACAGGAGAGTCTGCAGTTTATGCACATTATACGTTTCAAAAGCCTAAAAACATTATCATGCTTTGATGTTTCATTTTTTTTTTTTTGGAATCGTTTTTTGTCTGTCAAATTCTGTGCGTTAAATCCGAAGTCCGTTAAACCGAGGTCCGTTAAATCGAGGGTTTACTGTACTTTTACCTCTGTAAAATTGCTGTGCCTACCGCTTACAAGATGGCTGGACCAGGTTGGTAAGGAGGCAGTGAGGCTGGGTGCAGCAAACTGGTGGACATTGGCCGGGAGTAGAGACCAGTGGGGAAGATTTCTTTTGGAGGCCAGGGCCTGGACTGGGCTGTAGTGCCGAGGATGTATGTATGTATGTAAAATTGCTGTGCCAGGTCAACAAAGCTGCTTTCTGTAGCCAGATACCTGAAATAGAGAATTTAATTTAATTTTATTTTATTTAATGATTGAAAAGAACTTTCTAAAAACTTTATTGACGTAAACAAACTGTTTCATTTTCAGAACAAAATTGCCGGGATCGCTGGAAAAACATCCGCACTGCTTTCGGGAGGTTGATGAGGCCACCCAAATCTGGAACAGGGGGAAAATCGAGGAAGCCCTACTACTTGTCAACTTATCTTGATTTTCTCCGTCCATACATGAAGGGAGCCTCAATGTCTGGGAACGTACCTCCAGAAGAAGAAATTGACCTTGTTACACAGGCCACGGGCACACAAGATGAGGAAGGCACGCCACAGGATACTCCAGAGGTAACACCAGTTAATGAGGCTCTCCTCGATATAGAAACTGAGATTCATCAAGATCCCACCCCTCATAAGAAAAAAAAACAACTCTTCAGCATAGTGATTCAGACAAATCATTCATCGAGTGGCTTGAGTTGAAAAAACAAAAAGAAATGAAAGCGAACGAACAGGAACAACAAGATGGTGACTGGCTTTTTTTCCGCTCCATGCTTCAAGATTTTAAGAAGCTTAAAGACAAGCGTAAAAGATGTCTCAAAATTAAATTTGCAACTCTTCTAAACGAGGAATTGGACCAAGCTGAGGCTGAAGCAGAAGGCTCAACTTCTTCGTATTCATGGGGTTCATCGAGTACTACGTTCCTCCCTTATAATGAACACCCTGCTTTGTCTTCACTGCATCAAGATGATACACCATCGCCAAATTACTTTAATTTAATTTGATAATTTGATGTGAAATGTCATATACATTCTAAATATGTTGAATCTCTATTACTACTCTGTACTTTTGTTTTAAATGGGATGCCACAATGTTTTTTTGTTTCCTATGTTTTGATTAATTTCTAGTATTTTAATAAAAATTTGAAAGTAATAAACCAACCATTTAAGAAATCTATTTGCAAATGTAGACTTACCTTAGTGTAATAAGTAGTTTCTCTCAGCTGGTGGAACTGGAAATCTGAAATTTGTATTCTTCTTCTCCAGTTTTCATGACACTAGTTGCAGTAAAACCCGGTAACTTTCTAAGCTCATTCTGTAAAACTCTTTAAATTTCTGTTCATGTTGAGAGAGTTTGTGGGAAACCACTGCCGAACTGTGTTTAATATTGTGAACATTATACGGGTGTACCCAGTATTTTCTTGCTTTTGATTTCCGCTGACGTAAGTACCAGTAAGCAATAATAACATCCTCCTCTGAAGAGCTCATGATTACAACTGCGTAAAAAGGTGCCCTGTTGTGTTTCGTATCGCTTATCACTTTGCTCCAGTGGGCACAAGAGTGTTGCGCCGATAAAAGTCGTATCGGGCAATGAAAGATTGCTTCACATTGCGTCGCATATCGCATCGCTCCAGTGGGCAACGCGCCTTAGTGTTTGTTGTATTTTTTTTTTTTTTTTTTTTTTTTAAGATTTCAAACACATGTTGGCCAACTCACATACTTATTGAAACATAACCTAAACTAAAATGTGCATGTGTTTATAAAGCTTAACTAGGATAAGTGCTTAGAATTTATAACTTACAGTAACCTGAAATTAATTTATAACAAAACGTTTGTCGACGGAAATAATAAATTCGTTTAGTGTAGGTTTGTCAGTGATAATGGCATTTAAGTATTGTGTGTTCCTGGTTATAAAAGTAATTACAAATCCGAAGATTTTATGAACTTAGCTGTAAGGTATATATTTTATTCTTGGTATATATTTCGGCTTTTGTTTTTGTTGACAGTAATGAAACACAACTATTTATAATTAAATGGTGTTCTAAGACATTCTGAATGTCATTTCAGTCCCCCAAAGTAATCAACATTTTTTAAAATAGAATAAGGTAAAGTACCCAAATAAGAGGTAGGCGCCCAATAAGCGATACTGTATTTTCTTGTCAAGGACATGCTGCCATCTAGCGACGACAGCAAGAACTTACTACTTAAGTTCACGTGATGCCGTTGGCTTTGTTTAGAGTCAGTCTGCTTGTTGTCACAGAGTGTAGAATGCATTTTGTTGTTTTTGGTGTCTCGAGTTTTGTCAGTGGTCCAATTTCAAGAAGAACTAGACACACAAGGTAAGTTTCAAAACAAGTGTACTTTATATCATGGTAAACTATGTGAAACGTGCAAGCTTTTATGCACAAATGTAAATAATTTGCTGATATACGTTTTGTGTAGGCAGCCATGTTACTTCCGTGTATGGTGAGCCCTAATAAGAGACACCTAGGTACTCCCATTAAGTGATACTGTCTCTTATTAGGACTCCTATTTTTATAATTGAAATTCTTAACTTCAAAAAATACTATATAATTTTAATGACTGGATTTCGTTGTCCATGACGTGTCCGTTACGTAACTAAATACAACTATTATATTAACGACTCGGAACACAAAGTTTTTTAGAAGTAAAAACAAAGTTTTACCTTACCACCTGAACCAGTTTTCACCTTTAAAAGGCTTCTTCATAGGTTGCCGCTGGTAGCGTTTGTAACGGTACAGAATTGTGGGCTACAATAGTTTCAATTCAGATCAGTAAATTTTTTAATTGTCAGTATTCATCTGTGAGGTGCCCCTTGTAACCAGCAACATAGTGTTATTATAAATTGTTGATGTCTGGAGACAACCCAGATGTATTACGTAATAGCCCCAGCAGCAGTCTTTGTGAATCACAGTATGCAGATTGTCATCACAGTAGTAACATCAGACAGCAGTAAGAAGCAGCATACAGTGTATTAACATTTTTAACCGGTGGCCTCGGGTGTGCAAGATAGGCCTAAAGTAAAAAGGGCCTATCTAATAAAAATGTAAAAAGTGTACCAGCAATATAGCGTGGACAGCGCCAGAAAATCAACCATTCAAGTGTTCGAACAAAGTTACGTCGGCCGACTTTATATTACCACATGTGGAAACATTAAATTAAATCAGTGAAAATTAAGTAAATACAGTAAACTAATTATAAACAATTGCGTGAGTGCGCCCGAAAAACGAAAGCGGTTAAAACAAGACCGTGCAACAAACCATATGGACACACACGGTGGACCGGTAACTAACAACCCTACATATGTATTTAAATCAGTTTAAAACAAATGATGATAGCTTATATACATGTAAACCTAAATAATTGAGATCTCTAAGGGAAGGGGTTTTGGTAAACAAAAATAGCTAGGGGAAAAGAGATAAATATGTACTGGTTCATTTAAAATATAATCAATTTGTAATAGGTTAGAAGTAAAAAAGATTTCACTTGTAAATTTGTTTGATTCCATGTTATTCGTTATTAATTCAATACATTACTAATAAAATAGTATACCAGTATTTCATTGTTATCAAAGTAAGACGAAGTAATTAATTTGTTTAATAAACCAGAAGAAAGTTGTTTAAATATAAACTGTTGTTATATTGTTACCGTCCTTCCCAAATAACCTATCTGCAGCTGTTTTCGTCTGTACGACTCTGGAAAAGAACCCTAAGGTAAGAGTTAATTATTAATGTGAAGTAATTAATATAGTTTCATTGACGCCCGAGAACAGGGACTCGAGTATTTTATTATTTGCACTTAAATTATATTGTTTCAGTGGCCCCCGATCAGTGACGGCGAGTGTAATTTTTTATTACATTTGCCAGACCTAATTAAGCTGCAGAACAGGTTATTTGAGAGTAAGGACGTTTTTGTAAACTATATAAACGTAATGAAATATTACAAAAAGTAAATTGTAAGAGGGTTATAATTGTGTAGAGCAGTAAATTAATACTGAATACGTATAAGATAAAATTTCTATGTAACATTACAGAAATAAGACAAAAATGGCAGGTAATAATAATGAAAGTACTGTAATTGATTTTAATGAATCAGCTATTATGAATAATTTTGAGGTCCACTCGACTCCAAATGTGGGTCAGGACAAGAAAATAGAACTAAATGTTACAAGTGAAAAGAATATTATAGATGATTCGGGGATTCAGATAACCCCAAAATTAAGTAGGGAAAGTAAAATTAATGATGATGAAGTCAGCCCCACTGACAGTAAAACAGAAAGTCAGTCAACACCGACCTTAGTTAAGAAAGAGAATACTAGTGATATGATGAATATGATGCAGTTACTGCTGAATAAATTTGATAGCAAATTCGAGGAACAAAAAAGTGATTCCAACATTAAATATGACAAAATAAATGCAAATTTTAATGAAATTATAAATGAAATTAAACAACAAAACATTAATATTAATGAAATACACGAAAAAGTGACCGAGTCACAAAAGAATATTGATGGGAAACTGAATGAAATAAATGTTAAGCTAATACAACAGCTAGATAAGCTTGGGAGAAATATTGAAAACAAAGTGAGTAATAATGTTAGTTATGATGATGTAAACAAGAGTGAAATATTATTGAATAAAATTAATGGTGATATGTTGAGTAATAGTTGTAGTGATAATGAGAGTAGAGAGTTAGTTGACATTAGTAATGAAGTAGTAATAAGTACTGATGAGGTGGAGAAAGAATGGAGAGATAGTTTAAATGTGGAGTATGGACAGAGGGCGAATTTTTCTTGTAGTATAGGTGAAGAAAAAGCTTCACCAATGTTGTATGAGGACAGAGTTTCCTCCGGTAGTTATGTGGAAGACGAGGTGTCTTCAAATGGTCCCTTTATTTTTTGTGATGGTCTTGGAAGTGCCAAGACGAATAGTAAGTTTGTGTTGCCCTCTGTGTGGAGTGAGAAGATGAAATGGTGTGGTATTGTAAGTGATTATGAGCGAGATAGAGTGATAGAGTTATTCAGATTAAGTAGAGATTATGAAGGGTTTGTAAGGGGAATAAATATTGAAAACAATGATTATATTAAAAATATTAGAGACTTACCTTGTTTGTTAAACAATGATTATATTGATGATAATAATATACGTTTACCTGTAGCGAAGGTCAGCGTATTAGTAACAGCTGACACCTATAGCGATGAAAAATTAAATGATGTGATTGTAATAACAAATACTGATGGAGACTTGACAAAAAATATTAATGTAGATATGATTTATGATAAGGTAATAATGGGGGGTTACCCTAAAAATTATTATGATGGTATAATGGAACATATAAATTTTTATGGTTATAACACACAAGATAGCCATATGTTGTACATCAATAAAATTGAACAGTGTTATGTGCAGAAAAGACTAATTTTTGATGATGGAGGTTGAGAAATATTGAATGAACATTTAATTATTTGAGTATAATAGGTAGAATTACTTGGCTGATTTAGGTATTGAAGTGTGGTAAATAATAATTGGACATGACGAATATTTGTAAATAAATGTGTTAGTGTTAAATGTATTGTGTCAAGGTTATATTGGTGGAATGCAGACAATAGTTTATGTAACAATGTTTGTAGTATGCTATAATAATAGTAATATTTTATTTTGTTAAATAGTCAACAAGAGGTATTGATGAATTTTATTTTGAATAGTGTGTTTAAATTACAAGTGTTTTAAATAATGTAACTAAAGCATTGTTTTGAGTGGAAGTGGAACTAAAGTAATTCAAAAGGGTGAATTTTATTAATGAAGTATAATTAAATTTGATCTGAATTGTAATAAATAGTAATTGATGAACATGTCAACAAAAAAAGATTTATAGAAGCTAAAAAATTAAAGGAAGTATTTAGTAGTGTTGTAATCAGAATGTTGAGACTGAGTTGGTGTTTATGAAACCAGTCTGGCATACAACTGTTGATGTAAACAGGTATGTTGTCTGTTGTGTGACTAATGTTTACAGGTTGATGTTTGTTTCATGCTCGAGTTGACAACAACAAGAATGCTGTAGTCTGATGAATCAGTGATATGAGTAAATCCTATTATGAAATAAAAGATATGCAAGATGTGTTGAAATGGAGGTAGCTTTTTATGAATAATATAAGGAAATCACTTAGTGTTTGGATTGTAAGGCAGTTAATATTTATGTGATAGGATTTTGTTAATGGAGAATCATTTTGAAAAATGTAATTAAAGTAAATAAAATTGTTTTGAACAAATGAGATTGATATAATGAGGAGTTGAGGAATTAAATTGGTAATTAAATTAATTGAAAGGTGAATTTTAATAATGTGCTTAAATTCATTTTGATTTGAATTTTGATTTTAATTGTAAAATAAATAATAACTGATGAAAGCAATGTTTAAGTTGAAAACTGAAGGAAATGTTTGGGTTAAGATAGTGTTTGTAAAATAAGATGTGCATATAACTGTGTTCATGTAAACCTTTATAAATGTCAATCTATGTTTTATGTTTAACTGTAGATTCCCCACTTAAGTGCGGCCATGACCTCACCGGATCATGACCGTGAAAGTAGTTAATTGTGACAAATCATAAATTTTACTTGATATAACCGGCTTGTGGTTTGTTTTGTTTTGTTAACCTGGTGGTTTGTTAGATTTAGTAGGGGGTTATTTTTAGGGGAATCTACCAATTTTTGGAACAGGGCTATTTTCACCCAGTTAGGGGTGGTAGTCCATTAGGGGCGTATCAATCACTATTAGTAAGTATAGTATACTGAATTTTTATTGTAACGCCGAAGCAAGGATGGGGTGGAATAAAAGAAAAAATGTCCACCCCTTGCGCATCAGTCCTTGTGGAAGCAACTGGGCGCCACAGTCCAGGGGGGGTAATAGTGAGTGTGGACTAGGAGGTGACCCAGTTACAGGTCACGAGGGAGATGTGATTACGGCTAGGATGAGGTCTACAAGGGCCAAGAAGCCTAGTGCTGAACACAGTAGAATGTAACGGGTATCAGGGGTTAAGGGATATGTAGGGGGGTAGAAAAAAACATATATATATATATAGTAGTTAAGCAAAAAGACTCTTGAGGATAATTAGTATTTCTTAGTCATAATTGTTGCGATTTAATGCGATTTTGTATAATCAATGTGTTATTTTGGATGGGTAATATTGTACTGGGAACATTATTTAATTTGTCTGGAATGCATATGTGCTAAGGCTAGGATACTTATATTGTTCTGTTAACAATCTTCTAGGGTTAAGCTATATTGTTGAACCAATGTAACTTGTTGAAGATGAGTCGAACTCATTGTGATAGTGTGTGAGAATGGGCCTGATGGTTAAATTTTAATTGATCCAGGTAACTGATGGACGATTTAGAAGTTATAACACAATGTAGTCAAATGCATATTATATTTTGTAATAAACATGAACCAGTACTTTACAATTCATGAACCAGTACGGCTAAGAGGAAACGAATCAGTTGTGGATATGGAGTAATGGAAGGCCCGTTGTTGATATTTTGCGTAAATGTTATAGAGTCAGGCGTTACTGTTGCGGGCGCCTATCTGATTTTATGGTGTTGGGATCTCGAATAGAGAAGTCCAGTAAGGTCGGATGGGTGCCGCCATAGTCGCCAGACTAGGTACCCATGATTTTAGTAGAAAGTTCAGGGGGGTTGTGGCGCCATATCCTCACTGATCCTCTTAGGTTTTAGGCAGTGAGAGTTTGTATGCTTCGGCCTACAACCTCTCATTGGGGGGGGGGGTATTGTAACGGTACAGAATTGTGGGCTACAATAGTTTCAATTCAGATCAGTAAATTTTTTAATTGTCAGTATTCACCTGTGAGGTGCCCCTTGTAACCAGCAACATAGTATTATTATAAATTGTTGATGTCTGGAGACAACCCAGACGTATTACGTAATAGCCCCAGCAGCAGTCTTTGTGAATCACAGTATGCAGATTGTCATCACAGTAGTAACATCAGACAGCAGTAAGAAGCAGCATACAGTGTATTAACATTTTTAACCGGTGGCCTCGGATGTGCAAGATAGGCCTAAAGTAAAAAGGGCCTATCTAATCAAAATGTAAAAAGTGTACCAGCAATATAGCGCGGACAGCGCCAGAAAATCAACCATTCAAGTGTTCGAACAAAGTTACGTCGGCCGACTTTATATTACCACATGTGGAAACATTAAATTAAATCAGTGAAAATTAAGTAAATACAGTAAACTAATTATAAACAATTGCGTGAGTGCGCCCGAAAAACGAAAGCGGTTAAAACAAGACCGTGCAAAAAACCATATGGACACACATGGTGGGCGGGTAACTAACAATCCTACATATATATTTAAATCAGTTTAAAACAAATGATGATAGCTTATATACATGTAAACCTAAATAATTGAGATCTCTAAGGGAAGGGGTTTTGGTAAACGAAAATAGCAAGGGGAAAAGAGATAAATATGTACTGGTTCATTTAAAATATAAACAGTTTGTAATAGGTTAGAAGTAAAAAAGATTTCATTTGTAAATTTGTTTGATTCCATGTTGTTCGTTATTAATTCAATACATTACTAATAAAATAATATACCAGTATTTCATTGTTATCAAAGTAAGACGAAGTAATTAATTTGTTTAATAAACCAGAAGAAAGTTGTTTAAATATAAACTGTTGTTATATTGTTACCGTCCTTCCCAAATAACCTATCTGCAGCTGTTTTCGTCTGTACGACTCTGGAAAAGAACCCTAAGGTAAGAGTTAATTATTAATGTGAAGTAATTAATATAGTTTCATTGACGCCCGAGAACAGGGATTAGAGAATTTTATTATTTGCACCTAAATTATACTGTTTCACGCTGTCCGTCCTGTTGTGGGCGACGGAATCGAATTTCGAAAGTCGATGTGTGTGTGGGGTGAGATGTGTTCGAATAATGTGTGCGATTTGAATTGTGTCTGTTCGTTTAGGATGTCGTTTTTATTTATTTTCGTGTGTTTGTATATTTCCAATTGTTCTAGAGTGTCTAGTTTTCGGCCTTTTGTGTGTACATGGAGAATGTTCATGTTATTGTCAATGTTTTTGTATGTGTGGTTTGCCTCGATGAGGTGGTTTGCAAAGGTGGATTCTGTAGTGGAGTGGAGTGCCTTTGTGTGTTCAATGTATCTCTGTTTGAAGCTACGTCCTGTCTGGCCTATTTGTTGCAATTTAAGCAATTTAGTTTGTAAACACTGGGTAGATCGAATTTGTTTTGTGTGTGTGTTTTGATAGTGTGTGTTCTGTTTTGTTAGTAGTTTTGTAAGCGATTCTGTATCCTGCTTTTTTGAATTTGTGGGCTATTTTTTCAGTTTGTTTATGTATGTTAGTGTTATGAATTTGTTGTTTTCTGTCTTTGTCTGTTGTTTGTTTTGTGTAGGAGTTTACTGACTATTGTTCTGTCATATCCGTTAGATTCTGCTAGATATTTTATCGTGTTTAGTTCGTCTTTGTAGTCTTTTTCATCTAAGGGGATGTTGTTAAGTCTATGTATCATGGTTCTGAAGGCAGCTAGTTTGTGTTGTATTGGGTGATTGGAGGAGTTGTGTATTAGTGTGTCAGTTATAGTTGGTTTTCTGTATATACTGAATTTGTGCTTGTGTTGTAGTTTTGTGATGGAGAGGTCTAAGAAGTTTATGGTATTGTTGTGTTCGTATTCGGCAGTAAAGGTTATGTTTTTATGTATTTTGTTTATGTGCATTAGTAACTGTTCACATTGTCTTTTGTTTCCCCTGTATAGTATTAGAATGTCAGTCATTGTTTTTGAGTATTTTTGTTTTTTCTAAGTGTTGGAGGAAGACTTCTGCTAGAATGCTGGATATGGGGGAGCCCATGGGTAGACCATCATTCTGTGTGTAATATTTATTGTTATAAGTAAAGTAGTTTTGTTTTGTGATAATGTTCAGAGTTTCTGTTATTTTGTTGATAAGTTCGTCTGGTGTGTTGTTCTGTTTGAGTTTGTTTTGTAGGATGGTGATTGTTTCAGAGATGGGGATGTTTATGTACAGGTTTTTAATGTCAAAGGAGGCTAATGTAGCATTATGGGGGATGTGTATGTCTTATTTTTGTTACTAGGTCTGTCCACAGTATATTACTAGGGTGTTTCTTCAAAACGTAAAAAGCAAGTAGCTAATTTAATATCAGCTGAAAGAGGGGCTTTAATAACAACAATTACATGTATGAAATAGTAACAAACACACACACTTAATGTTTTTACTTATAAAAAACTTTGTGTTCCGAGTCGTTAATATAATAGTTGTATTTAATTTTAATGATTCAGATTACAAAAAAAGCAATGAAAAAACTTTACAAGTCTAAAACACCTCCCAGAAAGTAAATAAATTATTTCACGGCTTTTTTAATTTCCACCCCTTGGTTTTGTTTCAGATGCTAGGGGGTGGAAAACGTAAATTATGGGATCCACAGAGGATGAAAGATGCAGTCCAGGCAGTACTATCTGGTGAAGTGAGGTATTTAAAACCTTCAAAAACTTTTCAAGTGCTAAAGGGCAGTATTGAAAAATATGTCAAAAAAAACAGACAAGACGCCAGACGAGCTCCTTCAGATTAAGTCCGTTCATAAACCTGTGCTTCCTACAGATCTGGAAAATCTCTTAGTCAAATATTGTCTGCAGATGGATGAGAGATTTTTTGGGTTACGCATTAGTGATGTAAAACGCATGGCTTTTGAGCTGGCTATTAGAAATGGTCTTCGACATCCGTTTAATGCCATTTCAGGAAGTGCCGGTAAAAAATGGTTCAGGCTTTTTTTAAAAAGACACCAAAATCTATCCTTACGCACACCGCAAGGTGTCTCAGCCGCTAGAGTAAAGTCTTTTAATTGTGAAAATGTGTGTAAGTTTTTTGATATTTATAAAAAGGAACTTGAAAAAGTTAATTATGATGGGTATATAATGTTGACGAAACAGGCTTGACCGTTCTTCAACATAAATTGCAAAAGGTTGTTTCTTCAAAAGGCAAAAAGCAAGTAGGTAATTTAACATCAGCTGAAAGAGGGACTTTAATAACAACAATTACATGTATGAATGCTACTGGTAATTACATACCGCCCCTTTTTATTTTTCCTTGTAAAAATATGGAAGCCGAACTCATGGACGGTGCACCCCCAGGTTCAATTTCAGCTTGTCATATTTCTGGTTGGGTACAGACTGATATTTTTTCAAAATGGTTTAATCATTTTGTAAAAATACAGTAGGCCTACAGATGAAGAGCCTGTAATTTTGGTTTTAGATGGCCATTATTCGCATACGCGGAATATTGAAGTAATCGAGAAATCAAGGGAAAAAATGTCGTCTGTCTCCCACCTCAAGATGCAGCCTTTAGATGTAGGTTTCATGAAACCTCTTAAAACATATTACGCTCAGGAGATTTCAAATTGACTTCGTCAAAATATGGGACGTGTTGTTACACATTTTCAGGTTGCTCGTTTGTATGGATTGGCTTATCAAAAAGCCGCCACTATGCAAAACTCTATAAATGCCTTCCGGAAAACTGGATTGATACCATGCAACAGAAATATATTCTCTGATGTCGACTTTGCCATTCATAATCAGGCTGAGGGGGATGATGTTTTAATTACCGGATCCGAAAACTTGGTTGGACCAGCTGACATTTCGCCTCTCCCAGCTTTACAGCAAACATTAACTAGTCGGGAGCCGCAATGCACAATAAATGACACTTCTAAGAAATCCAGACCAGGAAAAGCAGCCCTAATTACATCGAGTCCATACCAACAACAGCTGAAAGAGAGCTTGAACAAAAGTAAAAAAAGGAAAATTCCTGCAAAAAAGAGACTATTTACAGAACCCCCAAATAAAAAGAAATCTACCTCTCCAAAATCTCAAAGTAGGCATAAGATGTAACATTCTAGCTCTTCCAGTGATAGCGATACAACCGAAGAAGAAATTCAGGTAACTGAAAGCATGAACGAGTTCAACATGAACGACAATAATGAGACGCAGAGTGTTTATTTTGCACAGGACTCTTTTCACAAGACACTCATGGGAAAAAATGGGGCCAGTGTGTTCAATGTCATCGGTGGGCCCACGAATAGTGCGGTGCAGATGTAGAAAGAAATAATCTGACTTCATTTTTTTCTTATGATAAATAAGCCATTTGTGAGTTTAATAAAATTAATGTTTAGCACTAAGTTAATGTCATTTAGTATTGTATTAAGATCAGTAATTCATTGTAATCTGTGACTTTAATTCTCTTTCTCATTTCACATACTCGGTGGTGTATGGACACATTTTTTTAAATAAAAAATGAGATATTTTTTATTGAAGTTAATTATTTAAATATTTTAAAGTTAGATTTTAATATTTAATGTGTCTAATTTTGTTGAATGTTTAATTTTTAACATAGCTTAAGCTGCTTTTACAACTTTCATTATTATTTTTAACACTTAGTTTAATAATTCAAAGGTAACTTAATTATTTTTAACATCAAAATAAAAATTTGGATTCACTGAAACAACATTCGTCACCCAAATTATTATTATTTTATGTCAAAAAAGGTAAATTTATTGATGTCAATTGTGAATTTTGTCATTTTGTATGAATAAAATGTAAAATATATAGGTGTCTCTTATTTGGAACCCTTTTGCAAACCACCATATTTTGTACTTTTTTGTTTATGGTTTTAAAATTGGCAATTAATACTATTTATAGACTTTGTTTTTCTCGGGTAGCAAATATGATGTTTAAATAAAGCAAAAACATTAAAGTTATGCTAAAAAAAATTATTTGGGATTTCTTTATAAGCTTATAAACTTTCTTTATGAAAAAAGTGTCTGTTATTTGGGTACTTTACCTGACATGATACATATAAGAAAGTGCAGCATTGATTTTTCATTTATTGTTATTATTGTCTGAAAGTGCATTGTTAGTTTTCATCATCAAAAAAGTAAAGAATGAATAATGTTAAGTAGGTCTACAAGGATTGTGTAATAAAATAGCTAAAATGAACATATTAGATTTTGATTTAATTTCGTAGCATTACTAAAATCATGAGTTGGCCTATCTATAGCTAAACCTAAATCATAGGTTTGTGCACACTTAGTACTATAGGTTTAAGTTGAAGAAATTAGTGAATTAGTATTAGGCCTAATGAATTAATTTTGTCAAATTATTGAATTCGTTATCATATGAATGAGTTAATTATTATATTTCTTAAATAATGTAACAGTATTTTACATAAAAAACTTTTAATTTGAAAAAAAAAAACAAAGAATTATAAAACTGGTGTTAACTCACGCAATTTTTAATTAAAAATGACGCCATTTTATTATTGAAATACATAAATTAAGAGATCGTCTAGTTGGCCTCAAACATCAGCTTGTTCCAGTGTTGCCACATGTAATATTCCGGCCTTCTACTTAAGCCAGCCATGTATATGTCTATTTATACAGCCAGTCAAGGACATGTGCAGAAGTAATTTGTGTACTAGTTTGTTCAAATAAATTCTTTTCGTACAATTATAATGTATTATTTTATTTCAGTTTTCAGAAGTGTTTCTTCCCAAAATACAGTACATCTTGCATAATATTCTCCGTATTGTTCTTCAACTTATTACTAGTGCTTCTGTTTTTCTGCCTGTACCTTTTTAACCAAGACCAATTCTTCAGTTTTTTTTCTCTGCTATTCTTCCAATTGGTTGTTCTACAATCCAAGCCTCAATCACAGGTCACTTTATAACAAAGCATTATTGCTTTTTTATATCACATCTGTTGTTGCAACAGTTAGTATTTCATCTTTCTGTTCTTTTCCTGTCTCTTTTTACATAGTCAGTGGTACATTTTCTCTGCGTCTGATAGCTGTTTCCGTGGCAATTGTCATTTACTTAAACTCCTCATGTTGAAGTTTTTGTTACCCCAGCTGTACAGAGTACCGTCCTCCTTTCTTTGCGAGGAAGTATTGAGTTAATTCTTCATTATGTTCAGCTTGGTATTCCGGCGGCATCTGAATTGGGCTGCACTTCGAAAAAGCAGGTGTCTTCACTTTTTTCCTGTATTAACCAGATTGCATCGGCTATGTTTTGTGCAGATATTCTCACAACTCTTAGAATTTTAACACATGTCCTGAATGTTGTGTGTAGACGCTTAATATAATATGGCATCAGCTTGTACTTGCGACATCATGTAACAACTGTCACACTGCAGACTGTCTTTTTGCACTCCTTTCTATTACACCACACCTTTGTGTTAAAAACTTTATACTTTTCACACTGAAAATTCCACTCATAAGGAACGTACCATTACAATTTCCAAAACCATACACTTGTTGATGTAGATGTAGATTTTGTTACAGTTATTTTGATACCCCACATAGATGTTTGTGATTTTATAAAAATTGTGACCCACTTTTGAGGCCCTGGTGTCACAAAATTTTGAAATTTTAAAAACCGAACACTATATTCATATTATGGACAGATTTTAAATATAGAAGGCATTAAGTACGTGGTTACTAATTACAATACCAATGGACTGCACCTTGTTCATGACAACTGTAATTAAGGTAACTTTTTCTTTTTTATCCGTTAAACACATAGGTCTGAAACATCTGAATTATAAATTTGAAAAGCTTTCTGTGATTATCCATTCTGAATAATTCACTACCACTAGACATGTGAAGTATGTGTCACTAAGGTCACCACATATCTGACATGAATTGTTACTTTAGTAGAGCTGGAGTCTGCAACTTCTATATAGATTTCCTTTCTTACCTAAAACTCAAAATTTCATAACTGTGTATCAATTCAGAATTGTGCACATTGTACACTTTGTACATTATAACTGTAACGGCCACTTAGGCCGTTACGTAAAATTTAATAACTAGACTACTTGGCCTAGCGGAAGCGAAAAGTGTGCTGGAGCCCAGAGTGACAGGACTTGCAATAAAATACTCTTGTAACCAGTAACAATTTTTTATTAGTGCCATTTTCTTTGGGAACATCAATTTAAGTTACCACAAAATATTTAGTTACAAGTCTTTTAAACATTTGGATTCTAATATCATTTTCTTTAAGAACATCAGTTTTAAATTATCATAAAATATTTAAGTACAATTTTTATTTGAAACAGCTGGAGTTCAGGTACCATTTTCTTTAAGAGCATTAACAAGATGTTTAACCTGAATACCAGGGGACCAGTCTGTGGAGTTGTTGTTGACTGAAGTTTAATAATTAGAACACTCCCACCTGTACTCTTGTTGTGGAACTCCAATGGTACCATGTTGACCAGTGTGGCATGAGTGCTGCAGATGATCCTTAGTGTTTGCTGAAGTTCCAGCAAGTCTCATTCCGGGCAGATGTCCTTCGGTGTTCTATAGCAAGAGTATTTCTGGGCCTGACGGCTTCGGGGAGCATCCTGGTGCATTGCTCTGCGGGTAGTGACGGGTGTCAATGTTACTATCTCTGCATCCCCCTTCTCCTGGCTATACAGGGCCCCAAAAACGCTTTACTGGCTTACGAAGTCATATTGAGAGATCAACTAAGTACTTCACCCTGGGCCGTCAGACCATCAAACACTCTATTGGAAGGTTGACGAAGAAATGAGAGTGATGCCTGAATTCTTCAGTCCCACTATGCTACATGAAATCGACTTGTTTCAAATTGCTGATCATAACCTTTGGTAAGCGGTTTCGTAACCGTACACGAACAGCTGATACGTTTGAATAGGCCTTCTAGATTGTATCACCGTGGCGCAGACATGGCCTTAATAATCGAGTTAGCTGTGGCGCACAGCTGCTACGAGCTTTGGCGGCACTGAACATTCAAATCACGCCGGGGAAATTCAAATCCCGGCACATAAACCAAATTGTAAACTACAAATAAGCGAGTAAGATATTTTAGAAAGTGGCGAGTTGAAAAAAAAAATGTTTGTGTGTCCTTTTATATAATTAATAAATTTATATTTTTATTGTGAATTTTAAATTTACTGTTTTATGCACATGTAATGTTGTAATTTTGTTATGTGTAGGTTGACATTTGGGAAGCATTACAAGTACAAAGACCAAATACGCCCAGTTTTATAGGTGATGATGATGAAGAAAAACAACTACAGAGGTAAGTTTACACCTGTGCACTTTTCACCAACTTGCTGTTTTTATCTAACTGTAAGTTGGGTCTGAACTTAAGATGACTCCCAGTTTTAAATGTGTTCAACTAGAAAAAGTCAGTTTGTAAAACCGAAACTCATTATGGTATTCTGTGAAAGATTGCCTTCTGTTTCTTAGTGTTGGTATCATGAAATGATAATATGTTTACACATATTTGATGAAAAGGGTAATAGTTCTTCTTGGATAATATTAATATCAAATATCCATACACGTATAAGCTCAGTTTGTAATAATATTAACAAATATAAATACAGTGAATCTTAATGTTCATTCATTATCACTCTCAACACTATTCACACTCTCATTGTTTGTACCACTTTTGTCAGTCTTTCCGTAAAATATATAATCATCAGATCCATGCATAGCATTAGATAAATTTGTTAACCCTCAGTACTACATCGCGTTTTATATGACATTAGCGTTCTTAATGCATTTGCTTATCTGTGCAGTATTAGTCTTTTCAGTATTTCCTGTAAGGGTAAAACTATACTTACCACTATGTAACCAATCACAGTATAACCTTTTCAAATTGGTTTTCAATTACTTAATTTACTGATACTTCTAAAACAAGGAGCTGTAATGTTGTCCCTCCAGGTACAACAAGATCTGTACATGAGTTACCTATTATATTGCTACGACAGCATAGAACAATCTAGGCGTTTATCAAATGTGCCAGAAAGATCTCGATGTAAGCATGTGGTGTACGTGCTACAGACACACTTTGCGAGAATTTTCTCGACTATGCCAGGCTCCGCTCGGGCGCTCGGACTGTGTCAAGGCCGCAGCAATTACGTAGTTCGCGAGAGATAAGACGCAGTTTGGAAGCTTCTGGTGTGTGAGCGTAGCTATAAATACATCGCGTCGCGGCCTTAGTTTTCAGTTCAATGCGAGATTTTTGACTGTGCGGTTCGAGAGTATTAGTGCGATATATTTTACAGAGCGGTTCGGGTTATTACGGTGTACGTTCAAGTAGTTATTAGTGAAGTGTTGCGTTTTGTATTCGGACGGTATAATTGTAATACAGTTGAGTTTTAATATTAGTGGACATTTTATTGCGTATGAACAATTTCATTTGATTTGTTGTAGACACTGTGTTGTTAATTACGAACTGTTTTACTATAACAATTAAAGGTGTGATTAGTGACTTAATTGGTGTCTTGTACTTATTTTGTTTCCACTGTACCTACGACGATCGAGTAGACCGTCGTAACAGTGGTGTCAGAAGTGGGATAGAACGGTTAACAGTGGAAACAGTGGACGCTTTGTACAAGACGAGTGTGATTCGTAATTAATCGATAAACAATGGATACCAGTCAGATGATAGAAGCATTCCGAGCAATGCTACAGCAAAGTCAGAAACAAGAAAAAGAAGAACGAAGACAGGAAAGGGAAGAAGCAGAAAAACGACAAGACGAAAAACGTAATCGTGAAAATGAAATACCAGAGGGACGAAAAAAAGAATTTAGCCGTCAAGCAGACGACGTTAAGACGTTCGTACAAGAGGATACCACTGCAAAATTTGTCCTGTTACAAGGTGAGCTGAACAAACAAGTTGACAGAATATCTGAAATAGAAAAATCTGTGTCAACTATGAAAACAAGTATGTCAAGCTTAGAAGATTCAAAATGTCAGAGAAATCAAAGAACGCTATTAACTGAAGTAGGGTCAGTTTTTGCAAAGGCCCCGTCGTTTAATGGAAGCACCCACTGGGCAACTTATTATCGCCAATTTGAAGCTGCCGCTCGCTTAAATAACTGGACGCAAGAAGAGAAAGGCCTCTCACTCGTTCTTGCGTTAAAAGGACCTGCCGCAGAGGTAATACACAAAGTGCCATCTAACAGTCAGAACGTCTATGCCGAATTAACTAAAGCTTTGGAATTACGGTACGGTGACCAGCATTTGTGCGAAGTGTACCGTGAACAACTTAAAGCAAGGCGACAGCGTTCAGAGGAGAGCCTTCAAGAGTTTGAAGTGAATATCGACCGACTGACGAGATTGGCTTATCCCGAAGAATCGGAGGACTTCCGGAAGTGGATTTCTCTCATTATGTTTATAGACGGTATCAGAGATCGTCAGTTACAACAAGTGTTAAGAATGGCTCGGCATGGTAATAAATCAGACGCTCTTGTTCATGCTCTCCGTTTTGAAGCTGCCAAGTCGGCGACCTACATTAATCAAAACATGCCATCACGTTGTAGCCAAACGGATCCAATACCACAGTATCGGCATAGTGGACAGCATAAAGAGACGATTCAAAAACAACAGTTTAAGAAGTCAGCAGCACCACAACTATCTTTCGAACCAAAGGACAAAGACAGAAGACCGAAGTGTTACAACTGTGGGAAACGTGGTCATCTACAGGTAGACTGTTGGGAGAAGAAGATACAGAGAGAAGAGACTGATCGCACCAATTGGAGAAGTAAAGGCCCAGAACAGCACACAGTTTCCACGCTACATAAGATCAGTGGAAACTTGATTGTTAATGGATTTGCGGATGGTAAACCAACATCATTTACAGTTGACACGGGCGCAACAGTGTCCATTGTGCGCCCTGACTTAGTCTGTAACCGCCATCCTCTAATTAGCTCTTGTACAATACAGACTGTGACTGGAAGCCCCGTCAAGGTGCTAGGAAAGGTAGACGTACGTGTACGCCTGGGTCTTCTTGAGTTTAGCCACCAAATGCTCGTTGCAGACATTGTCGATGAAGTGATTCTTGGCACGGACATTATGAATGCCTACGGATTCGTTGTGGACTTAAGAGAGAATGTCCTGAAAGTTGGCCAAGAGAAGATAAAGCTTTGCATGGCTAAAATGACAGGGTCTACCAACCATTCGATTAAGCGAGTGGCATTAGTCGAAGAAAAATTCAACAAGTCTGGTCAAGAGGAAACCTCCCTGTTGCAAGCGGAAATGGAGGAAGAACTAGCAGAGGAAGTACAAATAAGTATAACGACAAAAGAAGTGATTGGAGAGCCAACTATGGGTGTCGAGACAAAACTCTTGCTTGTTCCTGAGCTGATAGAAGCGGCCGAGGGTAAAGTGGCTGAAGATGAGGTTACGCAAGAGGTTGTTGGCGAGAACCAAACAAACTTGGATCAGCCAGTGGTATTTAGGTCATTAGTACATGACGCAACGAGAGTGATTCCAGCGAAGCTAGTGGTTGCGCGAAAGATTCGCATTCCTGGGAACGTGATGTTCGGATCACACGAGACTGAATTCGAAGAACGGGAAAATTATCCTTCGCAAGGATGGCCACCTAGATCGCCTGGTTGAGTATTACTTCGAAGACGCTTTGCCAGTTCGGGACGAACAGGCTTAAGGAGGGGGCAGTGCTACGATAGCATAGAACAATCTAGGCATTTATCGAATGTGCCAGAAAGATCTCGATGTAAGCGTGTGGTGTACGTGCTACAGACGCACTTTGCGAGAATTTTCTCGACTATGCCAGGCTCCGCTCGGGCGCTCGGACTGTGTCAAGGCCGCAGCAGTTACGTAGTTCGCGAGAGATAAGACGCAGTTTGGAAGCTTCTGGTGTGTGAGCGTAGCTATAAATACATCGCGTCGCGGCCTTAGTTTTCAGTTCAATGCGAGATTTTTGACTGTGCGGTTCGAGAGTATTGTTGCGATATATTTTACAGAGCGGTTCGGGTTATTACGGTGTACGTTCAAGTAGTTATTAGTGAAGTGTTGCGTTTTGTATTCGGACGGTATAATTGTAATACAGTTGAGTTTTAATATTAGTGGACATTTTATTGCGTATGAACAATTTCATTTGATTTGTTGTAGACACTGTGTTGTTAATTACGAACTGTTTTACTATAACAATTAAAGGTGTGATTAGTGACTTAATTGGTGTCTTGTACTTATTTTGTTTCCACTGTACCTACGACGATCGAGTAGACCGTCGTAACAATATTAATAAGAAATGCATGCCCTCTTATGGTTCAAGGGAAAGCATGCCCCTTTGCTTACTTGAGACCCCTGGTGTTCTGTTCCAAATGACATTCAACCAATTCTTCATCAGCTCAGTTCTCATCCATCCATTTTCTTGACATCTGATTATAATTAATCTTGACAAATTTTCTTGGGAGATATTTTCCCTTTTTAGTATCACGTAAGGTAGGAGCTTTTTCCTATCTGCTGTTACTACTGACATTATTATAATTTGCAGTTTTTCATTGCTTGTTGTTTTAACTCTCACAGACATGTTCCTTTTACATTGACTGTGGAATTTTTTTGGCCTTGCCAATTTGGCTTAATGGTATCTATTATTCTGTCACAGCTGGAAAACAGATTTTTTGTATACAAGAAGTTTCTTGTCATATTCATTAGGAAAGACACTCTCATTTCAACAGAAATGGAAGTGTCCTGGCAGTCTTCGTAGACTTTAAGGGCGCATACGATACAGTATTGAGGGACAAACTGATAAATAAAATAAGACACCTTAACATCACAGAAAATATGTTTAATTGGTTTAAGAGATTTTTGAAACAGCGCTGGATTTCAACAAGATACAATGGCAGCAATTCCAAGTACAAACAAGTAAAAATTGGCCTACCATAAGGAGCTGTGAATAGTACAATCCTCTTTAATATCTATATAAATGACTTGGTCAACCGACTGAAAGTGGTTGAAGGAATACAGACGTGCATGTTTGCCGATGACGTGCTCATCTGGGCCAAGGGGTCAAACAAGAAAAGACAAGACATCACTCTACAAAGGAACATGAACAAAGCTCTCCTTGGCCAACAAAAGTGGGCAGAAGAAAACAACATGCAGATTAATGCAGGAAAGTCTGTTTACCAGTACTTCTCATTGAAACATAGAAACCCCGACTTTCACTAAAAGTAGACGAGAACTTTCTACGGAAATCTGAAAATACTCATTACCTGGGTGTTAACCTGGATAATAAATTTAACACACCACATTGACAGCATAACTAAGAAGGTAAAGAAATGAACAAACCTTATCAAACGTCTCAGCGGAGTATCATGGGGATGTTCACAAGAAGCTCTAAACATGACATATAGAACATATATCAAGCCAGTAATAACTTATGGCAGCGAAGGAGCCATCACAAGCACTCTTGCAAATGAGGGCAGACTGGAACGTTTGCAGACCAACATCCTAAGACTCATCACAGGTGGCGTCAAAGCAACTCCAGTTACAGCATTACAACTATATACAGGCAACAAACCAATAACAGAGGAAATTAAGCAACAGCCAGCACTGCTATACCTGAGAATTAAGTCACTACCTGAGAAGTCATGGGTTCATGAGAGGATGGAACCACAGAGACTCAAAACGCAAAAGATCAGGCTAAACCAAAGTAGCAACTACCTTCAATTCCACAGCATACCAACAGCAGTTAATAAAGTGATCCCCCTGGAAAATCCACTCGACTTTCATAGTTATGAAGTACATCTCAATCTGATAGAAGATGTTAAGAAGACAAGATCTCCAGAAGAACTAAAACAGATAACGCTAACTACCATCAATGAGCGATTTCCGGAGGAAAACTGGGTACACACTGATGGATCCTTGCTGGATGAAGTGGGTTGTGCTGGAGCAGAAGTGTTCTCATTGTTTTCCCACTGTATTGCAGTGGGACAAAATAAATCAAGTTACGATGCTGAAGTAGAGGCTACCAAAGTGGCATTGGAAAACCTCATTTGGAGGGCAAATTCCTTTTCAAAAGCTGTCCTTCTAGTGGACTCAAAGTCTGCCATCCAGGCAATATTCTCTAATACAGGAGCAACATCCAGGAGCACACTGTAAGCAAGGCAACTCACCAGACAGCTTACAGCACGTAACAAGGAGATGGTTATCCAGTGGATCCCATCTCACATACGCATCTTGGGAAATGAGACAGCGGACATCTTGGCAAAGCGAGGGACAAAGATCTACCCATTTCCCCACAGGAAAGTACCCATGACTTCAGCACCCTAAGAAGACTGATGATGAGGAAAACAAACTCTCACTTCCTGGAAGAAGCAAGAAACATATCAAAAGGAAAAACATGGTCAGGGATTAAATAGTTACGGAATAAAAACTGTAGAAAACCAAGGAAGGAAGCAGTCGCCAACTTTAGACTGGAAACTGGCCATGACTGTCTAACAGCGCATCCTTACAAATTAAAAATTTCCACCACAGAAGAATGTGTATTGTGCAGGAGAGAAGACTCAAAAATGAACAAAAATCATCTATTGGAGTGTGTGAAGCTGAACTGGGAAATGCAAGAACTCAGAAGTTACAGTGGTCTTTATTGGGAAGCTCGCTGCCAAATGAATTAAATGTACCAATAGGAGCCATTGGAAAACCCAGTTTGGCAAATTGATGTCTGCCGTCATAAGTAAAACTTATTTCATGCATCATTCATGTACACCAGCCTCTGCTTCCCTTAAACTGTTAGTGTGGTATGTCCTAATATTCGTCCATTTTCATTTGCTATAAGACAAATGGTTTCTGTAGAAATAGACATACCAGTCTGCATTTGAATACATGCTGGGTGTATAACTTCTTCAGTTTCGTGAAATCTTCCTGTTTGGTTTCTTTAAATAATTTTCTTTTTAGTTTTGCATTTTTCAATTTGTGTTTTGCAAGAACCCATTAAATAACATTATCTTGTGACACACCAAAACCACAGCTTGAATCACTGTTGTTGTGCTTTTGTAATCATATATTTAATTACAAATACAAATACATAAAATTATTCATCTTCCACTTACCTTGAAAATCGTTTTTTAGTCCAGAGTTACGTCATACGAACTTCTAGGATACAAGCGTGATTTAAGGTTGTGTGAATGACTTACGCAACTCATTTTTTATTAAGAGAAATTAATTAAATTTTATTATTTATTTAAAATGTTCTATATCAAATTATTCGTTATTCATTTCTGTATGTGTAAAAACAATCTAGTACTTTTAGTCAACTTTTAAATTGAATACAACTTCCTTGAAATAGTTGAAACATTATATTGTAACATTTAAACTTATTTACTACATCTTACTTTATTATATATATCAGACAGCCCAGCCTGCTCTCTCACACACACATTCAATTTTACAATACCTTTATTTTATAACCCCATTTAGATTAAACTGGATATCTATCGAGACTCCGGCCGGCCACGTGGAGTCATCCCGACTTCGCATTGAATCGAACAATTTTCTTGCTGTTATTTCCGAAAATGGTTTATTAGTTCATTTTTCGTGAACTTTCTCACTATGGTATGTTGTCGAACTTTCACTCACTGTTATTTGATATTACAAAATTATTTTTTAAAAGCCCGAGTTGCCGGGCAACCTGCGTAGGTTGAAGCCGGTGATCAACTGGGAAGCGTCTATCAGTACCCCTCTCCTCGATATATTTGTTGAAGAAGACGGAAAGCAATGCCTTCTATTTGGTAATCATAGCGGTGACACATTCAACACATGGTTTTTTCGTGTTGTAGTAATGGATGATATTTGGTGTGCACTGGCCGACGTCACAAAGTAGGCTGGACTTAAACTTTATTTCCGTCAGCTAGGACCGTATGTAAGTCAAAATTCATCGCCAAGCCATCTTGAGCATCTTTTAGTCAGCGTGGGTATGCGCACATGCTGGTGTAGTGCGTTTGGGCGTAGACGCCACACAACTGCAAAGTTCTTAGAATTGTGTCAACCGCACATTCCTTTCCAATTGTTTCACCATAGCTATTGCGTACTGTTTCTTTGTTTGAACTACGTTTTAGATTCAACCGAAGACTGGTCATACAGATGGCAATGAGTTGTGAAATTTTACAAAATAAAACCCCTTTATTCACCCCGTTACAATACCCCCCCAATGAGATATCTTCTGCTGAAACAGAAGAAATCTCATTGCTAAACCCCTAAGAGGACCGGTGAGGATATGGTGCCAACAGCCCCCAATTTCTTATACTTCATGGGTAAACAACCCCCCTGGCTCGGCGATGATGGCCGTATCTGAACGAGATCACTGGACTTCTCTATACGAGATCCCAACACCATAAAATCGAACAGACACGCACCACAGCTCACCTCCCCTTCCAACATGCAACCCCAAAATCCAAATCCCTTGTCTTATATCATGCCAGATCCTCAACCGATATGTTCCCCCTTATCATGCACACTGGGCTGCCTTTAGCAGTTACTGGGCTCGTACACTCACTTATAACTACATCCTAGCCAAAATTTCATTCTTACCTTCAAAAATTTATTTAAGTTAAAATCAAACAACTATTTTCTTTAAAATCAAAAATAAAATCTTTTATCTGAATTGATTAATTCTCTTCGTTATTATTGGTAATTAGCAAACAAATAAATGGAACATTTAATTAAAATATGAACTTCCTTATCCTAACATTGGCTTATACATCTATCCTAAACAATATAAATCAATAACACTATTAATACACACAAACAATAATATAATCAAAATCCAAAAACATCAATTAGATAGCAGGCACAAAATCAAAAAAAATTTTTTTCCCCCCAAAAAAAATTTAAATTTATTAAAATATATTTTATCAATATTAAAATTATTTAAATTAATGAAGAAACAAAATTGACATTACTTCATTGCCAAAACTGGTCTAATTTACAACATCACCCATCAGCTGGTCAAGAACCTTGACCTACAGGTTATACATAAGTTACATCAGAAAATACATTGAACATCTTTAAAATTCTATCTTTAAACACAAAAACATAATAAAATAAGATATTTAAAATTAACAAAGTATTAATACAATTAACAATAAAATTGACATTTAAATTACTCAAAATTACACTTTTTACAACTTTACTTTACTCTCAAATTTTATTAAAGTTGTCACTTGTTTCAATTGAAATTCAATATTTTTACTATAACTTTTTTCTTTACTACTCTCAATCTCCATTAGTTTTGGTGATTTAATTATTTATACTAACTTGATATACCAATTGGCATGTATACATATATAATCTTTACCTCTCTGACTCTAATACCACTAACAGCTTTAACTAACATGACACCCATCTCTATCAAAAACATCTATCAAACAATCTCTAAACCCAACTTACTATTCAACTCAATTTGCATCATTCTACTCTTATATATAAAAAAATACTCTATACCCCTTTGTACTCAGGATGTGTGTTTCCCTCCCACAGCTCATTCCCTTATTTGGCCCCTGGATTCTACCTAAGGTAACCCTTTCCGGCGCCAAACTGTCCCTTCCCGTCCCAACCCTTTTGTTGCGGACTCCTACCACACTACCCCCTTTTACAAAATTCCCATCAACTCTAATTACCATTCTCATTACCTCACTTCAACTACAACAAAATATCTCCAATTACTTATTACATCAATATATCAATCAATACTATACATATTTCCCCATATCTACTGTGTCACTATCAATACTTCTCAAACTATACATTACATAAAATAGTGGTCTAATACACTTCCATATCTACAACTGATATGTTCCCTTTTAGACGCATTGGTTTGTGTTTGGGGCATTGGTTTGTTCTATTCTCAAAGTTTAACATAACAACAACAAGACTTTAAAATGAATATTCTTTTACCACCACCAAACTCAATTTCTTCCTTGTAAGAAAACAAACTATATATATAATTACAAATAACACAATACATAAACAATTCTTTAATATTCCCCCAAAATACCTTCACCTACTTATTTCTACAAATTCAACCTACAACTATGATGGCAGACACTTTTATTATTTAAATTTTGTTACTCAAATTAGATTCATTTCATCTATTTTGTAAATGGCGTACTATCATATTTTTGCACAACTTCATTTGTAACTTTATACTTTCAACCTTTAAAATCTACTATCTTTTGACACTTGTTAACGTCATTACCCCTGTAACGACCTCCTAACCACACACACTATTGTACCCCCCAACATAATAAAACATCATAAAACATTGTACATTACATATTAACATTGTTACATTTACATTATATTAAACAATTTACATTTACATGACTTGTACCAAAACTTTATCACATCATTACTATCAACAATTCTCTATTAATGTTTAATCATTTAACATGCGTTTATATCAGATTCAATACAACAATTTCAAATTTATCATTACCTTTCCATTTACATTACCTTTCAGTTATGAATTTTCTTTTTCTAACCCTTTTATCCTTACTAGTTTGGGTGACTCTCTATTATTCATTATTCTCTATCTCTTATTTTGGCATTTGTCAATCTAACCTTACTACCCCTCTTTTCTACTAACCGCTTCTAACCATTAACATATTATGACACCAATATCTCTATAATAACCCCCTTCACAAATCCCATTTAAAACCTCTGGCACCGCTCATTTTTGTACTAGTATGTGTGTTCCCTATCTATGCTCATTCCATCATTGGTTCCTGACCCTCTCAGATAACCCTTTCCGGCACACAACGGTCCCTACCTGTCCCAACACCTCTCGTTGCAGACTCCTACACCAATACCCTTACTACAAAATATCACCATCAACAACAAATATAATTACCACTCACATTACTCAACTCTACCACTTATAATCACTAACCACTGTGTCCCTAAAATATCTAACACCTCTTTATATATTATCAGCATCTCAACACTTTATTTTCACTAACTCCCAATAACTCTATTTAACTAACTCCAATGCCCTTATTTATCACTATTACCCAAACTCTTTTACAACATTTCAACTTAATAAATCACTAGAAAATTCATCACTTACCTACTAACAACAATACCTCTCCATCCATATCCAAATATATTACCTGCTTCATTTATTAACCATTAGAATCTGACTCTCATAATATCATTTAAACTTTCTTCAGTTATTTAAAATTCTACCGTAAAACAATATATAAAATACACAACAGCAAAATTGCACAAATACATTGACATTAATACACAAAAAATATACAATCCACATAATCATTAAATCATTTACCATAAATCAGTCATAAACAGTCCATTTTAAAACACTGTCCACAGAATTAAATGTTCATAACACAATAAAATAATTAACCTCCATCGTCAAATAATAATCTAATCTTAAAACTATATACATTGTTTATTGTTAGATATCTTACACTAACATCATAAATACATATACACTTCAAATGTTCATCATTATCCCCAAACTCATTTAACCTGTCATGATTGGTCCTTGTCCTGTCACCTCCTGTATAATCAGTCATAATTCGGTATTTTATATCATCATTGTTATCAACATCATCTCCTACTACTTTAGTTTCAATACAAGGTAAGTTTTTATTATATTTATCACTTCTCTCTCCACCTAACCTTTCTATCAACTCTTCATAATTTCTATTTACTCTATATAACTCCATCTCCCAATTATCACACAACTCTCTTTCACAATAACTCCCATCATAATTATATTCTATTCCCCATAAAACCTCATTATTACTACCCCTGTTTACATAATCATTTTCCAATATCATACTTTTATTTATATTATCATAATTTTCTACCCCACTTACCTTGTCATCTTTGTTTATCTCTAACTTGTCTACCTTGTCAATATTACAATTTTGTCTCTGTATTTCATTTTTTAATTTTTCTAATTTCTCCTCTACTTGATCTAATTTTACGTTTTGTAAGTTATTTTGTTTCTTGAGCTCATTCTCGAAACTGTCTAACTTTACATTAAACGTACTATTCATTTGGTTAAATTTGTCCTCGAATTTAAGATTCTGTTGTTCAAATTTGTCACTAATTAATGTAAATAAATCTTCCGAGATTTTATTTTCAATTGTTTTGGGTGTTGAGCTGGCATTTCTTTCTAATAAAATAGATTCTGTATCTGTATTATCCATTTCTAAGCTATTATTACTTTCTGCCATTTTGGTAATTTAACTATTTGGATGACTATTTAGTTCTACTTGTAATTAGTTACACAATTACTACTTACTCTGTTTTGTCAATATAACCTCTCGTGTACTAGGTTATGCCCCGTTCTATCACCTTCTTTGTTTCTAAATCTGGCCTGTGTTTTATATAAAGTGGCTTTATATAATGTCTGTAGTTCGGGGGCCATTTGTTAACACACGCCTTTTACACACAAACATTTATATTTATGTAAATATAAATATTACTATGATATGGTAAACACGTGTACTTACCGATTTTGCGTATGTATGAGTACTTGATTTCTTTTACTGTTGATCTCTCTCTAAGGGGCCAGGGTTCATTCTCAGCGAGATTTAGATTCAAAAAGGTGATAGAAATGATAAAACTGCTTTTCGATTGAGTGTAATTATTAGTTTTTAATTTCCGAAATAAAATCAACATATATTGAATGGTGCCCAAAATGGCATCACATATTATGACTAAAACAAAATGGTGGTTACATTTCTCCAAACTTATTCAATCGTAGTTATTATGTGTTATTTTGAATCTTGTTATTATTTCTTTTATAATTCTTATCTCTGGCAGCAGCACTAATACTATAGTTAATTAGATGATAATAGGTTTCACAAACCAATGCCCGCTGTATACAGAAGCATGGCCATGCGTTCGTTCGCTCTGTATGGCCATGCGTTCGGAATTTAGGGTGTACCCATAAGAAATACTCTGGCACTATATTTACAGTTCCTTGGCACTGAAAGGATTAATGAATGTTCAAAAATAAGCAATACGATTGCATAAGTGTGTTAAATACAATTATACTCAATATATTATATCATAAAAGCACAGAACTGACCTATCATATGTACTGACCTACCCAGTACATATTAAATTTATGGTAGAATATCTCAAACTTTATTAGTATGCTCCTTGACAGCCTTTCCTCCAAATAGTATCCCCCTTTAAATATTATTTAATATATTTAATATAATATATAATTATATAAATAATTTAAATATATAAATTAAATATTCTCACTGTCATTGTATTAAAAAGTTATAATATAAAATACAGGGGCTGAAACAGTTTTAAAAATCAACAGAACTAAGTGTAAAAAGCATTTAATTTACATTACATTAAAAAACCACACTTGAAAATATGTACAATTATTATAAGTTCAAACAACCATTGTTTAAACATTCCATTTCCTCTTTGTAATAGTTATTTAAATATCTCCTACATTTGCTACTTTAGCATTGCTGACATACATATACCATATGTTGCTTATCCATCATTTCATTCAAAGAATTTCTTACTACTAATAATTATTAATACGTAATACATTACATGCTGAAATGATCTGAATATGAAAACTCATGTTCAGTGGCGGCGATAAGGCCCCCGCAGACCCCGCAGCGCGGGGGGCCCCGCCCCCCTGGCCCCTAGAAAAAAATATGAAACGAGCTATAATAGGAAAAAAAGTTTTAATGGGATCCGACTACCGGCAAATTTGTATTTAAAATACGAAATATACGTTTTATTTAAGTGTATAGACATGCAAAAAAACTACGTTTTCCGAAATGACATTACTGTTTGTAGTTTGTAAGCGAAGCTTATCTTATCTCTTGTGGTGCCCGTACATCCGTGCGATGAGTCACTCGGCACTGAGGATACGTAAACAAACATAACACAATGTAGTTCAGTACTCAGTAGTGCGTCGCATCTCCTGCGCAATAGTACTGTATTGCATTCATTTCGTAATTTAGTGCCGTTTAAGTTTAATGACTTAACATTTGATTTTAGTTTTTGTATTTTGTGTAGAGTTAGAGTGTTAGAGACAGAGTTTATAAAATGGAAAGTAAGCGTGAATATTTAAGTAGTGCTAAGAAAAGTAAACTGCAAAAACAATGAGAAGAATCTAAAAGTAAACTTCCAAAACTCGACCAGTTTTTAAAAAATCATCAAAATGTGAAGTTGAACAACCCAAACCCGGGCCAAGTGCAAGTAATGAAAAAGAAACAAAAATCGGACTTGAAGTTGATTGTGACAGTGACAATAAACCTGATTTAAACATTAGTCCATCGGATACAAGTGATACAACTACGGAAACAAATAAGCAACTGCAACATGAACAAGAAGAACAACTGCTAGGCATTGAATGTGTTCGCCAGTCCGAAAACATACCTGGACCAGAAAATCAGTTTGAACCAACTGAAGTTGTAAGTAATCACGCAAATAAAACTAGTTTAGCAGGCCCTTCTGATCCAAACTGCCAAAGTTTTGAGGCAGATATTGCATTCTATAAAAATCAAGCTACAATGACAGACGAGGTGAAAAAGTTAATAACGTTAAGTGAACCTTGTCAACCAAAGGGTCCTTTCTCGAAGGATTCCGTTTCTAAGCGGTCTTTCAGTACAGCATATTATTCTTTCAAAACTGCAGCAGGCCAAATTGTTCACAGGTTTTGGCTTTGTTACTCTCGTAATCTAGATGGAGTCTATTGTTTACCATGTTGGGTTTTCAGCCAAAGTGCTGATGCCCAAAGCTGGCGTGAAGGCGATATTAGAGATTGGAAAGGTCTCAGTAAAAAAATTAAAGTTCATGAAAGTAGCAATGCTCATTTACAATCTTGTCTCACATATGCCACTTGGAAAAAGAGTAAAACGGTAGCTGATCAAATTTCCGATGAGCGGAAAAAATGGAAAGATATTTGCATACGGATTGTGGATGTCATTCGAACCATGCACTGTGTTCATTGCCATTTCGTGGCCATAGAGAATCATTACATGTAATAAATCCTGAAAGTGGAAATTTTTTGAACATACTATCTTTAGTTTCTCGCTACGATTCTCTCCTTAGTGCACACTTAGAAAATGAAAAAACCAGATGAAAATACCTCCACCATGACATTCAAAATGAAATCATTAACTTGCTAGGAAAATCAGTATTGACTGCCTTACTAAAACAGATTCACTCGTCTCCTTTTTTTTCTATAATTGTTGATAGCACACAAGACATTTCTAAGATTGACCAAATGAGTGTTGTAATCAGATACATTAACATAGTAGAAGAATCTCCTGGCAATTATAAAACTGTGATTAGTGAGTCCTTTTTGGGATTTCAAGAAATAAACGATCTTAACAGTGAGGGGTTTCAAAGTAAGATTTTAGACTTTTTGAAAACAAATGAAATTGACATTAGTAAGTGTAGAGGTCAAGGTTATGACGGTGCAGCAACAATGAGCGGGAAATACTCTGGGTTACAGAAAAGAATTATGGATATACAGTGGAACCCCTCAAATCCGAACTAATTGGGGCTGTAGCCTGTTCGGATTCAGAAAAGTTTGGATTAGCCGAAAAATCTGCCTACATAATACTCAACACTATGTACGCAGCACTATGTTACGGTGTACGCGCCGCCCGGTAATGTTGCGTGGGGGTGAGACGAAGCCGCCGGAGGTTGCTGACCTTGACTGCCCGTGAATCACTGTTGCTGTCGGGTGGAAGGTCGCTAAAAATAGCCCAGTCCTACTTCAATAGGTCTAGAAATCTTTGTATTCCAGTTAGTCCTCTGGCGTTTGTTGTCCTGTGCGTTTGTCTGCTGTTACTGTTTCCATCCAGTGTACATAGTTTGTTCGAGTTTTCGTTTAAGGTTTATTGTTTTTGCATTTGAAGTGAGCAGTGTAGATCGGGTTTTTTAGTTTTCTTAAATTATGGCAAGCAAACGAAAACATAGTTCTTGTACTTTAAAAGAAAAACTCGAAGTGTTAATGCGACTAGACAAAGGGGAAAGTTTGACGAAGTTGGCTGTTGAATTTGGTGTTGGTAAGGCAACAATCAGTAACTGGAAAAAGAATCGTGCGAAAATTGAACAGTTTTGCAGTGCAACAAGTGAAAAAACTTTGAAACAACGCCATCACGCAAAAGTTTCTGTAAATGAAGAAATTGACGAAGCAGTGTTTTTGTGGTTTACACAAGAGAGGCAGAAAGGAGTTCCTATTAGTGGCCCATTAATTCAAGAAAAGTCATTGCGGCTGAACAAACTAATGAACGGAGATTTGGCATTTACTGCTAGCAATGGGTGGTTGGATCGATGGAAGAGAAGGCATGGAATCAGACAACTGACGATAAGGGGAGAGAAGTTATCAGCTGATAATACTGCTGCAAAAGAATATTTAGATGAATTCGCCGATTTGATTTCGTCGGAAAATTACTCGCCCCAGCAAGTGGATAATGCGGACGAGACTGGATTGAATTTTAAAGCACTTCCCACTAAAAGTCTTGCTTCTAAAGAGGAATCTTCTGCGCCAGACTTTAAAATGAACAAACAGCGTCCCACAGTTTTGGCCTGCAGTAACGCCGCAGGAACAAACAAGCTACCATTAATGGTGACTGGAAAATCTGCCAAGCCACGAGCCCTTAAAAATATGAACATGAATTCTCTCCCTGTTTATTACAGAAATCAGACTAAGGCGTGGATGACTGGTAATCTTTTTAAGGAGTGGTTTGAAAAGAAATTTGTTCCTTCGGTAACAAGATTTAATGAAGAAAACGGACTGCAACCTTGAGCTCTACTTTTGATAGACAACGCTCCGTCACATCCTTCAGACATGCAGTTGGTGTGCAGAGACATAAAAGCAATTTTTCTACCACCTAACGTGACATCGCTGCTGCAGCCTATGGATCAAGGTGTGCTACAGAACATAAAACTAAGCTACAGAAAAATGCTTCTGCAAACTTTTATTAAAGAAGATTGTTCTCTTTCTATTCTTGAGAAGCTAAAGAAGATAACAATAAAAGATGTGATTTACTGGGTTGCAGAATCCTGGAACAATACCAGTAAAAATTTACTGCAGAGATCTTGGACGAAGCTTTGGCCCAGCCTCGAATTTGTGGAAACACCACTTACAACACGAGATGATGAAACTGAGCTCCTTCATCTCTTTCAAAAAGTACCAGGATGAGGATGCTGAAAAAGGTTGTCTGGAGGAGTGGGCAGCACTAGACGACAATGAAGAATGCACCGAGCATGAGTGTCTGTGGTCCAGGATCAACATGACAATGTATCAGGTAGCGATAGCGTGGGAGAAGATGCCTCAACAAACGTGACTCATTCTGACGCTGCCGTCGGTCTCGACATCGCGTTGCACTATGTAGAACAACACACAGCTGCTACACCCAATGATGTCATGTTTATGCGACGCTGGCGCAACATCGCATCCTCGGGAAGGTTTATGTCACTTCGCCAGATGAAGATCACTGATTTTAAGTGAAAAAATGTGTAGTGTTTGTGTATGTTTCTTTTGTGTTTTTCCTTGGCCACTCAGCTCTGATGTTAATGAAATGCTGTATGACGTTGTTGTTTTTATACAGTGTTAATTCCAATATTTTTTATATTTCAATCCTGTTTTACATAAGTAGCAATACTTGTACATACTTTATTAATTTTTCAATGATTCTTTACGTAAAATTAGGTTATATATGATAGTTTTATGTAATAATAAATGTGTTTCTTATGTCTTTATGTGTTTTTTCAAATGTTGTTTTTCTTCAAAATCATGTTCGGATTTCCCGGGATTTCGGATTTCTGGGGTTCGGATTTGAGGGGTTCTACTGTAGTCCCAAACGCGGATTACGTACACTGTGCTGCACATAACCTGAACTTGGCGATCAATGATTCAGTAACAAATATTTCTGAAATAAGACAATTTTATGACATAGTTCAGAAAACGTAAGTGTTTTTCAGTGAAAGCTTACATAGATGGCAAGAACTTAACACTGCCGTTAAAGAAGACAGCTCTGCCAAAAATCTAACTTTAAAAAAGCTATGTCCAACAAGGTGGTCTTCTAGACACGACTGTCTATTAGCTTTAAGAAATGATTTCAAAAATGTGATTAAGTGTTTGACAGAAATTATTCTGTACAGCTCAAAAAAACCCGAGGCAGAAGAAGCATTAGCAATTAGAAACCACCTGGAAAACTTTGAATTTATTCTTGTGCTCTGCCTTGAAACTAAGATTTTAGAGAATGTAAATATAACTTCAAAAGCACTACAGAGGCCAACTGTTGGCCTAGGCAGAGCATGGCAGTTTCTAAGCTGGGCTTGTGATGAGTTAAAAGTTTTAAGAAAGGACTTTGCCAGCTTTCTTGCTGGTGCTAAACAGTTGGCCCAGTCATGGGACATAACTTGTAACATAAAAAATAAGTGTAAGCGAGTTGTAAAACGCTTCTTTGTTGAATTATCAGTTGCCCATAGAATTGACGACCCAGTGAAATCATTTGAAGTAAAAGTTTTCAATGCAACACTAGATATTGTAATAGCTCAGCTACAAATGAGATTCGAAGGATTGCGTTGCATTGATGATAGGTTTTCATTCCTGATGCCTCAGAATTTAGTAAACTTCTCACAAGAGACAATAGTGGAGAAAAGTAAGGCTCTGGTAAATGTGTATCCTGGTGACCTTTCCACATCACTGCCTGACCAAGTACTATCCTTCAAAGCTCTGATGGCCAAAGAAATTGTACACAAGAAAAGCATTCGAGAAATGATGAATTTACTGGTTGAAGAAAACAGCTGCCTTATGAGTTGCCTCCCAGACTTAACTACAGCTTTGCAGCTTTATTTAACCATACCTGTCACAACAGCTACAGCAGAAAGAAGCTTTTCAAAACTTAAATTAATTAAGTCATACTTAAGAAGTACCATGGCCCAAACTTGGTTGAGTGACTTGGCACTGTTAAGCATTGAGCATGAAGAGACACAGAAAACTAATATCAACGAAGTGGTTGAAAAGTTCTTAGCTATTAAAAAAAGAAGACTAGGCTTAAGAAAACAGTGAACTTTGGTTGATCCTCATCTGTAAATACTGTACATTAATTGAGTTCGAGTGTTATTGAATTGGATTAGACTTAAGGAGAACTTGTATAGAGTATATTCAAGAATTTTACAAATTCAGTTACAAACTAATTTAAATGTTTGAAAAAAGCTAGAATGTTACTTTGATATTTGTTTTTAAATAATAAATTTTTAACGCTCTGTGTGCGGTACTGTTTCATACTCTGAATTTAGATCTTTGACATAAAAATAAATCATTCTTTTTATTTTGGTTTTTTTATAGTTTGTATAGAACTTTGTCTATTTAGCAACAATGAATTTTAAGAGTTTGTACACATGTAAAACGTCCTTTGCAAATTGCAAACGCTTTGTGATAGACGAGAAAGTATTCACAAACCATTGTTGTGAAACACACGTAAATAGAAACTCATTTGAGTGTTTTCCCCTAATACGTATACAAAATTTAACCATTTTTATAGGGCTACCTAATTAGTTTCGCGGGGGGGGGGGGCCCGTTTCGTTAGCGCCACCACTGCTCATGTTTATATACAGTTGGGCATTTATTAATTTATAGTTCTGTATTATACCTGAAGACTTATCTCACATGGTGATAATATATGTAAGTGTGCTTCAGCTGAAAGTTTTATCTCTGAAGTTTCATTGCTTGTTCCAGTGATGGTTACTGTATCTGCTTGGTATTCATAAACATAAGCTGCTCCTGTCCTTAACTGGAACTTGCTACCTCCTAAACAATGCAAAAAAAATTCTTATTTCCTGGAGCTCATATTTCCATTTTTATTATTATAGGCCTACAAGTTAAATATATCTGAACAATTGAAAAATCTGTGTACTTACACATACCAAGCAAGTTTGTCATTCACGTTACTATGCAGTACACTGTTCTAACAATTGTGTAAGTGTATAAATGTAAATATGAATATAGTACTTTATGTCTGGTAAATAACCATTACTTTCAAGTTTCACTGTCACTTTAAAAAATATAAAAAGAAGCATGAGTTAACTTTCATAACAAAACATTAGTTTTACGATTGTGTCAAGTTTTTAAATTATTAAATTTGATGAAAAGTTGTAAACTCTAGTTTCGCTGTGTGTAAATTTTTAACCTTCAAAAAACTGTAATATTTAAGTATATCCTAAATTTGCTATATTACCATTGCTGACACAGGTCTATATTGCTTACCTGTCATTTCTTTCAACAAATTTATTATGATACTTCTAGTAATTATTAATAATACCTTACATAATGAAATGAACTGAATATAAAAACTGATGTTTATAAATAGTTTGACATCTTGTTAATATTTCTGTATAATAATAACTTATTTATTTATATTATCCTTTTGTTTCATTTGTAAATTTATAGAATTTTCTTTTTAAATGCACATTTTGCCAGCATCATCAGCAAGTACTAGCCGTAACTATCATTTTCATTAGTGTTAACAGGCAGTAATTTCTACAACAAATAGTATGGTTTGAGGAACAGGCATTCAATGGATGATATAATCCAGTGAACCACTGTGGCTGTCAATAAAAAACAGTGAGGAAATCATTCCTCAAGGACAACACTATTGGCCATATTAATTTGATGAGTTTGACCAATATGCTAAAGCCATTAAAGCAGAAATTCAAGGAGCCATACTATCTCCCTTAGACAGTAAACAATAAATTAAAAACCAACACAAATAACACTGTTGTACACCACTATAGAAAATTGTTTTCCGATTAGCGCTTTCAAGCATCGCAACTCATCATCAGATTGAAAATATACAAAAATGGAACAATACAATGCCTTTATACTTGTACTACCCTACAGTATAAACACATTTTCATAAACAAGCCTTGAGGTAAATACCCTTACCTTCTCACTATTAACTTACTTATGGCTTCTTTACAAAAATTAGTTCATGCTGTATGGTAGTAGAGGACGGAGTGGTTCAATATCAAACTCAGCAACCTCCACTTTTCAGAATTTTACACCAGAACGGAAAAACTGTAACACTATTTCCCCATAGAGTAGCAACAAAAGTAATTCTTCCAAAAATTACCTTCATGCATCAGAAACACATCTTTAAAGTCACAAGTCCATATATACAAATTAAATAAAGTTATTTACATTTAAAATTTGGAGATTGCTGTCTTTGAAACTAAAGTAATGAGATTGTCTGCTTTGAAACTGAATCATGAGGAGATTGCTGGATATGAAACTGAAACATGAGGACATTGTTAGATATGATCCTGATACAAAAAATCTTAGAAAAATGCTAACCATGGGATTATTATCCCAATAAATAATAAAAATAATAGTAATAATGAATAAAACAAAAATAATCAGCCTCTAGGGAAGATGGCACATATAAAGCTAAATTTCACATGAAATGGAAATAAACAAATAAATTTAAAATTTATACAGAAAATCACATAAAAAACAAGGAATGCTAGAACATCAGTATATAAACACTTTAAACACATTGAAGGCTGTTTCCATTTTGAAGACTGTGAAAGCTTTTTCCTGGCTTTACTAGGTGATACAACGCTTACAGAAGAACTTGCTGATAGATTATGTACATCCATAATTACTTTAACGTAAGAAAATATGCTAAAAAGATCCAAAATATGAGTAAACAACACCACTTTACATCAATACATCACATAATAATATAAGCAAACGGCAGCCATGTTGCCTCCATTATGCTCTCTGATTGGCCAGTGTGGAGATTGCTGTATTTGAAATTCAAACTAGCATGGAGATTGTCAGGTTTGAAACTAAAGCATGTGTTTACATGCAAAAATTGTAGGGATTTTGTATGTTTTTAATCTAAAATTTATATTCATTATATTCAACTGCTTTTGCAGATTACAGTGCTACCAATAACTCAATTTCCCCAAAATTTGGAGTTTGTTGGGTTTGATATTGAACCACTCTTAGGCATTGTCTTGTTCCATTATTGTATATTTCTGATCTGATGATGAGCTGTTAAGCTTGAAAGTGCTAATTGGAATTTTTTTTCTATAGTGGTGTGCAACAGTGTTATTTCTGTTTGTGATTATTACCACTAACACAACTCTATTAATTAAATAAATTAAAGGAGAAGAGAGTGCTTCTATATATCAGAAGTAATGGACTCGTGATGGCTGTAGGAAATATGTTTGCGCTGGAACATCTGAATGCTTGATCCTGAGGAGCTAATTTCTGAAATGTATCCAACAATAACATATTGCACATCAAACTTGACCTTCTTGATTGGGTATGTGGATAACATTGCTGCTGTTGTTTTAGAACAAAATGTGGATAGGATCCAGGTAACTCCAAACCAGGTCATGAGGTTTGGAGATACAGTAACCTCTTAGATACAGTAACACTGACTGGGTCTCACAACTGAGAAACAGAAACTGTATTGCTATGAAGAAAGATATAGTTGCAGTATTAGTTCAAAGATATTATAGTTCAAAAAGACTGTTAAGTATCTGCATCTACAGGTAGATAGAAAACTTACATTTGGAGAGCTATAGGTGGAACTCCTGACTCAGCAGGATTATGGCCAATACTGATGGCCCAAGGTTGATCAAGCCCATTTGATTTTGACAGGTGATGATTCTCTTTAATTTACTAGTAAGATTTTCTTTTGAGATTGGAAAGCACTGTGCAAAATAGAGCCAAGAGCTTATAGCAAGCTGTGCTGGCAAGAACTATTAGACAATGATATCTCCAGGAGATAGCTGCTAGACTAAGAAGATTGGTAGCTGCATGGATTGTTGTCAGCATATAGAATTTAATCATAGTTTAATTATTATCTACTGCAGTTCCACCAGACATGGTTATTTCCATGTCTACTATACAAGATGTGTCAGGTAAGGAGCCAAAAGTGTGTTTAACTGCAGAATAAACCCCGATGACACACATAATCTTTGTGTGTGTGTGTGTGTGTGTGTGTGTGTGTGTGTGTTTACCATAATTTTCACCAAAATGTTTACCATAGAGGAGGTATTTACGGTAAAAACACGTGTTTGAATAAATAGTTGGATATGTCATCCATCATCTGTCATCCCCCTTACAACACTGTAGAAATGATGCTGTAAGATGAGGACCAGAGGAACTTTGCAAATATGTAAAGAGCATTATACAGGCACACACAAAAAATGTATAATTTAATTTTGTCTTATTTTTAACTCAAGTAATAAATAATGAAGACTAAATAAATTTCAGCAAAATTTACATGACATAATTTTTTTATATTTAACAGTAATGTCATGAAAATTCAGCAGCGTATTTTTATGTGCTAAATATTGTAACGATTTGATATAATATGGAATTTCGTTACTTATAATGTTAAACGCCTCACTTCAGGTTCGTCCATTTGCAACCAGATTATTCGTCACGTACAATGTTATTATGAATAGGTTACTTGTATTAATGTAGTGTACACTTAAATTACACCACCCGTTGGAAGTGTCAACTTGTAAATAGATAAATAATGTAGCGACTAACTCGCACTGGAGTCGTCAATGTGTAATGATTAATGTGTTGTGTTGAACGGCGAATGGTTTTGTAAATTGCCGCTTGCTCCCACTATGCCGCACGTTTCCGTGACGTCACTCAACGATGCCAACTGTCGTGTCCGCTGCAATCTGTGAATTTTATTTCCTAAATGTAACAGCAATAATAACGACACACAAATACCATCAAACATATATCCTTATGGAATCCTTTATTCGGAAAAAACACTGGTTAACTGTTTTAATAAATTTAAACAGGATAATCACAATTGTAGCGCAAACTATAAGTCTTCTTTTACCAGTTGGCAGCAGTAGCTGTTCAGTATTTCTACGAGACCAAAACAATGCTCTTGTTAACGTTTCTAATAAAATATAAATTATCTCAGGGCGTATATGGTTCGGGGATTATAATTAAACAAAATATTACACTATTAATCAAAATACAAGTTTTACAATTACAGGATATTACAATGTTAGAGTGTTACGTGCACACAGGAGTTGTATAGTGGTTATCAGTTTTAAAAGGTTATGTCCAGTTCAGGCTTTGATAGTTATTATGTAAATTAAAAGTTCTTGTTGTGTTTGAAAAGGTGTTAATCTTATATAGTGTTATTAGTGATTGTTCTTAGTGTTTGTGTCATATGGTGTCTGTAGTTTAGTTGATTATTACTTAAAAGTCGTGTATACAAATGTGGGTGTTGAAGTACAATATAATGAGATGTCAAAATCACCAAATCCTCTTCTTGTATTCTTCCTGGTTGAAGATAGGGCCCACGTACACGTCAGATCTTCTTCCTCGGCCTACGTCCACTTCAGATCTTCTTCCTGGTTTTGTATCTTCTATTCCATATAATGGGTATTCTTCTGTTATTGCAAAAAGTTCGTGTAGTGTACCTCTAACTGTATTTATATGTTTGTATCGTTTTTTTCACAATTTATATTATATAATGCAGGACGTTTTAAAAACGCGTCTATCCGCTAAGATCGTTGTCAAAGAAGTCTCATTTTATTTATCCGAAATTTCTGGTTGCTAAGGGTAAACTTGGAATCTGGTTGGCTAATTCGGATATACATTGTCATATACTTTCATTATTCCAAAGTCTAAATTTTGTTCAAAATCTTTAAATTAACATAACTTTTCTATACTGAATGGGAATTTAAAACCATTATCAGCATTATTTTGATCTTCACATTTGTTATATTTAGACACTAAACATGCCTACTTTTACTTAAGAACTATAGATGTTACAATTTTGTTATTTGAAATTTTCTTAAATAACTTGATGTGTTATTTTGTTTCTATATTCCTTGTATACATTATTACCTATAAATACATCTACCCTTTCACATTTGTTTTACAAAATTTCTAACATTATTATTCAAAATTTACTAAAGTTGGTTTCACCTGGCCTATGTACTGGTATTATTTTCATCACCATGTTTTAATATCTTTAACAATTAAATTAACTTTTAACACTCATCAAAATTGTTTAACATATAACGTTATTTTAACAACACAAAAGATATATTATTCTAAAAGTTAAATTCATGCCCACATGGCTATGATTATACTGAATCTTTGCACAAATAACTGTTTTTTACCTCAAACTGTATAAGTGTTTGACACTTTCTTTATATAGTCCATTCTGCTTTGTCAATCAATTTACCATGGTTTAACATCAGTTCTATGGTTATATTTGTTAACATATAATTCCAATTAATATCATTTTAATTGACATTCCTTTAAACTAACTGTATCACCTGCTACATACAAAAAACACAACACAAATACTATGATATAACACTGTGCTAAAACATAACACATGCACATTTTACAAAACAAATTCTACACTAATTAATTGGTCTTTTGTCAGTTAATTTATGAATTACTCTGACACTGTCTATGTTATATTTACTGTTTATATGGGTTTCAACATCTGTATACTTACTGATGTCTGACTTACAAAAATTACAATAAAGTGAACACTGTTGCTCCACCTCACCACACAGTTCTAATAATCTTGTTACATTTACTGTTTATATGGGTTTCACTCTTGTTATAAATGTTATTGTGACCAAGTTATTCCTTGTTGTTTACTGGACAATCTTATGAACGCTATATGTGACAATTATTTGTATGGTTCAAGTATCTATAATCAGGTGTATTTATCTCTTCATTACATCAATTAACTTAATTATTTACCAATATTTCTTTTACATAATATTACATGTTTGGGCCTATTATCCCTCAATTTGTATTTTGATTATCTAGATATTATGATACATTAAATGAAACCATTTGTTTCTTTATAGTATTTGTTCATAAGCCGTCTGTCTTTATAATTCTTTATTTGGTCAATACTGAAAATTCATGTCATAATTGGGGTTGAAGGTATTTTGCATCACTTAGCCTAAATCATTAATTTGGGTACGGTCAGTTGTCTTACTAGTCAGTCTAAAATTGTTAGTCATTCCTCTTCACTATCATCTTGGAAGATATTGTTCTTCTTGTTAGTTTCTTGACCAAAGTCTTCATTAAATCAGGTACGATATTATGTTGTTCCAAATGTAATGTTACAATATAAAGTACACTTCACGTACCTGTGTTGAAGTACTGGACGTTCAGTTGTTCACAGTTGATTAATAAACTGTCAAGCCCTTGGTTGATCGGTATATTATTACTGTAAAAGGGTATTATGTAACATATTACCCTGCCACCAAATTTGATCATTTTAATAAAATATTGTTTTTGTTGAAATTATCAATTATCTTATCTTTCACATTGTCATTTGTTATTCTTATTATGATCTGGTATACTTGTCTTTAATTATAAGTGTTCTATCCCTGGAACATGTTACTTCCCTAACAAATTAATCACCATATATTCTGGAATCAGTCGGGGGGCTCTCTTGACCTAATACCCCGCTGTCCTTACAATACATAATACATAAATAATATCGATTGCTGGAGCTATCTCATCAGTCAATCACATTTAATAATCACTAGTCTATTCACGACTAAATCAAATAAAAATAATATAATATATTCTTGGGATTGTTCACTCAGTCTAACTTCTCAGATCTAAATATTTCTTTCCATTGATTCTTTCAGATGTTTATTTTCTTGTGGCGATATTAATAACATTTTTTATTTTCAGTTGGTACTGTCTTCTTTCCTTCTTTATCAGTACTGCTTAATCTTCATTTTTTCATTCACTATTTTCATTCAATTAAAACATAACAAGTATCTGTATCTATAGTTGTTGTGGATTCTCTCACAATCATGATAGGTTATTTGTAGTAAATTCGTTTCTAGTCTTGTCTTATTTTCATCGTCGATTGTCTACATTTGTCCTTTCTTATTCGTTTTACAGCACTATGGTCTCTTCTAATTTATGGATGTTGCATCTTTCTTTTATATTCCAATAATAAGTTCATAACTGTGTTTAATAAGAGGTGCTTATTTTGTTTAGAATTTGGAAATTTATTCCCAGTTGTTTATCTGCTTGATTCATAATACCATTATCAAACTATACTGTAAGTTGTCCTTACTATTTATTGGAATTCTGAGATATTCAAATTTGTTTATTTGGCTTCATTTAAAATTATATTCTGGATTATCAAAGTTGGTAAGATGAGCTTACTATTTTCTTTTAATTTTGAGGTATTATAATCATAAATTCTTCAGTTTCATATTAACTCTCATAAATAATTAGTTGTAAGTTGATCTTACTATATTTTTTTTTTTTTTGAATTTTGTGGTATTATAATAATAAATTCTTCAGTTCCATATTAATTCTTATAAATTGATCTTACTATTTGTTTGGAATTTTGGTGGTTTTATAATAATAAATTCTTCAATTCCAAATTAATTCTCATAAATAATTAGTTGTAAGTTGTTCTTACTATTTCTTTAGAATTTTGTCGGTTTTATAATAATAAATTCTTCAATTCCAAATTAATTCTCATAAATAATTAGTTGTAAGTTGATCTTACTATTTCTTTAGAATTTTGGTGGTTTTATAATAATAAATTCTTCAATTCCAAATTAATTCTCATAAATAATTAGTTGTAAGTTGTTCTTACTATTTCTTTAGAATTTTGTTGGTTTTATAACAACTTCTACACTTCTTATTATAGTGTTTATTGTCGTATGTCCTTCTGTACCCAGTATAGATGATCTTTTGGTAATTTTCGTTATGTCGGTCAGTTGCTCATACCTTCATTTGTATGGTTCTGTTTCTTTATTCTTTATTCATATTATTGTTCCTCAATGAAACTTATTTCTCGTCTCCTTAAAATGGTTCTTTGGCCGTAGTCGGTTAGCGTAGCATCCGTCCCTTTTCTTGATGGTGTGTGGTATATAATTTACCCCGGGTCCATAATCTCAGTTGACCTTATTGTCCGCACTACCATTGTCTTTTTAATTATTTCTTTCCTTGCGGCATCTCTCGCTTCTTCCTTGTACTTCATTCTTCCCGTTCTTATTCTTTCATTTGCTGCAAAGCTTATTCGACTCATCCTATCATATTGTTGATTAAAACAATATGTTACTGGTCCATCAATGATTAATGATATCATTGATATTTTCCCACGTATTTCTATTTCTGGTATTTCCCATTTATCTCTGGTCTTCTCTAAGTTGTAACCTATAGTTTTGTGGTAAGTCATTATTGAAATTGCTTTTAATCTCCTCCTATATTCTCTGGCATTCATGATTTCTTCATTGTTGGTAATTGGGATATTCAGTACATTAATTAACCCATTGTTCATCATCTCCCATTCTTCCGGTGTTTTTATCAAATTCTTTAGATGCGTTCTTCTTACTTTCTTTGGTTCCACTTCACTATCTTTAGTATTTTCTTTGTTTCCGTTAGTTTTCTTTTCAGGTAATACTACTACTGGTTCCTCTGTTTTGGCGTTTGGTATTTCTTCTGTTTCGGGTTTGCTATCATTTTTTATTTCTTTGGTTCTCTCATTTCTTAATCCTTCCCTCCACAGTTTATTATCATTTATTATTTCTTCCGTCTTCTTACTCAAATCTTCCTGCAATTTTTCTAAGTTCTACTGAAATTTTCCTTCATTTCCTTTCTCATTTCCTTAATGTCCGTTTTTAATTTTTCCCTAAACAGTTTATTATCATTTATTATTTCTTTGGTCATTTCCTCCATCTTTTCTTCCATAGACCGTCTATTGTTCTTCATTTCGTCCATTAGGTTCTTACTAGTTTCCTGCATTAACTCCATCATACGTTTGAACATTTCTTGCGTCTTTTCGCCTTCCGTTTGTGTGGTTTCTTCTGGTTGTTTCTCCGGATCCTTCCTTGTTATAATTTCTACTTCCTCAACCGGTGTCGCTTCTTTGTCTTCCATATTTAACTCGTCTACCTCCTCGGTTTCGGCCGCTCGTTTTCGCGATGTTTCTCGCTTCCTCATCTTGTTTATTTTGGTTTATTTGTCTATTAGTAATAATTTAATTTATATTAAATTACACGCCTCACACGTTGGTGCGCCAATTTGTAACGATATAATAATTTGAAACGTAACGTAGCCTCACTTCGGGTTCATCTATTTGTAACCAGATTTTGCGTTACGTACAATGTTATTGTGAATCAGTTACTGGTATATATGTCGTGTGCACTTGGATTACACCACCCGTAGGAAGTGTGAACTTGTAATATATATAAATAATGTAGCGACAAACTCGCACTGGAGTCGTCGACGTGTAATTATAAATGTGTTATGTTGAATGGCGAATAATTTTGTAAATTGCCGCTTACTCCCACTATGCTGCTTCTTTTCCGTGACGTCACTCAACGATGCCAACTGTCGGGTCCGTTGCAATCTGTGAATTCTATTTACTAGATGTAACAGCAATAATAACGACACACAAATACTATCAAACATATATCCTTGTGGAATCCTTTATTCGGAAAAACACTGGTTGACTGTTTTAATAAATTTAAACAGGATAATTGCAATTGTAGCGAAAACTATAAGTCTTCTTTTACCAGTTGGCAGCAGTAGCTGTTCAGTATTTCTACGAGACCAAAACAATGCTTTTTGTTAACGTTTTTAAATAAAAATATTAATTATCTCAGGGCGTATATGGTTCGGGGATTATAAATTAAACAAAATATTACACTATTAATCAAAATACAAGTTTACAATTATAGGATATTACAACGTTAGAGTGATACGTGCACACAGAAATTGTATAGTGGTTACCAGTTTTAAAAAGGTTATGTCCAGTTCAGGCTTTGATAGTTATTATGTAAATTAAAAGTTCTTGTTGTGTTTAAAAAGGTGTTCAGTCTTATATGGTGTTATTAGTGATTGTTTTTAGTGTTTGTGTTATATGGTGTCTGTAGTTTAGTTGATTATTACTTAAAATTCGTGTATACAAATGTGTGTGTTAAAGTACGATATAGTGAGATGTCAGAATCACCAAATCCTCTTCTTGTACTCTTCTTGGTTGAAGATAGGGCCCACGTACACGTCAGATCTTCTTTCTCGTCCCTCGTCCACTTCAAATCTTCTTCCTGGTTATTATATCTTCTATTCCATGTAATGGGTGTTCTTCTGTTATAGTAAAGAGTTCGTGTAGTGTACCTCTAACTGTATTTATCTGGTTGTATAGTTTTTTCACACTTTATAACATATAATGTAAGACGATTTAAGAACGCGTCTATCTGCTAAGATCGTTGTCAAAGAAGTCTCATTTTATTTATCCGAAATTTCTGGTTGCTAAGGGTAAACTTGGAATCTGGTTGGCCAATTCGGATATACATTGTCATATACTTTCATTATTTCGAAATCTAAAATTTGTTCAAAATCTTTAAACTAACATAACTTTTCTATACTGAATGGGAGTTTAAAACCATTATCAGCATTATTTTGATCTTCACATTTGTTATATTTAGACACCAAACGTGCCTATTTTTGCTTAAGAACTATGGATGTTACAATTTTGTTATTTGGAATTTTCTTAAATAACTTGATATGTGTTATTTTGTTTCTATATTCCTGGTATACATTATTACCTATAAATACATCTACCCTTTCACATTTGCTTTACAAAATTTCTAATATAATTGTTCAAAATTTACTAAAGTTGGTTTCACCTGGCCTATGTAATAGTATTACTTTCATCACCATGTTTTAACATCTTTAACAATTAAATTAACTTCTAACACTCATCAAAATGGTTTAACATATAACGTTATTTTAACAACACAAAAGATATATTATTCTAATAGTTAAATTCATGCCCACATGGTTATGATTATACCAAATCCTTGCACAAATAACTGTTTTCTACTCACTGTATAGGTGTTTGACACTTAACAAAACATCTTTGTATAGTCCATTCTGCTTGGTCAATTAATTTACCATGGTTTAACATCAGCTCTATTGTTATATTTGTTAACACAACATAAAAAAAATGGAATTAATATCATTAAATTGACATTCCTTTAAACTAACTGTATCACCTGTTACATACAAAAAACACAACACAAATAAAATATGACATAAAATATGCACATTTTACAAAACAAATTCTATACTAATTAGTTAGTCCTTTGTCAGCTAATTTACTCATTATTCTGACACTGTCTATGTCATATTTACTATTTATATGGTTTCAACATCCGTATACTTACTGATGTTTGACTTACAAAAATTACAATAAAGTGAACACTGTTGCTCTACCTCACCACACAGTTCTAATAATCTTGTTACATTTACTGTTTATCTGGGTTTTACTCTTGTTATAAATGTTATTGTGACCATGTTATAATTTGTTGTTTACTGGACAACCCTATGAACTCTATATGTGACAATTATTTGTATGGTTCATGTATCTATAATCAGGTGTATTTATATTTTTGTTACATCAATTAACTTAATTATTTACTAATATTTCTCTTACATAATATTACATGTTTGGGCCTATTATCCCTCACTTTGTATTTTGATTATCTGGATATAATGATACATTAACTGAAACCATTTGTTTCTTTATAGTCCTGGTTCATAAACCGTTTGTCTTTATAATTCTTTGTTTGGTCATTACTGAAAGTTCATTGTCATAGTTGGGGTTAAAGGTGTTTTGCATCACTTAGCCTAAATCATTAATTTGGGTACGGTCAGTTGTCTTACTAGTCAGTCTAAAATTGTTAGTCGTTCCTCTTCACTATCATCTTGGAAGATATTGTTCTCCTTGTCAGCTTCTTAACCAAAGTCTTCATTAAATCAGGTACGATATTATGTTGTTCCAAATGTAATGTTACAATATAAAGTACACTTCACGTACCTGTGTTGAAGTACTGGACGTTCAGTTGTTCACAGTTGATTAATAAACTGTCAAGCCCTTGGTTGATCGGTATATTATTACTGTAAAAGTTTTTTCAACACTTTTAATATTTACTTGGGTGCCATATGGGTTTTTCAACAGAAATGTCCCATAAAAATGCTTCTGATTGATTAATTGTGAGTATTGACCTTTAATGATTCTATCATTGATCAGTTATTTAAATTGAGATCATTCATTAAGTTTTTACTTGATTATTCACTATTAAATGCACCTCAGTGTTTTGTAATACTGATTGCTAATTATTAATCAAAATAATTATTAACAAATGTTGTTGCTGTATAATACTGACTTTTTATTATTCCCTATTGAACAAATACATTCAAAAATAACAATCTACGGATCACAAGTCGTCCGGTTTAATTACTGGCCTAGCTCAGTTTCGTGTACAATGAAAACGCTTATTTCTTATTAACAAATTATTTATTTTAATTAATTACCTCAAGGGTGGCTTCTTTTAAGCTACAGAATAGAACGTTATTTTCTTTCAAAAAACACTAATATGATATCATATGGTAGGTTAGACACCTTTGATAATTTTCAGTTAAATAACGAAAAGTTCGTTTGTTCAAACTCAAAATGAGTTAAGTTATAAAAATATTAATACATATAATCTTACTTCGGGATGTGTTAATCCCTCTAAATAAATTCGATACAATGTTATCTACATTATAGTAAATATCACTATTGTTTGACGACTCGGAACACTAAGTTTTTTATAAGTAAAATCGTAAAGATTTACCTTACAGCCTAAACCGGCGTTCACCTTTACAAGGCTTCATCAGAGGCTGCCGTAGGTAGCGCTGTCCGTCTTGTTGTTGGCGACGGGATAGTTTTCCGAAAGATCGATGCTGTGTGTGTGTGGTGAGATGTGTTCGAATAATGTGTGCGATTTGAATGTGTCTGTTCGTTTAGGATGTCGTTTTTATTTGTTTTTGTGTGTTTGTATATTTCTAATTGTTCTAGAGTGTCTAGTTTTCGGCCTTTTGTGTGTACGTGTAGAATGTTCATGTTATTGTCGATGTTTTTATATGTGTGGTTTGCTTCAATGAGGTGGTTTGCAAAGGTGGATTCTGTAGTGGTGTGGAGTGCCTTTGTGTGTTCAATGTATCTCTGTTTGAAGCTACGTCCTGTCTGGCCTATGTAGAATTTATTGCAATTTGAGCAACTTAGCTTGTATACACTGGGTAGATCGAATTTGTTTTGTGTTTTGTGCGTGCGTTTTGATAGTGTGTGTTCTGTTTTGTTAGTAGTTTTGTAAGCGATTCTGTATCCTGCTTTTTTGAATTTGTGGGCAATTTTTTCAGTTTGTTTGTTGATGTATGTTAGTGTTATGAATTTGTTGTTTTCTGTCTTTGTCTGTTGTTTGTTTTGTGTTTTGTGTAGGAGTTTACTGACTATTGTTCTGTCATAACCGTTAGATTCTGCTAGATATTTTATCGTGTTTAGTTCGTCTTTGTAGTCTTTTTCATCTAAGGGGATGTTGTTAAGTCTATGTATCATGGTTCTAAAAGCAGCTAGTTTGTGTTGTGTTGTGTTGGGTGATTGGAGGTGTTGTGTATTAGTGTGTCAGTTGTAGTTGGTTTTCTGTATATACTGAATTTGTGCTTGTGTTCTAGTTTTGTGATGGAAAGGTCTAAGAAGTTTATGGTATTGTTGTGTTCGTATTCGGCAGTGAAGGTTATGTTTTTATCTATTTTGTTTATGTGTGTAAGTAACTGTTCACATTGTCTTTTGTTCCCCCTGTATAGTATTAGAATGTCATCAACGTATCTGTGCCAATATAGTATTTTATGTGAGTGTCTGTCATTGTTTGTGAGTATTTTTGTTTTTTCTAAGTGTTGGAGGAAGACTTCTGCTAGAATGCTGGATATGGGGGAGCCCATGGGTAAGCCATCGTTCTGTGTGTAGTATTTATTGTTATAAGTAAAGTAGTTTTGTTTTGTGATAATGTTCAGAGTTTCTGTAATTTCGTTGATAAGTTCGTCTGGTGTGTTGTTTTGTTTGAGTTTGTTTTGTAGGATGGTGATTGTTTCAGAGATGGGGATGTTAGTGAACAGGTTTTTAATGTCAAAGGAGGCTAATGTGGCATTATGGGGGATGTGTATGTCTTTTATTTTTGGTACTAGGTCAGTGTTGTTTTTTACTGCAATGTTGTTGTCTATTTGTGTGTGTTGTCTAATAATTTTGTCTAGATATTTTGCGAGTTTGTGTGCAGGGGCATTACGGTAGTTGATGATGGGGCGGGTCGGAATGTCTTCTTTATGGATTTTGGGAAGCGCTTGGAGGGTACGTGCTGATGGTCGGAATTGTTTCATGTAGGGCTTTTGTTTATGTCTGAGACAACCTACACAAAAAAGTACAAAACTTCATGGAACAGAACAACATCACAGAACTAAAACACGACCCCACCGACAGATACCAAAACTCAGTAAAACAACTAGTCAACAAAGCCAAACACATAATGACACATAAACAAAAGCACTACATGAAACAAATCCAACCACCAGCACCTACCCTCCAAGCGCTTCCCAAAATCCATAAAGAAGACATTCCGATCCGCCCCCTCATCAACTACCGTAATGCCCCTGCACACAAACTTGCAAAATATCTAGACATAATTATTAGACAACACACACAAATAGACAACAACATTGCAGTAAAAAACAACACTGATCTAGTAACAAAAATAAAAGACATACACATCCCCCATAATGCCACATTAGCCTCCTTTGACATTAAAAACCTGTACACAAACATCCCCATCTCTGAGACAATCACCATCCTACAAAACAAACTCAAACAAAACAACACACCAGACGAACTTATCAACAAAATTACAGAATCTCTGAACATTATCACAAAACAAAACTACTTTACTTATAACAATAAATACTACACACAGAACGATGGCTTACCCATGGGCTCCCCCATATCCAGCATTCTAGCAGAAGTCTTCCTCCAACACTTAGAAAAAACAAAAATACTCACAACCATTGACAGACACTCATATAAAATACTATATTGGCACAGATACGTTGATGACATTCTAATACTATACAGGGGGAACAAAAGACAATGTGAACAGCTACTTACGCACATAAACAAAATACATAAAAACATAACCTTCACTGCCGAATACGAACACAACAATACCATAAACTTCTTAGACCTTTCCATCACAAAACTAGAACACAAGCACAAATTCAGTATATACAGAAAACCAACTACAACTGACACACTAATACACAACACCTCCAATCACCCAACACAACACAACACAAACTAGCTGCTTTTAGAACCATGATACATAGACTTAACAACATCCCCTTAGATGAAAAAGACTACAAAGACGAACTAAACACGATAAAATATCTAGCAGAATCTAACGGTTATGACAGAACAATAGTCAGTAAACTCCTACACAAAACACAAAACAAACAACAGACAAAGACAGAAAACAACAAATTCATAACACTAACATACATCAACAAACAAACTGAAAAAATTGCCCACAAATTCAAAAAAGCAGGATACAGAATCGCTTACAAAACTACTAACAAAACAGAACACACACTATCAAAACGCACGCACAAAACACAAAACAAATTCGATCTACCCGGTGTATTGAAGCAGTTCGTGTTTAAATAATTATTAAAGTCTATAAATCTATACCTATTAATAGGCGGCAACTGAAGTTTTAGTTGTTTTTAAAATTAAAGTATTTAAATTTGTCCCACTTACCTTTTACATGAAATTAATTATATAATGAAATTAGGTGTTGTTACTTCACCATCGGCGTCCTCCTCGCCACGTGTTGTACTGATTATATGTCCGAAACGTTTGTCGATTCACCACATTTTAATCTTCTTTCTACACTACGCTTACTTCATTCCGAAATGTTAGTTCATTTTTGTGTACTGTTCCGGGTTCTCACTGGCTAGGTTGATTACATTTTACATGATTACATTTTGGTCAAATTTAGACGGACCGCATGCGGCCTGTAGGTGAGATAAACTGGGTCGAAGCTTACTCCTGTTCCCCTCTCCACGGTTATTCAACATGGTAACTCACTGCCTGCTGGTGCTAAAGTCATAGTAACTGCACCCACTACCCGGGTTATTTACGTGTGTTGGCGGTAGACAAAATCTAGTGTTCACTGGTTGACGTCACTGAAAAGGTGTGTCTTACAATTATGTTTCCATCATGTCGAGAGCACATGTTGTACAAAATTCGCCCAAAGCCATTTTGTGCGACTTCGCCAAGCGTCAGTTATGTGCTCCGCAGATGTTTGTGCGCATTACACAGTATTAAAGTTCTGAGATTTTAACTGTTGTGGACAACACGACACATTCCATTGCAACGACTTCACAGCTCCTTTGTTTGAACAAAGCTTTTACTTAGCACGTGGCTGGCCACACAGATGAAAACAAAATTTATGATTTTTTAATAAAATAAATCCCCTCCCTTTTAGCCCCGTTACAATACCCCCCCCCCAATGATAGATCTTCTGCCGAAACAGAAGAAATCTCATTGCTAAACCCCTAAGAGGATCGGTGAGGATATGGTGCCAACAACCCCCCATTAAGTCTTAACACCTCATGGGTAAACTACCCCCCTGGCTCGGCGACTACGGCCGCACCTGAACGAGGTTACTGGACTTCTCTATACGAGATCCCAACACCATAACGTCGAACAGACACGCACCACAGCACACCTAACCTTCTAACATGCTACCCCAAACTCCAAATCCCTGGCCTTATCCCGTGCCAGATCCTCAACCGATATGTTCCCCCTTTTCATGCATATTGGGTCGCCTTCAGCAATACTGGGCGCATACATATACTTATTAATACATCCTAACAAAATTTATTTTCCAATTCCAAAATTTTCGTTTAAATTAAAATCAAATGGTTATATTATAATTACTTTCTCCAAAAGTCAAAAAATAAAAATCTTTTGCATGAATCCATTAACTCTATTAATTTTCTCCACTACAACAATCACAAAGAAAAAACAAACAACATCTTATTAAACATGCATAATGTGTAATACTCTATATTCTAAACAGTATAACTCGATATGATACTAATAATACACATAAACAATAATACACTCGAAATTCAAACATCACCCATATGGCTGGCACAAAATCAAAAATTTTTTTTTTTTTTTTTTTTTAAATTAAATTTATCAAAATATTACGTTTTTCCATTCCGGGAAAAATCAAAATCATGTAATGCAATTAATCAACCAAATGGCATCAATCAATTGCCAGAAACAGGTCTTGCCTATAACATCAGCCCAGCTGATCAAATTGGGTCAAGCCAACGCCCCTGACATACATGTGTTATACACAAAGCTACATCATAAAGTACATAAAACACCTTCAAACATGATACAACATAATAAAATAGAACATTCAAAATTAACATGGTTACTATTACAATAAACAATAAAATTTACCTTTACATTGACCAAAATTACACATTTTATAGCTTTAATTATTTTCAACTTCTATTCAAATCTGTCACTTGCTTCAATTATTTTTCTATTTTAACCATGACTTTCTTTCCTTAACCACATTGACATCATTATATCTGAACATTTAATTACATTGGAAATTTGCAAATTATGTATAGGTGACATATTACATATCTAACTCCAGCAATCAGGTGATTTTGCTTGGCAAAGTGTCTGACCTTTCTATAGACACATTTCAAAATTATACAAATTACACATTTTATCAATCCTTACCTCTAACACAATAAACTAATACATTTACAAGACATAATAAACACAGTATAATAAACATCTACTGCACCCCTTTTTTCAAATCAAAACAAAATTATTTAATCAGCTCAGTAGCGAGTTGCCATTATTCAGTTACAACAAAATTTTTTAATTCGTTACTCTCCTGAGCAACCTCCTTAACCACACACACTATTGTTTTCTGATGGTGGACTGTTGCGTCCATTTGCATCCACAAGGACGGCATTGGTGGAGGAATTTAACATCTCCTTGTCCTTGCTTCTGCGTTACATTTTAAAATTAAGTAGATATCATCATATCTTTTGTTTCAAATTTATATGCCCTTAATGCGGGTCTACCACCTGGTTTACGGTTCCCACGTGAACAGAGTGGCAGCCACTGTTCCATAGTTCCGGGGATTTCCCCTAAAGTCACCCCCCATTAATTTCAAATATATACCAATTTCAAGCTAACTATGGTCAGGTTTACAATTGCTGCCCATAGCTGACCGCCGTCCAAAACCACGATTAGTGCTGGTAAGGCAGTAATTGCCCGAAAAGGCGGGGAAATCATCTTTATTTCAGGCATGTTCTCTTCATCATTATGATACACGGCACGGCAACAAATCAGCATATAATATAAAATTATATAAAAGTTGTGCCGTGTATTTTACGCCAGTTTGGCCTCTGATGGAGGTAAACACTCTCTGTTACCCCCAACACTTACCGCTATCTACAGTGGCACATGCCACCACTGCAATAGCCAACCTATAACTAAATTAACACTTCTACCGTTACAGTCTCTACATTCCATAAGTATATCACTTCTATTAACACCACACAACCCCCCAAAATTGCCCATACATCTTGTATGATAACATAACATAATATAATAAACAAATAGACATTAACCTTGATCATTAGCATTGTTACAATCACATTAAACAAACAATTCTCTTTTAAATAATTTATACAGAACATTATAATTTGAAATTTGTATTAACTCTTCTATATATCATCATTTCATTATTTATCACTTACTACCATTATATTCCTAAAAAATTTCAAAATTATTATTAACATTTATTTTATCTCATATTTCAGTTATTATTACCTTTTGACTATGGTTTCTATTTAGTACAATTATCTCAAATTAGTTTCATCATTGATATTAAAATCTTGTCAACACCTGTAAACATTTTACTCTATTTAACTTGTATTATAAAACTTATACTCACAGTACATCATTCAAAACATATGTTTCCACAACAATACATCTCCATTACCTTCTGAAACAATAACGATAATATGATTCCACAACTAAATACATCCTACATTTATTCATTTATTAATTGTTATCAAATTTAAATCTCATAAAATAATTTCAATTCATTATCAAAATTCAATTATATAACATTGTAAATCAATCAAAAATATTTAAACATCTCAAATTACTTTAATTCCATTAAGTATTGAAAATACAATATTTTAATTACATTACTTCACAACAATTACAAAATTTATTTATTTAGTCTACCAAAATAATATTATTATTATTAAGACAATTTCTACTACATACACACATTGTTTACATAACATCTTACAATACACCCAATTAATTTCACTATCAATTATTTACAATTCTTCATTATTATTGTTCAGTTTTCCACACTTCATTTCATAATCTGGCCAGGTCATTACCATAATGAGAAAGGAAGAATACATAAAGAAAACGGAAGAATTTATAAGGGAAGGACCATACGAGGAAATAAAGTATGATTTTACAAGTAAGTACCAGTCAAGGATAAAACAAATGATGAACAGATAACATTTATAGAAGAAAAAAAGAAAAAGTATTTATTGGAAAGTAATCCAACAGCACCAACGTTTAAAAGTCAGGTTAAGATACATAAAGAAGGAAAACCAATTAGACCGATTGTTTCTTTTATTAATGCACCTATTTATAAATTATCAAAGGAAGTTAGCAGAGTACTGAAAGAGAAATATGAATTTGGGACAAAATACAACATAGAGAATAATATAAAATTGATAGAAAAATTAGGAAATATTAGCATTAAAGTAAATACAAAATTGATATCACTGGATGTTAAGGACATGTTTACTAATATCACAGTAAATAAAGTTATTAAGTTAATAAACGATAATAATATGGGAGAATACAGGTATAAAAAGCAGTTGATGAAAGTAATTAAAGAATGTGTAAATCAGAACTATTTTAGGTTTAATAACAAGTTTTATATACAGATAAAAGGTTTACCTATGGGGTCTTCATTATCCCCTATTCTTGCTGAAATATACATGAATGATTTTGAAAAGCAAATAATAACTTCCACTAAGTATAAAGACAATATAAAATTATGGTCTAGATAACGTTGATGATGTATTAGTAGTTTCGGAAGGAAGCATAGAAGAAGTGCATGAGTTTATAAAGGAGGTAAATAATAAGGATAAAAACTTACAATTTAAGGAAGAGATAGGAGGTAAGCAAATAAATTACTTAGACTTAAACATAGAAATTAAAGATAATGAGAAACTACAGTTTGGGATATTTAGGAAAGAGTCGTATTCTGATATAATTATACCAAGAGAGTCGTACCACCCATACAGATATAAAATGGCGGCAATCAATTCCTTTTGTTACAGAGCTCAGAAGTGTTTAAAAGAGACCGAATCAAAAGATAGGGAGTTAAAAACGATAAAGGGAATTGTAAGGAATAATAATTATAGCACCAACATAGTGGATAAAGTTATGAAAAGGGTCAACATACAAAAAGCTAAAATAGAACCAGAACAAAAGAATTATGCAGGGTCATTGACATACATAGGTTCACATACTAGAAAAATTATAAAATGTTTTAATAAATATGGAGTAGATATAGCTATTAAAAAATGTGAAACGGTATTTGATAAGATAAGGAATAAGAATATAGAAAAAATTCCCGTATTACAGAAAAGCGGAATTTATAAATTAAAATGTAAAGACTGCAACAAAGTGTACCTAGGGGAGACAGGACGAAAATTCGCATGCAGGCTGTCTGACCACAAACGTGGAGAAGGTAATAGAACAACCAATTCGTTATATGCAAGACATTTCATAGAAGACAACCACAAGTTTGTTAATCCTTTGGAAGAATACGAAATTGTAAAAGTAGTAAATAACACAGTTGAAAGGAAGCTTAGAGAGGAGTTAGAAATATTGAAAGAAAGAGAAAAAGGGTTAGACAATTTAATTAATATTAAAATTAAATTTGATAATGAAGAAATATTTTATAACATGATTAAGAAGTAAATGAGAGAGGGCAGATATATAAGATTAAGAATTATATTTCATAGTACTAATTGGTTGTTTTAAAATAAGGGTGTGTGACTGACCCATGTGTGTGGAGAGGAAGCGGGTAGTTTAAAAGGATGCACACACACACACACACACACACTGAAACACAAGGAATTTACTAGAAAAATATGTAACTGTACAGATGGTGTGACAGAGTTTAGGGGGTGGGGAAGGGTCATTAATTTTTAGTTTGTTGTGGGTGAGCAGGGTGGGGGAGAGGGGTGAAGGGTTGGGTATTAAATATTTTCTGTCTATTCCTGATCTGACGATGAGCTGTGAAGCTTGAAAGCGCTAATCGGAATAATTTTTATATAGTGGTGTGCAATATTGATCATTCTGATAAATTAAAATATTTAAAATTTGTCCATTCACTCATTTTAAATTCAACCTCCATCATCATACAACATAATCACATTTTTATAACATAAATCATTGTTATCCACATACAATTTGTTATTATTATTATGACCATTATCGACATAATATTTGACATCATTCTTATCTATCAATTCATAAAACCCGTCTCCATTTGTGATTTTAATTCTGTCTCCGTAAGTATTTTTATTCAACATCAAGTAATTTTTTTTCTCATCATATTCATTTACTATACTCATTAAAACATCAGGTAAGTTGTTATTATTTATACAGGTATCATCAAAATAATTATTAATCTCTATTTTATAAGGTAAGTATCTTATATCATTTATCTTCACCACTTCTAACCTCTCTTTCAACTCATTATATTTTCTTTTTAACTGATATATCATTATTTCCCTGTCTGCACACAACTCTCTCTCTCCTCTCTCTCTCACTGTTTCTATATTATTATGGTCGCTAATTATTTTCACAGTATTATTTTTATATATCTCGTTTTCAACTATCTTACTACTATCGGTTGTTTATTCATTTTCGTAATTATTTGTTATTTTATTATTACCCTGGTCGTTTGTTATTTCGTCACAATCACTCGTAACTGTGTCATTTTCTACCTCCTCCTTCAGCGTTCTACTTTCGTTTATTTTGTCTTGAATATTATTTATATTTATAATTATCTCACCTCTCATGCCCGCAATAGTTTTATTCATACTTTCTAACTTATTGTCTATTTCTCTTAATTTTTTGTCTTGTTTGGTTATTTCCGTTTTCAGTTCTATGTTACTAGCATTTATCTCTGACTTCATTTCAATTTTAAATTCATTTAACTCGCGTTTAGATTATTATTTTCTGATTTCAACTCATTTAAGCTCATATTTATGACATTTACTTCTGATTTGATCTCAGTTTTCATTCCTGACATCATCTCCATCATCAGTGCTAATTGGTTAAATATATTTACCCCATTGTCTTCACTACCCCCCACTACTACAGTTTCATTTACATCTATTTCAACATTTTCATCAACAATTTCATTGGTTGTTACCATATGATCTTGCGTAATATTTAAAAAGATTCTTCTACACTACTTTCACATAAACTTGCATTCTTGTTCTTCTCTGCCATTTTCGATCAGGTTGCAAATTAATTTAGTTTCTATTCAATTAAAAATTAATTTACAACGTCACTGTAAATCGGGCGCCAACTGAAGCAGTTCGTGTTTAAATAATTATTAAAGTCTATAAATCTATACCTATTAATAGGCGGCAACTGAAGTTTTACTTGTGTTTTAAAATTAAAATATTTAAATTTGTCCCACTTACCTTCATCGCGAATAACCAGGGTGTCGTCTGATGTACTTAGGCAGAGAAAAACCACAGGTAATGCAATGACAAACACGTATTTTACAAACACAAATCAAATAGCATTTTATTTATTTAACATGACATTTTTTCTGTTTACTTTCTTTTACTTTACTTAATATTCATTTTCGACTCAAAACTACTGCTCTGCATCTCGATTATTTTCTTAAAAAATTTACAAAACCTTGGGTTACTTTTACATGACAAATATGCTAATAACTAGTTGCAAACTGTAACTTAAAAAACTGACCAAACTAATTAATTAACTTATCAAGATGACCCAGTAATGCTCACGCTCCACTATCATACTATTTCAATACCCCATTTTATTTTATTATTAGTTTTGTCAAAATTAGAGCTCTTTTACATGAAATTAATTATATAATGAAATTAGGTGTTGTTACTTCACCATCGGCGTCCTCCTCACCACGTGTTGTACTGATTATATGTCTGAGACGTTTGTCGATTCACCACATTTTAATCTTCTTTCTACACTACGCTTACTTCATTCCGAAATGTTAGTTCATTTTTGTGTACTGTTCCGGGTTCTCACTGGCTAGGTTGATTACATTTTACATGATTACATTTTAGTCAAATTTAGACGGACCGCATGCGGCCTGTAGGTGAGATAAACTGGGCCGAAGCTTACTCCTGTTCCCCTCTCCACGGTTATTCAACATGGGAACTCACTGCCTGCTGGTGCTAAAGTCATAGTAACTGCACCCACCACCCGGGTTATTTACGTGTGTTGGCGGTAGACGAAATCTAGTGTTCACTGGTTGACGTCACTGAAAAGGTGTGTCTTACAATTATGTTTCCGTCATGTCGAGAGCACATGTTGTACAAAATTCGCCCAAAGCCATTTTGCGTGACTTCGCCAAGCGTCAGTTATGTGCTCCGCAGATGTTTGTGCGCATTACACAGTATTAAAGTTCTGAGAATTTAACCATTGTGGACAACACGACACATTCCATTGCAACGACTTCACAGCTCCTTTGTTTGAACAAAGCTTTTACTTAGCACGTGGCTGGCCACACAGATGAAAACAAATTTATGATTTTTTAATAAAATAAAACCCCTCCCTTTTAGCCCCGTTACAGTTTACAAGCTAAATTGCTCAAATTGCAATAAATTCTACATAGGCCAGACAGGACGTAGCTTCAAACAGAGATACATTGAACACACAAAGGCACTCCATACCACTACAGAATCCACCTTTGCAAACCACCTCATTGAAGCAAACCACACATATAAAAACATCGACAATAACATGAACATTCTACACGTACACACAAGAGGTTGAAAACTAGACACTCTAGAACAATTAGAAGTATACAAACACACAAAAACAAATAAAAACGACATCCTAAACGAACAGACACTATTAAAATCGCACACATTATTCGAACACATCTCACCACACACACACAGCATCGATCTTTCGAAAAACTATCCCGTCGCCAACAACAAGACGGACAGCGCTACCTACGGCAGCCTCTGATGAAGCCTTCTAAAGGTGAAAGCCGGTTTAGGCTGTAAGGTAAATCTGTACGATTTTACTTATAAAAAACTTAGTGTTCCGAGTCGTCAAACAATAGTGATATTTAGTTAAGTAATGGACACGTCATGCACAACGAAATCCAAGAATTTACATTATTGTCTTGCATCAGTACAATTGTGTATTAAGTTCTACTGTTATCTGATAAAAATGTAAACAAATAAATTTTGTCACTGTACTACCTGTGTATTAATCATATCGATTAATTTATAAACACATTAACGATCGGATTATAATGATCATTAATTAACTTCACTTAATTCGCACTGGAATGAGAAAAATTTGCTTCTTACTGAATAGATAGGCTATCGCCATTTGAGGTTATGATTATAAATCTCGTTCAGACGCATGCACTGCTAGCTAAGGTACACTACTAACTTTCGATGCACACAGGTGAAATTATACTTCTTCTCAGTGATTGATTCCCAAAATTACGATGATTATTTTAATCTAATATTCATGTTTAATATGGTAACCAAATCACTTGTACGAATTAATAAATTATTTACCTTAAATTATCCGCCGTGTGATTTCTTGTGCTTTGTCTATGACGCGTTTCAGAGCTTATGCTCCATCATCAGATATTAAAAAGTTAAAACTATCACTCTTGCGAGATTGTTGTAACGTAACATAGTTGAGGTCCCCCAACGTTACATAAAATTTGAATGAAACATGGTCAAGGACCATACCCTGAATTAAGGCTGCTCAGTAGTTAATGTGTCTGAGAAGTACCTCAAGTCAAAAGGAGGCAATGACTAATGTTAAATATAAAAGAGCCAGACCAATGAATGATTGAATGTAATAAAATGTTTGTTTTCGTAATGTAACATGTTAAGATATACAGAGTATTTATGTTGTATTTTGAGTATGCTAAAAATGAACTAATGTTGCTTAATAGTAATACCTCATCAATAATTATGTTTATATTTATATTAGATTTGTCTTTATACAATCAAGTATAATTACCAATGTTAGGCATTATACTAAGTTCTAAGTATTGTCTAAAATTGAATAATACTGTTGTTTTAATTAATGTTTATAAACTGGGCCAGGAGGGTGACCAGTGTTTCATGTTTAACAAGTAGTTCTGACAATTATATTATAAATTAATGAAGGGTTCCAGAACCAGCTAACTAATGTAATAAAGTAGCTACCAGTAAATTAAAATTAATGTAATTAACCATTTAACCAATAATTAATTGTACAGTAGGTCAGGTAAAAGAAAATTAAGTTAAAAAACCAAATAATGTTATAACGGTTGTAAGAAAATCTATAGGCCTAAATTCCATATTAGTGAAAGGAAATTAATACCTTTTTAAGAAACCCAGTCCAACGAAAATCTGGTAAAACATTTACTGTTTAAGAAGGAAGGTTAGGGGAGAATTTTAGGTGATTTAATATTAATCCAAGCATGGAGTATTTTATTGGAAAAGAGTAGTAATATTCTATAATGCCGGCTCAAGGATATATAGAAAACGTGGTTGTTAAGGCAACTGAAATGTACAGAAGTTGTTGATTTGAATTTATTCGTTCTGATTGTTACAAGCTATTAGGTTGAGATGGACCGATATATTTAAAAAATATGAATAATAAAATTGGAAGAAATATGAGTCAAAATTGAAAAACTCTTTTTGAAAAATCATTGTAATTTAATGCTAATGAGTAATAAAAATTAAATAACCTTCCAAATTGTAAATGAATACAGTTAAAAAGAATTGAAAGCCTCTCACCTCATTCACCAAATAATTCCGCTGGATTCGGTATTAAACCAATTCCTTCTATAAACCGAAGATCAGTAAAAAGAATTAAAGCCTGAACTAACGGAATTATTGAAAATACCAGAAGACTCAGTTTGGCAGAGATAACCTTCACTGGCAGCAGAAGAAGCTGGGATCCTAATTCCATTTCACCGGGACCGAGAATTGTTAAGATCATAAAAGAAGAACAGAAGCCCGAAGATTTCCTGAGGGTTTACCAGTACACGTCACCATCAATTTTATTGAAAACCAGAGCATTTTCACTGGATGAAGACGAGATAAGCTGAATTTTGGCAACTGTTTACAAACATCCACCGCCAGTCGAAGTTTCCGTCAGCTTGGTAAAAAAAAAAAAAACCTATTTTTAATTTCATTATATTTAGAATAAATAATTTTGTTTTGTAAATTGAGCAACCTTAATTATGCATTTTACCTGGCCTTACTAATGGTTCCAAGAACTTTACGAACCCTGGGATAAGAATTATTTATTATTATTTTCATGTGTATATGTTTATAGAATTTGAGTAATTGATAATCGATAATCGATATATTCCTGTGTGATCGATTTGATCGTATTATTATTTTTTGAGATAACGTGGACTGTGAATTAATAGAGAAAATAAATAAAGTATCTTTATTGTATGAGATAACGTTTGAAGTTATTGCAGAATAAATACTATAGGTAGTGGTTGGAATAATTTCCAAAAAGGTTGATTCAAACTCAATGAATAACTAACCTATAAGTACGCTTATTACAAGTAACAGCGCTCAACGTTTGCAGCTGGTGGGACGGGAGATTGCTGAACTAGCTTGTGTTTAGTACAAATTTGAATGGAATTTTCTCACATAGAGTGACTAGGGTTACATATCGCTAATATTACACAACCACTGAAAACTAAGTTAAATCTATAGAGTAGTATGATTATAAATTCAAGGAACATAATTATAATTCTGTTTGCTTAATAATCTATTTTCTGAAGGTTTCATCGGTCACAACCGAAAGATATATTTATTAATAACACATTAATTAAACCAGGTAACAACATTTTAATTGTTACGAATTGCCACCTGCAACGTATTACTTGGCGTTTGATACACAGGAGTCTCATATAACTAATTACACCCTTTTTAAAAAAACAAGTTCTATTGCAAATTGGCGCTTACGACAGTGGGGCTTGAATAAGACGGACGTTTCGCTAGTACCTAACATACTTATTTCATAACAAATTGCCGCCTGCAATGTGGGGCTTAACGTGGACACACATAAAAGGACTCACCTTCAAATATTTCATAGCATCGTTAAGAAGTTAAAGTGTCAAAATTTGCATATGAACCGTACGCGGATTTGGGTGCGCACCCGTTCAAGTTCATTCTGCCACTGAGCGGTTGCTACCTTATCGTAGCCCCAGCAAGCAGACTCAAGGCGGTATCGTACAATCGGTTGGATACAAAGTTCAGGTGGTCATTTAACACGATATCGCGACTCCTTGGGTTTGCATATGCACTGTAAATTTCAAATTCCTCCAAGGCATTCATGAAACGGCCCTTCTTACACACATGTAACGGTATTAAATTGGAACTAAAATCTGTGTAATTATGATTGTGTGAAGTCAGATGTCGGGCGTAATTTGATTTGATGTTGTCAATGTTTCTTATTTTCTTAGGTAAATGTTCTCGAAATCGTTTAAGGAAACCTCTCCCAGTCTGTCCAATGTAGAAGCACTCGCAATCATTGCATGTTAACTTATATATGCCAGTTTTTTCTTCTGGAGGCGTGTGTTTTTTCGGTTTGAGAATGTCCAGTAACTTATTATTAGTCCTAAATGAAGTAGTGAAACTATTATTATTCAATATAGAAGACAAAACCTTAGGCATAAAGCTAGTGTAATTAGTAGATATAAAAATTTTGTGTGTGTTGTTTATTCGGGGTTTAAGCATTCTTTTTTCATGTTTTCTCAACAGTTTGTCAATGGTTAAACTATTGTAACCATTGGCAACCGCGATATATTTTATGACATTTAGCTCATCACGGAAGTCATTATCATCCAAAGGAATTGTCAATAATCTATGAATGAAACTATTGTACGCTGCCATTTTATGTGAAAGAGGATGATGAGAGTCTGCGTGTATTGTGGTGTCAGTGGTAGTCGGTTTCCTATAAATGTTGACATTTAGTTTATTCATCTGTCGAGTGATGGTTAAATCTAGAAAGTTTATCTTGTTATCAACCTCTGTTTCAAGAGTAAACTGGATATTTCTATTTATTTTATTTAAACAGTTTTTAAATAATTCCATTTGTCTTATAGTACCATCAAAAATTAAAAACGTATCGTCTACATACCGTGCATAAAATATTATTTTATTTGCCTATATATTATTGTTCAACAAGTGAGTATTCTCATAATAATTCAAATAAATATCGGCCAGTAGGCCGGAGAGGGGTGAGCCCATAGCTAGGCCATCATTTTGAATGTAAAACGAGCCATTAAAAGTGAAATAGTTTTGTTTCAAAATAACTTCGAGTAAATTAATTAACTCATTTATTGTCTGTGTGTTCACGCAACTATTGTCAGATAAATTGTTTCTCAAAATCTAATGTATCTATGACTGGGATGTTCGTATATAAATTTGTTATGTCGAACGACGCCAATTTTTGGTTAGGTTGTAGTTCAACAGATTTAATATCATTAATAAAATTATTGTTGTTCTTAATACTATGATTATTATGTAATTGTAAATTATCTTTTATCAAACGAACTAGTGCTTTTGCAGTTTTGAAGCCAGGAGCAGTGGTAAAGTTCACAAGCGGTCTGATAGGTATGCTATGTTTATGAATTTTAGGCAGTCCTGTGAATATCGGGGCTTTAGCGTTGATGGGCTTTAACGCAGCGATCCACCGCGCATTAACCCTTGTCTGCGCAGTGTACACTGTTTGCCCGATGTGCATATTCATGTTACAAAAAATAATATAGTTCGTTATGTTAAAATGTGCTATTTGTGGTCATCATAACGCATGGATTTTAACGTTTGACAAGTATATCAGTGAATGATATGTGCTACAAATTTTATGCTTTGAAAATGGGACAAGTGTCCCGAAACATGTCGCAATAGGAAAGGACATCATATACGAGAAGTCACAGACAGTTAGTACAATATATTTTTTATATAGTTAACGGACACGTGGCTTGGTACTAAAACAGGTTTATTCCTACTAAATATTTCAATTTGGTCTGGGTTTGGTGGGTTGTCTCTCTTTGTTGACTTAAATTGGCGGATTTCTTCGATTTTTTCGTTCCACAAAATGTTATTGTTTGGTTGATACTCAGTTTCCTCCTTGGGTGTCTGATTCCTAGGACTTAGTAGTTCCCTAATATGGAAAATGGTGCGGTCTTGAGAGGCTTCCTTGCTTCCAATCAGCTCAGCCGTCCATTCCAAATCTCGTGTACTCAGAGTTATTCTTGCTCTGCTCATGTCAATATTTGCTGAGTATTTTCTCAGAATATCGCAGCCAATTAAACTGCAAAAGGGTAAGCCATTAGATACTAAAAATATCATTGGAATCTTAACTCCATGACTGGTCACTTCTACATTGACCTGTTTTTTTACAGTCTTATTTTGTCATCCAGTCGCTCCCACTAATATTATATTGTTAATCGGTAGGGTTGTTATTACTGAGTTACATTCTCCCTGTATTCGGTTGATCTCGGTGCTATCAATTAAAGAGACATTCGCACCCGTGTCTATCATCAATGTGGTGGTCACCCCGTTTATTTCGGCAGTCACATATGCTATTTCATTGTTACAGTGGTCGTGGTCAATTTCTTCTTCTTCAAGTAGTTCTTGTCTGATATTCTTCAAATAATGACTTCGTATTATTGTTATTGTTTTGTCTAATTTTTGTTTGTAATTGTACCCAATAGAATGGTTCAGTGAGGGGTCTAGTTGGTTTCTCACTGCCGCGGTGCGTTTAAAGAGAGTTCATTCTCTTCCTCCCGTCTGTCCGGCGTGTTTGTTTGATTTCTCTCGTTCATTTCGGGCCGTCCCCATGGTTAGTTTGGTTATTGGTTGGCATGAAATGTACTTGGGGTCGATAATCGTTATCTCTGCTGTCGCCTTCAATACTTCGGCTCCTTCATTGTTCACCCCTTGAATTTCCCCTGTTTTCGTGCTGGTACTCCTCATCATCATGCCCATTAAAGCTTCGGCGTCTCGGGTACTATCGCCTCCTCCCATAATCGTAATTGGCTTGGACGTAATTAACCCTTCTGTATGGTTGGGGTTGATTATTCCCACCTGGGTTATGTGGTCGGTTGGGATTATAATTGTTATATGGAGGTCGTCTCATGTTGTTGTTATTGTTGCCAGCGTAATTGTTACTCGGATTGTTTGGTTGGTAATTATTTTCGCCATGTTGTTTACATTGTTATTGTAATTATTCCGGTAGTTCCGGAAAGTGGGGTTGTTGTTATTACCTTGGTTGTTATTTTTATCTTGGTAATAATCGTTCCTTTTACGACTTCTTTTGTAATAACCCTCGTGTTCATTGTTTTCGAGTAACGCCGCCATGGCTTGGATAGTCTTAATCTGTCCCCATTGTCGCGATCGCGCCACTCCCTCCTCGTAATGATACGCTAATTTTGTAACCAGGCATTCCTCCGGTATTCTTGGTTCGAGGTTTCTGGCCAAGCATACCTTACCAAGGCAGTAAGAGGTTGGAGTCGTCCCTCAGCTGGCGTCGTACTTGCCGTGACATATGTCGTCTCGCACTATATTTTGAGTGGACTCTGACCAGTATTTGGCCCTGAATAGCATCTTAAATTCCTCGTAACTTTGGATTTCGTGTCGGGTTGCCATCCACCAGTTGTCGTGTATTTATTTAAAATACTCGTCTATTAAACTGCGGATCACGGTCCATCTATTTTCTCGAATTCTAGTCAGATTTTCTTCTACCCTTTCCAGAAACTCGATTGGGTTCTTTTTATAGTTCTTAAAGTTTATATTATCGCGATTGTCCGTGTTTTGCAGGTATTGACCGTGTGCTGGTCGGTTATGGATTGTTTCGAGTTCCTCTCGTATCTTCAGGATCTCTCGCTGTCGTAACTCTTCAATCTTTTCTTTGTTATTGACAGTCAGGTTTCGTATGTTGTTTACTGATGCATCTATTTCCTCACATCTCTCTCCTATGTCCGTCCTTACTCGTTTTATTTCGTCCTGGTTCATCTTCTTCAGAGACTCTATTCGGACTTCGTTAATTTCTTCTAGATTGTTGATCCGTCCATCGACCTCTTCTCTAGTTTGCTGCAACTCTTGGTTATATTGTTCGCACCTCTCGTGTACTTCTGCTATCTCTCTTCTAACAACTGTTATTTCTCCGTCTATTTTCTCGTTATTCTCCTCCATCTTCTTGCTGATGTCGTCCATTTTCTCCTGCATTTTCTGGCTGTTGTCGTCTATTTTAGTATTTAATGTTTCCATGGATTTATTCGTATTGTCTTTTTTCTCGTTTAATGTTCCATATTCTTCTGATTATCTTCCTTCAATGACTGGATATTTTTATTTAATTTCTCATTACTTTTGTTTAAGGTTTCTTCCATCATCTCCAACAAATTCGCGTTCCCTGTTTGTGTGGGCTTCTCAGGTTGTTTGGGTTGCTCGGGTTCTGCAGGAGGTATTATATCTTGTTGGTTTTCTTGGGTATTATTTGTTGTAACTTCCATTTCAGTTGTTGGCTGTACTTCCTGTACCTCCATGTTCACTTCGGTGTCGTCTCCTCTATTTTCTCTTTGTCGTGATGTCGATCTGGTACCGTATGGTTTAGGCATGGTCGTTCTACTGTACTTGCCGGTGTTGAGTTATTTATTCTTTACCAATATAAATACAAATACATTATTTAATTCCACCTACCTGTTAAAAGAGTTTTCTTGGGCCAGGATTCGGTCGCATGAACGTAGGATGGTTCATGTTTACATGGTTTACAGGTTAAACAAATCACTTGCACAACTCATTTTTGAAGAGAATTAAAATTTATAATTTTTATTTTTCGAACTTTGGTAACTTTAAAAAGATTCTTTCTCCAAAATTAAAATTTGAAATACATGCATAATAATTTTCTGTGATCCACTCCCTGATCACAACAATACAATTATAAACTTATCTAGCATCTTACCTTCTATTCATACAGACAGCCCAGCCTGCCAGCGTTCACTCATTCACACTAATTTACAATACCTTTATTTTGAAAACCCCATTTTATTTTAATTTATATATATAGTTCGATACACCGCCCGGACATGTGTTTCTTAGTTCTTTAAATAACTTCGTTCGCTGATAATTTCACTTCTCACATCCTAATTTTTGTAAGCCATTATTTTCTTGGATCCCGGTCGGTCTGAAAGCGGTATTATACTTAGTTATTCATATTTTATAAAGTTCCGGCCGACCGGGCCCACGCGGCACTATCTGCGTCCGTTAGCTGTTGTGGTTTCTCGTGGACTGCCTTTATGCATGATGCCGGACATTACTGCCTTGCCGACGAACAAATTTCGTCGCTGCGCACAGCCTGAGTTGTCGAAGTCTTGGTAGTTGTTCACCTGACACATAGGGTTTACGTGTGCTGTACGTCGACGATATTTAGATGCTTACTGGTTGACGTCGCAAATAGGCGGGACTTAAGCTGATATCCGCCACCTATGATTATGTGCAAGGCAAAAATCTCGCTTCCACGCCATGTTGAGTTTGCTACCGTGGCGTCGTCTGCGCACATGCTGGGGTGGTGCATTCGGGCGTGGACGTCACACAAATGTAAAGTTCTTAGAATCAATGCCGGGCACATTCTTTTGTAAAGGTTACACAACAACTATTGCGTATTGTTCCTTTGTCCGCACAATGCTTTATTCAAACACGTGGACTGGCCACAGATGGAAATTAAATTTATGAATATTTTATAATAGGTCCCCAAATTCAATAAAATAAAATCCCTCAAAATTCGTCACGTTACAATACCCCCCCCCAATGAGATATCTTCTGCCGAAACAGAAGAAATCTCATTGCTAAAACCCCTAAGAGGACCGGTGAGGATATGGTGCCAACAACCCCCTGTAGCTCTTATACTTCATGGGTAAACAACCCCCCTGGCTCGGCGACTATGGCCGCATCTAAACGAGATCACTGGACTTCTCTATGCGAGATCCCAACACCATAAAATCGAACAGATACGCACCACAGCGCACCTCACCTTCTAACATGCCGCCCCAAAATCCAAATCCCTGGTCTTATATCATGCCAGATCCTCAACCGATATGTTCCCCCTTATCATGCACACTGGGCTGCCTTTAGCAGTTACTGGGCTTGTACACACGCTTATTGCTACATCCTATCAAATCTTGTTATCACATTTAGGAGTTTCCTTTAAATTGAAACCAAATCTGTATTAACATTAATCTCAAAAATCGAAATACAAATCCTTTATCTAAATTGAATAATTCTCTGCATTATTATTGATAATTAGAAAATAAATAAGTTGAACATTTATTAAAAACATGAACTTCCTTATCCTAACATGTGATTTATACATATACCCTAAACAATATAATTCAATAAAAAACACTATTAATACACACAAACAATAATATAATCAGAGTTCAAAACATCAATTAGATGGCAGGCACAAAATCAAATTTTTTTTTTTCAAATAAAATTTAAATTTATTCAAATATATTTTTTTTTTTCAATATTAAAATTATTTAAATTTATTTAGATTAATTAAGAAACGAAATTGGCATCACTTCATTGCCAAAACTGGTCTAGTATAGAACATCACCTGTCAGCTGATCAAACTGGGTCAAGTCAAGAACCTTGACCTACATAAGTTACCTCAGAAAATACATTGAACACCTTTAAAATTCTATCTTTAAACCCAAAAACATAATAAAATAAGACATTTAAAATTAACAAAATATTATTATAATTAACAATAAAATTGATATTTAAATTGCTCGAAAGTACACATTTCACAACTTTACATTTTCAAATTCTTTTAAAATTGTCACTTGTTTCAATCAAAATTTTATATTTTTACTAGGAATCTCTTTTCCTTACTATTCTCAATCTCCATTACTTTGGGTGATTTAATTATTTATAACAACTTGACTTACAACTCGGCATTTATATATATATATATATATTCTTAATCCCTTCTGACTCTAATACTCATTAACAGCTTTCACTAAACATGACACCCATCTCTATCAAAACATCTATCAAACAATCTCTAAACCCAACTTACTACTAAACTCAATCCGCATCATTCTCTCGTTATATAAAAAAAATACTCTCTAACCCTTTGTACTTAGGATGTGTGTTTCCCCCCTCCAAAAAGCTCATTCCCTTAATCTGGTTCCTGGATTCTACCTAAAGCAACCCCTTCCGGCGCTAAACGGTCCCTTCCCGACCCAACCCTTTTGTTGCGGACTCCTACACTACACTATCCCCTCTTACAAAATTACCATCCCCTAATTAACATTCTCATTACCTCACTTCAACTACAACAAAATATCATCATTTACTTATTACCTCAATATATCAATCATTACTCTACACATATTCCCCATATCTACTGTGTCACTATCAATACTTCTCAAATTCTACATCACATTAATTCACAACAACTTTATTCTCTCTATTACCACTTTAAACTCAACTTGGACTGATCTACATGTCCCAACAAAATATTAATCACCCACAATCTACCTTTTATTATCTTTTACAAATCATTTAAAAATCTTAACTATATCAAATTATTCTCATCATTTAAAATAAACTCTTTAACACCTTAGAATTATTATATCCAAACATCAGTTACCTTGAAAATTGGCAAACATTAATAAGTGACATTTTACAGCGGATCAGCTGACTTTCTTAGCAAGGTGAATGACCTTACTGCAAACACATTTCAAATTTATACAAATTATATGAAACATATTTTTATCAATCCTTATCTCTAACACAATAAAATAATACATTTATAAAACAGAATAAACACAGTATAATAAACATAAGAACACCTATTTATCAAATCATAATACAAGCATTTAATTAGAGCAAAAGTGAGTTATCATCTTTAATTTACAAAAATTTGAATTCGTTGCTCACCTGAGCAACCCCTCAAACCACACACACTATTGTTTTGTTCTGTTGGACTGTAGCGCCCATTGGCCTCCACAAGGACGGCGTAGTTGGAGGAATTGAACATCTCCTTGTCCTTGCTTCGGCGTCACATTTGAACTATTTAGATATCAACATATCTTCGTTTTATAGTTACATGCCCTTAATGCGGGTCTACCACCTGGCTTTGCTGTCCCTACTCGGACAGAGTGGCAGCCGCTGTTCCATAGTTTCCGGGATTCCCCTAGTTTCACCCCCCTGTTAATTTCTAATATAAACCAATTTCAAGCCAGCTATGGTCAAGGGACTTGAATTATGGCCATAGCTGACCGCTAGCCAAAACCACGATTAGTGCTGGTAAGGCAGTAATCGCCCGAAAAGTCGGGGAAATCAGACTCTACCTTCATGCATGTTACAACATCATTACTCTGCACGGCACGAAAAATCTATCAGTATACAACATAAGTTGTATAAAAAGGTGTGCCGTGCATTTTCGCCCTTTCGGCCCCCGATGGGGGTAACACTCTCTATTACCCCCAACACTTTCCGCTATCTACTGTGGCACATGCCACCACAGCAGTAGCCCACTAACAACTAACTTAAACTTTATATAAAACATTATAATGTGAAATTTTCATCAACTCTTTCATCCATCATCATTTAAATCATTCATCACTTTCTACAATTAGATCCCTTAAAATTTTCAAATTTATTATTAACATTTATTTTACATCATCTTTCAGTTATTATTACTTTTTAATTATTATCTCAAGTTATTTTCATTATCGAAGTTAAAATTCTTTCATTTGAGTTAAACACCTGTAAACATTTTATTATATCTGACTGGTATCATAAAATTTATACTTACAGTACATAATTCACCTACTGACATAAACACAAAATATACACCATACACACCAATAACTCCACGTAACCTCTGAAACATTTAACAACAGTGTTATTTCATACAAAACAAGTTAACATTTATCTATTGATTAATCATTATCAAATTCAAATCTCGTAAAATAATTTAAATCCATTGGAAAATTCAATTATACAACATTTAAATCAATCAAAAATATTTAAACATTTCAAATTATTTTAATTAAATTAATTACTGAAAACAACATTTTAATTACTTTCACCAATTACAATAATCACAACTCATTTATTATCTTCTTCAAAATTATTGTTGTTATTTATTTAGGCTGCAAAATATTAATATTATTATTATCATCATCACAACAATTTCTACTACATACATACATTGTTTACATAACATTTTACCATCACACAATTAAATTCACTAAACATTTATTTACAATTCTTCATCATTAATTATTCAGTTATATCACACTTCATTATCCAAGGTTGCGAGGTCTGAACCATAAAACAAAATATTTAAAATTGTCCATTTATTGTTTTATTGTTTATCCTCCATCGTCAAAAATTAGTCTTGGTGTCAAATAACAGTTTTCAATTTTATTTACACACATATGGCTATCTTGTGTGTCATAACCATAAAATTTCAGTTTATTCATTTTATCATAATAATCATATACCAAGTCAACATTGTTTATTTCTGTCCAGTCTCCATTAATAATTATATTCAATATCGGGTCAGTTACTTTTTCATCATACATTAAATTACTCTTGTTTAAACACACTTCTAACATTTCTTTCCACTCATCATAATCTCTCTTTAATTTATACAATTCTGTCTCTCTATCAATACACCATTCTCTATCTAAATTTCTCTCATCATAACACCATCTCTCGCTTTCAACACCATTCCACACAGAGGGTACAAACTTATACAAAAAGGGGAAACAACTCAAATTCAATAACACGGGTCTCTTGCCCTTCAAAAATAACACTTGTCAACACTCTGGTTCATCACAAATAAGGGGAAAACTTACCCTCTGCCACCATTCTACCTCTATACTATCTTTCCACTTTCTCTCTGACTCATAAACACACATTAACATTCCATTATTACATTCTACAACTTCATCAGTACTCTCACTATTTATTTTCAACGTATCACTCTCTGATACTACCTTTTCAAATACATTACCATTCTCAATATTATTTTTATTATTTTCGACATCATCATTATCATTTGTTAACTTATTCTCTAGTACCACATTTTTATACATATCATTATAATTTTCATTTGTTTTACTCTTGTTTGTATTCATCACATCCACTCCCATTCTCTCAATACTCTGTTCTAATTTATTCAAACTATTTTTAACATTTCATGGGTATTTTCACAACGTCTATTAATTTCTTGAATATAATTTTTTAATTCATCATTCTGTTTTTTCAATTCATCAAATTTGTCATTAAAATTATGATTTTGTACGTCAAATTTGTTATTCTGTACTTCGAATTTGGCGTCAAAACTACTTTGTACTTCATTAAATTTAATACTTTGTTGCTCCAAAATTAATTGCAACATATTCATGACTTTCTCATTACTGTCTACCTCTTGTTTATTTCGGATAGGTGTTGACGGACTTTCTATTTTATCGTCAGTGACGCTGACTTCATCGTTATTATTTTTACTTTCTCTACTCACTTTTGGGGTTGTTTGAATCCCCGAATCATCTGTACTATTTAATTCATTTGTATTATTTTTTGTTTTATTTTCCTGACTCACGTTTGGAGTCGAGTGGATTTCAAAATCGCTCATACTATTTTATTCATTACAATTTTCTATATTAGTATTTCATTTATTTCACTTTCATTATTTCCTGCCATCTCTTATTCTTTATAATTGATATTTGTTAATTTACTTTAATTAATTTAATTTATCATAATACAATTTCGATCTTACGCCAATTGTGCGTAAATGACTCACTTCTACTTCATTACTCCAACCTTAAAACCACGCTTGCATCTTCTGTAGGTGTGGAATTTTAATTGACTTAATCAAATTCGTCCCTGTTCGGGCGCCATTGTTGAGTTATTTATTCTTTACCAATATAAATACAAATACATTATTTAATTCCACCTACCTGTTAAAGAGTTTTCTTGGGCCAGGATTCGGTCGCACGAACGTAGGATGCAAGCATGGTTTACAGGTTAAACAAATCACTTGCACAACTCATTTTTGAAGAGAATTAAAATTTAATTTTTATTTTTCGAACTTTGGTAACTTTAAAAAGATTCTTTCTCCAAAATTAAAATTTGAAATACATGCATAATAATTTTCTGTGATCCACTCCCTGATCACAACAATACAATTATAAACTTATTCTAGCATCTTACCTTCTATTCATACAGACAGCCCAGCCTGCCAGCGTCGTTCACTCATTCACACTAATTTACAATACCTTTATTTTGAAAACCCCATTTTATTTTAATTTATATATATAGTTCGATACACCGCCCGGACACGTGTTTCTTAGTTCTTTCTTTTACTGCACATTAAATAACTTCGTTCGCTGATAATTTCACTTCTCACGTCCTAATTTTTGTAAGCCGTTATTTTCTTGGATCCCGGTCGGTCTGAAAGCGGTATTATACTTAGTTATTCATATTTTATAAAGTTCCGGCCGACCAGGCCCACGCGGCACTATCTGCGTCCGTTAGCTGTTGTGGTTTCTCGTGGACTGCCTTTATGCATGATGCCGGACATTACTGCCTTGCCGACGAACAAATTTCGTCGCCGCGCACAGCCTGAGTTGTCAAAGTCTTGGTAGTTGTTCACCTGACACATAGGGTTTACGTGTGCTGTACGTCGACGATATTTAGATGCTTACTGGTTGACGTCGCAAATAGGCGGGACTTAAGCTGATATCCGCCACCTATGATTATGTGCAAGGCAAAAATCTCGCTTCCACGCCATGTTGAGTTTGCTATCGTGGCGTCGTCTGCGCACATGCTGGGGTGGTGCATTCGGGCGCGGACGTCACACAAATGTAAAGTTCTTAGAATCAACGCCGGGCACATTCTTTTGTAAAGGTTACACAACAACTATTGCGTATTGTTCCTTTGTCCGCACAATGCTTTATTCAAACACGTGGACTGGCCACAGATGGAAATTAAATTTATGAATATTTTATAATAGGTCCCCAAATTCAATAAAATAAAATCCCTCAAAATTCGTCACGTTACACCGGGCTAATTTAGTAGAGTTCAATTAAATATACTACTTTTGTTTATTTTTAAAGCCGCACTAGTTGGTCGCCAATCTGTAATCAATCTGGATTACGGTGTATTTATAATTTAATAGGGTCTCTTTTGTTGCAGAAATTATTATTAATTGATAAAATCTGTTGTTATTATTAATGATTTGGTTTATTGATTTATCCAATTCAATTCAACCTATTGTGGAATCCAATATAGATAAATCGGTACACTTACACTTGTCATCGTTTAATAAATGTTTATATTTTATTATGAGTAAATGTTTACTTTTAGATCCGTCGATGAATGTAACTGCTGCGTAGATCTCTTGAAGTTGGTATCCTCTTCTGTTAAAAGTGTCGTCTATGTATGTCAGAGTATTGTCTAGACAAGGTTATTAATATAAATTACACTTCACGTACCTGTGTTGAAGTACTGGATGTTCAGTTGTTCACAGTTGATTAATAAACTGTCAAGCCCTTGGTTGATCAGTATATTATTACTGTAAAAGTTTTTTCAACACTTTTAATATTTACTTGGGCGCCATATGGGGTTTTCAACAGAAATGTCCCATAAAAAATGCTTCTGATTTATTAATTGTGAGTATTGACCTTTAATGATTCTATCATTGATCAGTTATTTAAATTGAGATCATTCATTAAGTTTTTACTTGATTATTCAGTATTAAATGCACCTCAGTGTTTTGTAATACTGATTGCTAATTATTAATCAAAATAATTATTAACAAATGTTGTTGCTGTATAATACTGATTTTTTATTATTCCCTATTGAACAAATACATTCAAAAATAACAATCTACGGATCACAAGTCGTCCGGTTTAATTACTGGCCTAGCTCAGTTTCGTGTACAATGAAAACTCTTTATTTCTTATTAACAAATTATTTATTTTAATTAATTACCTCAAGGGTGGCTTCTTTTAAGCTACAGAATAGAACGTTATTTTCTTTCAAAAAACACTAATATGATATCATATGTTAGGTTAGACGCCTTTGATAATTTTCAGTTAAATAACGAAAAGTTTGTTTGTTCAAACTCAAAATGAGTTAAGTTATAAAAATATTAATACTGTAACATGACATAAGGTAGTGAAAAATACATTGATAATTAATTATAAAACAAAGAAGTCGAAGACAAGAAGAAAGGTCAAGAACTTATAAACTCAGAGATTAATAACCAAATGACAAAATGACAAATGACTAATAAACTGACGATGACTTGACTCAATAGATTGGATAAATACAAGAAAGAACAGTGGAACAAGGAAGAAGGAACCAAGAACCAAATGTAATCAAGAAATTGATAACAAACATTGTAATCCCTAATAATGACCATTAAAATGTATGTAAACAAATGCACTAATGTAATTAGAGTAAAGATGAGATGTACCTAGGGTAATAATGACAAATAAGATAGTAATGTTATGTATATTTTATTAATGAAGAAATGTATTTATAAATATAAGATAGAGAGTTAATAATAGACACACCCAAATGAATAGTGATAAAAATAGTCAAAACCAGTAAACCATACCCTGAGGCAAATAAAGGCCACAGATAATAACCAAAAGTGATCATTAGTGAAGGGAAAATAAAATAAATACTTATAACCAGTAATCCCATCATGATGTTAACATAAATAAACAACATAGTGAATAATATCAAGTGAGTGGAATAAAGAGTTTATTAATATAAAAGTGGTGACATGCAGTGATAGCATGTTACACATAAAAGTGAAAGTGAATAAATAAAAAACCTTCTATGAAGGAAAAAGTGTAGTGGGTGAACATAAAAAGGTATTTTAATTAGTAGACTGTATTAGAATAACTGAAGGACCTGTGATAAACTTTGTGCTAGCAAGTAAGATGAACTAATTATACTGTGTTTAATTTAAGCAATAGTTAGTAAGAATTATGAAATAAGGTAGAAATTAAGTCATTAGAATGAAAGGTAAACAAGAAAGATAGACACTGTTTTCTAGTGAAGGAATGAGGGAGCAGATTATATTGTGTAAAGTACAGTTTAATAGTAGTATAATAAGAGTTTTGTTGTTGTTTAAAAAACCAATATAATGTAATGAATTATAAGTTAAAACAGATAGTAGTAAGGAACAGAAAGGTAGTTAGAAGTTTATTTCAGGCTTGCACCTGGCAAGAAAACGTTTTTTGTTATAATAAAAGGTGTAGTTAGAATCACTAATGTTTATTATTTGTTTCTATTAAAAAATTGTTTTAATGTACCATATATAAAGGTAAGGAGTTACAAGAATGTTAGATAGTAGTATAGGAAAATCTAGGCTCTAGGCCTAACAGTTAATGAAGAATTTTGTAAATTTAAGAACAAACAATAGTCCAGTATCAAATCAGAATATACCAAATGTTTAAAGAAGTTAAGTAGGTATACCTAATACCAAAATATATAAATAACACCCAGTTTTAGATAAAATATATATGAAATATGAATAAGAAAAATAACAAAAATGTGATTAGCTACTCAAAAGTAACCATGAGGGGTATCAAAATGATCCTTATCAAAATTTATGAACAATGGTATTCATGTAATAAACATAGTTATTAATATAAGAAGAAAATCTTAATTTGAAGATATTTTGTAGATTTAAACTAAAATAAAACGTTAGAATATAACAATGACATAAATTAACGACCAGTGAGAATTAGCATAATTAATAGGTAACCATAGCAACCGAAATTTATTGCCAAAAAACCGTTGGAATTTTCATTAATCCATTATTGACCGACGCGGAGGGCGGATGTATGCAGCTCTCAACCCAAATTTTATCATAAATAAGTAAATTTTGACTGAAATCAGAAGGAAGAAGGATAGTAATAGCCACCTGTGGAACACCTGATAATCTAATTATTATTAAAATACTCAAAAAATAAAATTATCAGTGGAAATTAAGAAGACTTCAAGAATCATAGCTGACGACTCATCCCGAAGGAAGATAAGGAGCGATCTACTTCAACCCAAGAGACGAACGACTGCGGAACGAGAGAGAGAGAAGCCGAACTTTATGGAAAAACCGTCTGAACGAGATTGATGAACAGCCGAAGAGGAGAAGACGACCAGATCCATCCGGAAGAAGTAGACGAGCATCGAGGAAGCCCCAACGAGAACTGATGAGTATAAAACAATAATCTCACTAAAAACGAATTCCCAATTTTTCTATTCATAATAACCAATCACAATTTTCACTTCACTGATCACTATTTTGAACAAGAACTGAAGGTAGTTATAATATCACTATTATTGAAACTTAATCAATTAATAACCATTTAAACTGATCTATATTAACTTATTAATAAACATAACTTGTTGTCAAAATCCTAACCAAAAACTATACTAACTCTCATTGGTGATTACTTACTTGGATGTATTAATGTATTAAATATTGTGTACCTAGTTTTAAGAAATATTATAAATTTGTGCATTTTAGCCGTTAATCCAAAAACTCTTGTAGTCAAAAGGACTTATTAACACGCCCTGTGAAAAAGTTTATTGTAAACAAATGTTATTCGCCAAACGGCATTCCATGATACGAACCACTGAGCATGCCAACTGAGCAATTGTAAAAGCCGGTACTAATATAAAATAATGTACTACTAAATAACTGAAAACTATAAAAGGGTTAATAAATCTTATTGTTCTGCTACACTGTATGTTTGATTTGTACAAAATAAGATAATATATAGAGAATTATTAAAGTGAAAACAACAAAACAACACAGTTAGCGAAGTCAACACTGCAAGACGGCGTGCGCCAATCAGGTGGCGAGGCGGCAACATTCAAACCGAATGCCGAGAGATATGGTTTGCCCGTAAGTAGTAAGAAAAAGTACGACTCGACTCGCTACATACGAACAACATTCACAGAAGTAACTGAACTAATTAATACCATCAATTTTACACCTATACTATACCACGAGTGAACTAAAAAACGCTCGTCACGCACACATTTACGAGTAATAGAACGAATTACAGAAACACTAATTATTAAACACCCACGTAAAAAGTTATATTACAAAGTGGCGATCCCAACAGTGGGGCTTTTCGTATCTGTCAGAAGGACGATACTACGGGCGGACATTACACATAAGGACACAAAAAAAGTTTTATTACAATACATATAATCTTACTTCGGGATGTGTTAATCCCTCTAAATAAATTCTATACAATATTATCTACATTATAGTCTTATTGTCTTGCGTCAGTACAATTGTGTATTAAGTTCTGCTGTTATCTGATAAAAATGTAAACAAATAAATGTTGTTACTGTACTACCTGTGTATTAATCGTATCGATTAATTTATAAACACATTAACGATCAGATTATAATGATCGTTAATTAACTTCACTTAATTCGCACTGGAACGAGAAAAATTTGCTTCTTACTGAATAGATAGGCTATCGCCGTCTGAGGTTATGATTATAAATCTCGTTCAGACGCACGCACTGCTAGCTAAGGTACACTACTAACTTTCGATGCACACAGGTGAAATTATACTTCTTCTCAGTGATTGATTCCCAAAATTACGATGATTATTTTAATCTGGACTGTTGTTGCTGGTTGAGTGATATTGACAAAATACCTCGTGTTTTCGCCGCTTTTCGGTTATATAGTTCTTCATCATCCCACTTAGAGTATATTCGGTCTTACTAAACTCGTCCGTGATTGGTGCAAAATTATGTCATGATGACGTAAATTCTATTAATAGACATTACATATCTGTATTTCGCACGCTGTTGTCGTTTTTGATTGTATTGTATGTACTTCTTCAAATTTCGCCAAATTTATGATGCTAATGTTAATTACTTGACTAGATTCTATTACTATCAAATTATAGCTTATTTCCTTATCTTTAATTTGATGTGGCTTGAGGCCAGTTTAAACATAGTTTTCATTAACAATTCATTAATTTACTGTCCTAAGACATTGCTTACTAGTGTCGTCTGCTAACAATGCAAATTCGACTATTTACTTTTCTTTAATATTTGATTAATTATGCTTGTTTTCTATTTCGAACATTATAAAAAGATTAAAATTGAATACATTATTATATCTAATTGCTGCCTACAGCTGGACAATATTAATTATTGGTCTATTTATTTTGATACATTAACATGAACTTTCATAATTCCCTATTTATATTTTGATATGTCCTTCTCATTTCTTAAGTGTATAATATCACCCAAGTGGTGGTACTTTACACTTGATTCATTATGGTTATGATTCTATTATTTTATGCTAATTAGGGGTTCTATTTCCCTATCATTTCATTGACATAATCTGGGTCATTCAGGGTCTGGGTATAATTCTATTACCATGTTCATTCCCTGATTACTATTATCTTTTATATACACATTATTCACTTAGGAAGTTACCTACATACATACAGTGCTTCCCTTCATAATTATTCTTAATTTATACTACCACCTATTTGGTTTTTATTCTATCCTTCACAATTTTGTGGCTACATCTAGTATAGTACATGGTATTTGTTATTTCTATATAATGGTTCTATTTATATCAGCCAATATGCTGTTATTTATTACCATGTTATTAAAGTCAGTGGTTGATTTGTTTATTTTGTATGACTTTACTCATCAATGTTTTTATCTGGCTTACTTGACAGCTTATTTGTGAAACTTGGCTTGTCAATTTGTCATAGTCAGTTTATTTAAGTTGTAGTGTCATTCGTTCCATGTAGTGGATTCATCACTGCTTCCTGGGAGTCCTTCTCTTTTTTCTGCTTTGCTGGTCCATTATCTTCACTGTTACATTCATTTTATTTACTCATTTACAATTCTAGTGGTATACTTCACCCTTCTGGTGTTCATTATGGTTATGGAACATTTTGTGATGTTACATATGCTTGATGATTCCATTTGTCTTGGGTGGAGAGGGGCCCACTATGAACGTCATCAACTCTATTACAGTTCTGCCAGAAACATTGTGTCACTCGTGTACTTGTATATTTTATTGCTTTCCACTGTATAAATTTTCAGTTAACAATGTCTCCAATAATGACTTTTGATTCAAAATACAAAATTTGATATGTGTATACTGTTCAGTGATAAGACAGTTTTAAAGTTTTAACTATGATGATGACACATGCATGTTATAGGAAGACACATTTGTGCTATTAGTAGAACAGAAAAAAAATGTCGGGATTGCGCATTTTGTAATGTACAACTTATGAAAACTGATTCTCCTGGCATGATTATTATTGTAAATAAAAGGCACTAGTCCTGAGAACGTTTTAAACCTTATTTAATGTAACATACAGCAAAATTGAAAGTTAAAGGCGTATGCGCACATACCAGATTATGCATGGACGAGTCCACTTTGAAATTGTGAATGGCGGGATAGTAATGAAGAATCAGCTGATATGCAAAGTTAATCGAGTGAAGTTGTTGCCAACATGCATGTCATGTTTTAGTTACATTATTAATTACTGTGTTGCATTCTATGTCATACTTCCTTGTCTTATTATTCTCAATGTATTATTAATTACATCATTGTTTTACAGTTATTCATTATAATCATTATTTAATTTTATAGTTTAATTTCTATTGGAATTTTTATTCTATAATTTCATATTTTTATAATTATATTTGTGTTATCACCCAATAATGCGATTTGTTAAAATGGATACTTCTCCTTCAAGCTTGGCTAGCAAAGACAGAAAAATTATTCACAGTCAAGCAAGGGAAATAATTTTTAATGTTTTACAGTTTGTGAGAAAAGAAATTGCTGAAGGAATAAAAATATCCATTAAAAGTGTTGTCGAATGAGTTACTGTGGGAACTGGAATATCAATTAGCATGTTATTGTGTATCACATATGAGGGAGAAAAATTAGAACAAATACAGTCTAAAAGCCCAAAAAAAGACCAAACCCCAGGTTAGTCCACAGACAAGTATTTTCAAACAACTGACACCCACGTTATACAGTTTGTACTGTTTCACATCGTGTAAAAGAAGTATCTATTGGTAAGCTCATAGCTACCCATAATTAGATAAAACACTAACATCAGGGTCCAAATTAGTTCCCTCTGAGATCGTGTAAGAAAAAGTGGATACAGGTAGGCCTGAGCATCAAAATATACTAACTGTATCAGAATTAAGCTTTTTAAAAATGAAACTATTCATGCTAGCTTTTGCACATCTTGAGTGAGTCTGAAGGTTTTTTATCCTTATCTTTACAATAAAAATATAGAAGCAATAATAGTAGAATATTAGTTGTAGTATGAGGTAAACTGTGAGTTTGTTTGTTGAGTGATAATAAATTGAAGTAGAATTATTAAAATGAAAAACTGTAAAAATCTTGAATATCACATGTTATAACTTTTTGCTGTATTTACGATAAAAGGTTGTTTTGCCAGCTGTAAAACAGATGATCTCATCCATCATTCAGCTTTTTCTTTTACTGGTTGTAACACTTTTGGAGTTAAAAGACCTTCTTATAACAAAATTAATTTTCCTAAAGTACTATATTAAAGCATCGTATTTGATATTTTTTTTCTTCTTTTTAAAACAGATTTTTGTTGTCTAGGATTAGAAGACTTTTGCAAGTAAGCTAATACGAAGAACTCACTCGTTTATTTATGTAATGCTAACTAGAGAGATAGTCGAGTGTAGTTAAACAGTGGAAGTGAATAGTTTGTACATTCCATTGTGGTAAGAGCTGGTAGGAAGGCTGTGTTTTTTACGTCTCAACAGTAGACAATGACAGGACTAAAAACCACGGAGATATGTTTATAAAACATTCCGTGTACTGCGTATATTTATTTTTTTATGTCCACTGTTTACAGTTGAAAAATAAATATTATTTTCTTAATTTTTATGCTTTCAAAGATTATTACTGCTGTCTTATAAATAAAATTTGACACTTCGGAGAGAGAGAGAGAGGGAGAATTCATAGTGACACATTTTACTGACACATTTAACTAACCTTAACAGTATGCAAGTTTTGGTTCCTATTAGTAATAATACTCTTACGTTTGCTGCACTGACACTGGTAACAACAGTTCTCACATCTCAGACCAACTCCCTCCACAGTAAGCGTTTCACTCATGTCCATGCCTGTAACTTTCAGTTTTGCTAATACATGCATATTCATTAAATGTGTATGTATGTATAGTAAATTAATTGACTGCATTTCTGTTGACAGGGACCATAAATCCCCCTTTCTTACTGTTAGAAATTTTAAATACTAGGAATTGTAAGTAATTGGGCAGTAGCATTCCTTTTAAGTTTTTGAGTGTGCTCTTTGAAGTACAATTATACATGACAAAGACCAGTTTCTTTAACTGGTAGAAATCTGTTTCTATCAGTTTCTATTATTTTTCAAAATTAAACCACACGCCATACACACACACACACACACACACACACACACACACACACACACCACACAATATTATGTTTTCAAATAAGTATTGTCTTGACGACACCAATGGCCATCAAAGTGTGTGTGTGTGTGTGTGTGTGTGTGTGTGTGTGTGTGTGTGTGTGTGTGTGTGTGTGTGTGTGTGTGTGTGTGTGTGTGTGTGTGTGTGTGTGTGTGTGTGTGTGTGTGTGTGTGTGTGTGTGTGTGTGTGTGTGTGTGTGTGTGTGTGTGTGTGTGTGTGTGTGTGTGTGTGTGAAGTATATTGGATATATTAAGTACAAAATAAGTAAAATATTGTGTAGTCAGTTGTATGTAAACATTTGAGTATAACCAGATTTGAATTATGTATGAAGTGTTTACTTACGTTTATAACTATCTAGTTTTAGTGTTCTTGGTGGAGGGGTGTGTGCGTATGAGAGAGAGGGAGAGGGTGATTTTATTACATTTATTTATAAAAGCATCTAGTGGCCACATAGTACATAGTCAATTCAGTAAGTAGTAAAGCTTTTAATAGTGTAATGGTTATAAGTAAACACTTCCTAAGCTGTTTCCTGTTTGCTTAAACAAATTGTTTGAGTAATGTGTATAAATTTTTTAATGTAATTTGCCTGTAGTGTAGTTGTACATAGTTTGATACCTTCCATTTTAACAGAGCAATCCAAGCTAGTTTGTCTGTGTTCCGATCTGAGTCCCCTGAACTAGATCCCGAACTATTAGCAGCCATTGAGTTATCACAGAAACAATGTGAAGAGGAGGAGAGGCAGCTGAGATTGGAACAAGAGACACTAGAACAAGTTCTTAGATTATCAATGGAAGACAAGTGACCTCTTCTGTCAGGTATGTTGTACATATAAAATATAGTGATGTACCACAAAATCACTATACAGTCACAAAATCAGGCAAATAGACACAAATCCATGATTGTCAGTTATGGAACTGGTAGAGCTCTCAGGCATAAATTGGCATATTGCTGCCTAATTCAAGACTTGTGAGTGATATATATTAGCTTTCCCCTAACTATATATTTTATGACAGTAGGAGATTTATCATTTTGCTAAAGCAATTCCATTTTTGTAGAGTGTTATTAACAGAAATTCTGGAACACATTAAAGAAATTTGTAAAGTAAAAACAGTACATATAGTCCTTGAAAACCTAATAAAAAAAACTTCCCAGAATTACTTTATTCCTTTATTGCACTTGACTGTTTTGTAAGTTAGTTATTCTTACATAATTCACAACATTTCACCTCTAAAGATGGAAAATAAACATGTCTAAGAAACATGTTAATTCTTAGGATTGACAAAAGTGTCCATGTCATTTCAGAGGAAATTCATAATAGAAAAAAGATATCATTTTTTCTTATGATTACTGTGCCTGAAGTGGTGTGTAAAATGAAGGAAAATGAAAGTTATTGCATTCCAAGTATGGTATTGTTACGACATCACAGAACAATCTATATGTTTGCCGAATGTGCCAGAAGAATCTTGATGTAACGCATGTGGCATTCGTGCTTGTCAACACATTTTCGAGAGGTTTCTCGAAGGCGCCAGCCATGAGGGCTGTGTTAAGGCCGCAGTTAAGTACGTAGTTCACACGAGCGCTAAGACGCAGTTAGGAACATTCTGGTCTGTGAGCGCAGGTATAAATACATGGCGGAAGCGGCCTTAAGTTTCAGTATTAGTGCGATATATTGACAGCGTGGTTCGAGAGTTATTGTCAGGCGAAATTACTGTGCATGTTCAAGTGGTTATTAGTTAAGTGTTGTGTTTTATAATCGGACGGTAATCGTAATACAATGTGTTTAATTTTAATGGACATTTTATTGCGTGTGAACAATTGTGTTTTTTTTTTTTTGTAGAGACTTGTTAATTACAAACTGTGAACTGTAGAAATTAAAGCTGGTAATTAGTGACTTAATTGGTGTCTTGTATTTTGTTTCCACTGTACCTACGGCGATCGAGTAGACCGTCGTAATAGTTGTTACTATACATTTTGTATGAGTTAATAAACCTTACCAATTCTATAAAACTTTATTTTTGTCTTACCTTCGGGTTTCCTTCAGAGTCCTATAGACGAAAACAGTTGCAGAAAGGCTATCTGGGTTTGAGTGCGAAATAATTACGCCAGTCTTTCCGATTCTAATAAATTCTTTCTCTTTTATTAAGCACAACTTCTCTAATTTACTTTATGAACTAATAACACAACAGATTATTGTATTTTTACTGGCTCTACCTTTTCTTGCTATTACAACTTGTTCTCAGATTACATAGAAAAATTAGATGTTTTCATGCTAATCGCTTATTCTCTAATAATAATTATCAAACAAAAACAAGTATACATAAAAAACTTTCCTTCACTATTTCTTAATTTCTTAATCAATTCTACTTAACGAACCAGTACTCTTTTTATATATTTTCCCCTCCCTCTTTCTTTTATAAAAACCCCTTTCCCTTAGAGATCTCGATTTATAGAGTTACATTTTAATTTTTCCTTTTATAATGAATAATCACCATTTATTTTAAATTGGTTTTAATATGAATATTGTAACCACCCCTCTCTTCGTGTACGTGTGTATGTGTATCTTATCTATTTTAATTTTGGAATTGGAAGTTTTCGTAATGTGTTTTGCGAACGTAAATGGTGTCGTTCGGAAGCATCTGGTAGCCTGTGTGCCTTACCTGTCCCTTCTCACTCTTTCGTAATTCCGGATAGGCGCCAAATTGTTTTTCGTGAAAACAAAAGTTTTTATTTGTATAGTTTGATATTGCACTATTGTAAATTCGAATCGCTCGCCGTCTGGCTTGTTACTGATTCTCATCTGAGTGGGGGAAACGTGTTGCCAACTTGAGACAACGTTGGTTATGTTGACCGAGTGCTAGTAAACAAAACATGCATAATATTCTTTACAAGTAAATAATGGACAGTTGTTATCGGTACACACTCTTTTATTAGGCTTTTGACTGTTATTTTTTGTTAACGCTTCATAAAATTAATAATTTATACAATGATTTTAGCCTCGGCAATATTCGCTCAATCAGCGGATCGCTGGGTTGGCAGTACAATGTTTATATTAGCTGCAAGACAGTGTGGTTATTATTTTACAAAATAAATCTGCCTATAGGGTTCTTTTAAGTACGAAACAGAGGTTTATCTAACAAGATAACAAAATTAGAACATATCATTTAAAGTACGTGATCATTAAAATTAAACAAGGTTTACTATAAATTAAATATTGTGGTGTTGAATTGTGACAGTGTCGTTGGTGTATACATAGGTTATCATTTGGTCATTCAGTGTTTACAAAGTTACTTTTTTATTTTATCAATCCTTGAAAATACCTTCAGTGATAGTGAGAGTTTTATCATTTAGTTATAATTTTGTGAAAGAGAATTTGTCTTTTTTATAAATCAATAAATTCAGCAATACTCAACGTTAGTAGATAAAAGATGTATTGTCAGTTGTCCAAGTGGTGTAATGGGTTGATGTCGGTTCTTCCTTCTTCAGTCTTGGGCTTCGGGAATGGTTGGCGTCTTCTTCTGGTCGGATTCCATATATTTTTTGGTCATCTAGATTAATTCCGCGCTGGTCCTTGGTATAGTTTGGTTGGAATGTCCTCTCGTCAGTTATTCTGGTCCTTCTTCATCGACTTATGGGCACTTATACTGTTTTAGAGTTAAAAATTTGTGCCCTTCATGGCGTGGCTTCTCTCCAGTTTAGCGTCACTACAGTTATTCTTGTTCCTAACTAAAAATTAGTCAATACATGGTTGTTGTCATGGTAACTCACAATTTTTGATTGGCTGAAATTGGCTTGAGATCATTGTTAAGATATTTGAATTTTTATTTAAAATGGTCACAGATCTTCTAAATGTAATTAATCTTCAGTACTCCCTTTTTAGTAGTAAATATTATTACCACTGTTCATATTTTGGCTCAAGGATTAATTTGACATCCAATACTACAGTATTTACTTAGGTATCAACATTTTGACAGTTTTGTGGATTTTATTTAATTATACTGTTTTCTTAATTTACATTATTATCATAATATTCCTGCCTTAACATGATAGTCTAATTGTATTTCATAGTTTATGTGGCTTAGTCTTACTAATGTCAGTGTTTAATTCTAAAATTTGAAGTCTTTTGTAGTTTGACTGTTGGGAATCTGCCTAGGCTTAGATAGCAATTGACTATTTTTTCTTTAATTACTGAGATCACATTTTATTCTCCCCTTGTATGGGTACTGATTGTTTCTATACATGATTCTGTTTATTTGCTCAATGTTTATGTCTGTTCTAGTAATTGTGTGTGATTTTATTGGTTTCATATGTTAATTTGTATACTGTCATAACTGCCTTTTAGTGTCATTGTATCTGACTGTATTTATTTTGTTCTTGTTTATTGCATCATATAACATAGCATCTTGTGGTTTTAACAATTCCCATAGATATAATTTTTATTCATTAAAACATAATTCTCTTGAAACGTAAATCTTACTCATTAAAACATAATTATTTACCTTTTATTATCCACTCATACTCTTCAGTGGGTAATAATTATTTTATAGTGTCATTAAAAGAAAACAAACATATAAACCTTAATTAATTATTTTGATTATTATAGAAAATCCTTATTACTAAGCTTATCTGACACTGTTTTATTAACTAATGGTACCTAATACTATTTCACTATGTCTTATTAACTCTTATCATGATTATTCATTGTTTTTATCCCTTAATATTACTGACATTTTCAATATGGTGAATTGACACACTGATAGTCTATCTTTCTTACTTTCCTAATCTTCGTAATAGTCACTTGTTACATTAATTGCCACACATTTAAAACCATGATAATCGGTTATCACTAAAGCTAACTTAATTTTAACACTATTAGTTTATTTAGTTACATTTTGGGTGTCCACTCACATTGGCCTCTCAACTATCACAGTCCTTCCTGCGTTTGACCATTATCAGATCTCACTCATTTATAACTTATAACCTAGTTTATGCACTTATAAACTTTGATTACGGTTTTATCCGTGTTTATCACTTTTTAATGGGGTTTATTCTCACTTCGGGGTATTAACACTAACACTTTGCACTCAATCTTGTTTTAGGGTTACTGGTGGGTAAAGATTAGTGTATTGCTTATTCAAAACTCTCTTTCTTACATTTATTTTAAAATGTTCATCCTCCTTACAATTTATAATCTCTCACTCTGTGTGGTTTGATTATACATGATATGTTTGTGTCGTGCTAATGTGATTTGTCCTAGTTTACTCTATTTGTTTGGGTTAGTGTACCCTTCTATATCTCTAATCCTTAACAATTAATATTTTTAACTTGTCTGTCTTTACATTTATTATTATCATATACAATTTTTATTAGTTAGTCTTTTTCATTGGTTTAACATTAATTTTGTATTCTTTCTGGGCTCACTTTATTTTGCCATCGTTTACATGTCACTTCCTTGGTGTTGTGGCTGATTATACTTTCACACTTCCATGCTAATTCTTTGTTCATTATTATTCTTATTATTACTACACTCTTGTGGTAGTGTGGTGGCTAGTTCTAGTTCACTTACAGTTGTCATTATTTATATTATTCTTGGTTTATGGGGCTGGTTCTACTCTCTCACTTACCATCTATTGGGCTACTCAGGTTAAATCCCCATGTATTACTGTACTTAACATTTGGGTTGTTTGTTTGTTACTTCTTTATTATTAGAGGTTACTGTTCTGACTACCTGGATATGTCTGATCGTGTTATTATTTTGAGTTACCCATTCCTTTAATCTCTGATTCATCCCTTTTTTATTTTAGTGTTAATGATTAAACAATTTATCTTGTCATGTTTTCTTCATTATTGTTAGGTGAAGATATGTACCATTACAATATTCTGTGTTTTTAGTTACCCATCTACTACGTGTTCCTATGGTTTGTTGCACATCCTCGTGGTGACCGCTTTCTTCGTTCTAACGCACTCCGACACTCGTTTATATTGAGTTTAGTTATTGTTTCTTTTTTCAACTTTTGTTTACTTTGATTTAATATCTGTACACATTACGTATAATATATAGTCGGCCGACTTTAATTTGCTCGAGCACTTATAGGTTGACCGCGGTATATAGCTCACACAGATTGAACAATTATACAGTTCAATAGTTTTAGGAACCGCGCGTTCCCGTACTGCCCACGTGGCTCTGCTGTCCACTTTTTTAATATAACGATGACTGCTCTCTGCTACTGTCTGATGCAAAACTGGGGTGGCAATTACGTGTGTTTCTGTTATTCACAGAGAGACTGAGCTTGCCAGCGGTTACGTAATCCGTCTAGCCGGGCTGTCTAGACATCAACATAAACAGTCTGCAACAACATTGTGCAGTTTTGTAAAAGCAGGGGTTCCTATAAGGTTGTACCTTGTATGAATTGACAATTTATTTTATTCATTCTCAGACTCCCAATTCTGTACCGTTACACAGTGGTGTCAGAACTGGGATAAAACGGTTAACAGTGGACACTTTGTACAAGACGAGTGTAATTCGTAATTAATCGGTAAACAATGGATGCCAGTCAGATGATGGAAAATTTACAGTCGCTGCTGTTACAGACGGAGAAACGACAGGATGAAAAACGCAAACAGGAAGCGGAAGAAGCACACGAGACTGAATTCGGAGAACCGGAGAATTATCTTTCGCAAGGATGTCCACCTAGATTGCCTGGTCGAGTATTACTTCAGAGACAGTTTGCCAGTTCGGGACAAACAGGCTTAAGGAGGGGGCAGTGTTATGACATCACAGAACAATCTACGTGTTTGTCGAATGTGCCAGAAGAATCTCGATGTAATGCATGTGGTGTACGTGCTTGTCGACGCATTTTCGAGAGGTTTCTCGAAGGTGCCAGAACGCGGACTGTGTCAGGGCCGCAGTTAATTACGTAGTTCACACGAGCGCTAAGACGCAATTAGGAACATTCTGGTCTGTGAGCGCAGATATAAATACATGGCGGCAGCGGCCTTAAGTTTCAGTGTTAGTGCAATATATTGACAGCGCGGTTCGAGAGTTATTGTCGGGCGAAATTACTGTGCGCGTTCAAGTGGTTATTAGTTGTGTTGTGTTTTATAATCGGACGGTAATCGTAATACAATTGTGTTTAATTTTAGTGAACATTTTATTGCGTGTGAACAATTTTTATTTGATTTGTTGTAGAGACTGTGTTGTTAATTACGAACTGTTAACTGTGGAAATTAAAGCTGGTAATTAGTGACTTAATTGGTGTCTTGTATTTTGTTTCCACTGTACCTACGACGATCGAGTAGACCGTCGTAACAGTATAAAATAATTTGGTCACTTGTACTTATGACACAATTAGGTAATTAATACTTGTCTTGGAGTATTTTTAGATGTCACACATCTGAACAAATTTGGTAACACACTGTTAATATTGTCATTTGTTGTATTATGTTATCTTGTGACTTTGAATTATGCATTATTTGAACTATTTTTTTTATATAATTTGATCTATGTAATTGGCATTGTAAAAGGCTGTTTCACATTATAAGCATTGTTATTAAAGCTCTTCCACATTATAACTGTGATTAACATATAAAAGAAGATTCACATAATAGCTGAAGGTATTATTCAGTTAGCTATACCAGTGTGTCTTCATAATAAGTTAATTGTATCCAAACATGCTAAGTTGGTAATGTTAAATTTAAATATTCTGATTAATCATAACAACTGTTATCATTTCGTTAGTTATGTATTCCATATGAATTTGCCATATTATTTTTTTTAGTTTACTTGAGTACACACTTTTTTATCTGACTTCTTTTCGTAGTACATGTTTTCTGGGTTTAATTAACCATTTTCAACCAGTAATGGCCACTAAATATCTATGGAATGTATCATATCCAACCAGATCTGTTTGTTCTTTGATGGTGTTATTAAGAAATTTGTATCTTAACACTTATGCTTTCCTGTAAATTCATTTTGTATCGCTTCTTCCCAGTGTATAGTTTCCATGGTTTCATTTATGTTGGCATATTGTCGTTGTGGTCTGTTATATGTTGTGCATAGTGTGAAATGTTGTATGTATTGCATGGGATGTTTGTGTGTTGTTCTAGCATTTCTAGAACTCTTCCAATCTGAGTGATAAACGTGCAACAAAATTTATGTCACAGAATTTCTGAGAGAGATCCAGATATGTTACACATAGAAGCCAACCACAACAACATAAATGAAATCATGGAAATGATAAATGTATAAGGATACAAATTTCTTAACATCATCAATGACCAAACAGATCTGGATGGACACAACACATTCAAGGCTTTCCACAAATACTCAGTAAACACTGCCAATGGAAATTGTTCATTGAACCTCCTGAACGTGTTCTATAACTAATCAGATAAAAAAGTGTGTACTCATAATAAAGTAAAAAAAGTTCATTTTGAATTGAGTGTATTTAATGTAGCAAAATATTGAAGAATTTTTAAATTAAGAAATCTGTTTATTTATGTGTATACATGTGCTTGATTGGAGAAAATGTATATATTGTGTACTAACACATGTCAATTTTGTTTACAGTGCTATGATTTTCAAATATACAAGCTGATGGATTATAGTTATGTTCACAGTGGCTTCTTGACTGTGTGATTAAACCTATTGTTTTGGGGGAAATAATCTTGAACTGCTTTAATAAGCTTATATTACTTTTATAAGTTGTATTCTATTTTGTACCAAACCTGTAAAAATAAGTTGAATCAATATTTTTTATATAGTAGACACAAATTTTAGTGACTACGGTGTAAATGTTTTCTATCTAATATAAGAGTAATATAATTTTCATATTATTTCAACCCACTAAAAATTTTGATATGCAAAAATTATAAAAATTTATAAAATACATGCTATCTGTATAGAAAATTCATATTGTACATGTAGAAATATTCTTTTAATAAAATAAATGTTCTTGTGTATGCTCTTAAAAAAGACAAATATGTGTTCAAGATTTGTTTTAATATGCATAATAAATTGTCTTGATTACAGTATTACTTCAATGTTATGAATATGTAGATTGAGTTGGGAGAGATGTAATTTTGAATTTTTAGAGACTTTTTTTTTGTTACAAGATGAATATGATGAAAAAAAAATAAGAAACCCGTCATTTTTAATTTCTCACAAAAATCAATTTTAAAACATTTCAGCTTCTCCATGCAACTGTCACTCAAAAGAAACTGGTCACAGTCTTCCTATCTAACCATGTAGTGAATATAGAATGCATGTTTCACATATGTATAGAGTGTATGAGTTATATGACCATCATGTTTGTATACTTGAAATGATGAGTGTCATAAATAGAAGGCAGATATCATACTGATGATTTGGGAATTACATGGTCCCCCTACAAAAGGCTATATGTTAAATGTAGGTCCACACAAACCTATTATACCGAGAATTATTGGTCTCCCTTATTTCAACACTATAATTGAAAAGTTGAAAATGGGCCTCTGACAAAATATTGAAGTCAGTTACAGAGATTTAGAACTGTACTAATTAAATTTAAAAATTAACTATACTGGAATCTAACAGAATTTCTTAAAATTCTGTGATACTGTAACTTACTATACCCTGATTAACGAAAGGAAGTGACTGGCGGAGCGGCCGCGCGGCGACCGAGTTTGTACTAAAAACATTCCACTTAATAACCTCGTTGAAACGTAAAATACAGGGCTAGAAATGTCTAATGAACTGTATTTTAATCATGAATTAAAGACGTTTTTAACAAACTTTTCTAATTTTCAAAATCTTTTTTCAATTAATTTACATTGAGAGTTAAATAAAAAAATACACGAATTTGAATTAAAAATTTAGGGTTTATCGTTTTTATTACGTAAGAACTCAGAGGTTAAGCATCGGAAAAACATTTCTTGTAGACAAATGGTAGTCCACCTTGTTTAGTACAATATATCAAAAATTGAGATTCCTACGAGTAATATTAACGACGTTATTAATTTTTTCCAAATGTACTGTTAACTCCGTTATTAATAATTTTTTTCATTGAGTTTTTTCACAGTAAGCATAACAAAATTGTATTCATCAATAAAAAGTGGTATGTAACCTTCAAATATTACGAAATATAACCGCAATCAGTTAATATAGGAAAATTAGAACTAACATCGCTCAACGGCGCGCCATCGAGTCAAGGTACAGTAACAGCCCAAAGAAAGTGGTGGATATGCTCACGGCTCACACATTGACACAGCCAACTTGCTACGAGTCACCAACCTCTCATATATATACAGAGATTTTAGTTATCTGTCTACTTATTTAATCTAATCTATCTACCTGGAGATCTGTCAAAAACTTACATCTGACCAGACTTTTGTGGTTTAGTTGAACTACATGCTTTTTATAACAGATGGTCTTGAGTGATTGTTTATCACTCTTTTGCGGTACGGTATTTATTGTTTTCTTGTTAATAAACTATTTTTGTTTTGTGATCAGCTTTAATACTACTAATTGAAGTGCAATGTAATTACTGGGAAATTGTTAATGCCATTCAAATTTCTCAACAACTAATTATTTAACTATGAAATACAGTTTACAGTTTAAAACTACCGAGCAAAGCTCGGTCTACCAGATATTGCATAATTATAACAGTATTTTACTGTTATAATGTATTGAAATGTAAAAAACAATTAGTAAATTACTTGTTATTAGCATTGACAAATAAATAATAAAGACAGTAAGGTACTTACAAGTATTGTAGTGTTCTTCAGCTTTTATGGAATCCGCTCATAAAATATGTGTATAAATCATAAAAATACACTATTAAAACACTCTATAAGAAACAATTATAGCTGTGAGTTATTAGTCTTCAAACGAAGACGGTAGCGCGCGAATAAAATGGGTCCACTAGGTTCTGACTGTACTTCCGCCGCAGAGCGCCGCACACTGCTCTCTGTGAAATTCACTTTATATATTAATCCATTGTAGTATTCCTATCACGTACAAGGTGTAAGTTGTATATGTCTTCTACACTTAGTTATCTAAAGAGAGCGTCACGCAAATCTCATTCATGTACAACTTTTAACAACTGAGTTAACAGAACATTAGAACAAAATTAATAACGTCATTAATTTTAATCGTAGGAATCTCAATTTGTGATATATTGTACTAAAGAAGGTGGACTACCATTTGTCTACAAGAAATGTTTTTCCGATGCTTAACCTCTGAGTTCTTACATAATAAAAATGATAAACCCTAAATTTTTAATTCAAATTCGTGTATTTTTTTATTTAACTCTCAATATAAATTAATTGAAAAAAGATTTAAAAAATTAGAAAAGTTTGTTAAAAACGTCTTTAATTGATGATTAAAATACAGTTCATTAGACATTTCTAGCCCTGTATTTTACGTTTCCACGAGGTTATTAAGTGGAATGTTTTTACTACAAACTCGGTCGCCGCGCGGCCGCTCTGCCAGTCACTTTCTTTCGTTAATCAGGGTATAGGTACATAGGGACCATAGTATAATGGAACTGTCCTCTCTCCTCACTTTGCCTTTGTAACTCATAACTTAACAGTATTTTAATTTATTTTATGATGTGAGTGAAGTATCAATTGTAGAATTACTATCAATGTGTAAGTGTAATAAAGTAGAAGTCTACTGCCAAGTTAGCTGTTACACAAATTATTATTGCCAAAGGCAGAACATTTACTGATATAGTAATAAATCTAAATATCATCATAGCTTTTTAGTAATTTAAAAAAGTCTTACCTTTCTGGTGAAAGGAGATATAAGAACTTTTTATATCCTTGTATGTAAAATGTGTAAAAATAGTGTTCAAATATTTCGAATGTGTCTAATCAGGTTTACTGCAAGCGTGTAATATAAGGGGTATTACGCAAATGTAATATTTCATATGTTTAAATTCCAAAAGTGACTAAGTGTTAATAATACATGTTAATAATAATATTCTTTCAACATTTTAGTTGTTACTTAAATCTTATTTTTGTGACTAGTTAAATGTGTTGAAATTCATATGTTCTGTAGTTATGTTCATTCATGCAACTTGTAAAAATTTGTACTTTAAAGTATGTAATAGATATGTAGTCATTTATTACTCTAAGATATTAAATTATACAAAAATATTTAAATTATGTTATTTTGTAAATATTTATTTATTTATATAAAATATAACTTTTTATGCAAGTAATACTTGTGTATAATAACACAATATTAATATGTGGTTACTTATTGACTCCTTTTATTAACTTGAGTACTAATAATAATTCATAGAAATGTGTGGTATATATTGTAAAAAATACAAATTTTTGTTTTAAACATTTTTGTTTGTTAACGGTCCAAGTCACGTGTTTTAATTTCTTATTTTCTTACCTTTGTTAGGTAAAAGTCTTTACCTTCTAAAGATAAAAGTCACAAGACGGACCTAACAAAGGTAAGAAAATAAGAAATTTTTGTTGTTGTTGTTTGAGTTACGTCTATCTGATACTCTGACTGTGTTATTTTTATGTATTGTGTAATTCTTTAGTAAAAATAAACCACGGGATCCTTTGCAGTTTTTTATCTCCTTGCAGGTATTACAGTTCAGTTGTTATGGAGAGAGAGAGAAGAGAGAGAGAGTGAGATAGAGTTCCTCTCTTGGTTTACTGTTTAATCGTTTTATTTAAACGCGCATTGCATCAGCTGTTTTCAATTTGATAACCAGTTACAGGTTATGTTGGCTGTTGTACTTCATAGGCTACGATGTCTGAGCTAACTTTCTCACTCTTCTCTGCTATTCACTGGTTACCTGTAACAAATCTACTATCTACAAAGAATAATACAAAGTCATTTCCCTAAAAGAAAGGTATTTATTGATTGAAATTGGTTTATTTTCTGGAAACTATTACATCCAGTTCATCGATTTTCAGATCGACTATTATCGAAATTACAACAGTTTTCGATATAAGTTTTTTCTATAACACAACAGATATATTCATTTATAGTTATTAGTAAAATTAATAAATTATTTATGTCAGGGTTATTTGGGGATTCTTTGAGCTGTAGGAAAGTCAGAAATGCTTAGATAATAGTATCATACTTTACAATAATTAATATTTTATTTTTTTCTTAAAGTCTGATTCAATAAGTTCGTTTTTTAGACGCCAGAGCGCTGACTACTCGTATTCGTACCGATGGCAAAAAAAGAAATATGGCTGCTGTGGATTTCTAATGAAACCACGTGTTTACAGTTTTGGGTTAAATAAATAAAGTTTAAAATGTTCACACTAAGTTTTCTTATAAATTGAATGATGTTGTACTGGTTTCTAGTGTTCGTTACTTGGTGGTGATGTGTAGTTTTTTTAGTTTATTAAGGTAGGCGTTCTCACCAACGTAATGACAGTTCAAATTTTTCAAACAATCTGATGGTTAGACAATTTTCAATGCTCTTGGATATTCCTGCATCAATTATTATGTTTCAATAGATGTCTCAGACGTAGTTTCTTATGCCGAATCGTTTCATTAATTTTGAATAGTGTTTAGTTCAAACTGTAGTTAATATTTTTTTGAAATTTGCTGGACATTATTCCTGTCATCTACACTCTTGAAAATCAAATTTAACAATCCTCATCTTGTTAACCCTGTTACTCTTAGTAACCAAGAAATTGATGAGTTTTTATTGGCTAACCTAGGTACAGTTTTAGTAAATACTAGGCTAGTATTAAGACATTATTAGTTCTTCCATTTTTTAGGAAAAATACTCCTTTATAAATTTTAACTCTAATTACATTTAATTTACATAATGTTTTTCTTCATATGATTACATAAACTTAGATACTTGTATGTTATAATTTAGTGGTTTTTGTAACTTAGTTTATTTCTGACTTTTACTTCTGTAAATGTATTACTGCTCTAGGCACTATTTTATCTTCCACCATCTCTTTACAATTTATACTAATTAGCAGTGATTAATTTCTTACATAACCCTGGATCCTTCAAACATAAACAAAATAACATTTTACTTCCATTGATATTGCCTTTGTGGCCTAACAAAATAAAACTATAATAACTTATTACTAAACTTATTGTTTATTACCGTAGTTCTGTATCTTTATCACAATTTGTGATTGATGTCTTTTTTTAAATTTACATATATCATACTATGTTGCACTTTGTATACACTGCACTTCTATAGTAACACTTAGTACACTGTTTTTTCATTGCTAAAGTGTTTATTGTTTGGTGTAAAGATTATACAAATGTTTCATAGTATGATACTTAACTATCATTCATTTCTGACTTGGGGGAATGGGGTAACTACTGACTTATTATTATTATTTTATAAAATAATAATAATAGGTATTTCTTTATTTTACTCAGTATTAGGCACTGATTATGTAATGTTACAATATTTACAAAATACTCTTAGTGCTCTGAAAAACTGATATTTTATGAATGCAATATTATGTGAATGTGTATTTATAAAATACGACAGGTTTGATTTCAGTCACATTGTGTAACCCCTCTTTCCTTTTATGTCCTTTTATATGTATAAAACAAACTTCTTTTTATTAAAAATTTTTTTTGAAACAGAAGCCACAAGTTAATTAGAACTAGGCCGGAGCCTAGAGAAGCCAAAATTGTGCTGGGTCCAGTATGACGGGACTTGCAATGAAACTCGGCTGTAATATAACAATAACAGTTTTTATTGTATCCCATCATTCGCTACATGTAGATGAAACTTTATCACATAATTATCACAAATAAATCACAAATATATCGTCAATAAATAAGCCCCATGTTGTAATAGTGTGGAAAGACAAGCTCTGTATATCAGTATCAAGTATTTATATATATATATATATATATATATATTGTAGCGTGACAGAAAATCCACTACATCTTAAGTCATATGAAATCATAAAGTTTAATTACACCAACAAATGTTATAATAATATTGAATGACATTTAAATAAATCAGAGGAATGAAACAGATAAAATAAAAATCCTCATTACATTATATATAAAAACCACTGTTTAAAAAACCAAAGAAAGTATCGAAGCAACTCATAGTATAATATCAGTAAGTTACCCAGGAAGCTTAGAGCAGTAAACCAGTTATATAAGACCATATCAAGAAAAAAGAGACTCAATTAAAGAGTGGTGAATACCAAAATACCCCAAAAACAAGAAGAGGGAAGAATAAAGTTTGTGATCAGGAAGAAAACAATACCCTGAAACCTGTAGAGAAGAATAAAGTCAGTATCAGTGAATAAATTAAATGCTCCAAACTAAACCTCAGTCGAAATAACACCAAGTACCTTGGTTTACCCAAGAATGAAGAAGGAAGACAAGAAACCCAGAAGAATGAAGACTAGAAGAGGGACAAGAATGAAGACTAGAAGAAGGACAAGAAGGAAGACCAGAAGGAAGATACGAAGAAGGACAAGAAGGAAGATAGGAGGAGAGGAAGAAATAGTATGAAAGAAACACCGTTGTAAAACCTATTATTATATAAACTACTATCAACCCCAAACCCACAAAAACTATGCAAAAGAAAGTATAACATACCCAAAATCCTATAAAATGTAATTATTGAGAAAACTAAAGTGCTGTATAGCGTTATAAGAAGTGAACCGACTAAAGCTATTGTGTAATAAAGAAAATAAACTAGTCTTAACAGTCCATGATTACTAAAGGTCTGGTCTGAGATAATAAGACTCAAAATATCAGAACCAACAGTGAAAGTGAATTTGTGTAAGTGTTTTTTAGAAATGCAATAAACTTAAAGTTGGTGATACTATAACTTATCAGTATGCTATATCACAACTTTAATATCTAATAATAAACAGCATAATAAAATAATAAGATGGAAGATTTCCAGTATTTTATTATTTTAATGGAAATCTTTATTTTACAAGACATTTGTAAAAAATGATAATAAATAGAGTATGGGAGTTTATGTTTACTGAGGTAGGGGATCACAAATAATCATGGTTTAGACCAGAAAGGACTGGCATTAATATAGTATTAATAAGTGTAAAATGTTTAAATAGACTGTTTATTCACAGTCCTAAAATCAATGTGTTAATAAAATGTATTTGTAAGGGTTATTAGAAAATAAGATTTATGTTATGTGTTTTAAAAAGAATTATGTTTGATAAATAATAACCTACATACCATTAATAATGTTCTAATAGGTATGCTATGTTAGCTCAAGAATAGTTAAAAGATGTATGTTCAAACCATGTCTGCAATATGTTCAATTGTGCAGATTGTTAAACAATGTTCATAATTATTTATTTTAATAACAGTAGTGTTAATTAACTACTACACCACACAATAAGTTATAAACCATGTTATTTTCATATAATTGTAATTATGTAAAGTCAGAGGAGGAGTTAAGTTTAAATTTATTTGAGAAAGAAAGAAATATAAAATTCTAAAATCTAGGCCATTTGATGAATTCACAGAACCAATATAAACCAGTATAATTCACTTATAAATCCTGTAAACTAGCAAGATTTATATAAGATAACTCAGTTAGCCACTACTGGAAATGATCCTATGAGTTAAAATGATAATAAGGAAATATACCTTAACATATTGTAAATTTTCAAAATATATAAATCAATTAATTTTAAAGAGCAATGTCAAATTTACAGATTAACACAAAAAACCAGTTCAAAGGTGTAATTTATATGTATTTAAAGAAAGGAAGAGGAATATGACTAATTAAAATTTATTATAATAGTATTAATAATATTTAAAATGGAGGGAATTCGTATAAAGACGGAAATCCAATTTTGAGCCTATATTTCCAAAGAGTGGAAGGAATTTGTTAATTTCCACAAAATGTCTACAGATATGGACTATAATACATCAATTTAAAGGGAATGAGATGATTAAACCAATGATAAGGTTCATAATTCATAAAAGTGATGAATAAAATAGATAAATTCCATATATAATGTAATATTTTGTAATGTGTACAGGTAATCGAAATATGTTAACAATACTTTTTCAAAGATTAACTGGGCCAGATTTATGACCAAGTTAATTAGTCTTTTGTTGAATATCAAGCTGAATAGGTGTGTGACAAAACGTTTTTTAAATCGAGTTGAAAATGGTACTAGCGTTTAGCCATTAAAATATGAAACGAGAGTTAGACGAATTAGACACTTTTTAAAACTAAAGCTATCAATACATTCACGACAATAGTGAAAACAAACACTTAACTTCATAATACGAGTGATAGAAACAAGTAAAACATTATATTTAAACTGATTCACTCTACAATCCTAACCATAACTTGAGAAACTTAACCGCAGAAGTGAACACATACAAAATAAACTAACTAACACAAGTTTACACAGAACACTTCTTCAGAATACACCAAATAACTTAACAGACGTATTACACCAGTGCGGGGACATTTCAAACCTTAATGAAGGTAATTTTATTGTGATTTTCTGACACGACGCATTTGCAGTAACCTAGTCCAAATCGAGTAGCGGCCATCTTGAATACGGAGCCTGCTTCCTACATCGCAGTGACGTCAGTCTTCAATGGTTCGACAAAACATTTATTAAAATATTATATACTGGAATTATTTAAATACTATTGAATAGTAATTATTGTATTTATTTTTAATTGTTAATGTTATACTTTCTCGTCACCCTTCTCTGACTATTAATTCTAATCGCTCAAAGAACCTGTCTTATAATATATTAAATATCATAAATTTTGTTCTGTATGACACAATCGATAATTCCCGAGACAGAGTCGATAATTGCTCTCCATCGATAAAATATCGATTATTTATTTAAATTGTCAATAAATCTTTATATTTCCATTATTTCTTATCTGTTACTTATTTCACAGGTTAATTTAAGAGTATTTATTAAGGCTGAAGGACTTAAATAAGAAGAATATATATTATTTGAACGAGATATTGGACCAGCCAGAAAAGTCACCAATCGATTATTAACTGGAGTTAATCTATTTAACTCCAGACTTGGTTCAAATCTTCAAGAAGTGCTCGACGGTCAATAAATACCTACCTGTTATTAAAATTTTACAAGAACCTTTTAAAACAGATTTATTTCTTATACACACCTCTTAATAAACATAAACAAGATTTTTTACTATTTGAAAATTCTATTTTTTATAAAATTTTCCTTTTACATTTTATTCTTTTGTAACGACCGGCATACAGGGTCTGGTTATAATATATATATATATATATATATATATATATATATATATAAGTGTATAGAATAATGTTCAGTATATATATAATTCTCCCCCCCCTTTGTGACTAGCTTAACATAGACGGAAACATAACGACACAAACAGAAACATAAAGGCACATATACTCACAGTTATGCACAAATATTCTAAACACAAATGCCCCTGGAATACACCTGCTTTGCAGGCAGTGTTACTACCATGCCCAGAAACCAGCAGTGATAAATGTTCGCCCATCAGTCACCGTCATTCATCAGTTTCTATTAATCTAAATAAATGAGAAAAACCCCAGAAAGGATGATAATCCCTCATAACCCATAAGCAAGACCGGACCGCCCATATGTATAGAATTCCACTGATAATTGACCCATCATGAGCATATGAAACTTTAAGTTCCTTCAACAGCATTAAATAAAATTTTAAAGAAACTACATCACCTGATTTTAAGCAATTGTTATACGGTTCTAAAATGTTAATTGGTTTTACAAATTCAGAAGGATTCCATTAATCAGCGTATACTTCACCAGTAGGAAAATTAATCAGTCGATGCTTTACAGATTTAAAAAAAAAATTAAACATTATATGTTTTACAAGAAAAAAAATTAATCAGTATCTGTTTTACAAGTAAAAAAAATTAATCAGGAGATGCTTTACAAGTGAAAAAAGTTAATCCATATGTGTTTTACAAGGAAAAAAACAATCAGTATAGACCTTTGTAAGGTACAAAATTAATTAGTATATGCCCAGAAAAAAAATGTGCAAATTCTTTTCTATTAAAACCCGACTGGCTATATATATATATATATATATATATATATATATATATATATATAATGAAATTACAATAAGGACGGTTGTGCCCTAGCAGCTGAGGGAGCGCGCCAGCATGCGCTTAACCAAGTTTGACAGGAATCATACCTGCCCCAAACTGCACCAACATGCGCCAGGCAAAACTATGTCCCTTTTTATACCCCAGAAAACAGCCAAAAAGAAAACAAAAAACACACCAGCCCTTAAATGTTAAACCCAAGGTGAATATAATATTAACTCCATTCTGTTCCCGCCGGAACAGAATTCCTAACATGTCATATACATTTTGTAGAGAGTAAGATGATGACTATATGCAATCTGTGAAAATGTCTAAGTGTGCAAATATCTCTAGCACGCTCCCCCAGTGCAGCACACAATTACAAGCATTGTACTTAGTGTTAGGTAATTCAGTTATTAAAGTGTTCCTTGAAATTAACTCATAATGTTCAGAATGATGTTCCGCTGACACCCTCTATAGCAGACAGTCTGGCCACGTGGGCACATGGATTCAAAAGATTTTTACGGTAAAACAAGTGCACTGCCGGCCCAGCCCCAAAAGGAAAATAAAAGAGTGCATATCACCTTAATTGTGCTGACTAAGTGTTACATCTTGATCTGGTCACCGACTCCTTCTCCGAACAGGATCGTTTCTAAAGGTCCATGGCTGATGAGGATGGAGGTCAATCAGCGAGGCCAAATCTCCGTCTTAATCGAGAACCCTGTTAATTCATAAAAATTAGAAAGATGTTCACAAAAAATGTACACCCAAGTTCAGGTAATTAACCTCAGAACGGGCCTTCAACCAAGTCAAGATAATGCACAAAGTTTCGTAAATAAAGTCTTTGAAACCTGCGTAAAGAGTAGAAAAAGTCTGCCATGGAATAATTAATTCCAACAATAAAAGATTTTATCAAAGGGCGTAGAGTTAAAGACATTAGCACACTCTCAACACGCATCAACAGGTTAGGCAGCCACGTGGTGACACGATAATTGCCATTTGTCCAAAAAAAAATTAACTTCAAAGCACTCACGGTATTAATAATGTTTTAATATTAATAATGTTTCCTCTACGGATGTTCTCACAAGTAATTTCTTTACTGCAAAGTTAATTAAAGAGCACACCGACAATCTGATGCATGAATGAGCATAGTTCATTACCTAACTACGCACTAACTTTAGCCTCGAATTTATATAACATTCTATACATTTCCCATGACAATGACAATTACAGTGACTCTTACACTATTATAGTAATAATAAAAGGAACATGGGCTATATACTGCACATTAAGTAAATTTTCTTTTAATATAGAAAGTGTCGGATCGCACTCGCATGCATACGTCTTTTTTCATACGGTTGCATACATTTTGTTATTAATTATTTAATTAATTTTAATTATTTTTGAACGCATACAATAATATAATATCTTACCGGGAGTCTCGTAAGTTTCAGCCAGCCATAATAGTGGAAGAGAAACTACGCAGTAAACTGTTCGGAAACCAGAGTCGATGTTTCTCGGAGCCGGACAGTGAATTGAATACAGCTGTTACAGTCTGGCCAAGCCGACCCTTCCTACAAGTTGCGCGCGCAGCCTTAACGGTTTCGTACAAAGTTCGGCACACCCGCCCTTTGCTCTCGCGTTATATTACAATTAAATATTCCACAATTTTCGACGGCCGGAATAATGCCGGCCCAATTGAGCATACTTTTAAAACTAATTAACTAAGATATTATACTTATTTTCTATTGTTATTGTGGGCACTTTACAAGGACTGCATTTCTTTCTTTTCATACAGTGGCACGTGGACTTCACATAGATCAACTGATGTTCAGTAGAAATAACTCGTATTTAGTTACAGATTTAGCAGGTATGTTTAGTGAGAACACTCACTTTACTGAGTTGATACATTGAGATTTTCTCACATCCATTAAATAAAACACTAATCTAACATTTTTCCCATATTATGTGAGACAAATTACTGATGAGAAAATATTATTGTAATACATTGTTAATTAAAGAAATCCATACTAATTGTAATTCAGAGTGAGTAAATGAGTGATTGTTTTCTTGTTATTATTTTAAAATCATGTTGGAGGTATAGAACATCAAGTAAATTTACAGGTAAGTTTAATATCATATATAGACTTTAATAACATGTTAATAATATGAAATAATACTAAGTAAATTATAAATTAGAAATATATGTTATTGTAGTGTTACTGTAGTATATACTCTAATTTTACTGTTACCATATTAGTAACAGTTTTATGCCATATAAATAGTACTAGCATTGCACACTCAACCATATGGTTATTTTTGTATACAATCTGGTATCTGGTTAAATTATTAAGTGTTGTGTTATCTACGAAATGGTACTACACTGTTATTTTTAATTTAAGTAATTTGTTAGAAAGAGGGCTCAAAAATAAAAATTTCATATTCATCAATACTCAGAATTTAAACAGATAAATGTGTTTTTTAGGGCCCACACTTCAATGTATCACCTTTACAACACACTATTGTAGCTAGACTGTTGAACTGTATCTGTGTAAGCATAATTACAATCATATAAGTAAGCATTTACTCGAACAGGCTGTGACAGTACAAAAAGCCTGATATAAAAAGTATGGTATGCAAGGTAGTAAATTATTGTATTTCGATGTTTTTAACTTCATTTCTATGGGTAATACAATTTCCCTTGGTTTTGCATACAACGACGCAGTTCCGAGACAACGAAATAATTTCAAGGACAGCAGTGTACGTGCAGATAAAAACACTTATAATGGTTACAGCCACCAATACCGGCGCTACATACTTCTGTTTCATTGGCCGGCAACGCCAAACGTCATTAATACAACAATGACGTGATTAAAATACGTAACAAGTAAGGCGATTATGTAACAAAAGACAAAGAACAATGACGTGTACTCACACACACATACGTAAAAATTGTGTAGCGTACGTCCCAGTCTTCAGAAATTCATCATGGCGATAACACGTTAAAAATTGTGCTGGCCCAAAATAGTCAGCCAAAGTGTCTTAAATAATTCAAAAATGTAAAAGTATTAACTACAGGAGAACTCAGACAGTGTGAAATAATAGTGTTTCGAAATTAGACCTAGAGTCAGTGAATTCAGTAATATGTAACCACGCCTTATTTGAGAAAACAACATGTGATCCACTGCTAGAACTTCCAGTCTACCTAACAAGGGAAGTGCAAAACCAAAATTTTATTTAAAGAGCTCTTTTAATCAAAATTGCCGTTATGTGTACACAACAAAAAGTAAATTGAAATTGTATGTATGAATGTGAGAGAGAGAGAGCAGTGCGTGCATGGTAAATGTCGACATCCAAACGGGGTGTTGGTTTGCGTTAGTGATAAGGAAATATAATTAAAAGCAATTAATCATGAAGCTGCTTCATAGTCAGTATATAGAATTTGATAAACTAAAGTTTAATAAAACATAAGAGAGTTTTATGATGAAAGAGAGTCAATATAAGTAATGGCCGCCATGTTGAAATTTTATCCGGTGTACACAACAAAATTGCTGAATAAATTAATATTAATGGTCAATGTTTCAAATGAACGTATTCTCATTTCTATGCCTGTCTCTGTCAGCAATCACGCTGAGTCGAATCCTTGGACCCTAGGTAATAATAAAAACAACAAGATTGAAACAACCAGATTCTCGAACTATGGTAAGTACCATAATTATGGTGCGCGTGACATACGTGTTTCATACAAGTACTGTAAACAAACCCAAATATAGGTTACTTGTTATTCCTTCTTACAAATATATTTCTATTTATTTAAATATTATGTAACTTCACAAGGCATATAGTACAAAGAGAAACTGTGACCTGATCAAGTATGGACAGTAATCCACCAAACCTGTGGCACTTGGATATAACAAGTAAAATTTTATTACTTTTCAACATATATACTAAAACATAATAAAATCTCATTATTATGAGGTATAACGTCATATGTAAAATTTCAAAATATCAGTTATCATATTGTAAAATGTTAAATGATTATTAAAACAATTGGGAAACTGAAGAATAACAGGACAAAGTGGAGTAATGCAGAGTTAGTTAAATTTGGTGAAAAACATCTCTGTAGGGGGATACAAGGATGGTTTGCTAGATCTGGGACAAGAAAGGGAACCTAAAGTACTGGAAAAGTAGTGGTATTGCACCGCTAAGCATGTTATATGAAGTGTATATAGCTGAACTCTTTACAATAATATGTGTTTATATAGAAAAATATTTAGGTTAATATCAATATAGTTTTGGGGAAGGCAGTCGCACAACTGATCAGGTATTTGTGATTAGACAGACTATGAAGAAATGTTAAAAAGTATAATGTTTACTTCCACTTCATCTTTGTAAATTTCACATAAGTCTTTGACGGGGTTGTTAGACAAAACTGTTCCAAACATGGGCAGTGCCACAGGAGTGGAGTCCCAGGACCCCCAAAATTTTCTTGGTCCCCTCCCAGATGAAGTGACATAATGTGTTAAGTGCCAATGTAGACAGTGGGAAACATTTAACATATACAAATGTTATACTATTAGGAATTTAATGTTAAGCAAATGTTAAAATAGTGGATGTGCCAAGCAGAGGCGTACGCAAGGGGGGGTTACTGGGTTTGGGGTACTGGGGGGGTACCCGAAATTTTTTAAAAATTTCACTTTTTCTGTTTTTCAAATTTTCAGAAACTACAGTTAATTCTGAAAAAAATGATATAAAATTTGTTTACCTATGAGAAATAAAAGTTACAAAAATAAATAATTAAAAAGTACACAATTTTGTGTTGAGCGCTTGCATTTTCAGGCTTGGAAACTTTTAATATATTTGTTTTTTTTTCGCATACAAAAGGGAATTTTTGTGTTATAGGTTAGGTTGGCTACTCTGTCATTATTACAGGTGAGGAATACAAACATGAGCATTCACTGCCTTTACCTGAGCTTCATAAAATAAAACATATTCAGGGACCTAAGCAATGAAACTTTACTGAGCAAGTGCCTTTTTGGTAAAACACAAAACCCGAATGAATCGTTCAGTGCCCTAATTTGAAAAGGTTACCAAAGACAATTTATGTTGGGATAAATACAATTAAAGTGGGAGTGTATGATGCAGTGCTTGCTTTCAACAGCGGAGCTTACAGCAAATGTACTGTGATGGGGAAACTGGGACTGAAAGTAAGTGAATCTTGTCGGGCACGGTTGAGACGAATCGATGAGAGGAGAGTAAAAGAAGCTGATAAGAAAATGACAGAGCAAAGTAAGGTAGAAGGTAAAATAAAAAGGCAAGAAAACAAGAAGAAATCAGAAGAAAATGAGGAAGACCCACAGTACGGCGCAGGACTATTTTAAATGTAGCTTTGTTGTGTAACTATGGTAACATTGACAATAAAGTAAGTTTTCTCAAAAAATGACTTTTTACCATATTTATGTACCTTTTTCTCAGCTTCTCTAAAAGATAGAAACACGATTCTTTTTTTTTGTAGGGCTAATTACAGTGTATCTACTGAACCTCAAAAACAGAAGAAGAAAGTAACCGAAAAATTATAAAAAATTATTAACTCTGTAAAAAAATTAAAATATTTAGACAATTTTTCAAAAAATTAATTAAATAAATGTGAGATAATAAAACGTAATTTTTTTGGTTCAGATGGTTAAAATACCTTCCCAGAATATGCTGATCAAACCTCAAGTTTGTACCTTGAACAGGTTTTGAGAAAAAGGTACATAAAGTTGATTAATTTAACATGGGGAAGATAGGCGGGTACATGGTCCCCTTAAACCCCCCCTTGAACGTTTATACTACTATAAACGACGTCTTCTGTTTTTAAGTGAGCACAGCTTTACGTCGTTAAAGGCAAAGAGACTGAAAGGAAACGAAAAAATACAATTGACACGACTTTTTGATCGTGATCAATTGATATTTATTAATTGTCAAAATGTGAGATACTGTATGTATGGTTTTATGGTTTAAAAACGAAACGAGTTTCTTTTCAATCGAATATGTCAAACGACGGTTAAAACTAAATTCATCTTATTGAATGTTGTTTAGGGAATCGTCGCGGTAATGACTGTGGGGTTTGCAGCCTACACTTTGGACAAATTCTGCTGCACTCACCACCGGACTGGCCGCTAGTGTTGAGTGCAGCAGAATTTGTCCAAAGTGTAGGCTGCAAACCCCATGGTCATTACCGCGACGATTGCCTTAAAATTTTTTTATCTTGAACTTATCATTTTTTAGAGCCTAAATTAAAAAAACGTGTAAACAAAACACAAAAATTTTGAATACTGAAAAACACATTGCTATGAAACTGTAAATATTTTGTTAACATTATTTAATTTGACATATTAAATACTATAGTTAACTGCATGGAAGTAGTATCGTCAAGGTCACACTGCTTACTTACAGCGTTGTCACTAAGCAAGAGTTTCCCTTTCTTCTGAAAAATGCTACACTAGTAAGCAGGCCTACTTAATGTAAAGAATATAACAAAGTGATTTTTAAATTAAATATTTACTTTGTTGTTGTCAATAAGGCTTCCATTAAAATCATTTTTTGTGCTTTAAACTGTTGAACATTCTAAAATCAATGACAATAGAAGACTGAAAAAACAACGATACATTTTGAAGGTTCATAGATGCCTACTGCAGACATTTTATAGATAAAATTTAATGTTATTTAAAGTAAAAACATTTTAAAATCTTATGAGTATCACACAGATGTTCTGATTTTGTAAGATAGTGTAAAGGTTAACTTGCGTTTTACTGTATTTTTTTAAGTAAAATTTTATAGGGAGAAAGTTTCTAATACATACATTAGAATATTTTGTTACATTGTCAATAATTCTTAATAATAATTGCATCACAATTAATACATTGTTAATCATTAATTAACAATTAATTTCCGTAACTTATACATAACATTCAATGCGACGCGTCAGCTATAGTTTGAACGAATTTTTATACGCATACTGTGTCTTAAGCTTGCCCCATTTAATTATTGAAGACACCGCACTATTCGTGACTCCGAAAAATATTCTATTTTTATTTCCTGCGCTGCTTATTAATAGTTAAGTAAAAAAATTAGAACTATACTATAAGACGTTACATGCACAAGCAGCATAAAAATAATGGTATGTATAAACGTGAAACGAATTGGATTTCTTAAGAAAATAAGGATAACTTTATAAACAACAAATACAAATGCCTTATGAAATAAATTTAAAATTCCTTATTCAGATATTAATATATTATAAATCTTTAAATATAGAATTTAAATTTATAATTCTATATTTTATGAATTGTCCTTACAAATTTTATAATTAATATTTTCCTTATTTTATAAACTATAGAATTCCTTATGACTATTATAAATAAGCAGTGTGTTGAAAAAATCACCTCAAATAGGGTTAGTCACACAATTATCACTTTGCAAAGTGATAGCACAGAGCACATTAATAACACTCCTGAAGAAAACATGCACATACAGTTTTTTATGTTTCAATAAAAATATAAAATAGTACGCTTCGCTGTAGACACGTTTACCACCGATATACACTTTTTAACACTCCTGCAGTAATTCGTCTTCGGATTAACTGGACTCAGGTTCGCTGTCACTACTCACACGTAAGTGTATGATGAAGAGCTCCACTGTGGTGTCTCTCGTGCACTACTTTGAGTAATTGGCTTCTTGTAGTGCCTCCGCATGTCTTACGCACTTCTCCCAGTCTTCCTGAGTTATCCTGTCCAAAGCTTCATGTGCAAGTTGTTCAATATCGGCTAATCTGAAAGTTGTATTCTTGTTTGCAACATACCGTTTAACTTGGGCCCATATCAGCTCGATCGGCTTATACTGACAATGATACGGTGGCAGGCGCACTACTGTATGTCCCATTTCATTTGCCAGTTGATCCAATTCGTACGTCTTCTTGGCCATTTGGATCTTTTCTATAGAAAGAAGTTCATCCCTGGTTTCAGCTGTGGAAAATGAAATTCTCTTCTTAGCCACTCGATGATATCCGCTTTACGCCAGTTTGAACATGGTGGTTTATCTATTTGTACAGAATGATAGCTGGCATTATCCATCACGATGACAGAGCCTTCTTCCAAAGAGCGCAACATACCAACAAACCAGGTCTTAAAAACTTCAGCATTCATTTCTGTGTGGTAGTCAGATTCAGCTGAATGCTTACTCCCACGAAAGATAAGTTTGGCACCTGCTATGAAACCTGTACTTGCGGATCCAGCATGTGCAATAATCAGCCGGCCATCTCTACCAGTAGGTACTTCAGCCCACCGTTCCCTCTGGAGTATTTATTCGTATGATTCTGTGATATCCAGGTTTCATCCAAATAAATTATAGGCCTATTGTCCTCCGTACGTGTATATGCATGGTTCTCAAAAACTTTGCTCTCAAGGCAGCAATGTCTCTGCGCTCCATTAAAAATTTTCGTCCATCGTTGCACTTCTTAAATTTAAAACCAAGCACTTTCTGAAGGCGAAGTATGGAGGCTTCTGAACCAGAATAATTGATTTTCTGACAGAGGTCAGCTCGAATTTTGCTTGCAGTGGGGTATTCCCCTTGGTCGTAATATTCTAGTACGGTCCTGCGGACTGTTTGTTTATTAAAATCGTCCAGTTCAGTGTTTTTGTGTTCCCGGTTATACCCTTTCCATTGAGAACTGAACACAACGCTCACACCTTGATCATCTGCCGAAGCAACGGTATTGCTAATACGTTGCACCGACTGTTCAGAAATGCCACAAGCTTCCGCTGTAAATTTTCGAACTTGTGCAAAGTTTATGTTCCTCCTGGCTTCTTCATTATACGCAAGATTTTTAAAAAACTTGTAAACATTTGCTATGATGACTTTACTTTGTTTTCTAGTGTCCTCTCGGCCCGCACGTACACCACCGTTGCTTGTACCCGAACTAAATGTAGGATACTGTTCCTCAGTATCACTCATAATAAATACAAATTATTGAAATAAACTAATGCACACACTGTCTACAATAAAGACGTCAACTGTTCACATAAAATGCACAAAATGTCTGTCAACAATACTAAGGACGATAAATATGTTGGATGTTTGTTGCTAATTCGTCTCTTCCTCACCTTGTTCACCCAACCTACTTGGAATGGGGTAAACTGAAATGGGATTGGCTTTTGCCACAACAGCGACAATTTTGTTACAGAAATTGCTCAGTCCTATTTATCTTTGTGTACGGAAGAAAGGTAGTAGCGCGGCCAGTAAACATACACATTTTTGAGGGGAGCGTAAAATGACAAAGGCATTCATAAAAGTGTCAGACAGCAATATTTACCGAAAAGACATGCCGACAGGGTATACGCAATTTGCATACCAAATGTGTACATATACCTAACAGAACTTCCGAACCATATGGCTCAGGAACGACCATGCAGAGAACAAAAACAGATTCATTTACAAAAGGGAAAATATCGTGAGTATAAAAAAATTAAAGCGACAGCAGCAGGCAAAGTCAGCGTTCTCAGACAGCTGTCAGTCTGTAGGATAACCGCCCATGAAGAAAACAGTAAAACTTTAAATAAGTAAGTTCACTGTATGGAAAACACAAAATAACTGACCTAATGGTACTTCGTAAAGTTAGGGTGTGTATTGCTAAAAGCTTTAGATTCTAACATAAGAAAAACCAGCCCAGTATAAATCGTAGTTTCAGAGAACTGCAAATCATAACCAAAGAAAGAGAAGAAACGCAAAGATAGAAATTCTGTAGATATTTACGCGACAATAAAAAATATGTTGCTGACTCACACAAATTTTTATAGCTCAAATACTGGCCCCAGAATTTAACTGAGTAATGTTACCCACAACTAATTATTCCTGATAAAAAAAATTCATTTACGCGATAGGCCTACGCATAAATAAATTTGAAACGAGCAATATAAGGTGGATGTATGAAATTTGCTTTCGTAACACTGCTAAAACGCTACACACTGTACTAGCCGGCAACAACGCTGGGCAAGGGGCGTGGAGGTGACAGGGAGAAGCAGTGAAAGTGAGTGACCTTGACGGTACTACTTCCATGCAGTTAACTCTAATTGTTGTACACTGTTTCCGTTCTTAGCTTAATCCTGATATAAACAAACAAGCGTGGCACATCTGAAACACTATTTGCTGCTTGAATATTATACCATAACATGATATATTAATAATAATAATAATACACAAAATTTAAAATGCCGATAATATCAATTGTAAACAATTTTAATAATGACCCCCCCTCCCAACAAAATTCTGCGTACGCCACTGATGCTAAGCAGTTTTAGACTTGCAATCAGGCACAAAAACAGACATAATTACATAATTGACAGTATATCAAAGCAACATTGGTTATTAACAAAGCTATCGTATGATTGTTTATGAATTCCGAAGCAACCTCAATCTGCATCTATTTCATTTGTGTTTGTGGTCGTGATAAGACTACAGAGTACACTGCGTTTTTGAAATTAGTTTTAGTACTCCACTTAAGTCATGTACACTGAAGAATTGCACTTTGCAAGTATAAACAAATTATAATTTTCAGTAACTGTAAGGTAGGTCTAATAGGTGTATAACTTTCCACTTTGTTTAGGGGTCGTGCAATAATCACGTGAGGCTCGAAAGGGGGGGAGGGGTTCGGAAAAAATCACAAAATATCACAAGGGGGAGGGGGGTGTAGTGAGATGTCACGTGTATTTGTTTTTTCGTTATTAACTTAAAGCGCGCGATTTCTGATCCAAGAAGCGACGCGTAACCTTGACTCGCCGTTGCCAGGCAACGATTTCCCCCCGCGCCGCGACAACCGCCCAGCTCGGCTTGTCAGTCACCAGTAAGCCTGTGATTTTGACGCCGAATACATGCGTAAATCGTTGCCGCGTTCGTTTTTCCTTAAAACAATGGAACCATGTCTAAACTAGGAGATCTGTATAAAGACCTATTTGCAGAGTATAAGAAGGGAAAAAAACCTAGTGTGGCTCAGAAAGAATTTAATGAGTTGTGGGCTGATGCGAAACAAAAATATACCACAAAAGAAGAACTTACAAAGTGGGCGAATGATCTTTTAGTAGATTACCGCCGTAAGCACCAAACAAAGAAGTCTTCCAATATTCTCTATTACTGTTCTACTTCTAAACAGGTAAGTTAAAACTTCTAATAAATAAGACGTTACCTATAGTTTATTTGCAGTTATGTTATTGTTAACTCATGACATTTTTGATAATATTGACAAAATAAATACAGAGAAAATATAGCAAAACGCGTAAAAAAAAAGTAAACGTAAGTCGTGGTGGTTGTGAGGTGAAGGTATAATATTTGTAACAATTATTACGATTAAAAATCACTTTGTAAATTACTATTCTAACACATTTTGCGCCTGTATGTATTAATATCTTACCACCTTGTGAAAACCTACATATATTTATATTATTATTCATAGTTCGTACTGCTATATTGAACTGAAAGATTCACTGATATGATGGCAGCAATATTATGCACACGTACCTATTAAATGCTAATGAAAATATGAGAATTGTACATGTGTTTGTGTGCCGTTTCAAATTCTTTTTATGTCTGAAAAATTAAAGTTACTGGGGATGGTTATTTTACTTGCACGATTATTCTTAAATTTTCAGAGTGCCAGCGAGAACATTCCTATTTTGTCAGTCACATCCATTGAGCCAAGTCCACCTGTAAAACTTCCTGTGACATGCATCTCTAAACCGATCTGTGCGGGAACTACTGTCGAAGGAAATGATACTATTAAAAGCACCTCAATAGGTAAGTAAACATCTCAAAATGAAAGCTCCACTGTAGAAAATTCGTGTATTATGAGTTCATGACAAGAGAGAAATTTTAATCAATAGAAAAAACAGTGATAATAATATATTATATTGTAGTAATAATTAATATAATGTCAATAATTTATAATATATAACAATAATTTCATTCACAATAATTTATAACGATAATTATAATGTTTTCATGTTGCTTAAATGTGGGTCATTCCAGGTGCTCGGAAACGTAAAGTTCAAGATTTGGAGTGTAGCGACGAGAATGCACCGGATGCACCAAGTGCAAGCAGCTCTACATTGCAGCCTGTACGTGCTACTCCTGCACAGGACAAGTTAAAGAATAAGATCACCCTTCTTCAAATGGAACTTGACTTAATAGCTGTCCGTCGTAGGGATTCTCTGGGCGCCAATGAAAATGAGACGCGTGATGTGACAAAACTACGCCAAGAAATTGATAAATGCACAAAAGAACTGCGGAAGAAGGAGCAGCATATGCGTCACTCCCAGTCACATAGGCTATCAATAAAATCAAAAATTAAACTTGCTTGCTATCAGAGTCCCAATGTAGCTAGTCTTCTTAAAGTGCGCTCTGCCCCAGGTCACCCACGCCTGGAAGAGCAACAACCGGAATTGCTAAAAACTATAGTCGATTTGGCCATGTTTGGTGCTTCTGCAGAGGAACGACGTCGCTCAGAAATCGTTCGCAGTTGCCGAACACTAACTGACCTCCATGAGAAGCTAAAGGAGCACAGATTTCAAATTTCAAAAAGTGGCACGTACCTTCGGTTGCTCCCAAGAAATTATACCACCTTGGAGGGTAAGAGACATGTAGTCACTGTACCTGTCAAATTGAGTCGCCCTGAGGCAGATCACCATAAGGCTCACCCCGATCAACATTTTTGTGTCGCCACAATAAGATCCTTGGAAACCTTGACATCTATTCTCGGGCCAAACCAAGTGTTTTTTCTGTCGCAAGATGATAAAGCTCGGGTACCTATAGGTTTGACAGCGACAAATAAACAAGCTCCTCTCCTGATGCATGTTGAATACCGTGTCTCGTTGCCTGATCATGATTGGGTGATTGCCTCCAGGCACAAATTGATCCCCAGTGTATATGCTGGGTGCATCATAAAAGGAAATGATATGGGCCGTGCTGAAGCAATTACGTACTCAGGGCCCACATACGTGGCTATTAGAAGCGGGAAACATTCCTCTTCGACAGCTTCATCGCATGCTGTAGACTTCAATAAGCTTGCTACTCTCGACAATTTCAAGGAAATTATGCGAAATGAAGAAGGACGCCTGAAACCAGTTGTTTTGATCTCATCTGATGGAGGACCTGACGAAAACCCGAGATATCCGAAAGTTATTTCCCATGCTGTACACCACTTTGTCAAGCATGATGTAGACGCAATATGTATCTTTACTAATGCGCCTGGCAGAAGCGCGTTCAACCGCATCGAGAGAAGAATGGCACTTTTGAGCCGGGAATTATCTGGACTCATACTTCCGCATGATTCTTTTGGAACCCATCTGGATGAATAAGGAAGAACAACAGATCATGATCTTGAAAAAATGAACTTTCAAAAGGCTGGAGAAGTTCTCGCAGAAGTATGGAATAATATGGTAATCGACGGCCAAGGCGTCGTAGCAGAGTATGTCGAGCCCGATGACAGTGCTGAAAGCTTTATTCCAGACCTGCCTTCTCCGCAGTGGTATAGCGAGCATGTGCGAGAGAGCCAGTATTTGCTTCAGGTACAGTACTAAAATCTCACTATTACCTATTATTTTGTCATTTATTTATCTTATAATTAATAAGACAATACAATTAAAATATCTTAATATCATCACCAGGTGGTAAAGTGTGATGACCACACTTGCTGTCGACATATGCGGAATTCTCTTCGAAGTATTCTTCCAGAACGCTTCGTGATACCTCCTTACCCGATTTTGCAGTCGTCCAGTGGCCTTTGTATTCCGACGCCACAAGAGCATGATGGCAAGACGTTTGCGACATTTCTTTTATGCCGGTCTCTTGGAATTGCCCCAACGCATGAGGGCTTTGACAAATTGCCTTATGACCTGTATTGCCCTAGCCTGAAGCAGGATCGTCAGCAGCTTGAGGGAAGGACGTGCCAGCGGTGTGGACTGTATTTCTGTACAAAGAAGAGTGTTAAGGCACATGTAAAGTCATGTCACAAGAAACCTAATAATCCGAGCAATAATACTTCAGAGATGCACAATGTTCGTCCTTCACGTATCCTTACGCGACGATCGATCGCTACATCGAGAGAGATTCTCTGCGTAGTGCGCGAAAATGACGACGCCGAGTGGCTTGATGAGACTGACGTTGATCTTCAACAAAGCACAATGCCAACAGCTGATTTGTAAGATACCTATCCAATTGTTAGTGTTGAAGAAAGTCTCGCTAATCCGTGGTCCAACAGCTGATTTGCAAGATACCTATCCAATTGTTAGTGTTGAAGAAAGTCTCGCTAATCCGTGGTCCGAGGACAATATTCATTAAATATATTCATGTACCAGTACTAATATATGTTTTTCACAAGATTACACCTTTCCTTTATTATTTTTATGCCAGTCAGAAACAACCTGCAACCTTAATGTCTGTCTGGATATTTTTATCACGGTGCTTAATTTTGCAGAATTAAATTAGATTATACCTGTATTTAAAGATAATATTCTGAAAATGTTTAAGATACTTTGTACCAAAAAAATACACGTGGTTTTGGGTTTGGGGGGGGGGTTAGTCTAAAACCTCACCACATATCACCAGGCGGGAGGGGGGGTTAAAAAATTGCTAAAAAAACATCACGTGATTATTGCACGGCCCCTTATAGTGAGTTATTTTTTAAGCTAAAGTAAATGTAAGCATTTAATATAAATGATCACATTTTAAAACATTAAAGTTTAATTAAAATACTCAAACAGAAAATAGTTAACTCATGAAATTTGTGGAATAACTGCTTATTTTCATACTACAGACCCACTTTGCAAAAAATTATATTGTCATGTGTAGCAGTACAGCAATAAATTATACTGAAACAATAAATTATAGCTTAAAAATGTATAAAATTATTTGATGTACAAGGTTTGATCAAAAAGTTGCTGAAATTTTTGAATTCCCTGAACTACAAGTACCTGATTAAAACAATTTTTGTGTGTTGTTAGTAGACATTTTAATGACAATCGTCTAAACTTTTAGCCCCGTCGGATGGATAATTTAGATTTAACAATTAATTGTGTATTGGTGTATTAGCTGATTTTTTTATGTTCTGCAATCCAATATCAAAGAACATCTATTAAATTCTGTGAAAAGAATGAGATAAACTGTTGTCACGGTGAAAGTGTTGAAGGTAACTTTAGGTGAGTCTGGTTTGCGTGAACTAGCAGTTTAGAAATAGTACAAAAGCTTCAAAGAATTTGTGAATGAGCTGGAAGAGTGTGATAGTAAGACGAAGATGTGGTTTCATGTTAATGAATTCTAATCATTAGATGGAACAATAAATAAAAGTAGGCATACTATTAGGGCATTTTGTCACATGTTTACAAGATTTTTTTACAAAAAACGCTCACATTTATAGAAGGTTCAAGATTTTGGAAATTGCACCCCAATAGTGCACTAGGATGCATATTATTGTTTGATCAAGAATTTCAGACAAAGAAACGTAAAAATTATGCCACAACTGCTGTACTTGTCAGATATGTCCCAGTGTGATATTTCCTATTCCAATAATGAAAAGTACTTCAAAAGGGCATTTTGCAACTGTTGAAAACATAAAACAAAAATCGCTGAGCGAGCTCGAGGCTATACCACAAAGTGCATTTAAGAAAAGCTTTGAAGACTGAAAACACTGTTAGCATAATCGTGTTATATCTGACCTATACTCTCTGAAAGGATTAATTGAATGTTGATGAATTAAAGCATAATTTTTCAAATAAACAAAAATTGCAAGAATTTATTGATCAAACCTAATACATTAAAATTACTCAATTTTTGTGGTACCAGTAATAACCTTTTTCACTTGGGCTGCTCAAAAAATGAATGTGTGCAGGAAAACAAAAAGATTAGTTATGGTTATTGTGGTTTATAATTATGCAAAATAGTGTACAATACTTATGAAAATTTCTTACTAATTTCAAAAACTTTGTTTACGATAAATGTGCACAAGTATTTAGAGGTTAGGTAAGTACATATGTAGGTCTATACCTAATTACCTATTAATTCACATAGTCTGTTATTTGTTTTGACCTGCAGTGCACGTAGAATTGAAAAAATCATGGTTTTGCACGTTTCATGGCTGCCAGAGTCATGACATCCAGGTCTAATGTTTATTGAAAAATTTAGTTTGTTCAGTTAGACAAGACATTCAAGTGACAATTCAAACATTATAAATAGTATAAGTTGTCTACTTCCACTTAGTGAAACTTTTATTTGTGCAGATTTATTGAAGTAGTTAGCAAATCATTATATGTCTGAAACAGATTCTTTGGATGTGGAAATCTTAAAGAACCTCAAAATTTATCTCTTCTTCTTTAATTGCTGGAAAGGTAAAAACTTGACCTGCCTGGTACAGTAGATAACATACATGTCATCAATAATAATAGCAGAATTAACCTGTTTTAATAAAACTGATTCTATTGGAGATGAGATTAAATAGTGTATATTTTTATGTGTTTTTATTTTATGCATTTTACTTCTTTGACATTCTCACTGCTGACTTCCATACTTTGATGTAGAAGAGTACAAGACTAAAAAGATAAGTGTATGGAAATAGTATACTAGAGTAAATATTCTGTAATATACTGTAGAATGTTTGCTGGGTGAATGCCACCAATTCTTGTTTCAGAAACACAACATTATGTAGGTTTTAATACCATTTGCGAGTTCCTATCTATGCAAATAATTGTTATACTGTGGCCCACCCAGTTGTCAGTCTGGCCCACCATCAACCCTCCACACTTTTGAAATGCTGGATGGCCTGGTTCTGGTTCGAAACACTGGATAACGTTGGTATATCTCAGAAACTGGTTGACTTTCTGAAAGTCATACTAGAAAACACAAAGACTTGTGTAAAGTAAAGAAAGCTGAAATGTTTACTTTTCAAAATAAAAACAAGTGAACAAAGAGACTCATTGTTTGCCATAATTTTCAGTGTCCTGCTTAAGACAATATTGTGAAAGCTCTGAATGTGAGTGGTAATTTAAGTCAAAGCGAAATTGTTCCTATGGTGGGGTACTTATGGTAGAAATGCGCAGGAATTAATGGAAATGTTTGATATTTGGGACGTGATCAATGAAGGAAAGACTAAGGAAAATTATCATTTTATTACTTTATTAGCATTAATAACAAGGATATAAAGTAAATGTTAATCATTACATAAAGTATAAGTGAAAACGATATTTCAAAGACTGGGCTTTTGTCAGTAAAGGAGAACTACATAATAAATGTACAAAATTGATGCTCAGTACAAAATGGTTGCAATAGAGTTCTTCTTTGCATTCACATTATGTGGTCGTGAAGTCCCTTATGTTATTGAGGTAACTTAATTTTGCTTTAGTAGAAGTTAATATTCATGTATTCACATTACTTAGGGTAAGGGACAGCTCTGCAGTGAATACGCATGACTTTGAAAGGTCCCAAACTTTGATAGGTGATGTTACAGTGACAGTACTTGTAGTTACCAGTTAATTCTCGTACAAGTTTCTATAGTACCTAGTATCACAATGGCATTCGTCTAAGCACCGGTCACATCATTGATTGGTTTCATCAGCTATTCATTGATTTACACATTGTATATGTCTTTCGTTCAGTGAACATTTTCAGATACAGTTGCAGTTCACTGTAAAGCTTGATGTTGCAGTTGTAAGCACTGGAAACAATTTTGGATGATTCAGTGTAATTTTTCGTCAGATTCAGATTCATAGAGATATCCAATTAATGTTGGAGATATTTGTCTTCTTCCTCCTCCACCTCTCTCTATCAGTTGTAAAGGACTTCCATCCTCGCACTCCCAACATCTCTCTTGCATCCACAGCGACAGCATCTTCTCATCTTTTCCTTGGACGGCCTTTTGGTCTTTTGCCATCAATACTCCCCATAAGGACTCTTTTTTCGTTTGTCATCCATTTGCAGTTGCAGTCTCCTCAGTTTACGTATACTTCTACTGTTGGTTCATTGAAGTGACAATATATACAAACACAAAACAAACTAACACCGGAACAAATACAAATCAGTACAAAACATGATACAATTTTCAAAGCACTCAACATCGAAAACACACAAAATACTAATATATACACCACAATAATAACAATTTAAAAAACGAAAACCCAATGGAAAGCCATAACAACAGCCAACCAACACACAGGTACTCCACAAGTTTCAAAATTAGAAAGGCTGATGATGGGAACACTAAGGATCCCGAAACATGTTCCAAATATGGGAAAAATAACATCTTGAGGTAAAGTAAATGTAAATTTTAAAAATATTATATATATATATATTGTAACGTCTCTCGTCTAGGCTTTCCGATTATAGTACGTCTATTTATTGCTTTTCAAAAATCTAGCTTAATTAAGAGTTACAGAATTTGTTATCTTTGTGTTATATGCCTTCAAAATTGAGTATGTGTGATTGTGAAAAGATATTGAATGATTTTCTTAAATTTTGTTTATATTAAATCAATACCGTTGTTTGACAGTAGTTAGGAGAGAGAGTAAAGAAAGTCAAAGAGAATTACTCTCTTAGTATACGATTGAGTATTTCAAATTTTTCCGCTCGTGGCATCAGCTAATTTCTACTTTTACGAACCCATTTGAGGTTAAATGACTTCAAATAGTACGTAAACATTTCTTGATGTCCGGACTGATTTCCTTTCTCTTCTCGATCTTCTTATTACCTGTAACCAACTACCATCTACTGGAAATAATACACATTTTATTATTTAAACCACAAGGCATTCCTTGAATTTATTTAACAATGTATGGTCTCCCAAAACATGAATGGATAATCGATTATTTCATAAATCACAGAGTTATTTCGATCTTACTTTTACAAACATATATCACATAACAAATATTTTTATTTTTTCAGTTTTAATAACGAGAAAGAAATAAGTAATTAATTTCCCAGGGTTATTTAAGGTTCTTTGAACTTTGAGGAAGTCAGAAATGTTGTAATAAAATAAATAATCTATAATTAGATAATAATTGAATAATAAAAAAAATTTTTTTATTTTATATATATTTTTTATTTTATTTTAATTTTTTTTTATTTAATTAATTTTAATTAGTGTAGTTGTTTTTTAATTGTTTAGACTCCATTAATAAAAATATACTGTTTAATGACTGTGTGTGTTCTGATGTAAAATTATTTATTTCTTCATTTCAAATAGATTATCTAAGCCGTATCGATTGCATGTAGCAGCCAATTTAAAATCGGTTCTTCTTCTTCTTCTAGCTCGTCTACTTAAGAAGTTCACTTTTTACTCTTAAATAATTTAAGTAATTCAATTTAAGGCTTAGCTGATCAATAAAACAGTATTAAAACAATAAATAAGTTTATTTGTCAAACAATTATTTGAATTTGCCGCACAGGCTTGAATCTGATTCGATAAGAAGTTACAGTTCGATTAATTTTTATATGCAAAATATTTCAATGTAATTATTATATTATAAGGTTCTTTTAACTGTTGAAATAGTCAGGAAAGGCAAGAGAATTCAATACTGACAAAGTATTAAAAAACTTATTCATGAAATAGACAAAATTATAAAGTATAATGTATATAAAAATTTATATTACGATACAGCTGGGCTTTCCGACGTCAGTCACTCGCGCTGGTCCCGTGAGCCTGTGCGAAGTTGACCCAAAACGATAAGATGGCTGCCTTAATGAGTTGAACTGCGATGTGATTTCAGCTACAAGTTCTTTCTTCAAATAAATGTCTCCGTTGGTTATTTCCTCTCCAGCGATGTTGTTCTTGGACGATCCACTGTCCAAAGGTCCAAATGTCCAAAAGATCCACTGTCCAATGTCCCAAAAGGTTCCCTTCACTCAGTGTACGTTTATTTGAGTTCAATTTTGTTCTGCTGTCATGTCTAGATGTAGTGACGTTTTAATTTAATATTATTTAATCTAGTTTAATGTTTCAGTGACTGATATTATAGTATTTTCACTTTAATTCAACTTCTATTTATCTTCATATAGCTTCGTCATATATCTTGGTTAATGTTAATAAAATTTTCGTTAATATTTCTTTGAGAAGTCTTTTGACACGTCTATCTCGTTTGGCTTTTAACAATCAACTAACTGATTTTTGTTCCTTCATATATAAGATTTTTAATATTTCGGTATCATTTCTCATTGTTCAGCCATCAGCTGTTGTCTGTGAATTCAATCTTATATATAAAAAATATTGACATTTTTATGTTTAAATGGCTATAAATTATTTGTTTAGTACCTTTATGTAAATTTAATTATATAACAATATTCCTGATTTCATTTTATACACTTTAATACTCAATTTTCCCTATTTTGGTTTGAATTGTGCTTCTGAATTACATTCTTTGAAAATTATCTGTAGGCCTTATCTTGACTTACAGAATTACCTATTACTTGGTTTAAAATATGTCTCATGTTACAATTTACCTTTCACTCGATTCCTAATTAAATATCTGTAATTTGCCTAATTTACATTTGGCTATTATTTTAAACATTTAACAAATTATTTGCATTTTACGAGTACACTTTACTGATTATGGCCTTACCTGGTACAAACACCTAATTTAAGTCAATTTTACGTGTTGATTCCTCTCATTACTATTATAGGTCGTGGTTATTATTATGATAATGTATTTGTATATTGAATAGAGTAATTTACATCAAATTAGTTTAGGTTCTATTAACTTGTATTCTTTGATTAGATTTGTATGGTAAAATTTGAATTTGTCTTGGTCATTAGTGTACAATTTTCCTAGCAAAGTTCTTATTAATTCATCTTATTATGTTCATATTTTTTGATCCACTATTTCTGGTTTGTTTGAATTATTAATTTGCCTTTCCTTACTTTACAAAACATAATATTAATTAACATGATTAAAATACAACAAATTCTTACATTCTAACATCTAGCATTTACTAGCATCAGCATATTTTGTATGGTAATCACAAATAATAATAACATAAAATGGTAAATAATTATATAAATAAACACATTAAAACTTTATATTAATAATAATCTTTTTGTTGTCCTTTTTTAACAAATGGTTTGGGGTGTGCCCCTTAATCACATTTATTCTAAGTATAATTAATTTTTTACATTATTTGTAATTATATGCATTGGATTCTCTTGTTTGGGCTAGTCATTTCCTATAAATTGATATAGTTAATAGAATTTAATTTCTCTTGAACCATTTATTTGCTGCTCTAGAGATTTTTTGTCTTTATAATATATTTTTTGGGTATCTGGATTATTATTTCCCTTTAATTCATTAGTTCTGGGCTATTATTCTTCAGTTTCCTATTTTAAAATTGTCATTTCTATTTTATTTGTCTTGGGCTGTTACTCTTCACTACTTCATATCTTACTGGGTTCACTAATTATTATTCTGATATGATACTCTTATTATTTATTTTTCAACACTTTATGGCTATGATTTTACTACATATAATTTCTTTGAATTGACTTTTCTAGTTCTGTCAAGTTCTTTTGTTTATAATTGTAAATACTTTTCTGTTGATTTTTATTTAAGTTGATATTATTCCTTCTAGATGACTTCTTCCCTTCCTTTCATATATTATCTTATTTTGTAGAACAAGGTAAAGACTTCGTTGTGCTACAAATGCCCCCCTATAAAAGTGATTAGTTCAGCACATACTTTTAGTTTGGGTGAACTAATTGCTTCTGATATCCTTCTTTATTCTATTCTTCTTGGCTTCTTTTACCCTGATATACCTGTTTCTTCTGGTTGAGCTCTAAATTGATATGCATTCTTGTTGCCTTTACTTTTTATTCTACTCTTATGAGATAGTTCTTTTTTAATCTGATTCATCCTTTTATTATTTAATATATCTATATTTTTCCCTTCTTATTTAGTGTTTCTTCATTTATATATTTACTCCCTAACATTCCCTAACATGTGAGCTGGAACAGTTCAGAGTGGCACTTTTTCGGCTTCATTTCTCTGCTGACCAATACATCACTTCTTTGAGTTCAGAGGAATTATCATCTCTGCTCAATAATACAAAAACTGGTGGAATTATCTACATCCAGTTATTAAAATATCAAAAATAATAAGTAGTCCATTTTGACTATTAATAAATATACTTAGATTCATCACTTCATAATTATTCAGATTATTTAATATTTCTATCCATATGATTATTTTTACATTTCAAAGCTCATTCTATATTACTTATCAATAGGTATCTGGCATAATATCCATTTCAGCCTTCTTTTTTGTGAAATTCGGCGACTGTAGTTAGTTTTTGTCACAGACTGTTTCTTGTTTACATTTTGGGTAGCACATGTTTATGTTTATAGTTTTTTTTTTCATTAGTTGTTTCATTAATTAGTTTATTGCTCATGGCATAATATCTGGTTTTAATACCTTTTTCTTATCTGTTTTAGTTAATTGGTTCTCCTCGTTATTCTTCGATAATCTTATTTTTTGTTCATAGGTCTCATCAACTTATTACATTGAAAATATATACAATATCTGGATTCTTATTTACCTTTTTACTTTAAAGTCCTGTAAAATTTTTGTTTCGATGAGTATTTCATTTATATAGTTGTCTTGAGTAGTCACTGTTTAGCCTTCATTATTGTGATAAAAATTTTCTTTTGTAAAATTATTTCATTCAGTTTCTTTAATGTTGTTGTACTTATTATTTTTTAAACCTGAGATATCTTCCTTCATTACTTCTCCTTATTAATTGATCCAAAACAAAGTTCTTCTGACATATATTCTGTAAACTGTTCTTATTTGTTTTAATATTGAAATAATTTATTTATTTTCCCTTCTCATTTTATTTAAAATAATTTCCTTGATATGAACTATAAGATGTACTTATTTATTCTTAGAATTTTGATGTTATTTATTTATTCGCTTCAAAATATTTTCTCCTAGATAATATGTAAGATGTCCTTACTCCCTTTAGAATTTTTATGACATTTATTTATTCACTTCAAAATATTTTCTCCTAGATAATCTGTAAGATGTCCTTACTCATTTTTAGAATTTTGATGGTTTTTATTCATCAAAATATTTTTTTATTGATAATTGGTTATAGGTACCCTTTATCCTTGGTGAATTAATCTCCTTCAATTCGTACGTGTTATTTTTATTGTCCTTAGTAATCATGTATGGTCCCGTATACAACAGTAATAGTTTTTTAGTAATCCCTTCCATAGTACTTGGTAGTTCCCGGTTTTTAAGCAACACCTTTTCTCCAATTTGGTATTTTAGTACTTTTTTAGCTGATTTCTTATATTTGTTAATTCACCTTTCCTGGTCCTCGGTTACTTTATTATAAAATCTTATTTGATTAAATTTATATTCCTTGTGGGTCGGAAATTCAATATTCTTGTATCGCTCGTGGGGAGGGGGGGTTCTCATGCATTGCCGTATATGGGGTAATTCCTATAGCTGGGTGATGTGCTATATTAAGAAATTCTTTGGTGGCTGATAGGTATTCCTGCCACTTTTCCTGTTGATGGTGGCAGTATGTTCTAAGTATTCTACCTACCTCTCTCAACACTCTCTCTCTGCTGGATTACTGTTTGGGTGGTAAACAGATGTTTTATAGCTTTTTATTCCGACTGTCAATAACGTATCCTTCCATCTTTTACCTTTAAATTGGGTCCCGTGGTCTGTAATTATTGATATAGGTTTTCCTACCTCAGGAAGATATTGATTTATAATTACTTCCAAAACCTTTAAAGTAGTGGCTCGGTTCACAGGATATAATTTTATGAATTTCGTAAAATGGTCCATCATTATTATGATATATTTATAACGATGGCGTCCGCCACTACGGGGAAATGGCCCGCATATATTCAAGAAAATCTTCTCCAATTTCTTCTGTGAGGTTATAGGTATCATCACACCCTCCTTCTTATCATTATTGGTTTTTACTAGCTGGCAAATAAAACAATTCTTGATATACCTCACTACCTTCATGGCTCCCATATGGCCGTACCGGATATGGTAGTCCATGACGATTTCCTTTTCAATATCAGTAGGGATTATTATTTTCTATATTCCTCATCAAGAGATGGATTTATAAACAACACATTATTATGTATACAGTAAAATTTCGTTATGGTGTCATCTTGACCTGCTAGACGTCTTTGAATACTGCTTAGCTTTGGGTCAGACTGCTGGTGTATGCTTATGTTCTGTACTATTTGTTCCAAATCGGATCTATCTTTGATAATATTATAAATTTTCAGTACACCTTCCTTCTCACCCTCAAATGTTTGGTTTTGTAAATCTACCCGTGACAATACATCGGCAACCACGTTCTTGGTTCCTGGAATATATTCCCACTGTAGGTTATATTCTTGCAAGGCCAGTATCCACCTGGTCAGCCTACCGTGACTTAACTTACACCTTCTCAAGAACGATATCGTTTGTGGTCTGTGCGGACGGTCACTGGATACCCTAGGATATAAGTCCAGAATTTTCCGCAAGCAAACACGACACTGAGCAATTCCTTTTCTGTGACATTGTAGTTTCTCTCACATTGGTTCAGGGTTCTGCTAGCGAAACTAATGATGAGATGTTGGCCATTTTCATCCTCTTGGTATAAAGTGGTTCCCAGACTAAGATTACTGGCATCGCAGTTCAGGAGAAAAGGCTTGTTAAAATTTGGGTGGTGGAGTATTACTATTTCTAGAAATTTGTCCTTGATTGATTGTAAAGTCTCGTCTTGCTCTTTACCCCATTTCCATTTATTTTTAGCAGATAACTGGTATTGGAACTTGGCAGTTAACTCTGAATAATTTCTTTGAAATTTTCGGTAATAATTACACAAACCATAAATGATTGTATTTGTTTCCGATTTTTAGGTTGAGGAAATTTCTGTATAGCGTATACTTTTTCTGAAGATGTAGATATTCCTTGGTTGTTCAGATTGAAACCTAAAAACTGAACTTCCTTAGCTATAAGCTTGGACTTTTCTAATTTTAAAGTAATATTATTATCGGCGAGTTTCTTTAATACATGCTCCACTCGGTAGCAATGTTCTTCCCAATTGGCTGAGGTTATTAACAAATCATCAACATACACCGCACCGTTGTAAACTGGAGTGCATCTGGGCCGAGTATTTGATCCATACATGCCACAAAGATGGCTACTGAATTTACTAAGCCGAAGGGCAACCTCTTAAACTGGTAATTGCGCCCTTCGAAGATAAACGCCATATATTGGCGACTTTGTGGGTGCAACTCCACTTGCCAATATCCGCACACGGTGTCCCATGTTGTAATAAATTTAGTCCCGTGAAATTTCTTTAGGATTTCTTCGATTTCTCCGGGCGAAGTGCGATCGTTTACAATCATTTTGTTAATTGATATATAATTACCTTAATATCCACTTTAGCGATACAAAGTTTCGTCAATGATGAAGCGTTTCGTGACTAAGTCCCATCCTCAGATACACTTAATTAATAAACTAAAACATTAAAATCGCGACCATGATACTGGTCAAGTCAAAAATAAAATAAAATAAGTTACAAATCGCATGTAATAAGTTTTACTAACCACGGCCGGAGCTCCCGCATGTGTTCATCCACAACCGCGATCGTCACGCGACTGGTCAAAGATTAAGACAAACTGATTGCAGTGTCGAACAGGTAATTTGAAGCAAAATTTATCTGGTCATTTAATAAACTGTTTTTGGTGTTACTATCTTTTAAAGCTTTATAAATTTCAAATTCCTCTAGACTATCCATCCGTCTACCCTTTTTACAAAAATGCAACGCTGTTAAATTTTCTTCGAAGCTTGTATATTTATGTCCGCTTGATATTAAATGTTGTGCAAAGTTCGACGTAGTATAACTTGGCTTAGGAATATGTTCTAAAAATCTTTTATAAAAACATCTGCCAGATTGACCGATATAGAACGCATCACAATCATCACATTTTATTTTATATACACCACATTTCTTTTTTAATGGTAATTTGTTTTTGTTTTTGAAATAATTTCCTAAATTATTATTTGTTTTAAATGATAAAATATAGTTATTATCTTTGAGAACGGGTCTTAAAATATTTGGCATAATACCTGTGAAATTAGCCAAAAGATATTTATAATTTTTGTTACTTGCTTTTATACAGTTTGAATTTTTATTTTCTAAACGTTTCCTATGCCTATTTATTATTTTGTCAACTATTGTAGATTTATACCTGTTATTTATTGCTATTTGTTTGATAGTGCTAACCTCATTTAAGTAGTCCTCCTTTTCGAGGGGAACATTTAAAAGTCTGTTGACAAGACTGTTAAACACTGCCATTTTTTGTGTAACGGGATGATGTGAATCATAGTGTATTACTGTGTCAGTACTAGTGTGTTTTCTAAAGATTTTGTATTTTAAATTATTCCCGTTATGTAATACAGTGAGGTCTAAAAAATTGATACTTTTGTTGTTTTCGATCTCCATAGTAAATTTTAATTTGTTATGAATTTTGTTTAGGTAATTTTTAAATAATTCTATTTGTCTGGCATTCCCGTTAAAAATAATAAAGGTATCATCTACATATCTGGAGTAATGGATGATTTTATTGGCAAAATAATTATCTTTTAAAATTTTTGTATTTTCTAAATGGTTTAGATATAGGTCCGCCAGGATGCCAGAAAGTAGAGATCCCATGGCAAGTCCTTCATTCTGTTTATAATATGCATTTTCAAATGAAAAATAGTTTTGATGAAGAATGGTTTTTAGTATCATCATCAGTTGGTTAACTTTCTGTATTTCTAAAGAACCTTTATTCATTAAATTATGCCTGAGTAAAGTTAATGTTTCATCAATAGGCACATTAGTGTATAAATCTACTATGTCGAATGATACTAGTTTGTGGTTTGGTTGAATTGTAACGTTGTTTATATTTTTGATAAAATCCTTATAGCTTTTTACACTCCGATTATTTTCTAAGGTGGTGTGCTCTCTGATGATTTTTACTAAGGTTTTAGCTATTTTATAACCGGGGGCAGTTGTAAAATTAACTAATGGTCTAATTGGAGTGTTCTGTTTATGTACTTTCGGAAGACCCCTTAAACAAGGCGCACTAGCATTTATTGGTTTTAGTGAGGATTGTGTGCGTTTATCAAATAGTTGCGTGCATTTATTTATTGTTTTATTCAGCTCTAAAGTGTACTTCTTAGTGGGGTCGGATGTCAACTTACTAATATTGTTGTCATTATAAAGTTGTGTACTTTTTGTGTGTATTCATCAAGTTTCAGCATGGCTATAGAATTTCCCTTATCTACCTTGGTTATGTAAATATTATTATTAGAAAGTTTTTTATTTAGTTGTATAGCCATACGTTGTTCATGTTGTGCTTTAGTGTAATTAACTTTATTTTGTATAAGCTTATTGTTCTTGTTTTTAATGATTTTATAAAACTTATTATTTCCTAATACTCTTATTTCATTTTGTTTACCTGGGTCAGGAATGTTTTTTATCACTGACTCAGCTTCAATTATTTCTTTAATTAAGTTATGTTTATTTTTAAGGTTGGGGGGAAAATTGTAATTTAGACCTTTGCTGATAAGTTTTGTTTCTGCGTCAGTTAAAGTGACGTCAGTTGTATTTATTACTCTAGGGTAGAAAATGTGCGTGCTTTCGATGTTATCTTTATATTTACTGTTACTTAACTGGCTGATTTTAATTGCCTGTTTATGTTTGTGAAGTCTAATCTTATTTGTAACATATTTGTTAATTCGCTGTATGATACTATCGATCAAAGATGACATCCGACCCCACTAAGAAGTACACTTTAGAACTGAATAAAACAATAAATAAATGCACGCAACTATTTGATAAACGCACACAATCCTCACTAAAACCAATAAATGCTAGTGCGCCTTGTTTAAGGGGTCTTCCGAAAGTACATAAACAGAACACTCCAATTAGACCATTAGTTAATTTTACAACTGCCCCCGGTTATAAAATAGCTAAAACCTTAGTAAAAATCATCAGAGAGCACACCACCTTAGAAAATAATCGGAGTGTAAAAAGCTATAAGGATTTTATCAAAAATATAAACCACGTTACAATTCAACCAAACCACAAACTAGTATCATTCGACATAGTAGATTTATACACTAATGTGCCTATTGATGAAACATTAACTTTACTCAGGCATAATTTAATGAATAAAGGTTCTTTAGAAATACAGAAAGTTAACCAACTGATGATGATACTAAAAACCATTCTTCATCAAAACTATTTTTCATTTGAAAATGCATATTATAAACAGAATGAAGGACTTGCCATGGGATCTCTACTTTCTGGCATCCTGGCGGACCTATATCTAAACCATTTAGAAAATACAAAAATTTTAAAAGATAATTATTTTGCCAATAAAATCATCCATTACTCCAGATATGTAGATGATACCTTTATTATTTTTAACGGGAATGCCAGACAAATAGAATTATTTAAAAATTACCTAAACAAAATTCATAACAAATTAAAATTTACTATGGAGATCGAAAACAACAAAAGTATCAATTTTTTAGACCTCACTGTATTACATAACGGGAATAATTTAAAATACAAAATCTTTAGAAAACACACTAGTACTGACACAGTAATACACTATGATTCACATCATCCCGTTACACAAAAAATGGCAGTGTTTAACAGTCTTGTCAACAGACTTTTAAATGTTCTCCTTGAAAAGGAGGACTACTTAAATGAGGTTAGCACTATCAAACAAATAGCAATAAATAACGGGTATAAATCTACAATAGTTGACAAAATAATAAATAGGCATAGGAAACGTTTAGAAAATAAAAATTCAAACTGTATAAAAGCAAGTAACAAAAATTATAAATATCTTTTGGCTAATTTCACAGGTATTATGCCAAATATTTTAAGACCCGTTCTCAAAGATAATAACTATATTTTATCATTTAAACCAAATAATAATTTAGGAAATTATTTCAAAAACAAAAACAAATTACCATTAAAAAAGAAATGTGGTGTATATAAAATAAAATGTGATGATTGTGATGCGTTCTATATCGGTCAATCTGGCAGATGTTTTTATAAAAGATTTTTAGAACATATTCCTAAGCCAAGTAATACTAAGTCCAACTTTGCACAACATTTAATATCAAGCGAACATAAATATACGAGCTTCGAAGAAAATTTAACAGCGTTGCATTTTTGTAAAAAGGGTAGACGGATGGATAGTCTAGAGGAATTTGAAATTTATAAAGCTTTAAAAGATAGTAACACCAAAAACAGTTTATTAAATGACCAGATAAATTTAGTGTCAAATTACCTGTTCGACACTGCAATCAGTTTGTCTTAATCTTTGACCAGTCGCGTGACGATCGCGGTTGTGGATGAACGCATGCGGGAGCTCCGGCCGTGGTTAGTAAAACTTATTACATGCGATTTGTAACTTATTTTATTTTATTTTTGACTTGACCAGTATCATGGTCGCGATTTTAATGTTTTAGTTTATTAATTAAGTGTATCTGAGGATGGGACTTAGTCCCGAAACGCGTCATCATTGACGAAACTTTGTATAGCTAAAGTGGATATTAAGGTAATTATATATCATATAATAAGTGATACGGTACGCAAAAAAAAAAAAAATAAAAAAATAAGTAATTGATTTCGTTAATTTCTCGTGCGTCTAGACAGAGTCGGACCTTACCGTTTTTCTTTTGAATAGCCACTATCGGACTGGTGAATGGTGACTAACTGGTTTCTATTATATCTCGGCTAACCATGTTATTAATTTCAGTTCTGACAGCTTCCTTCAGTGACTGCGCTATAGGGTAGGATTTACGATTGAACTCTACTGGTTCCCTAAATCGGGTCTTACATTGATAATTCTTGACCTTCCCGGGCTCATCAGAAAATATAGCACGATATTTCTCGTAGATTTCTATCAAACGATCTAATTGGTTTTCTGTTAGTTGTTCCGTCTGGTTTTCGGGCTGGAAATCTTGTATCTTCTGTGTCCACAGTTCATCTTCACTCTCCCGGTATACTAAGTTATGGTATAAATGATTTATCCTCTATATAATTTAATTCAATCGGTCTATTTTGACCCAGTTGGGAATTTATTATTTTATTACTTATTAAATCGGCGACCCAAGTGGAGTCTCCAGAAAACAAGGACACACTCTTTCTACACAAATCGATCACAGCAGAGTTTCTTCTCAACAAGTCGCACCCGATCAAGATATTAAATGGTAATCCGGCTGCAATGAGAAACACCATGTCCAAACTTACCCCCTTACTTGTAACATTTAATGATACCTGTTTACGTATCGTTTTATTTTGTCGACCAGTGGCGCCTATAAGTACAACATTATTAATTGGTAGTACCGGTAATGTTCGGAGACATTCCTGTTGTATACGGTCTAATTCGCTATTGCTAATTATTGAGACATTCGCTCCGGTGTCTATCATGATTTGCGATGGAATACCTTCTACTTCTGCCATTACATATATTATTTCGTTATTTTGATTATCAATTTTTATATCATCTTCTTCCAACAATTCTGTTCTGGTATATTTTAAGTAATTATTATAAATAATGGTAATTTTCTTATTTTCATGTAGTTCATTTAAATCTAGATCATACCCAGTAGATAGAAGCAGTGAAGGGTTGTGATTGTCTATCACCGCCTCCTCTAGTTTAAAGGTGGAGTGTTATTGTTGATTGGGCCGACTGCAAAGTCGGTTTAAAAATCTTGGGCTGGTTCCTGTCGCTCCCCGTGATCGTCAAATTGCACTTCATTCCTCCGCTGTCTATTTTGGTCCTCCAGGCTGGAACTTTGTCTGTGTACATAATTTCCCCGATCATCACCTTCATGGTTTATCTGTCGTCCTCTGTCCTCATGGAAACTATTCCTCCTTTGGTTTTGGTACCTCCGTTGGCCAATGCCTACTGCTCTTATGAAGTTCACCCTCGGTCGGAATGTCCTGTTATTATTATAATTACCACCTGATTGATAGTTTCTATCGTTACTCTGATAAGGGTAATTATTATTTTGATTGGAATTTCTCTGACTATTTCTATTGTTTTCATTATTATTATAATAGGTATTTCTGTTTAATTGGTTGTTATCACCTCCACCATTATGGTTGTTATTATTATTGTTATTATTATTCTTACTGTTGCGACTATTATTATAATAATTATTATTTCGGTTTGAGGGGTTAAAATGATTATTATTCGCATTATTTTGGCCGTTATTCACGTAGCTACCACCATTCCTTAATTCTGGTCTGTCATTTCTTTTTCTACTCTGTCGGTAATAGTCTTCATGCTCGTACATCTCGAGTAACTCCGTCATAGCTTGTACGGTCTTAATCTGACTATTCCTTCGTGCTCGGATTATATCCTCCTCGTAGTGTAAGGACAGTTTACTGACTAGGCACTCCTCGGGTATTTGAGGCTCTAGGTGTTTGGCCACGCACACCTTCCCTAGGAAATATGAGGTCAAGGTGTTACCCCAATATGGGTTATATTTCCCATGGCATATATTGTCGCTTGCTATATTTTGCGTCGATTCCGACCAATACTTGGACTTGAACAATCTCTTAAACATTTGATAATCAGTGATATCATCTCTGATGGCCATCCACCAATTATCGGTCATCTCTTTAAATGACTCGTCTAGCACTTCCTTGTTTGTACTCCAACGGTTACTTCTATGTTTAGCAAAATACTCTTCTATACGAGATATAAATTCCATAGGTTTTCTTTGGTACAACCTGAAATTAACCCCTTCTCGGTTTTCTCACAGTGGAACAATGGGTAATGTTATTTGGTCTGTTCAGACAAACTTCTATGTCTGCTTGGTTTTGGCAAACCTGGCCATTTATATTGGTAACGGCAGCTTCTATCCCGTCACAATTTTCTGTGACTCGGTTCTTCATTTTTTCCCATTCTTGATGTGCTTCCTTTTGTTTATTTTCTATATTTATAACCTTGGTGTTTACCTCCGCTTTAAAACTCTGTACTTCGGTGTTTACTTCTGCTTTAAGATTCTGCACTTCCTGCTCAGTCTGACTACATCTTTCATCAGCTTTTGTAATCCTTTGTTCTATTACTGTTATTTCCTCTTCTATCTTCTTGCTGATTGTTTCATTGTTCTCCACTATTTTCTGACTCAATTCTTCCTTTAATGATTCTATCTTTCCATCTAATCTGTCCATATTTTCCTGGTTAACCTCCCTTAATTCTTCTCTTAATAGTTGGTTATCCTCTTTCAATTCTTCCAATTTCTCCCCCATCTTTTCTTCCATTTTCCTATTATTTTCCTCCATATTCTCTTCCATCTTCTTACTATTCTCACTTAACTCTTCCCTCAACTGTTGGTTATCATCTTCCATTTTCTTACTTGTTTCCTCTATTTTCTTATTGGTATCTCCAATTTCCTTCCTGGTTTCTCCAATTTGGTTACTTAATTCTTCCTTTCCTTCCCTTATCGATTTGAATTCTTCCTTATTCGATTTGTTGTTCTCTTCCATTTTCTCTTCCATTTTCTTGCTCATGGATTTGTTATCACCCTTCAATTCTTCTTTTGTAGATTCTGTATTTTTATGTATTTCTTCTATGCTCTTCTGACTCTTCCCTGGCTTTCTTGTTATCCTCCTCCATTTTCTTACTCATTTGTTGGAACATTTCCATCATCTTATTCAACATTGTATCTTCTGTGGTGGTTGAATTTTCTAATTGTTTGTCCTGGAGTGCGGGCTGGTTCGGTTCCGCCGGAGGTAATGTCATCTCCATATCTCCCACTGGAGTCGCTTCCTTGTTCTCCATGTCTATTTCCTCCTTGGGTTCTGCCACCCTTTTCTTGGACGTCGCTCTCCTTGACATTTCGATCGCTTTCCTGACTTGTTAACAGCTGCCAAGCTAAAAATAGGAAATTGAGCAACTTGTCCTTATTATATAGTCCTACCAATTCCTATTTTAAGCCCCTAAAGTTGAGCACCAATTTGTAATAAAACAAATAATCTATAATTAGATAATAATTGGATAATAAAAAAAAAATTTTTATTTTATATATATTTTTTATTTTATTTTATTTACTTATTTATTTTTTATTTAATTAATTTTAATTAGTGTAGTTGTTTTTTAATTGTTTAGACTCAATTAATAAAATATACTGTTTAATGACTGTGTGTGTTCTGATATAAAATTATTTATTTCTTCATTTCAAATAGATTATCTAAGCCGTATCGATTGCATGTAGCAGCCAATTTAAAATCGGTTCTTCTTCTTCTTCTAGCTCGTCTACTTAAGATGTTCACTTTTTACTCTTAAATAATTAAAGTAATTCAATTTAAGGCTTAGCTGATTAATAAAACAGTATTAAAACAATAAATAAGTTTATTTGTCAAACAATTATTTGAATTTGCCACACAGGCTTGAATCTGATTCGATAAGAAGTTACAGTTCGATTAATTTTTATATGCAAAATATTTCAATGTAATTATTATATTATAAGGTTCTTTTAACTGTTGAAATAGTCAGGAAAGGCAAGAGAATTCAATACTTACAAAGTATTAAAAAACTTATTCATGAAATAGACAAAATTATAAAGTATAATGTATATAAAAATTTATATTACGATACAGCTGGGCTCTCCGACGTCACTCGCGTTGGTCCCGTGAGCCTGTGCGAAGTTGACCCAAAACGATAAGATGGCTGCCTTAATGAGTTGAACTGCGATGTGATTTCAGCTACGAGTTCTTTCTTCAAATAAATGTCTCCGTTGGTTATTTCCTCTCCAGTGATGTTGTTCTTGGACGATCCACGAGTTGTAGAGTGTAGTGTTGTTTACCCACTAGATTTTGGTTCGGTAATAGTAGTGTTATGTCCCAAAAGGTTCCCTTCACTCGGTGTACGTTTATTTGAGTTCAATTTTGTTCTGCTGTCGTGTCTAGATGTAGTGACGTTTTAATTTAATATTATTTAATCTAGTTTAATGTTTCAGTGACTGATATTATAGTATTTTCACTTTAATTCAACTTCTATTTATCTTCATATAGCTTCGTCATATATCTCGGTTAATGTTAATAAAATTTTCGTTAATATTTCTTTGAGAAGTCTTTTGACACGTCTATCTCGTTTGGCTTTTAACAATCAACTAACTGATTTTTGTTCCTTCATATATAAGATTTTTAATATTTTGGTATCATTTCTCATTGTTCAGCCATCAGCTGTTGTCTGTGAATTCAATCTTATATATAAAAAATATTGACATTTTTATGTTTAAATGGCTACAAATTATTTGTTTAGTACCTTTATGTAAATTTAATTATATAACAATATTCCTGATTTCATTTTATACACTTTAATACTCAATTTTCCCTATTTTGGTTTGAATTGTGCTTCTGAATTACATTCTTTGAAAATTATCTGTAGGCCTTATCTTGACTTACAGAATTACCTATTACTTGGTTTAAAATATGTCTCATGTTACAATTTACCTTTCACTCGATTCCTAATTAAATATCTGTAATTTGCCTAATTTACATTTGGCTATTATTTTAAACATTTAACAAATTATTTGCATTTTACTAGTACACTTTACTGATTATGGCCTTACCTGGTACAAACACCTAATTTAAGTCAATTTTACGTGTTGATTCCTCTCACTACTATTATAGGTCGTGGTTATTATTATGATAATGTATTTGTATATTGAATAGAGTAATTTACATCAAATTAGTTTAGGTTCTATTAACTTGTATTCTTTGATTAGATTTGTATGGTAAAATTTGAATTTGTCTTGGTCATTAGTGTACAATTTTCCTAGCAAAGTTCATCTTATTATGTTCATATTTTTTGATCCACTATTTCTGGTTTGTTTGAATTATTAATTTGCCTTTCCTTACTTTACAAAACATAATATTAATTAACATGATTAAAATACAACAAATTCTTACATTCTAACATCTAGCATTTACTAGCATCAGCATATTTTGTATGGTAATCACAAATAATAATAACATAAAATGGTAAATAATTGTATAAATAAACACATTAAAACTTTATATTAATAATAATCTTTTTGTTGTCCTTTTTTAACAAATGGTTTGGGGTGTGCCCCTTAATCACATTTATTCTAAGTATAATTAATTTTTTACATTATTTTTAATTATATGCATTGGATTCTCTTGTTTGGGCTAGTCATTTCCTATAAATTGATATAGTTAATAGAATTTAATTTCTCTTGAACCATTTATTTGCTGCTCTAGAGATTTTTTGTCTTTATAATATATTTTTTGGGTATCTGGATTATTATTTCCCTTTAATTCATTAGTTCTGGGCTATTATTCTTCACTGTTTCCTATTTTAAAATTGTCATTTCTATTTTATTTGTCCTTGGCTGTTACTCTTCACTACTTCATATCTTACTGGGTTCACTAATTATTATTCTGATATGATTCTCTTATTATTTATTTTTCAACACTTTATGGCTATGATTTGACTACATATAATTCCTTTGAATTGACTTTTCTAGTTCTGTCAAGTTCTTTTGTTTATAATTGTAAATACTTTTCTGTTGATTTTTATTTAAGTTGATATTATTCCTTCTAGATGACTTCTTCCCTTCCTTTCATATATTATCTTATTTTGTAGAACAAGGTAAAGACTTCGTTGTGCTACAAATGCCCCCCTATAAAAGTGATTAGTTCAGCACATACTTTTAGTTTGGGTGAACTAATTGCTTCTGATATCCTTCTTTATTCTATTCTTCTTGGCTTCTTTTACCCTGATATACCTGTTTCTTCTGGTTGAGCTCTAAATTGATATGCATTCTTGTTGCCTTTACTTTTTATTCTACTCTTATGAGATAGTTCTTTTTTAATCTGATTCATCCTTTTATTATTTAATATATCTATATTTTTCCCTTCTTATTTAGTGTTTCTTCATTTATATATTTACTCCCTAACATTCCCTAACATGTGAGCTGGAACAGTTCAGAGTGACACTTTTTCGGCTTCATTTCTCTGCTGACCAATACATCACTTCTTTGAGTTCAGAGGAATTATCATCTCTGCTCAATAATACAAAAACTGGTGGAATTATCTACATCCAGTTATTAAAATATCAAAAATAATAAGTAGTCCATTTTGACTATTAATAAATATACTTAGATTCATCACTTCATAATTATTCAGATTATTTAATATTTCTATCCATATGATTATTTTTACATTTCAAAGCTCATTCTATATTACTTATCAATAGGATCTGGCATAATATCCATTTCAGCCTTCTTTTTTGTGAAATTCGGCGACTGTAGTTAGTTTTTGTCACAGACTGTTTCTTGTTTACATTTTGGGTAGCACATGTTTATGTTTATAGTTTTTTTTTTCATTAGTTGTTTCATTAATTAGTTTATTGCTCATGGCATAATATCTGGTTTTAATACCTTTTCCTTATCTGTTTTAGTTAATTGGTTCTCCTCGTTATTCTTCGATAATCTTATTTTTTGTTCATAGGTCTCATCAACTTATTACATTGAAAATATATACAATATCTGGATTCTTATTTACCTTTTTACTTTAAAGTCCTGTAAAATTTTTGTTTCGATGAGTATTTCATTTATATAGTTGTCTTGAGTAGTCACTGTTTAGCCTTCATTATTGTGATAAAAATTTTCTTTTGTAAAATTATTTCATTCAGTTTCTTTAATGTTGTTGTACTTATTATTTTTTAAACCTGAGATATCTTCCTTCATTACTTCTCCTTATTAATTGATCCAAAACAAAGTTCTTCTGACATATATTCTGTAAACTGTTCTTATTTGTTTTAATATTGAAATAATTTATTTATTTTCCCTTCTCATTTTATTTAAAATAATTTCCTTGATATGAACTATAAGTTGTACTTATTTATTCTTAGAATTTTGATGTTATTTATTTATTCGCTTCAAAATATTTTCTCCTAGATAATATGTAAGATGTCCTTACTCCCTTTAGAATTTTTATGACATTTATTTATTCACTTCAAAATATTTTCTCCTAGATAATCTGTAAGATGTCCTTACTCATTTTTAGAATTTTGATGGTTTTTATTCATCAAAATATTTTTTTATTGATAATTGGTTATAGGTACCCTTTATCCTTGGTGAATTAATCTCCTTCAATTCGTACGTGTTATTTTTATTGTCCTTAGTAATCATGTATGGTCCCGTATACAACAGTAATAGTTTTTTAGTAATCCCTTCCATAGTACTTGGTAGTTCCCGGTTTTTAAGCAACACCTTTTCTCCAATTTGGTATTTTAGTACTTTTTTAGCTGATTTCTTATATTTGTTAATTCACCTTTCCTGGTCCTCGGCTACTTTATTATAAAATCTTATTTGATTAAATTTATATTCCTTGTGGGTCGGAAATTCAATATTCTTGTATCGCTCGTGGGGAGGGGGGGGTTCTCATGCATTGCCGTATATGGGGTAATTCCTATAGCTGGGTGATGTGCTATATTAAGAAATTCTTTGGTGGCTGATAGGTATTCCTGCCACTTTTCCTGTTGATGGTGGCAGTATGTTCTAAGTATTCTACCTACCTCTCTCAACACTCTCTCTCTGCTGGATTACTGTTTGGGTGGTAAACAGATGTTTTATAGCTTTTTATTCCGACTGTCAATAACGTATCCTTCCATCCTTTACCTTTAAATTGGGTCCCGTGGTCTGTAATTATTGATATAGGTTTTCCTACCTCAGGAAGATATTGATTTATAATTACTTCCAAAACCTTTAAAGTAGTGGCTCGGTTCACAGGATATAATTTTATGAATTTCGTAAAATGGTCCATCATTATTATGATATATTTATAACGATGGCGTCCGCCACTACGGGGAAATGGCCCGCATATATTCAAGAAAATCTTCTCCAATTTCTTCTGTGAGGTTATAGGTATCATCACACCCTCCTTCTTATCATTATTGGTTTTTACTAGCTGGCAAATAAAACAATTCTTGATATACCTCACTACCTTCATGGCTCCCATATGGCCGTACCGGATATGGTAGTCCATGACGATTTCCTTTTCAATATCAGTAGGGATTATTATTTTCTATATTCCTCATCAAGAGATGGATTTATAAACAACACATTATTATGTATACAGTAAAATTTCGTTATGGTGTCATCTTGACCTGCTAGACGTCTTTGAATACTGCTTAGCTTTGGGTCAGACTGCTGGTGTATGCTTATGTTCTGTACTATTTGTTCCAAATCGGATCTATCTTTGATAATATTATAAATTTTCAGTACACCTTCCTTCTCACCCTCAAATGTTTGGTTTTGTAAATCTACCCGTGACAATACATCGGCAACCACGTTCTTGGTTCCTGGAATATATTCCCACTGTAGGTTATATTCTTGCAAGGCCAGTATCCACCTGGTCAGCCTACCGTGACTTAACTTACACCTTCTCAAGAACGATATCGTTTGTGGTCTGTGCGGACGGTCACTGGATACCCTAGGATATAAGTCCGGAATTTTCCGCAAGCAAACACGACACTGAGCAATTCCTTTTCTGTGACATTGTAGTTTCTCTCACATTGGTTCAGGGTTCTGCTAGCGAAACTAATGATGAGATGTTGGCCATTTTCATCCTCTTGGTATAAAGTGGTTCCCAGACTAAGATTACTGGCATCGCAGTTCAGGAAAAAAGGCTTGTTAAAATTTGGGTGGTGGAGTATTACTATTTCTAGAAATTTGTCCTTGATTGATTGTAAAGTCTCGTCTTGCTCTTTACCCCATTTCCATTTATTTTTAGCAGATAACTGGTATTGGAACTTGGCAGTTAACTCTGAATAATTTCTTTGAAATTTTCGGTAATAATTACACAAACCATAAATGATTGTATTTGTTTCCGATTTTTAGGTTGAGGAAATTTCTGTATAGCGTATACTTTTTCTGAAGATGTAGATATTCCTTGGTTGTTCAGATTGAAACCTAAAAACTGAACTTCCTTAGCTATAAGCTTGGACTTTTCTAATTTTAAAGTAATATTATTATCGGCGAGTTTCTTTAATACATGCTCCACTCGGTAGCAATGTTCTTCCCAATTGGCTGAGGTTATTAACAAATCATCAACATACACCGCACCGTTGTAAACTGGAGTGCATCTGGGCCGAGTATTTGATCCATACATGCCACAAAGATGGCTACTGAATTTACTAAGCCGAAGGGCAACCTCTTAAACTGGTAATTGCGCCCTTCGAAGATAAACGCCATATATTGGCGACTTTGTGGGTGCAACTCCACTTGCCAATATCCGCACACGGTGTCCCATGTTGTAATAAATTTAGTCCCGTGAAATTTCTTTAGGATTTCTTCGATTTCTCCGGGCGAAGTGCGATCGTTTACAATCATTTTGTTAATTGATATATAATTACCTTAATATCCACTTTAGCGATACAAAGTTTCGTCAATGATGAAGCGTTTCGTGACTAAGTCCCATCCTCAGATACACTTAATTAATAAACTAAAACATTAAAATCGCGACCATGATACTGGTCAAGTCAAAAATAAAATAAAATAAGTTACAAATCGCATGTAATAAGTTTTACTAACCACGGCCGGAGCTCCCGCATGTGTTCATCCACAACCGCGATCGTCACGCGACTGGTCAAAGATTAAGACAAACTGATTGCAGTGTCGAACAGGTAATTTGAAGCAAAATTTATCTGGTCATTTAATAAACTGTTTTTGGTGTTACTATCTTTTAAAGCTTTATAAATTTCAAATTCCTCTAGACTATCCATCCGTCTACCCTTTTTACAAAAATGCAACGCTGTTAAATTTTCTTCGAAGCTTGTATATTTATGTCCGCTTGATATTAAATGTTGTGCAAAGTTGGACTTAGTATTACTTGGCTTAGGAATATGTTCTAAAAATCTTTTATAAAAACATCTGCCAGATTGACCAATATAGAACGCATCACAATCATCACATTTTATTTTATATACACCACATTTCTTTTTTAATGGTAATTTGTTTTTGTTTTTGAAATAATTTCCTAAATTATTATTTGTTTTAAATGATAAAATATAGTTATTATCTTTGAGAACGGGTCTTAAAATATTTGGCATAATACCTGTGAAATTAGCCAAAAGATATTTATAATTTTTGTTACTTGCTTTTATACAGTTTGAATTTTTATTTTCTAAACGTTTCCTATGCCTATTTATTATTTTGTCAACTATTGTAGATTTATACCTGTTATTTATTGCTATTTGTTTGATAGTACTAACCTCATTTAAGTAGTCCTCCTTTTCGAGGGGAACATTTAAAAGTCTGTTGACAAGACTGTTAAACACTGCCATTTTTTGTGTAACGGGATGATGTGAATCATAGTGTATTACTGTGTCAGTACTAGTGTGTTTTCTAAAGATTTTGTATTTTAAATTATTCCCGTTATGTAATACAGTGAGGTCTAAAAAATTGATACTTTTGTTGTTTTCGATCTCCATAGTAAATTTTAATTTGTTATGAATTTTGTTTAGGTAATTTTTAAATAATACTATTTGTCTGGCATTCCCGTTAAAAATAATAAAGGTATCATCTACATATCTGGAGTAATGGATGATTTTATTGGCGAAATAATTATCTTTTAAAATTTTTGTATTTTCTAAATGGTTTAGATATAGGTCCGCCAGGATGCCAGAAAGTAGAGATCCCATGGCAAGTCCTTCATTCTGTTTATAATATGCATTTTCAAATGAAAAATAGTTTTGATGAAGAATGGTTTTTAGTATCATCATCAGTTGGTTAACTTTCTGTATTTCTAAAGAACCTTTATTCATTAAATTATGCCTGAGTAAAGTTAATGTTTCATCAATAGGCACATTAGTGTATAAATCTACTATGTCGAATGATACTAGTTTGTGGTTTGGTTGAATTGTAACGTGGTTTATATTTTTGATAAAATCCTTATAGCTTTTTACACTCCGATTATTTTCTAAGGTGGTGTGCTCTCTGATGATTTTTACTAAGGTTTTAGCTATTTTATAACCGGGGGCAGTTGTAAAATTAACTAATGGTCTAATTGGAGTGTTCTGTTTATGTACTTTCGGAAGACCCCTTAAACAAGGCGCACTAGCATTTATTGGTTTTAGTGAGGCTGTGTGCGTTTATCAAATAGTTGCGTGCATTTATTTATTGTTTTATTCAGTTCTAAAGTGTACTTCTTAGTGGGGTCGGATGTCAACTTAGTAATATTGTTGTCATTATAAAGTTGTGTACTTTTTGTGTGTATTCATCAAGTTTCAGCATGGCTATAAAATTTCCCTTATCTACCTTGGTTATGTAAATATTATTATTAGAAAGTTTTTTATTTAGTTGTATAGCCATACGTTGTTCATGTTGTGCTTTAGTGTAATTAACTTTATTTTGTATAAGCTTATTGTTCTTGTTTTTAATGATTTTATAAAACTTATTATTTCCTAATACTCTTATTTCATTTTGTTTACCTGGGTCAGGAATGTTTTTTATCACTGACTCGGCTTCAATTATTTCTTTAATTAAGTTATGTTTATTTTTAAGGTTGGGGGGAAAATTGTAATTTAGACCTTTGCTGATAAGTTTTGTTTCTGCGTCAGTTAAAGTGACGTCAGTTGTATTTATTACTCTAGGGTAGAAAATGTGCGTGCTTTCGATGTTATCTTTATATTTACTGTTACTTAACTGGCTGATTTTAATTGCCTGTTTATGTTTGTGAAGTCTAATCTTATTTGTAACATATTTGTTAATTTGCTGTATGATACTATCGATCAAAGATGACATCCGACCCCACTAAGAAGTACACTTTAGAACTGAATAAAACAATAAATAAATGCACGCAACTATTTGATAAACGCACACAATCCTCACTAAAACCAATAAATGCTAGTGCGCCTTGTTTAAGGGGTCTTCCGAAAGTACATAAACAGAACACTCCAATTAGACCATTAGTTAATTTTACAACTGCCCCCGGTTATAAAATAGCTAAAACCTTAGTAAAAATCATCAGAGAGCACACCACCTTAGAAAATAATCGGAGTGTAAAAAGCTATAAGGATTTTATCAAAAATATAAACCACGTTACAATTCAACCAAACCACAAACTAGTATCATTCGACATAGTAGATTTATACACTAATGTGCCTATTGATGAAACATTAACTTTACTCAGGCATAATTTAATGAATAAAGGTTCTTTAGAAATACAGAAAGTTAACCAACTGATGATGATACTAAAAACCATTCTTCATCAAAACTATTTTTCATTTGAAAATGCATATTATAAACAGAATGAAGGACTTGCCATGGGATCTCTACTTTCTGGCATCCTGGCGGACCTATATCTAAACCATTTAGAAAATACAAAAATTTTAAAAGATAATTATTTCGCCAATAAAATCATCCATTACTCCAGATATTTAGATGATACCTTTATTATTTTTAACGGGAATGCCAGACAAATAGAATTATTTAAAAATTACCTAAACAAAATTCATAACAAATTAAAATTTACTATGGAGATCGAAAACAACAAAAGTATCAATTTTTTAGACCTCACTGTATTACATAACGGGAATAATTTAAAATACAAAATCTTTAGAAAACACACTAGTACTGACACAGTAATACACTATGATTCACATCATCCCGTTACACAAAAAATGGCAGTGTTTAACAGTCTTGTCAACAGACTTTTAAATGTTCTCCTTGAAAAGGAGGACTACTTAAATGAGGTTAGCACTATCAAACAAATAGCAATAAATAACGGGTATAAATCTACAATAGTTGACAAAATAATAAATAGGCATAGGAAACGTTTAGAAAATAAAAATTCAAACTGTATAAAAGCAAGTAACAAAAATTATAAATATATTTTGGCTAATTTCACAGGTATTATGCCAAATATTTTAAGACCCGTTCTCAAAGATAATAACTATATTTTATCATTTAAACCAAATAATAATTTAGGAAATTATTTCAAAAACAAAAACAAATTACCATTAAAAAAGAAATGTGGTGTATATAAAATAAAATGTGATGATTGTGATGCGTTCTATATCGGTCAATCTGGCAGATGTTTTTATAAAAGATTTTTAGAACATATTCCTAAGCCAAGTAATACTAAGTCCAACTTTGCACAACATTTAATATCAAGCGAACATAAATATACGAGCTTCGAAGAAAATTTAACAGCGTTGCATTTTTGTAAAAAGGGTAGACGGATGGATAGTCTAGAGGAATTTGAAATTTATAAAGCTTTAAAAGATAGTAACACCAAAAACAGTTTATTAAATGACCAGATAAATTTAGTGTCAAATTACCTGTTCGACACTGCAATCAGTTTGTTTTAATCTTTGACCAGTCGCGTGACGATCGCGGTTGTGGATGAACGCATGCGGGAGCTCCGGCCGTGGTTAGTAAAACTTATTACATGCGATTTGTAACTTATTTTATTTTATTTTTGACTTGACCAGTATCATGGTCGCGATTTTAATGTTTTAGTTTATTAATTAAGTGTATCTGAGGATGGGACTTAGTCCCGAAACGCGTCATCATTGACGAAACTTTGTATCGCTAAAGTGGATATTAAGGTAATTATATATCATATAATAAGTGATACGGTAAGCAAAAAAAAAAAAAAATAAAAAAAATAAGTAATTGATTTCGTTAATTTCTCGTGCGTCTAGACAGAGTCGGACCTTACCGTTTTTCTTTTGAATAGCCACTATCGGACTGGTGAATGGTGACTAACTGGTTTCTATTATATCTCGGCTGACCATGTTATTAATTTCAGTTCTGACAGCTTCCTTCAGTGACTGCGCTATAGGGTAGGATTTACGATTGAACTCTACTGGTTCCCTAAATCGGGTCTTACATTGATAATTCTTGACCTTCCCGGGCTCATCAGAAAATATAGCACGATATTTCTCGTAGATTTCTATCAAACGATCTAATTGGTTTTCTGTTAGTTGTTCCGTCTGGTTTTCGGGCTGGAAATCTTGTATCTTCTGTGTCCACAGTTCATCTTCACTCTCCCGGTATACTAAGTTATGGTATAAATGATTTATCCTCTATATAATTTAATTCAATCGGTCTATTTTGACCCAGTTGGGAATTTATTATTTTATTACTTATTAAATCGGCGACCCAAGTGGAGTCTCCAGAAAACAAGGACACACTCTTTCTACACAAATCGATCACAGCAGAGTTTCTTCTCAACAAGTCGCACCCGATCAAGATATTAAATGGTAATCCGGCTGCAATGAGAAACACCATGTCCAAACTTACCCCCTTACTTGTAACATTTAATGATACCTGTTTACGTATCGTTTTATTTTGTCGACCAGTGGCGCCTATAAGTACAACATTATTAATTGGTAGTACCGGTAATGTTCGGAGACATTCCTGTTGTATACGGTCTAATTCGCTATTGCTAATTATTGAGACATTCGCTCCGGTGTCTATCATGATTTGCGATGGAATACCTTCTACTTCTGCCATTACATATATTATTTCGTTATTTTGATTATCAATTTTTATATCATCTTCTTCCAACAATTCTGTTCTGGTATATTTTAAGTAATTATTATAAATAATGGTAATTTTCTTATTTTCATGTAGTTCATTTAAATCTAGATCATACCCAGTAGATAGAAGCAGTGAAGGGTTGTGATTGTCTATCACCGCCTCCTCTAGTTTAAAGGTGGAGTGTTATTGTTGATTGGGCCGACTGCAAAGTCGGTTTAAAAATCTTGGGCTGGTTCCTGTCGCTCCCCGTGATCGTCAAATTGCACTTCATTCCTCCGCTGTCTATTTTGGTCCTCCAGGCTGGAACTTTGTCTGTGTACATAATTTCCCCGATCATCACCTTCATGGTTTATCTGTCGTCCTCTGTCCTCATGGAAACTATTCCTCCTTTGGTTTTGGTACCTCCGTTGGCCAATGCCTACTGCTCTTATGAAGTTCACCCTCGGTCGGAATGTCCTGTTATTATTATAATTACCACCTGATTGATAGTTTCTATCGTTACTCTGATAAGGGTAATTATTATTTTGATTGGAATTTCTCTGACTATTTCTATTGTTTTCATTATTATTATAATAGGTATTTCTGTTTAATTGGTTGTTATCATCTCCACCATTATGGTTGTTATTATTATTGTTATTATTATTCTTACTGTTGCGACTATTATTATAATAATTATTATTTCGGTTTGAGGGGTTAAAATGATTATTATTCGCATTATTTTGGCCGTTATTCACGTAGCTACCACCATTCCTTAATTCTGGTCTGTCATTTCTTTTTCTACTCTGTCGGTAATAGTCTTCATGCTCGTACATCTCGAGTAACTCCGTCATAGCTTGTACGGTCTTAATCTGACTATTCCTTCGTGCTCGGATTATATCCTCCTCGTAGTGTAAGGACAATTTACTGACTAGGCACTCCTCGGGTATTTGAGGCTCTAGGTGTTTGGCCACGCACACCTTCCCTAGGAAATATGAGGTCAAGGTGTTACCCCAATATGGGTTATAATTCCCATGGCATATATTGTCGCTTGCTATATTTTGCGTCGATTCCGACCAATACTTGGACTTGAACAATCTCTTAAACATTTGATAGTCAGTGATATCATCTCTGATGGCCATCCACCAATTATCGGTCATCTCTTTAAATGACTCGTCTAGCACTTCCTTGTTTGTACTCCAACGGTTACTTCTATGTTTAGCAAAATACTCTTCTATACGAGATATAAATTCCATAGGTTTTCTTTGGTACAACCTGAAATTAACCCCTTCTCGGTTTTCTCACAGTGGAACAATGGGTAATGTTATTTGGTCTGTTCAGACAAACTTCTATGTCTGCTTGGTTTTGGCGAACCTGGCCATTTATATTGGTAACGGCAGCTTCTATCCCGTCACATTTTTCTGTGACTCGGTTCTTCATTTTTTCCCATTCTTGATGTGCTTCCTTTTGTTTATTTTCTATATTTATAACCTTGGTGTTTACCTCCGCTTTAAAACTCTGTACTTCGGTGTTTACTTCTGCTTTAAGATTCTGCACTTCCTGCTCAGTCTGACTACATCTTTCATCAGCTTTTGCAATCCTTTGTTCTATTACTGTTATTTCCTCTTCTATCTTCTTGCTGATTGTTTCATTGTTCTCCACTATTTTCTGACTCAATTCTTCCTTTAATGATTCTATCTTTCCATCTAATCTGTCCATATTTTCCTGGTTAACCTCCCTTAATTCTTCTCTTAATAGTTGGTTATCCTCTTTCAATTCTTCCAATTTCTCCCCCATCTTTTCTTCCATTTTCCTATTATTTTCCTCCATATTCTCTTCCATCTTCTTACTATTCTCACTTAACTCTTCCCTCAACTGTTGGTTATCATCTTCCATTTTCTTACTTGTTTCCTCTATTTTCTTATTGGTATCTCCAATTTCCTTCCTGGTTTCTCCAATTTGGTTACTTAATTCTTCCTTTCCTTCCCTTATCGATTTGAATTCTTCCTTATTCGATTTGTTGTTCTCTTCCATTTTCTCTTCCATTTTCTTGCTCATGGATTTGTTATCACCCTTCAATTCTTCTTTTGTAGATTCTGTATTTTTATGTATTTCTTCTATGCTCTTCTGACTCTTCCCTGGCTTTCTTGTTATCCTCCTCCATTTTCTTACTCATTTGTTGGAACATTTCCATCATCTTATTCAACATTGTATCTTCTGTGGTGGTTGAATTTTCTAATTGTTTGTCCTGGAGTGCGGGCTGGTTCGGTTCCGCCGGAGGTAATGTCATCTCCATATCTCCCACTGGAGTCGCTTCCTTGTTCTCCATGTCTATTTCCTCCTCGGGTTCTGCCACCCTTTTCTTGGACGTCGCTCTCCTTGACATTTCGATCGCTTTCCTGACTTGTTAACAGCTGCCAAGCTAAAAATAGGAAATTGAGCAACTTGTCCTTATTATATAGTCCTACCAATTCCTATTTTAAGCCCCTAAAGTTGAGCACCAATTTGTAATAAAACAAATAATCTATAATTAGATAATAATTGGATAATAAAAAAAAATTTTTATTTTATATATATTTTATATTTTATTTTATTTACTTATTTATTTTTTATTTAATTAATTTTAATTAGTGTAGTTGTTTTTTAATTGTTTAGACTCAATTAATAAAATATACTGTTTAATGACTGTGTGTGTTCTGATATAAAATTATTTATTTCTTCATTTCAAATAGATTATCTAAGCCGTATCGATTGCATGTAGCAGCCAATTTAAAATCGGTTCTTCTTCTTCTTCTTCTTCTTCTAGCTCGTCTACTTAAGAAGTTCACTTTTTACTCTTAAATAATTAAAGTAATTCAATTTAAGGCTTAGCTGATTAATAAAACAGTATTAAAACAATAAATAAGTTTATTTGTCAAACAATTATTTGAATTTGCCACACAGGCTTGAATCTGATTCGATAAGAAGTTACAGTTCGATTAATTTTTATATGCAAAATATTTCAAAGTAATTATTATATTATAAGGTTCTTTTAACTGTTGAAATAGTCAGGAAAGGCAAGAGAATTCAATACTTACAAAGTATTAAAAAACTTATTCATGAAATAGACAAAATTATAAAGTATAATGTATATAAAAATTTATATTACGATACAGCTGGGCTCTCCGACGTCACTCGCGTTGGTCCCGTGAGCCTGTGCGAAGTTGACCCAAAACGATAAGATGGCTGCCTTAATGAGTTGAACTGCGATGTGATTTCAGCTACGAGTTCTTTCTTCAAATAAATGTCTCCGTTGGTTATTTCCTCTCCAGTGATGTTGTTCTTGGACGATCCACGAGTTGTAGAGTGTAGTGTTGTTTACCCACTAGATTTTGGTTCGGTAATAGTAGTGTTATGTCCCAAAAGGTTCCCTTCACTCGGTGTACGTTTATTTGAGTTCAATTTTGTTCTGCTGTCGTGTCTAGATGTAGTGACGTTTTAATTTAATATTATTTAATCTAGTTTAATGTTTCAGTGACTGATATTATAGTATTTTCACTTTAATTCAACTTCTATTTATCTTCATATAGCTTCGTCATATATCTCGGTTAATGTTAATAAAATTTTCGTTAATATTTCTTTGAGAAGTCTTTTGACACGTCTATCTCGTTTGGCTTTTAACAATCAACTAACTGATTTTTGTTCCTTCATATATAAGATTTTTAATATTTCGGTATCATTTCTCATTGTTCAGCCATCAGCTGTTGTCTGTGAATTCAATCTTATATATAAAAAATATTGACATTTTTATGTTTAAATGGCTACAAATTATTTGTTTAGTACCTTTATGTAAATTTAATTATATAACAATATTCCTGATTTCATTTTATACACTTTAATACTCAATTTTCCCTATTTTGGTTTGAATTGTGCTTCTGAATTACATTCTTTGAAAATTATCTGTAGGCCTTATCTTGACTTACAGAATTACCTATTACTTGGTTTAAAATATGTCTCATGTTACAATTTACCTTTCACTCGATTCCTAATTAAATATCTGTAATTTGCCTAATTTACATTTGGCTATTATTTTAAACATTTAACAAATTATTTGCATTTTACTAGTACACTTTACTGATTATGGCCTTACCTGGTACAAACACCTAATTTAAGTCAATTTTACGTGTTGATTCCTCTCATTACTATTATAGGTCGTGGTTATTATTATGATAATGTATTTGTATATTGAATAGAGTAATTTACATCAAATTAGTTTAGGTTCTATTAACTTGTATTCTTTGATTAGGTTTGTATGGTAAAATTTGAATTTGTCTTGGTCATTAGTGTACAATTTTCCTAGCAAAGTTCTTATTAATTCATCTTATTATGTTCATATTTTTTGATCCACTATTTCTGGTTTGTTTGAATTATTAATTTGCCTTTCCTTACTTTACAAAACATAATATTAATTAACATGATTAAAATACAACAAATTCTTACATTCTAACATCTAGCATTTACTAGCATCAGCATATTTTGTATGGTAATCACAAATAATAATAACATAAAATGGTAAATAATTGTATAAATAAACACATTAAAACTTTATATTAATAATAATCTTTTTGTTGTCCTTTTTTAACAAATGGTTTGGGGTGTGCCCCTTAATCACATTTATTCTAAGTATAATTAATTTTTTACATTATTTTTAATTATATGCATTGGATTCTCTTGTTTGGGCTAGTCATTTCCTATAAATTGATATAGTTAATAGAATTTAATTTCTCTTGAACCATTTATTTGCTGCTCTAGAGATTTTTTGTCTTTATAATATATTTTTTGGGTATCTGGATTATTATTTCCCTTTAATTCATTAGTTCTGGGCTATTATTCTTCACTGTTTCCTATTTTAAAATTGTCATTTCTATTTTATTTGTCCTTGGCTGTTACTCTTCACTACTTCATATCTTACTGGGTTCACTAATTATTATTCTGATATGATTCTCTTATTATTTATTTTTCAACACTTTATGGCTATGATTTGACTACATATAATTCCTTTGAATTGACTTTTCTAGTTCTGTCAAGTTCTTTTGTTTATAATTGTAAATACTTTTCTGTTGATTTTTATTTAAGTTGATATTATTCCTTCTAGATGACTTCTTCCCTTCCTTTCATATATTATCTTATTTTGTAGAACAAGGTAAAAACTTCGTTGTGCTACAATGTATATGGGTCAGTATCAAACTTTACATGAATTATTTTAAAATTTAGTATAATCTATATTATGCAGTTGATATTTTGACCGCTAGAGCGCCGATTACTTTTCTTCACTGACAAAAACGACACTAAACATCATGGCGGCCGGAATGTTAGTAACAAAACCACGTTTTGCTGTTTTTTGGTTAATTAAAATAAAGTGTATGTTCACCTTGTTCCCAGATGAATTTAAAGAGATGATGCTGTTTCTAGTGTTCTAAGTTTATAGTTGAGGTATAATTTAGTTAAATTTGAATAGGAAACGATCTCACCCAATGATGTTGAATTTCTGCACCCAATGATTCATAGGTTTTCTGCAGTGGAACAATGGGTAATGTTATTTGGTCTGTTCAGACAAACTTCTATGTCTGCTTGGTTTTTGCGAACCTGGCCATTTATATTGGTAACGGCAGCTTCTATCCCATCACATTTTTCTGTGACTCGGTTCTTCATTTTTTCCCATTCTTCATGTGCTTCCTTTCGTTTATTTTCTATATTTATAACCTTGGTGTTTACCTCCGCTTTAAAACTCTGTACTTCGGTGTTTACTTCTGCTTTAAGATTCTGCACTTCCTGCTCAGTCTGACTACATCTTTCGTCAGCTTTTGTAATCCTTTGTTCTATTACTGTTATTTCCTCTTCTATCTTCTTGCTGATTGTTTCATTGTTCTCCACTATTTTCTGACTCAATTCTTCCTTTAATGATTCTATCTTTCCATCTAATCTGTCCATATTTTCCTGGTTAACTTCCCTTAATTCTTCTCTTAATAGTTGGTTATCCTCTTTCAATTCTTCCAATTTCTCCCCCATCTTTTCTTCCATTTTCCTATTATTTTCCTCCATCTTCTTACTATTCTCCCTTAACTCTTCCCTCAACTGTTGGTTATCATCTTCCATTTTCTTACTTGTTTCCTCTATTTACTTATTGGTATCTCCAATTTCCCTCCTGGTTTCTCCAATTTGGTTACTTAATTCTTCCTTTCCTTCCCTTATCGATTTGAATTCTTCCTTATTCGATTTGTTGTTCTCTTCCATTTTCCCTTCCATTTTCTTGCTCATGGATTTGTTGTCACCCTTCAATTCTTCTTTTGTAGATTCTATATTTTTATTTATTTCTTCTATGCTCTTCTGACTCTCTTCCCTGGCTTTCTTGTTATCCTCCTCCATTTTCTTACTCATTTGTTGGAACATTTCCATCATCTTATTCAACATTGTATCTTCTGTTGTGGTTGAATTTTCTAATTGTTTCTCCTGGAGTGCGGGCTGGTTCGGTTCCGCCGGAGGTAATGTCATCTCCATATCTCCCACTGGAGTCGCTTCCTTGTTCTCCATGTCTATTTCCTCCTCGGGTTCTGCCGCCCTTTTCTTGGACGTCGCTCTCCTTGACATTTCGATCACTTTCCTGACTTGTTAACAGCTGCCAAGCTAAAAATAGGAAATTGAGCAACTTGTCCTTATTATATAGTCCTACCAATTCATATTTTAAGCCCCTAAAGTTGAGCGCCAATTTGTAATAACACAAATAATCTATAATTAGATAATAATTGGATAATACAAAAAAAAAATTTATTTTATATATATTTTTTATTTTATTTTATTTATTTTTTTGGGGGGGATTTAATTAATTTTAATTAGTGTAGTTGTTTTTTAATTGTTTAGACTCAATTAATAAAAATATACTGTTTAATCACTGTGTGTGTTCTGATGTAAAATTATTTATTTCTTCATTTCAAATAGATTATCTAAGCTGTATCGATTGCATGTAGCAGCCAATTTAAAATCGGTTCTTCTTCTTCTTCTAGCTCGTCTACTTAAGACGTTCACTTTTTACTCTTAAATAATTAAAGTAATTCAATTTAAGGCTTAGCTGATCAATAAAACAGTATTAAAACAATAAATAAGTTTATTTGTCAAACAATTATTTGAATTTGCCGCACAGGCCTGAATCTGATTCGATAAGAAGTTACAGTTCGATTAATTTTTATATGCAAAATATTTCAATGTAATTATTATATTATAAGGTTCTTTTAACTGTTGAAATAGTCAGGAAAGGCAAGAGAATTCAATACTTACAAAGTATTAAAAAACTTATTCATGAAATAGACAAAATTATAAAGTATAATGTATATAAAAATTTATATTACGATACAGCTGGGCTCTCCGACATCACTCGCATTGGTCCCGTGAGCCTGTGCGAAGTTGACCCAAAACGATAAGATGGCTGCCTTAATGAGTTGAACTGCGATGTGATTTCAGCTACGAGTTCTTTCTTCAAATAAATGTCTCCGTTGGTTATTTCCTCTCCAGTGATGTTGTTCTTGGACGATCCACGAGTTGTAGAGTGTAGTGTTGTTTACCCACTAGATTTTGGTTCGGTAATAGTAGTGTTATGTCCCAAAAGGTTCCCTTCACTCGGTGTACGTTTATTTGGGTTCAATTTTGTTCTGCTGTCATGTCTAGATGTAGTGACGTTTTAATTTAATATTATTTAATCTAGTGTAATGTTTCAGTGACTGATATTATAGTATTTTCACTTTAATTCAACTTCTATTTATCTTCATATAGCTTCGTCATATATCTCGGTTAATGTTAATAAAATTTTCGTTAATATTTCTTTGAGAAGTCTTTTGACACGTCTATCTCGTTTGGCTTTTAACAATCAACTAACTGATTTTTGTTCCTTCATATATAAGATTTTTAATATTTCGGTATCATTTCTTATTGTTCAGCCATCAGCTGTTGTCTGTGAATTCAATCTTATATATAAAAAATATTGACATTTTTATGTTTAAATGGCTACAAATTATTTGTTTAGTACCTTTATGTAAATTTAATTATATAACAATATTCCTGATTTCATTTTATACACTTTAATACTCAATTTTCCCTATTTTGGTTTGAATTGTGCTTCTGAATTACATTCTTTGAAAATTATCTGTAGGCCTTATCTTGACTTACAGAATTACCTATTACTTGGTTTAAAATATGTCTCATGTTACAATTTACCTTTCACTCGATTCCTAATTAAATATCTGTAATTTGCCTAATTTACATTTGGCTATTATTTTAAACATTTAACAAATTATTTGCATTTTACTAGTACACTTTACTGATTATGGCCTTACCTGGTACAAACACCTAATTTAAGTCAATTTTACCTGTTGATTCCTCTCAATACTATTATAGGTCATGGTTATTATTATGATAATGTATTTGTATATTGAATAGAGTAATTTACATCAAATTAGTTTAGGTTCTATCAACTTGTATTCTTTGATTAGATTTGTATGGTAAAATTTGAATTTGTCTTGGTCATTAGTGTACAATTTTCCTAGCAAAGTTCTTATTAATTCATCTTATTATGTTCATATTTTTTGATCCACTATTTCTGGTTTGTTTGAATTATTAATTTGCCTTTCCTTACTTTACAAAACATAATATTAATTAACATGATTAAAATACAACAAATTCTTACATTCTAACATCTAGCATTTACTAGCATCAGCATATTTTGTATGGTAATCACAAATAATAATAACATAAAATGGTAAATAATTATATAAATAAACACATTAAAACTTTATATTAATAATAATCTTTTTGTTGTCCTTTTTTAACAAATGGTTTGGGGTGTGCCCCTTAATCACATTTATTCTAAGTATAATTAATTTTTTACATTATTTTTAATTATATGCATTGGATTCTCTTGTTTGGGCTAGTCGTTTCCTATAAATTGATATTGTTAATAGAATTTAATTTCTCTTGAACCATTTATTTGCTGCTCTTGATATTTTTTGTCTTTATAATATTTTTTTTGGGTATCTGGATTATTATTTCCCTTTAATTCATTAGTTCTGGGCTATTATTCTTCACCGTTTCCTATTTTAAAATTGTCATTTCTATTTTATTTGTCCTGGGCTGTTACTCTTCACTACTTCATATCTTACTGGGTTCACTAATTATTATTGTAATATGATACTCTTATTATTTATTTTTCAACAGTTTATGGCTATGATTTGACTACATATAATGCCTTTGAATTGACTTTTTTAGTTCTGTCAAGTTCTTTTGTTTATAATTGTAAATACTTTTCTGTTGATTTTTATTTAAGTTGATATTATTCCTTCTAGATGACTTCTTCCCTTCCTTTCATATATTATCTTATTTTGTAGAACAAGGTAAAAACTTCATTGTGCTACAATGTATATGGGTCAGTATCAAACTTTACATGAATTATTTTAAAATTTAGTATAATCTATATTATGCAGTTGATATTTTGACCGCTAGAGCGCCGATTACTTTTCTTCACTGACAAAAACGACACTAAACATCATGGCGGCCGGAATGTTAGTAACAAAACCACGTTTTGCTGTTTTTTGGTTAATTAAAATAAAATGTATGTTCACCTTGTTCCCAGATGAATTTAAAGAGATGATGCTGTTTCTAGTGTTCTAAGTTTATAGTTGAGGTGTAATTTAGTTAAATTTGAATAGGAAACGATCTCACCCAATGATGTTGAATTTCTGGAGACTAGGCTTGAAAGTGGATGGCTGACTTTACAATTTCCATCAAGTTGCTGGCGTGAATTATTCTGTTCAAAGGATGTCTAGGATGTAGTGGATATCACTCATAAAATTTATTCATTTTGTGATGGTTAGTTCTGAATCGTAGTTATTATTTTCTTTATTTTTACTGAACATTGCATTAGTTTCAACTGCTCACTTCCAATATATCTGAACAATTAAATCATTTTTTGTTAGTTAGTTACTCCTAGTAAACAAGAATTTTTATGGTTTTTTATTAGCTAATCTAGATACCTTTTAGTATATAGGCTAATAATAATTATTATTATTTCATTTCTTCTTTTTAGAAAAAATAATCCTTTACAAATTTTACCTATAATCAAATTTAATTTATTTATGGTTTTTCTTTATATCTTTACTTAAACTTGTCTACTGGTATTTTATGTTTTAATTCCTTTTATTTTGGTTTGTTTATGATTTATAATTCATTTAAGGTATCCTTACTCTACACTATTTTTTACATGCCATCTTGCTAACATAGTATTATTTGGCTATTATTATTATTTTATATATAACCCTGGATTATTTTACATCTAAACAAAATAATTATAGTAAACAAAAATATTACTCCTAGTTATAAGACCTTTGTGGCCTACACAATATAAAATTACAACAAATAGAAAACTTGTCAATAGTATCATAGTCTATTGCTACAATATTGATTTTTTTTCATCTCCAGCACAAATTTGTGAGATGCTCTTTTTAAATGTGTGACACTTTCACCGATTACACTATGTTGTGAAGTTATTAAATTAATACATTTATATCATAATATTTTCTCTCCCACTTACCTTTTTTTCTTTCAGCCCAGGGTTACATCGCACGAACTGCGAAATGCAAGTATGATTGTAAGGTTATATTAATAACATACGCAACTTGCATTTATGAAAAAAACAATTAAAATTTTATTCTATTCTTTAACTGCTTTCAGGTCATGAATTAATCATTTCTCTTAGGTTATCAATTATCTCCAAACAATTAATACAAAACACAAATTTCTTTACATGTTATTCAAAACATCTTATCTAAATGAAAGTTAGAATAAACACCTTATTTTATAGAAAACAGCCCAGCCTGCTCGCACGCAACATTCACACCATTTAAACCCCATTTGTGTTAATTAATTTGTTGAACCCCTTTTAAAAATGAAATTATTATGATTGATTACCCAACCAGCGTCACTCCTTTCGCTACCATGTGCCGCATGTGTTTAAGTGTCCTAGAGTTTACAGTTCACATTTTATTTTGGCCTGTTCACTTCACTGATTCTACTTTGCTATATTAAATCATTTTTTCAATTTTGGTTACCACTTTTTACATAATAAATTTAGATTTTGTGTGCACACATTATTTCTTCGCTCCCGGCCGGGATAACGTGGTCAGTTGAGTGGGAAGAGTCACCAACTAATCTCCCACCAGAAGCTAGGCATGACGGAAATTACAGTGCCTTATGATGTTGAATCGTTCGTCGCTGTTCACACAGTATGTGCTATTTAGGTGTGTTTGACGTCGACGAAATTTCACTGCCTTTCGTCTCGTCACTCGATTGGTTGAAGTTTCAATTACGTTTCCGGCTGCTTCCGAGCACATGGCAAACAAATTTTACAAAAAGCCATGTTGGTCGAGGTGTCTAAGCGTTGTTAGTGCGCCCCGCTGGTGGTCGCGCGTTTGTGGGCGTCACACAGCACTGGAGTTCTTAGAATTATGCTGCGTTGTCGGACATGCACTGCATTCCAACACTCTAACTACGTTCAAACTTCACATCACTGTCCCTTTGTTGTACGACAATTTTATTTAACCTGTGACTGGCCACACAGATGGAAAATAATTTTATGAATTTCAATAAAACAAAAACCCCTCCTTTTAGCCCCGTTACAATACCCCCCCCCCAATGAGAGGTCTTTTGTCGAGACAGAAGAACTCTCATTGCTACCCCTAAGAGGATCGGAGAGGATATGGTGCCAACAACCCCCCATTAATTCTTAACGCATCATGGGTAAACTACCCCCCTAGCTCGGCGACTATGGCTGCACCTGAACGATATTACTGGACTTCTCTATACGAGATCCCAACACCATAATATCGAACAGCTATGCACCTAACCTTCTAACATGCCACCCCCCCAAAATCCAAACCCTTGGCCTTATACCATGCCATATCCTCAACCGATATGTTCCCCCTTATCATGCACACTGGGCTGCCTTTAGCAAGTACTGGGCGCGTACACATATTCATTAATACATCCTAACAAATTCCTCATTTAAAATTCAGAAAATATTTATCTATAAATTCAAAAATTCATTTACGTTCAAAATCAAATTGTTATATCTCCACTACTTCCTCAAAAAAGCAAAAATAACAAAATCTTTTACATGAATCCATCAACCCTATTAATTCTCTTCAATACTACTAACCATCATAAAAAAATTGAATATCCTATTAAAACATGAACTCACTTATCCTAACATGTGATTATACAGGTATACTAAACAGATATACTAAACAGTGCAATTCAATAAAACACTAGTAATACACATAAACAATAATATACTTGAAACTCAAACACCATCTATATGGCAGGTATAAAAATACATTTTTTTTTTCAAAAAACTTAAATTTATCAAAATCTCTTTTTTCTCAATATTCAGAAAATTTAAAATCATTTAATTCAATTAAATGACAAAATTGCATCAATCAATTGCTAGAAACTGGTCTTGTCTATAACATCAACCATCAGCTGATCTTTGTGGGTCAAGTCAATGACCTTGACGTACCTATGTTACACAAAGCTACATCATAAAATACATGAAACATCTTTAAAATTTCTTATCTTCAAATATAATGCAACATAATAAAATAAGACATTTAAAATTAACATGGTTATTATTACAATAAACAATAAAATTTACATTTAAATTGACCAAAATTACACATTTTATAGCTTTACATTATTCTCAAATTCTATTAAAATCTGTCACTTGTTTCAATCATTTTTATATTTTTACTATGACTTTCTTTCTTTAATATTTTCATTCTCAATTAGATTGGGTGACTTAATTATTCATAATAACTCACTTTATCAACTTGGCATTGGTATATATAATCTTACCCCCCTTCTGACTCTAATACTCACTAACAGCTTTAACTAGTATGACACCCATCTATCAAAACATCTACCAACCATTCTCTACCTCTAACTTACTACTCAACTCCTTTCGCATCATTCTACCCTTATAACAAAAATAGTCTCTACCCCTTTGTACTCAGGATGTGTGTTCCTTTCCCAATGCTCATTCCCTTATTTGGTTCCCGGACCTGCCCTAGGTAACCCTTTCCGGCGCTAATCAGTTCCCCTCCCGCCACAACGCTTTTCGTTGAGGACTCCTTATCACACCACCCCCCTTACAAAATTCCCCATCAACTAATTACTCTCCCATTACATCACTTTCATCTACAAAATATCTCTATTTATTTATTACCTCAATATATCAATCATTACTCTACATATTTTTCCCATAACTACTGTGTCACTATTACCTCTCAAATTCTATATTACGTTTATTCACAACAATCTTACTTTGTTCAACTCCCCTTTTAACTTAACTTGGACTGATTTAAATGTCCTAACAAAATAATAATCTCCCAAATTCTAACATTTACCATATTTTACAATACAGTTACTATTGAAAATTCAAAACTAGCTCAATCCATTTTACCATTTAATTCACAATCTATTAAACACATTGAAAATCTATTGTTCAATCATTAATGATATTCAATTTTAATTATATTCAAATATTTAATTACATTGAAAAAAAATCTGCAAACTATTTCTAAGTGACATAGTACGTATATAACATCAGTAATCAGATGATGTTCCTGGTCAGGTGAATGACCTCCTCTGAATCTCTTTCAAGCAATTCTACTGTGTAAAAGACATAACTTATGTTTACAATCCTTACTCTCTAACCTGATAAAATAACAACACAATAACATATTAAACAGAATATGATAAACATCTACGGCACCCCTTTCTCAAATCAAAACAAAATTATCTAGTCAACTCAGTAGCGAGTCACCATCATTAAGTTACAAAATTTTAATTCGTTACTCCCCTGAGTAACCTCCTTTACCACACACACTATGACTCCCCCTGGACTGTGGCGTCCAGTTGCGTCCACAAGGACTGAAGTTTTGGAGGAATTTTGTCATCTCCTTGTCCTTGCTTCTGCGTTAAATTTTTTTAAAAGGGTCAGATATAATATCTGATTTTACATATTTACATACTCTTAATGCGGGTCTATCACCTTTTTTTACTATTCCTACGCGAACAGAGTGATAGCCGCTGTTCCATAGTTCCGGGGTTTTCCCGTAAGTCACCCCCCTCTAATTTCAAATCTATACCAATTTCAAGGGCAACCAACTATGGTCAGGTTTACAATTGCTGCCCACAGCTGGCTGTCGTCCAAAACCACGATTAGTGCTGGTAAGGCAGTAATCGCCCGAAAAGGCGGGGAAATCAACTTTCATTTCAGGCATGTTATACTTCATCTTTGTGATACACTGCACGGCAACAAATCAACATATAATATGAAATTATATAACAAATTGTGCAGTGTATATTATGCCAGTTTGGCCTCCGATGATGGTAACATACCTTGATGTTACCACCAACACTCATCGCTATCTACAGTAGCACATGCCACCACTGCAATAGCATAACTAATAGCTAAACTTAAATCCTTCTACTGCTGGAGTCTCTACTTTCCATGATTATTTCACTTCGATTAACACCACACAACCCCCCAAAATTACCCACACATCTTGTATAATATAACATAATAAACATGAACCTATCATTGCTACATTTAACCGAACAGTTCAAATTTAAATAATTTTTATAAAAGATTATCAACATTACAACTTGAACTTTCTATTGACTCTTTTTATTTATACTCTAAATTATTTAACATTTATTGGACCATTGGTTTCTCCCAAAAAATTCAAATTTATTATTAACATTCATTTTGCATTATTTCAATAATATTTTACCTAAGTTAGATTCTTTCAAACTCATTTAGTGCCGTTATAAGACTCTATTACTTTACTTCAGGGTCATTATCAAATTGCTACTTAACATATGATCAATCACTCCCATACTATCATAGACATACAAATATAAACACCAAACACCAATAACTCCTTGTACCTTCTGAAACATTTTAACAACCATGTTATTCCACAAACCAAACACAATTTAACATTTGTCTATTTATTAATTATTATCAAATTTAAATCTCATTCAATAAATTAAATTCGTCCTCAAAATTCAATTATATAACATTTTAAATCAATCAAAAATATTTAAACCTCTCAAATTATTTGAATTCCATCAAGTATTGAAAACACAACATTTTTATTTACCTTACTTCCAAACAATTACAATTCATTAATTACCAACTCATTATTTATTTTGTCTGATAAAATATTATTATTATTAAAATCAATTTCTACTATATACACATTGTTTACCTCACATACTTGATATAATACAAACACGATTAATTTCACTAAAATTTATTTACAATTCTTGTCATTATTTTTCAGTTTACCACACTTCATTTTCTAAGTAAGCAAGGTCATAACCACAAATCAAAATACTTAGAATGTTCATTTATTGAGTCTATAATCTACCCTCCATCATTGTATAAATATCTAATACAGTAGAACTTGGCTAATTCGAAGCTGAAGGGACCAGTAAAAAATTCGAATTATCCAAAAATTCGAATTAGGAAAACTTTTAATAACGGTAGAAAAATCAAATCAAAAACCGAAATTCAGTAAAGCAATATGTTATTTTATTAAACAATTTCCTTAGACATATGTATTACAAACGTATAAACATGTTTCAGTACAAAATATAGCATTTACAGTTTTTTAAAAAAGCTAGAAACTTCTGATTGCATTTTGCAGTTAATTCACTGAGTTGTAGTAAACTCTTCAAGTTTATTAAGTGCTTGGAAAATAGCGTCACTTACGTTCTGCTGTCCTTCAACAAACCGTCTCAAGTCTTGAATGTAATTTGATGCCTGTGACGCCGTTAGAATCGGTATCTCTGGAAGTTCTAGCTGGTCCCCTTCTTCATCTGAAGATGTACCATCATTTCTTTTGTTCATAACATCAGCCACGATCTCCGCATCTGTCTGTTCACCGCACACCGCCAAGTCTTCATCCATGTTTACAAACTCTTCGTAACGAATGCCTGCGTCATGTCCAACATCTTCCCAGTTATCCGTAGTGGGTACGACTTCTCTAGCAGCTTTATTCTCCTCTTCACCTTCAATGTGGCAGAAACCACCTTTACGAAAACAATTAGCAATTGTTTTTTGCGTAACTTGGTTCCAAGCACTGTTGCACATGCGGGCAGCTTGAAGGATGTTAATCTTGATATTTTCGTGCTCATCTAAATAAGCACCTGACAGAATGTTTTGGACCACAAGCCGTCTGTAAAAATGCTTAAAATTTTTTATTACACCTTGGTCCATAGGTTGAACTACTGAAGTCATGTTTGGAGGGAAAAACACAACCTTTACATTTTCCATCACAGGAATAGTGTTGTGCGCTGTACAGTTGTCAATAAACAAGACGATTCTTCTGTTTTGATTCCGAAATTTCCTGTTGATTTTCAAAAGCCATCTTTCAAAAATTTCACCTGTCATCCAAGCTTTATTGTTTGATTCATATTCAACTGGTTTCGTTTTTACATTTTTGAAACAACGTGGGTTGGCTGACTTCCCTATCATTAGCAAAGGCAGTTTTTCCGAGCCATCCATGTTTGCTCCGATTAAAAGTGTTATGCGCTCCTTGCTGTGTTTGCCGCCACTACAACTTTCTCCTTTAAAAGCAAGTGTTTTGTCAGGGGTGCATTTGAAGAATAAGCCCGTCTCGTCTACGTTAAAAATGTCTTTAGCGTCTCTATCAGAAATCATTTGCAACAAATCGTCTTTCCATGAATTTGCAGTTTCAACGTCAACAGATCCACTTTCCCCACAAACAGTTTTGAAAGACATGCCATTCCTTTCTTTAAAACCATCGAGCCAACCAGTGCTGGCCTTAAAATCATTTTTCCCTAATCTAGATGCGAATTCCTCAGCTTTGGCTCTGACGAGGGGCCCACTGACTGGAATTTTTTTGTCCCTTGCTTGCTTAAACCACTTCACTACACATTCATCCACGTAAGGATTTTCTGGTCCTCGTGCTCTTTTCCTATCTTTGTCGCTGGCTTTACAAACACTATTCAAAATCTTCTCTTTATTTTTTAGATACGTTGACAGCGTATTTGGCGGTATCCCGAATTCCATGGCAATTTCAGATTTCTTTTTTGTCCCTTTTCCACTTCCCGTATAACGGCAACTTTTTCGGCAAATGTCAATGATTTGTATTGGGTCCGTGTTGGTTTTGAAAGGGCCATGATGAACACACAACACAATAAAACTGCACAATAAGTGTCACTAAAACACACCAGTCTGTATATTGTAACAGTACATAACCCGGTCCCAATAAAGTAAATCATGAGAATAAAAGTCAGAAATGGGTAGAACTAAAGCTCGCTCAAAATTTAATTATATCACTCCACATAATAAACAATTCGAGTGGTATATAGTGCGAAGTGAGTTCTAGTGTACCCATTGAGGTGAAAAACCAAAGTGAAATTAATGTATTAATAAACTGTGCTGTATGTTTTGGATAGGATAAAACTATGGAAGTAGTATGTAATAATACTAATTGATTTTTGTGATTTTATTTATTTATTGTAATTTATATTGTATGAACCACAATTTGTTATACCCAAGTTAATATTATATTGTTTCAAATAATTATGTTAGATTGTAAGAAAACCCAGGGTTAATTTTAAAAGACATAAAAATTTTAACTACCAAAGATAATATAAAATTAAAATAATCCTATGAAGGAAATGACAACAGGAAGTAGTACCGGGTATGAACACTATTCGAGACTAAATAAATAATATATAAATTTATTTAATGATAATAAAATGATAAAATATTTATATACAATGTCATAAAAAAATTAACCAAAACATATTATATGAATTAAATTAGTAAATAAACCGGAATGGAAGGGAATTATTTTTCCATAAATAAAATATAAATTTATAATAATCACAAACTGCCTACATAATAAAAATACTATGTGTTACTAAGAGTGATGAAAAATAACAAGTATTGTTAAGAAGATAAAAAAATTTTGACCTGAACCAGAGTTGTTGAAGAAACGATGCGACAAAAATTATAAAAAAATAACCTTTTTTGGACGTTGGAGGAGGCGAAATTCACGCCAGAGTAATAAACAAAGTGAATACTAACTAATCACACCTGAGGAATCCAAATTAAATGGTGATATACATTAAAAACCAGTGGATGAAAACATTCTGAGGATCCAATATAGTTCGGCCTACTTCTAGTAGACAATCAGAAAATATTCGAAATGAAAAGGAAATAATAACGCAAGACGTACCTCATCACAGAATAAAACTTCAATCCAGTAAGGACAACACGGAGCGAGGTAATATAAACATTTTTTGTAATAAATCCAGAAGAAAACTCGTTTTTTAATAGTGAAATAGAACAAAAAATATTCATTTTATCATATGTTTCTTTCAAAAGTAAACAAATACATGCTGCTCTCTGACGGCAATTCCGGAAACTACGTAACATGTGAAAAATAAACAAAATTATTTATTAATTTTTGATATTTGTAAAGCGTAGCAATTAGCCATTTCTGACACTCTCATAACACAAAGACTTCACCCTGAACCCTGGGGAATTAATAAGAATTATGTAATAACTGATGTATTTTATTATAGCGTAATATTGGTTAAATAACAACATATATGTTTTGTTCTTTAGACAGATCTATGTTTACTCGGTAAAGTCAAGATGATGTTTTCTTTTTAAAAAGATTAATTGTGATACCTATACTTTGGTGGCTGGAGACAAAAGTCAATAATCAATAAAGCCATATTATTGAAAATTAATATTGAATTATAACGTGTTATAATTTATTGTAGTGGGTAGTTAACGAAAATTTCAGCACAACATACAGAAGGAATCGTCACAACAGAGGGGCAATAATGATACTTACTCTCTCTTCTGCATAAGGCTGGACAAATTACCTCCTTGACCCCAAATCACACACTCTCGATTTCTTTTAGATTGAGTAAAACAAGATAAACAAAATCCTTTATTTATACCGTTTAAAACGTCAGTTAGTATAATTCAAAAGTGACGCATACTGCATGAGGCATACAATATAACTCTACTACACCTCACGAAAAAAAGCGGTACGTTACAGAATTGGCGTACAACTGTGGGGCGGAATTAACAAAGCTTGTAATTGCAAGATACTCGTAAGTGGTGAATGCCTCACATCAATAAGCAGGACGTTACAAATTGGCGCTCAACGTAAAAGGGCGGTAATTAGAAAAGAATTTTGATATTTAATAAAAAATATACCAAAAAATCTAATTATCGTTGGCAGTTATGAGAAAACAAGAAATGCCTAATACCCGAGGAAAATCAAAGAAGAGGGCAGAAGAAAAGGAGATTGAAGAAGGTGGACAGGAACAAGAAATAGAATTAGTCACGGACAGTGAAATGGACCAACAGACAGGTGATACAGAAGAAACCGAAGTAGTTATGGATACGGAAACGGAAATAATTGAAGAGGATGCCCAAGGGGATCAACCAGATAAATCCAACCAAAAAGAAGATATAAGCATACAGGAGATGTTAAGAATTATAATGGAAGGGAATAACAAGATCCAGGAAGATAATAAGCGAACCAATGAGGAAAATAAAGAAAATTTTAGGAGACAGGAGAAAAAATTTGACAAAATAGATGAAAATTTTAGAAAACAGGAGGAAACTTCAAAGCAAACCAATAACAAAATAGATGAAAATTTTAGAAAACAGGAGGAAGCCTTGAAACAAACCAATGAGGAAAATAAGGAGAATTTTAAGAAACAGGAGGAAAACTTAAAACAAACCATGAATGAACAATACCGTGAACTGAAGGAAGCGGTTGAAGGGCAAAGAGAAGAGATGAATGCAAAATTTGAAGAGAATAATGAGAATTTAAAACAAATTGAGGGTAAGATGGAGAATTTCAACAAGGAATTAAGAGAAAGTCTAGAAGGTAAAATTGAACTGGTCAATAATACGTTAAGCCAAAGAGTAGATGAATATAAGGAAGAGGCAGAGAAGAAATTAATGGAAACTAACCAAAGATTAGATAAAACTGAAGAGAAAATGGAATTAATTAAAACAGGAGTCGAGGCAAGAATGGAAAAAGAAGAACAAGATAATCAAGTTCGTGTAATGGCTATACGACAAGAAAACAATGACCAGTTAGATAGTATCAAAAGCAGTCTAAACTGTAAAATTTCAGAGTTTCATAAAACAGTAGAGAATGTAAAAAATCAGTGTGATAGCCAAGCAGAGAAATTAGATAGTTTGCAACAAATACAAACCAATTTTCAAGGTGATGTAGATAGAGTAAGTGCGAGATCTGCATGCAGCAGTCATCATGTGTATCCAGATAGTAAGGAAAGTGTAAACTTTCGGGATTATCGCAGAAACCCACTTGAATTTTTAGGGAGAGTAGACGAAATTTTGAACAGATCAAAGGAGAATCGATGGAATATGATAAAAGGTCTATTAGACGAATCGTTCAAAAATATCAATGATAATTGGTGGACAGCAATTAGGAACGAGGTGTGTGATTATGAGGGTTTCAAAACTATGTTCAAACTTAAGTACTGGTCAGAATCAGTACAAAACATTATTAGGGACGATATCTGTCATGGTAGGTATGACCGTACAGTGGGACAAACACCTACAGCTTACTTTTTGGGGAAGGTGTGTATCGCCAAGTATCTAGACCCTAAGATACCTGAAGAGTGTCTAGTGACCAAAATGGCGTATCATTTTGAAGAAAAGATCATAAGTGCACGTTTGAGTGGACAAATCAAAACTATTGGAGGTATGGAAACGCTGCTAGAAAATTATGAACAGGAATCTTATTATAGGAGAAGTAGATGGAGGTCAGGGAATACCGAGGAGCGGAAGAATGAACCACCAAGAGAGAATCGGCCCAGAGTTAATTATGTACATGCTAATAACAAATATTACAGTAATAGTTACCAAGGAAGACGTCCGTATTTTAACCAGAGACAAAATTATGATCGAAGAGATGAGAGAAACAACTACAACAGACAACAATGGAATGATCATGACGAATATAGGAGGTCCAGAAGTGGAGATAGAAATAGGGACATACCCTCAGGAGATCCACCAAATGACAATCAGAGAACTAATCAAGTCCAAGTAAATTATCTAATGGCTGATGAGAGGGATTCGAGGAGACCCGATGAACAGCAACAAAGAAAAGTGGACAAACGAGTTGACCATGGGAAAAATCAGGGGTCTAATCCTGGTCCCAGTAATAAAGATGAGAGGCTATATACATACGATAATATTGAAATGTATGGTAGTGATCCGCAATGGGGCAATCCAATAGCGAATTTTATTGACAAGTTTAATCAACAGAATCCACGGGAAAAATATACGAGTGGATCAATCCGTGTTGTGAATGATACTGAAAATGGTTAAACTAATTTAGAATGAAGAAACTAAAACCCCAAAATTCTAAAAGTACGTAAGGACAACTTACTCAACTTATTTCGAACAATATAATTTAAAGTGAAGAGAATAAAACCCCAAAATTCTAAAAAGTACGTAAGGACAACTTACTCAAGTTATTTCGAACAATATAATTTAAGATGAAGAGAAGAAACTAAAAAACCCCAAAATTCTAAAAGTACGTAAGGACAACTTACTCAACTTATTTCGAACAATATAATTTAAAATGAAGAAACTAAAAACCCCAAAATTCAAAAAGCACGTAAGGACAACTTACTCAACTTATTTCGAACAACATAATTTAAAGTGAAGAGAATTAAAACCCCAAAATTCCAAAAGACGTAAGGACAACTTATTTAATATATTTTGCAACCATTAGAATAAATAAAAATATGTAAGTACAACTTACTTAAGATATTTCGAAACCATATAATTTAAAATAAAAAGACAAACCACTAAGAAAATGTAAGAACAGATTATATAATTTAATTATAAATAACTGATTTAAACTGAAATAATAGGAAAAAGTAATATTTGTAATGGTAACAAAAGAAGAATATATAAATAAACAATTGATGGTAATGTGCTCAGTTAAGAAAGTCAAATAAGAAGAATAAAGAATAATTTAATGACTCCAATGAAACTGAAGGAGGATGATAATTAATACTATAATTAGAATTTCTCGGAATTGAAGATTAATTAAGAAGAAATGATACGGAGAAATATGTCACAAGAAGTAAAGTCAAAAGAATTTTAACATAAGGCCTATCAATGATGTTATATGCTATTAATTAATGGAAAAGAAGAAGGAATCAAGGAGAAGAAGAAATATATAAATAAATACAAACAGCTACAGTATGAAGAATCCCAAAAGTGTTTGGTACTAGTCGCTAATTGACTACTACTTATAATTTTTTTATTTTTATGTATTGACCGTAGAAATGTTCCGGCAATAATTTTTATGAGCAGGGATGATGTTCCCCTGGTCTCAGAAGGTGTATGGATGGACAGCGGTGTATGGACCTAGAGTGGCCACCCGACTGGAACCACCGCACAAGATAGGGAAAAATGTTAGGGAAATTGAATATTTAAGGGATAATAATTATAAAATAGCTGAAAGGAGTGATATTAGATTCCAGAAGTATAAATGAAGAAAATAGAAGGAAGATAGCAGACCGAAGCTTAATTGATAAAGCGAATTTATAGAAGCAAATAGAAATGAGTGTTGAAACAATTTTAATATGATTAGTGTGACCAGTCCTTATCAAATAAAATGTGGAAGTACCGCTAACCCCGAGAAATAATTGATGAATTTGCCTCCAAGAGAGAGAGAGAGTAAAGTAAGAAAATAGCAATTACCACCAGTCGGAATTACCAGAGAGTATAATCAGTCGGAAATGAAACACTATTATGAAAACAAAGTCAAGACCATTAGGAGACTTGAACAAATCAACAATTTATTTCTATCAACGAGTTGAACTAAAATAAATTTGTTCTAGTGGGGGGGGCTTTATGTAATGGTACATAACCCGGTCCCAATAAAGTAAATCATGAGAATAAAAGTCAGAAATGGGTAGAACTAAAGCTCGCTCAAAATTTAATTATATCACTCCACATAATAAACAATTCGAGTGGTATATAGTGCGAAGTGAGTTCTAGTGTGAAAAACCAAAGTGAAATTAATGTATTAATAAACTGTGCTGTATGTTTTGGATAGGATAAAACTATGGAAGTAGTATGTAATAATACTAATTGATTTTTGTGATTTTATTTATTTATTGTAATTTATATTGTATGAACCACAATTTGTTATACCCAAGTTAATATTATATTGTTTCAAATAATTATGTTAGATTGTAAGAAAACCCAGGGTTAATTTTAAAAGACATAAAAATTTTAACTACCAAAGATAATATAAAATTAAAATAATCCTATGAAGGAAATGACAACAGGAAGTAGTACCGGGTATGAACACTATTCGAGACTAAATAAATAATATATAAATTTATTTAATGATAATAAAATGATAAAATATTTATATACAATGTCATAAAAAAATTAACCAAAACATATTATATGAATTAAATTAGTAAATAAACCGGAATGGAAGGGAATTATTTTTCCATAAATAAAATATAAATTTATAATAATCACAAACTGCCTACATAATAAAAATACTATGTGTTACTAAGAGTGATGAAAAATAACAAGTATTGTTAAGAAGATAAAAAAATTTTGACCTGAACCAGAGTTGTTGAAGAAACGATGCGACAAAAATTATAAAAAAATAACCTTTTTTGGACGTTGGAGGAGGCGAAATTCACGCCAGAGTAATAAACAAAGTGAATACTAACTAATCACACCTGAGGAATCCAAATTAAATGGTGATATACATTAAAAACCAGTGGATGAAAACATTCTGAGGATCCAATATAGTTCGGCCTACTTCTAGTAGACAATCAGAAAATATTCGAAATGAAAAGGAAATAATAACGCAAGACGTACCTCATCACAGAATAAAACTTCAATCCAGTAAGGACAACACGGAGCGAGGTAATATAAACATTTTTTGTAATAAATCCAGAAGAAAACTCGTTTTTTAATAGTGAAATAGAACAAAAAATATTCATTTTATCATATGTTTCTTTCAAAAGTAAACAAATACATGCTGCTCTCTGACGGCAATTCCGGAAACTACGTAACATGTGAAAAATAAACAAAATTATTTATTAATTTTTGATATTTGTAAAGCGTAGCAATTAGCCATTTCTGACACTCTCATAACACAAAGACTTCACCCTGAACCCTGGGGAATTAATAAGAATTATGTAATAACTGATGTATTTTATTATAGCGTAATATTGGTTAAATAACAACATATATGTTTTGTTCTTTAGACAGATCTATGTTTACTCGGTAAAGTCAAGATGATGTTTTCTTTTTAAAAAGATTAATTGTGATACCTATACTTTGGTGGCTGGAGACAAAAGTCAATAATCAATAAAGCCATATTATTGAAAATTAATATTGAATTATAACGTGTTATAATTTATTGTAGTGGGTAGTTAACGAAAATTTCAGCACAACATACAGAAGGAATCGTCACAACAGAGGGGCAATAATGATACTTACTCTCTCTTCTGCATAAGGCTGGACAAATTACCTCCTTGACCCCAAATCACACACTCTCGATTTCTTTTAGATTGAGTAAAACAAGATAAACAAAATCCTTTATTTATACCGTTTAAAACGTCAGTTAGTATAATTCAAAAGTGACGCATACTGCATGAGGCATACAATATAACTCTACTACACCTCACGAAAAAAAGCGGTACGTTACAGAATTGGCGTACAACTGTGGGGCGGAATTAACAAAGCTTGTAATTGCAAGATACTCGTAAGTGGTGAATGCCTCACATCAATAAGCAGGACGTTACAATATACAGTACTGTATAAAGAAAGGAACGGTCTCTCACTACAGGACACAGCTCGCACAGTAGAAACTCAAAAAGACTTAACACTTCCACGAATGCAGGCAGACTGAACTGAAAGCAACAGTGAGGGTGGCTGACTGACGAGGCGTGGAACAAGGGACAATGGCAGACGGTACCGTTACACGAGCCAGTCATGTGTCATCGCCAGATACTGACGGCAATTCCACGAATTTGACACAAAAGACAAGCGTCTGTTCACAAAGGGCGATGCCTGCTTGTCTGTTTCCAGTCGTGTCTCTATTGTTACGTGGTCTAGCCCATACAGCAGGCGATTTTTTGTAGTTAGAGCAAAATTTTTATTTCGAATTAACCAAAAAAAGTTCGAATTACAGACGATGTTTTTGCATGGTTTTACATAGGATATTCAAGGGACCACGGTAAAAGTTCGAATTATCCACGAATTCGAATTATGCACGTTCGAATTAGCCAAGTTCTACTGTATATTTAAAACATAAATCATTGTTGTACACATGCAAATTATTATTATTATTATTATTATTATAATAGCCATTATCAACATCATCTATTAATTCATATAACCTGTCTACATTTGTGATCTCAGATCCGTCTCCATCAGTATTTTTATTCAACATCAAGTCAGTTATTTTATCATCATCATCAAAATAATTATCCATCTCTATTTTACAAGGTAAGTATTTCATATAGTTTATTTCCTTCAACTCTAACCTCTCTCTCAACTCTTTATAATTTCTCTTTAACTGATATATTATTATCTCCCTATCTGCACACAACTGTCTCCAAACATCTTTCATCATCATAACACCTGTCACTACCCCCCTGAACTATCTCATTCCATGCAAAGGGCCACACAAACTTACTATATGTCTTGGCACTTCCAAGATCATCACAAAAAATAAAGGGACCATCTGAAGACACCTTGTCTTCCATACAACTACAGGAGGAAACTCTGTCCTGATTAAACATCTGTGAAACCTCTGTTTCACCATAAACTTGGGGAAAATTTGCCCTTTGCCCTACATACTCATCTAATTTCTCTTGCCACTCTTTCTCTAATTCATCAACACTAATTACTACTCCATTACAACCCATTACTCTCTCACTCTCACTCACTATCTCACTAACTATTTTCAACGTATCACACTCTGATACCACATTCTTAATTATATTATCATTTTCAACATTTTTATCACTTGTTACCTTTTTATTATAATTATCGTTATTACTCACCTTGTTATTAATTATCTGAGTTACTTTACTTTTAATTTGTTCCTCTACCGACTCTACCACTTTCTCAATATCTCGTTTCAATTCGTTACACTTCCCTGTTCGGGCGCCAGAAAGTTGGGTATTCCCCTGGGTTGATTATAATTCCCATTTATATGTGACGCTGGTGTGTTTATACGCCTACTCATGTCCCGTTCTCTTATGTTCTGAAATATATCTAATATTTTTTCTAGTTCAGTAATTTCTATAATTTCTCGTGTCATTAGTGTAATTTGTATTTCTCTCGGCAAATGCTTACTTATGTGACGGACGAATGACCGGAACGGTAACGGTGGCTCTAAATATTTTGCTTCATTGTATAATCGCATTACGTACATAGTCACGTTACCCCCGTGGGTCCCAAAATTACCTGGTCCCATAATTTTACTCCGTAATATTTCTTGTTCTTCTTCTGACCAATATTTATCTCTAAAGGCCGTCTCAAAACTCCGATAATTTACCCAGTCTATTTTATGTACCTCCGCCCATACCGCGGAATTCCCTCTAAAACATTTCATTATCTTTAACAACTGTACTTCCCAACTACTTCGACAAAACTGATTGAACTCTTTCACTCTATTTAAAAACTGCATAGGGTGTAACCCCCTATTTTCACAATTAAATAATTCCAAATCAATATCACTATTCATATCTCTAGTAATTACTACTTGTTCAGTAACACTATTAAGTTTTTTACTAATCTCTACATTTAATTTATCTCTGACACTAGCTATGCTTTGTTCAATTGACATGAATTTATTATTATTTAAAAACTCAACTTGTATGTTACGTTTATCCATAATATTTACTGTATCTTGTATGGCTTGTATCTCTGTTTTGCAATTACTTTCTATTTCATTTATTTTAAAATTGGTATTCGTTTCATATGTTTTAATCTTATCAACTGCACAATTAAACTTATACTCACTACCAGCATTACATTCATTTATTTTACATTCCAAGTTTTCAGTTACTTCCTGTATTTGTTTATCGATTTTTTTCTGTCATACTACTCTCTATTTCATCAATTCTATTATTCATACTTTTTAATGAATGACTCAATGTTTCGTTTAATTCATATTTCAATTGGTTAAAATTACTCTCACATTTAATTTTTACCTCATTAATATCAATTTTAAGTTCATCAAATTTGGCATTGAAATTACTATTATTAACGTCAAATTTATTATTAATAAGATTAAATAAGTCATTTAATGACAACTCTTTTTCTCTTGTTTTAGTTGCTACGGGAGTGGAATTCGCTCCCGGCTCATTAATCACAGATTCGTCTATCAGGCTTGGAGTTGTCTCCATTCCTGAATCGTTAGCGTCAACATTTTCTGAGCTTTCTGTTTCAACGTCATTTAAGCTGACGTCTTCCTTATTATTTTCGTTAGTATTCATTTTGTATATAACTTATTATATTTTTCTCGATATAAAATTCAATCTTACATTTATACAGTATTATTCATATAACATAACACAAGTAACATAGTATGGCTCTAACTTATTAATTTTTTATACGTCATTAGTACATATGTCCCCAACCTCCAAATCAAACTTGCATTCGCTTGTAGGTGCGGAATTTAATGAAATTTAATTTATAAAATTCTTCCCTGTTCGGGCGCCAATTGTGAAGTTATTAAATTAATACATTTATATCATAATATTTTCTCTCCCACTTACCTTTTTTTCTTTCAGCCCAGGGTTACGTCGCACGAACTGCGAAATGCAAGTATGATTGTAAGGTTATATTAATAACATACGCAACTCGCATTTATGAAAAAACAATTAAAATTTTATTCTATTCTTTAACTGCTTTCAGGTCATGAATTAATCATTTCTCTTAGGTTATCAATTATCTCCAAACAATTAATACAAAACACAAATTTCTTTACATGTTATTCAAAACATCTTATCTAAATGAAAGTTAGAATAAACACCTTATTTTATAGAAAACAGCCCAGCCTGCTCGCACGCAACATTCACACCATTTAAACCCCATTTGTGTTAATTAATTTGTTGAACCCCTTTTAAAAATGAAATTATTATGATTGATTACCCAACCGGCGTCACTCCTTTCGCTACCATGTGCCGCGTGTGTTTAAGTGTCCTAGAGTTTACAATTCACATTTTATTTTGGCCCGTTCACTTCACTGATTCTACTTTGCTATATTAAATCATTTTTTCAATTTTGGTTACCACTTTTTACATAATAAATTTAGATTTTGTGTGCACACATTATTTCTTCGCTCCCGGCCGGGATAACATAGTCAGTTGAGTGGGAAGAGAGTCACCAACTAATCTCCCACCAGAAGCTAGGCATGACGGAAATTACAGTGCCTTATGATGTTGAATCGTTCATCGCTGTTCACACAGTATGTGCTATTTAGGTGTGTTTGACGTCGACGAAATTTCACTCCCTTTTGTCTCGTCACTCGATTGGTTGAAGTTTCAATTATGTTTCCGGCTGCTTCCGAGCACATGGCGAACAAATTTTACAAAAAGCCATGTTGGTCGAGGTGTCTAAGCGTCGTTAGTGCGCCCCGCTGGTGGTCGCGCGTTTGTGGGCGTCACACAGCACTGGAGTTCTTAGAATTATGCTGCGTTGTCGGACATGCACTGCATTCCAACGCTCTAACTACGTTCAAACTTCACATCACTGTCCCTTTGTTCTACGACAATTTTATTTAACCTGTGACTGGCCACACAGATGGAAAATAATTTTATGAATTTCAATAAAACAAAAACCCCTCCTTTTAGCCCCGTTACAATGTTCCACTTTGTACACTGCACTTTTATGATTATTGTTTACAGTGTTTTTAGAGTACAAAGGTTCTCATAGTCTGATACCTAATCCCCATTTCTGACTTTTAAAAATGGGTGATTACTGGTTTTTCTCTGGTGATTATATTATCATATTTATTTATTTATCATATTTGGGCAGGGGCTATATATATATTGTAGCATGACAGATAATCCACTAAGTTATAATTCAAATATGATCATAATTACATTTAAATCAAAAGAAAGTTCGAACCAAAATAAATAAATATCGAATAAAAATAATTAAAAATCAAATGAAAAGAATTAAATATCAAATGAACATAATTAAATATCAAAGTGAACAACACCACCATAAAAGAAAAGTATAATTAAATAATAAAATGCAATGATAAAGTATCAAGGAAATTAAATCCAAAGGAACTCATATAAAAAATCAGGAGGATACCCAGGTAGTTTAGGAGCAGGTGATAAAGAAGATACCCCGAACCACCCAAAGGACATAATGAAATACTTACCTTGGAAAACCCAAGACAGAAGAAATGAAGAAAAGAAGATGTGGGATGGGAAAACTACGAAGAATACCCATGAAAAACCTATTAATAAAAATAATAAACCCCGAACCAAATATTAATATAACCCCAAGAAAGTATAACACCCCAAGACATCATGTAAAATAATTATAAACAAAAGTGTTTAGTAGTAAATAGAAGTGCACCAACTAAAGTTATTATGTAATCAAATAAACAAATCTTCACAGTCCCTTATAACTAAATGTTTTGTCTTAGAATATTGTAGAACTCAAATATAAATAAGAACCAACAGTGTAAGTGTACCAGTGCAAGTGAATTGAATCCTATATAATAAACTTCAAATAATGGTGTACTGATATTTTAACTATATACAATAAATAACTCTAAGTTTTATAATAAATACAGAAATGACATAGCATGAAGTATTGTTATGATTATATGTCAAATGTTTCATAAAAGAGGACACATCTTTTTATCAAAAAACATTTATAGAGATGCAAATGATAAAGAGAGCAGAGGGGGAATAATTACTGTGAAAGGGGATTAAATTATAATACAATATAAACAGAAAGGACTGTGAGTAACTTAAGTTTAACATAACAATTTTAAATGGCTAATTATGTTTATGTTTAAAGCCAACACATTTCAAAGTGAGAATAGAATTATATTTAGTGTAAGAATGTTTATTAATATAACAGTGTGCATACAGCCTAAAATGTTTATGTATGTATACTGTACCAGGTTATAAAATGTTTATTATGTATTTTAAAAATAGTTCAAAGTAACATGTCTAACTTAAAAGACTAATAATTAATTTTCAATATTGTTTTTATAGTATGAGCAGGAATACAATGCTACATGTTTCAATAGTTGTATAAGGAATTTTTATGTAATATTATGTTAGCTTTAGACAGTCAGAGAGGGTATAGAATTAGTAATATTAAAAAACCAGTATATGTAAAACAATAGAATCTAGGCAATATGGTAAATTCCAGTAACATTTATATTTGAGTAAGGAAGTTAAATAAACCAAGCAAACTAATTAGATTTATGTAAGGTAAATCAATCACCAACTACTATAACTGAAACTATACTTTAAAAGAATAATATAAAAGGTTATATAAAATTATTAAATAATTTCAAAATGTAATACCTAACCATTTCAAAGGAGTAATAGTAAATTAATGAATTGTAACTAAAAAACAGATCAAATGTTAAATTTATAAGGAATTAAGGAAAGATTGTTAACTTACGAATTAACCAAATAATAAAATACCAAACAAAATTTATAAACTTCCACTTACCGTCAATCGGTGTTCTCGGGTCCAAGGTTGCGTCATACGAACGTTAGGATACAAGCGTACTTTTTAAGGTTGTGTGAATGATTAACGCAATACATTTTTTATGAAGAGAAATTATTTTACTTTATTTTTTAGTCATTATACTTTGTATCAAATCAGTTGTTATTCACTTTTTTTTTGTATGCTTGCAAAACATCTATTATTCTTAACTTGACCTTTAAATGAAATTTTCTTGTAACATGTTCTTATATCATTTCTACTTATACACTAATGCTTACCTTATTCTAAGTCACACATAAACACAAACATAAACAGCCCAGCTTTGCTCACTCTCTCATCCACAACTGCATTATTTAAAACCCCTTAACACATTTTAACATATACCATTCCCGACCGGCACGTGGTGATCACTCGAGCGCTTATTTCTCATTTTTTGTATTGAATAATGTGTCCGAAATAAAACTGGATATCTTCTACTTGAGTACTCGTTCCACTGTCACATTACTATTGGTGATTAAAACACTTTTTACTTGAAATTGATAATTTTAAGAGAGCCCCATGGGGCAGATGTCTGGCCAGACAACGTCTCCAAGTGAAAACTGGCAGAGCGGGAAGGTGTTCGCCGCTAACTTGATGGTGTGGAAATCAATGCCTCACAGTTAGTAGCCGTTCGTAGTTCCTATTTAAACCCATGTATTTGTTGGTGTGCCGATCGTCTAGGAAATTGGTGCGGCACTGGCTGACGTCACGAGATGGGCGGACCTTAGTTTGCATATCCGTCGCCTCACTCGATGAAAGTGGATAAAATTTGTTTCCTGACCATCTTGGTTTTGGAAGTAGCGTCACCCCGCGCCCCTGGGTGTATAATGCGTATGGGCGCGCTGTCACACACAAACAAAGTTCTTGGAAATGAGGCTTGGTAAATTCTTCTACCGATTGCACAACGTGATATTGCGTTGCCGCTTCATTACAACACTGTTCTATTCACCACGTGTTCTGGTCACCATTGAAATAAAATTTACACATATTTTATATAAATTCCCGAAAATGAAATAAATAAAAATACCCATAAATTTGGACCGTTACAATACCCCCTCAATGAGAGGTCTTCTGTCCAAACAGAAGAAATGTCATTGATAAAACCCCTTAAGAGGACCGGTGAGGAACTGGTGCCAATAGCCCCCTTTTGTTCTTACTCTGCATGGGTACACGACCCCCCTGGCTCGGCGACTATGGACGCATCTGAACGAGATCACTGGACTTCTCTGTAAGAGATCCCAACACCGAAAAATCGAACAGACACGCACCACAGCGCACCTCACCTTCTATCATGCTACCCCAAAAATCCTAAATCCCTGGCTTAGATCATGCCAGATCCTCAACCGATATGTTTCCCCTTATGTGCAAGCTGGGCTGCCTTTAGCAGATAGTGGGCTCACACACATACTTATACTACATATTATGAACATTGAAACATTTCTGCAAAATTTCTCTAAGTTAAAATCAACAATTGCCTCCTTTAAACTCAAACTACAAATCCGTTACCTAAATTGAATAATTCTCTCCATTAATTTTTCTGTTATTTAAAATAAATCAATTGAACATTTCTTAAAAGTAAGAACATCCTTAGCCTAACATGTGATTACACCTAGAGTCTAACAATTCAATTCGATAATAATAAACACGGTTAGTACACAAACAATAAAATAATCAAAGTTTAAAATATCCATTAGCTGGCAGGCGCAAAATCAAGAAATTCTCCTTTTTTTTTTCAAAAAAAATTTTTAATTCAAAAAATTTAAATTTATTAAAATATTTTCTTTCCATAATGAAATCATTTAAATATGGTTCAAATTAATTAAACAAAAACTGGATTAACTTCCTTGCTAAACATGCCTAGTATATGACTCACCCATCAGCTGATCAAAACTGGGTCAAGTCCAGAACCCTGACCTACATACGTTATGTACAAGTTACTTCTGTGAATACATTAAACTTCTGTAAAATTCTGTCTTGAAACACAAAAATATACTAAAATAAAACATTTAAAATAACAGACTATTATTATAATTCACAATCAAATTGATATTTAAATTATTCAAAATAAACACTTTATAGCTTTACATTTCAAATGCTATTAAAATTGTCACTGGTTGCAATAAACTTTTATATTTTTACTATAAATCTCGTTATTTAAACATCTTATTCTCCCTTACTTTGGGTGATTTAAATACTTGTAATAACTCAATTTGCCACTTGGCATTTATATATATATAATCTTTCTCTCTCTCTCTGACTCTAATACCACTAACACTTTAACCAACCTGACACCCATCTCTATCAAAATATCTATCAAACAATCTCTAAACCCAACTTACCATTAAACTCAAATCGCCGCATTCTCTCAATATATAAAAAATTAATCTCTGACCCTTTGTACTTAGGATACGTGTGTTTCCCCCCCCCCAAAAGCTCATCCCATTATGTTGGTTCCTGGATTCTACCTAAGGTAACCCTTTCCGGCGCCAAACGGTCCCTTCCCGTCCCAACCCTTTTGTTGCGGACTCCCACATTACACTACCTCTATTACAAAATTGCCATCCCCAAATCTCACTCTTATTACCTCACTCCAACTACAACAAAATAACATCATCATTTAATAATATAAATATATCGCTCCAAACTCTACATATATTCCCCATAACTACTGTGTTAACATCAATACTTCTGAAATTCTATTTCATTATCTCACAACAACAGTATGTTAACTCAGAACAATATTTTTCTCTCTACTACCATTTTAACTTCAACTTGGACTGATCTATATGTCCCAATAAAAGCCTAATCACCCAAGATCTCTTTTATTAACTTTCACAAATCATTACTTTATTTCTCACTTTATCAAATTACTTTTCTCATTATTTTAAATAGCATCTGTAATACATTGAAACATTACATTTAACATTGATTACCTTGAACATTTACAACCAATATAACTGACATTTTCCTACAGATCAGCTGATATTCCTAACCAAAGTGAAAACACATTTCAGAATTATACACATTACATGAAATACATATGGTTATCAATCCTTACATCTACCATCATTGTTTCCCCTTTTTCTGACTCTAGTAATTTATGTTAACCGCCTGCCAGTCGGTTTAGTTACCTACTTGGTTTCAAAATACACAAATTATACAAAACATATACTTTTTATCAATTCTTATATCTACCCTACTACAATAAAATACTACATTTAAAATTATAGAATGAACACCTTATACTGAATGTATGAGCACATATTTATTTGAGCGGAATACAAGCGTTTTTATTAGAGCAAAATGGATTTATCAGTTTTTTAATTTACAAAATTTTAGTACGTTGCTCATCTGAGCAACCCCCTGGTCCACACACTCTATGTACGTTATGTAAGACTGTAGCGCCTTTTTGCTTCCACAAAGACTGCATATTTGGAGGAATTGGACATCTCCGTGTCTTTGCTTCGGCATTTACATTTGAACGTTTGTGGATATCAACATATCCTTGGTATATATTGAAACGCCCTTAAAACGGGTCTACCACCTGGCTATGCTGTCCCCACGCAGACAGAGTGGCAGCCGCTGTTCCATAGTTCCTGGATTTCCCCTAATGTCACCCCCCATTTAATTTCTACTATAAACCAATTTCAAGCCAGCTATGGTCAAGGGACTTGATATGGCCATAGCTGACCGCTAGCCAAAGCCACGATTAGTGCTGGTAAGGCAGTAATCGCCCGAAAAGTCGGGGAGTCTAACTTTCATTTCAATGCCTGTTCTACATTATAATTGTTATGTGCGGCACTAGCGTCTATCAGGGTACAAATTAAATTTGTACAAAAAGGTGTACCGCACATTTTCACCATGTTGGCCTCCGATGGAGGTAACACTCTCGGTTACCCCCAATCCATTTCACTATCTACTAGGGCACAGGCCACCCTAGCAATAACACCTTAATAACTAAATAAAATTTTATATACAACATTGTAATATGACATTCTCATCAATCATTAATTTTCAAATTCATTATTAATAATTATTATATATCATCTTTCAGTTATTATTAAATTTTTTAACTATCATTTTTATTTAACACAATTATTTCAAATCATCTCATTATTGAATTAACATCTTTTCATCTGAGTTACACCTATAAACATTTTTATTATGCTTGACTCGTACTATAAAATTTTTATACTTACAGTCCACTTAAACTGACATACCCAAAATATATACCATACACCCATACTTTCACCTCACCTCTGAAACATTTAACACATATGTTAGTTTAAATCAAACAATTTATCATTTAATTACCAAATTCACAAATCTCGTAAAATAACTTAAATTCCTCAGAAAATTTAATTATACAACATTTAAATAATCAATCAAAATATTTAAAACATATCAAATTGTTTTAGTTAAATTAATTACTGAAAATGCAAATTACATGGCTATTGAAACAATTACAATTAGCCAATTACTGTTTTTAAAATTAATTTGGTTATTTATTTAAATTGCAAACATTAATATTATTATTTCAACCCTCTACACACACTTGTTTACTTAACATTCTACCATGCACACAAATAAATTTACTACATTTTTATTTACAAACTTTTGTTATTAACTGTTCCGTTTTTTCACACTTCATTGTCCAAATCTGCCAGGTCAAAACCACAAAACAAAAATATTTATAACTGTCCTTTATCATTTTATAGTCTACCCTCCATTGTCAAAGATTAATCTTGGTTTTATATAGCACTGTTAAATTTTATTACCCCACATACTATTGTCTTGTGTGTTATAACCAAACAATTTCAATTTATCCATTATACCATAATAATCATTCACCAAGCCTACGTTAAGTATTTCTGTTACATCTCCATCAGTAAATATATTCATTATCGGGTTAGTTACTTTTGTATTATCAAATCATTATTATTTAAATATACATCTAACCTTACTTTCCACTCATCATACTCTCTATTCAATTCATACAATTCTGTTTCTCTCTCATCATAATACCATATCACACTCTCAATATTACTCCAGACAGACGGTACAAAATTATACAACACAAATAAACCACTCAAGTCTTCTACTAACACGGGACTCTTGCCCTTCAAAAACAACACTTGTGAACACTCTGGTTCAGAAAAAATAAGGGGAAAATTTACCCTCTGCCCCCATTCTACCACTATACTATCTTTCCACTCTCTCTCTAACTCATAAACACACATTAACATTTCATTATCACATTCTACAAATTCATCCGTACTCTCCTCATTTATTTTCAATATATCAATCTCAGATACTACATTTTCAATTACATTACTATTCTCAATATTACATTCATTATTTTCGACATTATCATTATCATTTGTTAACTCTTTATCATTATAATTTTCATTCGTATTGTTCTTGTTTGGATTCATCACCACTACTCCCATTCGCTCAACACTATGTTCTAATTTATTCAAACTGGTTCTTATTATTTCATTGGTATTTTTACAACGTCTATTAATTTCTTGAATCTCATTTTTTAATTCGTCAAATTTGTTATTATGGATATTAAATTTAGCGTCAGAATCACTCTTCTGTTCACTGAATTTCATATCTAACATTGTTTGTATCATTTTGAACATTTCGTAACTATCGTCAGACTTTTTGCCTTGGACCGGCGTCGACTGACTTTCTGTTTTATCGTCAGTGAAGCTGACTTCGTTATTATTTTTACTTTCTCTACTCAATTTTGGGGTTACTTGAATCCCCGAATCATCTGTACTATTTGGTTCATTCGTGTTACTTACATTTGTGGTTTTGTCGTCTTGACCTACATTCGGTGTTGAATGTACTTCAAAACTACTCATAACAGCTGATTCATCAAATTCAGCTATTTCGCTTATAATAGTTAAGTCGGACAAAACGACTTCATTCTCTGTATTTTCCATTTTTATAAATCTACTTAGTCTCTTTTTTATAACTTTGCTATTGGTTGTTATATACTTATTTATTATCTGAACCAAATCTCATATCTTAACTCTTTTACTATATTTTACGTTACGTATTTTCACTTAACCTCTAAATCACGCTTGTATCTTATTTGTAGGTATGGAATTTCATTAATTTATTAAATTCGTCCCTGTTCGGGCGCCACTAGTTAACTTACGAATTAACCAAATAATAAAATACCAAACAAAATTTATAAACTTCCACTTACCGTCAATCGGTGTTCTCGGGTCCAAGGTTGCGTCATACGAACGTTAGGATACAAGCGTACTTTTTAAGGTTGTGTGAATGATTAACGCAATACATTTTTTATGAAGAGAAATTATTTTACTTTATTTTTTAGTCATTATACTTTGTATCAAATCAGTTGTTATTCACTTTTTTTTTGTATGCTTGCAAAACATCTATTATTCTTAACTTGACCTTTAAATGAAATTTTCTTGTAACATGTTCTTATATCATTTCTACTTATACACTAATGCTTACCTTATTCTAAGTCACACATAAACACAAACATAAACAGCCCAGCTTTGCTCACTCTCTCATCCACAACTGCATTATTTAAAACCCCTTAACACATTTTAACATATACCATTCCCGACCGGCACGTGGTGATCACTCGAGCGCTTATTTCTCATTTTTTGTATTGAATAATGTGTCCGAAATAAAACTGGATATCTTCTACTTGAGTACTCGTTCCACTGTCACATTACTATTGGTGATTAAAACACTTTTTACTTGAAATTGATAATTTTAAGAGAGCCCCATGGGGCAGATGTCTGGCCAGACAACGTCTCCAAGTGAAAACTGGCAGAGCGGGAAGGTGTTCGCCGCTAACTTGATGGTGTGGAAATCAATGCCTCACAGTTAGTAGCCGTTCGTAGTTCCTATTTAAACCCATGTATTTGTTGGTGTGCCGATCGTCTAGGAAATTGGTGCGGCACTGGCTGACGTCACGAGATGGGCGGACCTTAGTTTGCATATCCGTCGCCTCACTCGATGAAAGTGGATAAAATTTGTTTCCTGACCATCTTGGTTTTGGAAGTAGCGTCACCCCGCGCCCCTGGATGTATAATGCGTATGGGCGCGCTGTCACACACAAACAAAGTTCTTGGAAATGAGGCTTGGTAAATTCTTCTACCGATTGCACAACGTGATATTGCGTTGCCGCTTCATTACAACACTGTTCTATTCACCACGTGTTCTGGTCACCGTTGAAATAAAATTTACACATTTTATATAAATTCCCGAAAATGAAATAAATAAAAATACCCATAAATTTGGACCGTTACAAGGTAAGGATTTATATCAATCAGAAATTTATTATAATCATATTTATAACACCTAAAATGGCTGGAATTTTGGACAAGAACAGGAAACAGGTTTTTGAGCCTGTATTTCCAAAATGACAGAAATATAGCAATTTTGACAAAAATCTTTATAAATATGGACTATGGCATATCAAATTAAACAGAAAGAGTTAAAGAAATCAATTATGTAATTACTAGTTCACGAAAGTAACCAACAAACAAAAAATATTCTGAATATAATGTATTATGAAATCACATACAGAGGAAGCGATTTATATTCAAACAATCAATTTCTAATATTAACTTGGCAAGATATTTCATGAGACGAAGGAAGTAAAACAGTTCTTAATTATCATTCAACGCCAACGGTTGATGTAAAATCGCTCTAAGAAACTGTATAACGAAAGTTAATGGCGTACAAAGCCTAAAATCAATGAAAAACGAGAGTTACTGAATGTTATTTTAAACTTATAATCAGTGAAACACACCAACACCAACAGTGAAAACAAACGATACGCAACATAATACAAGTGAATTAAACCAGTAAAACTATCTAACATTAATAAATCACTTTACAACAAATTCACGATTCTTAGCCACGAACAGACAACAGTGAACACATCTAACACAAGAAAATTAACGCCAGTGAACACTGAACACTTATCCAGGATACCTCGAACAACACAATAGACATTATACACTATTACGGAGACCAATAAAACAGTTGTGAAGGTGAATTTATTGTCAGAATTTCCAACAACCATTGATTCGTTTACTTCATCAACTCAGCTAGCCGCCATGATGGTTCCGTGATGCAACGCGAACTCTCCAGATTGAATTCAGCAGATGGCATTGGTTTGAATACTTAACTATTATAAACATTATATATTATTATCAATTTGTCATTTATTAATTATTAAGATTATTTTTGTTCATGTTATACTTTCTATGCTTGTCCCTTCTCTGACTATATAAATATAACCGTTAAAAGAACCATTATAAAACATTCATATAATATAACCTGTTTTGTGAAATCGATTATCCCTACCAAAGAGTCGAACATTGTATCAATATCGATTTTGAATCGATATTTTCCGAATAACTATTAATAAATTAAATTAATTCAATTATCTGGGTTTAAAATTATTTCACATATTATTATAAGAGTTTACATTAACTACAGGACTTACTGGAAGACGACCATTAATAAAGGAGAGTGATATATTGGAGCAGAGCAGAAAATCGCAAATCGATTAGTGTAGTAAGACAATCTGATTAACTCCAGATTCATTTACGGTCAACCAGAAGTGATATTTGCTATTGCAAATTGCTATTTGCTATATTAACAAAATAAACTCACCGAATTTTAAAATTTCAACGGAAACTCATAACGAGAATTATTTCTAAATTAAGCAATCAACAAACAAACATAAAAAATGTTTTGTTTTAATTTTTTTTTAATTTCAACAAAAAATTTATTCTGTATAATACAGAATTATTTATTTGTAACAGCGTATAAAACGCGTTTGGTTACTATATATATATATATATATATATTATAACTCAATAAATAACGTTTTGTTGCAAATTTAATATAATTTAAATTTGTGGAGCCCCACGATCTTGGAGCGCCATTTATAACTCAATAAATGACTAACGTGTTGTTGTTGCAATGTTTTCTGTGTTGTTGTGTTTATGCAACGTGTGTAATGAGCACCTACCTGCTGTCCGTTCTTGCGGCTTCTTCCGACTATGGGCGTGTGGATTTGTGATTTGAATTTGCAAGTAGGTTAACTCAAGTGTACAAAAACAAAACGCTAAACTGGTTATAATTATTGTGAAGAGTTTTGTGAGGTTGGTAGGCTCCGTAGTACAGCAATAAAAATACAGTGTTGGGTAATAAATCGGGGTTTAATATTCTAATCACACATAAGAATGAAAAAACTTATAGTTACAACAATTCTTACGAACTAAAACAGTAAATAGCAACTGGTATGATGTTTTCTGAATGGTTACTATTATTCAGAAAATGAGCTTGTTATTTTCAAATTATATTAATTGTATTTTTCTTGATTTCAAAGAAGTTAGTTTTAAATAATTTAAATTATGGATTTAATTTAATTTAATTTGCAATGCTTTTAAAATGATTTTAATTCTTATCTAAAAATGAAACTTTTTCTTGTGAACTTACTGTTTATTCTCTTCTCATCGAACGTGTTTCGGCATACGTATCCGCCTTCTTCAGCTTAGAGACAGACTGCCATCATTTAGTAACGGTTGTTGTGTGGAAGGTGTAGTGGAGGTGGTGCGTGGAGGAAGGGGATTGGCGCTCTAATTTTAATTACTCTAAAAATGCTTGTAAATATTCTGAAATAAACTAGCCGTGAATCTAGTTCAACGTGCCTTTATTCACTAGTGATTTGACTCACGTATACTGCAGTATAAGTAATTAATTAATTCTCTAATAAGATTTGTATAGCGCTTTTCTTTTTATCTATATCTAATTCTTAGCTAGGGCTTATTAGTTACTCATACATGCTATACAGATTATCACAATTGAATATTCCTTATTACTTTAGAGTCTCTGATTTATCGGCATCTGAATTATTTCTTTTACGATGATTTAAAAAAAAAAGAAAGGAAAAATTGATCTTTTGAGAAGTGAATAATTTGATTTTGACTTCCCTGGTTCAGAAGATGATGTAGAGATGCTCCGGAAATCCCTCGCTGTCCTGATCCAGTCTGCTAGAGACGACGATCTACTGAGCGTCCTGGATTTTGGCAATGAGTTCGGGAATCAGCAACACTCTGCTCCTTCTGCAACTGGTGATGGTTTTACGTCTGTAGTTTTAACTGCTACAACTGCGTCAGGCTCCTCGTTCGATTCACGTTTCACTTCGGCGTGTGTGTCTCGTTACGGGTTGTCGCTCTGCTCGTCAGTTCTTCAGCTCGTACCACTGGATATAGACGGCCTCTTCTGACGTACTCTTGAAGTGATTTCTTGTAGTAAATAGTTGATCTTTTGCGTGCGTACGGCAACTGTTAATGTATTGCGCGATACGCTTATTTGTTGATAAGTAAGAGTATCTTGAATAGACGCTGTTATTACGAGTCGTTACAGTTGATCTGTTGAACAAGAAGATCGTAATAATGCGTGTTGACACCTCGAGTCTTCACAAATGTAGGTTACTAAGACGATTGAAGATGTACGTGTGTTCCTCTTGAGTACTGGCAGTCGAGTGTTCTATCAGCCGAAAACTCTGCGTTAGTTCCAATTTCTTTGAATGATTTGATTGGCTGACACACTCTCCCTTCTACTTGAAATTTGAGTCACCTGATTCTGTGAGAACGAAACTAATTCCCACAGTCTGAGAATTAATATTATTTTTAATATTCTTAACACACCGGATTTTAATTGTCGGTGCGGATGTCCGGTCGCAATTTATATTGCGATTATCTTGGCCGCAAGCCAAGTTATACTAATTCTAAAATATACATTTGGTTGTTAATTCTTATGACTATTACATATTAAAAGCTCTTCTGTGTAGCTCAATTACTAAGGAAGTTATTAACATAAATCAATTATCTCCCTTAATGTTTAATTATATTAAATAAAATTCGCACACCCTATTATTAATATTTCGGCAAACATTTTGGCTATTTTGGATTTTGCCTAAATTTACCGGTTTCCGAAATATTAATAATTGAAAATTTGGGCGTGTCCCTTATTTGTTATTGTGTGTGTGGTTACGTAACGGCAGCTGACGTTGCCGTGTGACCCTGTACAATGCGTTAAGGTACACGCTACATCATAAGAGTTGAGTTTCAACGCTTTAAATTTATTTAAACTTGATATAGTAAACCCTTTACATATAACTCCAAATCAATGAGATTTGGTCACGTTATAATACATATCTCATTATATGGTTTTTGTGCTCCTGAACCATCCAAGAAAATATGTAATGACTGAACATTTTTCTTTTCTTTTATAAAATTGCTAAACTGCTATAATTGTTTTTATTATTTAGACAAAGCTTTTCGTCATTACTGACATCTTCAGGTCTTAAACAACCTTATTATTTAGACAAAGCTAAAGTCTTGGTTGTTTAAGACCTGAAGATGTCAGTAATGACGAAAAGCTTTGTCTAAATAATAAAAACAATTATAGCAGTTTAGCAATTTTATAAAAGAAAAGTAAGGATGGCTGCTAATTTAAACAATACGAAGAATGAACATTTTTCATTTCAATATCAAAATATTGGCATACTTCGTTTGACCCCTTGGTGAATTATGGTAAATAAAAAATGTTGCAGAATCATCTTTAAGATTGTGCATCAAAAATACTAACTGTCAGCTGTCTGAGGCAGAAAACCTCTTGTACAGTACATGTATAAGTAGTTAATAAACATTGTAACACCACAAAATGTTACATAACCAAGACACACACCAGAAGGGTAAATAATTACACTAAAGTTATAGAAGTGAATCATTTGTAATGAATGTAGCAAAGAAGAGAAGGACCAGCAAAGAAGAAAGAAGAGGAAGGATCCCAAGAAGCAGTGATGAATACACTGCATGACACTACAACAAACACAAAGACTGACTTTAACTAATGGACATGCAAAGTTCACAATAAGCTGTCAAACGAGCCAGTTCATGACATTAATGTGTAGAGTCATGTAAAAGTAAAACTAACTCGCTAATGACTGAAATAAAGTAATAACAGTAACAGCATTTTGGCTGAGATTAGAAGAACCATGACAAATATATAACAAAGCCTATGACTAGACTAGCTATGGCCACAATATATATTAAAACTAGCTTTACAAGCCCAGATGTAACATTATTGGATAAAGATAGTTATAAAAGGAAGTCTTATATGTATGAGCAACTTCCTGATTAAACAAAATGTAATTAGTAATAATTATTAAGGAATAAACATGGTGCTATGAATGTGTCTAGACCATGCCTAAACGCATTTATGTCAGTAAGTTAATAGGGAAACAGGACTCCTAGTGAACAATAAATTTACTGAACAATGAATATAATTAAACGAGATGTGAAATACCACCACTCAATTATTATTGTATACCTTTAAATTGAGTAGGCCAGACAAAATGTAATTAGAGAATAAGGAATTTTTACAATAACGTATTATCATAATTATGTTAAGAATTAATATTGTTCAGATATAAATAGCTTTTAATTGTAATCATATATGTATTAGTATTCAAATAATAACGTTCTAAAGAGAACACAGTGTAAATAATAAAATGTAAAAAGATAGGAAATGGTCGCATTGTGCATTATTAGCAGACGACAATGAGAAACCATGTTTCAAAACATTATTTGTATGCATTGTCAGAGAAAGCGAGGTTAAAACCGGCATTAAGCCATATCAAATTAAAGAGCAGAGACTAAACTTTAATTTGATGATAATAACCTCGAGATCGGAATTATAATAAGTGCATAGTGAGTGTTAGCATCATTTTTTATCAAAATTAAGAAATTGTCAAAGGAACACGGACAACAATGACAGTCAAGTACAGCTAGAGCGCCGGTGGCGGTTAATAAAAACAATACGTCATCGTAACGGTTATCTGTGCCAATCAAAAAAGAGTTTACTAAGCAACTTTGTTCCTAAACGCGATGAAGAGGAGGGGTATATAACCAGCGACGCTGAGAAATTCGTTAGATTCGCTACCTCCACCTCGAGCCATCCAGTCGCCGCTCGCCAGTATCATACATTTTAATGACTTAATACCATATAATAGTAGTAAACATTTCAAAATTCATCAAAATAATCAACAGTACAGCGATTCATCACACGGAAAGTGCATCGATAAGTAATAAGTGAATATTTTAATTAGTGCGTGTGTTCGGAACGAGCGAAAGCATTTTAACCTGTAAGGTAACTAGCCCAGTTTTATTAAGAAGAGGGTATATTTCTCGTTCCAAGTGCGAATAAAGTGTAGTTAGCCAGTGATCATTATAATCCGATCACTGAAGTGTTTAATTTTTAATCTATACGATTAAAAAGAAGTAAGGTAATACAGTGACCAATATTATTGTTTATCTGTTTTCACTGATCATAATTAACAACACTATTGTACTGATGCAAAGACAACCAAACTTTTAATAACAAACACCGTATCAATTTATTTAGAGGATTAAATAATCCAATGTAAGGATATTTGTGTTAGAGTTAAGCATTAGAATATTTGTTAGGATATAAGCATATAAAACGATCGTTAACCTCAAAAATAATTGCGAGTTTTTAAAAAAGAGGCTAAATATGAATGTATCATCACAGTAATGTCTGTCAAGGCAATTAATAGTATTCTATTTGTATTTCCAAGAACCTACCCGTGAGGTAACTTATAAATTAAAATTAGAATTTGTTAATAATTATAGGAGTTTTATATTGTTCTAAATTGAGCTAGGCCAGATAGTAGATGGGCAACTTACCATCCAGATTGTATTAATGTAATAATTGTATTTTTTATTTGAATTGATTTTAAAGGGTAGAATAAACCCGTAATGTTATACAGTATAAACTGTGGTTCCAATTATTTCATTTAGATAAGCAATACTCAGCATAGAGTACATTGAGATAACTTTGAGCAGAAATCTTACAGTATTATATCTGAATTATTTTAAATGCCCTAAGCATTTAAACAAGCTATAAAGTGAACATATACATTTTTAAAATTTAGCAATTGGTTTTCATGGGAACCTTTCATAAAGTAAACCCATGTGGCGCCCACATTATATACAAGGAGTTGTAAAACCTTGTTACCAAAGTGTAAGCTGGTCATAAGAGAATCTTGATAGCTTATTCTGGGTAAGTGAACGTCAGAACTTCAAGTACTACTACCAGGCATGTGAAAGTGTTTTTTTATGTTAAATTATTTGTCCAGACGATACTTGACGGTACTTACACTGACGACTAAATAACATAACCAAGAAGAGGAGTTCCACTACAAGATCGACGCTACGGTTACATTCATTTACCGACCAGCAATTATTATATCATCCATTAAAATTATCACACTTTAATTACATAAATAATATTTACTAATTATCACAAAAGAAAATTACTGCATATAAAGTAGAGACTTAGTAAACATATTAACATTTTTTGTAACTAAAAGATTTACACACCGGATAAACGGCACGTTACAACATTCTCCATGAAATCGATGCAAATGGGGACATCGGATAACAAAAATAATCATCACTGAAAGTATAAATATTATTTTTATGCGCCAGCGGTTACTTTCAAACAGTTATATCGGGAACATATATATGTCACATCCACGCAAAACCGTGTTACAAATTTGAGTGATGAGAAAATCGTAATGATAAACTTAAACCCTTACATAATATACTCCCTCAGTTACTTCTATAATGTTTTCACCACAGTGATGCGAAGAAGCTGATAATAGGCCTACCCATTAGGCAAATTCCTGCACGGATCTGTTTTATGACAATTTTTAACAGACGTTTAGAAGGCAAAATCCTTTAATTAATTTGACAAAATTAGAAGGTTGAGTCGTAAAATGAACCAGAACAAATTAAACACAAGCTTGTTCATACATTTCCGATCTCTTAATGAAAAAAGTATTACCATCAACTATTAATAAAATCTAGTCGATAGATTTTCAGTATCTGGGAAAAGTAACTGACTATCAGAAGTTCAGGATAAGGTCTGATATACAGGTCCAACATAAAGAAGTCCTGCTGAATGTTTGCTTTTTCCATACAGAAGGTATTGCAACGAGAGACAATGGAGAATATAGTTCGTGTTTCCCGGCCAGCCGAGCAGGTGTGTGTTACTTCCAAGACTGTACTGAAGTATCCTCTAGACTTTTTGAGTGCTTGTTGATGCAAATTATGGAACATCTGCAGACTATAAATAGACAACAGTTGTTTTCCACTGTACCATACGACAATCAGGGGGACCGTCGTAACAGTAGGACAGAATATTTAACGGTGGAAACGGAGCAGATTCCATACAAGAGTAGTGTGAGTGGTAATTAAAAAAAAAGAATGGATACCAGTTAGATTATAGAAGCATTCCGAGCAAACTACGGCAAACACAGGAGCAACAAAAAGAAGAACGAAGACAGGAAAGAGAAGAAGCAGGAAGACGAAAAACAAGCATGAAAATGAAACACCAGAGAAACGGCAAAAAGAAAAATGTAGTCGTCAAGCAGACGACGACGTTAAGATGTTCGTACAGGAGGTGAACGCTCACTGCAAAATTCGTCCTGTTTTGAGGTGAGCTGAACAAACAAGTTGACAGAATATCTGAAATAGAATAATCTGTGTCAACTATGAAACATATGTCAAGATTAAACGATTCTATTAAAATTCAATAAAACAAATAAAAAAGGAAGTCGAACATTTAGTAAAAGAAATAGTTGATAAAGAATGACCATTAATAAATGCTGAAGAAAATTCAAAATGTCAGAGGAATCAAAAAATCCTATTAACTGTAGTAGGGCCAGTTTACGCAAAGGCCCCAACGTTTGATGGAAGCACTCACAGGGCAACTTATCTTCGCCAATTTGAAGCTGCCGATTGCTAAAATAAATGGACAGAAGAAGAGAAAGGCCTTTCACTCATTCTTGCTTTAAAAGAACCTGCCGTAGAGCTAACACAGAGAGTCATCTGACAGCCAGAACATCTATGCTGAATTAACAAAAGCTTTGGAATTATGGTATGGTGACCAGCATTTGTCCAAAGTGTACCGTGTTCAACTTAAAGCAAGGCAGCAGCGTTCAGGAGAGAGCCTTCAAGAATTTGAAGTAAATGTCGACCGACTGACAAGGTTGGCTTATCCTGAAAAATCGGAGGACTTCCGAACGTGGATTGCTTACAGTGTGTTTATTGACGGTATCAGAGATAATCACAAAAGAAGTGATTGGAATGCCAACATATGGGTGTCGAAGAAAGGCTCTTGCTTGTTCCTGAATTAATGGTAGCGCCCCGGAGGAAAGTGGCTGAAGACGAAGTTACGCAAGAGGTTGTTGACGAGAACCAATCAGACTTGGACCAGCTAAAGGGGTATTAGGTCATCAGTACACGACGCAACGGGAGTGATTCTAGCAAAACTAGTGGTTGAACAGAAAATTCGTCTTCCCGAGACGGATTGCCAGTTCGGGACGAACAGGCTTAAGGAGGAGCAGTGCAACGACGAAACGTCTCGAACAATGGAGAGTGCCGTTCTATGTGTTTCTGCGAAGGCCGCACTGAAGTATCCTATTTCGAGTGCTTGTTGACGCAAACTATGGAACATCTGTGGACTACAAATAGACAACAGTTGCCGCTTAGAAGTCAGTTTATGTTGGGCGATTTGACAAATGATATCAAGTAGACGTTGCATTCTTTATAGTAAGTGTGCGGAATTCTTTATAGTTAACATTATTATTGCGTGTGGACAAATTTAAGTTGGATTATTGTACGAGTTGATTTACGAACTGTTATTTCTGATTAATTAAAGCTGGTGATTAGTGACTTCATTGATGTCTTGTATTTTGTACAGTGACTTCATTATTTGCACTGTACCATACGACGATTTGGGAGACTGTCGTAACAGTATGTTACCACAATAGAAATAAGTAGCTGTTCAGTATATATATTCATTAAGTATATTTTTACTCAGTTCTGTACATTCACTAGTAGTCTCAAGTGGATACTTTGTGAATGTCTTATTTGTTAGATTGGTCTTATTTAATGTTAATAATTATGTATGAAATGTGTAAGCACCTATGAAATCAGTCTAGCTTAGGTAAATTGTTTTGTTATTTGTTTATACTTTACGCATTTCACGGCTGTACTGTAGAGGAGAATGTTTGTCCGGAATTGAGGTATTATTTCTTTATCAACTTTTTTAGCTTCAGTAATATTTATTTGTCAAAATTTATGCCCAGTAAGATATAAAAAAGTGATACCGGTACCCAACAGAATATATTTGATGAATATCCAAAATATTTCTTCATGTATTTGTGTTTTTAACCTTAAAGTATTTCATTCGTGTTTGGTTGCTAAGATATTAATTGCAAACTGTGCCTAAATACATGTAATTCTTTCTTTGTGCAGTCGGAGTATTATGAAGTAATCTATAATATTCACATTTGGTTAGATGTAGTGGCTCAGATGCCATCAATGTGACTGTGAAGCACACAAGTATGTTGTCTGAACAGCTTCGTTTTGAGAAATTGAGTTCGAAATTACTGTCGTCTGCAAAAACTAAATATTTTGACAAAAGGCTAATGTGGTTTGCTGTGTTCGTTTCGTAAGCATACGTTTATCAAAAGTATTGTAGGGAAAGGTTAACTTGTACATAGGCTCACTTTACATTTTTCAATTTGAAAAACATTTTTGGCAGATACATTTTTTTTTAAGGCTTACAGTGCCATTAAATTGTATAACATGTAATATTCCACTTTCTTTTTATAAAAATAGTAGTAGTCTTCTAGTACTTTAGGCCTACCACTTAATAAGTTCTAGTACAGTATACTATATACATCATGTCTGTAGGTGAAAATGCTGTGTGCGATCCAATTAATTATTATTTTTGGCTGTTGGTTTTAAGAAATTTGCGATTTATTTAATTTATTTAGCGTGTATTTACCACTTTAGAATAGGACTAGCAAAAGTTGTTTATAATGTGTACTGTGTCATAAAAAAATTATTTTTTAAAAAGTCATCATTTTAAAAAGATATACAAGTTCTGTTTTGTTATGAGAGGATAGTTAAAAGATTTCCCTTGCATGTGTGATTTATCAGCTGTTTAATAGATCTGATTTATCAGATTTTTAATAAGTATAATAACAAAATTAGATATAGGTGACAGATAGAAAGTTACAGCATCTGATGCACAAATTTTTTTTTTTTACATAGAAGCTAATGTATCACCTATTGTCTGCTCTGTTGATGAGATTATAAGTATTAACTAATCAAAATCCTTCCTAGTAAGTCACATAATTTAATACTTATTTATTATGTACATTCAACTATGTGATAAAAACGTGTGACTATATTCGGTACTCTATCTGTGCCCACACAAGATTTTCGATATTTCGACTGCAGAGTAGTGTCAGTATGAATTATGCATATTGTATAATGTTTTAAAAAATAAGATGTTTCCATGAGTTGTTTCACTTAACAAAATAATTAGTTTTTGTCTGAATTAGATTTTATTCTAATTTATTTATTATGCAGATCATTTTGCAATTTTATATGTTAAACTGGTGTTACTAGCTACAAAATATGTCATTACTTAACACACAAACAGGAGCAAACGTACAACATTAATGAACATTGAAAATAATAATCACTTTATTTTATTCCACAAACAATACACAACTCAAAGTAAGGTGAGATGGCCCTTGTGGGGTACTATGCTGGACTTCCTTTCTGTAGCAGAACCCTTTTTTGCTTTAAACTTTGAACTTTTCCCAACTTTTTACTTTTCTCTGTAAAGAATTGAGTTTTCAAAAATTGTCTTTTACACCTGTCACAAAACATAATCGTGAGTACAAAAAATGTAGGCCTACTTGGTTTGTGAAAAAATGTGTTATGAAAAATCAGTTGTGTTAAAAACAAGTTCTGGAAACACAAGGAGACTTGCATATTAACCTATTGGCCTCCCTGCTTTATTTTTAGTCGTATATTGTTTGTGGATTGTACAGTAAAAGTTAATGTTTTATATTTTTAACTAAATTTGATGCTTTAAAAAAAGTACTACAATCCTGGAGGATGGCACTTTCAAGTATTACTGTAACTTTTTCAAACAGCTGTTCACGATTCTCATCATTCAAATGCTCATTATGTTCCTCATCCGTTTTGTCTACTACTGAACAAAAAATTGCAGACTTACAAAATAAATTTGAGAAGATTAAAGTCATAATGGTCAACTTTGAGGCTGCCATTCATAATACTGTGAGGATAGTCAGGCCAATGGGAAACATATGAGGATGGAGATTTCATCTTACACAGAGTTGATGATTTTTTGTGCTTTTACAAATTAAATGAAATTACATTTTGTATGCAAAAACCATGGATAAGTAAAATGGTCAAATAAATCTAGCCAAAACATGTCCTCATATACTATATACAGGGTTCCCACAAACCTGGAAAGTGAGAGAAATTCACTGTCTGTCAGGGAAGGCCTTGCAAATTTGCTAAAAGTCAGGGAAAAACAATAAAACTGGTGAAAAGTCAGGCGAATTTCATAAACCATAAAAATACCGTAATTGTTCATAGTTGTGGAAATTTACATAGTAAAAGGGTTACAAACTTTGGAAACAGACTTTATTTTTTAAAGGTTTGGGCCATTCTGTATTCAAATTTACTTGATTTGATGAGAAGTTTAATGGCTCATTGTGTCAAATCCCATTGCTTACAGTCAGCAGATACTGGGAGTAAACTTCTTTCCATTGACCTGAATGACTATACGAATTTAATAGAAACCAAGAATTTAGTAGAACTTTTAAAAGAGGTTAAAGGAGTGACTGAGCTAGATATTATGAAATTTAAGGAGAAATGGCTAACATTTCTTATTAAGACTATTGAAAAAAATCAAGGACAGAAGTCCATTAAAATACAAAGCTATTAGAGGTCTGGCATCATTTGATTCTGTAATTATAAGTAATTGGTCACTTAAATAGTAAATCCCAAGTATTCTGAACTGTGGGAAGTTGTTAATTGTTTCACATAGTAATGCCTCTGTTTAGTCAGGATTTTCAGTAAACAAATGCCTATTAACAGAAAATGAAAAAGAGGATAGTATTGTTGCTCAGCGGAATGTATATGATGCTCTTAAATATTATGGAGGCTTCAAAAATGTTAAAATCACTCAAAAAATGCTTACTGCTGTACGATGTGGCAGAAAAAAATATGAAAAGTATCAAGAGAAAGTAAAAGAGAATAAGAAATACCAAGAAAACAATGGCCCATACCTTCTAAAAATAAAAAAATGAAATTAACAAGTTATAAGACCAGAGAAACGTTTCTTGAATGAAACAGCAAGTGGAAGATCAGCTTGAAAATTAGGCGCTTATAAGATTCTTTAAATAAAAAATCGGTATGGAGAACCATACATGACTTCCATGTCCGAAAATATATACTTAAAATCATTTAAATATTAATTAAATAAGTGGATGCTTGAGTTCTGAAAAAATTACGTATCAGCTAAAATGGTACCACCATGTCAGGTGGATTAAGACTATCCTCAAACTTCGTGAGGAAGGACTGTACTTTTGGATAAAATGTCTGTAGGGTGAACGAAGAGCTAGCTAAAGATAGCTGCGATCTGATTCCTGTAATGAAATTGGACTCTCGCTGAGAGGGGCCGAGGGATGTCTATAGTGTTATCAAAGTCTTTCCTGTCAATACTATACTAGTCATTTTTCTTTTTTAAAATCGAGTCTTGATTTCTTTCTTTCCATTTGTCTTCTGATTTCCTGAACGACTATTGTGTTCACCCTTGTAATTACAAATTTCTCAGCAAAACATTTCTTCCTTAATACATTTGTGTCTCCTGTTGAACACCCACCATTCTGATCCATGTCATAACGGTATATTTCACACAGGCTAGTAAATAACTAGCCATCAGGGAGGTCAAAATATTTTCAAGGAGGGGCAAACAGTTTTCCAAAGGAGAAAAATATTTATATATTTTTCATACATACACACATGCACATATTAGTTTATAATTCTCATATCATAATAGAAATAAGTACACAGATTGTATTAATTGCTTTAATACAACAACACTGCCCAGTGATCCACAGGAAGCAAATCGATGTCCACTTTTTCGGCTTGTACGCGTTATGTTGGTGTGGGTTTCGGCACTTTCCATTTAAAAAGCATGCAAACATAACAAAATAAACATGAGTGAGGCCAGAAATAACGTGAATTGTGTGTGTGTGTGTGTCCTGCCGGCCTTTTTATTGCGGTAGGGTGAGGTAGGGCAAATGTGTTACAGTCAAAAGTGTAGGGCAATTATGATACACATAAAAAAAATGCATAAGTAACAAGTAAAAAATTAAATTAAAAATACAGTTTTTTAGCAATTTTTATGTATTTTCTGCGCTTACTTTTTTTTTTGCATTTCCGATAACAATTAGGAAATAAAAAAATTTTGTAGGCAAAAGGACGTTTTATGTCTGAAAAACTTTTCCGTAGCAGCCCTAAAACTTTTCTTGTAAATTAATCCATAATTAATCTAGAATAATAATTTGTGTATATATTTTTTAAGAAAACCATTATCTTTTTGTTAAAACTTAGTTAATCTAAATTCCTCAACAATTACAAGACTTATGAAGCTATAAAGTTGAAGGGCAAATATGATACAGAAGTGAGGGCAAATATGATACACAGTAGAAGTCAAATATGATACACATTTTCACAGCTGTTTGCATTGTAAGTGAAAGCAGCTGATTGGGGGTTTCAGTTTATTTATATTCTGTGAGTGAATAACCTTCATTTTGTTTCTGCTTTTGACTTTCATTTCACTCTAAGTTTGGCAACCACAATCAAGTTGTTTTGTTTCAGATGGAGGCAGTGAGATACAGACAGTGAATATGTATGTATTGAAGTGAATAGACAGACAGTGAAGTGAATAGGCAGTGAAGTGAATAAACAGTGCTTTGGTTTTTTCTAACCTAAAAACTTCTTTAGTGTAAGCTAGTGTTTAAACCAAATGAAAGACAATTTATAAGTTTAACAATAAGCTGAAGTATGGTTAATAAATATATTAAAAAGCGTGGGGAACGCTATAGCCCACAATTACTCCAAAGAGCCTTAAAATTAATTTCTGATGGAAAATCCCTAAGATCAGATGCCAAAGAGCTGTGCATACAGCCTATGTTTTTGTGCCGTTACATAAAAAAACAAAATTCAGATGATGATGGAAAAAACCAGGAAGATCAACAGCATTACCTACAGATGTTGAAAAATCTTTGGCTGGTCATTTAGTCACAATGGCTAAATGGGGCTTTGCCCTCACAAGAAGAGATGTTATGAACGTGACGAAAGAATATGTTGAGCAAAATGCTTTAGCTGTTCCTTTTAAAGACAACATGCCTGGAAAATATTGGTTCATTAATTTTTGTCAGCGTAACAAACTGAGCCTTAAAAATATGAAGCGCTTAGAAAAATGTCGCCGCAGAGCCACAAGTGATCCGTTTATTATATACGAATTTTATGATGTTCTTGAAAATCTATTGAAATCTCTGAACATTTTTTGCAAACCAGAAAATGTCTATAATCTAGATGAGACTAGTTTTTGTACCGGTGCTAATAGAGTAAAACTTCTCTCTGGAGTTGGTCAGAAGGCATACAAGCAACAAGAAGGGACAGGCAGAGAAAATACCATGGTGATGGCGTGTGTATCTGCATCAGGAAAAGTTCTGCCTCCTCTGTTCATTTTTAAAGGAAACAATCTTTGGACAAACTGGAAAGGAGACAATGATATCCCAGGATCATTTTATGCTGCTTCAGAAAATGGCTGGATGACGACAGTAATTTTTCAAGAATGGTTCTATAAATTCTGTACTTTAGTGAAGGAAAGGCCCTTATTGTTACTACTAGATGGCCATGTCACTCACTTAGACATGGGTACAATTCAGCATGCAAAGGACAACGAGGTGACTATTATAAAGTTACCACCTCATACAACAGATGTTCTCCAGCCACTCGATGTAACCTGTTTTAAAAGTTTAAAAAATGAGTGGAATATCAAGCTCACAGAGTGGTACCGATTAAATCAAAGAAAACTTATACGTTGTGAATTTGCAAATCTTATGTGCACAATTTGGGATAAAGGATTGAGACCTGAAAACATCAAATCTGGATTTAAGACAACGGGAATATTCCCTTGTGATAGGTCTAAGTATCCAACAAATAGGTTTGATCCGGAAAAGCTGAAGAGATATAATGATGGTGAACGACTCGAGCCCTTGACTCTTGTAGAAACCACTAATGATCAACCATTGCCCCAGCCAACCACTTCCAATCGTCCTACATCTAGGCCTACTACTGGTGAACAAACTGAAGAAGCTCCTTTGCAAAGTCCTAACTCATTTGAACAACTCCTTTTGGCTCGTATTAAAAAAACAGATGCACCCTCAAAAAGCAGAAGAAAAATTGATGTCAGAGTTAAAGTCATAACGTCTGAGGAGTATGCTAAAGAAATAGAACAGAAGAAGAAGGAAGAAGAAGAAAAGAAAAAGAAGAAAAGGATAAATAAGCAGAAACCAAATGGTTTAGAAGACAACGTACAAGTCAAAAAGAAAAAAAGAAGAAGACGCCGATTGTAGAAGAGGATGATGACGATGAAGGCTTATCAATGGAAGACATTGTTGATGATGATAGCCTTAAAGACATCAACCTATTTGAAAGTAATGATGATGAAATACATGAAGAGCTTATGGATGCAAAAGAAGTTAAAGTCTGTGATTTTTTGGTAGCCCAATTCAAAGGAGGAAAACGACAAAGTGTAACTTATCAATATGTTGTCTCTGTCTCTAATGTCTATGAGGACGGGGAACTCTATGTAAATGCAATGGTGTCTGATGGTAACAAAAAAACATTTAAAGGCATTGATGATCTATCCACCATTACGACATCCGATGTTGTTGGCAAACTGCCAATGCCAGATATCTCTATGGTGGGAGGAAGACCACGATTTATCTTTAAGAATGAAGTAGATGTGTTTGAGATGAAGAGTTATAGGGATTAGCCTAATATAGATTTTATTATGTTGTAGCTTAAGCTGAAATTTCAATTGTAACTTCAAATTTAAAGTTTAATTATAGTTGAACTTCAAAAGTAGGCCTATCGTACCCAATTGTTTAACATTGTAGGCTAAATTTAGTTTTTTATTAATAGCCTAGTAGGCTAATAATTTTGTTTCATTCCTTAAAGTCTAGTTTTGCTATGTGCAAGAACTAGCTAGATTCGTTTTTTTGTAAATAAATAAATTTTTATATGTATTTTTCTTGTTTTTAATCACATTTCATCAAAGGTAATACATACACTGAAAATCGCACGTCTTGCAATGCTTTACGATTCTGGTCATAATTCCCCAACCGAAAATCCCAGGTCAAGGAAATTTTCACTTATATTGTAGAAGGGTGTCAATAAATTTTTAAAAGTATTAAGGTATGTCTAATGCTAAAGTATTTCAAACTACACCTTTTTTATGTTAAAACATATTTTACATTTTTTAACGTAGTTCTGTATTTTAGGCTCTAACTATGGTGTTAATTGTCCGATTTTCATGAAATTTTGACATATGATACAATAAAGTTTACCTGTATCAAAAATGCCCTCCCTGTTTAAAAGCATGGAATAATACCAGAATAGCAGAGGTGTATCACAATTGCCCACAGCCTGTATCATATTTGCCTTTTGTAGAAGGTAAATATGATACACATTTTTATAATTTTTTTTGTATGTTATCAATAATTAGTAAAAAATAACTACATGTCCTTAATAACGACACAAAAGTGCATAAAGCTCAATTTTCTTTTAACTTATAACTTAAACCATTAGGAAGTTACCATAAAAAGTTTGTCTTTTTGTATCACATTTGCCCTACCTCACCCTAATCACAATAATAAAACTTTGGAAAAGTAAAAATTACATAATTGAGATATACTTGCCTGCCAGGAACGATATATTTTCACTCATACGTGATTTAAATTAAAATGAAAAATATAAAATTTTGTTAATGCGAAATGAAATGTTTCCATAGAAACTACTTATTTGTTGTCAATAACGTAGTACACATATAAAACTTATAAAAATTTACCTCCTCCATCATCAACTACCATTTTAATTTATAAAAAAATTACCCCCTCCCCCTTCAACTACCCTTTTCATTTATAGATATTTCATCTACATTTCTACAGTGGATTATTATGACATTCTTTTCAGGATACTTTATTTATCAAAATTAAGCACTTTATTCTTGTTAAAACGTAAAACATTACAGGTAAACTACCCCTTTCCCTTAACCGAACTTCACTAAAAACAATAGGCCTTGAGTCCTCTACAATTCAGGGCTGTATGCAAAAATTATTTGATTCTGTTTGAATTTGCGGCTGTTATCGTTTGCCATAGAAAACAATTCTACACAGACACTTTTCAAAAACTGACTTTTTCATGTTTTGATGGTAGTACAGTCAGAATCTGCCGTTATCTCGAACACGATTTTTTTCGCAATGACCATACTTCGATTTCCTTATGGAACATGGAAGTAAAAATAACTAGTGTTTCTGTACATAATAATTACATATTAGTTTGTTTCTTTGCATATTGAAAGTGAAATGAAGCTATCCTGTCTATGTTAAATAAGACATTTTTTACTTCCATGTTCCATAAGGAAATGGAAGTATGGTGATAGCAAAAAAAATCGTGTTCTAGTTAATTGCAGATTCTGATTGTACTACCCTCAAAACATGAACAAAAGTCATTTTTCAAAAAGTGTGTGTGTGTGTGTGTGTGTGTGTGTGTCTGTCTGTCTGTCTGTGTGTAGATTTTTTTTCTATGACAAACGATAACAGCCGCAAATTCAAACAGAATCAAATAATGTTTTGCATACAGCCCTGAATTGTAGAGTTCTCAAGACCTATTGTTTTTGGTGAAGATCGGTTAAGGGAAAGGGGTAGTTTACCTGCAACATTTTATGTTTTAACAAGGGTAATTTTTACTTCCATGTTCCATAAGGAAATGGAAGTGTGGTGATGGCAAAAAAACTTGTTCGAAATAATTGCAGATTCTGATTGTACTACCCTCAAAACATGAAAAAAAGTCATTTTTCGAAAAGTGTCTGTGCGTGTGTGCCTGCCTGTCTGTGTGTAGATTTTTTTCTATGGCAAACGATAAGAGCCGCAAATTCAAACAGAATCAAATAATATTTCGCATACAGCCCTGAATTGTAGAGTTCTGAAGAGCTATTGTTTTTGGTGAAGATCGGTCAAGGGAAAGGGGTAGTTTACCTGCAAAGTTTTATGTTTTAACAAGGGTAATTTTTTCTATGGCAAATGATAATAGCCGCAACTTCAAACAGAATCAAATAATGTTTTGCATGCATCCCTGAATTGTAGAGGACTCAAGACCTACTGATTTTGGTGAAGATCAGTTAAGAGAAAGGGGTAGTTTACCGGCAACATTTTATGTGATAACAAGGTTAATTTTTTCTATGACAAACGATAACTGCCGTAAATTGAAACATAATCAAATACATTTTTGCATACATCCCTATATAGTAGAGAACTCAAGGCCTGTTGATTTTGGTGAAGACCGGTTAAGGGAAAGGGGTAGTTTACCGGCAATATTTTATGTTCTAACAAGAGAAATTTTTCATGACGAATGATAACTGCCGTAAATTCAAACAGAATCACATAATTTTTTACATATGTGCCCGAGTTGTAGAAGACTCAAGGCCTATTGATTTTGGTGAAGATCGGTTATGGGGAAAGGGCAGTTTACCTGAAACATTTTTTGTTGTAACAAGAGTAAAGTACTTAATTTTGATAAATAACGTATCCTGTTAAGAAGATCTTAATAATCCACTGTAGAAACGTAGATGAAATATCTATAAATGAAGAGGCTAGTTGAACAGGGTGGGGGTAATTTTATATAAATGAAAATTATAGTTTGAGGAGAAGGGGATAATTTTTATATGTGTACTACGTTATCAGCAACAAAGTAGTAGTTTGTTGTTAAAATTCCTTCCCGGGCTGTTTGGCCATAGTCCAATATTTTCTGCAAAACCAGACGTTTTGGCAGTGCCGTCGACTGCCATCATCAGTGAAATCGAGTGCGATAACGTGTGGGGTTATACGTTAGTGACCACAGTACTGTGGTTAAGGCTGAAGCAATAAGTGGAAAGAAGTAGTTTCTATGGAAACATTTCATTTCGTAAATGATTTTAAATCTAAATCTTAGAGCATGGAAGTGATGTATGGTTCTCCATACCAATATTTTTCTATGGCAAATGATAACAGCCGCAAATTCAAACAGAATCAAATGATGTTTCGCATACAGTCCTGAATTGTAGAGTTCTCATGACCTCTTGTTTTTGGTGAAGATCGGTTAAGGGAAAGGGGTAGTTTACCTGCAACGTTTTATGTTTTAACAAGGGTAATTTTTTCTATAACGAACTTATTTACTGCCGTAAATTCAAACAGAATCAAATACATTTTTGCATACCTTCCTGAATTATAGAGAACTCACGGTCTGTTGATTTTGGTGAAGATCGGTTAAGAGAAAGGAGTAGTATACCTTCAACATTTTATGTTTTAACAACGATAATTTTTTCTATGACGAACGATAACTACCGCACATTCAAACAAAATGAAATATTTTTTTGCATATGTTCCTGGATTGTAAAGGACTGAAGGCCTATTGATTTTGGTGAACATCGATTAAGGGAAAGGGGTAGTTTACCTGCCACATTTTATGTTTTAACAAGAGTAATTGTTTCTATGACGAACGATAACGGCCGCACATTCAAACAGAACAAAATAATGTTTTACATGCCCCTGAATTGTAGAGGAGAGCTATTGATTTTGGTGAAGATCAGTTAAGAGAAAGGGGTAGTTTACCTGCAACGTTTTATGTTTTAACAGGGGTAATTTTTTCTATGACAAACAATAACTGCTGTGAATTCAAACATAATCAAATAATGTTTTGCATACATCCCTATATTGAAGAGAACTCAATGCCTGTTGATTTTGGTGAAGATCGGTTAAGGGAAAGGGGTAGTTTACCTGCAACATTTTATGTTTTAACAAGAGAAATTTTTTCATGACAAACGATAACTGCCGTAAATTCAAACAGAATCAAATAATGTTTTACATATGTGCCTGAGTTGTAGAGTACTCAAGCCCTATTAATTTTGGTGAAGATCAGTTACGGGGAAAGGGTAGTTTACCTGCAACGATTTATGTTTTAACAAGAGTATACTTAATTTTGATAAATTAAGTATCCTGATAAGAAGATCTTAATAATCCACTGTAGAAACGTAGATGAAATATCTATAAATTAAGAGGCTAGTTGAACGGGGTGGGGGTAATTTTCTATAAATGAAAATTATAGTTGGAGGGGGAGGGGATAATTTTTTATATATATACTATGTTATCGGCTACAAAGAAGTAGTTTGTTGTAAAAATTCCTTCCCATCCTGTTTGGCCGTTGATCAATGTTTTCTGCAAAACCAGACGTTTCGGCAGTACCATCAACTTCCATCATCAGTGAAAATCGAGTGTGATAACGTGAGGCGGTATACGTTAGTGATCACAGTACAATGGTTAAGGCTGAAGTAGTAAGTAGAAAGAAGGAGTTTCTATGGAAATATTTCATTTCGAAAATGATTTTAAATATAAATTTTAGAACATGGAAGTCATGTATGGTTCTCCATACCGATATTTACTTCCATGTTCCATAAGGAAATGGAAGTATGGTCATGGTGAAAAAAATTGTGTTCGAGATAACGGCTGATTCTGATTGTACTACCTTCAAAACATAAAGAAAAGTCATTTTTCGGAAAGTGTCTGTGTGTAGAATTTTTGCTATGGTAAATGATAACAGCCGCAAATTCAAACAGAATCAAATAATTTTTTGAATACAGCCCTAAATTGTAAAAGACTCAAGGCCTATTGTTTTTGGTGAAGGGGTAGTTTACCTGCAACGTTTTGTTTTAACAAGGGTAATTTTTGTATGACGAACGATAACTGCTGTAAATTCAAACAGAATCAAATAATTTTTTGCATACCTTCCTGAATTATAGAGAACTCAAGGTCTGTTGATTTTGCTGAAGATCGGTTAAGGGAAAGGGTAGTTTACCTCAAACGTTTTAACGTTATGTTTTAACAACGGTAATTTTTCTATGACGAACGATAACTGCCGTAAATTGCGTGAGAATCAAATAATTTTTTGCATCCATTCCTGAATTGTAAAGAACTGAAGGCCTATTGATTTTGGTGAAGATCGGTTGAGGGAAAGGGGTAGTTTACCTGCCACCTTTAATGTTTTAACAAGAGTAATTGTTTCTATGACGAACGATAACTGCTGCACATTAAAGCAGAATCAAATAATGTTTTGCATGCATCCCTGAATTATAGAGGACTGAAGACCTATTGATTTTGGTGAAGATCAGTTAAGAGAAAGGGGTAGTTTACCAGCAACGTTTTATGTGATAACAAGGTTAATTTTTTCTATGACGAACGATAACTGCTGTAAATTCAAACATAATCAAATAGTTTTTTGCAGACATCCCTAAATTTTAGAGAACTCAAGGCCTGTTGATTTTGGTGAAGATCGGTTAAGGGAAAGTGGTAGTTTACCTGGAACATTTTATGTTGTAATAAGAGAAATTTTTTCATGATGAACGATAACTGCCATAAATTCAAACAAAATCAAATAATTTTTTACATATGTGCCTGAGTTGTAGAAGACTCAAGGCCTATTGATTTTGGTGAAGATCGGTTATGGGGAAAGGGCAGTTTACCTGAAACATTTTTTGTTGTAACAAGAGTAAAGTACTTAATTTTGATAAATAACGTATCCTGTTAAGATTTTAATAATCCACTCTAGAAATGTAGATGAAATATCTATAAATGAAGAAGCTAGTTGAACGGGGTGGGGGTACCTGTGGTTAAGGCTGAAGCAATAAGTGGAAAGAAGTAGTTTCTATGGAAACATTTCATTTCGTAAATGATTTTAAATATAAATCCTAGAACATGGAAGTCATGTATGGTTCTCCATACCGATATTTTTCATATGTGCCTGAGGTGTAGAGGACTCAAGGCCTATTGATTTTTGTGACGATCGAATACGGGGAAAGGGTAGTTTACCTGAAATATTTTTTGTTGTAACAAGAGTAAAGTACTTAATTCTGATAAAGTCTTAAATAAAGTATTCTTAAATAAAGTATCCTGATAAGAAGATCTTAATAATCCACTGTAGAAACGTAGATGAAACATTTATAAATGAATGGCTAGTTGAACGGTGTGGACGGTGTGGGGGTAATTTTCTATAAACGAAAATTGTAGTTGAAGTGGGAGGGGATAATTTTATTTATATGTGTACTACGTTATCGGCAACAAAGAAGTAGTTTGTTGTTAAACTTCCTTCCCGGCCTGTTTGGCCCTAGACCAATGTTTTCTGCAAAACCAGACGTTTCGGCAGTGCCATCGACTTCCATCATCAGTGAAAATCGAGTGCGATAACGTGAGGTGGTATACGTTAGTGACCACAGTACTGTGGTTAAGGCTGAAGCAGTAAGTAGAAAGAAGTAGTTTCTATGGAAATATTTCATTTCGAAAATGATTTTAAATATAAATTTTAGAACATGGAAGTCATGTATGGTTCTCCATACCGATATTTTTCTATGACGAACGATAACTGCCGCACATTCAAACAGAATCAAATAATGTTTCACATACAGCTCTGAATTATAGAGTTCTAAAGACCTATTGTTTTTGGTGAAGATCGGTTAAGGGAATTGGTAGTTTACCTGCAACATTTTATGTTTTATCAAGAGTAATTTTTTCATGACAAACGATAACTTCTGTAAATTCAAACAGAATCTAATAATTTTTTACATGTGTGCCTGGGTTATAGAGGACTCAAGGCCTGTTGATTTTGGTAAAGATTGGTTAAGGGAAAGGAGTAATTTACCTGCAACATTTTGTTTTATCAGTAGTAATTTTTTGCATACGTTCCTGAATTGTAGAGGACTCGAGGCCTGTTGATTATGGTGAAAATCGGTTAAGGGAAAGGGGTAGTTTACCTGCAGTATTTTATGTTTTATCAAGAGTAATTTTTTCATGATGAACGATAACTGCCGTAAATTCAAACAGAATCAAATAGTTTTTTACATGTGTGCCTGAGTTATAGAGGACTCAAGGCCTATTGATTTTGGTGAAGATCGGTTATTGGGGAAAGGGGTAGTTTACTTGCGTTTTATGTTTTAACAAGAGTAAAGTACTTAATTTTGATAAATAAAGTATCCTGATAAGAAGATCATAATAATCCACTGTAGAAACGTAAATGAAATATCTATAAATGAAGAGGCTAGTTGAACGAGGTGGGGGTAATTTTCTATAAATGAAAATTATAGTTGAAGGGGGGTATAATTTTTTATATGTGTACTACGTTATCGGCAACAAAGAAGTATTTTTTGTTAAAATTCCTTCCCGGGGTGTTTGCCCGTAGTCCAATGTTTTCTGCAAAACCAGACGTATCGGCAGTGCCATCGACTGCCATCATCAGTGAAAATCGAGTGCGATAACGTGAGGTGGTATATGTTAGTGACCACAGTACTGTGGTTAAGGCTGAAGCAATAAGTAGAAAGAAGTCGTTTCATTTTGAAAATGATTTTAAATATAAATCTTAGAACATGGAAGTCATGTATGGTTCTCCATACTGATATTTTATTTAATTTTGTCAAACTCATTGAAACAATACCAAATGTGAAAATATCGGTATGGAGAACCATACATGACTTCCATGTTCTAAGATTTATATTTAAAATCATATTCGAAATGAAATATTTCCATAGAAACTACGTCTTTCTACTTATTGCTTCAGCATTAACCACAGTACTGTGGTCACTAACGTATACCACCTCACGTTTTCGCACTCGATTTTCACCGATGATGGCAGTCGATGGCACTGCCGAAAAGTCTGGTTTTGCAGAAAACATTGGACTACGGCTAAAGAGCCCGGGAAGCAATTTTAACAAAAAACTACTTCTTTGTTGCCGATAACGTAGTACACATATAAAAAATTCTCCCCTCCACCTTCAACTATAATTTTTAATAATAGAAAATTACCCCCAACCCGTTCACCTAACTTCTTCATTTATAGATATTTCATCTACGTTTCTACAGTGGATTACTATGAGCTTCTTATCAGGATACTTTATTTATAAAAATTAAGTACTTTACTCTTGTTAAATCATAAAATGTTTCAGGTAAACTACCCCTTTCTCTTAACCGATCTTCTCCAAAATCAACAGACCTTCCGTCCTCTACAATTCAGCGAAGCATGCAAAAAAAAATTTGATTCTGTTTGAATGTGCGGCAGTTATCGTTCGTCATTGAAACATTTCTCTTGTTACAACATAAAATGTTGCAGGTAAACTACCCCTTCCCCTTAACCGATCTTCACCAAAATCAATAGACCTTGAGCTCTCTGCAACTCAGGGGGTGCAAAAAATTATTTGATTCTCATTGATATTTCGGCAGTTATCGTTCGTCATAAAAAAATTACCCTTTTTATAACATAAAACGTTGCTGATAAACTACCCCTTCCCTTAACCAATCTTTAACAAAATCAACAGACCTCGACTTCTCTTTAGTTCAAAAAGGTATGCAAAAACCTAGTTGATTCTGTTTGAATTTATGGCAGTTACCGTTCGTCATATAAAAAATTACCCTTGTTAAAACATAAAATGTTGCTGGTAAACTACCCCTTTCCCTTAACCGATCTTCACCAACACCAATACGTATTGAGAACTCTACAATACAGGGCTGTATGCAAAACATCATTTGATTCTGTTTGAATTTGCGGCTGTTATCGTTTACTATAGAAAAAAATTACCCTTGATAAAAAACCGTTGCAGGTAAACTACCCCTTTCCCTTAACCGATCTTCACCAAAAACGACAGGTCTTAGGTACTCTACAATTCAGGCCTGTATGCAAACAATTATTTGATTCTCTTTGAATTTACGGCAGTTATCGTTCGTCATAGAAAAAATACCCTTGTTAAAACATGAAACGTTGCCGGTAAACTACCCCTTTCCGTTAACCGATCTTCAACAAAATCAACAGACCTTGAGTTCTGTATAATTTAAAAAGGTATGCAGAAGAGTAGTTGATTCTGTTTTAATGTACGGCAGTTATCATTCGTCATAAAAAAAATTACCCTTGATAAAACATAAAATGTTGCAGGTAAACTACCCTATTCCCTTAACCGATCTTCAACAAAATCAACAGACCTTGAGTTCTGTATAATTCAAAAAGGTATGCAGAAGAGTAGTTGATTCTGTTTTAATGTACAGCAGTTATCGTTCGTCAAAAAAAAAATTACCCTTGATAAAACATAAAATGTTGCTGGTAAACAACTCTATTCCCTTAACCGATCTTCACCAAAACCAACAGGTCTTGAGAACTCTACATTTCAGGGCTGTATGCAAAATATTATATGATTCTGTTTGAATTTGCGGCTGTTATCGTTTGCCATATAAAATACCCTTGATAAAACAAAAAACGTGTCTGGTAAAATAGGTCTTTAGTACTCAACAAAACAGGGCTGTATGCAAAAACGTATTTGATTCTGTTTGAATTTGTGGCTCTTATCGTTTGCCATAGAAAATACCCTTTTAAAACATAAAACGTTGCAGGTAAACTACCCCTTTCCCTTAACCGATCTTCTCCAACACCAATAGGTATTGAGAACTCTATAATACAGGGCTGTATGCTAAACATCATTTGATTCTGTTTGAATTTGCGCTGTTATCGTTTACCCGTTTACCATAGAAAAATATCGGTATGGAGAACCATACATGACTTCCATATTCTAAGATTTATATTTAAAATCATTTTCACCCAAACAGCCAGGCTGTGTCTTACCTGCCTTTTTATTGCTGTATTAAATGAAAAATATTATATTACATTAAAATGAAAAAATTATAATTTTATTGCCTGGCAACAAAATTATTTTATTTTTAACAATTACCATTGTTTCAAAAAGTTTAAATAAATTTTCAAGTACTTTACTCTTGTTAAAACGTAAAAGGTTGCAGGTAAACTACCCCTTCCCCTTAACCGATCTTCACCAAAATCGAAAGTCATTGAGACCTCTACAATTCAGGGACGTATGCAAAAAATTATTTGATTCTGTTTGAATTTGCGGCTGTTATCGTTTGCCATAGAAAATACGCTTGATAAAAAAACGTTGCAGGTAAACTACCCCTTCCCCTTAACCGATCTTCACCAAAAACAATAGGTCTTGAGTACTCTACAAATCAGGGCTGTATGCAAAACATTATTTGATTCTGTTTGAATTTGCGGCTGTTATCGTTTGCCATAGAAAATACCCTTGTTAAAAAAACGTTGCTGGTAAACTACCCCTTTCCCTCAACCGATCTTCACCAAAAACAATAGGTCTTGAGAACTCTACAATTTAGGGCTGTATGCAAATAATCTTTTGATTCTGTTTGAATTTGCGGCTGTTATCGTTTGCCATAGGAAATACCCTTGTTAAAACATAAAACGTTACAGGTAAACTACCCCTTTCCCTTAACCGATCTTCACCAAAATCAACAGATCTTGAGAACTCTACAATTCAGGGCTGTATGCGAAACATTATTTGATTCTGTTTGAATTTGCGGCTGTTATCGTTTGCCAAACAAACAAAATTACCCTTGCTAAAAAAAAACTGTTGCAGGTAAACTACCCCTTTCCCTCAACCGATCTTCACCAAAAACAATAGGTCGCGAGTACTCTGCAAATCAGGGCTGCATGCAAAAAATTATTTGATTCTGTTTGAATTTGCGGCAGTTATCGTTTGCCATAGAAAAAAAATCTACAGATAGACAGACAGACAGACACACAGACAGACAGACACACACACAGACACTTTTCGGAAAACGACTTTTTTTCATTTTTTGAGTGTAGTAGAATCAGAATCTGCAATAATCTCGAACACGATTTTTTTTGCCATCACCATACTTCCATTCCTTAAGGGATATGGAAGTAAATATCGGTATGGAGAACCATACATGACTTCCATATTCTAAGATTTATATTTAAAATCATTTTCAGCCAAACAGCCAGGCTGTGTCTTACCTGCCTTTTTATTGCTGTATTAAATGAAAAATATTATATTACATTAAAATGAAAAAATTATAATTTTATTGCCTGGCAACAAAATTATTTTATTTTTAACAATTACCATTGTTTCAAAAAGTTTAAATAAATTTTCAAGTACTTTACTCTTGTTAAAACGTTAAAGGTTGCAGGTAAACTACCCCTTCCCCTTAACCGATCTTCACCAAAATCGAAAGTCATTGAGACCTCTACAATTCAGGGACGTATGCAAAAAATTATTTGATTCTGTTTGAATTTGCGGCTGTTATCGTTTGCCATAGAAAATACGCTTGATAAAAAAACGTTGCAGGTAAACTACCCCTTCCCCTTAACCGATCTTCACCAAAAACAATAGGTCTTGAGTACTCTACAAATCAGGGCTGTATGCAAAACATTATTTGATTCTGTTTGAATTTGCGGCTGTTATCGTTTGCCATAGAAAATAAAACGTAAAAGGTTGCAGGTAAACTACCCCTTCCCCTTAACCGATCTTCACCAAAAACAATAGGTCTTGAGTACTCTACAAATCAGGACTGTATGCAAAACATTATTTGATTCTGTTTGAATTTGCGGCTGTTATCGTTTGCCATATAAAATACCCTTGTTAAAAAAACGTTGCAGGTATACTACCCCTTTCCCTCAACCGATCTTCACCAAAAACAATAGGTCTTGAGAAATCTACAATTCAGGGCTGTATGCGAAACATTATTTGATTCTGTTTGAATTTGCGGCTGTTAGCGTTTGCCAAAAAAAAAAAAAATTTCCCTTGATAAAAAAAACCGTTGCAGGTAAACTACCCCTTCCCCTCAACCGATCTTCACCAAAAACAATAGGTCTTGAGTACTCTACAAATCAGGGCTGTATGCAGAAAATTATTTGATTCTGTTTGAATTTGCGGCTGTTATCGTTTGCCATAGAAAATACCCTTGTTAAAAAAACGTTGTAGGTAAACTACCCCTTTCCCTTAACCGATCTTCACCAAAAACAAAAGGTATTGAGAACTCTACAATTTAGGGCTGTATGCAAATAATCTTTTCATTCTGTTTGAATTTGCGGCTGTTATCGTTTGCCATAGGAAATACCCTTGTTAAAACATAAAACGTTACAGGTAAACTACCCCTTTCCCTTAACCGATCTTCACCAAAAACAATAGGTCTTGAGAACTCTACAATTCAGGGCTGTATGCGAAACATTATTTGATTCTGTTTGAATTTGCGGCTGTTATCGTTTGCCAAACAAACAAAATTTCCCTTGCTAAAAAAAAACCGTTGCAGGTAAACTACCCCTTTCCCTCAACCGATCTTCACCAAAAACAATAGGTCGCGAGAACTCTGCAAAACCGGGCTGTATGCAAAAAATTATTTGATTCTGTTTGAATTTGCGGCAGTTATCGTTTGCCATAGAAAAAAATCTACAGACAGACACACAGACACACAGACAGACAGACACACAGACACTTTTCGGAAAACGACTTTTTTTCATGTTTTGAGTGTAGTAGAATCAGAATCTGCAATAATCTCGAACACGATTTTTTTTGCCATCACCATACTTCCATTCCTTAAGGAATATGGAAGTAAAATTACCCTTGATAAAAAACCGTTGCAGGTAAACTACCCCTTTCCCTTAACCGATCTTCACCAAAAACGACAGGTCTTGAGAACTCTACAATTCAGGGTTGTATGTAAAATATTATATGATTTTGTTTGAATTTGCGGCTGTTATCGTTTGCCATACAAAATACCCTTGATAAAACAAGAACGTGGCAGGTAAACTACCCCTTTCCCTCAAACGATCTTCACCAAAAACAATAGGTCTTTAGTACTCAAGAAATCAGGGCTGCATGCAAAAACTTATTTGATTCTGTTTGAATTTGCGGTTCTTATCGTTTGCCATAGAAAATACCCTTTTAAAACATAAAACGTTGCTGGTAAACTACCCCTTTTCCTTAACCGATCTTCACCGAAACCAAAAGGTCTTGAGAACTCTACAATTCAGGGCAGTATGCAAAACATTATTTGATTATGTTTGAATTTGCGGCTGTTATCGTTTGCCATAGGAAATACCCTTGTTAAAACATAAAACGTTGCAGGTAAACTACCCCTTTCCCTGAACCGATCTGTACCAAAATCAACAGATCTTGAGAACTCTACAATTTAGGGCTGTATGCGAAACATTATTTGATTCTGTTTGAATTTGCGGCTGTTATCGTTTGCCAAACAAACAAAGTTACCCTTGATAAAAAAAAACCGTTGCAGGTAAACTACCCCTTTCCCTTAACCGATCTTCACCAAAAACAATAGGTCGCGAGTACTCTACAAATCAGGGCTGTATGCAAAAAATTATTTGATTCTGTTTGAATTTGCGGCTGTTATCGTTTGCCATAGAAAAAAATCTACAGACACTTTTCGAAAAACGACTTTTTTTCATGTTTTGAGTGTAGTACAATCAGAATCTGCAATAATCTCGAACACGATTTTTTTTGCCATCACCATACTTCCATTTCCTTAAGGAACATGGAAGTAAAAATTACCCCCTCCCCTTTTAACTACCCTTTTAAAGAGTTAGTGTTAACTAACTTTAGGGTTAACTACCCTATAGTAGAGTTAGTGATTTCTAGACAAGACATATTCATTTTGGAACAGTGTTTCATCATGTGTTGATGTACCGTAGTCAATAAGTGCAGATATTTAGTTGTTAATGATAAGTAAATGTGATCAGAGTGTTGAATATTTTAGATTTTTTTTTTGTTATGAGATACAAGTGGCAACTTTGAAAGCTGTTTTCGAAAGATTGAATTTTACAGATTTTCAATTATTGAATTTGATATATCTAAAAGTATCTAAGATACAGCCTTGAGATTTTGCACAATTCTTTACCATACTGTAATGAATGTTTTCTGGTATAAAAGAGTGTCTGCTGCCTACAGAACATGAGATGTCATTATTTATTCAAATTAGAATTTTTTTAAAGTTGTATAACTTGAAGAGGAAGATACAGGTTGGTCCATAGGAATCTGATGGTTTTTAAAGCGACAAAGGTTGGCAGTGCGGGCATGCAAGGGGGAATCAAGACAGCTGTGGCCTTGAATACCTGATCCCATGCAGGGGCGGATTAACCATTAGGCTGAGTAGGCTGTAGCCTAGGGCGCGGCACTTTGGGGGGCGCAAAAGTTTAGCTAAAAAATAAAATTTTACAGCTAAAAGTAAAATTGGTAATAAATTACAAGAATAAAAATTTGAGTTTATTTTGAACAAAGGCGCCTGCTTGCGAGAAATTATGGTAAAACTGTACATAAATAATAGAAGTGCTTTCCAAACTGTTTTCTCCAGTTATGAATCATTGGCGGCCGGCGCTCATAGAACTATGCTGCCGCCCGACTTTCGTGGAATTGCCGACCACGTTATCTATTCCATCCACCTCCACCCCACCCCTTCACCTTACCTCCATCCCTTTTCATTGCAGACAATTTCGGTATCGCTCATATTTGCCCATTCAAAACAAATATTTTGGTTATGGTTATGTCGATGTCGTTATGTCGTAGTCACGGTCGTATATACCGACCGTGGTTTCTTTGTGTAAATGATGTTAAATGTACCCTTAATAAAACTGTTATAATTCTGTAACTACTTAGTTAATTTTTTCCTTATAAAACCCATGCAAACTACAAATGGTTGAAGGTGTAACTCTAAAACAATCTCTGAAAAATTGCCTCAGTTTTCAATTCTTGAGACTATTCCAAAAACATTAAGGTATTTGAAATATCCCTAACTAAGAAATATATTGTAGGGTGTTTAAAGCTTCATTTAGCCCCTTGGAAATAAACGTAAGTGTAGTTATAGGTGGTGAGGGAGGCGGTAAAATATAATTAGCCTAGGGCGCCAAGATAACTTAATCCGGCCCTGATCCCATGTCAGTTACAATGTAGCAGTGGACTGCTACACACTGTGTTCGTTGTGGATACTTATTTTAAAAATTATTTGCTGTAATTACGTAATAAAAGACAAATAAATAAAGTATATTTTATATTCCTTATTTCATTTTTAAAATCGTCAGATTCCCGTGGACCACCCTGTATAATGTTCAGCATACCTAATTTTTTTTACTTTTCAAAGACTTTAAAGTAAGCCCAAATTTATTAAATTTTGCTTGACAGTTTTTAAGGTATACTAATTTTTGTATTCTCCCGATGTTGTAAAATTAAAAATCGTAAAGGAGGACAAAGAAAATCAAAAAGAGCATAAGATAGAAAAATTCCTATGTTTTAGAAGACAAAAACCAAGAAAATAATATTAAAAAAGGATTGGGTGAGAAATAAAAAAAAATTTAAAATTTTCAGGATGGACTCCCCTTAACATAGTATGCAATTGTCCAGGGTGTCATAGGCACTGTGATGACACAATTATTCTCAGCACAGCACCTAGAAAGTGGTAGATTAGCAGCCTTAAAGAAAGCCTTTATCTTGCAACCTCTGTGGGATAAAAATACAAGGTTTGGAAGCAACCATTTGAGATTATGATTACAGTGGGTCACTTTATAGTGTTTTAGTATAAAGTGATTTAGTGAATTATTGCTTGTAATTGATATTCATCTGTAATTGGTAACATATATTATTTTTTACAACTGGTATTAATTAGGTGATGAGTGTTATATTAATGTGTGTTGGAAAATTGTAAGCAAGAAGAATGTTTTTGTGTATGAGTGTTTATTAAGAGTTTCATTTGTTTAAATTTTCAGTAAAGTTGTAATTAACGATTTATCTATTGTCAAATTATTAGAATCCCACTGTTTTAACACAGTGATCTGTGCAGCCATTGTAATGTTGATGTCAGAAGTAGGGCTTCAATCCCACGCCTGCACAGTATACTGTGATGTAGTAGTCAGTATAATGGGGTGTTGACTAACTGGAGAACAAGGTACTAGACAATCCTTCAGCAAAATAGTGAGAGTTTGGTAGTTTATGGATACAGCTAATATGGATACCACAGTTTCTATTATGTGTCCTAATCTAGTAAACAATCTCAGACCAATTTGGTACTCCTCTTGCACCTTGAGGACAACCACTGGAAGTCCTGTGAAAGGGTTTGGAAAAGTGGAGATACACTTACACCTTGATTGACTCAAGTTTAATCACCAAGTACGTTTGCAGACACTGTGAATGAAGCTATTCGTGGTATGGACATTGTTAAAGCATGTGGGTTTGTAGTCTACTTCAAAAACAATGTCCTAAGGATCGGTCAAGAAGAAGAGGTAATGTTCACTACATCAAATAAGTCAGAAAAATCAGTGAATATAATAAATCAAGTGGCTGTAACTATCCTACGAAACTCAAAAAAAAAATCATTGTTAATACCAAAGTAGGTGTCAGGGAGGGGGAACCAGTGATCTATATTTTAATATCATAGAGTCATCACATCAGTTACTCTTAATTGCTAGTAAAACTAGAGGCAGTCATAAATGTTTCCATTAGAGTGGCAAATATTTCGGGTTAGACTGTCACTTTACAAAGCAATATACATTGAAAAAAATTTCGTAGAAGCTGTTAAATAGTTCGTCCAATGATCTCTCAAAGGCTGAGGTTTAAGAATTCAGTCTTTTTGTATATGAATTTAAAGACGCTTTTGTGGTTCATGGCCAGGTTTTGGGAAGAATCTCTCTTCTACATATATGTATGATGCATAAACCATGCATACAAATATAAAAAGAATTGTTTGTTTATGATATTGTTGGCATTAAGAATATTTTATTATCTTTTTTTTTCTCTCGTATGAGTCACTGTGGACTATGTTTGGTTCAACTGGTTCCTCCCTTCTTCTCCTCTCTCTTCCTCCTCTCCCATATCTCTTTCATTCTTGATGAATGTTTCTCTCTCCTTTCATCGGACCAGGAGTATAGTGTATTATCTTTTTGTTATAATTAGTTTTTATTTTTTTAATACATCAGTATTGAGAGTGTCATATATAAAAACATTTTGTTAAATTACTACATAGATGATTGCATATATGAATATTATTATCTGAGGAGTTGCAGATGTGAATATCTGCAACATGTGAACCATTAATTACAAGTGTTCTATGAACAAGTAAAAGTTAAGAATAATTTGTGTAAGTAAGAAAACATAACTAACTACTTAAGTATTTATATTAACATCATTATATGTTTTAGGCTATGACGTCAACTAGTGGTGTAGCTTCTGGAGATGAAGATGAATTGACATTGCCACGTGCTTCTATAAATAAGATGATTAAGGAGATACTTCCAAATATTAGAGTCGCAAACGAATCAAGAGAACTGATTTTGAATTGTTGTACAGAATTTATTCATCTCCTGTCTTCTGAAGCAAATGATATTTGTAATCAGCAACAGAAAAAAACTATTAATGCAGAACATGTACTTTTAGGTAAGCTTCAGGGGTTTGGGGTTTACAAATAATAATTTTTTGTTTTGCTTTGGAACTGGTGTTTTTAGTTTTAAAAGTAATTGAATGTTTATAAACTCTGTGCATTCATAGTAATTTTCAGTTCCCATAATTAAAGCATTTACTTGAATGATTATTGTGAAAGGGAAATCATGATTTCATAAACTTCAATGAAAACATGTCACGTGTCAACATATCAACATGTTCCATTGCTGGTGTCGCAGTCTTTTTCAGTAATTATGTGTGTGTGTGTGTGTGTGTGTGTGTGTGTGTGTGTGTGTGTGTGTGTGTGTGTGTGTGTGTGTGTGTGTGTGTGTGTGTGTGTGTGTGTGTGTGTGTGTGTGTGTGTGTGTGTGTGTGTGTGTGTGTGTGTAAACCCTGTGACAACAGTGGAATTCAAATTGTCAAGTCAGCGTCAAATTATTAGTTACGTCTATAATCTGACATCAAAACATTGCTCAAGAATGTGTATGGTGATATGCAGTCTAAAAATTGTTTGTGAATGGTACAAGTGTTTCTACAGAGATCACGTTACTGTTGGTGAAGATTCTTGTAGGAGTACATATCTCCCCATCCCATATTTATGATTTTGAAGAATTAAACAAATTATTTCTTCACTGTTTAGGAGGAAAACTGTTGAGGAGGTAAAAATATCAGAAATTAGAATCTCAGTGGGAAGACAATAAAGTATTTTCAACAATAATCTGCATGCACATTGTGTTTTATCATCATTTGATTCCAAAAATGTTGTCCTCAGTTTGAAACAAATGTTAACAAGATTGGTAGCTGATAACTAAAAAGAACATTTCTACCTTAATCTGTGCATGTAATTACTTTTGGTTTAAATTTCTGGGACCCTTCTTAACTGTTTTATATGATATCTAACTTTCCTTTCTGTTATGATTTTCAGTAATGTTATTTTCTTATTTTCATGGCCTCTTTCTTCTTCTTTGCCTGCACTATGTTACCTTTTTCACTAATAGTTATTTTATTTACTCTAATATCTCATGATGTATGTATAACTATCTCATTCTTTTTTCAACATCTTTACTTCATTTATCATCAAACTGTTCTGCATTTCTCCTTGTTTTTAGTTTCACCAATTGTTTAGCAAACTATGGTGATGACAGTATTGTTAAGAAAATTGCATTCCTTTTTCATTTTCATTATGGCTTGCATTATCTCTTATTTTCTAACACTGTGATACTCTTCTCATACTTGCTTTGATTTAATTTTTTTCTATATTACATTTTTCTTTTTCTCTGTTTTACCTTTTGAAGATATTACTATTTTTTGTGACATTTTAGCCATTATCATAAACTAATCACTATCGCATTTTCTGCCTCTGAAGAGCTTACTATTTCAGTTGCGGTAACCACAACTTCTACTTCTAGCTTACTTCTAGTTATCACCACATGGTAATTCTGGTTTGCAGTATTGGTCCCAGGTATTTGCTTAGAAAGCACATGCTTATAACTTTTAGACCTATTTGTGACAACAAATTGTGTCAGCCTCATACCATTGTCATTGGTTTTATCATGTGGTTTCTAGATATAGGTCAAAAGGTATCTTCTTTCCCAAGATTAGGTTTGTAGTCTTCAGGAACTGTTTTGGATCATGTTTAGCAATTTTCTTTCAAATGGTTTGAAGATCATTATGTAAAATATCTTTTTCTATACATTCTATCTTTCGATGGGTGCAGAAACATTAACAAAGGTAATACCTCAAAATTAACTGAGAGATGAAAGAAGTGCGTCTGCTATCAGATAGGAGGTACTGGTGCTGAAGTAGGTGGTTTCATGTCAGTAGAGAGGAAATCGATTGACATAAAAGTTATAATAATGAGGTCCTGAGAGTGGCATGTAAAGAAAGAGAAAGGGGGCCAAGGAAATCTTGGTTTGATAGTGAATGTGAGAAAGTAATAATGGAGCGGAATGGGCGGAGGCTAAAATTGCTTAATAGAAGTACAAAGCAGAGCCTAAAGGAATGTCGAGTTGCCAGGACACATGCAAAGAAAGCCATTAGGAAGAAGAAGAGAGAAGCCCTAATGCAGGAAATAGAGGAGATGGAGGCCTCAAGAGAAAGTAATGATGCAAGGAAATTCATTTACGTGTCGGTGCCATCCTTAATGGATACACACAACAGGCAGTCATATTAAAGAATGAGGAGGGAGAAATACTAGTCTGGAAGGACGATGTCCTAAACAGATGGAGAAGGTACTTTCAGTATCTGCTAATTCCTGAAGTTGATTTTGAAATGCAAGCAGATGAGGTGCAGCGGTGCAATGATGAAGAAGGTGATGAGGTTATCCCATCTGATGTAGAGTACATTGAAGATGTCATCTGCAAACTTAAGAACAACAGGATACCAGGCATAGATAGGCTGTGTGCTGAATTATTCAAGGCTGGTGGACAGGTACTTCAAGTGAATGGATGGAGAGGAGTGTAGTAGTACCCAAATACAAGAGGAAAGGAGCTCCTTTAGTCTGTAGCAGTCATCACAGTATTTCACTCCACAGTGTGGCATATAGAATATTTCCTTGGCATTCAACAATAGACTGGCCCCATATGTGTAGGACAGACCTGGAGACTACGAAGAAGGTTCCTGCAGTAATAGGTCAATTATTGATACAGTATTAAACAAACTGATATTTGATAAACCTAAGGGATTTGGTTATTTAATTCAATTATTTACTAAATAGCTCCTTCGAGCGCCATCTTGTTACCAACTGTAATAAGAAAATTACCAAGGTTCGTTTCAGCGAACTAGGAGAACAGAATGTGGTTGCTGAAATAATAACAATCATTTATGTTCATCAATAATTAAACGTTATTATTACTTTATTATTATTCATATTTCATGTTAATAAAATCATACAGACAAAATTTGAATTAATAATTGACAAAGCGTGAATAATAGTTGTTGATTACCTTGAATCTCTTTTAATTTATAGTATTTAATACATTTTTAAGAATTATAACGGGAACGCAAACCAGCCTTCTTATTACGATAAACTATAATAATACCATATTCTCACATACACACACAACACACACAAAGCTACTTTAGAGATCTCATTTTTAAATATTTTATACTTTCTTCAAAATTTATTTCCCCATTTTATTTAATTTTTTAAAAAAGAAAAAAAAAACCAGCATTTTTAATTATTATTTTGAATGTCTACTTTCCTGTTTACGAGTAGAAGTCGGCACCTGGGGTGTCTCCTCATGGCGTGTACTGTTTTATAGTTCGCACTATCACATTTTTTCTGCCGAACTGTTAATTTTGGATGAATATTGGCCGGAAAACTGTTTGTATTTTAGATGTACATATAAAGATTCACATGTTTTATTGTATGCGGGCGCGTCGGCGAACACAGAATAACTTCGCCCGAAAAACCGGCGAGAGCCGGGCAGACGCGACAGTTTATTTTGCGTCTGGTCCGATGAGATGTTGATTTCCGACTACTTTGTTCTGTTGTGTCACACAGTTGCTGGCGTGACACAACCAGGATAGGCTCTGACGAAACCGATGACACACAGTTGTTATATAATTTGCTGACGCAACACATCGCCTGACACGATTATGTCATTTGTTGTTACATAACGTGTTTACGTTTTTTGTGTTCGTCATTGTCCTTGAACTGACTTTGGTACAGTTTGCCGGTTATTAAAACTGTTTATATGAATATTGTCTAATAACTTTGTTTTCAACGCCTCAAGCAGTGTTGCCGTTGTTGGGATCGCTTCCCCATAACAAATTTACCTCTCGGTCATAACATTTTTCTATCACTCAACAAGTTAATTATTATTTATGAAAAAATACAAATTCTGTTATTACCCCCGGTATGCCCAAAAATGCCCCGCTACAATACCCCCTCAATGAGATATTTTATGCCGAAGCATAAAAAATCTCATTGACACATTCATACTTGCTAAAGGGATCAGCCAGGATATGTCGCCACAACCCCCTGTATGGTTTACAAAAAAGAATAATCAACTCACCCTTGGTCCGGTGACTGTGACCGCATCTGCATGACAATACTGGACTTCTCTCTCGAGATCCCAACACCGTAGAGTCAGACAGATACTCAACGCCCCTGCTCTGACGCGCAGGCCAGCTCAGGTCCGCCGCCACAGCACCACCAAACACTGAAACAACAAATCAAAATATTAAATAGTGGCCTTATACAACACCATATCCCCAACTGATCTGTTTCCCCCTAGCGGTGCTGGTTTGCGCTAAGAAGCACTGGTTTTGTTTTTCATTTATCGCTAACATGTATATATCATAACATATTTACCAACAATATATATATACCCCTCTTAAAATTCCATCTACTTACCCTTATCAACTTTACCCCAAAATTCAAAATCATTGCCCTGATTCCCATCAGAATTAAAGCAAACAGACGACTGACTCACAAACATTTCCCATTACCATATTAAATTTCTCTCATCCCCAATTTAAAAATGCATTTAAAATATTGAAATTCATAAAATTCTCTTAAATACTAACAAACACAACATAACATAAGAAAACATAGACATAAAACATAAAATAAGAAACATATTACACTTCTAACTCCCATTAAAATAAACAACTGGTATTTGAAATGTTACACACTTTACATCATTAAATTGGCATATAAAATCAAAAAATTACTTTTAAACTTGATTTACTCTTATTAATGCGTTTCTCAAAATTACAAAAATTTATTTATTTATTTTATTTTATTTTTTTCAATTCTGGCCATCATTATTCCATTTCATTACTTTGGGTGATTCTACGTTATTCCTTATAATTTACTTTATCAACTTGGCATTTACTCACAAACTTCCCCTTTCATTCCATTTCATTACGCTCCCTTACAAAATCTTTAACTAGTATGACACCCCACTATCAAAATTTTACTAACCCTTCTCTACCTCTAACTACTTACTATTTTAACTCCAATCGCCACCTTCTACTCTTATAAAAAAAAAAAATACTCTCTAACCCTTTGTACATAGGATACGTGTTTCCCCCCCCCAAAAAAGCTCAATTCCCGTTCTCTGGCCCCTGGATTTTTACCTAAGGCGGCCCCTTCCCACTAAAACTATACCAAATCCCGTCCCAACCCTTATGTTGCGGACTCCCACATTACACTACCACTACTACAAAATTGCCATCCCCAAAAAATCTCAATCTCATAACCTCACTACAATTACAACAAATTAACATCAACAAATAAACAACAATATATCACTCAAGACTCTACATAAATTCTCCATTTCTACTGTGTCTCCACTTACTTCTCAAAATTCTATAACATACATTAACTCAAAACAATATTGCATTATTTTCATTTCCACTATTACTTTAACTCTTACTTCGATTTGGACAAATCTATGTCCCACAAAATTCAACTTGAACTGATTCAAACATTTTATTCAAACAATTACTATCACCCACTTCTATCTTTTACAACCTTTTAAAATCTATAAACACATTGAAAACATATTATTATATTTTTATAATACTTATTCCTAACATACTAAATGCAATCAACACAATAAGACATAATAACACAATATAAGAAGTATTTAGTGCATCTATTTTTTAAATTCAAACAAAATTATTGAGTAGCAAATCATCATTATTAATTAAAATATATCAAATTTTTAATACGTTATCCCCTTGGATAACCTCCCAGCCACACACACTTGTACAATACATTACATAACATAATACACAAATATACATTGAACAAACAATTCTCTTTTAACTAATTTAGATAAAATTTATAAACATTATTATTTAAAATTTTTCATTAACTCTTTTTATTTATCATCATTATTTATTTATCCTGTGTTGCAATCAAATTTCCAAAAATTCTAAATTTATTATTAACACATATTTTTAATCATTATGTTCCACAAAATAGACCAGTTAACATTTATTTACTTATTAATTATTATTAAATCAAAATCTCATCACACAATTTACATTCATTATAAAATTCAAACACATAACATTCAATCACAATATCTAAAGATCTCAAATTATTTACTTCTATTTATTATTAAAATTGAATATTCATTTGATTATTAAAATAACATATCTCAATTATTATCAACATTCTACAAATCATTAACTATTGTCTTCATAATTATTTTGTTATTTAATTAGAGTGCAAAAATATTAATAATATTATTATTATTAATACAACATTTTCTAAAACATATACACATTACTTTTCTAACATTTCACAATACACACAAATGAATTCAATATTATTTACAAAATATACGTCAAAACTGTTCAAGTGTATCTCACTTCAGATGTCCAAATCAGCAAGGTCATTAACAAAAATTTACAATATTTAAAAATGTCCCAACACTGATCTTTTAGCTCATCCTCCATCGTCATATATATATCTAGTGTATTTGTAACATTCATCATTTTTATCAACATACAATTTGTTATCATTACTATCATAATAATCCATCCATTCTATTTCATCCATTATACCACTAGAAATCTTGTTACCATAGGTTAGGATTGTCCCGTCTATATCAGTGTTATTTGTTAATGTCAGGTAAATCGTTTTCTCGGTTTTGTATTCCTCAACTACTACGTCAGGTAAGTCATTATAGTCAGGTAAGATATTATCAAAACTATTCTTTGTCTCTCTTTCAACAGGTACGTATTTCACATGATTCATCGTCACCCCTTCTAGTAATTTTCTCAATTCATCATACTTTCTTTCTAACTTATATATTTCTATTTCATTCTCAACATATAACTCTCTTTCTTCATAGCACCACATCACACTCTCACAATTATTACGGACAGAGGGTACAACATTATACAACATTACTTCATTTAACAATAAGGGTCTCTTGCCCTGAAAAAACAATATTAAATCATCATCATCATTATAAACAATAAGGGGAAAATTTGCCCTCTGTCCCCATTCAATTACTACATTATCCTTCCACTCTCTCTCTACTTCATAAACACTCATTAACATTTCATTATCGCATTCTAAAACTTCATCAGTACTATTTGTTATTATATTTTCATCATTTGCTTCTACATTATTCTTCACCCCCACTATACTCTCAGATTTGTCTACTATTTCGTCATTTTTACATTTTGTCATATTTAAAACATTGTTACCTAATTTCTCGAACTTCTGTTCTAACTTATTTAAACTGTTTTTTATTATGTCATCAATCTGGTTCAAATTCTCATTAATCTCTTTAATCTCATATTTCAACTCCTCAAAACTATTCTTTTGAATATCAAACTTCTCATTGATACTACTTTTGAACTCTTGCATATCGTTTTTCTGTTCATTAAAAAGCAATCTCATCATCTTGATCATATCATTTTCTTGTATCTCAGCCATTTTAAAAGATTTTATTATAATACCCTTTATACTATTTAATAATTATCATACATACTAATTATTATGTATATTACCTCATAATACTCCTTATATAATTCGACAAATAATTCACTACATCCATAACACTATCAAAACATAACCTCATGTCTACGTCTAATTTACGTATGCATAAAAATTTTATCTTCTACCTCAAACAATCATTCTGTTCTCCTAAGTAGGCCTATATTTATATAATTATATTATATAAATCGTCCCTACGTTCGGAAGCCACTGATACAGTATTAAACAAACTGATATTTGATAAACCTAAGGGATTTGGTTATTTAATTCAATTATTTACTAAATAGCTCCTTCGAGCGCCATCTTGTTACCAACTGTAATAAGAAAATTACCAAGGTTCGTTTCAGCGAACTAGGAGAACAGAATGTGGTTGCTGAAATAATAACAATCATTTATGTTCATCAATAATTAAACGTTATTATTACTTTATTATTATTCATATTTCATGTTAATAAAATCATACAGACAAAATTTGAATTAATAATTGACAAAGCGTGAATAATAGTTGTTGATTACCTTGAATCTCTTTTAATTTATAGTATTTAATACATTTTTAAGAATTATAACGGGAACGCAAACCAGCCTTCTTATTACGATAAACTATAATAATACCATATTCTCACATACACACACAACACACACAAAGCTACTTTAGAGATCTCATTTTTAAATATTTTATACTTTCTTCAAAATTTATTTCCCCATTTTATTTAATTTTTTAAAAAAGAAAAAAAAAACCAGCATTTTTAATTATTATTTTGAATGTCTACTTTCCTGTTTACGAGTAGAAGTCGGCACCTGGGGTGTCTCCTCATGGCGTGTACTGTTTTATAGTTCGCACTATCACATTTTTTCTGCCGAACTGTTAATTTTGGATGAATATTGGCCGGAAAACTGTTTGTATTTTAGATGTACATATAAAGATTCACATGTTTTATTGTATGCGGGCGCGTCGGCGAACACAGAATAACTTCGCCCGAAAAACCGGCGAGAGCCGGGCAGACGCGACAGTTTATTTTGCGTCTGGTCCGATGAGATGTTGATTTCCGACTACTTTGTTCTGTTGTGTCACACAGTTGCTGGCGTGACACAACCAGGATAGGCTCTGACGAAACCGATGACACACAGTTGTTATATAATTTGCTGACGCAACACATCGCCTGACACGATTATGTCATTTGTTGTTACATAACGTGTTTACGTTTTTCGTGTTCGTCATTGTCCTTGAACTGACTTTGGTACAGTTTGCCGGTTATTAAAACTGTTTATATGAATATTGTCTAATAACTTTGTTTTCAACGCCTCAAGCAGTGTTGCCGTTGTTGGGATCGCTTCCCCATAACAAATTTACCTCTCGGTCATAACATTTTTCTATCACTCAACAAGTTAATTATTATTTATGAAAAAATACAAATTCTGTTATTACCCCCGGTATGCCCAAAAATGCCCCGCTACATTATATATCAAATTTTCTCATTTAGACACATTTGTGAAAAGATGGGAGAGTACAACCAGACCACCTGAATGCTCTTATTTGATTTCACAGCACTTATGTTACAATATTCAGAAGTAAGCCCTTTACAATGATGGAAAGGTTAGGTGTCCCACATAAGTTGGTTAGGCTTGTGAGATGTGCCCTTATGGAGTCCAGATGTCGAGTGAAGATTGGTGGTTGCACCTCAGATGCATTCAGTGTAATAATTGTCCTATGACAAGAAGCCTTCATAAAGCTGGATGAGGTGGCACACAAAGTAGCACTTAGACTGACTGAAATTTAAACCAAAATAATGGTGTCATAAGGAAGAGGCACGTACAATACCAGCAGCATTACGTATTTGGTGATTACTTTTTGAAGCAGTCTCTAATTTCCAATGCATTGATTCTACTGTCAGTGAAGACCTTGATGAAAATGAGGAGAACCACAGCTGGAAACAGAGCATACTTTGCCTTGGATAAAATTTTGAGTAGCAGGATAGTAAAGCAGTCAATGAAGTTCAGGTTGTATAAGACCTTAATTACACCAGTCATAGGATATGGTGGTGAAATATGGACCCTTAATAGGTCAGCAGTAGATTTGAAACAAAATCACGTAGGAGGATTACAGGCCCAATTTTTGAAAATGGGATATGGTGGCGGAGAACAAATAGATAATTGTGTGCAGTATATGATGATCTCAGCTTTACCTCCTTCATTAAAATACAAAGATTGAAATGGCTGGGTCATGTCCTGAGAATGGAAAACAGCAGGACAGTCAAAACTGTACAAGGGTTCTCCTGGGTAGAGTGTGACTTACAGGTCTACCTAGGAGATGGTAGAGAGTGTCTGTATCCTGAGTGATCTCAAGTAGCTGAGGATAAACATGTCTCTTGCTCAGGACCAATATGAATGGATACCAGTGTTTGAACAGGTCAAAGTCAGCTACATGCATCTGTTGCACCAGTAAAGAAGAAATAATTCTTTTAAATTTCGCTTTAATTCTTTTTGTGTATATTTTCTTGTTGCATGGTATAAACACGAATTTTGAGTGTCACATCCCTTTCATCATAAAACCTCTCCTTGCTCTAATCTGTTTATATTTCCACTGTAATGTAATATAAAATAGTTTTTATTGTTCTGTTTTCCTTCTATCTGACTTCTTAGATTGTTGTACATTAATTAAAATATCGGTATGGGGAACCATACATGACTTCCATGTTCTAAGGTTTTGTATTTGAAGTCATTTACTTGAATTCGGTTCGATAATTTCTAAAAATAAGTATCGCCCATCCTCAAACTATTTTCACTATTTATAGATATTTTTGTTATTATGAGATAGTTGTTTAATATAATGTTATTTTCAAGTCTCTTATCTATAAAAATTAGGTACTTTTTTCTTGTAAAGAAACTGAACTACGCAGATAATCATCCCTCTTCAACTGATCCCCACCATTAATGATATTTACACTTTCATAGAGTAATAGTTTTATCATATGTAATTTCTAAGGTATCTTATCCTTCAAAATTAAATGTTCGTACTTTACTTGATTTCAGCACAGCAATTTTCAAAAAATCACCCTCCCCTTCAACTACCCACTCCATTTATAATTATCTCATTTACCATTTTACAGTGGATTAATATGACTTTATTTTCGGGGCACTTATTTATTAAAATTAAGTACTTTACTCTTGTTAAAACACAAAACAATGCAGGTAAACTACCCCTACCTCCTAACCGAACAACCTGGTTGCCTGGTAACAAAATTATTTTATTTTTAACAATTACCATTGTTTGAAAAAGTTCAAATGAATTTGTAAGTACTTTTATTAAAAACGTAAAACGTTGCAGGTAAACTACCCCTTCCCCATAACGATCTTCACCAAAATCAATAGGCCTTGAGTCCTCTACAACTCAGGCACATATGTAAAAAATTATTTGATTCTGTTTGAATTTGCAGCAGTTATTGTTCGCCACAATTCTACACACAGACACTTTTCGGAAAATGGCTTTTCTTTATGTTTTGAGGGTAGTACAATCAGAATCAGCCCTTATCTCAAACACAACTTTTTTCGTGATCACCAGACTTCCATTTCCTTATGGAACATGGAAGTAATATATCTCTTATGCTGTTGGTAAGTGTTGGAAATAGTATACCGATGTTTCAAATTCCTGTACTCATAACTAAAATTATGCTCATCACTATTTGGTTTCTTCTGCAGTAGTATTTGCAACAATGTTTTTCAGAAGATATCAGCCACATACTCAACCTACAGAGTTGAAAGTCCAGGATTCTTCTTTCAGGTTACTATTCTGTACCTGGAAACAAGCCCTTCACTCTCATCTAATAACCAAAAAATACACACCATTATAGGGGTGTGTATAATGGTATATACCCACTGTTATTAAGGGGCCACAGTGTGTATGTAGAGGCAAGATTCGCTGGTGTGTATAAGAAGGACTGAGTATTTATCAGTTTTCTTGCAGCTCATATAATGGGATCCTATTCCACGTTTATTGGCTCCACATAATCAACCATTTTTTTTGCAAGATCCCAAAACCAACAATACTCTTTGATTGAAGATTTATTTCAACCGAATATCCATGTAAACAGAAATTTCTTTGGGAAAGAGGAAAACAAGACTTGTGTTTGAAATGTTTTCAAAACATATGTTTAAGCATTCAGGCAATTCATAGTATAACACAATATGATAATTTTGAAGTACAGTATCTACCTCTGAAGTCCCAACTTGTCACTTCAAATTTTTATTTTTTTTCAAAAACTTCTTAAAAAGACAATTGCTGCAGATGTTAACGGTGTGATAAAGCAGTTCAATATCTGCTTGTGTGAATGTTACTGTTAATTTATATTAACATTAAACTACATTAACATATCAGAAATGGGTTTGAGACTGTTTGCAAAAACTTAATGTATGTTGAGGAATTTGTGTAACTGCTGAAGTGAGCTACGTACTTTTAAGAAAGTGTAGTGGAATCATTTTATAATTTTTTTTTGTAAATTAAACATATTCTTGAAACTTCTCAGATCGTTTCAATTATCTTTATTGCTTGAATACATAAGATGTAAAAAGTTTAATGTACTTCACTTTTTTCTAGCACTTGATAGACTTGGTTTTGGGGACTACAGGGCTGAAGCAGAGGCAGTATTACGTGACTGTAAGGCAGTAGCTGCAAAAAGAAGGAGGCAAAGTACTCGTTTGGAAAATTTAGGCATTCCAGAGGAAGAACTACTGAGGCAACAACAGGAATTGTTTGCCAAGGTACATAATTATTTATCTATGGTAGTTATAAACAATATCTCAGTTGTAGAACCCCGGAATTGTATCTGACAGAATTTCATTTGAACACTCATTACCTTGTTCAAGTAAACATGTGATTAACTAATTCATCACAATTAGCATATAATTAAATATTTTTAATAGGATAAATTCAAGATAATTAAAAAACTCATCGTCTATATCAGTCTGTTTGTCCATTTATATGTTATAAAATTTACTGTTAAATTTTCTGTTGTTGTGGCAGTTCAAAATATGTATTTGTTATTGAACTCATGAAAATAGTTGTCAAAAGCTTGTTAAGTTACATATTACTTGATTATTTTTTAAACCTTCAAACTTCCCTCCCAAAATACCACCTACCTTTGACATTCCAACTCTTACCTGTATCCAGAAAACCCCAGAGTTTGTTAGGTGAGAATTTAATTGACGTAAACAGACTGAGGTAGCGTTTGAATGATTTATACTAACACGTGGTCTTTGTAAATTGAACTTATGATTTTATTTGCAATTAAAACATTAATGGGGTTTGCCCCATACCTCTGGTGGTTCATAAACATTAATGAACATACATATAATGAATAATAGATTGAAACATTTACTTATTTTTTAATAAGGCTCACCAGTATTCACGCTCGCTTTCATTCTTTAAAACTTCCCTATTACTTTTAAAATATCATTATTAGTGTTATTTTGTAGTTGCCAAGGCCTTTGTACTTATCGTGAAAAGTTATCCATTTTGCGGTGTCATTGCTGGTTCCATTAATTTCTGCTGCACTCGATAATTGTCTGAAACTGTTTTAAAACTGATTAATTTATTCGTCACTGGCGGTCGACACTTGATACTGATTTTACATTGATAGTTGAATTACATTTTAATTGGTTTAAGGTTCCAAATCTGATTTGTCCATGGACTTGAATTATATACAACCGGCCGGTTTTAAGTGTTGAGCGGAACAGGACGTTTTTGTTCTCCGTTTTAACCAATATATTTGTGCGTCACGTGATACCCCTTCCACGTTGGCAACATCATATCGTATGTCTCTGGATGTTTTCGCACTGTGTTTTCTCATGTTCCAGAGGTATAAAATGTTGATTTGACTTCATTATGGTTGTGACGTCAGTCGAAAATTGTGATGTTGAGGCTACTTTTGGGTTAGATCGGCGACACTGGCTAGACACAGCTAAAAATAACTTTTGATTCACTTGTTTACAAGGCACACCCCAAATTCCTGATAGCTTCTTCTGCCACTGTTTCACATGGATTACAAAGTAAAATGATTTTATTCCTAATTTTGATCTGATTAAAACTCTGAACCCCGTTAACACCTGTGACCCGGTATGTACCGTCACAAGCTGATTCAAATCCTGAAACTTCAGACCATTTGTTTACCATGTAGTGTAACTATATGGCACTGTCTGTCATAAAAATATTTTACCAAGTGTTTTCTGTGAAAGTAACTATTACATGGAAATTAATTATGCCAACAGTTTATAATCCAGTTTAAAGTCAAATACATGTCTTCAGTTTTATAATGTCATATTCTTACCATCACATTCTTTATGATAGGGTGATGTCATTTATTTTGACCTTTACTCAAATGAAACCCCTACTTCATCTTGAGTAGTTAAAACAAAAAGAATATTTCCTTTTGTAAAGAGGGGTTGCAAGTTAATTAAAACTAGGCTAAGGCCTAGAGAAGCTAAAAATTGCGCTGGATCCAGTGAGACGGGACTTGCAATGAAAACTCAAGAATTAAATAATTAACAATCCCATTTTATTATTCTATTTCATAATAAAAATATAATGAACAAATAAATACAACAGTGATTTATAATTCCCCTTTAAATGGTTAAATAAAGAAGTATACCCTCTCAACAAGGCCACCTGAAAAATATAAACTGAATCCAAGAAAATAATTGCTATGTCACCATCAATGAATTGAAATTTTAAAATAATCATTAACCTCAAAATAAAGCTCCCATTAAACTATTTAATAAAATATAAAATTTATTTTATATGTTCCTTTTAAAATGCAGTATATAAATTAATGAAGATAAATGATTTCATTCCCAGTTACTATTAATAATTAAAATAATTACTCAACCAATTAAATGAACTTTAAAGGTGACACTTCCTATACTTGGTATACTATTAAATAATTAATTTCCTTAAAGAAATGATCAGCCACAATTATTGAGATAGAATACCTCCCTTAAAAAGAAAATGAAAAGGATATATCCACATGCCTACATGTGTTAACTTTCTGTTGTAAAAGACCCTGAATAATAAATCCCTATATCCCACCAACAGTACAGTAATGCATAATATTTATATATATATATCCCCCAAAATGTACACAGAAATATACAGACATAACATGTTCCACAAGACAAATTAGATTATACAAATACATAAAGGTCTCTTGCCACGCCCCTTTTTATGTTACCCTTCTGGTGTATATAAATTCTAACTTTTCCGTTTATAATAATCCGAATTAGGATTAAAGATTTATATCTATAAATGTACCCCCATGGTGTGAGTTAATTGCACATCATGTGTATCATAAAGTATTGCATACAAATGTCCCCAGGACATTAAAAATTTAAAACCAAGTGCCTCAGTGGCTAAGTGTTTAATTACTTAATTAAGGTGAGAAATAAAATTGTTTAAAATAATTAACGCCCCCCAGTTACCATGATTAATATAAAGAATTTATATAGACTAAAATAGGGCCAATTAATGAAAAGCGAAAAATTGCACAATATTAGCACCTTATATAAAAAAATACATTTGTGTGTCAGAGACGGACATGTTCCTTCAACTTATGACCAGTCTCAACAAATTTGTCTCAACAACCTTGTTTCGACAAACAAGTTGAAAAGTGTTTCGACATGCATAGCTTGGTTGAAACTAATTAAAAATTCACCTACCTCGCCAGTAATCTTTTTATACAAATGACATAACCTGATTTTAAAAATAAGAGAAAATATATGTTTTTATGCATAGTAAATTAAACATGAGAAAATTACTAATAACAAAACTGACTTTAAATCTGTAGCGAAAGCCCTATAAAGAAATGAGTGGAAATCTAAGTTGGATGCTGTGTTGTAGACATGTCTGTCTCTGAACTGACAATTTACTATACATATATTGAAATTTTACAATTAATTCTTAGTGTTCACACTAAACTGTCCCATCAATTGGGGATCCAAATGAAGGTTTAACTTGAAAGGTAAAAACTGATGATTATGTATAACTGGTGCCATGTTGATTCTACGTGTTAATTATAAATGGTTGTTTTTCACCTGCTTATGTGCCCAGAAGGATGATCTCTTATTTGTAACGTGGCGATCTTATGATTGGCATGTTGTTGTGGTTGTTGTGGTCTTATTCTCTTCGGTGTCGAGTGTGGAGCTTTTAAGATGCCATTCTTTCAGTCATGTAGCAGGACTTGTCTCTGTTCGGCGAACCCTGATCACATATTATATTTTTAGTGAGAGACCACACACAAATGCCCCCACTGTTTGGACACCCTCCAAAATCATATATAAAAACAACACCTAGTTACGTGCTACCTAATAAAACTTGGTAACATTATTTTGGCCAACATGCCTTACTTAAAAAAAACTCTCTAACAATGATTCTTTATAACCCTTTATAACCTGAACCTCACTGAATGTGAGTTGCTTTTGGAATATAATAATTTATCTTGGCTCTGTAACATCTTATGAACTTATAACTTAGAGTGAAATTGTGGTTACCACGTGGTGCAGAATTTATTTAAAACACATAGTTTTTTACTCCATAGAATCTGAGAATACTATTACTTTGAATGAGACATGATTTACGTTTAAAACGTGCCTGAGTAAGTTCCCATATATATATGTATAAAGTTTTACGGATATTGTAGCAAAACCTTATACCACTTAATAACGACACATTGTGTAATAGGTTAAGTGCTCAACAGAATCTCGTTACATCAGTGTTAATGAAAGTTCAAACTTAATTATTTTGTGGTTATTGTACTTTAGGTAGTAAGGCCGAGATTCTGACACTCCAATAATCTAGTTTTATTGGTTTATAAAAACTTTACAACAATTACGTATCTTGGAACGCATGCTTCGACAAGTGGGGGCTTACTCAAGCTTACTAAAAAAACTTTTTCTCCCGTGAAATTTAGTATATAAATAATATAATGAAATCAAAACTCACCGCAGTCGTTTAAGAAACTATCTTTCCATAGTAGTTAGAAGATGTTGGAAATTAATACCTCTCCACCGAAGAGAAAAGCGTCCGTCAACCCTGAAGTATTTTGTTAGACGAACATTACGATGGAGTCTGCCACCGTGTCGGTTTACCTACCAAACTTCTCGGCAGAAAGCGGCACTAGGAACGTTCATGCTGTTGAAAGACGGCGGTGTCGACCTCCGACCGCCGTTGTCTAAACTATTAGTTTTTCCTATCCACGGGTAGAGCGCAGCACTAATTACTGCCTTAAATTTCGTACTGCCAATAACGTCAAAACTGCCAATAAAATGACTGAACTAGCGCTGAATCTTTTGACTCAGCACACCCTCACCCCAAAAGGGCAACATAGTTGCCCCAACGTTAAAGGCAAGGAGGGTACCCTGCAGTGTACCTCTCCCCAAAACAAACCGGTGGACGTCGTGGTTGAGTTGGCTCAGCAGAGCTTGCTCTCAGGAGAACGGATTCTCCGAAGGAAAACGAAAGAGACGAAAGAAGATATGTATTATGTAAGTGTGCGGGTGCTGCCTGCTGACCTGATCAGGGTCCGCACACAGCACAAGAGAAGACAGCAAAAGACAAAAGAGAGATTCTTGTATGCATACGTGGATCTTCCGACCTCCTGAGGCTTGCCCACCAAAGCCGGAACACGACTTCCACATTAAACAAGGACATCCACCTTATCTTTACGGGGACTAACCCCCTTCGAACGTTTTCGATAGCCCCCGGCAACGTTTAAGTTTGGAAATGTGGCTTGTCATCAACTTTTGTTTGTCTCCCGGTACGCCCAGCCGGGCCGTCACCGGTGACGTAAATCCTATGATTCGGTATGGCCCCGACCAACGGTAGCATAGCTTCGCAGCACGTTTGTCGGCGGCAGAGCTGAGTGGGTGGCTTTGGCAATAGACCCAGTCACCAATCCGGAAGGGGTTTGGAATACGCCCCTGATTATAACGCCGACGGACCCGCTCGTGCGCTCGCAGCAAATTCTTCCGAGCCATTTTCCATCTCTCCGCAGTTTTATTATTGGGCTCCCGCGGCAGAAGATCTTCAGTATCCCATAGGTTGGTCAACGGGAGTGCGGGCGAGAATCCAAACAAAATTTCAAAGGGCACGGCCTGATGACTGTCGTGTCTGGCCGTGTTGAAGGCTAATTGTAACCACTTCAGATTCTGATCCCAGGTTGTTTGTTGCTCAGCGTGATAAGCAATCAAGGCGGACCGGAGATTCCGATTGAATCTCTCCGCATGGGACGGTTGTGGGTAATAAGGGGAAGTGGTTACGAGTTTGATGCCACTGGCGAAACACATACGCCTGAATTCGTTTGAAATAAATTGCGGGCCATTGTCCGAGACAATGATGGTCGGAAGACCGAAATGCTGAAAAACGTGGTTCTGTAAAGCGTTGATGGTCAAACGAGCGGTTGCCTGCCGTAAGGGCAGTAGCCAGGCAAACTTTGAAAAAGCATCTACACAAACAAGCAGGTAAGCATTACCTGACTTGCTACGGGGGAACGGCCCCACGTAGTCAATAAATAACTTTTCCATTGGTCTGCTCGCCACCTCAGAAGATAACAACCCTAGTTTGGTGTTCTGGGCAGGCTTGCTCAAGCCACACAGATGACAGTTTTTTACTCTCGTCGCGATGTCTCTATCCATGCCCTTCCAGATAAAATGTTTCCTAATACTGGAAATGGTCTTTGAAATTCCCTTGTGGCCTCCGATTGGGGAATCATGGTAATAACTGAAGACCATGGGCACTAATTTGCTAGGCAGCACGATTTTAGGTGCTCGTCCTTTTCTTTCTCGACAACAAAGGACTCCCTTGGACAAGAAATAAGGGGCCTGTACGTTACCCTGCTTAATATTTTGGATGACTTGACCCAGCACTTCGTCGTTTAACTGATGGGGTAACACATCAGTGAAGGCTAATGGAAAATCGAGAAGAACGGAACAGGGTTGCTCAGCTTGGGCATCACTGGGTTGGGAAAACATACGGGATAAGACATCTGCAACCAGATTCTGGGATCCCCTGATGTGTTGCACGGTGAACTTAAAGGATGAGATTTTCACCACCCATCTACCAATTTTACCCAGTTGCCGGGGATGAGCTAGAAGCCATGAGAGAGCCTGATTGTCGGTCTCGAGCAGGAACTCAGCATGTTCCAGGAAACGCCTGAACTTATGTAGAGCGTATACAACAGCTAAACACTCTAGCTCATAAACGGATGATTTACGTTCTTGCTGGGTCAACGTGCGTGAGATAAAAGCCACAGGCTGCCTAGCGTCGTCAATAACCTGGGAAAGGACCGCTCCGAGCGCAACCGAACTCGCGTCCGTCTGCAAAATGAACGGCTTTGAAAAGTCGGGCATCCGCAACACCGGTGGGGAAATGATGGCTTCCTTTAAGGTATCAAAAGCCTTCTGTTGGTTTTCCCCCCATGCAAACTTTGCCCCCTTCTTCCTCAGTTCATTCAAGGGAGCGGCAATTTCAGCGATATTCGGTATGAAACGCCGATAAAAATTTATCATACCGACGAATCTCGCTATGCCTTTCGCATCCCTTGGCGGAGGAAAGTCACGGATGCCTTGTGTCCTCTCTGGGTCTACCGTCACGCCCTTGTATGAAATTAAATGGCCCAAGAAAGAAATACTCTCTTGGGCGAAACGAACCTTTTCGGGATTGACAGTGAGGCCCGCCTCTCTTAAACGACCCAACACCTCTCTTAAATGCCGCAGATGATCTTCGAAAGTCTCACTATACACCAACAGATCGTCAAGATAATTATAGACGAAACGGAATTTGACGTCGTGAAAGACAGTGTCAAGAAGGCGAGTAAGTGTCTGGGCCCCCACAGCCAAACCCACGGGAACCCTTGTGTACTGGTACAAATTCCAGGGTACACAAAAAGCTGTGTATGGTTTACTTTCTTTGGCAAGAGGTATCTGATGATAGGCCGCGTTCAGATCGATAATGGTATAAAATCTGGCCCCACTGAACCAATCAAAGGCCGAATGTAAATCCGGGAGGGGAACAGAATCTACCTCGATATTGGCGTTCAACTTCCTGTAATCAATAACCATTCTTTGTTTGCCACCAGGCTTTGGCACTAAAAATGCTGGACTGGCATAGCTGGAATGAGAAGGTTCAATCACCCCTTGGTCCAATAATTCTTGAACCTTCTCTCGCAGAATGGTCATCTTAGGAGGGGCAAACTTGTAAGGGTGTGACCTCACTATTTTCGTATCTGTAAGACTGATTTTATATTCCAGCAGGTGTGTGAGTCCCAAAGTAGGAGTTAACACCTCGGGAAATTCCTCACACAAATGATCTAAGGCCGTCTGCTGGGATGGAGTGAGATGGTCTCGTGCAGAATCGGGACAAGCTACTTCTTGGATACCCGGCTTAGCGCCCTGGTACCCAAGGAACGGAATTAAAACCTCCCGATTAAATTTAAAAAAACATTGGTGCGCTTGGATGTCCAGCACGAGACCACTTTTTGCGATAAAATCGGCACCAATGATACAATCCACTCCCAGAGCAGGAGAAACCAGAAAAGACCACACCCAAGAAAACCCATCGATTTTGATCTTAAAGGAAGTAACCCGGGAGATAGGCAAGATTTCCCGGGATGCCATCCAGCATATAGCAGATGACTTTTCTGACCTTTTAATTAAACCCTGTCGTTCAAGGTCCGCATGTACCCGAGATGAAATGATGGATCGGGCTGAACCGGAGTCAACTAAGGCTCTGAGCTGACCCCCCTTTACCTCGAGCGACAGAAAGGGGCATACAGAAAGTTGTTGCGAGGTAGCGGACTGGACCTTGATATTAGAAGATTGGGCTTTTAACGACTGCCTGGAGGTCGACGGAAGTTGAACAGAATTGAAGCGGGGGGAAGACATCCTCCGAAATATCTTCCCGTGTCTACTTAGTTTTTTGGCGCTGGTCTAGACATAGGTGGTGCTGGTCGCGCGTGCCCTCGCATACAATTTCTCGCCACGTGTCCCGGGCGGTTACAGTTATAACAAATCACAGAATTTGAATTTGTTTGCTGACGATTTCGAGCTGGCTGGGCCTGTCGGGGGAAGGTAGGCTCTCTGGCCCCTTCCGATGTCTGAGGTCTTGGTTCGGCTCGTCTACTGTTTCCGCTCGCCTGGTCGGTCATCTGCATGGTCTCCGTCATAACGCAGAGTCGCTCCAGGTCGGTAAACCACTGCGGCCGCTGTGCAAAAACTAGTCGCAGACGGTCGTCGGCAGAGACGCCGTCGAGGATGTGTTGGACTACCTCTTCCTCCGACATGCCCATTCCCAGAATACGAGCTACCTGGCGCATTCGCAGCACGTTCTGGGCCAATGTTTCGCCCCGTGCCTGTACTTTATAAAAATGCCGATGGCGCAATTGCTCCATCAGTCTACTGGGTACGAACGCCCTCAGCACCACCCGGTGGAACTCATCCACACCTTCCTTGCGTCGCATTACCTCCGCCACCCTGTCAGCCATGGTACCGCGACAATAGGGGAAGATGAGTTCGAGCACCGTTCGCTCCAGCATACCCGGATAGTCCTTCAATTCAAAGACTATCTTGAAAAAAGGTAGTAGTTTATCTGCTTCCAGTCCGTCCACGACTGGCAGTTGTTGAATAATATTGGCAAGTGGGTTGGGCAGGTGGTTGTACGTTGCCGCCCCCGAACCCGTCCGTACAGGCTCTACTTCTCTGTATGAAGAAGTGTTCACTGCTGAGATCACGGACTCCTCAACAACCGGAATTGGGGTGGATGCTCTTACCGGTGGTGACCCTTGGAGGGTCGAGGTAATCTCCTGTATAATCTCTGTTATATTATATGGTGGCGGTTCACTGACTTGTGCCAGTAAATTCTGCAGCCGATGAATCAAGTGCTGCATACGTTGCCGGATCCGCCGGACAACGAGAGAGCATCCCGGTCCCTCCTCCAAACTTTCGACGGATTGAGCCAACTCCTGCAGCTCACCCCACTTTTCCGTACACCGTTCCCACTCACTCTCGGGGTCAGTGATAGTGACCCTGGAGAGCGCATCACCCGCGGTCAGCGCTTCACGGAGCAGCCGCCGTAAGGTTTGGACATTGCCTCGGGTTTCTTTACCCCGGGCCCGGAGCTCGAACTCAATTTCCTCCCTTACAAACAACTCAGGATTTATCGAAGTCATCCTCACTTCGCGGTCGGCACACTTAACATTAACTTTAAAACTTATTCTAAATAACCAGAATCTGAAAAACCCAAGTACTGTTCTTCCAAAGAGTAGACTGCGGGTCCACCTACCGATGCGAGAACTAGCCCACTAACTGAACAGCTCACACTCGATTACACCAGAAAAAAGGAACGCGACACACACACAACACACACACAACACGAAAACAAAAATACCGACCACGAAAATTTATTTCAACCATTTCTTAGGTTACCTCCGGCTACCATTTATCGGCAGAAACCGACTGCCGATCGGGCCATACCGCATAATCACAAAAACAACACCTCCCCAAACACGGGCAAGGTAAACTCAAACTAACCAAGCACCGACTGCGATAAGTCTTGCCCAGGGATCTCCCCTTCTAAAATTTCCTACCACGTGGCACTATTCACTATGCAAGGCGGGCAAGTACATATACATATGTTTCAAACCTTAAAACTAACAAAATATTTTCAACCTTGGGATATAGGGCCTTTAAATTTTTCTAAGTTCTATTTGAACTTAACATTGTGAAAGTTCCAAAATATTTCCTAAGTTTGCAAGCCCCGTCACACCCAAAGGACCCTCAGGTTGACCCTCATCGTAAGCGCGCTCTGCTACCAAATGAAACCCCTACTTCATCTTGAGTAGTTAAAACAAAAAGAATATTTCCTTTTGTAAAGAGGGGTTGCAAGTTAATTAAAACTAGGCTAAGGCCTAGAGAAGCTAAAAATTGCGCTGGATCCAGTGAGACGGGACTTGCAATGAAAACTCAAGAATTAAATAATTAACAATCCCATTTTATTATTCTATTTCATAATAAAAATATAATGAACAAATAAATACAACAGTGATTTATAATTCCCCTTTAAATGGTTAAATAAAGAAGTATACCCTCTCAACAAGGCCACCTGAAAAATATAAACTGAATCCAAGAAAATAATTGCTATGTCACCATCAATGAATTGAAATTTTAAAATAATCATTAACCTCAAAATAAAGCTCCCATTAAACTATTTAATAAAATATAAAATTTATTTTATATGTTCCTTTTAAAATGCAGTATATAAATTAATGAAGATAAATGATTTCATTCCCAGTTACTATTAATAATTAAAATAATTACTCAACCAATTAAATGAACTTTAAAGGTGACACTTCCTATACTTGGTATACTATTAAATAATTAATTTCCTTAAAGAAATGATCAGCCACAATTATTGAGATAGAATACCTCCCTTAAAAAGAAAATGAAAAGGATATATCCACATGCCTACATGTGTTAACTTTCTGTTGTAAAAGACCCTGAATAATAAATCCCTATATCCCACCAACAGTACAGTAATGCATAATATTTATATATATATATATATCCCCCAAAATGTACACAGAAATATACAGACATAACATGTTCCACAAGACAAATTACATTATACAAATACATAAAGGTCTCTTGCCACGCCCCTTTTTATGTTACCCTTCTGGTGTATATAAATTCTAACTTTTCCGTTTATAATAATCCGAATTAGGATTAAAGATTTATATCTATAAATGTACCCCCATGGTGTGGGTTAATTGCACATCATGTGTATCATAAAGTATTGCATACAAATGTCCCCAGGACATTAAAAATTTAAAACCAAGTGCCTCAGTGGCTAAGTGTTTAATTACTTAATTAAGGTGAGAAATAAAATTGTTTAAAATAATTAACGCCCCCCAGTTACCATGATTAATATAAAGAATTTATATAGACTAAAATAGGGCCAATTAATGAAAAGCGAAAAATTGCACAATATTAGCACCTTATATAAAAAAATACATTTGTGTGTCAGAGACGGACATGTTCCTTCAACTTATGACCAGTCTCAACAAATTTGTCTCAACAACCTTGTTTCGACAAACAAGTTGAAAAGTGTTTCGACATGCATAGCTTGGTTGAAACTAATTAAAAATTCACCTACCTCGCCAGTAATCTTTTTATACAAATGACATAACCTGATTTTAAAAATAAGAGAAAATATATGTTTTTATGCATAGTAAATTAAACTTGAGAAAATTACTAATAACAAAACTGACTTTAAATCTGTAGCGAAAGCCCTATAAAGAAATGAGTGGAAATCTAAGTTGGATGCTGTGTTGTAGACATGTCTGTCTCTGAACTGACAATTTACTATACATATATTGAAATTTTACAATTAATTCTTAGTGTTCACACTAAACTGTCCCATCAATTGGGGATCCAAATGAAGGTTTAACTTGAAAGGTAAAAACTGATGATTATGTATAACTGGTGCCATGTTGATTCTACGTGTTAATTATAAATGGTTGTTTTTCACCTGCTTATGTGCCCAGAAGGATGATCTCTTATTTGTAACGTGGCGATCTTATGATTGGCATGTTGTTGTGGTTGTTGTGGTCTTATTCTCTTCGGTGTCGAGTGTGGAGCTTTTAAGATGTCATTCTTTCAGTCATGTAGCAGGACTTGTCTCTGTTCGGCGAACCCTGATCACATATTATATTTTTAGTGAGAGACCACACACAAATGCCCCCACTGTTTGGACACCCTCCAAAATCATATATAAAAACAACACCTAGTTACGTGCTACCTAATAAAACTTGGTAACATTATTTTGGCCAACATGCCTTACTTAAAAAAAACTCTCTAACAATGATTCTTTATAACCCTTTATAACCTGAACCTCACTGAATGTGAGTTGCTTTTGCAATATAATAATTTATCTTGGCTCTGTAACATCTTATGAACTTATAACTTAGAGTGAAATTGTGGTTACCACGTGGTGCAGAATTTATTTAAAACACATAGTTTTTTACTCCATAGAATCTGAGAATACTATTACTTTGAATGAGACATGATTTACGTTTAAAACGTGCCTGAGTAAGTTCCCATATATATATGTATAAAGTTTTACGGATATTGTAGCAAAACCTTATACCACTTAATAACGACACATTGTGTAATAGGTTAAGTGCTCAACAGAATCTCGTTACATCAGTGTTAATGAAAGTTCAAACTTAATTATTTTGTGGTTATTGTACTTTAGGTAGTAAGGCCGAGATTCTGACACTCCAATAATCTAGTTTTATTGGTTTATAAAAACTTTACAACAATTACGTATCTTGGAACGCATGCTTCGACAAGTGGGGGCTTACTCAAGCTTACTAAAAAAACATTTTCTCCCGTGAAATTTAGTATATAAATAATATAATGAAATCAAAACTCACCGCAGTCGTTTAAGAAACTATCTTTCCATAGTAGTTAGAAGATGTTGGAAATTAATACCTCTCCACCGAAGAGAAAAGCGTCCGTCAACCCTGAAGTATTTTGTTAGACGAACATTACGATGGAGTCTGCCACCGTGTCGGTTTACCTACCAAACTTCTCGGCAGAAAGCGGCACTAGGAACGTTCATGCTGTTGAAAGACGGCGGTGTCGACCTCCGACCGCCGTTGTCTAAACTATTAGTTTTTCCTATCCACGGGTAGAGCGCAGCACTAATTACTGCCTTAAATTTCGTACTGCCAATAACGTCAAAACTGCCAATAAAATGACTGAACTAGCGCTGAATCTTTTGACTCAGCACACCCTCACCCCAAAAGGGCAACATAGTTGCCCCAACGTTAAAGGCAAGGAGGGTACCCTGCAGTGTACCTCTCCCCAAAACAAACCGGTGGACGTCGTGGTTGAGTTGGCTCAGCAGAGCTTGCTCTCAGGAGAACGGATTCTCCGAAGGAAAACGAAAGAGACGAAAGAAGATATGTATTATGTAAGTGTGCGGGTGCTGCCTGCTGACCTGATCAGGGTCCGCACACAGCACAAGAGAAGACAGCAAAAGACAAAAGAGAGATTCTTGTATGCATACGTGGATCTTCCGACCTCCTGAGGCTTGCCCACCAAAGCCGGAACACGACTTCCACATTAAACAAGGACATCCGCCTTATCTTTACGGGGACTAACCCCCTTCGAACGTTTTCGATAGCCCCCGGCAACGTTTAAGTTTGGAAATGTGGCTTGTCATCAACTTTTGTTTGTCTCCCGGTACGCCCAGCCGGGCCGTCACCGGTGACGTAAATCCTATGATTCGGTATGGCCCCGACCAACGGTAGCATAGCTTCGCAGCACGTTTGTCGGCGGCAGAGCTGAGTGGGTGGCTTTGGCAATAGACCCAGTCACCAATCCGGAAGGGGTTTGGAATACGCCCCTGATTATAACGCCGACGGACCCGCTCGTGCGCTCGCAGCAAATTCTTCCGAGCCATTTTCCATCTCTCCGCAGTTTTATTATTGGGCTCCCGCGGCAGAAGATCTTCAGTATCCCATAGGTTGGTCAACGGGAGTGCGGGCGAGAATCCAAACAAAATTTCAAAGGGCACGGCCTGATGACTGTCGTGTCTGGCCGTGTTGAAGGCTAATTGTAACCACTTCAGATTCTGATCCCAGGTTGTTTGTTGCTCAGCGTGATAAGCAATCAAGGCGGACCGGAGATTCCGATTGAATCTCTCCGCATGGGACGGTTGTGGGTAATAAGGGGAAGTGGTTACGTGTTTGATGCCACTGGCGAAACACATACGCCTGAATTCGTTTGAAATAAATTGCGGGCCATTGTCTGAGACAATGATGGTCGGAAGACCGAAATGCTGAAAAACGTGGTTCTGTAAAGCGTTGATGGTCAAACGAGCGGTTGCCTGCCGTAAGGGCAGTAGCCAGGCAAACTTTGAAAAAGCATCTACACAAACAAGCAGGTAAGCATTACCTGACTTGCTACGGGGGAACGGCCCCACGTAGTCAATAAATAACTTTTCCATTGGTCTGCTCGCCACCTCAGAAGATAACAACCCTAGTTTGGTGTTCTGGGCAGGCTTGCTCAAGCCACACAGATGACAGTTTTTTACTCTCGTCGCGATGTCTCTATCCATGCCCTTCCAGATAAAATGTTTCCTAATACTGGAAATGGTCTTCGAAATTCCCTTGTGGCCTCCGATTGGGGAATCATGGTAATAACTGAAGACCATGGGCACTAATTTGCTAGGCAGCACGATTTTAGGTGCTCGTCCTTTTCTTTCTCGACAACAAAGGACTCCCTTGGACAAGAAATAAGGGGCCTGTACGTTACCCTGCTTAATATTTTGGATGACTTGACCCAGCACTTCGTCGTTTAACTGATGGGGTAACACATCAGTGAAGGCTAATGGAAAATCGAGAAGAACGGAACAGGGTTGCTCAGCTTGGGCATCACTGGGTTGGGAAAACATACGGGATAAGACATCTGCAACCAGATTCTGGGATCCCCTGATGTGTTGCACGGTGAACTTAAAGGATGAGATTTTCACCACCCATCTACCAATTTTACCCAGTTGCCGGGGATGAGCTAGAAGCCATGAGAGAGCCTGATTGTCGGTCTCGAGCAGGAACTCAGCATGTTCCAGGAAACGCCTGAACTTATGTAGAGCGTATACAACAGCTAAACACTCTAGCTCATAAACGGATGATTTACGTTCTTGCTGGGTCAACGTGCGTGAGATAAAAGCCACAGGCTGCCTAGCGTCGTCAATAACCTGGGAAAGGACCGCTCCGAGCGCAACCGAACTCGCGTCCGTCTGCAAAATGAACGGCTTTAAAAAGTCTGGCATCCGCAACACCGGTGGGGAAATGATGGCTTCCTTTAAGGTATCAAAAGCCTTCTGTTGGTTTTCCCCCCATGCAAACTTTGCCCCCTTCTTCCTCAGTTCATTCAAGGGAGCGGCAATTTCAGCGATATTCGGTATGAAACGCCGATAAAAATTTATCATACCGACGAATCTCGCTATGCCTTTCGCATCCCTTGGCGGAGGAAAGTCACGGATGCCTTGTGTCCTCTCTGGGTCTACCGTCACGCCCTTGTATGAAATTAAATGGCCCAAGAAAGAAATACTCTCTTGGGCGAAACGAACCTTTTCGGGATTGACAGTGAGGCCTGCCTCTCTTAAACGACCCAACACCTCTCTTAAATGCCGCAGATGATCTTCGAAAGTCTCACTATACACCAACAGATCGTCAAGATAATTATAGACGAAACGGAATTTGACGTCGTGAAAGACAGTGTCAAGAAGGCGAGTAAGTGTCTGGGCCCCCACAGCCAAACCCATGGGAACCCTTGTGTACTGGTACAAATTCCAGGGTACACAAAAAGCTGTGTATGGTTTACTTTCTTTGGCAAGAGGTATCTGATGATAGGCCGCGTTCAGATCGATAATGGTATAAAATCTGGCCCCACTGAACCAATCAAAGGCCGAATGTAAATCCGGGAGGGGAACAGAATCTACCTCGATATTGGCGTTCAACTTCCTGTAATCAATAACCATTCTTTGTTTGCCACCAGGCTTTGGCACTAAAAATGCTGGACTGGCATAGCTGGAATGAGAAGGTTCAATCACCCCTTGGTCCAATAATTCTTGAACCTTCTCTCGCAGAATGGTCATCTTAGGAGGGGCAAACTTGTAAGGGTGTGACCTCACTATTTTCGTATCTGTAAGACTGATTTTATATTCCAGCAGGTGTGTGAGTCCCAAAGTAGGAGTTAACACCTCGGGAAATTCCTCACACAAATGATCTAAGGCCGTCTGCTGGGATGGAGTGAGATGGTCTCGTGCAGAATCGGGACAAGCTACTTCTTGGATACCCGGCTTAGCGCCCTGGTACCCAAGGAACGGAATTAAAACCTCCCGATTAAATTTAAAAAAACATTGGTGCGCTTGGATGTCCAGCACGAGACCACTTTTTGCGATAAAATCGGCACCAATGATACAATCCACTCCCAGAGCAGGAGAAACCAGAAAAGACCACACCCAAGAAAACCCATCGATTTTGATCTTAAAGGAAGTAACCCGGGAGATAGGCAAGATTTCCCGGGATGCCATCCAGCATATAGCAGATGACTTTTCTGACCTTTTAATTAAACCCTGTCGTTCAAGGTCCGCATGTACCCGAGATGAAATGACGGATCGGGCTGAACCGGACTCAACTAAGGCTCTGAGCTGACCCCCCTTTACCTCGAGCGACAGAAAGGGGCATACAGAAAGTTGTTGCGAGGTAGCGGACTGGACCTTGATATTAGAAGATTGGGCTTTTAACGACTGCCTGGAGGTCGACGGAAGTTGAACAGAATTGAAGCGGGGGGAAGACATCCTCCGAAATATCTTCCCGTGTCTACTTAGTTTTTTGGCGCTGGTCTAGACATAGGTGGTGCTGGTCGCGCGTGCCCTCGCATACAATTTCTCGCCACGTGTCCCGGGCGGTTACAGTTATAACAAATCACAGAATTTGAATTTGTTTGCTGACGATTTCGAGCTGGCTGGGCCTGTCGGGGGAAGGTAGGCTCTCTGACCCCTTCCGATGTCTGAGGTCTTGGTTCGGCTCGTCTACTGTTTCCGCTCGCCTGGTCGGTCATCTGCATGGTCTCCGTCATAACGCAGAGTCGCTCCAGGTCGATAAACCACTGCGGCCGCTGTGCAAAAACTAGTCGCAGACGGTCGTCGGCAGAGACGCCGTCGAGGATGTGTTGGACTACCTCTTCCTCCGACATGCCCATTCCCAGAATACGAGCTACCTGGCGCATTCGCAGCACGTTCTGGGCCAATGTTTCGCCCCGTGCCTGTTCTTTATAAAAATGCCGATGGCGCAATTGCTCCATCAGTCTACTGGGTACAAACGCCCTCAGCACCACCCGGTGGAACTCATCCACACCTTCCTTGCGTCGCATTACCTCCGCCACCCTGTCAGCCATGGTACCGCGACAGTAGGGGAAGATGAGTTCGAGCACCATTCGCTCCAGCATACCCGGATAGTCCTTCAATTCAAAGACTATCTTGAAAAAAGGTAGTAGTTTATCTGCTTCCAGTCCGTCCACGACTGGCAGTTGTTGAATAATATTGGCAAGTGGGTTGGGCAGGTGGTTGTACGTTGCCGCCCCCGAACCCGTCCGTACAGGCTCTACTTCTCTGTATGAAGAAGTGTTCACCGCTGAGATCACGGACTCCTCAACAACCGGAATTGGGGTGGATGCTCTTACCGGTGGTGACCCTTGGAGGGTCGAGGTAATCTCCTGTATAATCTCTGTTATATTATATGGTGGCGGTTCACTGACTTGTGCCAGTAAATTCTGCAGCCGATGAATCAAGTGCTGCATACGTTGCCGGATCCGCCGGACAACGAGAGAGCATTCCGGTCCCTCCTCCAAACTTTCGACGGATTGAGCCAACTCCTGCAGCTCACCCCACTTTTCCGTACACCGTTCCCACTCACTCTCGGGGTCAGTGATAGTGACCCTGGAGAGCGCATCACCCGCGGTCAGCGCTTCACGGAGCAGCCGCCGTAAGGTTTGGACATTGCCTCGGGTTTCTTTACCCCGGGCCCGGAGCTCGAACTCAATTTCCTCCCTTACAAACAACTCAGGATTTATCGAAGTCATCCTCACTTCGCGGTCGGCACACTTAACATTAACTTTAAAACTTATTCTAAATAACCAGAATCTGAAAAACCCAAGTACTGTTCTTCCAAAGAGTAGACTGCGGGTCCACCTACCGATGCGAGAACTAGCCCACTAACTGAACAGCTCACACTCGATTACACCAGACAAAAGGAACGCAACACACACACAACACGAAAACAAAAATACCGACCACGAAAATTTATTTCAACCATTTCTTAGGTTACCTCCGGCTACCATTTATCGGCAGAAACCGACTGCCGATCGGGCCATACCGCATAATCATAAAAACAACACCTCCCCAAACACGGGCAAGGTAAACTCAAACTAACCAAGCACCGACTGCGATAAGTCTTGCCCAGGGATCTCCCCTTCTAAAATTTCCTACCACGTGGCACTATTCACTATGCAAGGCGGGCAAGTACATATACATATGTTTCAAACCTTAAAACTAACAAAATATTTTCAACCTTGGGATATAGGGCCTTTAAATTTTTCTAAGTTCTATTTGAACTTAACATTGTGAAAGTTCCAAAATATTTCCTAAGTTTGCAAGCCCCGTCACACCCAAAGGACCCTCAGGTTGACCCTCATCGTAAGCGCGCTCTGCTACCAAATGAAACCCCTACTTCATCTTGAGTAGTTAAAACAAAAAGAATATTTCCTTTTGTAAAGAGGGGTTGCAAGTTAATTAAAACTAGGCTAAGGCCTAGAGAAGCTAAAAATTGCGCTGGATCCAGTGAGACGGGACTTGCAATGAAAACTCAAGAATTAAATAATTAACAATCCCATTTTATTATTCTATTTCATAATAAAAATATAATGAACAAATAAATACAACAGTGATTTATAATTCCCCTTTAAATGGTTAAATAAAGAAGTATACCCTCTCAACAAGGCCACCTGAAAAATATAAACTGAATCCAAGAAAATAATTGCTATGTCACCATCAATGAATTGAAATTTTAAAATAATCATTAACCTCAAAATAAAGCTCCCATTAAACTATTTAATAAAATATAAAATTTATTTTATATGTTCCTTTTAAAATGCAGTATATAAATTAATGAAGATAAATGATTTCATTCCCAGTTACTATTAATAATTAAAATAATTACTCAACCAATTAAATGAACTTTAAAGGTGACACTTCCTATACTTGGTATACTATTAAATAATTAATTTCCTTAAAGAAATGATCAGCCACAATTATTGAGATAGAATACCTCCCTTAAAAAGAAAATGAAAAGGATATATCCACATGCCTACATGTGTTAACTTTCTGTTGTAAAAGACCCTGAATAATAAATCCCTATATCCCACCAACAGTACAGTAATGCATAATATTTATATATATATATATATCCCCCAAAATGTACACAGAAATATACAGACATAACATGTTCCACAAGACAAATTACATTATACAAATACATAAAGGTCTCTTGCCACGCCCCTTTTTATGTTACCCTTCTGGTGTATATAAATTCTAACTTTTCCGTTTATAATAATCCGAATTAGGATTAAAGATTTATATCTATAAATGTACCCCCATGGTGTGGGTTAATTGCACATCATGTGTATCATAAAGTATTGCATACAAATGTCCCCAGGACATTAAAAATTTAAAACCAAGTGCCTCAGTGGCTAAGTGTTTAATTACTTAATTAAGGTGAGAAATAAAATTGTTTAAAATAATTAACGCCCCCCAGTTACCATGATTAATATAAAGAATTTATATAGACTAAAATAGGGCCAATTAATGAAAAGCGAAAAATTGCACAATATTAGCACCTTATATAAAAAAATACATTTGTGTGTCAGAGACGGACATGTTCCTTCAACTTATGACCAGTCTCAACAAATTTGTCTCAACAACCTTGTTTCGACAAACAAGTTGAAAAATGTTTCGACATGCATAGCTTGGTTGAAACTAATTAAAAATTCACCTACCTCGCCAGTAATCTTTTTATACAAATGACATAACCTGATTTTAAAAATAAGAGAAAATATATGTTTTTATGCATAGTAAATTAAACTTGAGAAAATTACTAATAACAAAACTGACTTTAAATCTGTAGCGAAAGCCCTATAAAGAAATGAGTGGAAATCTAAGTTGGATGCTGTGTTGTAGACATGTCTGTCTCTGAACTGACAATTTACTATACATATATTGAAATTTTACAATTAATTCTTAGTGTTCACACTAAACTGTCCCATCAATTGGGGATCCAAATGAAGGTTTAACTTGAAAGGTAAAAACTGATGATTATGTATAACTGGTGCCATGTTGATTCTACGTGTTAATTATAAATGGTTGTTTTTCACCTGCTTATGTGCCCAGAAGGATGATCTCTTATTTGTAACGTGGCGATCTTATGATTGGCATGTTGTTGTGGTTGTTGTGGTCTTATTCTCTTCGGTGTCGAGTGTGGAGCTTTTAAGATGTCATTCTTTCAGTCATGTAGCAGGACTTGTCTCTGTTCGGCGAACCCTGATCACATATTATATTTTTAGTGAGAGACCACACACAAATGCCCCCACTGTTTGGACACCCTCCAAAATCATATATAAAAACAACACCTAGTTACGTGCTACCTAATTAAACTTGGTAACATTATTTTGGCCAACATGCCTTACTTAAAAAAAACTCTCTAACAATGATTCTTTATAACCCTTTATAACCTGAACCTCACTGAATGTGAGTTGCTTTTGCAATATAATAATTTATCTTGGCTCTGTAACATCTTATGAACTTATAACTTAGAGTGAAATTGTGGTTACCACGTGGTGCAGAATTTATTTAAAACACATAGTTTTTTACTCCATAGAATCTGAGAATACTATTACTTTGAATGAGACATGATTTACGTTTAAAACGTGCCTGAGTAAGTTCCCATATATATATGTATAAAGTTTTACGGATATTGTAGCAAAACCTTATACCACTTAATAACGACACATTGTGTAATAGGTTAAGTGCTCAACAGAATCTCGTTACATCAGTGTTAATGAAAGTTCAAACTTAATTATTTTGTGGTTATTGTACTTTAGGTAGTAAGGCCGAGATTCTGACACTCCAATAATCTAGTTTTATTGGTTTATAAAAACTTTACAACAATTACGTATCTTGGAACGCATGCTTCGACAAGTGGGGGCTTACTCAAGCTTACTAAAAAAACGTTTTCTCCCGTGAAATTTAGTATATAAATAATATAATGAAATCAAAACTCACCGCAGTCGTTTAAGAAACTATCTTTCCATAGTAGTTAGAAGATGTTGGAAATTAATACCTCTCCACCGAAGAGAAAAGCGTCCGTCAACCCTGAAGTATTTTGTTAGACGAACATTACGATGGAGTCTGCCACCGTGTCGGTTTACCTACCAAACTTCTCGGCAGAAAGCGGCACTAGGAACGTTCATGCTGTTGAAAGACGGCGGTGTCGACCTCCGACCGCCGTTGTCTAAACTATTAGTTTTTCCTATCCACGGGTAGAGCGCAGCACTAATTACTGCCTTAAATTTCGTACTGCCAATAACGTCAAAACTGCCAATAAAATGACTGAACTAGCGCTGAATCTTTTGACTCAGCACAAATGGTATGATGGTGTGAGTAAATGCTAGGTTAAAACTAATGTAGAATACATTTTTTTAAGCAAGTGTATTATAAGAAATTAAATAACACATTAATTTCATTGGAGTGAAAATAATATACACACATTAATTAGTATGTGTATAACGTAAATACATTGTGTGTGTGTTGTGATGGCAGCGGTATGCGAACATCTGCTCTCCGGTACCAGCGGTACGTGACACCTGATGAACACACAGCGAGCCAATCAGTGATCAGCAGCCAAGACGTGACACCTGACGTGCTCGGAGCAAGTCAGTCAGCGATCCCAATCAGTGCATAAAAACAGCACCGGTAGAAATTTTCGACGCAGCGCTCTGGTTCATCGTGCTGAATTGGCCGCCTTCGTCACTGAGTATGACCTTGATGTCATACTCCTCCAAGAAACCTTTCTCACTCCTAGAGTATCCTGCCAGCTTCCGGCATATGTAACGTATCGCATAGATCGCCCTTACCAAAATGACCCTCGTCGCCCTAGTGGTGGCACTGCCATCTTGGTCCACAGGCGTATTGCTCATCGTCAACTCCCCCCTCCTGCAACTAGTCACATTGAGGTGATGGCGGGGCTCCTCTTTGCGTCGGGGCTTGGGAGGTGCGCCTTATTTCGGCTTACCTCCCCCCTGGGCGCGACGGACTGCCACCGCCAGAGGAGTGGAACGTTCTCCTCGACCACTCACTACCCAGTATTGCTGCTGAGACTTCAACTCCAAGCATCTAACATGGAACAGCCGTGTAAAAAACCTGCATGGCCGCTTGCTCTACAGTTACGTTCAGCGTCATCCACAGGTACATGTTCTTGGTCCTTCCTCACCGACCCACGTTCCCCCGAGGGGACATCCGGATGTCCTTGACATAGTTGTTGTCAAGGACTTGGCCTGTCCTATCACAGTACACGCCGTGTCAGACCTCTCGTCTGGTCACGACCCAGTACTTGTCACTGTTCAGCCCACGTTGGACACACCTCTCCAACCTCCCCGCCGTGTTCAGAGAGTCAACTATCATGATGATCTCCACCGAACAGTGCCATCAGACCCGCTGGCCCCCATCACCACTCCGGCTGATGCGGACCACCTGGTCAACTATCTACAGGAAGTCGTAATGTCCGCCATGGACAAACACACTTATCAAGTCCCTGAGACTAACAGAACGTCTCAATTACCTGAAGAGGTGCTCCTAGCCATCCGCAAACAGCGCGAGCTCCGCCGTCGATGGCAATGTACCCAGGACCCTGCCGTAAAACGCAGGTTTAATGCTCAATCAGACCTTGTCAAGCAGCTTCCGCTTGACACTCCAGCAGATCGTTGGGACTCATATCTCGAGTCTCTGAAAGTACAACCCGAATCTGTCTGACAGGCTGCGAGTCGACTTGGCGAAAAAAGGACCCGCCGTCCCCTTAGATCACCGGGCAGCATTGTGTACTCTGCGGCTGGCAAAGCCAAGGTCTTTGCTGATACCATGGAGGAGCAATTCACCATCCACAGAGGCGTCTGCGATCCTGACCACTCGGCCGTGGTCGCAGGCTTCCTATCTGGATATTTTTCCCGCCCTCCAGATGATACCCAACCCCCGTTTGACCTGGCTGATGTGGAATCAGCCGTTTGTCGACTGCACCCTAAACAGGTGCCTGGCGAGGATCGAATTAGCGCAGCAGCTCTACAGCACGAACCCCCATCCCTCATCTCGCTTATCCACGAGCTGTTCAATGGATGTCTTCGGCTCCATTATTTCCCCAGCCTGTGGAAACGTGCGAAACTCATCATGATAGCCAAACCACGCAAGCTACGTACACTCCCTGAGCACCATCGCCCCATATCTCTCTTGCCAGGAATCTCGAAGGTGTTCGAGCGGCTCCTGCATGGTCGGATTGTCCTCCTGCTGGATGATTTCATTTGGCAGGAACAGCTCGGCTTCCGCAGAAAGCACTCGACCACTCTTCAGCTCATCAGGGTCATCACCCAACTGACGGACGCCGTCAACAAAATCTGTCCACTGTAGCAGTAATGCTCGACGTGAGTAAGGCCTTCGATCGAGTCTGGCACTAAGGCCTTCTCTATAAACTGGCCCAAAACCCTCTACCCCTTGTTCATCTTCTGCTGTCGTATCTATGCGATCGCTTCTTTAGGGTATGCGTCGATGGGTCGTACTCATCCATTCGACCGATCGCCGCAGGCATTCCCCAAGAATCTGTCCTTGGCCCCGTTTTGTATCTAGTGTAAACGAACGATCTACCTGTTCACTCTGGAGTCACTCTCTCGCTATATGCGGATGACGCCATGTGTCACTCTAACTCGGCCAATCTTGGTCATGCCGCTACAGTGGTGCAACGTCAGCTCGTCATTCTTCCGGACTGGCTAAGGAAATGGCAGGTGGCAGTCAATGCGGAGAAATCCGAAGCAGTTGCTTTCTCCCGTCAATTCACTTCCCGATGCCAGCCCCTCTCCCTTAACAGGATCCCTATCGAATGGAAACAGTCCGTGAAGTACCTGGGCGCTCTTGACCGGTGTCTTAACTTCACTGCTCATGTCTCTCAGTGTCTCTAGAAAGTCCGTGGCGTCAAAGCCAAACTATTTCCTTTTATCTCACATCGGAGTTCAGTGCCTTTGTGCGCTAAACTCACCATCTACTTGCTCTTTCTTAGAGCAATCCTTATGTATGCAGCACCCTCATATTGGTCCCTGTTAAGGCCCTACATTGTTGTGCGCTTGGAAGCTTTCCAATCTCGCACCCTCCGGTACATCTCCAACTCTCCCTGGTATGTCAGGAATGATGTTATCAGATGAGGGTTGAAGGTTCCTTCGGTGGATGAGTTTGTGTGATCTCTTGCACTCAAACTCTTCACTCATGCCTCTACCTTTTCCTATCCTCACCTCCGTCTTAGTCAACAAACATCTGCCCCTCACCCCCGCCCTTGCGGCGCCTGACTCTCAACTCTTCACCATCCTAATCACGTAAGTGACACTTCTTCTCGTCCCCACCTAACAAGTGAAACGGCCTCTCGTCAAAACCCTTCCTCTCCAAGTTAAAAAAAAAAAATTCTTCCCAGCCGTTGCGAATTGCTCTGTGGTTTTGCAATACATTACCAGCTTCCATCCCTCCTAGAAGGAGTGCTCTATCCTTATTCTAGCGCAAGGGTACCAAGTATTTACGCATCAGGCAGTCATCGGGTTCACCCTGACACTGCAACCACTGGGGCATGTCCAGCAGCTGCCCTATGATTGGATTGGATTGATTTTCGACGCACTTCATCTCCTCTCCTCTCTCAGATGACATCGACGCGGAGCCAGCCGGAAGGAACAGCTGAAGAGTAGAATGGATGTTCTTTGCATTCTTCGCACTCCAGTTCCGCGCCAGCGATGGGTTTCGCTGGACCGGCTGCCGACTCAACCCAACCGATGGCAAAAGAAGAGGAGAACTGCAAGACACCACGAATAGCAGGCGCAGCCGCCGAACATCTCAGCGCGGCCCGGGCGTAACAACCATCTCAGCATCTTCGCCACCCGCCTCTTTTTAGGGTCACCAAAAATAATTAAGAGTTGTACGATTGGCACCATTTGTCATGCGACAAGCCTTTTTGTCCAGTGACAGTGTTTTAATTTATTTTTTTGAGCTTGAATGTAAAGAATGTATTATAATGTGTAATAAAAAAATCATTCTCTTTTATTCTTGATATATTTAATATTGTAATGTGTAAATAATTCTTTTTACAAAAATGTTTTTATTAAACGATCCATTGCATCATTTTGACTGCTTTTGTTTTTACTGCCATTTTCAGAAGTAAACAATAAAATATTTAAAAAAAAATATTGTTAAAAATATTGTTCTTAAAATGAAAAATTTGATAGTAAATCGTTATTATTATTTATTATTCATTTTCTTTTTATGCCTCAAAAGCATACAGTAAAAAGAAAAGCTGTCAAAATATTGTAATGAAATATTAAATAAAAATATATTCTTATAAAACGAACTATTTATTAATTTTAGTACTGAAATAATGTATAAGTAGTAATAATTGTGTGTATACATTTCACATGTATACACAATTGTAATATGCAGAAACAGTAAAATGATGTGGTACCGGTTATTTCTAAGCATGTCTAATTGGGGCTTGTATGCTATTTAGGCACGAGAAGAACAAGCTGCAGCAGAACAACAGCAATGGCAACAGCTTCAAGCAGAAGCACAGTTAGTGACAATGCAGCAGACAGAAAATTCAAGTGATCAGGATGATTATTCATAGGATTTCAGGCCATTCCAAGAGATTAGCAAATACAATTATATAGTGACCTCCATAAAAATATCTGATTAATTGTGTATCAGTTATGATTTATACGCATTTAAATGTTTACATAACATTGGACATATTCCTTTCACCTGCAATACTAATACAACACTTGTATATACAGTATAATGTTGTGTGAATACAGTGAGAGAATGAATTTGTATTCCTACACATGCCAGTAAGTGCAAGAAGAATTCATTGTCTAATTTCAAAATCATTGCATAATGTTATTGTAACACCAGTAATTGTTCAAGGATAAATACATACTCAAAAATTGTAAGTACTATTCAGTAATTTCACCAGAAAAAAAAATTTAATAGAAAATGTATTTTAATTGCTGTAACTTAGATCCTCTTTTAATATTGTTGTAATCCTACTCATTTAACATGTTTTGAAACAAAGGCCTATATAGTAAGAAAATACATTTCTGAAATAAAGTAACTGTGACAAAAGTCATTGCAGTCACAGTGACAATATTATTCTGCCAATACAATATTGTATAATTTTTGTATAAAGAATTTATAAATAAAATTTTTGTATAAGAAGTATGTTTTTGTAATTTTTCACAGCTGGAAGAACTATTATATTATTGTGCCGATAATATGTGGGTTACAGTGCTCTTAAAAGATAAACACAAGTCATCACCAGAAAAAGTAAACCATTCACAAATGTTAACACAAATTCACTAGTACCAGACTATGAGTACAATAAATTAATATGTACTATATACATACACATTCTCCTGTAATAATCAACTAATTACTTAATTCATAGTGGCTATACTGTCTATTTTCTGTGTGATACTAGAACTTGAACATATTACAAGAGTCACATGGATTATGATCTTAAATAGTGGAATTATTGATCATCAGAGGAAAGTGATGCAATTTTTATCAACATTTCTATGAAACAGTGACGTTAGTATTACAGTTTGCAGTGCACACTAAGCACAGTCAATAATAGAAGTCAGTAAAGTGAATAATTAGATTAGTCCAAACAGAAATAACAGTTAAATGCTTGAAATTTTCATTAATACAGCTCTGTAATTAATGCACAAAATATTCACAGAATTCTGCTGTAACACAATGGAGTAATTTGGAGAAATTCAAACAATTCAGACTGAAAATTCAAATTGGCACCTGTCTGCAAAATGGGTATTTACGGCCAAGTATTTACAGACAAGGCTTCCTGTTTGATGTAATTTCGAGAGAATTCCATATAAATTGAACATTGTCTCAGAATGTTAATTGTTGGCTAATTTTTGGCAGTTGGCTTGTTATCACACTCCTACTTATGTACATTTATTTATGTTTATATACATATAAATATGATATTGTACACATGTACTTACCAAATTTGGGCACATGAGAGCACGTGATTTTATATCTAGTGCAACTTTCTTCCTAAGGGGCCAGGGTTCATTCTCAGCGAAATCGAGGCACAAGAAGGTGTTAGAAATAAGAACACTGACAGTTAACTTAGTGCAATTATTGAATTTTAATTGTCATGACCAAAGAAACATGAATATATAATAATGTCTCAAAATGGCGTCATATACAATGTTACAAAACAAAATGGTGGCTATTTTAATCAACCCTATTCAGTCATAATATTCTCATTTTTGTGACTCTAATCAATATCGTTATAAACTTTTATCCTTTTAGCTGCAGCTCTAATTATTTATTGAATCGTATCTTTGTTTACACACAAACCAATGCCCTCAGCATAGATATTCATGGCCATGTGCTCACTCACACACACTCACATACATTCTCCCTATTACAAGTACATTTGATCAATTTATCTAATTTCAGTTAGTGAGCTCATTAATTAATAAAACAAAAGTGATAAAGGTTCAAACCCCCTCAATGAAAGATTTTGTGTCGAGACACAAAAACTTTCATTGACTCATTCACACGGTTCTAAAAGGATCAGCTTAGATATGTTACCACAACCCCCTGTAATGTTACTATATCAGAAATTTATCATCACTTACCCTTGGTCCAATGATGCTGTTCGCACCCTCTGACCTTACTGGACTTCTCCGGAGAGATCCCTACACCATAAGGCCATAAGGCACTCTACGCTCCTGTTCTGACGCTCCGGCCAGCTCAGGACCGTGGTCACAACACCACAAAACTCTGAAACATTGAATGCAAAATTTTAAAATAGTGGTCTGATACACTCCCATATCTACAACTGATATGTTTCCTTTTAGATGCATTGGTTTGTGTCTGGGCATTGGTTTGTTCAATTAAAATTTTCAACACAACAACAACAAGAATTTAACATAGACTGATCTTTTACCCCCACCAAACTCAATCTCTTCCTTGTAAGAGAAAAATACATATATATTCCTACAAATAACACAATACATAAACAATTCTTTAATATTACCCAAAACACCATCACCTATTTATTTCCATAAAATTCAACGTATAACTACTATGGCAGACAAGTTTATTACTCAAATTTTATTACTCAACTTATAATCATTTATATCTTTTGCAACTGATATTATACTATATTTTACTCAACACCATTTGTACCTTTATGCTTTCAACATTTAAAATTTACTATCTTTCAACATTTGTTACCGTCGTTACCCCTGTAATGACCTCCTAACCACACACACTATTGTACCATCAACATAATAAAAACATCATAGAACATTGTACATTACATATTCACATTGTTACATTTACACTAAACAATTTACATTTACATGACTTGTACCAAGACTTTATCACATCATTACTATCAACAATTCTCTATTAACTTTTAATTATTTAACATTCATTAGATTCTATACATCAATTTCAAATTTATCCTTACCTTTCTGTTACAATTACCTTCCTACCATGAATTTTCCTTTTTTCTAACCCTTTTATCCTTATTAGTTTGGGTGACTCTCTATTATTCATTATTCTCTATCTCTTATTTTGGCATTTGTCAATCTAACCTTACTACCCCTTTTTCTCTACTAACAACCGCTTCTAACCATTAACATATTATGACACCAATATCTCTATAATAACCCCCTTCACTAATCCCATTTAAAACCTCTGGCACCGCTCCTTTTTTGTACTAGTATGTGTATTCCCACTTACCAACTCATTCCTTTATCAGTTCCTGACCCTTTCAGATAACCCTTTCCGGCACACAATGGTCCCTTCCTGTCCCAACACCTTTCGTTGCAGACTCCCTACACCAATACCCTTATTACAAAATATCACCATCAACAAATATATATATACCATTCACATTACTCACCTCTGCATATATAATCACTAACCACTGTGTCCCTAAAATATCTAACACCTCTTTATATATTATCTATATCTCAACATTCTTATTTTCTCTAACTCCCATTAACTCTATTTAACTAGCTCAAATGCCCTTATTTATCACTATCCCCAAACCTCTTTACAACATTTAACCTTAATATACCACTAGAAAATTCATCACTTATCTACTAACAACAATACATCTTATAACGAATAGAAAGGGTGTAACCTATTTATTTATTTTTGTAAAAGAAAATGTGTGTTGTAATTGTGTTGTAAAATGTCGGGCGTTACATCCGCGCACTTTTTGTTACTTACTGTTGACTGGATCCTCTGCGGTGATGTAGTCCTGTAACACAACTTAATACTATGTTTTTTGTGGGCGCCACTTGGAAACGTTTGTTCCAAGAATAAAATGTGATTAATAAAAAAATTAAAATTTTTAAATCTTGCTTCTATGAAAAAATATAAACAAGTCAGTTTAGCTTGGAAAAATCAGGTAAGTTTAATGATTCTTCAAAAACAAACAAATCGTCTGAAGGACTAACCTTCATAAAAAATTATACAATTGCAGAGTTAATAAAAAATTCACAAGTTATTATTATTATTATTATTATTGACAATTTTATATATATCCAATCAAGTATCGGCTAGTGTTTTTTTTTAATTTTTTACTCAGTTGAAAAGCATGAGTTTAATACGTGGAAAAATCTTTACTCTCAGGACGTGACTCCTTTGAACTACCAAGACATATCAATAAGATGCCTTACAAGAAAAATTAAGTGATTTGAAGGTGTGTGTGGCATGTGTAGTACAACTGTGTGATAAATGTAACCAGGTAAAAAAAATGACTTTAATTTTGGTAACTCACGTTCCAATTGTTAATTAATCTCGCACTGGACACTCCTCTCGGGTAGTTTTTTCAATCTCGCCTCTTCATATGTGCACTGAATCTATTTTAAGTCAAAATTGCGATCATTTACTATTTCCGCACTTTTTGTAAAAACGTTTGGCAGTAGATTATCGTTCAAACGCCGCCGCTACAAATCATCTGTTTCGTGTTGATTCAGAAATTGGCCGCCGTAGCGCTGATTCCCATGCAGTGTCGAGAGAAAGGCTTCGTGTGTGTATGTTTACGTTAAGGGAATTATTGTCTAGTTAGTCAGTCTATGCGAACACAGCAGAATTCGTTCTCTATTTAAAGTTTTGGTCCCTCCTGGGCCGTTGACGTTCTGGCTGCGTGATTTCTATTAAAATTTGCCGTGCCGCTGCTCTATTTCAGCAACACATTGGCGTAGATTCTTGTAGAGGTTATGTCAGTCAGTCTGTCAATGTACGGGAAAAGCCTTTCTTCGGGTCTTGTGTCGATATCTCGCCTCTCGGTTTCACCTTAGCTGCGTTGATCAGTGTCGTGGGTGATGCATCAGTTCTGGAGTTCAAGTTTCAAGTGGTTTTTGGGTCGAATTTGGTCTCTCTTTTATACTAATTCAGGCTGATTGTTTTCATCGACTTCCGGTATATTTGTGTAAAAATTCTTTCTAGATTGTTCGAGAATAAACGAAATGGAACATTATGGAACAATTTTCATTTCCGTCTAAGCTTTTAGAACGAATTTCTTATTCTTCATACTAAGGATATTTCAAAAATTACTCTGGTATTTATCAAACAGTTTTACATTAGTACTCACAATTTGTATGCCATTATTACATTTAGATTCTCTGTTTTCAACTGAATCTAGTGATACTAATTATGATTGGTTTTTAATTAAATTAAGTCTAATAAGTAACACAATATACAACTCCCACCTTGGGTTGTTGTCATGAAAATTCAATTTTTATAACAAAAAATTGTTGTGAAAGTATTATGTCTCTTCCACAATCTGAACATCCAACATTACTACCTTCCTATAACAAAACAAACAAATTTTAACATAGATAATACATAAATAATTACAATTTTACATGGCCTAGATTTTTTGTTAATGTTATAACACAATAATTAGTCTCTTTCTTTAACATACACTCAGAGTTTATTATATTGTCTATCTTTTGTGATACCTGGTTACTCTTTACATATATTATTTTTATCACAGGATGACATAGCATCATTGATTGGTCTTGAGATGTCCTTTTTCATAGTGTGACAAATCTCACTCTTATAAGTTAAATTCTTTTATAATTGACTTTATTTTCAACTGAGTTTGTTCGTTTTTAAGGTATACTGAAGTATTGTACCATTCTATTTTATTTTTATTAGCATTTTGTAAATATTTAGCCAGATATGATTATTTTTGTACTGGTTGATTGGCTCCAGCCATATATGGTATAGGTAAACATTTTGCTAACTTGACTATTACAATGTTATAGTTAGTCAAATATATTAGTATAGTCGCTTTATATCATATTTCAACTTTCTAATGCAATTTGGTTGCATTTTGGCAACATTAAATCCATAAATTATACAATATTATATGCCTACCACATGTTTTTAGTTAATACTGTTTTTGGCTATTTTGACTGACTTTTAATCATTTGACAGCTTTCTTTATTTAAGATAAATTGTTCACTTTTGTCTGCTTGACAATTACATATAGTTTTTATTTTAATCTGATAATAATTAATTTTTTTCATGAAATCTGGGTGTATGGTCTCAAATCCAACACATTAATATTTTTTGTCATAACAAATATATAATTTTTATTTTAACTTAAACTCTTTCTAATAATGTATTTAAATCATTTAATACATTTATTTTATTTACATTACATAATATAATAATGGATCATGTCCATTCATTCACAAAAAATAGTTCTTAATACTCTATTCAGACTTAATAATTGATGACTTCATTTTGGTTGATTTTGACATTATTTGTCTCTCTCACATGGTTTTTTCACCGTTATTCACTTTAATAATATATATGGGGTTTGTGTCTTAGTCACAGTTTGGTCGTTTTTTATGTTAGTAGTAATAATTATTATACAATATTACACAATTTTTTAGGACTACTTGGGTTCGATACTGTTCACCTCACTTTCCTCTTATGATAAATTGCTATGTAAATGGTTTCCTTTATGGAACGTTCTGTGACGTTACAATCTCCATATCCAAATATATTACCTGCTTCATCATTTACTAACCATTAGAATCTGAATCTCATAATATCATTTAAAATCATTATTAAACTTCCTTCAATTATTTAAACTTCTACAATACATGTTTACATAAAATACACAACTACAAGAATACACAAATACATTGACATTAATCTACACAAAAATATACAATCCAAAATTATCATTTACCAAAATCAGTCCATCCTGAAAAACACTGACCACATAATTAAATGTTCATAATACAATACAATAAAATTAGCCTCCATCGTCAAATAATAGTCGAACCTTAAAACTATATACATGGTTTAATATTGAATGTCTTATATTATTACTATCAATATAATACTTATCTAATTCTTCATATATTTCCACAATACTATTTAAATTAATATGCTTATTCCATATTACTATCTCATATAATTTGTCACGATCGAGTATGGTCATGTCGCCTTTGGTATAGTCTGTTACAATCAGGTAAGTTATAAAGTCATCTTTATCAACATCATCTCCCACTGCTGCTATATCAGCTTCAACCCGAGGTAAGTACTTATTATATTTATTATATATCATCTCTACTCCTAACCTTCCCATAAACTCTTCATAATCTCTACTTATCTTAAAAATCTCTATTTCTCTTTTTCTCTCCCAATACCTCTCACTTTTAAAACATCTCTCTCTATCACACCAAGCTACATTCTCTCTCTCAATATATACAGGGGACACTACAACTTTATTCTCGCACCACCTATCAGGTGCACAAAAAATCCAGGGACAACTATTTTCAGACCTTTTGTCTCCCAAATCTACATCGAAGGCACTCTCGTCCTTCCTAAAAACATGTACATCACCCCCAAATATACCATTAAGGGAAAAATCTAACCCCTGCAATTCCCCTACAATTATACTTTCTCTACACATTCTCTTTAACCATTTAACACACACTATCATCCCATCATTATTATATTCTATTCCCCATAAAATTTCATTATCACTACTCCTGTTTACACAATCATTCTCTACCATCATACTTTTATTTATATTGTTACAATCCTCTCCCCTACTTACCTTGTCATCTTTGTTTATCTCTAACTTGTCTACTTTGTCAATATTACAATTTTGTCTCTGTATTTCATTTTTTAATTTTTCTAATTTCTCCTCTACTTGATCTAATTTTACGTTTTGTAAGTTATTTTGTTTCTTGAGCTCATTCTCGAAACTGTCTAACTTCACATTAAACGTACTATTCATCTGGTTAAATTTGTCCTCGAATTTAAGATTCTGTTGTTCGAATTTGTCACTAATTAATGTAAATAAATCTTCCAACAAGATTTTATTTTCAATTGTTTTGGGTGTTGAGTTGGCATTTCTTCCTAATAAAATTGATTCTGTATCTGTATTATCCATTTCTAAGCTATTATTACTTTCTGCCATTTTGGTAATTTAACTATTGGAATGACTATTTAGTTCTACTTGTAATTAGTTACACAATTACTACTTACTATGTTTTGTCAACATAACCTCTCGTGTACTAGGTTATGCCCCGTTCTATCACCTTCTTTGTTTCTCGATCTGGCCTATATTTTATATAAAGTGGCTTTATATAATGTCTGTTGTTCGGGGGCCATTTGTTAACACACTCCTACTTATGTACATTTATTTATGTTTATATACATATAAAATGAATATTATATTGTACACATGTACTTACCAAATTCGGGCACGTGAGAGCACGTGATTTTATATCTAGTGCAACTTTCTTCCTAAGGGGCCAGGGTTCATTCTCAGCGAGATCGAGGCACAAGAAGGTGTTAGAAATAAGAACACTGACAGTTAACTTAGTGCAATTATTGAATTTTAATTGTCGTGACCAAAGAAACATGAATATATAATAATGCCTCAAAATGGCGTCATATACAATGTTACAAAACAAAATGGTGGCTATTTTAATCAACCCTATTCAGTCATAATATTCTCATTTTTGTGACTCTAATCAATATCATTATAAACTTTTATCCTTTTAGCTGCAGCTCTAATTATTTATTGAATCGTATCTTCGTTTACACACAAACCAATGCCCTCAGCATAGATATTCATGGCCATGTGCTCACTCACACACACTCACATACGTTCTCCCTATTACAAGTACATTTGATCAATTTATCTAATTTCGGTTAATGAGCTCATTAATTAATAAAACAAAAGTGATAAAGTTCAACTTCTCTCAATGGTGGTATGAGTTGCTCCCTCACTGTTGGCTGGGTTCCAGGTGTATGGCCGGTGTTCGCCTCATGTTTCGTTGTTTTAGTTAATATATATAGCACTGATTTTACATTTTCTGTTTCTGACTGTTAGTAAACTTGAGCCTCTACCGCTCCACTATCACAATTTTATTTCATAATCTAGTTGTGTTAAACTTTTGTGGTAAAACTGACCAGACAGCGATACATCGCTGCTGACCCTTTGAAGTACTACGCTGAATTGAGAGAGAGGCATATGCAAATTTGTGCTTGTGTGTGTGCATTTTACGTCATCAGGCTTTGTTCGATGGGACAACGCCTAGTTACATACGTTGTGTTTTATGCGTCATTGTCTTTTGTTATGACGAAACAGCTTTATGAACCAATCACACTGAATATTTGTAGTCCGTCGTCATAAACACCGCCATTACCTCGACCGGCTCTCGCTCGTCCAACGGTGACCTTGGCATTGTATTAATCTCACCGAATCTGCGCTGTTCCTTTTTTAAAGAGGGACAATGGACCTAACCATTCTGTATTTAACAGTTATACAATAAAACATAAAATTTAACCTCAGATCCCATAATTAAAGTATTGGGCCTTTATGTACTGTTACAGGCTCAGTATGGCTCAAGGAAATTGTGTCAGCTTGCTGACTGGCATTAGGTGAAAAGCTTCATAGAATTTAAACATGCTATTCATGTTGTGTCTGTGATGCACTGTTCTATGTTAAGCTTGTAGTCATGAACTGACAAATCACCTCTAAATAATATTTCTTCATGTGATCTAAAATGGATGGCCCAGAATTTTGAGTAACCTTCATGTTATATTGTATAAACTTCATTGTTTCTCTTCTTCAAAACCCACTCTACTACTACAGATGTCACATCATGTTTTCATTATATCACCTGGGAATGGAAAAAGGAATTCTGTTCAAAATGTTATTAGTCCAGTCAAATTAGTCTTCATCTACAGAAAAATTCCCACCAAGCTGAATTTTTGAGTGCCTTTGATATTGTCGTTTTAAACAATGTCTGAAAAGTCCCCATTGATACAACCGCTGCTAAATATTGGGGGGGCCCAAGGTAAAAAAATTTTTTTTTACAAATGTCTGGTATACTATTAGCTTTACAGCAAAAATTGTTATATGAAATGTATAGCTCTTAAAATTTGTGACAAAAATGTTTATATGATGTTTTTCATATCTTAAATGTAATTATTTATTTTATTTTATTTTTATTTTTAAATAGTTTCCCTACGTTTTTGGGAGCCAATTCTTGAATGTAACTTTTTTATGTTTTGATTTCTGTATAAAATAAAATAAAAGATTCTTGTTTGATTGCTTTGCAATATTACCGGTATGTCTAATAATTTTTTTATTCAGTATTGTACAAATAATGATTACAATTGAGTTACTCAGGGTAGTGGAATCTTTTATATAACCAGGCTTGAATCATGTCCTGAACCAACAATAAATAACAAATAATATTTCTTAAAAACTAACATAAATTAAATTACAAATGTTAATTAATAAATAAATATTTTTGCCTGTACAAAAAAACTTCATTGTCAAAAGGTTATGCTTTAAGCTGGTTCACTTTACCGCCACCAGGAGCTGGGTTCGCTTCGGTTTGTTTACACTAAATACTAATACTGTATGACGTTTTGTTTAAGATTTCAAATATTTTCATTATTTAGTCTATATAGAATGAAAACGATGTGTCTTTTAAATAATATTAAGTGTTCACTTTATTATGTTCAACACTAATCGTCACTGTTCTTATTTTTCCACCAAGTGTTGTGTGATTCAGTGTTTTAAGTGTTGAGGTTATGTGTAAACACAGTTCTGTTAAATGGTTAGTTATTTCGTTATTGGAATATTCAAATGATATTCTCAAAATAAAAATCTGGTTAGGTCTCACCAATACGTGGCCTCAGACACTGTAATTCTTCGAAACCTTATTTAATCGAAGATAGGTAATTGCGATATAAAATTAATTCTTTGTATTCTTATTTTGGTTGATACTTAATTTATCTTCATTAATTCATTTAATTTCATGTGTTTTTTGTTATTTTTGCTCTTATTTCTTTGTTTGGCATCAGAGCATAATCAAATACGTCTATTCTGGACAAGAGCTATTCAACAATTAAAAATTAATTTTTTTTTACTTAAGAAAGCATCACCTCGCTTTCCAATTATGAATGTGATTGGTTAAAACTTAAATCTGCGTTAATCATTATGCGCAATAAATGTCTCAAAATTCACATTTTTCCCAAAATTCTGAGATATATATCTCGCCTCTTAATCCAAAATCTAAGTCCAGATCTGAGTTTTCCATGAAATTTTGGTTAAAACAATATGTTGATAACATTTCTAGGCCTAATATTAAGCTTTTTGTATTTTTTGTTTCATATCACATAACTTTTATGTTTTCATTTAGCGTTTAGACTACAAATTATTTGTTTTCCAATGTGGTTTAATTTTACATGTTATGTTCTTCACCATAGGCATAAAGTTACCATTCTAGCTAATTTACAATGTTTGCTTATTACTTAATTTGTATACAATTTATTTAGTCCTACTTTATGTCCTAACAGTTTTACTATCTAGTACAACAACATACAAAACAATATTACATAACTATTGAAATTTGTTGTCTAGTTTTACAAGACTCTTGTTTTATAATTTATTTAACATCAAACCCAGTGTATTGCTCAATGACCTTTTACTATTTATATACCAATATTTTAATTCAATCACTTTCTGCTACAGTCCTTTTCTTGATGTATACAATGCATTTAATATTTATAAATAAATTTACCTCAAGATATACTTTTTTCCTTATTAGGAACATGTTTCGAGAGCTCCCGTGCTCTCATCTTCAGCCTTCGCGATCTTGCGTCTGGTGAGGTATTTATGTGTTGGCTGGATGCTATTAAGGTTGTTTGTTGGTCTCTGGTATTTTAAAGTTGTATTATTATGTGTGATTGTGGTATATGTATTTGTATTTTGTGTATTTTCGATGTTGAGTGCTTTGAATATTGTGTCATGTTTTGTATTGATTTGTATTTGTTCAGGTATTAGTTTGTTTTGTGTTTTATGTTTGTATATTTGTAAATTTTCCCAAATGTTCATTATGGTGCCTTTGTGTGGTATATGTTTTATTAGTGTCACATTGGTTATGTCTGGGAATTCATGTCCTGTGTTTATTGCATGTGTGGCTAAATTGGATTTAGGTATCAATTTTTGGTTTTTTGTATGCGTTTAGGTGTTCAAAATTACATTTTCAGCTGTTTTTTGTTTGTCCTATGTAACATTTATTGCAATCTTGGCATTCAATTTTGTATATACCGTTAGTTGTTGTATTATCTTTGTTGTGTGAGCTATTTAGTTTTTGTAAATTATTTTTCTTAGTTTTGTATGCTATTTTTATATCTGTATTTTTAAATATTTTTGTTAGTTTTGTCATTTTATTATTTATGTATGTGAATGTGGCCCATTTTTTGTTGTTGTTATTATTTATGTGTTGTCCATTTTGATTAATTCTTAATTGTTCAGTTTTTATTTTCTATTTGATTTTATTTTCTATTTTGTTCACACTATTTTTATTGTATCCATTTTCATAACCAATTTGGTATATTATATTTCTTTCTTTGTCAGTTTCTTGTTTGTTTAGGGGAATTTTGTACATTCTGTTAAATAGCGAATAGAATGCTGCCATTTTATGTTGTGGTGGGTGGTCAGAATGGTTAGGTATAATGATGTTAGTAGAAGTTGGTTTTCTATATATTGCATATTGTATGTGGTTGTTGTATCTTGTGATGGTTATGTCTAAATAGTTGATTTTGTTATGTTTTTCTTTTTCTTCTGTGAATTGTATTTTAGGATGTATGTTATTGATTTGTTTCAGTATGTTCTCTGCATTTGTGTTTTTGTTATTTGATACATATAGCCCATCATCTATATATCTTATCCATATGCCATTTGGGTCATATGATTTTATAATATTTTGTATTTTGGTGTCTATATGTTGTAGAAATATTTCTGCTATTATGCTTGATAATGGTGATCCCATTGCTAAACCTTCTTGCTGTTGATAAATTTTGCTATTAAATTCAAAGTAATTTTGTTTTCGTATTAGTTGGAGGCTATTTTTTATTTCGGTTATATATTGTTTGTTTTCATTTTGTTCTTTAAGTTTGTTTATTATTATGTCTATTGTTTCTTCTACTGGGATGTTAGTGTACATGTTTGTGATGTCATATGATGTGAAAAATGTATTTTCATTTATATTTATTATTTTTAGTTTGTCTATTAATTCGTATGTATTTTTTATGTTATGATGGTTATTTTTTAGTTTTTGTGCTATTATTTTTGCCATTTTGTATGTAGGAGCTTTTTTGAAGTTGATTAATGGACGAATTGGGTTGTTTAATTTGTGTATTTTTATTAGGCTATTCATTTTAGGTGGTTCTGGATTATTATTTATATATATGTCTGTGTTTTTATTGTTGAAAATGTTTTTAGTTGTTTTTATTAGTTTTATTGTTTCTTTAAGATAGTTTTCTGTTGGGTCTTTATTTAGTTGTATGCGTTTATTATTGTTGATGAAGTCTTCGGTTTTTTTAATGTAGTCTGCTTTATCAAAGATTACTGTTGCTTGACTTTTGTCTGCTTTAGTTAATATTAAATTATTGTTCTTTACTTTATTTTTAATTTCTTTTATTGTTTTATTGTCTTTCTTTTGTTTATATTTGTTTTTCATTTCGCTAGTGATTATTTTTTTAATTATATGTGTTGCTTCTGTTCTTTTTTCTTCTTGCGTATTGTTTTTTATTAGGTTAATGGCAAATTCTGTTTCTACTATTAAATTTTCTAGATTTTTGTTTGCATTTTGAGTTATGTTAGTTTTTGACATATTGTTTAAATATTCTGTTTCTTTTTTTGTTAAATTCTGTATGTATTGCTAAGGTTATTGCTAAGGTTAACGGTTCGAGGGTAAAATGTGTGTTTATTTTTGTTTTTTGTTCTTGATTTTTGTTTTGTTGTTTTAATGTGTTGAGTTTTTTGTTGATTGTAATAGTCTTTTTTTTCAGATCTTATTTTATTTTCTGTGTTATTGTATTTATAATTCCAAGTGATTGGATGTAATAGACTTGTTAGCTCTAAGTGCAGTTTGTTTATGTCTAGTGTTATGTTATTTTAAACGGCTCAGTGTTATTAGGTAGTTATACAATTACATAGCACTGTTATTATTTTGGATACTTAATTCAACCCAACCTTACAATTGTTTAGTAAGATTAATACTTTTTACACTATATAATGTTGATAAATTATATATGATGTGTACTATATTTTAACTTGTTATCTATGATATAGTATTTTTCACATGATTAGTTTCTTATATTGAGGAGAAAGAATTCCCTTTTTAATTTAATTTACTCTGGCTTTCATATGCATTTGTTATGTTACATTACAATATGTAACCATTTTTGAGAAAAATAGCTTACAAATTTGTACCCTTTATATAAATAATAGTTCTTCCACACCACCACAGAGGTAGAGTACTAGGCATACATTCTATAGTGGAGTGTATAGAATCCACCTTTGCAAATCACCTCATTGAAGCAAACCACACATACAAAAACATCGACAATAACATGGACATTCTACACGTACACACAAAAGTGCGAAAACTAGACCCTCTAGAACAATTGGAAGTATACAAATACATAAAAACGACATCCTAAACGAACAAACACAATTCAAATCGCACGCATTATTCGAACATATCACACTCCACACACACAATATCGATCTTTAAAAAGGTTGATACCGTCGCCAACAACAAGACGGACTTTGCTCCCAGCGGCAGCCTCTGACGAAGCTTTTTAAAAGCAAAAACCGGTTCAGGCTATAAGGAAAAACTTTTATGTTTTTACCCTTAAAAAACTTCGTGTTCTGAGTCGGTAGTGAATTAATTATATTTAGTTAAGTAACGGACACATCATGGACAACGAAATCCAAGAATATAAAACAATGTATGAAAACATTAGAAGGGTCTGAAAAAGTGGAAAAGCGTGACAAACCTGAAGAAAATATCTTACCTCAAAAGGTACTACATGAATGTTTTTCAATGCTAATTACATCAATCATCAAATTCAACACATCATACACTACTATTTATGAAACTAAAAAGAAGTTGACAGTTTAAGTGACGATTACGACTTTATTAAAAAAAATGCTCCTTGTGAACCCCTCCAGCCCCAGCCAGCTAACATGTTAAACCTTATGACACACAGCAAATTGTGAACAAAGAGTAGTCATTAGTTACAATGGCTAGTATCCGAGGGACCCAGTCATGTAATACTGGTGATAACCAACCAAATGAAGGGAAGTTAAATATTAGCATATGTATTTATCTTTGGAGAGGAAATCATAATGGAAATTCTTTGTAAATTGGGTGAGATAAGTGTATAAGATAACTGAAATTTAAGACAAAAGAGTCTGTGATTCACTAAAATCAGTGTACCATCCGAATGCCATTCACATCCACACCAGTCCACTCCACAAGTTTAACACTCACACCACTGATGAAGTATTTGAGTACAGTCATAACTGGCTTCAATGAATTTCAGTAAAGTTCAGCCACTCTCATCAAAAAATAATAAAATGTGATAAATTTGCAGCACAGTCTTGTGCTTGAGTATTTACAGATTGTGAATGCAGTGTCATCTTTAATGAAAGAATTTACTGTTTTTTTTTAAGTACGAGGGTATGCTGAAAAGTAATGCACACATGCTTGTAGAACACGAACGAAAAGAAATAGCAAGATGAGGCAAAAAGTAAATAAAAGTACATTTCCTTAGCTTCAAAATTATATATTTATTTTTCAACATAGTCGCCATTAAGTCTAACACATTTCTCCCAACGCGTAACAAGTCTTTTTATCCCGTCACTGAAATATTCTTCCGACTTTTCTCGAATCCAGGACGCGACAGCTGCCTTCACCTCATCGTCCGAGGTGCAATGATTACCCTTGAGGTCTCTCTTGAGTAGAGGAAAAAAATAGAAATCGCAAGGCGCGAGATCAGGGGAGTAGGAAGGGTGTGAAATCGGTTCAAACTTCAGGTTTCGCAGAGCCTCTTGGGTTGCACGCGAGGTGTGTGGACGAGTGTTGTCATGTTGCAAGATTATTGGCGCCAGGCTGCCTCTAACCCGACAAATATGGTTTGCGATACGCTTTTCAGTGATTCGCCGGTCATTTTGAATCAAATCGTTGACGAGTTTGCGATGTTCATCGTCTGTGGCAGTGATCGGACGTCCGCTGCGTTTTTCGTCATCAATTACGGCTTTTCCAGGCTCGCAACCACGAAATTTTATTACCCATCGATTCACAGTAGACCTATCAACAGCATCATCACCATAAACAGCCTTTAAACGACGATGAATCTCATTAGGAATCACATTTTCAGCAGTTAAAAATTCGATAACCGCACACTGTTCAACTCGCGTTGACATAGCACTACAACATGTCTCCATACTTCTGCTACTTAAAGCGTACTGTACGAAACTACTTCAAACTACGCATGTGTTTGGAGGGGGAATGTTACTCCCGAATGCCACCAGGTGCGCTTCTGTAGGTAATTTTGTTCGTGTTCTACAAGCATGTGTGCATTACTTTTCAGCCTACCCTCGTAATAAGCGTTTAAAATTGTGGCTGAACCTGTTGTCATTCTGCAACCAAAGACAAAGCTTTTGGTGTACTCAAATTTGAGGGAAAGTTTAATAGATCTTATTAAAAACTGTTATTAAAAATGGAGTGCTTTGCCTATATTTAAAATTGTATTGTTATGACATTACACAACATTCTACGTGTTTGCTAAATGTGCCAGAAGAATCTCGCTGTAACGTGTGTGGCGTATGTGCTTGTAGACGCATTTGCTGGATGGTGCGAGATTTCACGCGGCCGCTCTCACTGTGTCACGGCCGCAAGCAATTACATCGTAGTTTAAAGGTAATGCGTAGTATGTGGAATCGTCTAGATTTTCGGCGGCTATAAATACAGTTACTTAGGGACATAGTTCAGTATAGCAGCGATATATTTTCAGTGTGGTTCGAGTTATAATCGGGCGAGATTTCTGTGTGCATTCAAGTGGTTATTAGTGAAGTGTTGTGTTTTATAATCAGGCGGTATATTGTAATAAAACTGTGTTGTAATATTAGTTGACATTTATTTGCGTGTGAACAATTTTTATTTGATTTGTTGTAGAGACTGTGTTGTTAATTACGAACTGTTTAACTGTGAAAATTAAAGCTGGTAATTAGTGACTTAATTGGTGTATTGTACTTATTTTGTTTCCACTGTACCTATGACGATCAAGTAGACCGTCGTAACAGTGGTGTCATTACTGGGATAGAACTGTTAACAGTGGACACTTTATACAAGACGAGTGTAATTCGTAATTAATCAGTAAACAATGGATGCTAGTCAGATGATGGAAAATTTACAGGCGCTGCTGTTACAGACGGAGAAATGACAGGATGACAAACGCAGACAGGAGGCGGAAGAAGCAGAAAGATGAGAAAAAGAAGAACGAAGATAAGAAAGAGAAGAAGCAGAAAAACGCAGGCAGGAAAGAGAAGGGGCTGAGGAACGTCAGAAAGCACTAATGCTAGAGACAGAGGAACGAAAGTGTGAAACAGAAGACATCAAAGCATTAATACAGGAGCAGAAACAGATGCAAGAACATAGTGCCGCAGAATTGGGTCTCCGACGAGGTGACCTTAATAAACAAGTTACTAAAATATCGGAGGTACAAGAATCAATGACATTACAAATAGCTGAAGTAGAAAAATCTGTCTCGAGTGTTGAAGAATCGATGTCTACAAAAATATCTGAAGTAGAAAAATCTGTCTGGACTGTGGAAGAAGCTATGTCAACAAAAATATGTGCAGTAGAAAACTCGATGGCAAACATAAGAGAACAAATTAAAAGTGAAACAGTGCATGAAGATTCAATAAAAACAAATTTCTGAACAGACTGTACCAGTGATAAAGACAGAAAAAGACACAGAAAATAAGTTAATAGAGAAAGTCAGTTTGCCTGCAGTAGGGACAGTTCATGTCAAAGCTCCAACCTTTGACGAAAGCAGTCACTGGGCAACGTACCTCCGCCAATTTGAAGCTGCCGCATGCGCAAATAATTGGACAGAGAAAGACAAGGCTGTTTCACTCGTTCTTGCAATAAAAGGACATGTGGTGGAATTACTACAGAAAGTGCCACTTGGCAGCCAAAACATCTATGCCGAGTTGATAAAAGCTCTAGAATTACGCTACGGTGATAAACATTTGCGAGAGGTGTACTACGCTCAGTTGAGAACAAGGCGACAACGTTCTGTGGAGAGTCTTCAAGAGTTTGACGCAAGTATCGACAGATTGATTAGATTGGCCTATCCTGAAGCACCAGAAGACTTACGAATAAGGTTTGTGGTACAGACATTTATTGATGGCATCGGAGATTGTGAACTTCAGCAAGTGTTACGAATGGCAAGACACCGAAATAGCTCAGAAGCTCTTGTTCACGCCGTAGAGTTTGAAGCTGCCAAGTCAGTGTCCCACTACATTAATGGGTTTGTGCCATCACGTTGCAGTCAGAAGATCCCTCTGTCACATTGCTGTTACGATGGGTGCAGAAAAACAATGATGTCGGACAAACAATTCAATAGTTCAAGAAAGTCGCAACGATTTGGAAAGACAGAAGACCGAAATGTTACAGGTGTGGAAAACGTGGTGATCTACAGGTAAACTGTTGGGAGAAAAAGATACTGAGAGAAGAGAGTGAAAGCACCAATTGGAGAAATAAAGCCCCAGAACAGCACACAGTTTCCATGCTACATAAGACCAGTGGAAACTTGATTGTTAATGGATTTGCGGAAGGTAAACCAACATCATTTACAGTTGACACGGGTGCAACAGTGTCCATTGACTTAGTCAGCAACCGCAAGCCTCTAATTAGCTCTTGTACAATACAGACTATGACTGGAAGCCCTGTCAAGATGCTAGGAAAGGTAGACGTACGTTGTAACGCAACAGAAATGCTAGCATCCGTGTTACATAAAAACAAGGTTAACAGAATAATAAACAAGTCAATATCTAACCCCATGATAGAACAAAGATCTAATAATTACATTTATAATTATAGATAAAGGTAAATAAGGATGCAAGGTAGTATTAACAAGAATAAACGAACCTGTAAGTTAGATAATAGTTGATGATATATGTTCAGTGAAAGGCAAACAAAAAATGAAACAATAATTTACTTTATAGTAATAGCAAATAAGAATTTTGAGTTAAGAGATATTATTTTATGACAACAAATATTATGATAAAGTTTATGTTATGTTATACCAAATATGTGTTGAGTTAATGAAAGATAATGAAACAAGATGTATTATTCAATGACTGTTGTAGAATGAAGTGTGAAGCAGCTAATTAACGTTAATAGATTTGAATTTTCTTATATGTGATCCATAGGTCAAGATAAAATTGTTAATAGATATGGAAAAAATAATTGTTTATGTAAATGTTAATAGTTAAGATTTGATTATATGTATGAATTTATGTAAAAGGGGCTATAGATGTTTACCAGTTATAAACACAGGTAGATCCGTTTACAATAAAAGGCCTAACAGCCAAAACCACTATATAACCACTCATAACATAAAGGTTAGGTACATCAATTAATAATAATTAATGAATACGATTTGAAGAGCTAGAAAAAAACATTAAATTAATAATGATATATAATAAAATTTATACAAATTATGATAATGCCATAATGCCATGATATCGATTAATAACGTTTAATATCGAAAGGGTATTAAATATAAAAAAGAAAAAAAACAGGCTTATATAAAAAAACCAGCAGAATATGTGTAGAAAATAATAAACCAACTATCGGTAAAGTTACATTCTGATAGGATAGCAAATTGATAAGGAATAGACAAAAAATATATGAAATAAACACTATATTCAAAACATGTGGAAGGAAGAAAAATCATGTGTTGCTAGGGACGACAGGAAAAGAGGAAGTTGTTGATTTGACAATAATTGCTTTTGATGATCTGAATGTGATGAGATTAATAAAAAACCAAGAAATATCTATTTAATTGGAATATACTAAATTAGTAAATACTATTATAAAATACAAAATACTAATGATAATATTTATGACTCTTGCCAGTATAAATTAACCAAACAAGACAATAGTATGAAATCGCAATAGGAATACATAACTGGATTCTACAAGGAAGGACTTGAACTGTCCCATATCCGAAAGGAATTGACGATACATTAAAACAAATAGAAAGAGTCAAAAGTATCACAAATAATAATATACACTACACCAGAATTTATAACCTTTCAAATAAACGGAACATCACTAATTGCTTCAACCGAGAGAAGAACGTATCTGGATCCAGGAGTTGCAGAAGAAGCATCAATCGGGCTGTAAATCAATCCAGGAAGCTGTATTTCCGAAGTGGACAGGACAAGAATTCCATTTTATTAAACCGAAGAAAGAATATCGTACGGCATAATTGTCCAGAACAGTAAATTTATCAATCAACCGCCTACACGATTTGCTTCGTTCTAGTCTGGTAAATTATTATTATATTAATCATACTAACTACACAACACTTCAAATTTGTAAATCTTGCATTCTTATCTATGTATTTTTAATCTTCCCCACAGTTACAAGAACCTTCACACCCTGAATTAAATTAATTACAAATTAAAACACACTATATAACTGAATTTAAATAAAGGATCGGATTAATCAACAATCGATTCACGCAATCTATAGCCCAAGCATATGTTAGTTAGAACATATCTTATTCAATGTTAAAGAAGTAAACAAATAAAGAACTTTTATATAATTGCAAAATGTTGTCATTTGGAGTATGATTTAATGAGTTGGGAATAAAAAGTAACTGAATAAGTATAGAATAATTGGTTAACATAAACAGTGAAATAACCTATAAGTTTCGTTGAGCCGATACTACAGCGCTTATAGCGGAATTATCTGACACCAAAGAGAGAGCGTAAAAATACAAAATTATACATAATTCTCTTCAAGGTATAATAGGGTTGAACGAAATTACAGAATAACTCATTAATTATTTAAGTTTCAGGTACACTAACACTGATATTTTTTAGAGAGCTAAGTTAATATTAATTAATTACATCAATATATCCCATAACTCTAAATATCTCAGATATTTAAATAATTAAGTAAATTAAACGACCTGAGAGAGTAAAGACAGGGGACATACCCGCTCATAGCAACGAATAGGCTTACATTGCGTGAAAATAACGAGACGCTCGTACTCGTCCCATTACAAATTAACGAACTCAACAGTGGTGACTTGAACCGTACGTACTCGTTTACTTACAACGTGTACGCCTGGGTCTTCTCGAGTTTAGCCACCAAATGCTCGTTGCAGACATTATCGATGAAGTGATTCTTGGCACGGACATTATGATTGCCTATGGATTCATTGTGGACTTAAGAGAGAATGTCCTGAAGGTTGGCCAAGAGAAGATAAAGCTTTGCATGGCTAAAATGACAGGGTCTACCAACCATTTGATTAAGCGAGTGGCATTAGTCGAAGAAAAAGTCAACAGGTCTGGGCAAGAGGAACCCTCCCTATTGCAAGCGGAAATGGAGGAAGAACTAGCAGAGGAAATACATATAAGTGTAACGACAAAAGAAGTAATTGGAAAGCCAACTATGGGTATCGAGACAAAACTCTTGCTTGTTCCTGAGCTGACAGAAGCGCCAGAGGCCAAAGTGGCTGAAGATGAGGTTATGCAAGAGGTTGTTGACGAGAACCAAACAAACTTGGATCAGCCAGTGGTGTTTAGGTCATCAGTACATGACGCAACGGGAGTGATTCCAGCAAAACTAGTGGTTGAGCAGAAGACTCGCATTCCTGGGAACGTGATGTTCGGATCACACGACACTGAATTCGTAGAACCGGAGAATTATCTTTTGCAAGGACGTCCACCTAGATCGCCTGGTCGAGTATTACTTCAGAGACGGTTTGCCAGTTTGGGACGAACAGGCTTAAGGAGGAGGCAGTGTTATGACATTACAGAACAGTCTACGTGTTTGTCGAATGTGCCAGAAGAATCTTGCTCTAACGTATGTGGCATACGTTGTAACGGGACAAACGATTGGGATTTATTTTATTCTTTAATAATTGTAAAAAGTAGTAGCCACTCAAGCTGAACAACATTTTGATCACAAACGCTTGACAATTTTGAACACCTTGCAGTCCCCCTCGTACCAAACCGTGTGTCGCACAAAAGCAATTAAAGAGTCTGGGAATGTTAAGTGTCATAAAGGGTGCGTATGCGCGCAGGTGTCGGCCAACATTCAAACGATAATGTCACGTACCAAAAATTCCTTCTCGCCCAGTGCGCAGAGAATAAAGCCAGTTGACTATCATCTGTAATGCTGTACAGCCGAACCAAGTTCCGGAACAAAAAGCGCGGGCACCCGCACCTCATAAAATGTGAATTATATATATATAAAAAACCGTATTTTATCAACAAGTTAAAGGCAGTGACAAATTTAAACAAAATAACAGTTTCGGCTAGAGACAAAAAAAAAGTGAAAACAGGGAATCAGCTATGTAGTGCGCATGAACGATGGGACATCTTATGAACGTTTTCAACCAAAAGGACTACATAAGGGAAGTACTTAAAATATTGTAATAAAATAAATATTAGTGTAAGTGTGTTGATGATATAAGAGATTGTGATTGTGAAGTTCGACTCCGATGTAATCAAGCCCCTCTGTTTGGACTAGCCAATTTGTAATAATATAAATAAGATTGATGTGTGAATCTGTAAGTTGTAAGGTGTTTAATTGGTGTGGCTCTCGACGTCTTACTGGCCTGAAACACTTCCTTAAGTTTCCCAGCTGGTCGAGTCCCAATGGTAGCAAGACCTGTCGAGTAGCGTAAAGTTGATGAAGAAATATATATGCTCAGCTTCACCGAAAGTTTCAAAACAAAAATTATTGTTTTGAAGAAAATTAAAAAAAAAAATTGTTTATAAAAAAAAATAATTAAAAAAAAATTTTAATCTTATTAATTAATTAATTAGGATCAATTAATTAATATAGGGCTGTGAAGTTTTAAACAGTGTAATGCTCTTCTGAAAATTTTTATTAAAGTTTCTGTATAATTTAAATAATCTATCACCACTCATAAGACTGTCTGTAAACCAATCGATATTTGTTTACCTTTCTATTTTTTAGGTTATCTTCACTTACGGGTGGTAAAGTCCTTGTAGATTATCAATTAGAATTATATTATTGGTAATTAGTATTATTGAAGAAATAAAGAACTATTAAGTATTGAAAAGTATTAATGTTTTATTAAGTAACAGCAATATTGACTCTTATCGATTAGTATCGATTCTCAGGATATCGAAAAAAGTTACAAGTATATGTTATAAAAATTATATAGGGTTCTTTAAACAGCCAGTTATTACCAAAGTCAGAGAAATCGGGCTAATATTTAAAAAGTATAACGTTACAATCAAATTAATAGTTATTAATAAACACAGACATTGAATAATAATTTGTAAATATAATAATTGTTTTCACCCAACAGCTGTTGAACTAAGAGGACGGCGTTCTGGCAATGATGAGACCAATATTGCAAATGGCTGCCGTGAAGTTAGTGAGATGTCATTCGTATATTGGACGTTCCAAATAAAAGATTTTCCTGTAGTATTCCTGTTCTGATGTCTGCGAATCTCTTGTAAAATGTTGTGTAGTGTCTAGTGTACTGTTTCTGAGTTGTATTTAGTGTATCCGTATAATTATTAGTTCAAACACTTTCTCCGATTCCGTCACTAATTTGGTTTAATGTATTATACAGTTTTCTAGTGTTTTATGGTGTTTTTCGGAGTAGATTTATATTGTTCTGTGTTATGGAGTGTTACTTGATCGTTTCTGTTATAATATGATAGTTTCAGAAGTATTTTACAAGTCACTCGCGATTTCACAATAACTCACTATACACTCGCTTTGTATGACGATTATAGGTTAGGTTATCCACGTAATTAAACGTATGTCATGTTAACCGTTCAACTACCAATAATTAACTAACTGTTTCCTTCAGTTTCAATTAAACTCTTAGCCCATATAATATTATCCTTAACATTGTTCAAAAATATTTTCACATCCTGTGTACATTTTACTATTTCACTATATGAATGCCTAAACTTTGGTTATTTGTCAATTTTATTCACTAGATTTGATTTAAATTAATCTTTCAGTTCATTCTGGTTATTTTCAGATTAAATAATGCCATTTTATAGTGTTTTCTGTACAAAAAAATAGTAATTTCACTTTCAGTTTGGTATACTGTGAAGAGTCAAAACATCAAAATTTACTTCCTGTCATTATATAAATTCAGCCATTTTATCAGTTATATTTAATATTAATAATCCTATATTGTATTAAAAGGTTCCTATTCCCTTATTTTCTGGTAATTAATTGAATTAGTTGTATTCTGAAACATTATTCTGAAATATATGACTCCCATGTCTAAATTTCTGAGTTTAGTCATTTTGTTTTTATTTATAATTCTGAATATAATTTATTAAAATCTCTCTAAATGGTATGTGCAATTATATGGCATGATCTCAAGTTTATTTTGTCTAAACCCCTTTTGTTTATTTGCTTTTAAATGAGTAATTTCTCTGTTTTGATGAAGTTTGGTTTCCATTCTTTTGGCCTATGATTTTTTTTAACAATTTTTCTTACAAAATAATTTACAAACAATATATGATGTGTGATACCCTCTCTGACTTTTTACAAATAGTATTATAAATTAAACATGTTTTCAAATTACACAAAAACAATTAGTATTGGTTACAATACAAACAATAGTTAACACAAAATAAAGAACATTTTTTTTTAAATAAATGGTTGTCTTCAAATCAGACATTTTGCAACAAAATTCCCATTTCCAACATGGAAATATGGTTTACAACAAAGGTTTTGTACTAACTAACATCTTAATTACTCTCTACTATTTACAAGTGGTAATTATTTTTATAGTTCTGATGTTAGTTGTTTCAGACCCAAACAAATGGCCTTATATCTAAAACATTTTTAAACATTCTTGTACTATATACATTAAAACCTTATATTTATATTCTTATTTCTAACTATTATTATAAGTAGGATTCTACAGTTTTTATACAGTCTTTTATACCTTGTCTTTGGGGAATTGTACCCTGTCATTAACAAATAAATAGTATGAACCGTTCACAAAGCACTATGAAATCTGTTTTTCTTTTTTCATGTAAAACAAAAATGTTATTTTAAACAGATTCATGTCTTATGAACAACATATTGTCACCGTACACATTTTAAGTCATTGAAAAATGCATATTTCATTGCATCCAATGTTTGTGATTGCCAAGACTGAAACACAAGGTTCATTTTTTATAATACCCAAAACTATCACTGGTTCACTTTCACTTATATATTATGTTAATGCTAAATGGTCGTATAGTCTTATTAACATAATAAATTGGTTAGCGTTTTTTCAATGGAGATTTGTTCCATGGGTACTATATTATTGTTTCATCTTAGTTCACAGGAAACTTTTACTTTGTTCACTTCTCTTTCTTAAATTTATATACATGTGGTTTTTATTTCGTTATACTTTTGTTTTTTAGATATTTATTTTGGGGATATAGGGATTTGGGTGTCTTTTATAAGAGCATGACATCTTCTTCAGGATGCTGCCCTCTTCTTCTTTCTTCAGTCTTCTTTTCTCCTGCCTTCTGGGACTGGTATCTTCTCCATCTTCTTCTTGAATTCAGAAATACACAACCTGTATTGGTTGATCTTGGCTTATTTTAGGGTTTCTATTCTATTTATTCTCCCTCGTTGTGGGTTTGGTCATATTGTGTACTGCTTTGTTATTTACTATTTTACCTTCCTGGGTTATACCTTGAAAACCTTTGGTTATGAGACTGGTCTTGGATGACTCATCACTAGTAACTCCTTTTATTTTAACTTGTATTTTCTTTATAATAATGATTTCTTTCCACAGTTGCTATGAATTAATTAATTTATATTAAACTTAATGCTTTCTTCCAAATTTAAACATTATAACTTCATTATTCTAATGATCAATTGCCATTCAATATTATGCATACATCTGTCACGCTACAGATTGCTCTCCTCCAGAAGTAATTATTTCAGACATGTTTATGGATGAAATAATTTCTTATGATAATTTCATCATTTCTTATAATTCATTTTCTTCTCCATTTTTATATCGACTTTTTTATATTAGAGTTTTATTAATTTTATATATATGGTTACTTGTCTTACTACTGATCCTTTTCGGATAGTTAGTGTCTTCTGAGATATATTATAATTGTAATACATTTTCTTTCTATATCAACTTCGTGTTGTATCCTTGGGATATTAATTCCCTAACATTCCCTATCACGTGGGCTGGGGCAGATCAGAGGGGCACTGTACGCTACTTCTCTGCTGGCCATACACCACTTCTATAAATTGAGTACAGGGGCATATCCATCCCTGCTCAAAAAACATAATGCTGCTGGAATTATCTTCAGTCAGTAATCGAATAAATAAATAAAAAGTAGTCTCATTTTCGACTAATAAAAATATCTTTGGATTCTCCACTTCGTAGTCTCTCAGATTATCTCACATTTTCTATCTTAATAAATCTTCATAATCATTATTATACTCATTACATATATATTTTTTCTAAACTCTTAACTTGTCTGATATATTTATTTTAATTATGGTTGAAAACCTTTCTTTTAATAATTCTGGTTACTGTTTACAATGTAACTCTCTTTCTTCTCCATCTGAATTCTCTTTATACTTTCTTCTGGTTACTCATAGTATTAGCATGGTCTTTATAAATAGTCTTTCGTATTCATTATTTGAATGGTCTTAATATATTATATTTAATTTTTTAACATTGTATCTTTACATTAGATATACAGGTTGTTATATTGATCATTTTATTTAAACATTTTGGTTCTTTCCTTTCTCTTAGAAAGTTACTAATCCGCCTTCGCATTCATTAACATTAATTCATTTATATCATATTTCATGTGGTATTTCTTCTCTTTGCATTCCATATAGGTCTTATTATTATCATTGGTTCAAAATCATCTTCTCCATATGTTTGGTATGAGTTGTTCTTCTTTGCTCTTAATTAACTGTTTTCATTATCGTTTCATAGGTAATTAGTCTCTTTGCTTCCAAATTTTTTCTTCTCAATTATAATTGACACTTTATTATTTTTTGGAACTTGGTTAGTTTTAATGTAAAATTCAAACTATTCTTTTTATTCAATTGGAAAATATCTCTCATAAATCCTTGTAATATGTTGATCTTATCTTGTTTCAAAGTACTGACGTTCTATCAACATTCAAATTCTGTTTAATTCATTTATTCCCAGAATTGTTTCATTCAGAATTGTTTATAGTATTGTGATTTTACTATTATTTCTGAATGTTTTGGTATTTCTCCAAATTCAAATTCTTCTTAATTATTTACCATAAAGTTTTCTCATAAACTTAGTTATAGTAAGTTGGTCTTACTTCATTTTTAAATTTTTCATATATTAACTTCAAAATTCCTTTCTTCTTAATTCTTCCATAAAGTTTGTTCAAAGTTATCAGTGGTAGTAAGATGTTCTTACTAAATTTTAAATTTTTATAATTATATTTCAATTCAAAATTCTTTCTTTTTCTTTCCTCCATAAAGTTTGTTCCAAAATTATTAGGTTGTAGTAAGATGTACTTACATATTTTAGAATAAGTTATATTCAAAATTCTTTCTTTTTCTTTCTTCCATAAAGTTTTTTTCTTCAAATTATTAGGTTGTAAGTTGTTCTTACATATTTTAGAATTTTCTCAAAAAAAATTCAAAATTCTAAAACTCGCAACTCATTCTTCATAATATTTCTTCATAGAAGCTTGATTGTACACTCCTTTGATTCTCCCTGAAACGATTTCCCTCAACTCATATGTATTGTTATGCTTATCATTTACCACAACATATGGTCCAGTGTATAATAATAGTAGTTTTTTGGTTATGCCTTCTAAGGTGCTAGGCAGCTCTCTATTTTTTAGGAGGACTTTTTCACCCTTTATATGTTACAATTCGCCCTATTGCCTTCTGGTATTTGGCTTGCCGTTTTTCCTGATCTTCTGCTACCTTGTTGTAAAACTTCAACTGGTTGAATTTCCTATTGTTGTTCGTTGGAAATTCAATGATTTGTTCAATGTCTCGGGGAGTCGGCTTCTCATACATGGCTGAGTATGGTGGAATTCCTATAGCTGGATGGTGGGCGTAATTTAGGAATGTTTCTGTCGCTGCTAGGTACTCTTGCCACTTTTTCTGTTGGTTGTGACAGTACGTGCGCAATATCCTACCCACTTCTCTTAGTACTCTCTCAGCCGGATTGCTACTTGGGTGGTAGACTGATGTCTTATACGTTTTGACCCCAAGTGCTAATAAAGTGTCTCGCCATCTCCTCCCCTTAAACTGTGTACCGTGGTCGGTAATAATAGAAAATGGTCTACCGATCTCTGGGATATACAAATCAATAATCACCGCCAAAACCTTTGCTGTTGTTGCCCGATTGACCGGATATAGCTTTATATACTTGGTGTAGTGATCCATTATGATTACCAAGTATTTATATCTGCGCCGACCACCGCTACGGGGAAATGGCCCGCATATATCCAAAAACACTTTTTCCAGTTTTGCGTTGGAAGTTATCGGTATCATGATACCCTCTGTCTTTTCATTGTTTACTTTTGCACATTGGCAGATCTTACAGGACTTGATGTATGTTCTCACCTTGCGGTTGATATTCTTGATCTTACAATTTTCCTCTAGAGCTTGTATCACTTTTAACGCTCCCATGTGACCATACCTGACATGGTAATCGATGATGACCTCCTTTTCGATTTGGTGCGGGATTATCACCTTCCATGTCTCATCGTCCAATGCGGTTTTTATGAATAAAATTCCCTTGTTAAGGTGGTAATATTTAGAAATGGTTTCATCATTGGCTTCCAAACGACTCACAATGTTTTTCAGCTTAGGATCAGACTGCTGATGGATTCTGATGTTTATTAACAAAGCTTGTAAATCGGCTCTGGTCGTGAATATGTTATAAATTTTTACTAAGCTCTCCTTCTCTCCCTCGAAAGTCTGATCTTCCAGATTTATACGTGACAACACATCCGCTACCACGTTCTTCTTCCCTGGAATGTATTCCCATTTCAGGTCATATTCTTGTAGGGCGAGTACCCACCTAGCCAATCGGCCGTGACTCAATTTGCACCTACGAAGGAACGAGATGGATTTATGATCAGTTCGTACCGTGACTTGATATCCGAGAATGTACGTCCGGAACTTGCTGCACGCGAACACCACGCTCAACAATTCCTTTTCTGTCACACTGTAGTTCTTTTCGCACTGGTTCAGTGTGCGACTAGCGAAGCTTATTACCAGATGTTGTCCCTCCTCATCTTCCTGGTATAATGTCGTTCCTAAGCTTAGATCGCTAGCGTCACAGTTTAGAAAGAACGGTTTATTAAAATCTGGGTGACGAAGTATCACACTCTCCAGAAACTTCTCTTTTATCAATCGGAAGGTAATATCTTGATCTTCACCCCAAGTCCATTTGTTTTTGGCAGATAACTGTGGTTGAAACTTGGCTGTCAACTCGGAATATCGGCTCTGAAACTTCCTGTAATAGTTACAGAGTCCGAGGAAAGATTGCAATTGTTTCCTGTTTCTTGGTTGCGGGAACCTCTGAATTGCCTCCACTTTCTCTGCTGATGGGGTAATACCTCTGTCGTCTAGGTTGCAGCCTAAGAATTGTACCTCGCGCGCTATGAACTTGGATTTCTCCAACTTCAGTGTTATGTTATTCTGCGCTAGTTTGTTTAGTACAAATTCTACTCTGTAACAGTGCTCCTCCCAGGTTCCGGATGTGATTAGTAAATCGTCAACATAGACGGTGGTAAATTGGAGCGCTTCTGGTCCCAAAATCTGGTCCATGCATGCCACAAATATGGCGACAGAATTGACAAGTCCGAAGGGCAGTCTCTTGAACTGGTAATTGCGCCCTTCGAAAATGAACGCTACATACTGGCGGCTTTGTGGATGCAGCTCTACCTGCCAATAACCACAGACCGTATCCCAGGTGCTAATAAATCTAGTACCATGAAAACGTTTTAAAATCTCTTCTATTTCACCGGGAGAGGTTCTGTCATTCACAATTGTCTTGTTCAACTCACGCGCATCTAAACAGAGCCGGACTTGTCCGTCTTTCTTCGGAACAGCAATAATTGGACTAGTGTAAGGTGATTGACTAATCTCAATTATATCATTATCTATCATCTTGTTTATCTCTGTTCTCACGGCTTCTTTGAGCGACTGCGCTATTGGATATGACCTCCGGTTAAACTCTACGTTTTCTTTAAAACGAAGTTGGCACTGGTAGTTTTTTACCTTCCCTGGTTCATCAGAAAACACCGTCTTGTATTTCTCATATATAGCGATTAGACGATCGGCCAGATGTGTTGGTATCTTCTTGTTATCGCTTCCGCACTGGAAATTCCGTATTTCTTGGATCTTAACTGACCATAAATCCTCTCCTCCATGATTGTATATTATGGGTTTAGAAAGAGGGCTGTTTCTTATAATATTAATTTTCCGAAGTTGTTGATGTATTGGGCTGGGGAGTATAATTGTGCTTCCTACCAGATCTGCGGTCCATGTTACTCCGTCTGGGAAAAGTGATACTCTATTTAAATTAAGATCGATTACTGCCGAATATCTACGAAGAATATCGCAACCGACTAAGATGTCAAATGGTAATCCGGTGGCGATTAAAAATTCCATATCTAAAGCTATATCACGGCTAACTACACTCAAGGAAACTTGCTTCCTAATGGTTTTATTCTGGCGGCCAGTTGCACCTACCAACACAATGTTGTTGACTGGTAACATTGGCAAAGTTTTTCCACATGTACATTGTATTCTCTCCAACTCATTGGAGTTTATTATTGAAATATTAGCTCCTGTGTCTATCATTATTTTAGCGGGAACTCCTTCCACCTCCGCTGTTATATAAATTATCTCATTATTATTGTTGCTGAGACTCTTCTCGTTCTCTTCCAAAAGTTCAGTTCGTATGTCTTTCAAATAATGGTTACTGATAATAGTGAAGTTTTTATCATTGTTTGCTTGTTGCAAATCATCCTTTTCTAACCCAGGAAGTATAAGCAGTAACGGGTCATCGTTGTTGATTACTGCCTCCTCTCGTTTAAAGTATTTTGTTCATTGTTTGAGTTATTATTGACCGAGGCATCGTTCGGAAAACTCTGGTTTGTCTCCTGACGTTCTGTACCCTGGTTGATGTATAACGCCCTGTTCGGTTGTCTGCCAAGATCTTCCAGGCTGGTACTTCGTCTTTCCTGTTCGTATCTTGGGCCGTCTCGTTCCGCACTCCGCCATCTTCGGTCAGCGCCGTGGAAGCTGCTCCTCCTCGGTTGATAGTATCTCCTGGGTCCGCGATCTTCTGCTCTTATAAAATTTACCCTAGGGCGCGACACTCGGTTATTACTATTGCTATTATTATTATTACTAATATTATTATTATAGTAATTTCGGTTAGGTGGGTAAGGTCTGTCACCATTATTGTTGGGATATGGATTTCTCTGACTGTATGGAACATTATTATTTTGTTGATAAAAGTGGTTTCGATTATTTGGGTAGGGGTTGTTATTTCTCACGCCGTTAAAATTTCCGTTAAACTGGTTATTACGCGGCTGGTTGTTAGGGCCGTCGTAATTACTGGGCTGGTTCCGGTTATTTGTATGGTTATTGCCGTTATTGGGGTAAGTAGTCGGCCTTGCTTCTGGTCTCTCATTTCTCTTCCTGCTCTGCCGATAATACTCTTCATTCTCGTATCCCTCCAATAACTCGGTCATTCCCTGGATCGTCTTGATCTGACTACCTCTCCGGGCCCTGATAATGTCCTCATCATAGTGATAAGATATCTTATTCACTAAACATTCTTCTGGGATTGCTGGCTCAAGGTGTTTTGCCATACACACCTTCCCCAAGAAATATGCCGTCATACTGCTACCTAACTGTGACCTGTATCTTCCATTACAAATATTGTCACGGATCAAGTTCTGGGTGGTCTCAGACCAGTATTTTGTCTTAAACATTTTCCGGAACTGTTGGTAGTCGGAAATTTCACTCCGGTTGGCCATCCACCAATTATCTGTAATGTCTCGGAAGGACTCGTCGAATATCTCCCTGCTATGGCTCCATTGGGTAATTTTATGCTTGGTCAAATATTCTTCTACCCTTGCCAGGAACTCCATCGGCTTGCGTTTGTACTGCCGGAAGTTGAGCCACTCTCGGCTTTCGTTGACGGGCAATCCGGTGAAATGAGTCGGTCTGTTTCTAATCGCTTCCATCTCCTCTCGGCTTTGTCGCACCTGACCGGTGATATTGGCCATGGTCTCTTGTATATCATTACATCGTTCTGTGACCTGGTTGCGTACTTTTCCGAATTCTTCTTGATTTTCCTTCCTCTGTTCTTCTACCTTCCTACGACTATGTTCTTCGATATTTGTGAACTTGATGTTCACCACTTCTTTAAACTCATTCACCTCCTTTTCGGTCTGGTTGCACTTTCCATCAATCTCCCGAATCTGTTGATTGACCATTATATTTTCTTCTTCCATCTTCTTATTCATCGCTTTTTTGTTAACAGTGATTTCTTTATTCAGTTCTTCTCGCAACAATTCCATTCTTTCGTCCAGTTTATCCAAATTCTCCTGATTTACCTCCCTTAACTCTTCTCTTAGAATTTGATTGTCTTCTCTCAATTCTTCCAATTTCTCCCCCATCTTCTCTTCCAACTTCCTGTTATCTTCTTTCAACTCTTCCTTCAATTGTCGGTTGTTCTTCTCTATCTTCTTCCTGGTTTCATCGATTTTCTGATTGGTGTTCTCAATTTTATTAATCAATTCTTCTTTAGTTGACTTGAATTCTTCCTTGAACGATTGGTTGTCTTCCTTCAATTCTTCTAACTTCTTCCCCATCTCTTCTTCCATCTTCTTGTTATCTTCCTTCAAATTTTCTATGTTCTTGTTCATCCCAGTCAACTCTTCTTTTGTGGATTGATTATCCTTCTTCAATTCTTCTAACTTTCCTTCCATCTTCTTGCTGTTTTCTTCCATCTTCTCTTCCATCTTCTTGCTGTTTTCTTCCATCTTCTCTTCCATCTTCTTGCTGTTTTCTTCCATCTTCTTGTTTGTTGTTTCGATTTTATTTCCTAAATCTTCTTTCAAGGACTGGTTATCTCCCTTCAACTCTTCCATGTTCTTGTTCACCCCACTTAATCCTTCTTTCAAAGACTGTGTGTCCTTCTTCCTATTCTCCTCCATTTGTTGGTTGTCCTTCTTCCTATTCTCCTCCATTTGTTGGTTGTCCTTCTTCCTATTCTCCTCCATTTGTTTCATCAATGCTCGGATTATCTCTTGTATACCCCCATCTTCCGTTCGTGTCGGCTTTTCCAATGGTTCCTTCTGGACATTGACTTCCCCTGTTTGCGTGGGTATCTCCGGTTGTTCCGTTTGTTTGGATAACACCGGTGGCAATGAACTCTCCGCATCTACTGGCGTTGCCTCCTTATTGTCCATTTCCAACTCTATTTCTTTTTCGGCCTCCGCCGCCCGTTTCATAGATGTCGCACGTCGTTGCATTTTCCCTTGTTGTTCTCTGGCTTTGTAGCTGTTGCCTAGCTCCAACTAGTGATTGGGCAGAATTTATTGGCCTTCCAATCGCTAATTAAAGCCCCTGAAGTTGTGCGCCAATTTGTAATAAAATAAATATTAGTGTAAGTGTGTTGATGATATAAGAGATTGTGATTGTGAAGTTCGACTCCGATGTAATCAAGCCCCTCTGTTTGGACTAGCCAATTTGTAATAATATAAATAAGATTGATGTGTGAATCTGTAAGTTGTAAGGTGTTTAATTGGTGTGGCTCTCGACGTCTTACTGGCCTGAAACACTTCCTTAAGTTTCCCAGCTGGTCGAGTCCCAATGGTAGCAAGACCGGTCGAGTAGCGTAAAGTTGATGAAGAAATATATATGCTCAGCTTCACCGAAAGTTTCAAAACAAAAATTATTGTTTTGAAGAAAATTTAAAAAAAAAATTATGTTTATAAAAAAAAATAATTAAAAAAAAAATTTTAATCTTATTAATTAATTAATTAGGATCAATTAATTAATATAGGGCTGTGAAGTTTTAAACAGTGTAATGCTCTTCTGAAAATTTTTATTAAAGTTTCTGTATAATTTAAATAATCTATCACCACTCATAAGACTGTCTGTAAACCAATCGATATTTGTTTACCTTTCTATTTTTTAGGTTATCTTCACTTACGGGTGGTAAAGTCCTTGTAGATTATCAATTAGAATTATATTATTGGTAATTAGTATTATTGAAGAAATAAAGAACTATTAAGTATTGAAAAGTATTAATGTTTTATTAAGTAACAGCAATATTGACTCTTATCGATTAGTATCGATTTTCAGGATATCGAAAAAAGTTACAAGTATATGTTATAAAAATTATATAGGGTTCTTTAAACAGCCAGTTATTACCAAAGTCAGAGAAATCGGGCTAATATTTAAAAAGTATAACGTTACAATCAAATTAATAGTTATTAATAAACACAGACATTGAATAATAATTTGTAAATATAATAATTGTTTTCACCCAACAGCTGTTGAACTAAGAGGACGGCGTTCTGGCAATGATGAGACCAATATTGCAAATGGCTGCCGTGAAGTTAGTGAGATGTCATTCGTATATTGGACGTTCCAAATAAAAGATTTTCCTGTAGTATTCCTGTTCTGATGTCTGCAAATCTCTTGTAAAATGTTGTGTAGTGTCTAGTGTACTGTTTCTGAGTTGTATTTAGTGTATCCGTATAATTATTAGTTCAAACACTTTCTCCGATTCCGTCACTAATTTGGTTTAATGTATTATACAGTTTTCTAGTGTTTTATGGTGTTTTTCGGAGTAGATTTATATTGTTCTGTGTTATGGAGTGTTACTTGATCGTTTCTGTTATAATATGATAGTTTCAGAAGTATTTTACAAGTCACTCGCGATTTCACAATAACTCACTATACACTCGCTTTGTATGACGATTATAGGTTAGGTTATCCACGTAATTAAACGTATGTCATGTTAACCGTTCAACTACCAATAATTAACTAACTGTTTCCTTCAGTTTCAATTAAACTCTTAGCCCATATAATATTATCCTTAACATTGTTCAAAAATATTTTCACATCCTGTGTACATTTTACTATTTCACTATATGAATGCCTAAACTTTGGTTATTTGTCAATTTTATTCACTAGATTTGATTTAAATTAATCTTTCAGTTCATTCTGGTTATTTTCAGATTAAATAATGCCATTTTATAGTGTTTTCTGTACAAAAAAATAGTAATTTCACTTTCAGTTTGGTATACTGTGAAGAGTCAAAACATCAAAATTTACTTCCTGTCATTATATAAATTCAGCCATTTTATCAGTTATATTTAATATTAATAATCCTATATTGTATTAAAAGGTTCCTATTCCCTTATTTTCTGGTAATTAATTGAATTAGTTGTATTCTGAAACATTATTCTGAAATATATGACTCCCATGTCTAAATTTCTGAGTTTAGTCATTTTGTTTTTATTTATAATTCTGAATATAATTTATTAAAATCTCTCTAAATGGTATGTGCAATTATATGGCATGATCTCAAGTTTATTTTGTCTAAACCCCTTTTGTTTATTTGCTTTTAAATGAGTAATTTCTCTGTTTTGATGAAGTTTGGTTTCCATTCTTTTGGCCTATGATTTTTTTTAACAATTTTTCTTACAAAATAATTTACAAACAATATATGATGTGTGATACCCTCTCTGACTTTTTACAGATAGTATTATAAATTAAACATGTTTTCAAATTACACAAAAACAATTAGTATTGGTTACAATACAAACAATAGTTAACACAAAATAAAGAACATTTTTTTTTAAATAAATGGTTGTCTTCAAATCAGACATTTTGCAACAAAATTCCCATTTCCAACATGGAAATATGGTTTACAACAAAGGTTTTGTACTAACTAACATCTTAATTACTCTCTACTATTTACAAGTGGTAATTATTTTTATAGTTCTGATGTTAGTTGTTTCAGACCCAAACAAATGGCCTTATATCTAAAACATTTTTAAACATTCTTGTACTATATACATTAAAACCTTATATTTATATTCTTATTTCTAACTATTATTATAAGTAGGATTCTACAGTTTTTATACAGTCTTTTATACCTTGTCTTTGGGGAATTGTACCCTGTCATTAACAAATAAATAGTATGAACCGTTCACAAAGCACTATGAAATCTGTTTTTCTTTTTTCATGTAAAACAAAAATGTTATTTTAAACAGATTCATGTCTTATGAACAACATATTGTCACCGTACACATTTTAAGTCATTGAAAAATGCATATTTCATTGCATCCAATGTTTGTGATTGCCAAGACTGAAACACAAGGTTCATTTTTTATAATACCCAAAACTATCACTGGTTCACTTTCACTTATATATTATGTTAATGCTAAATGGTCGTATAGTCTTATTAACATAATAAATTGGTTAGCGTTTTTTCAATGGAGATTTGTTCCATGGGTACTATATTATTGTTTCATCTTAGTTCACAGGAAACTTTTACTTTGTTCACTTCTCTTTCTTAAATTTATATACATGTGGTTTTTATTTCGTTATACTTTTGTTTTTTAGATATTTATTTTGGGGATATAGGGATTTGGGTGTCTTTTATAAGAGCATGACATCTTCTTCAGGATGCTGCCCTCTTCTTCTTTCTTCAGTCTTCTTTTCTCCTGCCTTCTGGGACTGGTATCTTCTCCATCTTCTTCTTGAATTCAGAAATACACAACCTGTATTGGTTGATCTTGGCTTATTTTAGGGTTTCTATTCTATTTATTCTCCCTCGTTGTGGGTTTGGTCATATTGTGTACTGCTTTGTTATTTACTATTTTACCTTCCTGGGTTATACCTTGAAAACCTTTGGTTATGAGACTGGTCTTGGATGACTCATCACTAGTAACTCCTTTTATTTTAACTTGTATTTTCTTTATAATAATGATTTCTTTCCACAGTTGCTATGAATTAATTAATTTATATTAAACTTAATGCTTTCTTCCAAATTTAAACATTATAACTTCATTATTCTAATGATCAATTGCCATTCAATATTATGCATACATCTGTCACGCTACAATATGCAAAATTAAAAATAAAAATAAAATGAACTCTAAGGGGAATTTAAATCATGTAGGGGGTGAGCAAGTGGAAATTACGTAATTAATGGCACTGGTTAGCGTTAAGTAAATTTTAGAATAATGTTTTTAACAGTATGTTTTCATTGAGTATAATATAGTGTCAATTTTGTTAACTTCATAAAGAAGGGAAAATAAAATAAAAAACGAAATAAATTAATGTTCACAAAATAGAAATATGTAGAGTAAAGAGTGGAGGAAGTTTTATGTAAATGGGAATATAACATGAATATCTTAATACAGTTAAATAAAACAATATTTTATTTCAACTTACTATATGTGTGTTAGAATAATCATTTCAACCACCTAACTTCATTTTCTGTGCTGGTAAATTCGCTATACAAAAAAGGGTTTCCACCACTAGATGATCTGGCCAAGCAAGTAAATAAGTTCAAGGTAAGTGGGAGTGTGTTGTTATATAAGATATAGATAGAAGTATAAAAGTTACAAATGGTGCGGCATGACCAGGATTTGGAATAAATATTGTATTTATTCCAAATTGGCCTATTTTAAAGCACAGAGAATGGAATAGGGTTGGCGGAAATCGAGAATAACTTACGTAAAATATGCATAATAAGGTTTTGTTAAGTAAAGTTTATGAGGTGTTGATAAATTGTGCATGTTCGATTACAAGTAAGATTTAATAATTAATTAGTAAACCAGTAAATAAGAACAATAAAAATGTCTGAGAACGAAAAAGAAATTAATTTGATAGACTCAGCTATGAGTGATAGTGGCCTTGGGTCAACGAACCCGTCACTGAGTGTGAGCGAGTTAGAAGGTCAGTCACTTCAAACAGCTGACTCGAACATTCAATCAATAACTAACAATAACCTAACCGAGTCAATTATAATAAATAATGCAGAAGCGAAGTCAACTCCTGTAGTTACAGAAATAAGAGAACCGTCATTGGCCGATATAATGTATGTTATGAGTAAACGTTTTGATGCCAATGATGAAAAGTTCGATAGAATAAATAGTCGTTTCGATGTTAATGATACCAAATTTGATAAATTAAGTAATGATATTGTAACGAAACAAAATGTTACAAAAGAATAGTAAATAATAGTGGAATCCGATCCAGAGAGGAACCAAGAAATAATAATTGAAAGCAAATTAAAGGAAAACTATTTGGTTTGACTTATATAATATTATCCAGAAACTCAGAAATAACCCAGTAGAATAGGGCAGTAAACAGAAAAAAGTGAAATAAATAAACCTAGTAGGCCTAATCAACTTACCCTGAATAATAATCCAAACCCAATAAAGAGTACCTAATCCATATAATAAAATTGTATTAATTATAATCATATAGGCCTATAATCAAGGAAAGGAAAAGGGACACAAACCTTTAAGGTAATGAGTGTGATCATAAGAAATAGCGACACAGACTACCGTTAAACAGTGTAATTATTTTTGATGGAAGTGTTTTGTTATTATTAGACAGAATTTAGTTTATCATACAGACAATAGTTTAGCAGTATAAATAAACTAAAACTGTCAAAAACAATTATTATTATTAAAAGTTTTGTTGTATGTTATAAGATTTTATGTCACCAGTTAAGTTATGTAAATATATTTATCTCAGGTAGTCAAAGTAGAAATTACAATCAATCATAACAAATTGTTCCACCACATATCATAGAAATTCAAATTAATAAGGTTTTACAGTTATAAACTGAGGCATGTTTAGTATCAAATTGTTTATAATTATCTAATTAATAATTGTATAAACATTGCATATATAATTAGAGTATAATAATAAAATTATCTATTAAAGGTAATTTATAAAATATAATGTAGGTAATGGGTGTTGATCCTATAACATTTAAACTGTACATAAATGACCAATCAAAATTTAAGAAATTTGTATGAGTTAGGTAACTAAAAGAAAGAAGAAATAACACTTAATTGTTAATTGTGATGGAAAGCAGTTGTATAGTGCGTGTCTAGAGGTAATTAAAAGTATATAAAAATAGATAACCCGTTTGTGGAAGAAGATCTGAAGGACCATCATCGAAGATAATAATACTTCCACTACAATTTTTATGAACAAATAATACACACAATCAAGAAAAATATTCAGAATAGACCAGGAACCCTTCAGCAATATCGTCTAGATGTGTAAAGTATAATTTGACAATATTTTTTTTCAACAAGGAACAACCACTAGACAATATAACAATTTACACTAACACTAATCACTAGGCAACATTTTAAAGTGCAACCAAATTCAATATATAAGCTAACAGTGATTACAAGGAAAACATTTATTGTACACATTAATAAACTACATTATTTTCTGAGACGGACAAATTGAATATTGTCAAAACTTGTATGTAACTTAATATATAAATTGTGTAAATTTTTAGATTATAAGTAATATATTGTTTGTAAAGGTACTCTCTATTATTAATCAACATGCAAAGGAACTTTTCGTAGCAGCCACAAGAATTCCCACGAAATATATTAAAATTATTTAATATATAAATCCTGAGATAAATATCGACCCTGTGACAACCTTATGTATCGAATGGAATTTTCCAATAATTTGAATTTATGTTACACAGATTAAATCATTATGTTATTAAATCATATCCATGAGTTATTATTCCATTAAGATAGTGTTATAAATTGGCGCACCAACTAGTGAGGCTGAAATTAGGGAATATTAAGTGAAGAAATTGAATCAAGCAAATTAATTTCCTAATTTTTAGCTGGCGACTGCTATAAGTTCCAAAGAATAATAAACATGCATAAAAGGGCGTCGTTACTGAGACGGACGAAGGAGGCAGAGAAAGAAGTCAGGATGGAAGAGAAAGAAGTAACATCAGTGGAGGATGTGGAGACGTTAGCAAGAAAGGAAGATAGGGGAGACCCGAATCTTATAAAATTAATGGAGTTAATGAATAGTATGAGTGAAAAAATGGACAGAAATAAGGAAGAAACGAATGAAAATTTTAAGAAGCAGAAGGAAGAATTCACTGAAAACTCAAGGAAACAAAATGAAATTTTGAGTCAAAACTTATTAAAACAAATGGAGGAACAAAACAAGCAAACGAAGGAAGATTTGAAGAGCATCAAGGAAGATCACAGACAAACAAATGAGAAAATTGATAGTATCAAGGAAGATAACAGACAAACGAAGGAAGATTTGAAGAGCATCAAGGAAGATCACAGACAAACAAATGAAAAAATTGATAGTATCAAGGAAGATAACAGACAAACAAATGAGAAAATGAGTGAAAATTTAATAAAACAGATGGAGGAGAGATTTGACCAAAACAGAGAAGACACTAACGAGAATTTAAAACGGATAAATGAGAAAATCGACAGTATTAAAGAAAGTACTAATGAAACTTTAAGACAAACTATAAGTGAAAATAATAACCAAATGAAGGAAGAGTTCAGACAAATCAATGAAGAGAATTTAAGAAGAATTAATGGTAGAATTGAACAAGTCAATGATACAATTAACCAGAAGATGGACAAAATCGATGAGGAAAGGAAGCAAGAAATAGCTGACACTAATGAGAGACTGAGAAAAGCTAACGAAACCATTACACAAAATGAAGCAGTGATAAATACTAGAATAGACCAGGTCCAAGAAAATAGTCGTATTCAAATAGAAGGAATACAAAAGGAACAAGAAAATTTAGTTAATTTACAGAAACAAACCGGAGAAAGGTGTGACAATATTAACACTACGATGAACAATTTAACTGGTCAAGTACGCCAAAATCAAGAAGAAATTGAGTTAATTAGAACCAGACCAAATAATATTACTCATGTTTCCACAAATGAAACCAAAGAAGGGATTAATTTCAAAAGTTATCGTAGAAACCCCATGGAATTCCTGGCCAGAATTGAGGAACATTTTAATAAACATCGAATAACTATCTGGAGCTCGATTAGAGAGATGTTGGATGAGCATTTTAGGGAGATTACGGACAACTGGTGGACAGCAACCAGGAATGAGATAGTGGACTACACTCAATTTAAAAAACTGTTTAAAGAAAAATACTGGTCCGAAGCGATACAAAATATTATAAGGGACAACATTTGTCAGGGAAGATATGATGGAAATAGAGGTACATCTCCAACTACTTACTTCTGGGGAAAGGTGTGTTTGGCGAGACACCTAGAGCCAAGAATACCAGAAGAATCCCTAGTAACTAAAATGGCATACCATTATGACACAGGAATTGCCTGAGCACGCCTGGGAAGCCAAATTAAAACGGTCCACGCAATGGCTGACTTATTAGAAAATTATGAACACGAGGGTTACTACAAAAGAAGCAGACAACGAACTGATCAGTGCGGTTCAAAAAATAATAACCATGGTATGAATCATAATCAATATAATAACATGAATAACCGGAATAGTTATGTCAACGATCGTAATTACAACAAAAATTTTACCCCAAATAATAACCAACCAGCAAACTTCAATCGAAACCCAATTAACAATAATGATAACAACAGGCCCAATCAAAATTACCATCCGGGTAATAGAAATAATAATAATTATAATAACTACCGAACAAACCAAAATTATAATAATTTTAGGAGTAACTCAGGAGTTAATAACAATAATAATCAGGGTAATTATAATAATAATCGTTCGTACCGACCCCGAATAAATTATATCAGTGCAGAAGAAGGGGATTACTGGAGATACCATCAACCTCGGAGGAACAGTTTTAATAACAGTTATGATCAAAGAGGAAATCCCAGAGGGATGAGTCACCATTATAACCGAGTAAGAAGTAGAAGCCAGGAGGACTTCCGAGAATCAAGGGGAAGCGAACAATTAGACAACCGAGAGGTTGAACAACCAGGAACCAGCACACCAGTCCAGGAAAATCAACGGTCATGCCCGGAAAATAATCATGATAGCCTTAATTTAAACGGAGTGAGGCAGTAATAAACCCTCGCGACCCCTTACTGCTACTAACTACTGGGTACAATAACCACCAAATTCAAAAATATAGTAATAACAAATTACTACCAACTAATTATGAAAAGCTAATTATGGAAAATAAAAGAATTTTGAAGTATAACGACAACCAAAGTTTAAGGACGGACAGTCAAAATCTTACTATTATTTACAATTATTATTTGAAAAATCTTCGAGAAGAACTGTTGGAGGAAACGGTGACAAGTAGAATCAACCAGCATAATGAAATTTTATACATAACCGCTCAAATTGAAGGAATTCCTACACGAATAATGATAGATACTGGTGCAAATGTATCACTTATTAACAACGCTGAACTGGAGAGAATACAGAAACAAAGTAAAAATATAATACCTACCTTACCTGTCAATAATGTTATTTTAATAGGTGCCACTGGGCGTCAAAATAAAACAGTGAGAAAACAAGTGTCATTGGAAATAGAAAGCAAAGGTGTTACAATTAATATTATATGTTTGGTCGCAATCGGCCTACCATTCGAATTATTAATCGGATGCGATATGCTGAGGAAATACTCAGCCATTATTGATTTGAGCAAGGAGAAGGTGTCCTTGAACTCAGAAGGTGTTATGTGGACGGCAGAGTTAATAGGAAGCGATGGTGCCCCTCTGAACCGTACCCATCACCAAGTTAGGGAATTAAATTTTTTAAATAATGACACCCAATGCAGAAAAATAATCTATAATATGACAAATGAAGACCTGTGGAACAGTAAATTACAGGAGATAAGAGAGTTTAGACACCAAGGCACAAATAATTTGACAGCAAAACAAGTAGAAGATCTCATCATGATATATAAGAAGTATAAACATGTATTTTCAGAAAAACCAGGAAAAGTAAAAAACTATCAGTGTAGAATACAATTTAAAGAACCAGCAGAATTTCACAGAAAATCCTATCCTATACCATATTCATTGAAGGAGGCGGTTAGAGATGAAATTAATAAAATGTTGTTAAATGATATAATTGAGCATAGCCAATCACCATATACTAGCCCAATAGTAGCAATTCAGAAGATTATAATCAACAATCCATGAAAAAATATCATGAGGAAGAAAAGGTAAAATAACATAAGTAATTATGTCCTCACACCTAATGAAGTGTTCAGAAATAATTACTTCTGAAGGGAGGCAATTTGTAACGAAACAAAATGTTACAAAAGAATAGTAAATAATAGTGGAATCCGATCCAGAGAGGAACCAAGAAATAATAATTGAAAGCAAATTAAAGGAAAACTATTTGGTTTGACTTATATAATATTATCCAGAAACCCAGAAATAACCCAGTAGAATAGGGCAGTAAACAGAAAAAAGTGAAATAAATAAACCTAGTAGGCCTAATCAACTTACCCTGAATAATAATCCAAACCCAATAAAGAGTACCTAATCCATATAATAAAATTGTATTAATTATAATCATATAGGCCTATAATCAAGGAAAGGAAAAGGGACACAAACCTTTAAAGTAATGAGTGTGATCATAAGAAATAGCGACACAGACTACCGTTAAACAGTGTAATTATTTTTGATGGAAGTGTTTTGTTATTATTAGACAGAATTTAGTTTATCATACAGACAATAGTTTAGCAGTATAAATAAACTAAAACTGTCAAAAACAATTATTATTATTAAAAGTTTTGTTGTATGTTATAAGATTTTATGTCACCAGTTAAGTTATGTAAATATATTTATCTCAGGTAGTCAAAGTAGAAATTACAATCAATCATAACAAATTGTTCCACCACATATCATAGAAATTCAAATTAATAAGGTTTTACAGTTATAAACTGAGGCATGTTTAGTATCAAATTGTTTATAATTATCTAATTAATAATTGTATAAACATTGCATATATAATTAGAGTATAATAATAAAATTATCTATTAAAGGTAATTTATAAAATATAATGTAGGTAATGGGTGTTGATCCTATAACATTTAAACTGTACATAAATGACCAATCAAAATTTAAGAAATTTGTATGAGTTAGGTAACTAAAAGAAAGAAGAAATAACACTTAATTGTTAATTGTGATGGAAAGCAGTTGTATAGTGCGTGTCTAGAGGTAATTAAAAGTATATAAAAATAGATAACCCGTTTGTGGAAGAAGATCTGAAGGACCATCATCGAAGATAATAATACTTCCACTACAATTTTTATGAACAAATAATACACACAATCAAGAAAAATATTCAGAATAGACCAGGAACCCTTCAGCAATATCGTCTAGATGTGTAAAGTATAATTTGACAATATTTTTTTTCAACAAGGAACAACCACTAGACAATATAACAATTTACACTAACACTAATCACTAGGCAACATTTTAAAGTGCAACCAAATTCAATATATAAGCTAACAGTGATTACAAGGAAAACATTTATTGTACACATTAATAAACTACATTATTTTCTGAGACGGACAAATTGAATATTGTCAAAACTTGTATGTAACTTAATATATAAATTGTGTAAATTTTTAGATTATAAGTAATATATTGTTTGTAAAGGTACTCTCTATTATTAATCAACATGCAAAGGAACTTTTCGTAGCAGCCACAAGAATTCCCACGAAATATATTAAAATTATTTAATATATAAATCCTGAGATAAATATCGACCCTGTGACAACCTTATGTATCGATTGGAATTTTCCAATAATTTGAATTTATGTTACACAGATTAAATCATTATGTTATTAAATCATATCCATGAGTTATTATTCCATTAAGAATATTAACGAACAAAGAATAAAATGCAAGAGTAGTTTTAAGGAAATTAAGAGTAATTTTGATGAAAAGTTCATAAGATAAATAATAGTTTTGATACAAACAAAAGCAATTTTAATGAGATTAGAAATGAAATAAAGCAAATTAATAAACGTTTTGAAATAACCAATGAGATATTTGAAACTAAATGTAACGATTTAGAACAAAGTATAGAGGGTATGGGAGTGTGGAGAATAAATACAGGTAAGTGCAGTATAAACGGAAATAACGAAGTAACAGATGATATAGGTGTCAATAAAAGTGAGTTAACAAATAGTGGTGATGAAAATATAGTAGTAGTTGAAAAGGTAAGTGAGAAAAACAGCTATATAATTAAAAATGGGGTGTTAGAGAGTAACAGGGTAAATAATAATAGTGGCGATGAAGTTTTAGAGAGTAGTAATAAGATAGTGGTTGAAGAGAGATTAGGTTTACAAAGGGCAAATTTTCCCATTGATGTAAGTGGAGTAAAGACTCCGTTAATGATTTATGAGGACAGAGTTTCCTCCCGTGATTATAGAGACGAGGTGTCTCTAAGTAGGCCCCCTAGTTCTCATGAGTTCCCTGGAAGAATCAGGATGTGTCATGATAACGTTATGTTGCCTTTTGTGTGGATTGAGAGAGAAAAAGTGGAATGGTGTTATGATGAGAGGTATTGTGAGAGAGTCGTAGAATTATCCACATTGAGAGAGAGAGAGAGAGAGAGAGGTAATATTATTTTATGTCATTAGAAGTTATGATTTAAGTTGAGTTAGAGAATTTAGTGGAGGTAAATATTGTTGAGAGATTGTTGTCACCCTATATAAATCCGTTAGTGGTTGTTAGAAGGAAGAAGGGGGTAAGGTTATATCTAAATACCCATTCAATACATCAAATAATTGTGAATAACTGAGAATCACCCGAATGATTCTCAGTTATGATGTCCTCGGACATCAGTAATACCGAATGTTTTGTAAGGGTAGGCAGCGTCTACACCCTAAAAACTTCAGTTCTAGTGGAAGCAACTGGGCGCTACAGTCCAGGGGGCCATAGTGTGTGTGGAAGAAGGTTTTTAAATTGTTACTAAATAATTGCTGACTGAATAAAAAGAAGATAAAATTGATGATTATTGTAATGATGCGATAACAGTGAAGTATTGAAGGAAGTTGTTTTTATTATCCATATATCTGTTGTATCAAATAACTTTGTATTTTTTATTAATTATGTTCTGTATTAGCTAATGATAGCAGTAGTCATGTTGAAATGAAAAAGTAAGGTGCTGTAGTTGATTTAAAGATGTTTAAGAGATTTTTGATGATGAATTTAAATATTTGAAATTTAAATGTTTTATATCAGGTTAAGTACGTATCCATATATATGTGTTAGAAGTTAAGGAAAAAACCAGTGCTTCTTAATGCAAACCAGCACAGTTAAGGGAACCAGATCAGTTAGGGATATGGTATTTAAACAAGGCCACTATTTGATATTTTTGATTTGATGTTTCAGTGTCTGGTGATGCTGTGGCGGCAGTCCTGTGCTGGCCTGTGTGTCAGAGCAGGGGCGTCAAGTGCCTGTCTGGCCTTGCGGTGTTGGGATCTCAAGGGGAAGTCCAGTAAGGTCATTCAGGTATGGCCACAGTCTCTGGACCAGGGGGTAAGTTAATCATGATTTTAAATAAAACGTAAGGGGGTTGTGGCGACATACCCTGGCTGATCCCTTTAGGAAGTATGAGAGTCAATGAGAGTTTTTATGCTTCAGCATAAAACCTCTCATTGAGGGGGTATTGTAACGGGACAAACGATTGGGATTTATTTTATTCTTTAATAATTGTAAAAAGTAGTAGCCACTCAAGCTGAACAACATTTTGATCACAAACACTTGACATTTTTGAACACCTTGCAGTCCCCCTCGTACCAAACCGTGTGTCGCACAAAAGCAATTAAGAGTCTGGGAATGTTAAGTGTCAGAAAGGGTGCGTATTCACGCATATGCGCGCAGGTGTCGGCCAACTTTCACACGATAATGTCACGTACCAAAAATCCTTCTCGCCCAGTGCGCAGAGAATAAAGCCAGTCGACTATCATCCGTAACACTGTACAGTCGAACCAAGTTCCGGAACAAAAAGCGCGGGCGCCCACACCTCATAAAATGTGAATTATATATATATATATTGTTACGGAACGACTGTCCGTCTGTATCGTAAACGTGTATAGGTGTAATGGGTGTAACGTGTCTTCTCTATCCGTCGTCGCTTTGGAACGTAACTTACGATGATTATGTTCATCGCGAACATACAAATAACCAGGTATCGAAGTCCTTACCTGTTGTTCACTAGGGGTTTGAAAATTCCGGGTGGCACCAAATTGTTTATTTAAAACAATAAAAAAATTTATGAAAGTATGACAGGCGCAGCTCTGGCGGTGTGGAGAATTCAATTTGTTCCCGCCTTGACTTGGCTGTCTGAATTGGGCCAGTAGTTCGTTGCGTTAACTATGTGAGCGCTTGCCGTCAATACTAACTGTTCTCTAAAATGTACACAAATTATTATACAACATCCTAGTGAAATTACAACACAGTGGTTACACTCAGTACTTGTTTATTATTTGTTGATGATTAATTATTCAGGTTAATAAAAATTATGTTTTCTTTTGTAATACACTTGCACCGGTAATTTATATGAGACAAAATCTCTGGGTTTGACAAATCGATCTTTGAACGTAACAGACAAACAATAATGGCGTCTGTCGAAGTCATATACAAATGTTTTCGTTCAATCGTCTTGGATTCTTGTGATTACGTTAAAAGGATTATTAATGATTACAACAATAAAAATACCCTACCTTACATCAGTTAAACTTAAATAATATACTGTGTAGTTATAACTTGTTCTTGGAGTGTAGTAAAAGTGTTTCAAAATTTCGTAAACTAACAACAGGTTAACTTCACAAGTTGACAAATTTTCAGTGTCTTAGTTTTTTATTTTAATCTTTGAAAGAAATTATGTGCAGTTTAGTGAGAGTTCAGATTACTGTGAGAAATCTTTAAAGTGAGTTTATTTGGAAATTTGGGTAATTTAATTGATACTTAACATATCAGTAGACTGGATGAACTCGGTTGATCTGGTAAAAAGTAATTAGGCTGCAATCATATTTAATTTTCAATTGTCTAGGGCGTCTGGCATCTTTTTCAAATTAATCGTGGCAATTTATTCGTTTCTTTTTTAGTTAATTCGTCTTCGACATCAGTTAAATGGTTTCAGGCATCGTCTGCTTCCTTCTTGTTCATTGGTGGTAATTTCGTTTACTATTTTTATGTTTTAAATTAGAAATTTGATCGTTCAAGATTTGGCGTCTATTCAGTAAGAGCCTCACATTACGAGTAAAGAAATCTAACGGTAAATTAGTAACCAAACGTCTGTCGTCATGGTTACCAATTAATTCTGATTGGTTAATTTTGACTTATAACCATTGTTATCAAATTTGAATTTTTATTCAAAATAGCTGTATCTCTTCTGATTGCTTATATTCTTTGGTCTTCTTCCCTACATATTAAATATTATCACTACTGTTATTATTTCCTTTCAAAGATTATTTTGATATCACTTAAGGTCGGGTTCTTCAAAATATTAATGTTTGTACACATTTTAATATTTGGTAATTACATTTCTCTTTTAATTTAAGTCCTTATTCTAACATATTTCTTTTAAAATGACTTACAAATTATTCTCGGCTATTTACTCGCCTTGAATTTGTTGATTTCCTAGTGGATTTTATACAATTTGTAGTTATTTGTTATTGACAGTTAGGCATTTCCTAGGCCTAAGTAGCCATTGATTAGTTTTTTACCTATTTTATACAAATTATATTTCATTTTACTACAAAATGTTTTGTTTTGGTGTTATAATTGATTTGTTTATTGGTTATTGTGTCTTGAATTTGTTTGTGTACTGATTATATGTCAAGATTATTTTCTATATTTTGGCTTGTCAATTAGTTCCTAACTGATTTTCTAGTGTTTATTATTTCTGAATTGATTTATTTGCTTATTTATTTAACTTGCCATTGTCAACAATATGGGTATTATTTACTATTCGTTAATACATAAAATATAACAACTAGGCCTATGGACTGTATGTTTCCTTCAGCCATAGCCTATTCATAAACTTAAATGAACAATTCTTTACCAGTTAGTAGGTACTGTTGGTTTAACATACATTTCATTACTTTACTATTATTTTGGGTGAGAAACATTATCACTCCTTTCAAACTTACTTAATCTATGATCCCTTATAACATAGGGTGTTTATTGATTGCATTCTTAATTTCTTATTTCTTTACTATTCTCTTTCTCCAATCCATGATAACACCAACTGTTTACCTTACATGGGCTTCCCCCTTTTAACTACGATTGTATTCAATTAAACTTAACAATAAGATTCTTTTTTAATTAATACTGTTATCATCACTCTTCAGTGTTCATTACTTCTTAATTAATTGTTTACATCTAATCTAAATACTATTTTTTATTACCATTAACTATACAATTCTTATAAGTTTACTATTAAATCATTTAGTGTTTTATCATTGATTTCCTAAGTGTTTTCTTATCTATTACTATTTTTTATAGTATTATCTTTTACAATATCCTTTTTTATTCAGCACTTTCACTTTTAACTAATTAGTGTTTATCGCTGATTCACTCATTATTTGGGGTATATACACTTTCATTAGTGGCACTTCTTAAACCTTTTATTTTAAGTGTTTATTAGTGGGTAATCCCTATTGTTATTTTTCTTTGTCACTTAGTTACTTTCAGTATATTTCTCACTATCTCTCTCTTTCTTTACAAATATTATTTATATCTAATAAGTTCATGTCTTTCTAGATTTCTTACTTACATATACTACTAATTCTTGGGTTAGTGTATTTTTATTTATCGGGGTTTTATTAATTACTAGTGGTCGCCCAGTGGTCGAAATTCGACCGTAATTCATTAAATTTTTAAGTTTGAACATTATTGAGGTTCTTTTGTCAAAGAGTATACGTCTATAATCATTGCATATAATTTTTTTGAATTTTGTTCTATTACGTCAGCTGGGAGCGTGTACAAATACGTCATTAGCGTATGTTGTTTGCCTTAATTCCCTGCAATACCTATGAAATTTAAAATTTAATGTTAGCAACAGTTGAAAAAAAAACACAATTACAGCTTGTATTCGTATTTATTTTTTGATATAATTCATTGTCAGTTTTAATTTTTTCATGTTATTATTGAATCAAATAAACGCTAATAAAAATGAGACTTGACATTCATAGAAGTATAAGATACATTGTTTTCAATTCCAGTGGATTACATTTCATTTTTGGTAAGGTACAAAATTTGAAAACAGTTTGAAGATTATCTGCTACAAAGCTTATATAATTTTTAAATTTTTTTTCTATGCATTAATTTTCGAGTTATTTGAAAAATATGAAAGATAGGAAAAATGAGGTTTAGCTTGGCTAAGCCATATTTAAAAAGCAATAACGCGTTTTTTGACATTTCCTTGGTTTTTTTTTATTGCCATACTGACCAGGTTTCGCCAAGGCTACACAGTTATTTTGCCTATCTTTTTCGAATTATATAAAATTTAAATAAAAAGTTAATACAAAATAAAAAATGAAATAAAAAATACGTGCCTCACATTTTTTCATATATTTTTCATTAAGTCAAAAAAACCGGGCGGTTAAAAAAATAAATGTTGTCCATTGAACTTAAAATAGTTTGAAAGTGAATTTAATGATTCAGAACTTCTGTGTAAACGATATTTTTGTAAAAACTCTTTCATCATTTGCTAAATGCCCTTGGCCATTATATTCGGAAATATAAAATCTCAAACCATCGAATGATCGAACTCTACTTGCTGCGACGTACAATTGACCATGTGTAAAAACTGGCTGCCTCAATAAAATTCCAATTTTTTCGAATGTTTGTCCTTGAGACTTATTTATTGTCATCGCAAATGCAGGTATAATTGGAAATTGAGTTCTTTGAAAGTTAAATGGTAAAACAGTACCGGAATATGTTAAATTTATACGTGGAATCAAAATTCTCTTATTGCGTGCGGTTCCAGTTAAAACTTCGCAATCAATAGCATTACGATGCATACACTTGATGCGCATTCTTGTTCCATTGACTAATGCTTCCTTTGTATTTAAGTTTCTGATCAGTAAAACGATGCAATCAACTTTCAATACTAACTTATGTGGTGGCAAACCACTAATAGTCAAAGAATTCAAAAACTCTACTGGATAGTTATTGATTTCATTGTCATCATCACAAATTATTTTATCGTAGCTATGATATGTTTTCTGTTCACCTGGTATTCGATTAAGTATATCAATATTAATAAAAGTACAATCATCATTTTTAGGTGCTAAAATAACTGACTTCAATATGTTATCTGAGAGTATGTTTTCGGAAATATTTCCATACACCTAATTAATAATATTATTTTCTTCTCCTATTAATTGCTGAGGTATTTCAATAATATTTTTACCAAACTGAGGGAATTGTGGGGCTTCATCATTACCAATTTTTTTCAAGAATTCGACAAATTCTATTTCACTTGGTAAGGCTCTCATATTTTGAGTAAACGTTACTTTATGAAAATAAGCAAATTTATGCCAACTCGTGACACAATTTTCAATTAAAGTTGCACGTGATCCATGTGGGACAACTGGTAAGATTTGCCAAAAATCACCGCACAGAAGTATCGTTTTCACTCCAAATGGTTTATGTTTATCATTTTCATCGCATAGATCCTGCAATAATCTATCTATGATTTTCAACACTTGCAGTGGGCACATAGAAATTTCATCAATAATTATCAATGATGATGAATTTATGTAACGTCCACAGCTACTATTTGTGGTAATATTCGCTACAGAATTTTCCAAAATGGGTATAGGCAATTTAAACACATTGTGTAAAGTTCTACCTCCAAGTAATAGAGTTGAAGCTATGCCACTGAACGCTGTTGCAATGCAACTAAGATTAAGCGAATTTAATTTGTGAATGATTGCTGTTTGTGTGAATGTTTTTCCACAACCTGCATGAGCGGTTAAACAAAAAACATTAGATCCAGTATCATGGTGCAAAACTTCACGAATCACACGATCAATTAGATTACGCTGTTCAATATTTGCAGTTTCGTAATGCTCACAAAACAGAAACTCTTGTTCTATTGGATCAATAGCATTTGCTTCGTCTGTTCTCTGCGAATACGTGGGAACTGGTAAACCAAGTTCTTGACATGACAAATTATGAACATTCAAAATATCTTCAATTTCTAATAGAGCTGTGTTAAAGGATACTTCTTCGTTGTAATCTCTCAAAAAATCTTCACTAAGATATACTTTAAATTCATTCCATAACGCCAATGCATTGGCTGGCACATTTAATGCACAAATGTAACCAAATAAATTTCACATTTGTTTTGGTGAATGTAATTCTCTTGCTTAATTTAAACATTCGCGCCATTCATTATCATTTGAAGCAATGCCGCGAGCATGGCACGCTTCAACAAAAGAAGTGTGTATAATTCCATTGTATGTTCTAACATCCTCAAATGCTTTTGGACCACAGGCATGTAATAAAAGCAATCGTAAATGGAAAAGTTCGATGTCTTTTGGTGATACTACATATATGCGTGTAATGATTTTATCACCTCCACGCCTTCTCTTCTTCCATTTTTTTTCGGGAATCTTCCCACACATAATGCAAAGGGATTTCAATATACTTATATTCATGCGCTGATGGATCTGATCGATTCAATTCAAAAAATGCTAATAATTTTGTTTGTCTTGCATTTTCAATTGCTTGACGTTCTTGCCCTTCTCGAAAGTAAACATTCTGTCTATGCGGTAAATGAATGTCAAGTCTAACGATGACATGTGATTGAAAATGCATTGGTAATTCATAGATGCACCATACAGCTTCGGTTGATCCGACATAACGGCCATTTAAAAAATTGTTTAACTTCATCAATTTGTATTTCTTGACCTGGTTCATTTCTCTCTGAACCTAATTCAACAGATGCACTGTCATAGCCTTTATACACGTATTTATAAATGTATTTAACACTTTTAACTGTAGTGCATACTTCAACATTTATATGGCAATTAAATTTGGCAAGTAAATACGGATTGTATGGTACAACATAACGATTGTCGAGGCAACTACCGCGAACTTCAGCATTAATACCATTATCACTCCTTCTGTATAATAGATATCCATTTAATGATTCACATGTAAATTCATTAAATCGTTTTGGATAATCTTTTGTGCATTTTCCATCTCTCATACATACAGAATTTGGATAAAGTACACCGCATGGGCCATGCATCATGTGTTTTACAACATATTCATGTAATGTAGGATGTGTTTGAATGTTAGGAATCTCCGCAGATACAACTTTATCAATATCGGTAGCATTAACAATTTTATCTTGCTCATTTAAAGAGAGTAAAATGTGAGCATGAGGCAATCCTCTCTTTTGAAACTCAATTGTATAAATGAGTGCTTCAACTTTACCGAAGATTTTTTTTTAGTGTAAGGCCCTCAATTAATGCTTTCAGTTTGGACTTGAATACACGCACAACAATATCAGGTCGAAAATTAGCTGACTCACCTACACCAATATTGCTAACTATTTCAGGCCAACTTGGATTGCAAGCCATTGTAATAAACAAAGAAGGCTTTCCGAAATGTTGTACAATTGACATTGCATCTAAATAATTCTGATACATATTTCTTGGAGATCCATTGAATGAAGATGGTAAAATTACTCTACGGCCAACATTATTGGCATTGGGGTTAAATTCTAAATAATCTGTTACATTGTTGTAAACTTCAGACCTAAGGCTTGTTTGATTTTGTCGAATGAAATGTAACCTTGTGCCCTCTATGCTCACATACATATCAACTATCCACTGCAGAAATAATTTTTGTGAATGGTGCAACATGCTAAAATCTTCTCTAATTGCAAGTCGATAGGCTGCATACTGCAGCTTGGTTAATTTATTTCTGGGCGCTCTTGAATTAGATGTAGTTGGTACATTATGAGAAATATTGATATGCCACCCAGTATCACCATTTGGAAAAAGTAATGGATACGCTAAAGGGTCCAATGATGAATCTAAAACAGAGATATTTTTAATGGTACCATTAACTTTTGAAAACGAAACCATATTTCGTTCAAAGGGTGGCTCACCATCAACTATACTAAATATTACTGCTACATCAGTTTGAACTGCATCATTATAACGGCGTAGATCTAAATCACGATTTACTTTAATGAGCATACAAATTTCTTTATTTTGATTTTCAACTCTCTGACAATGATCTTTCATTGCAATGAATGACCGAACGAAAGGATTAATGCGTTCCAATTCAAGAGAGATTTCGCGCATTATATTGTTATTGCATGTTTGATTATAGTGTTCACGTAATCTATAATTGACAGCAGTGTCAACATCATAAAAATATAATTGCGCATAACATGGTGAGCGACCATATCCAGCAGTCATTGGACCTGATCTGTGATAAAAAAACATCATGTATTTTAAAATGATACACTCCACGCGTAACTGTATCCGAAATTTTAGCTTCTGAGCTAACCATAGCAAATGATGAATTGTATTTACGAATGTTTTCAAAATAATTTTTTGACTTTCTTTTTATTGAAGGTTCATTTGAAGTAAGTCCATCATACAATGATTTAAAGTATTCGTTTTGACTTGAGGCCGGTAATATTGCTTTACCCTTATGACAACATGAAGTGAATGCAGTCCTTTCACCTAAAGTGACCTCAGATTCGAAATGTTTTGCATTGCAAAACCTGCATTAATCCACAATCAAAAGTACACTATTTACACTATTTAAATTTGCATTTGGTCTATTATCATTTTGACTTTCACGCGAATATATATTCCTTCTTCTTTGTCTCTCACTCCGACCCGTCAATGTTCTATGTTGAGGCATAATGGAAGTAGGTGCGAATATCTGAATGTAAAAAAAAACATGTAATGAAATTACTGAAACTAAGATTAGACAGGGTTTAATTTAAAAATAATAAAATGTACTCACTAAATTAAATAAAGACCCCACCCCTAAATATCATAAACAAATAAACAAAACCCTAAATAACACAAAACACATAGTATCACCTGACAACATCAAATATCTAAAACAAATTAAACCAAACGCCCCTACACTAAATGCACTACCGAAATTACACAAACCCAATATTCCCATCAGACCACTTATAAACAACACACAAGCACCTGCACACAAAATAGCTAGATATTTAGATAAATTGATCAGAAATAGCATAAATTTAACAAACAACATCACTGTCAAAAATAATTTAGATCTAGTGAATAAAACTCAACATGTACACATTCCCCACAATTCCACACTTGCTTCATTCGACATAACAAACCTATACACCAATGTTCCCATAAAAGAAACCATAATTACATTAGAACAATTACTAAAAATAAATAACACACCCGAAACACACATAAATGAGATCATCCATCTAACTAAAATTATCACAGATCAAAATTATTTCACACACAATAGCATGTATTACACACAAACAGATGGACTACCTATGGGCTCCCCTATATCAGGTATACTAGCAGAAATATTCATACACACCATAGAACAGAAACACATACTGAACAACAACAAATACACCGATAAAATAATATATTGGCACAGGTATGTTGACGACATTTTACTCCTTTACAACGGCAACAAAAGACAAATAGAAAATTTCCACAAATACATTAACACTATACACCATAAATTAAAATTCACACTTGAAATAGAATTAAATAACAGCATAAACTTTTTAGACCTTACAATCACCAAAACAAACAACACACACACATACAAAATATACAGAAAACCCACCACATCAGACATGGTCATACACAACACATCCAACCACCCAACCCAACACAAACATGCAGCTTTCAACTACATGCTCCATAGGCTCACGTCAATACCCCTAAACACACATGATTACCAAGATGAATTAAACACAATTAAATACATAGCAGTCAAAAACGGATACAACCCCGAATTAATAAATAAACTACACAAACGAATCCTCAACACAAAAAGTAAAACACATCTGACCAACAGCACACAACCCAGTAAATACATAACACTTACATACTACAATTCCAATACACATAAAATTGCAAACACATTTAGGAAACAAAATTATAAAGTAGCCTACAGAACCAACAACACCATTAGAAAACACATAAACAATACTAACAAAGACATTGACACATACAGCAAAACAGGGGTTTATAAATTAAATTGTAATGATTGCCAACAATTCTACATCGGCCAGACGGGAAGATCTTTTTTGTCCAGGTTTTCTGAACATTTAAAAGCCCTCACCACAAACTACATACATTCCACATTTGCCACACATTTACATAACGAAAACCACAGTTACACAAACATAGAAAACAACATGGAAATATTACACTACTTACCTAAAAGTAGAAAACTAAACACAGCTGAACAATTTGAAATATACAGATATCACACACTACAACCAAACAACATATTAAATGAACAAATACATTACAAATCACATACACTATTTGACACACTGATCCACACACATAATTCGAACCTTAACGCCAATCCCTTCCCGCCATCAACCCCCACCACACACACCATTTTTCCGTAACGGTTATTCTGTAATCGACATCAGTATTAAACCCACTGAAGAAGAGAAACAACATCTCGAAACGTTTGGGAAGTGACAACAGTAAGTTCATAGTGAAAGTATTATATATATTATTAAATTATGTCATAGTTTAAAGGTAATACGTAGTATGTGGAATCGTCTAGATTTTTGGCGGTTATAAATACAATAATTATTCAGGGACGCTTAGTTCAGTATAGCAGCGATATATTTTCAGTGCAGTTCGAGTTATAATCGGGCGAGATTACTGTGTGCGTTCAAGTGGTTATTAGTGAAGTGTTGTGTTTTATAATCAGGCGGTATATTGTAATACAACTGTGTTTCAATATTAGTTGACATTTATTTGCGTGTGAACAATTTTTATTTGATCTTGTAGAGACTGTGTTGTTAATTACGAACTGTTTAACTGTGAAAAATAAAGCTTGTAATTAGTGACTTAATTGGTGTCTTGTACTTATTTTGTTTCCACTGTACCTACAACGATCAAGTAGACCGTCGTAACAATATTTAAAATGTATTTCATGTTTTGTTTTTAATATGCTAAACTATCTTTCCATTGAACTGGATACATTATAGGAAATTTATGTTTGTTTACTGGCGGCAGAAAGGGGTGTATTTTGAATTGCTTATAGGTAAAATGAGGGATGTGTACACAAAGTAGTGATGCATTGCCACTGACTTGTACACATAGTATTACAAGTTTGTGTATATCCCAGTTTTAATTTTCTATTTTTGTAATTTTGTTTTGTTCTATACATTATTTTTGATTTATCATAATAAACCAACTGCTCCATTCACATGAAAATCAAATTACATCATCTGGATCAATCAAATTGGATTACATCTGGAATGCATTTTCCAATAATTTCTGTACACCTTGTGAGAAAAAGTAAATGGAAATAATACATTAAATGTTAAAAAGAACATGTCAAAGTAAATAAAACGTGTACTAAAATTGTCTGTAATGAGGTGTGAATATGTCTGAACATGGTATGTGTATATTGCACATGCCTGACATACATCTGAATTCTTACAGTCAGTTGATCAGAACTGCCCAACATCACCCACGCTGTTTAAGATATTTTTAGAATGTGCATTAACCATGTGGAAACAAAAATGCCATGGAATGGGAATACCGATATGAAACGAACACCTGTAAACACTATGCTTCACCGATGACCAGGTAGTTATAGCCCAGGATGAAGAAGATCTAAGCTGCATGTTCAGAAAGCTGAATGAAGAATACACAAAGATGGGATTGGAAATAAACATGAAAAAGACTGAATACTTGGCAATTAGAGATGAAGAAACAACTGATTTAGAAGTGGACGAAAATGTTAAAATTAGAGGAACAGACAAATTCAAGTACCTAGGATTCACACTGAGTAAACAAGGCACAACGGAAGAAGAAATAAAAAGTAGATTAGGGCAGACTAGAACAGGGATTAGACAATTACACAGTGTTACATGGGACAAAAATATTATAAAAAGCACAAAAAAATGTATCAGACCATAGTCCAAAGCACTATGATGTATGCAGCAGAAGTATAGGTTATTAAAAAAAAGAATGAAAGGAACATTCTGGCAACAGAGATGGAATATTGGAGAAGGTGCTGTGGAATAACGAGAGCAGGTCGAATAACACGAGATCAGAAGAAGAATGGAAACGGAAAGAAGTGTAATTGACTACATCGAAGAAAAAAGATTGGTGTGGTACGGTCATGTCCAGAGAGCCCAAAATAGGTGAATCAACAAAGTGACGGAATGGAGTCCATTAGGAAAGAGAAAAAGGGGAAGACCGAGAAGATCTTGGAGGGACGAAGTGGATGAATCTATGCAACGTATAGGACTTGGGGAAGGACAATGGGAACATCGGGAGAATTGGAAAGCCAGGTTGAAGGAAGGGAGACGGCACTAGCTGTAGCAACCCTATTATATATATATATATATATATATATATATATATATATATATATATTTAAAATTTATAATTATATTACCTCAAGATGTTCTTTTCCTTATTTGGAACATGTTTTGAGAGTTCCTGTTCTCTCATCTTCAGCCTTCGCCATGAAGATGAGAGAACAGGAACTCTCGAAACATGTTCCAAATACGGAAAAGAACATCTTGAGGTAATATAATTATAAATTTTAAATACTTTATATATATCAAGAAACTAACTGTAGCAGAAAGTGATTGAATATATATATATATATATATATATATATATATATATAATTTGTGATGTTATTAAATTTGTTTCTTCTGCAAGTAGTATAATTTTGTATATGGTTTTTAACACCTGACGCATGTTTCACCAAAAAATATCAGTATCATTAGAGGTTTGTAAGTAAATTAATAACAATTGAAATAATTCTATTAATATAAAATTAACGAATAATCGAATTTGTATTGATTTTAAAGTAAATAACTGATAATCGATTTAGGTCAATTAGTTAACGATTGTTTTAATGTTTATTTCTTCAGCAGCTGTTTTCTCGGTTATATTTTAAGATTTGTTGTTTATATTTTATTCATTTGTATTTTTTAGTAAATTTATATTTTTAAATAGATCGTCTTGTTTTGATTTTATTTGGGTTTGTTCTTTAATTAATAAATTATTGTTATTGTGTTTGTAAATGTTAAGATTTTCCCAAATATTCATTTTTTGACCTTTTTGTATGTTTTTAATTAATTTAATATTTTCAGTGTTTGGAAATTTGTGGTTATTATTTAGACAATGTGTGGTTAAATTAGATTTATAAATATTTGGTTTTAAATATGCATTGCGGTGTTGAAGGAATCTATCTAGTAGTTTTTTCTTTGTCTGGCCCATGTAAAATTTATTGCAATCTGGACATTCTATTTTATATATTCCATTTTTATTGTGATGGGCGAGATGAGTAGTTTGATAAGGAGTGTGAAGAGGCAACTGACTTCAAAAACAAGACATACAAATTTATGATCCAAAGGAAATGCACTAGGGCTGTTCAAGAGGAATACAGGAAGGCCAGGCGGAGGGAAAAGAAGATTCATAGAGGAAAAAAGAGGGAGTATATGATGAGACAGATGAAAAAGATAGAGGAATATAAGAGTAAAAGGCTGAGCCGAGATATGTACAGGAAGGTGAATGATATGAGACAGGAATTTCAGCCTAGAACAAATGCCTGTAGGGATAATAATGGTGGCCTTGTGAGTGATAATGCTGGCGTAATCAGGAGATGGACAGAACACTTCGAAGAGTTGCTAGGCTCAGTTGGGGAGGCTTCGATGGAGTCATCTGAGAATGAAGAAGAAGCAGGAGAATTCGAGGATGATAGAGAGGAGTTGGTGCCATCCTATGACGAGGTGTATGAGGCTCTAGAAAAGCTTAAAAATAACAAGGCAGCAGGTTCCGATGGTTTACCAGGGGAAGGGCGCAGGAGGAGATTTCATAAAGGAATTTGCCCATCTCATAGAGCGAATATGGCTGGAGGAGGTAATGCCTGATGAGTGGAACAATGGGGTGGTGTGTTTAGTACATAAAAAGGGTGATCCGCTCATATGTAAAAATTATAGGGGCATCTCTCTACTTAATACAGCATATAAGGTATTGTCCAACATCATATTTTCTAGGCTGCTTCCCTACGCTGAGGAAAACATAAAAGAATATCAGTGTGTATTCACTAGGAATAGGTCAACAACAGACCAAATATTTACACTAAGGCAAATCCTGGGAAAAACGTTGGAATATGGAGTGGCCACTTACCATCTCTTTGTGGATTTCCAGTCGGCATATGATTCAATCAACCGGAAAATGCTATATAGAGCTATGAAGGAGTTGAATATACCATCTAAGTTGGTGCGTATGGTTGGAGTAGTTATGTCCAATTCTAAGTGCCAAATCAGAATACAATCAAATCTATCTAACTCCTTAAAAACATTGAATGGGTTGAAACAAGGAGATGCCTTAGCGTGTCTGTTGTTCAACATAGCTCTAGAAAAGGTCATCAGGGATTCAGGAATTCAAACTAGCGGACACATATTTCACAAGGAGGTACAGCTTCTGGCCTATGCCGATGACATTGACATCATAAGTAGGTCTGAATCTGGCTTAAAGGAAGCCTTTCAAGTTGTCCGCTAAGGCTATGGACTTGGTTATAAACCAAAGCAAAACCAAATATATGGTTGTAGGTGCCAACACTCGTGCCCTGTCCCTGCGCATTAACGATTATGAATTTGAAAAGGTTCAGGGTTTTCCATATCTCGGGTCATATGTGGACTCTGGAAATGACTCCTCTAGAGATATTGAAAAACGGATATTATCTGCTAATAGGTGTTACTACGGACTGGTGAAACATTTTAATTCAAAATTAATAAGCAAAGATACAAAAGCCACCCTATACAAGACCTTGATTAGACCAGTCCTGATGAATGGCTCGGAATGCTGGGTGTTAAAAAAACTAGATGAGCAGAAACTATCAGTTTTTGAGAGGAGGGTACTGAGGAGAATCTATGGCCCTGTGAGGGAAAACGACATTTGGAGGCGACTGCATAATCGAGAGTTGTACGAAAGGTTTAAAGATCTTCCGATCATGCAACTCATACAAATTAATAGATTGCGTTGGGCTGGTCATGTGCAGAGAATGGCGGAGGATAGAATCCCAAAAAGAGTGATGAATTATTTGCTGATGGGAAGGAGAAGGAAGGGAAGACCGCGTACAAGATGGCTGGACCAGGTTGGTAAGGAGGCAGTGAGGCTGGGTGCAGCAAACTGGTGGACATTGGCCGGGAGTAGAGACCAGTGGGGAAGATTTCTTTTGGAGGCCAGGGCCCGGACTGGGCTGTAGCACCGAGGATGTATGTATGTAAATGTGTTTTTATTGTGAGTATTGGATTTAGTTTTAGGTTTAATTTTATTAAAAATTATATTATCTATGTTATAAGATATTTTAAAATTAGTATCTTTAAATATTTTACAAACAGAATTATCACTGTTGCACACCACTATATAAAAATTATTCCGATTACCGCTTTCAAGCTTCACAGCTCATCATCAGATCGGATATGAAACAATAACCTGAAACAAACCCTTCACCCCCACCCTGCTCACACACAACAAGTTATAATTCAATGTCCCTTCCCCACCCTCAGTCCTGTCACATCATCTGGACAGTTACATATTTTTCTAGCAAATTCCTTGTGTTTCAATGGTGTGTGTGTGTGTGTGTGCATTTCTTTTAAACCTAGTCTTTCTCATCTACACATGTGTCTGGCATACACCGTTATTTTAAAAACCCCTAATTAGTCCAATGCAATTTAATTCTTAATCTTATCTATCTGTCCTCTATCATTTACTTCTTAATTATGTTATAAAATATTTCTTCATTATCAAATTTAATTTTAGTATTAATTAAATTGTCGTACCCTTTTTCTCTTTCTTTCAATATTTCTAACTCCTCCCTAAGCTTCCTTTCAACTGTGTTATTTACTACTTTTACAATCTCATAGTCTTCCAAAGGATTAACAAACTTATGGTTGTCTTCTATGAAATGTCTTGCATACAACGAATTCGTTGTTCTATTACCTTTTCCACGTTTGTGGTCAGACAACCTGCATACGAATTTTCATCCTGTCTCACCTAGGTACACTTTGTTGCAGTCTTTACATTTTAATTTATAAATTCCGCTTTTCTGTAATACTGGAATTTTTTCTATATTTTTATTCCTTGTGTATAATTTACACTGGAAATTGAACAAAACAATAGTATAAATTTTCTAGACCTAACAATTAACAAAACTAACAATACACACACATACAAAATATACAGAAAACCTACCACAACTGACATGGTTATACACAACACATCAAACCACCCAACACAACATAAACATGCGGCCTTCAACCATATGCTCCATAGACTAACTAAAATACCCTTAAGTAAACAAGATTATACTGACGAACTCAACACAATCAAATACATAGCAATGAAAAACGGTTACAACCCCAATTTAATAAACAAACTACACAAACGCATCAAAAACAAAAACAAAACACAAAATACCAACAACACACAACACAATAAATACATCACACTCACATACCATAACTCCAACACACACAAACTTGCCAACACATTCAGAAAACACAAGTAGAAAATAGCATTCAGAACTAACAATACCATCAAAAAACACATCAACAATACAAACACGGACATAGACAAATACAATAGAACAGGTGTATACAAATTAAATTGTAATAACTGCAATAGTTTCTACATAGGCCAGACGGGAAGATCTTTTTCATCCCGTTACTCTGAACACTTAAAGGCCCTCTCCAACAACAATATACATTCTGCGTTTGCCACACACATAACCATAGCTACACCAACATAGATACTAATCTTGAAATATTACACCTCTTACCCAAAGGTCGAAACTCAACACAGCTGAACAGTATGAAATATACAAACACCACACAACACAACCAAACAACATACTAAACGACCAGTTACAATATAAATCACATACACTTTTCGACACAATTATACATAAAACAAACAATAATTTGGATCCCTTCCTCTACCCTCCCACTATACCTTCCAAGCAACAACCGTTACTAAGTTCTGGCAGTCTGTTCTAAGCTGACGAAGGCGAATATGACACCGAAACGCGTTCGACGAAAAAGACAAGTAAGTTTTCACAATAGAAAGTTTCAATATTATATAAAGTGTAGTGCTGTGAAAGAAGATGATGAACAAACAAGACAACTATAATACCGCAGACAGAGCGTATTTCATCAATAAGTACAGAAACGCCAAAAAACAAGTAACAAAAACTTCCTTACACATAGCCTTCAATAAAACTTGCCGAAAACACAACATCATACCAACACACTCACAAGTTACAATAAAACAAAACACACATACAGCACTTCAAACCAAACGCAAATTAGAACAATTTAACCTAAATAACATAATCAATTATTTATACCATAAAAAAGACACACTTAACAGACAGGCATACAACTTACACATGAAACTTACACAAATATTACACCACACAGAACTTGAAAATGTAATACAACACACACAAGACAACATAGAAAAACGCAAATTGACAATACAAGATCGACACAACAAAAAAATAATGAACCTCACAAAACGCGTAATAGAATCGATCCCTGAACCGGCACACAAATTCTACACACGCACAGTTAACACAACTAACATTAATTTCACAACTGATGAAATGGATTTATTAAACAAAGGACTGAGACATAATTTGAATAACAATACAACTAACAACAAAAACCACAATAGACACATACATGACATAATTATAGACACCGAAACAGCTGTACAAAACACGCATATTAATGACCAGGACCCAATATGTCACGACATAAAACGTAAGCTCCAACGCACACATATACAACCGAAAAGACACAGCAACAAGATAAAAACGCTTAACAATGTAAAACAAAAGTTGCATGAACACAAAATAACAATATTAAAAGCTGATAAAGGGAACATAAACGTCATAATAGACAAACATCAACTTAACACTAAAATTGAAAATTTCTTCAACGAAAATAATATAACGGAATTAATAAAGACCCCACACTAAAATTTCAAAAACAGATTAACAAATTTATAAACAATACAAAACATATAATCAAACCTGAAAGCACCAAGTACTTAAAACAAATAAAACCTAACCCCACTATACTAAATGCATTACCAAAAATACACAAACCTAACATTCCCATCAGACCATTAATAAATAACACACAAGCTCCCTCCCACAAAATCGCCAAACACTTAGACAAAATAATCAGAGAAAACATTAATCTCAGTAACAACACATCTATCAAAAACAACATCGACCTAGTCAAGAAAACTGAACACATACACCTCCCACACAACTCAACACTAGCATCTTTTGATATCACCAATTTATACACCAATGTCCCAGTCCAAGAAACCATACAAACACTAGAACAATTACTCAGACAAAACAACACACCTGAAACACACATACAAGAGATATCACACTTACCAAAATAATAACGGAGCAAAATTACTTTACATACAATAACAAGATATACACATAAACAGACGGTCTCCCGATGGGATCCCCCATATCAGGAATACTGGCAGAAATATATATACACAACACAGAACAGAACCACATAATAAACAACAACAAATACACCAAAAAAATCATTTACTGGCACAGGTATGTAGATGACATATTACTTTTATTCAAAGGCAACACAAGACAAGTTGAAAACTTCCACAAATACATAAACACAATTCACCACAAATTAAAATTTATTCTGGAAATTGAACAAAACAATAGTATAAATTTTCTAGACCTAACAATTAACAAAACTAACAATACACACACATACAAAATATACAGAAAACCTACCACAACTGACATGGTTATACACAACACATCAAACCACCCAACACAACATAAACATGCAGCCTTCAACCATATGCTCCATAGACTAACTAAAATACCCTTAAGTAAACAAGATTATACTGACGAACTCAACACAATCAAATACATAGCAATGAAAAACGGTTACAACCCCAATTTAATAAATAAACTACACAAATGCATCAAAAACAAAAATAACAAAACACAAAATACCAACAACACACAACACAATAAATACATCACACTCACATACCATAACTCCAACACACACAAACTTGCCAACACATTCAGAAAACACAAGTAGAAAATAGCATTCAGAACTAACAATACCATCAAAAAACACATCAACAATACAAACACGGACATAGACAAATACAATAGAACAGGTGTATACAAATTAAATTGTAATAACTGCAATAGTTTCTACATAGGCCAGACGGGAAGATCTTTTTCATCCCGTTACTCTGAACACTTAAAGGCCCTCTCCAACAACAATATACATTCTGCGTTTGCCACACACATACACACACATAACCATAGCTACACCAACATAGATACTAATCTTGAAATATTACACCTCTTACCCAAACGTCGAAAACTCAACACAGCTGAACAGTATGAAATATACAAACACCACACAACTCAACCAAACAACATACTAAACGACCAATTACAATATAAATCACATACACTTTTCGACACAATTATACATAAAACAAACAATAATTTGGATCCCCATGCCAATCCCCTTCCTCTACACACCACCCCCACTATACCTTCCAAGCAACAACCGTTACTAAGTTCTGGCAGTCTGTTCTAAGCTGACGAAGGCGAATATGACGCCGAAACGCGTTCGACGAAAAAGACAAGTAAGTTTTCACAAGAGAAAGTTTCAATATTATATAAAGTGTAGTGCTGTGAAAGAAGATGATGAACAAACAAGGCAACTATAATACCGCAGACAGAGCGTATTTCATCAATAAGTACAGAAACGCCAAAAAACAAGTAACAAAAACTTCCTTACACATAGCCTTCAATAAAACTTGCCGAAACACATCATCATACCAACACACGCACAAGTTACAATAAAACAAAACACACATACAGCACTTCAAACCAAACGCAAATTAGAACAATTTAACCTAAATAACATAATCAATTATTTATACCATAAAAAAGACACACTTAACAGACAGGCATACAACTTAGACATGAAACTTACACAAATATTACACCACACAGAACTTGAAAATGTAATACAACACACACAAGACAACATAGAAAAACGCAAATTGACAATACAAGATCGACACAACAAAAAAATAATGAACCTCACAAAACGCGTAATAGAATCGATCCCTGAACCAGCACACAAATTCTACACACGCACAGTTAACACAACTAACATTAATTTCACAACTGATGAAATGGATTTATTAAACAAAGGACTGAAACATAATTTGAATAACAATACAACTAACAACAAAAACCACAATAGACACATACATGACATAATTATAGACACCGAAACAGCTGTACAAAACACACATATTAATGACCTAGACCGAATACGTCACGACATAAAACGTAAGCTCCAACGCACACATATACAACCGAAAAGACACAGCAACAAGATAAAAACGCTTAACAATGTAAAACAAAAGTTGCATAAACACAACATAACAATATTAAAAGCTGATAAAGGGAACATAAACGTCATAATAGACAAACATCAACTTAACACTAAAATTGAAAATTTCTTCAACGAAAATAATATAACGGAAATAAATAAAGACCCTGAAACCCCCATTTTATTTTAGCTGAACAGTATGAAATATACAAACACCACACAACACAACCAAACAACATACTAAACGACCAATTACAATATAAATCACATACACTTTTCGACACAATTATACATAAAACAAACAATAATTTGGATCCCCGCGCCAATCCCCTTCCTCTACACACCACCCCCACTATACCTTCCAAGCAACAACCGTTACTAAGTTCTGGCAGTCTGTTCTAAGCTGACAAAGGCGAATATGACGCCGAAACGCGTTTGACGAAAAAGACAAGTAAGTTTTCACAAGAGAAAGTTTCAATATTATATAAAGTGTAGTGCTGTGAAAGAAGATGATGTACAAACAAGACAATTATAAACATTTTTATTTTTTACTTCCATATTCCTTAAGGAATGGAAGTATGGTGATGGCAAAAAAAATCGTGTTCGAGATTATTGAAAATTCCGATTCTACTACACTCAAAACATGAAAAAAAGTCGTTTTCCGAAAAGTGTCTGTGTGTGTGTCTGTCTGTCTGTCTGTCTGTGTGTGTGTCTGTCTGTAGATTTTTTTTCTATGGCAAACGATAACTGCCGCAAATTCAAACAGAATCAAATAATGTTTTGCATACAGCCCTGAATTGTAGAGTTCTCAAGACCTATTGTTTTTGGTGAAGATCGGTTAAGGGACAGGGGTAGTTTACCTGTAACGTTTTATGTTTTAACAAGGGCATTTCCTATGGCAAACGATAACAGCCGCAAATTCAAACAGAATCAAATAATTTTCTGCATACAGCCCTGATTTGTAGAGTACTCAAGATCTATTGTTTTTGGTGAAGATCGGTTGAGGGGAAGGGGTAGTTTACCTGCAACGTTTTTTATCAAGCGTATTTTCTATGGCAAACGATAACAGCCGCAAATTCAAACAGAATCAAATAATGTTTTGCATACAGCCCTGAATTGTAGAGTTCTCAAGACCTATTGTTTTTGGTGAAGATCGGTTAAGGGACAGGGGTAGTTTACCTGTAACGTTTTATGTTTTAACAAGGGCATTTCCTATGGCAAACGATAACAGCCGCAAATTCAAACAGAATCAAATAATTTTCTGCATACAGCCCTGATTTGTAGAGTACTCAAGATCTATTGTTTTTGGTGAAGATCGGTTAAGGGGAAGGGGTAGTTTACCTGCAACCTTTTACATTTTAACAAGAGTAAAGTACTTGAAAATTTATTTAAACTTTTTGAAACAATGGTAATTGTTGAAAATAAAATAATTTTGTTGCCAGGTAACAAAAATAAAGTCATTTTGATTATAAAATGTAAATATTTACAACAAGAAAAGAATTTTCAGTTTTCAAAATTTAAATATATTTTTATAAAACAATGGGTTCTTCATTGAGGTGGGGACCATGTCACTCACTCCATCTCAAGCCTCTCCCATTTTGCAGAAAAAGAGGACCCTGTCAAGGCTGATACTTTGACGACAGTGACAGGGCTTTCCACCAAATTCAGCAGAGTGACAGGTAGGCCCAACTCTGATTGGCTCCTCAGATTTCCCCAGCGTTAGTAGGTTCTATGAAACTATTTTATTTCAAAAATGATTTTAAATATAAATCTTAGATATGTTTTATAAATCTCATGTTTTATGTTTTAACATGGGTAATTTTTTATATGACGAACCATAACTGCCGTAAATTCAAACAGAATCAAATAATTTTTTACATATGTGCCTGAGCTATAGAGATCTCAATGTCTGTTGATTTTGGTTAAGATCGGTTACGGGGAAAGGACAGTTTACCTGAAACATTTTTTGTTGTAACATGAGTAAAGTACTTAATTTTGATAAAGTATCCTGATAAGATCTTAATAATCCACTGTAGAAACGTAGATGAAATATCTATAAATGAAGAGGCTAGTTGAACGGGCTGGGGGTAATTTTCTATAAATCAAAATTATAGTTGAAGGGGGAGGGGATAATTTTTTTTTATATGTGTACTACGTTATTGGCAACAAAGAAGTATTTTTTTGTTAAAATTCCTTCCCTGGCTGTTTGGCTGAAAATGATTTTAAATATAAATCTTAGAATATGGAAGTCATGTATGGTTCTCCATACCGATATTTTCTATTACCTTGTACTCTTATTTGGTGTTATTTATTTATTTATTTATTTAATAATGGTTTACTTTTCTGACCTTTATTACAACGGACAATTAGCGTTTTTTTATTTTGATAATTATAAATCTTTATGTAATGTAGGGGACCTTAGTTTCGTTTCGTTACAATATTGAAAGAAAGAGATAAAGTGTTAGACAATTTAATTAATACTAAAATTAAATTTGATAATGAAGAAATATTTTATAACATAATTAAGAAGTAAATGATAGAGGACAGATAGATAACATTAAGAATTAAATTGCATTGGACTAATTAGGGGTTCTTAAAATAAGTGTGTGTGACTGGCACACATGTGTGGGTGAGAAAGACTAGGTTTAAAAGGAATGCACACACACCACTGAAACACAAGGAATTTGCTAGAAATATATGTAACTGTCCAGATGGTGGGACAGGGCTGTGGGTGGGGAAGGGACATTGAATTATAGCTTGTGTGTGAGCAGGGTGGAGGTGAAGGGTTTGTTTTCAGGTTATTTGTTTCATATCCGATCTGACGATGAGCTGTGAAGCTTGAAAGCGCTAATCGGAATAATTTTTATATAGTGATGTGCAACAGTGGTAATTCTGTTTGTGATTTTAACCACTAACACAACTTTCTTCATTAAACTTCTGTTTAAATATTTTATTTAGTTTTTTAGTTATATTTCCGTAATAAGTGAAGGTTCTATATTTTATATTATTATTAATAGGTGAATTTTTAAATGTAGTGTTCTTGGGAATTTTATTAGTGATTTTATGTTTAATTTTATTTTCTAATTTATTAATAGTTTTTATTTTGTATCCATTTTTAACTGCTATTTGTTGGATGATAATTCTTTCTTTGTTTCTTTCTTTGTTATTTAATGGGATCCTAAGCATTCGGTAAATCATGGAATTCCTGCCATTTTATGTTGAGGAGGATGGTTAGAATTATTTGGTATTACTAAATCAGTTTGAGAAGGTTTCCTGTATATTGAGTATTCAGAATTTGTTTCACTTTTCTTTATTGTTAAGTCTAAATAATTTAATTTATTATTAGATTCTTCTTGTAACGTGAATTTTATTTTGGAATGTAAATTATTTATGGAGTTGAATATTTTATTTATAAAATAAATATACCATTGTTTTGGGAAATGTACAGAGTGTCATCAATGTATCTAAACTAACATCCTAATGGGTCATTTAATTTTATTATATTTATTATTTGTTCGAGTTTTTGAGGAAGATTTCTGATATGATAGCGGAGGTTGGGGCTCCCATAGTAAGGCCATCTGTTTGATAGTATAATTTGTTGTTGTATTGAAAATAATTTTGATTTAAAATTATTTTTAAAGTATTAGTTAACTGTTTAATCTATGTGTCACTTTCGTTATTTGTTTTCAGATTATTTATTATAATATGTATAGTTTCTTCAATGGGAATATTTGTATACATGTTTGATATGTAGAATGAATATAATTTTGTATTTCTGTTTACTTCTACGTTTTGTAGTTGTTCCATGAGTTCGATACTATTTTTTATATTGTATTTTGCTGGAAGTTCAATTTTATGTTCAATATAAAATTACCAAGAACACTACATTTAAAAATTCACCTATTAATAATAATACAAAATATACAACCTTCACAAATTACGGAAATATAACTCAAAAACTAAATAAAAAAAAAACCGAAAGGCGTAGTCAAGGTCCACGCCATAGATTTTCCGTGAAAACGTCGGGATAAAATCATAAGTGTTTCGTATTAATATGTAATTTAATTATCAATCTCTTTAATACAATGGTTATACAGAGTAGTATGGTTACAGAATAGATAAATCACAAGTTTATTGCATGTAGCAAGGGTCTGTGGTAGCTAAAGTAACACACGTACACCTCACACTGTATCGAATTCAAGTGTCTAGTGAAAGTCATATCGATGTTGGTGTTGCCGAGTGTTGTAGGGGCAGGAATCGTCACGGGCATCATACCAAATTGCGCGAGCATGAAGTCATTCAGCACTGTCTTATCGCTGTCGGCATTAATATTAAAGTCTCCTGTGAGAATGAGGGGTACATGCGTCAAGTCTTCCAATGTCGGTATAATATTATGAATACTGACCGAGTATCGAGCCAGCGACGAAAGGGTTAGCATCTGTATATCTTGTATTCGCGTGCCAGGGTGAACGTAGATCGATGCAAGCAGGAATTTCAGTTCTCCGCCCAGGGTCACGTTGATCATGCAGATATCGCCGACATGTGGCTCTATCAGTCGAACGCCCAATGCGAGTGCTGACCTGGCACATCTATGCACGATTGGACTGTCGGTCACAGATTCGGCATTTCTATAGATAGCAACGCCACCAGCAGATCGTTTGCCAGAGGAGTCTACCTAGAGCTGTTGCTCGGGTAGGCTGTGTTACTCTTTTTCGCATTTGCGATTGTGGTTTTTAACCGTTAGTAATATCTTTTTCAATCTGTTTTCTTCATCATCATCATCATCATCATTCTTCAACATAATCAGTGTGCTACAATTTCAGAAGTGTATTGTGTCGTGCGCGAGTGTTTTTGTGATTCGTGTGCAGTGCGCGTCTGGTGTTCGTGTTCTTTGTCTGTCAGTGTAGTGATTCAGTGCTGGTGAAAGTCACTCTTTCCTAGCCCTTTTTTGCGTCTTCGACGTTCATTTCGGTTAATCCCGAGATGGCGTCGAACGCAACGCCCGTTCCTTTGCCGGCACCGCTGGTAACCTTAATGGAAACCTGCGGTACCGGTCCTCATTCTACCCCGCTACCTTCCCATACAATTAGTGAAAGTGAATGTGAAAGTGATGATTGTGCGTCGATGTGTAGTGTGGGGACGGGGGACGGTGAATTTTCGCTTGTGGAGGGCAAGTCTGCCAAACGCAAGCGAAAATTAGTCGCCAGCCCGCCACCGGCCGCTCCTACGCATCGGGTGTCTAGTCCCGGTAACAGCGCCAGCCAACCTACTCAGCCAAACTCGAAATCTGTCCCCAAACCAAAAATTCCGCCGATTGTTATTCCAGACAATCGTAACTACAGGGAAATTCTCCGTTCCCTGCAGAATCTGCTTCCTTCGGCCAAACTCGAGGCCAGGTGCCAAGGCGCCTCGCTTCGAATTGCGGCCACAACAGTCCCGGACTTCCGATCGGTCCAACAGTTTCTTACCGATCGGAAGATCTCCTTTCATACTTTCGCGCTTCCTTCAGAGCGCGAAATTAAAGTTGTTCTTTCTGGACTTCCTTCCTGGACCGCCCCCGATACCATCAGGCAGGAGCTTGTCGCTTTAGGCTATTCGCCGACGGCGGTAAGTGTACTGCATGCTGGCAAGGGGGAAGATCGCCGTCCTGTGAATAGTTTTCTAGTGAAACTACTCAAAGTAGGCCAGTTCGAGGAGGTCTATGGCCTCCAAAACTTCCTGCACCTTCGGGTGCAAGTTCGTACTTTTGACCCGCGGCCAGGCCCCTCGCAGTGTTTTAACTGTCAGAGGTTTGGCCACTCCAGCTTATTCTGTAACCACCCTCCGCGTTGCGTGCGATGTACTGAGCCTCATCGTGGGTGTGATAAGCCCAAGACGGGGTTCACGGCCATTTGCTGCAACTGCGGCGGGGACCATCCGGCTAGCTATAGAGGATGTAAAGAATTTATATCAGCCATGAAGCTGCAGCGGACTCCTGCTCGCCCTGGCGCGCAGGCAGGCCGTGTTGCAGGTCCCCTCCCTAACCGAAGAGAGGCCTTCCCACCTCTCTCCGGAGCATCATCTCAGGCCCCGGCAGCAGTTCCGGCTGCTCCCAGGGCCCCAGTTCCGCCTGCAGTCGACGTTTCGGCGCCGCCTGCAGTGCCTTTTGTCCCAACGCCTGCCGGAGCGCCCGGTCCCTCATACGCGGCTGTGGCCGCTACATCAGTCCCGCCTTCCGCTCCTCGGAGCTCCAAACCGAAGCGCACTCGTCGCCGTCAGCGACAAGTTCCACAGGCATTGCCTGTAAAACCTCAGCGGGCCCCGCCCGCCTCCAGCCATCAACCTAAGCTCCCAACTGAGCAGACCTCACGTCCGTCCCCGAGCCCTGCGCCATCTGCAACACCGGCCGAGGCCAGACAGGTCCGTCTTCCGGAATCTCGGGAATCTTCCCGGGTCCCGGTGGACCCCCTGACTGCCTGGGCTGAAACTTTGGTAAACAACATCAGGTCTGCTCCAGATACAACCACGGTTCTCGCCCTGGTGTTTCAGTCACTGTCTACCCTCTTTCCTCTTCTTCCTTTGAATGGCTAGGAGTCTTAGGATCGTTGCGTGGAATGCCCATGGGGTAGTCCCTCGACGATCTGAACTGATGACTTTCGTAACGGAGTACGACGCTGATGTCGTCCTCCTTTGCGAGACTCATCTGGCTCGCTACCATACCTTCAACCTGCCATCTTACATCTGTTTTCGTCAGGATCGTCCCCAGCGGCCTGGCTGTCGCCCCTCGGGGGGGGACAGCCGTCTTAGTCCACAGGCGGATATCCCACAGGCCACTACCCCCTTTAGATACATCTCTTGTTGAAGGTTGTGCGGTGGCGATAGACGCTGGCGGATCGGAGTTGCGCGTTGTTGCGGCGTATCTCCTGCCCGGCCTGCGGCTACCTCCACCGCCCGAGGAGTGGGACGCTCTCCTCGATCATCCCCTACCAACCATTGTAGCCGGCGACTTAAATGCCAAGCATCCCTCCTGGAACAGCAGAGTAGCCAACGCCTACGGAAAATCTCTGTATCGGTTCGTCTCCGACGACCCGGTACTTCAAGTCATCGGCCCAGAAGACCCTACTCACTTCCCCTTTTCCGGTCATCGACCGGACGTCCTTGACATTGTCATTGCCAAGGACGTGACCCATCACATCCAGGTCTCGTCAGTGTCGGATCTCTCATCCGATCACAATCCCCTTTTTATATCTGCCCGTGAGCTGTCGGCCTCACCCCGACCTCCCGCTCAGATTGTTAGGAGATTCAACTGGCGCTCCTACCATGATGAGCTCTCACGGCGGTTACCATCACTCCCCGCGGACCCGATCGTCACTTGTGACGATTTGGATCTCCGAGCCACTCATCTTCAGGAGTTGGTCCAAGGTGTCATGGATCGACACACATATGCTCTCGAGGTGAATCATCGTAAATCGGCCTTACCTGCGGAAGTACTCCACGCCATCTGGCTACGGCGCAATCTCCGCCGCAGATGGCAAAGAACCCGTGATCCCGGCGTCAAAAGGCGTTTTCAGGCCCAGTATCTTTACGTCCAGCAGCTACTGCGGGACGTAAACTCTGATCGATGGGACTCATACCTTGAGTCTCTTGAAGTCGACCACGCCTCCGTCTGGAGAGCGGCGAGTAGACTGACCCGCGAGAAGAGAACTCGCAACCCACTTGAAACTCCGAACGGGCTTGTATCTTCATCGGCAGGCAAGGCTGAGGTCTTCGCCGACTGCATGGAGGTGCAATTTACTGTTCACCAAGGCGTCTCGGACCCTGCCCACTCGGCAGAAGTCCGTGACTTCCTATCTGGACATTTTTCACGCCCTCCCGAAGTCCCAGCCCTCCCGTTCGACAGGGATGAACTAGTTTCATCTATCTGCCGACTAAATCGCCGTCGCGCCCCCGGTCCTGACCGGATCGGAGCCGCTGCTCTACAAAATCTCCCGGCCTCAGGCGTTGACCTCGTTCTTGAGCTGTTTAACTCCTGTCTCCGGCTACAGTACTTTCCCCGATCAGCCAACATCATAATGATTCCGAAGCCTCGCAAGCCGCGCATGCTTCCTGAAAGCTATCGACCAATCTCTCTCTTGCCAGTCATCTCGAAGGTGTTCGAGCGTCTCCTGCTGGCTCGCATCTCGCCGCTGCTAGATGGTTTCATCCGCAGCGAACAGTTCGGGTTTCGCAGAGAGCACTCGACCACGCTTCAATTGGTCCGCGTTGTTACGCACTTGTCAGACGCCACCAACAGGCGAGCGGCTACGGCCGCCGTACTGTTGGACGTGAGCAAGGCCTTCGATAAAGTCTGGCACGAAGGTCTTTTCTTCAAACTTGCCAATTCCCCTCTACCATCGCCCATAGTGTTTTTCCTCCGGTCGTATCTCAGCGACCGAACCTTCAGGGTGAGCATCGACGGGTCCTGTTCTACAGTTCGACCCGTCGCCGCCGGCGTACCTCAGGGATCTGTCCTCGGCCCCGTTCTGTATCTTGTGTACACGAACGACCTGCCTGTCTTGCCCGGAGTCACGTTGTCTTTGTTCGCTGACGATGCTATGTATCACTGCAGCTCCCTGTCCCCGCGATTTGCGAGTACAAAGCTGCAGCGTCAGTTGAACCAGCTTCCGGACTGGTTACGGAAATGGCGGGTGACGATCAACACGGAGAAATCCGAGGCGATCTGCTTCACCCGTAAGTCCATCTCCCGATGCCAGCCCCTCTCCCTAGCAGGGAGGCCCATCGCCTACAAAGAATAGGTGAAGTATTTAGGCGTTCGGCTAGATCGTCGCCTTTGCTTCAACGCCCACGTGACGGAAACCCTTGCCAAGGCTCGCGGCGTCCGAGCCAAATTATCTCCTTTCCTCTCGTGTAGCAGCCGCCTGGCCATGCGCACGAAACTTACACTCTATCTACTATTTCTCAGGTCTGTATTGACCTATGCGGCACCCGCCTGGTGGTCTCTTTTATCCACCACCAACAGATGTAGGCTGGAAGCTTTCCAGTCCCGTACACTCCGATCCTTGACGGGGTCCCCTTGGTTTGTAAGGAACGACGTGATTCGAAGGGGTCTCCGTGTTCCTACCTTGACTTCCTTTGTCCGGTCGCTGGCTCTAACTCTCTTTGCTAAAGCCTCGACCTCCACCTTCCCGTACCTACGAACCATCAGTGCATCAGAACCACCACCGCCCATTCGGGTCAAACGCCCACGGGCGCTTCTTGACGACCCGCCATAACGCCATCCTCTTTAAATTAAATAAAAACAAATTGTAATCATCAGCCCTAGACCAGAGTATTTCACCAAACTGTCCTTCTTTCCTTCCTGCCTACCTCCTAGCACGCTGAGCCGGCTGCTTGTCGCTGTCATCAATCACTGGCACGGAGGCTCTCCGCCTCGCGGGGAGCGACCGACGCCCTCAGGGCGTCTGCTGACTGGACTTGAAACGGGCAAAATCTGTTGCTCGAATCGGTACCAGCGGCAGTGCACCAAACAATAAAGTTATACTCCCCCGCCTTCACAGTTAACTGGTTGGCGGTTTCCTTTTCCAGTCTTAGGTAACCAGTCGACATTGTACCAGCACTACGTTCACTTCTGGCAGCCATTGGACACGTTCCAGATGCTGCAATCAAGCCACGGGTGCAAAGACACCCCGCGTCCATAATGCAATGCAATGCAGATCGTTTGCCACCACCGCGCTGATTGACCGATGTGCTGTCGCCAACCAGGAATTCAAAGCCTAAAATAGGCACAGCGTTGCATTTATCATCCATCCAGGTCTCCGAGAGCGCGAGATAGTCCGAATGGCGCATTATTTGGTCCGTAGCTATATCTGTCGAATGAGCGACTAAACTCTGACAGTTGTGAGCGGCCACTATTATACGTACACGTGCGTCACTCACCTCATAATTGTTGCTCGGCGACGCACCGAGAAATTTGCGCAGCTGTAAATTATTGTTGGCAGACGATGTTGATCTAAACGACTATATTCTTGTCGAATTTCGCGAGATATTTGACTGCCGTCCTCCTTTAAGCCATGATAGAACCGATGATCGCCACTCTTGTTCAGTAAGTATAACCCTTCTATTGAGGTAACACGACTCAGCGCTACGTACACTAGTTGAGTTTCTTGCTTTAAATCGTACTCTACCACTACTTGATCAAATGTCGCGCCTTCAGATTTATGAATAGTGAGAGCACAGGCCGGAGAAACTGGAAACTGCGCTCGCTTACACTTCGGTTTGCCGCGCCCAATAGATATGTTTGCGGTGCGTTTTTCAATGGGAGTCCAGCAGAGCTGTAGCACATCGAGCCTTGATTGCACGTACGGTTTCGCTTTCAGACGCGCCAGTCGTGCTATATTTTTGTTATCGAATTCGAACCAGAGCCGACCTATTCCTTGCTGTGCAGCACTGTCGTCTCTCTGCACGCTGGTGCCCTCACTTAAGTCCTGTTCTATGTACCGAAGTATTCCGATGGCGCCGTTTACTAGTCCATCTTCAACGTTTAGATTGATTGTAATCATGTAAGGATGACCAACCCCTAATCGCAGCACATATGGCATACCTCCGCTCGCCGTCGTGTTCATCTTGTGCATAGCGAGGCGTGCGTTGGACAATTCCGTGGTATTGCGGTAGCCGCTGTACACATCCACAGCCGTACTCTCGATATCCGTCTGTATAGCCTGACTGTTGAACGCGTCCACAGATGAATTTCTGTGGAACAGCCTTACGACGCCCGTTAAGTTGGCATCGCACCACTCAGCCGTTCGGAATCGACCCTCAATAACGGCCCTTTCTTCAGCAGTTAGACGCACGCCATCGCCGATTTTTGTGAGTATTCCGTAAAACACTATGTCTGCCTGCCGCATAACTTGATCAAGGCCGAAGAACTCAAGCGACTGCCACAAACAGGGTCCGCCTATCGTGTTACGGCTGGACTTGAAGATAGGTGTTGCATACACGGGCGGTAGCTGACGCAGATCACCGCACAGTATTATATCGAGCCCACCGAAACTCATGTCATGTACTCCCGTGATTTGTTTCAGGCGGTTGTCTATTTTATGAAAGATGCTACTGCTGATCATGCTAACCTCATCGATAATGATACTACGCACACCGTTAAACATCCCTCGATACACTTGTTCGACCTCACGAGCCATGGGTTTGTCAGGTTGATTGTTGCTCATCGCTGCGATTTTAAAGGCTGAATGGACGGTGATACCACCGAGGTTTACAGCCGCCTTCCCAGTGCTGTCACATACCACGTACGCGTTGCGCATGGAGTTATGGTGTTGAGTGAAGCGGTTGTATGTTTCCATGAGCAAACGTAGCACATACGTCTTGCCACTGCCAGCGGGCCCAGTGAAGAAGATCTGTATTGGTTGTCTATCCTGGGTTACATGAAGTCGATGTATGACTTCGATCAACAGTTCGCGCTGTGCATCGTTCGTCAATCGCATGCGCTCGCAGTATTCCTGTTTGCTGAGTACTCCCGTTCTCCGCCCGACTACAGACAGTCCATGTAGCGGCTCCAGTACGTCGATATCATCGGTGTTGTCGTTAACGTCCATCAGTTGAACCAAGTCGTTTCGTTCTTCCGTCGGCAGTTCGGCTTCTTCATTTTCGAACGTGCACAGCTCTCGCAACTCATTAATTAGTTTGTCGATGTCAATGTTGGCCTCGTATTCCCGACGCTTTTCCATGATTTCCTTCTCGCGTTGCTCGTATGTCTCTAGATAGCGATCAAGATCCAACACATCGACAGACTCAATTCTGAACGGCACATAAAGCGTTACTAATTCACGCTTATAATTATGCATGTCTTCTATATCGTAGCAACGGCTGCGCACGACTCGTGAGCGAGCGCGTTGCATATATTCCGTTGCGTCGTCGAACTCCGCCTCCAATGCATTCTCACAGTCAACATCAGCCGCTTCGTCATCGTCGTCCTCGCTTCGTCTCGTCCTCCTCTTCTTAGGTGTGTACTTGGCCACAAAGTCGATCAGACATAGTGATTCCATGTGCTTGGGTCGCTCCTCATACTTCTGTATGATGTTCTTGGTCCACACGTCTGTGGAGTCTTGATCGATGCCCTCTCGATCGAGCTGAGCGCGTCGTTTGCGAGACTTGTGGCGCTCATGTGGCCACACGGTGGGTATGTAAACGACTTCGCGGCTACTCTCACTCATATGTTGGTTAAGCAGATACCAGGCAGCCTCCTGAGACGACATCTCAACTGAGTTGAGCAGCTTGAGGCAAACGCTCTTCAACAGCTCCTGTTCACTAAATTCGGGTCGATCCTCCGTAAGCTGAAGCAGTTGTCTGTGTAGATCGCTGATGCCCCTCGCCGATTTGTTTACATACTCGACAACGTACGCTGCGCAACTGTACTCTTCGAGTATAAACTGAATGTCCATGTTTGATACGAGCACATCAGAGATAAAAGGATTAAAGGTGTTGGTCATAATTTGTGTCATGTCTCGTTTAAAGATGAGCGTTGGCCTGCGCAAGCTAGCTCTGATGATATCCAGATATGCGTGCATATTCAACTTGTTGTCGATCAAGAACTGACCAAGAGAGTCGTACACTTGTGTCTCCAGCTTCTGGCGCAACTTCTTGGCGCGAGTCTGCAGAGCCGAACGACGGCCGTCACTCGATGCCATGGGAAGCAGCACACGCGTCGTATCCATGGGTCAATATGGTATGTTAAAACGGCACGATGTTTCGCCACGTTTGGTGCAGGTAAATGTGTGCCGATGAGTCTGTAGAGTGTAGTTGTTTGGCTCCGACATGTCTTCCTTCGCTACGCTAAACAGGTCGGTAACGAGTTGTACAGTAAGCGGCATGTTTTCACTTATTGACTCGTGTGGATCGTTCTCTAGCCAGAGTAGAATGTGAGCGTGCGGGCTGCCGCGATGTTGAAATTCTATGCGGAGGAAATGTTCGAGCACACGGTAGCGGCCGAAGGGGTTTCGTGACGCGACGGTCGTTTGTAGTAGCTGCATCACAACACCAACGAGCTTATGGAAGTAGATACAACACGTCACAGGATCTTCGTTCACTAACTCGCATCTTGTAGATCGACTCATGCCTGCGAAGACGTCTGCTACTGCTGCTACGGCAGGATTATCGCCGTCATGTTTTGGAATTAGGCGATTCAATATCTCAAGCAACTTCGGCCAGCGTATTTCGTTGGCGCTCATCGTAAGAAACACAGTCGGCTTACCGAGTTGTCGTAGCATGGCGAAGAGATCCTTCTTACGATTCGACCAATATTGGACGCTGTTCGGTATGGTTTTGAGAAAGGCCAGATTTTCCTCTATACACGATTCGAGATATTGTTTGTCCTCTATCATGCGACGTGTGACGTTTTCTGTATTACTAACGCTTTTGAACGAGGAGTATATGCCTTGTGTGACTCGCAATCGTAGTATCTTCATCGCCATGTAGAGGATGTGATCGGGTGTCACACCTCGACGGTCTCGACGGCGCACCTCGCTGTTAGCTATTTTGTATGGTGTGACGGGTACGTTTGGCTTGAAGGAACGCGCCACACCATAGTAAATGGATGGAAATGACAGCTCCTCTGCATGCACATCGTAGATTATATTCAGCGGTACACTATGCTGCCCTGGTGCTATGTTGAGACACATATCCTCGTTCCATAGAAGCGTTCTCTGTCTGGCTAGTAAACACTCAGACTCGACTACGTTATTGAGCGTCTCTAAAGGAGCATCATTGTTTGCCGGCGCCTGCTCATTGAGCTCTTTCAAAGCCGTCCAGTTGATTGTGATGTTGTAATGTCGATAGAGCGGGGTTTTAATTAAGTATTGTAACCATTTCTTCACAACACCCTTACGAACCACCCCGCTGAGATATGACGACTTGTGTGTAAGCCGCTTCTTTATATTCACGTTAATTGAGTAATCATCGTCCAGGTGGCGAGGCAACTGTCGGACCGTCTCGTCTACATCAATCGGTACGTTGATGACTTGACCGACGATTCCCAATGCACCTTCATGCCGCAAGCGCCTCAGTTGCATAAATGGCAATCTGGGCGAAATCAGACTAGTAGTGACGGTGTCTAACGGTGGTAGGTTATTTGGTCTCGGTGGGTACAAGAAGCCATTTGATCTACTTAGTATGGGCAACCGCCCGCTATCGAGACTCTTAGTACAATTGCTACATGTTACAAATTCCGAGATCGTATCATCAGGGAATGCTTCTTCCAGTACAGTGCGATGTTTGGCCTTAACTTTCTTCAAATCGCGTTGAAACCATAAGCGATCGCACACACTGCACGCATAGCCAAACTCGTTTGCGCTGAAAGTCTTGGCGAAATGAGCACGTGCCGTTCTCCAACGATTATCCATTTGAGGATCTCTGGTTATTGAACAAATAACATCACAGTCTACCGTTTTCATCTATTTTATCAAATTTTTCGTTCATTTTACTGACTTTCGTTAGTTTGTCTACTTTGTTCTGCCATAAATTTCATTACTTCCTGCCAATTTGGTTCTTCTCTGGCTACCGCTTTGTCACCCGCCTGTTGCTCCTTTTCCGTGTCCATAACTACTTCGGTTTCTTCTTTATCGCCCGTCGGTTGTTCCATTTCACTGTCCGTGACTACTTCTATTTCTTGTTCCTTTCCACCTTCTTCCTTATCCGTGTCTTCTGCCCTCTTCTTTGACTTGCCTCTGGTATTATGTATTTCTGGCTACTTACAGTTGCCGACAAAAATTAGGTTTTTCGTTATTATTTACTTATATATTTCGAAATTCTTCCCTAATTTGAGCCCTCTAAGTTGAGCGCAATTTTTGTAACGTCTCGCGAGTATATTTTCGTTTCTACGATCGCCTTTTATAGTTACAATGTTTGTATTCTGACAGTGTTATTTATTTTTAATCGAGAGTGTGTGATTATGAAAATATTGACCACAGTTTTCTTTATTAGGTATTATATCAGTGCCGTTGTTTGAAAAGGGGTAGGAGAGAGAGCGAGAGAATTCCTCTCTTTGTATACGATTTAATCGTTTAATCTTTTCGCGCGTTGCATCAGCTGTTTTCTATTTACGAACCCATTCCAGGTTATGTTATTCGTAGTACTTCATAATTTCTGATGTCGGAGCTAATTTTCTTACTCTTCTCTGCTATTCCTTCGTTTCCTGTAACAAAACTGCTATCTACCAAAAATAATACACAGTCAATTACCTAAAAGAAAGGTACTTATTGAATTTAGTTTAATTTTTGTGGAAATTATTGTCTCCAAATCATGAGTTTACAATCGATTATTTTTCGAAATCACAACATTTTTTCGATATTATTTTTTTTTACATATAACACAACAGATGTATTCAATTACAGTTATTAGAAAGAAATTAATTAATTATATATCTCAGGGTTATTTGAGGATTCTTTGAACTATAAGAAAGTCAGAAATGTTTAGCTACTCGTATCATACTTTACAATAATAAAAATTTGTTTACTTAAGATCTGATTCAACAAGTTCGTTTTTTAAACGCCAGAGCGCAGGTTACGTATTCATACAGAATGCGAAGATAATAAAGATGGCTGCCATAAAGTTCCTAGTGAACACACATTTTTACTGTTTTTTGGTTAATTAAATAAAGTTTATTATGTTCACACTATGTTTTCTTATAAATTGAAAGATGTGGTACTGTTTCTAGTGTTCGTTACTTGTTGGTGATGTGTAATTTTTTTAGTTTATTAATATAGGCGATCTCACCAAATGTGACTGTTCAAAATTTTCATGCCATCAAATGTTGGGATTAATTTTCTCTGTTCGTCGATTTTCTTGCATCAATTTTGGTGGTTCAACGGATGTCTCATATGTAGTGGCTTGTGCTGAATCGTTTCATTAATTTATGATGTGGTTCTTTCCGAATTGTAGTTACTTAATTTTTAAAATTTTGCTGGACATATTTTTTGGTCATCTACTCACTTGAAATCCAATGTAACAATTAATAATTCTTGTTGATTAGTTACTCTTAGCAGCCAAGAATTTGATGATTTTTATTGGCTCACCTAGGTACAGTTTTAGTAAATAGGCTAGTATTAATTATTATTTTTTCTTCCCTTCTTTTAGGAAAAATACTCCTTTATTATTTTTAACTATAATCAAATATAATTTATAAAGGTTTTTCTTCACATCTTTACATAAGCTTAGCTATTTGTATTTTATAATTTAATGATTTTTAACTTGGTTTATTTCTGACTTATATTTCTGTTAATGTATTATTACTCTGCACTATTTTGTTCCTCCCCCCCATCTCATTATTTTATATTCATTAGCCGTTATTAATTTCTTATATAACCCTGGATTCCTTAAACATAAACAAAAATAATATTTTAATTACATTGATATTGCCTTTGTGGCCTAATAACACAAAACTACAACAACTTATTATTAAACTTATAGTTTATTAATATTGTACTGCATCTTCACTTATTTGTGATTGATGTCTTTTTCAGTTTTTAAACATTTACACATATCATACTATGTAGCACTTTGTACACATCGCACTTTTATGGTAACACTTAGTACATTGTTTTTAACTGCTACAGAGTTTTATGGTACAAATGTTTTCATAGCATGATACTTAATCCCTCATTTCTGACTTTTGGAATGGGTAACTACTGACTTTTTATTCTTTTTATTATACAAATACTACTTTATTTCTTACCAGTACTGAGCATGGGTTATGTAATGTTACATAAAACTCCCCCACTAGAACAGATTTATTTTTATTTCATTATTAAAATTAATTGTTTGATTCCTAATTCTTCGTCTTCTTTTATCATTCTTCGTAATATATTTTCATTTTTGTTTTGTTATATACACCTTTTATTTGGTTAATGGTAATTGACGTGATTTCATAATGTAATATATTTTACTAATACTAACTCTCTCTCCTGGAGGAAAATTAACGATTGATATTATTTCTCGTGGTGGTGGTTTCTCAAACATCACTTGATGAGGACTGGTCTCAATAATCATTAAAAGCTTGTTTTAACACTCTCATATTTCTATATACTTCTATAAATGTCCTTGCTCAATTGAGCTTCTGTCTGCTATCTTCCTTCTGTTTTCTTCCTTCATACTTCTGGAATCTGATATTATATCATCTCAGCTGTTTTATTATTATCCCTTAAATATGTAATTTCCCTAACATTCCCTAACACGTGAGCTGGGGCATTCCAGAGAGGCACTTGTGGCTACATATACTCTGCTGGCCATACTACACTTTTTTGAGATCAGAGGAACATCATCTCTGCTCAAAATATAATACTGCTGTAATTCATCTACAGACAGTCATTAAATAAAATTCTACAAGAATAGTCTATTTTTTCGACTATTAAAAAACACTTTTGGGATTCTTCACGCTGTTGCTGTTTACATTTAATTATATATTTCTTTTTTCTTCTTGATTCCTTCTTATTTTCAGTAGCTATTTTTAGATAACGTTGTTGACAGGTATATTTTGTAAATCCTTTTGACTTTCCTTCTTGTGACAGATGTTCTTCGTATTATTTTTTCTTTTATCTTTTTCAACTCCAAGAAATTCTAAATTGTAGCTGTATTAATTATTATCATTCTTTAGCTTCATTGTAATTATAGTCATTAAATTATCCATTGTCCTTCTTATTTTACCGTCTTGGCTGAGCACATTACCATTAATTGTTTTTATATTTTTTCTTCTCATTATTCCCATTAAAATATTTTTTTCTCTTATTCCATTCTAAATCATGTTATTTTATAAATAAATTATGTAAGTCGTTCTTACATTCTCTTGGCGTTTTGTCGTTTATCTTAAATCATATTGTTTCTAAATATAGTAGGTAAGTTGTTCTTACGTTCTTTTTGAATTTTGTTGATTATCTTATGTAATATTATTTATTTGGTTCCTTCTTTCCAATGGGTTGCTTGGTCGGTATTTTTTTTTTTTTTTTTACTTGGTTTAACCATGGTCCATAAACTCCATGACTCCTCTTCCTCGGAATACTGCAGTGTCCATAATAATTTCGGTTCTTGAGATACCGCTCATTATCTTGTTTTCTGAATTTTCTGTCACCCTGTACTGACATTCTTTTAATAATTACTTGTTCATTTGTATCTCTGCCTACATCAATTACTTTCCCATTTATTTTATTGAACAGGTATTTTAATGGTATTTGAGTTATTGACGACATTACTGACAGTTTGCTACACATTTCTGTTTCTGTGGTATTTAATTTACCTATCGATATTTAAAGTTGTTATATGTGGTTTTATAGTAAGTCATTTCTAAAATTTTGTTTGACCTCCTCCTATAATCTTGGAAGTTTATGATTTTTTCATGGTCGGTAATTGATAGATTAAACACATTTGTTAATCCATTCTTCATCATCTCCAATTCTTCTCTTGTATTTATTATTTTCTTTCTACATATTTTTCTTATTTTCTTGGTCTTCTTTTCCAGGTATTTATTATCCTCTTTGCTGTTGTTATTTTTATTCTCAGATAATATTACACCTTGGTATTCTCTAATTTCTATTTCCTTCCTGCTCTCTTCTGTTTTCGGACTTACTTTAATACCTTCGAAAGTGCTGTCTAGTGTTTCATTCAAATTCTTGAAACCACTGTCCATTGTTTCCTCTAACTTTCTGAATCTTTTATTTGTCTCCTCCTTGTATTCATCTGCTTTTTGGTTAAGCGTTTTACTGACATTTTCAATCTTCTTATGAATTTGCTTTAAATTTTTATTATTTTCTTCAAATTTTGTGTTCATATCTTCCCTTTGCCCGTTAATAGTTTCTCTCAATTCATGGTTTTGTTCATTCATGGATTGTCTTATATCTCCATGAATAGTCTCAATTTTTTCGTTTAGTTGTTTTACTAAACTTTCCCGAATACTGTCTATTTTCTCATTGGTTTGCTTGTTATTTTTCTCCTGTTTCCTAAAATGTTCATCTATTTTATCAAATTTTTCGTTCATTTTACTGACTTTCGTTAGTTTGTCTACTTTGTTCTGCCATAAATTTCATTACTTCCTGCCAATTTGGTTCTTCTCTGGCTACCGCTTTGTCACCCGCCTGTTGCTCCTTTTCCGTGTCCATAACTACTTCGGTTTCTTCTTTATCGCCCGTCGGTTGTTCCATTTCACTGTCCGTGACTACTTCTATTTCTTGTTCCTTTCCACCTTCTTCCTTATCCGTGTCTTCTGCCCTCTTCTTTGACTTGCCTCTGGTATTATGTATTTCTGGCTACTTACAGTTGCCGACAAAAATTAGGTTTTTCGTTATTATTTACTTATATATTTCGAAATTCTTCCCTAATTTGAGCCCTCTAAGTTGAGCGCAATTTTTGTAACGTCTCGCGAGTATATTTTCGTTTCTACGATCGCCTTTTATAGTTACAATGTTTGTATTCTGACAGTGTTATTTATTTTTAATCGAGAGTGTGTGATTATGAAAATATTGACCACAGTTTTCTTTATTAGGTATTATATCAGTGCCGTTGTTTGAAAAGGGGTAGGAGAGAGAGCGAGAGAATTCCTCTCTTTGTATACGATTTAATCGTTTAATCTTTTCGCGCGTTGCATCAGCTGTTTTCTATTTACGAACCCATTCCAGGTTATGTTATTCGTAGTACTTCATAATTTCTGATGTCGGAGCTAATTTTCTTACTCTTCTCTGCTATTCCTTCGTTTCCTGTAACAAAACTGCTATCTACCAAAAATAATACACAGTCAATTACCTAAAAGAAAGGTACTTATTGAATTTAGTTTAATTTTTGTGGAAATTATTGTCTCCAAATCATGAGTTTACAATCGATTATTTTTCGAAATCACAACATTTTTTCGATATTATTTTTTTTTACATATAACACAACAGATGTATTCAATTACAGTTATTAGAAAGAAATTAATTAATTATATATCTCAGGGTTATTTGAGGATTCTTTGAACTATAAGAAAGTCAGAAATGTTTAGCTACTCGTATCATACTTTACAATAATAAAAATTTGTTTACTTAAGATCTGATTCAACAAGTTCGTTTTTTAAACGCCAGAGCGCAGGTTACGTATTCATACATAATGCGAAGATAATAAAGATGGCTGCCATAAAGTTCCTAGTGAACACACATTTTTACGTTTTTTGGTTAATTAAATAAAGTTTATTATGTTCACACTATGTTTTCTTATAAATTGAAAGATGTGGTACTGTTTCGAGTGTTTGTTACTTGTTGGTGATGTGTAATTTTTTTAGTTTATTAATATAGGCGATCTCACCAAATGTGACTGTTCAAAATTTTCATGCCATCAAATGTTGGGATTAATTTTCTCTGTTCGTCGATTTTCTTGCATCAATTTTGGTGGTTCAACGGATGTCTCATATGTAGTGGCTTGTGCTGTAATATTGTACTGCATCTTCACTTATTTGTGATTGATGTCTTTTTCAGTTTTTAAACATTTACACATATCATATTATGTAGCACTTTGTACACATCGCACTTTTATGGTAACACTTAGTACATTGTTTTTAACTGCTACAGTGTTTTATGGTACAAATGTTTTCATAGCGTGATACTTAATCCCTCATTTCTGACTTTTGGAATGGGTAACTACTGACTTTTTATTCTTTTTATTATACAAATACTACTTTATTTCTTATCAGTACTGAGCATGGGTTATGTAATGTTACAATATATTGTTACAGCACAAACAAGCCACCCCAATACAAGGGAAAAAACTTTGAATCAACTATATAAAATGTTTAAACTAATGAAAATAAAATGACTATGACGCGACAAACGACTATGACCCAACCCAAGTGATTGACTAAATAAAATGAAATAAAATAAAATCAAATGAGAAGGTAAATGAAAAGGAAACAAACCAAAATATAAATGAAATAAAATGAGAAGAAATGAAAAGTCACAAACGAATAAGATAGAACAGAAAAAGAGAAATGTTACACTCAAATAAAGTAATGAAAAAGAAACCAATAAATAATAAATGTAAATGATAATTATTAGTATCGACTAATTAATCAATGTAAATGATAGTTATTAAAATCCAATAAAGTAATGACAGAGTAAAGTACACTAACCAAGTAAATAGAGAGTAAATGTTATAAATAACTCTATAATGATATGAAACTTGTTAACAGTATAACTAACCATTGTGAAGTGAGAGATAGATAGATATTGAACATGATTAAGTGAGAAAGTGAATTTAATGTTAGGGAATACCCACTAGTAACACTTAAATACTATAAAAAGTGCAAAGTGCCAGTGTAAAACCCCCAAAATAAATAGAAAATATAACTAAATTTACTGAACTCAATAAACCGGGGGTACAGTAAAGTAATGAGAGAGAGAGAGAGAGAGAGAGAGAGAGAGAGAGAGAGAGAGAGAGAGAGAGAGAGAGAGTGAGCGTGAATCTAAGAATATAAAAGAAGTGCTGGTTTGTATATAAAAAGAAAGAAATATAAAAAATGTATAATGAAAGGTATGCAAGAAAATTATTTCTTTTCATGAGTTGTAGCTAAATCTGCAAAAGTAGTTAAATATAGGAAAAGAAGATTTATGTTTATTATTATGTTCATTAAAGAATAAATACAAATTTCGTTCAATGCAAATATGAATTAAACTAATTACTGCAAATAAACCATTCTGATCTCCTGAGTTCGCCGAAAAGAACCCGACTCTGGCAAGTACATATTTTTGTTTCTTGCAGTTGGTGCAAATGCAAGATGGCGCCCTAAAGAATTAGAAAGTAAAAAGTAAACAGTGAATAAAAATTTAAAATAAATTAAGTTTAATTATCAATAAAAGTTAGATCACAATTGGCTTCCGAAGGCAGGGACATTTTATATAAAAATAGGTCTACTTGGGAGAACAGAAATGGTTGTTTAAGGTAAACGTGTGTAAACATAAATAATAAGGTTATGTTACAGTGTTATTGATGAATGTTTATAATAGATACGTAAGAACTAAATAACAATGATGAATACTAATGATAATATTAACAATGAAGTCAGCTTCACTGACAGTAATATAGAAAGCCAGTTAACAGAATCAAAAATAATGAAAGATGTTGGTCATAAATCGACACCTATCCCCGGGATTATTGTGAACCAAGGTGTTTACAAATGTTCTTGTTGAAGGGCAAGAGTCCCTTATTATTGGAAGACATGAGGTCTTTGAGTTGTTCCCCGAAATTTTATGACCCCATAATTAAATTCATCCATGAAGGAAGATTGATGACTAACGATGACCCAACCTATTTCAACTGAATGAAACTACACCAGAATTCAACTGATTTGATAAGTATTGCTGAGTTACCCGAATTTATGAAATAAATTCTCTTTCATTTTTTCTCACAACACTTTTAACTCTCACTATAAACTGATGATCTAATTCTTTCAAAGATTAATTAAAAAATAAAACACTAAACTTATACGAAACTAGAAAATAACCTGTACAGAATTTACAAATTTTTGAATTACACGTTATAACACTTCAGGAACAAATTGTAATTACACCTTATAGCATATAAGTACCAGTAATGTAAGGTAGTGTACTTTATAGTAATCAAATTGATATTTTTTTGTAAACCAAAAGAATCCAGACTCATGAATGAAATTGAAAAAATAAACATTCAGTAGACGCCATGTCTGACTAACTAAATCGTTCAGATACATTCGCCGAAACTTTTATGCCTCTGTGTGGGATGAGAGAGAAAATGTGATATGGTGTTGTGATGTAAAGTGCCAGTGCCAGTGTAAAACGCCCAAAATAAATAGAAAACCCTACTGATAGGTATAGACACCTTAAAACCAGTGATAAACACTAAAGGTTAACAGTGAGAAGTGATAGAAAATAAGAATATTGTTATTATTAGGATTAAGAGTAATTGTAGATGAGGTATCCAATAGTATTCAGGGAAGGAATCCCATGGAGAGTCAAAATGTTAGTGTTACCATGGTTAGATAGTAAAGTTTAGAAAAGAAAAAATGTGGTAACGAATATAAATGCAAAATCAATAAACATCCTATGTTCAAAGGGATAGTTAATTAGATAAAGTAAATAGTGTGATGATGTTTGTCACCAAAAAATAAATAAGAATAAACAAAATGTAAACAAGAGTAGCATAATAACTGTTAAAGATTTGTTCGATTAAGTTTATGAGTAGGAATGTGGCTGAAAGAGTTATACAGACCATAAACCTAAATGTTGTGTTATGGTTTAATAAATAATAGTAAATAATAGACAAGTTATAAAGTACAGAGATAAATTCTTACGAACTTAATAATACTGGACAAGCCAGTTAGAAGGTAATAGACAAACCATGATTTTGTAAAATAATGAAAACATACAATTATTATAAAACAGACCCAAATCAATTCAAAAAGTAAACAAATCATTTGTAACACAAAACAAAACAGGTATAAAGGTAAAATAATATGTAATTTGAATAAAATAAGAAAATATAGCCAATTACTACCTAGGCCTATGAAATGCCTAACTGTATAAAACCAATAACAACAAATTGTAAGAAATTAACTACAGTATTATATTAGCAAATCCAAGGCAAGTAACTAGTTAATGATAATTAGTGGAACATATCAAGATGTAAACTTTAAATTAAGGACATAAAATTAGAAAGAAATGTAATTACATAATATGAACGTTATTGTCAAAATATTAATACAAAAGCAAACCCAGGTTTGAGGGATGTCAAAATGATCTTTGAAAGAAAATATAAACAGTTGTGATAATATCTCATACTTAGATAAGAAGACAGAAGAATAATAGCAATCAGAAGATATTTAGTCATTTTGAATAAAAATTAAAATATTATAACAATGGGCTGAATTTAAGTCATGAATAGCCAATGAGAGTCAGCCCGTTACCATAACAACGGAACATTATTTATTATTATTCCGTTAGAAACAGTTAGTCCATTATTGAATCTCTAGACGAATAGACGCCAAGCCGTAAATGACTCAAATTTTAACTTAAAACGATAAAAAGTAACCAAATTTACTAAAATGAAGAACCAAACACTCTGATGAAGAACTAATAATCGAACCGAGGCCAAAGACAAATTTATTCAATTTAAATTAATAATTTTGATCAACCGAACAAGACGCCAGGCATAATTAAATTCATCCATGAAGGAACATTGATGACTAGCGATGACCCAACCTATTTCAACTAAATGAAACTACACCAGAATTCAACTGATTTGATAAGTATTGCTGAGTTACCCGAATTTATGAAATAAATTCTCTTTCATTTTTTCTCACAACACTTTTAACTCTCACTATAAATTGATGATCTAATTCTTTCAAAGATTAATTAAAAAATAAAACACTAAACTTATACGAAACTAGAAAATAACCTGTATAGAATTTACGAACTTTTGAATTACACATTATAACACTTCAGGAACAAATTGTAATTACACCTTATAGCATATAAGTACCAGTAATGTAAGGTAGTGTACTTTATAGTAATCAAATTGATATTTTTTTGTAAACCAAAAGAATCCAGACTCATGAATGAAATTGAAAAAATAAACATTCAGTAGACACCATGTCTTACTAACTAAATCGTTCAGATACATTCGCCGAACCTTGAGATATAATTGTCTTTTACTGTCAGAGCAAATTTGTTTAATAACAAAATATAATTTTGTATAATACTGAATAACTACTAATCACAATTTAATAAACTAGTACAGAGTCATAACCACTGTCCTTTATTTCATAGGAAAGTACATTATATGATTTGTGTATTTTAGCGACTAGCGAAAGTGACGGTAAGCGCTCACGTCAGAAACTCGGCAAACTACCAGCGAGATTTAAGAAATTCGAACAGGGCGGGAGTAATTTGAGTTCACCATACTGTCATAGAACGAATGCTCAACCCTCCTATTCTTTTTAATTGTTTTCAAATTAAACAATTTGGTGCCACCCGGGAAATACAACCACATATTAAAGAACAGGTAAGGTTCCCACTCGCGTGTACTGGTAATTTGAGAGATCGCAACAGACTTCGTCAGCGTGAACATAAAGTAACGACCACAACGTGTGAGGCGAACACACGATATACATATTAATAGAGCACATACAGAGCTTCTCTTTTACAAATTGGCGACCAACTAGTGTGGCTAGAATAGAAAACTAGCGGCAGTTACGAAAAAGTATGAAACATCCATGACCACCCGGGGAAAATCTAAGAAGGGAACTGAGGGTACCGACTAAGAAGAAATGGAAATGATTGAAGAAATGATCGAGGAAATGATCGAAGAGGATGCCCAAGGGGACCAACCAGAAAACCCAAAACAACCAGTACCTGAAATAGAAGTAGTAGTCGGCGACCAACCAGGCAGAACAACCAAACCAATGGACATAAATTTCCAAGAAATGATGAGGATTATGGTGGAACAATTAAACAAAAACAAGGAGGAAATTAAGGAAGAAACTAGAGAACAAAGAAACAATGACAAAGGGGAATTAAATAAAATGTTAGAATCGTTGCAAGAATCCTTAAAAGAGGAAATCAAGGAAAATTCAAGGAGACAGAATGAGATTTTAAGAGAAGATATTGAAACATTGAACGAGAAATCGAAGGCAATAACAAAATATTAAAGCAACAAATCAAAGGCAATAACGAAACATTAAAGCAACAAATCAATGAGAAAATGGAGGAACACAGTAATACCTTAAGAAAGAACCAAGAATCCCTAAACAACGATTGACAGAGGACATCCAAAAAAGAAATGAAGAACTGAAGGAAGAATTGAAGGGACAAATGAAGGAAGACAGTGAGAAGAATTAAGATACATACTAATAGGGTATCATGAAGAAGTCAAACAGAAAAAAAACGGGGATGAATAAGAAATGGGAAGAAACAAATTACAAAGCAGATCAACTTAATGAAACAATAGATAGTGGTTTCACACAATTGAATGAAAGACTAGACAACACTTCTGAAGGTATCAATGAAAAAATAGATAATAAAGAAGACTCAAATGCATTGTTACCTGAAAACAAAAATAACAAAAACAAAGAGAAAATTAAGCACATAGAAATCAACCGTAGAGGAGTAAAGAAGAACCAAATAATTAAGAAAACAAAAGATATAGGAAAAATATATAAAAAGAAACTAATAAAAACACGAGAAGAATTATGATGATGAAGCATGGACTAATTAATGTGTTTACTTTACCAATTACCGACCGTAGTGAATTAATGGATTATAAAGATTGTAGGAGAATTCTAAAAGAAATTATAGAAGGGATTCACAACAAACCAGCGAATAAAAAATTCAGCAAATCTATCTTTAAATGGAAATTACCCAAAATTGAAAGGACTCACAACAAAATAGTGTGTCACAAATAAAGAAGGTCTCTAAAACACTTGAGTACACCAGAATTGGAAATGCAGAATAAAAAATCAATGATAACATTAATGAGGGAGGTACAATTAACTTCTTTGATTAATAAACAACATAATAAAGTGATTGATGTAGGCATGGATACAAATGAACACATGGTATTAGAAGAATTGTTGTACAGGATAGAAGAGACCTATTTCACAAGGACGGAAATAGTTCTACACACAAGAGTGATCCGAACAAGTGAGGATGAAATCACGGAGCATGGGTAAACTAAGTGCTGATGAACACCGAGAAATGGGACTGATTTTCAAATTACCGACCATGCAAACCAATGGAAAAGAAAAGAGAAAATAAAAAAATTACAAAATTCAAAAAATATGTAAGATCACCTTACGCTAATATTTAGAAAACATATGAGGTAAAATAAAAAAAATATAAAGGAATAAATTACAAAAATTCCTAAATAGTAAGAACAACAAACTTACAATAGTATTTAGATAATATATGAGATGAAACAAAATAAACAAATAAAGTGGAAACAAGAATTAAGAATGACAAAGGGGAATTAAATAAAATGTTAGAATCGTTGCAAGAATCCTTAAAAGAGGAAATCAAGGAAAATTCAAGGAGACAGAATGAGATTTTAAGAGAAGATATTGAAACATTGAACGAGAAAATCGAAGGCAATATCAAAACATTAAAGCAACAAATCAAAGGCAATAACGAAACATTAAAGCAACAAATCAATGAGAAAATGGAGGAACACAGTAATACCTTAAGGAAGAACCAAGAATCCCTACAACAACGATTGACGGAGGACATCCAAAAAAGAAATGAAGAATTGAAGGGACAAATAAAGGAAGACAGTGAGAAGAATAGAGAAGAATTAAGATACATACAAATAGGGTATCGTGAAGAAGTCAAACAGAAAAAAACGGGGATGAATAAGGAATGGGAAGAAACAAATTACAAAGCAGATCAACTTAATGAAACAATAGATAGTGGTTTCACACAATTGAATGAAAGACTAGACAACACTTCTGAAGGTATCAATGAAAAAATAGATAATAAAGAAGACTCAAACGCATTGTTACCTGAAAATGAAAATAACAAAAACAAAGAGAAAATTAAGCACATAGAAATCAACCATAGAGGAGTAAAGAAGAACCAAATAATTAAGAAAACAAAAGATATAGGAAAAATATATAAAAAGAAACTAATAAAAACACGAGAAGAATTATGATGATGAAGCATGGACTAATTAATGTGTTTTTTCTTTACCAATTACCGACCATAGTGAATTAATGGATTATAAAGATTGTAGGAGAACTCTAAAAGAAATTATAGAAGGGATTCACAACAAACCAGCGAATAAAAACTTAAGCAAATCTATTTTTAAATGGAAATTACCCAAAATTGAAAGGACTCACAACAAAATAGTGTGTCTCAAATTAAGAAGGTATCTAAAACACTTGAGTACACCAGAATTGGAAATGCAGAATAAAAAATCAATGATAACATTAATGAGGGAGGTACAATTAACTTCTTTGATTAACAAACCGCATAAAAAAGTGAATGATGTAGGCACGGATACAAATGAAAACATGGTATTAGAAGAATTGTGGTACAAGATAGAAGAGACCTATTTCACAAGGACGGAAATAGTTCTACACACAAGAGTGATCCGAACAAGTGAGGATGAAATCATGGACCATGGGTAAACTAAGTGCTGATGAACACCGAGAAATGGGACTGATTTTCAAATTACCGACCATGCAAACCAATGGAAAAGAAAAGAGAAAATAAAAAAATTACAAAATTAAAAAAATATGTAATATCACCTTACGCTAATATTTAGATAACATATGAAGTAAAATAAAAAAAAAATAAAGGAATAAATTACAAAAATTCCTAAATAGTAAGAACAACAAACTTACAATAGTATTTAGATAATATATGAGATGAAACAAAATAAACAAATAAAGTGGAAACAAGAATTATCAATGTAAGAGAATTAGAAAGGAGACAAATTAAAATAAATAAAAATAAAACCTAGCAAGAACTGCCAAGACAAATACATAAAATAACAAAGAATAAAGAAAAAAAAATATGAACTGGTACAAGAAAGAAAAAGACAGCAAGTGGCTAAAGAAAAATAATGGTATTCAACAAAGAAGAAGAAAAGTAAAGATGTCTAACATAATTAAAATGATCACAAGAAAAAGAAAAGAAAAGATGTCTAAAATAATTAAAATGATCACAAGAAGAAGAAAAGAAAAAGTGTCTAAAATAATTAAAATGATCACAAGAAGAAAAGAAAAACAAACTAATTAAAAGTTAGAAATAATTAAATTAACAACTAAAGAAATAGAAAACAATCAACTGTGTGAGTAAATAACAGAATATAGCAAAGGTACAGCGGAAGGAAGAATGAGTAAAAGGTTAAAATCATCTAAAGAACCATGAAGTGGACAATCCCAAAAATATTATTATTAATGAAAGTCACAAGATGACAAAAAGGTATTTACGATTGACTGAGAATAGGTCCAGCATTCAATTAACTGAGTAGAGATGATGTTCCTCTGAACTCAGAAAAAAAAAGGTAGTAATGGAAGAAACCAGCTACTAAAAGTTAGGGAAAAAAATATATAACAGGGAGAACGCACTAATGGAAATAAGTAAAAACAGGTCTAAATAAAAAGGAGTGAAAAAAGTAAGAAGAGAAACAAGAAAGGAAATAAACAAGAAAAAAAAATTATATATAACTGATAATTTCATAAAAAACTATGCTAGTGTTTTACCAAAATGATCAATTTTGAAGGAGAGGCATTATGTTACAACACAAACAAGCCACCCCAATACCAGGGAAAAACTATGAATCAACTATATAAAATGTTCAAACTAATGAAAAAAAAATTACTATGACGCGACAAACGACTATGACCCAACCCAAGTGATTGACTAAATAAAATGAAATAAAATAAAACAAATGAGAAGGTAAATGAAAAGGAAACAAACCAAAATATAAATGAAATAAAATGAGAAGATGTAACGGTCCAAAAATGTGGGTATTTTTATTTTATTTCATTTCCGGGGTTTTATAAAGTATGTGTAAATTGTATTTCAACGGTGACCAGAACACGTGGTGAATAGAACAGTGTTGTAACGAAGCGGCAACGGAATATAACGTTGTGAAATCGGTAAAGGAATCTGCACCACCCTAGGTTTCCAAGAACTTTGTAAGAGTGTGACAGCTCGCACGTACGCGTCAAGCGAGTATACGCGCGGACCCACGCTACGGCAGAAACTCAAAATGGCCTAGAGGGGAATTGTTGCCTTGCACATGTCCCCATGAAGACGGATGTAAGACTTAAGGTCCGCCTCTTTTGTGACATCAAGTCAGAAGCGCCTAAATATCGTCGGCGCACACTACAGCAAAAACTACTATATACCATGCTCATAGCCTACAAACTGCAACACTTCAGGCTATGAGCGTCGACGAAATTCGTTCGGCAGGGCATCAATATCCGCCCGCTCCAAATAGACGCTTGGGCAGTCCACGAGAAGCCGACTCCATTAACAGACGCTGATCGTGTTATAAGGCCCCGGTCGGCTGAACTTTCTAAATGTGATCACTTCAAAATAATACCGTTTTAGTACCGACCGGGACCCGAGGAATTAACGAACTTACAGAGTACCATTTGTGCGGTGGCGTTGTGACTTACCTCTATAAATAATGAACCTTCGAATCGGGTGACCAAACGTGTTTTATTTTTTTTTTTCAGAATAGTGACAGTGAACAGTTTAATAAATAGATTTGGGAAATAATAAAATGATGGGTAAAGTACAAAATAGTATGAGAGAGAGAGAGTGAGCAGAATGGGCTGTCTTAGTAATAATAATAATTAAATATGGTACCAAAATAGATTTAAAACTTGGTCTTGTAGTGTTCTTGTAGTATCCAGAAAAACGTTTTGAGTAATTAAAATTATTTAGTTTGCAATATAACCATGTGTTAGACTAAGTTATTTCGTCATTACCACTTTCTCATTTCTGTGCTGCAAGATTCGTCTAAACGTTCCGGGGATCTTCTGAATTGTTATTGGGGGTGGTCAGATTGCTAAATTGTCCCGTTTTATTTAAGGTAAAGTGTAAAGGTCTCCATATCTGTCCTTTAAAGATATAGGTGGCGACTCTGGTCTTCTGATTAAAAAATTTCTGCAGTAGGTAAGTGAACAAGACTGCAGGTAAGTTCTGGCAGTATTTTTATTTATTTATTAATATATTTCGATCAAGTTTGTATCATCACATTGGCGACCCTGCCAGGATTTTCGTTTAATTTTATTTATACGAGATAGACCTATTTTAATGCACAGAAAATAGGATGTGGTAATGACGAATTTATAAAAATTATTTATCATACATATTTACGTAAGTGTGAGTAGGTTATGTTTGTGTTGTGATTCACAGTTGTGTTAGGTGTTTGATTACAGAAAAATAGTGGTTTTATATATAAAAAGTGCTATATAAATAAACTTTAAACATGTCTCTAATACAAGGTAATGATGTTGATTTTGCGTGGGATGAGTGGGAGAGTGAATTTCGAGAGGTAGTAGGCGAAATGACGGACGAGGAGTGGGGTAATTTAGATAACAATTTAACGCGGATGGAAGAGCAAGAAGAGGGAATATTCGCCGAAATTAGAAAACACAGTGATGATATTAGTATTGGTAGTAAGATGACGAACGATAAAGGTAAAATAGTGGAAGTAACAGTGGTAGAAGGTAAGACAGTAAATAGGCCTATTCACAATGATGATAGTGTAGTAGTGGTAAATAAAGGTAGAGAGATAGACCGAGTTAACAAGAATAAAGTCGATCAGGTGGCAGATAATGAGGTAAGTAATGAGAGGAGTGAATCTGATTATAAAGTGATAATGGATATGTTGCGAATGATTAAGAAACAATCGGACGAAAATAGCAAAATATTGAGGGAATGGTCGCGGGAACTAAAGACAGACCGATTAAAAGAGAGTACAGAAGTTGAATCAAAACAGGTAAGTGACAATAATGTTGTTAATGATAGTGAAGAAATAATTAACCAGGTGAGTGATAACGATAATGAATTCATAAATAACAGTGACAAAATAGTGGGAGAAGTAGGGTTAACTAGTGAAGATAATGATGGTGATTACACTTCAGAGGTAAGTGGTGATGTTACTATAATTAATTCTAATAATGAAATAATGGTAAAGAATAATAATGATATAATGGAGAGTAAAGTATTGGGTAATGATGAGATAGAGATAGTGAGTGACAGAGAGAGAGTAATAGAGTGTAAAGGCGTAGTAAGTAATGTTGAGGAATTAGATAATGAGTGGAAAGATAGTATAGTGGTAGAATGGGGGCAGAGGGTAAATGTTCCCCTTATTTATGATGATTTAATGTGTACACAAGTGTTTTTGAAGGGCAAGAGTCCCGTGTTAGTAGAAGATTTGAAGTGTTTATTTTTGTTGTATAATTTTGTACCCTCTGTCTGGAGTAATATTGAAGATATGAGATGGTGTTATGATGAGAGAGATTTAAATAGAGAGCTGTGGGTTGATAAAGAGATAGAAGTATATGATTTAAAAAGAGATTATGGTGAGTGGAAAGTAAGGTTAGAAGTACGTTTAAATAACAATAAGATAATTTATGATGACAAAATAATTGACATGATGTTGAGAGAAATTACCGAGGGAGACTGGGCAAAATTAATTGATTGTGACGGGTTGTATGAAATAATAAAGGGTATGATGACGAACTTAGAAATAATGGGTTATGAAAACAATAATAATAAACTCAAGGTAAACAAAAATAATTTAGTCTACAAATATGTTAGATATCTATTTGACGATGGAGGCTAGATCAAGAGATCGGGGAAGGAACAGTTTAAGTATGTGAATACATGGTAATAACTTAGCTGATTTGGACATTGAAATATGATATAACTGAATAGTAATGATGAAGATTTGTAAATAAGTGTTTAATAAATTTAATAAATTCGATTGTATGTGTTGTAAAATGTTAAGTAAACAATGTGTATGCAGGTAATTGTTGTAATAATAATATTAATATTTTGGCAATTTAAATAAATAATAACATTAATTTTGAAGACAGGAACTGATGAGTTGTAATTGTTTGGATAGCTATGTAATTTGTATTTTCAGTAATTAATTTGATTAAAATAATTTGGGATGTTTTAAATATTCTGATTTATTTAAAAGTTGTATAATTAAACTTTCTGATGAATTTGAATTATTTACGAGAGATGTATTTGGTAATAGATGGTTAAATTGATTGACTCAAACTAACATGTTTGTTAAATGTTTCAGAGGTAACGTGACAGTGTGGTGTATATATTTTGTGTATGTCAATTTAAATTGACTGTAAGTATAGAAATTTTATAATATCAGTCAGCTATAATAAAAATGTTTACAGGTGTAACTCAGATAAAAAGATTTTAATTCAATAATGAGATGATTTGAAATAATGGTATTAGATAAAAATGATAATTAAAACTTTTAATAATAACTGAAAAATGATATATAATAATTATTAATAATGAATTTGAAAATATTAAGAAATCTAATGGTAGAGAGTTAAGAAAGAGATGTATGGGGTTAAAACACCACCCAGACTAATAATGTCATTTAATGTAAATTGTTAATTTTAATGTTAAAAAATATATTTTACTGGTGATTCCCTAACTTTTCGGGCGGTCACGGCCTCACCGAACCCTGACCGTGGAATTGGTTTAGCTTTAACAGCTATGGTTGGGGCTCATTGCGTCACGTTCTGCCTTAACTGGCCATAGCTGTTATCGTTGTCAAGGTGAATTTTGAAATTGACAGGGGGGTAGTTAAGGGGAATCACCAAACTATGGAACAGCGGCTGCCACTCTGTCCGCGTAGGGACAGCATAGCCAGGTGGTAGACCCGTTTTAAGGGTGTTTCAATATAAACAAGGATATGTTGATATCCAAGATGTTCAAATGTCAAGCCGAAGCAAAGACACGGAGGGGTCCAATCCCTCCAAATATGCAGTCTTTGTGGAAGCAAATAGGCGCTACAGTCTAACATAAACTACAATAGTGTGTGTGGACCAGGGGGTTGCTCAGATGAGCAACGTACTAAAATTTTGTAAATTTAAAAACTGATAAATCCATTTGGCTCTAATAAAAACGCTTGTATCCCGATCAAATAAATATGTGCTTATACAATCAGCATAAGGTGTTCATTCTATGTTTTAAATGTAACATTTTATTGTAGTAGGTTAGATATAAGAATTGATAAAAAATATGTGTTTATATAATGTGTGTATTTTTGAAACTAAGTAAATAATTAAACCGACTGGCAGGCGGTTAACATAAATTACCAGAATCAGAGAAAGGGGAAACATTGATGGTAGATGTAAGTATTGATAAGCATATATATCTAATGTAATCTGCACAATTTTTGAAAGGTGTCTTCACTTTATTAAGAATATCAGCTGATCGGTAGTAAAGGGTCACGGTAAAATTGTTTATAGATGTTCAAGGTAATTAATGTCATATGTAATGTTTTAATGTGTTAAAGATATTGTTTTAAATAATGAGAAAAGTAAGTTAATAAAGTTGAGATGTTAAAATGAATTGTCAGAAAGAATAAAAGATAGTTTTTGGGTGAGGAATATTTTGTGGGACATATAGATCAGTCCAAGTCAAAGTTAAAGGAGTAGTAGAGAGAAAAATATTGTTTTGAGTTAATGTTATGTTGTTGTGAATTAATGTAATAGATATTGAGAAGTATTGATGTTGACACAGTAGTTATGGGGAATATATGTAGAGTTTTGAGCGATATATTGATGTTTATAATTGATGATGTTATTTTGTTGTAGTTGAAGTGAGGTAATAAGATCGAGATTTTGAGGATGGCAATTTTGTAATAGGGGGTAGTATAATGTGGGAGTCCGCAACAAAAGGGTTGGGACGGGAAGGGACAGATTTGGGGGGAAGGGGTCGCCTTAGGTAGAATCCAGGGACCAGATTAAGGAAATGAGTTTTTTGGGGGGGGGAAACACTTATCCAGAGTACAACGGGTTAGAGAGTATTTTTTTTTTTTATATTGAGAGAAGGTGGCGATTTGAGTTTATTAGTAAGTTAGGTTTAGAGATTGTTGGATAGATGTTTTGATAGAGATGGGTGTCATATGAGTTATAGTTGTTAGTGAATAGTAGAGTCAGAGTGAGAAAGATTATGTATGTATACATGCCAAGTGGCATATCAACTTGGGATAAATAATTTAAATCACCCAAAGTAACGTAGAGTGAGGATAATAAAGAGAGAGATTTATAATAAAAATATAACATTTTTTTTAATTGAAACCAGTGACAAATTTTGATAGAATTTGGAAATGTAAAGTTGTAAAGTTTATTTGAATAATTTAAATGTCAATTTGATTATTATTTATAATGATGTTTTGTTAGTTTTAAATGTTTTGTTTTATTATGTTTTGTGTTTCAAGACAGAATTTTACCGAGGTTTAATGTGTTCACAGATGTAATTTGTACATAACGTATGTAGGTCAAGGTTATGGACTTGACCCAGTTTTATGCTAGCAGCCCTAGACATGACATAAAAATAATCATAGGTGACTTAAATGCCAAAGTGGGAAGCAGCCATACCTGTAGTAATATAGGAAAGTATAGTTTACACTCTGAACACTCAGACAATGGTTTCCGACTATTGAACTTTGCAGTTGGTCAAAATATGATCATAGGAGGGACTTTCTTCGACCACAAAGACATACATAAGGGCACATGGATCTCTCCAGATGGGAGAACTGTCAATCAAATAGATCATGTCCTATTGGATGGCCGCCATAAGTCAGACTTACAAGACGTGAGAGTTTATAGAAGTGCCAACATGGACAGCGATCACTATCTCGTAGTTGCAAAACTGAGAGCTAGAATCTCCAATAATAGAAATGAAAAAGGAATAAAGACTGTTAGATACAATACAGAAATGCTAAAGGAAGAAGAAATAAAACGGAGGTTCGAGGAAGTTACTAATGAGAAAATTAGACAGTGGAGACTTGAATGCCGTGAGGAACAAGATATAGAAAACCACTGGCTTAATCTAAATAACATGTTAGTGACCACGGGAGAAGAAATCGTTGGTTTGAAGAAGAGACATGGGCGAGATGAGTGGTTTGATAAGGAGTGTGAAGAGGCAACTGACTTCAAAAACAAGACATACAAATTTATGATCCAAAGGAAATGCACTAGGGCTGTTCAAGAGGAATACAGGAAGGCCAGGCGGAGGGAAAAGAAGATTCATAGAGGAAAAAAGAGGGAGTATATGATGAGACAGATGGAAAAGATAGAGGAATATAAGAGTAAAAGGCTGAGCCGAGATATGTACAGGAAGGTGAATGATATGAGACAGGAATTTCAGCCTAGAACAAATGCCTGTAGGGATAATAATGGTGGCCTTGTGAGTGATAATGCTGGCGTGATCAGGAGATGGACAGAACACTTCGAAGAGTTGCTAGGCTCAGTTGGGGAGGCTTCGATGGAGGCATCTGAGAATGAAGAGGAGGTAGGAGAATTCGAGGATGATAGAGAGGAGTTGGTGCCATCCTATGACGAGGTGTATGAAGCTCTAGAAAAGCTTAAAAATAACAAGGCAGCAGGTTCCGATGGTTTACCAGGGGAACTATTAAAGAGCGCAGGAGGAGATTTCATAAAGGAATTTGCCCATCTCATAGAGCGAATATGGCTGGAGGAGGTAATGCCTGATGAGTGGAACAATGGGGTGGTGTGTTTAGTACATAAAAAGGGTGATCCGCTCATATGTAAAAATTATAGGGGCATCTCTCTACTTAATACAGCATATAAGGTATTGTCCAACATCATATTTTCTAGGCTGCTTCCCTACGCTGAGGAAAACATAAAGAATATCAGTGTGGATTCACTAGGAATAGGTCAACAACAGACCAAATATTTACACTAAGGCAAATCCTGGAAAAAACGTTGGAATATGGAGTGCCCACTCACCATCTCTTTGTGGATTTCCAGTCGGCATATGATTCAATCAACCGGAAAATGCTATATAGAGCTATGAAGGAGTTGCATATACCATCTAAGTTGGTGCGTATGGTTGGAGTAGTTATGTCCAATTCTAAGTGCCAAATCAGATACAATCAAATCTATCTAACTCCTTAAAAACATTGAATGGGTTGAAACAAGCAGATGCCTTAGCATGTCTGTTGTTCAACATAGCTCTAGAAAAGGTCATCAGGGATTCAGGAATTCAAACTAGCGGACACATATTTCACAAGGAGGTACAGCTTCTGGCCTATGCCGATGACATTGACGTCATAAGTAGGTCTGAATCTGGCTTAAAGGAAGCCTTTCAGGAACTGGAGTTGTCCGCTAAGGCTATGGGCTTGGTTATAAACCAAAGCAAAACCAAATATATGGTTGTAGGTGCCAATACTCGTACCCTGTCCCTGCGCATTAACGATTATGAATTTGAAAAGGTTCAGGGTTTTCCATATCTCGGGTCATATGTGGACTCTGGAAATGACTCCTCTAGAGATATTGAAAGACGAATATTATCTGCTAATAGGTGTTACTACGGACTGGTGAAACATTTTAAATCAAAATTAATAACTAAAGATACAAAAGCCTCCCTATACAAGACCTTGATTAGACCAGTCCTGATGTATGGCTCGGAATGCTGGGTGTTAAAAAAACTAGATGAGCAGAGACTATCCGTTTTTGAGAGGAGGGTACTGAGGAGAATCTATGGCCCTGTGAGGGAAAACAACATTTGGAGGCGACTGCATAATCGAGAGTTGTACGAAAGGTTTAAAGATCTTCCGATCGTGCAACTCATACAAATTAACAGATTGCGTTGGGCTGGTCATGTGCAGAGAATGGCGGAGGATAGAATCCCAAAAAGAGTGATGAATTATTTGCCGATGGGAAGGAGAAGGAGGGGAAGACCGCGTACAAGATGGCTGGACCAGGTTGGTAAGGAGGCAGTGAGGCTGGGTGCAGCAAACTGGTGGACATTGGCCGGGAGTAGAGACCAGTGGGGAAGATTTCTTTTGGAGGCCAAGGGCCTGGACTGGGCTGTAGCGCCGAGGATGTATGTATGTATGTATGTATGTTTTATTATGTTTTGTGTTTCAAGACAGAATTTTACCGAGGTTTAATGTGTTCACAGATGTAATTTGTACATAACGTATGTAGGTCAAGGTTCTGGACTTGACCCAGTTTTGATCAGCTGATAAGTGAGTTCATGTACTAGGCGTGTTTAGAATGGAAGCTAATCCAACTTTTGTTATTAATTAATTTGAGCAAATTTTAAATAATTTCAATATGAAAAGAAAATATTTTAATAAATTTAAATTTTTTGAATTTAAAATTTTTTTGGGAAATTTTTTTTTGAAAAAAAAAAATTCTTGATTTGCGCCTGCCAGCTAATGGATATTATAATTTTAATTATGTTATTGTTTGTGTATTATTAGTGTTTTATTTGCATTGTATTGTTAGAATTTAGGTAATCACATGTTAGGCTAAGGATGTTCTTATTTTTAAGAAATGTTCAATTGATTTATTTTAAATAACAAAAAAATTAATGGAGAGAATTATTCAATTTAGGTAACGGATTTGCAGTTTGATTAAAGGAGACAATTGTTGATTTTAACTTAGAGAAATTTTGCAGAAATGCTTCAATGTTCATAATATGTAGTATAAGTGTGTGTGTGAGCCCACTTTCTGCGAAAGGCAGCCCAGCTTGCATATAAGGGGGAACATATCGGTTGAGGATCTGGCATAATCTAAACCAGGGATTGAGGATTTTTGGGGTAGCATGTTAGAAGGTGAGGTGCGCTGTGGTGCGTGTCTGTTCAATTTTTCGGTGTTGGGATCTCTTACAGAGAAGTCCAGTGATCTCGTTCAGATGCGTCCATGGTCGCCGAGCCAGGGGGGTCGTTTACCCATGAAGTGTAAGAACAAAAGGGGGTTGTTGGCACCAGTTCCTCACCGGTCCTCTTAGGGGTTTTATCAATGAGATTTCTTCTGTTTTGGACAGAAGACTTCTCACTGAGGGGGTATTGTAACGGTCCAAAAATGTGGGTATTTTTATTTTATTTCATTTCCGGGGTTTTATAAAGTATGTGTAAATTGTATTTCAACGGTGACCAGAACACGTGGTGAATAGAACAGTGTTGTAACGAAGCGGCAACGCAATATAACGTTGTGAAATCGGTAAAGGAATCTGCACCACCCTAGGTTTCCAAGAACTTTGTAAGAGTGTGACAGCTCGCACGTACGCGTCAAGCGAGTATACGCGCGGACCCACGCTACGGCAGAAACTCAAAATGGCCTAGAGGGGAATTGTTGCCTTGCACATGTCCCCATGAAGACGGATGTAAGACTTAAGGTCCGCCTCTTTTGTGACATCAAGCCAGAAGCGCCTAAATATCGTCGGCGCACACTACAGCAAAAACTACTATATACCATGCTCATAGCCTACAAACTGCAACACTTCAGGCTATGAGCGTCGACGAAATTCGTTCGGCAGGGCATCAATATCCGCCCGCTCCAAATAGACGCTTGGGCAGTCCACGAGAAGCCGACTCCATTAACAGACGCTGATCGTGTTATAAGGCCCCGGTCGGCTGAACTTTCTAAATGTGATCACTTCAAAATAATACCGTTTTAGTACCGACCGGGACCCGAGGAATTAACGAACTTACAGAGTACCATTTGTGCGGTGGCGTTGTGACTTACCTCTATAAATAATGAACCTTCGAATCGGGTGACCAAACGTGTTTTATTTTTTTTTTCAGAATAGTGACAGTGAACAGTTTAATAAATAGATTTGGGAAATAATAAAATGATGGGTAAAGTACAAAATAGTATGAGAGAGAGAGAGAGTGAGCAGAATGGGCTGTCTTAGTAATAATAATAATTAAATATGGTACCAAAATAGATTTAAAACTTGGTCTTGTAGTGTTCTTGTAGTATCCAGAAAAACGTTTTGAGTAATTAAAATTATTTAGTTTGCAATATAACCATGTGTTAGACTAAGTTATTTCGTCATTACCACTTTCTCATTTCTGTGCTGCAAGATTCGTCTAAACGTTCCGGGGATCTTCTGAATTATTATTGGGGGTGGTCAGATTGCTAAATTGTCCCGTTTTATTTAAGGTAAAGTGTAAAGGTCTCCATATCTGTCCTTTAAAGATATAGGTGGCGACTCTGGTCTTCTGATTAAAAAATTTCTGCAGTAGGTAAGTGAACAAGACTGCAGGTAAGTTCTGGCAGTATTTTTATTTATTTATTAATATATTTCGATCAAGTTTGTATCATCACATTGGCGACCCTGCCAGGATTTTCGTTTAATTTTATTTATACGAGATAGACCTATTTTAATGCACAGAAAATAGGATGTGGTAATGACGAATTTATAAAAATTATTTATCATACATATTTACGTAAGTGTGAGTAGGTTATGTTTGTGTTGTGATTCACAGTTGTGTTAGGTGTTTGATTACAGAAAAATAGTGGTTTTATATATAAAAAGTGCTATATAAATAAACTTTAAACATGTCTCTAATACAAGGTAATGATGTTGATTTTGCGTGGGATGAGTGGGAGAGTGAATTTCGAGAGGTAGTAGGCGAAATGACGGACGAGGAGTGGGGTAATTTAGATAACAATTTAACGCGGATGGAAGAGCAAGAAGAGGGAATATTCGCCGAAATTAGAAAACACAGTGATGATATTAGTATTGGTAGTAAGATGACGAACGATAAAGGTAAAATAGTGGAAGTAACAGTGGTAGAAGGTAAGACAGTAAATAGGCCTATTCACAATGATGATAGTGTAGTAGTGGTAAATAAAGGTAGAGAGATAGACCGAGTTAACAAGAATAAAGTCGATCAGGTGGCAGATAATGAGGTAAGTAATGAGAGGAGTGAATCTGATTATAAAGTGATAATGGATATGTTGCGAATGATTAAGAAACAATCGGACGAAAATAGCAAAATATTGAGGGAATGGTCGCGGGAACTAAAGACAGACCGATTAAAAGAGAGTACAGAAGTTGAATCAAAACAGGTAAGTGACAATAATGTTGTTAATGATAGTGAAGAAATAATTAACCAGGTGAGTGATAACGATAATGAATTCATAAATAACAGTGACAAAATAGTGGGAGAAGTAGGGTTAACTAGTGAAGATAATGATGGTGATTACACTTCAGAGGTAAGTGGTGATGTTACTATAATTAATTCTAATAATGAAATAATGGTAAAGAATAATAATGATATAATGGAGAGTAAAGTATTGGGTAATGATGAGATAGAGATAGTGAGTGACAGAGAGAGAGTAATAGAGTGTAAAGGCGTAGTAAGTAATGTTGAGGAATTAGATAATGAGTGGAAAGATAGTATAGTGGTAGAATGGGGGCAGAGGGTAAATGTTCCCCTTATTTATGATGATTTAATGTGTACACAAGTGTTTTTGAAGGGCAAGAGTCCCGTGTTAGTAGAAGATTTGAAGTGTTTATTTTTGTTGTATAATTTTGTACCCTCTGTCTGGAGTAATATTGAAGATATGAGATGGTGTTATGATGAGAGAGATTTAAATAGAGAGCTGTGGGTTGATAAAGAGATAGAAGTATATGATTTAAAAAGAGATTATGGTGAGTGGAAAGTAAGGTTAGAAGTACGTTTAAATAACAATAAGATAATTTATGATGACAAAATAATTGACATGATGTTGAGAGAAATTACCGAGGGAGACTGGGCAAAATTAATTGATTGTGACGGGTTGTATGAAATAATAAAGGGTATGATGACGAACTTAGAAATAATGGGTTATGAAAACAATAATAATAAACTCAAGGTAAACAAAAATAATTTAGTCTACAAATATGTTAGATATCTATTTGACGATGGAGGCTAGATCAAGAGATCGGGGAAGGAACAGTTTAAGTATGTGAATACATGGTAATAACTTAGCTGATTTGGACATTGAAATATGATATAACTGAATAGTAATGATGAAGATTTGTAAATAAGTGTTTAATAAATTTAATAAATTCGATTGTATGTGTTGTAAAATGTTAAGTAAACAATGTGTATGCAGGTAATTGTTGTAATAATAATATTAATATTTTGGCAATTTAAATAAATAATAACATTAATTTTGAAGACAGGAACTGATGAGTTGTAATTGTTTGGATAGCTATGTAATTTGTATTTTCAGTAATTAATTTGATTAAAATAATTTGGGATGTTTTAAATATTCTGATTTATTTAAAAGTTGTATAATTAAACTTTCTGATGAATTTGAATTATTTACGAGAGATGTATTTGGTAATAGATGGTTAAATTGATTGACTCAAACTAACATGTTTGTTAAATGTTTCAGAGGTAACGTGACAGTGTGGTGTATATATTTTGTGTATGTCAATTTAAATTGACTGTAAGTATAGAAATTTTATAATATCAGTCAGCTATAATAAAAATGTTTACAGGTGTAACTCAGATAAAAAGATTTTAATTCAATAATGAGATGATTTGAAATAATGGTATTAGATAAAAATGATAATTAAAACTTTTAATAATAACTGAAAAATGATATATAATAATTATTAATAATGAATTTGAAAATATTAAGAAATCTAATGGTAGAGAGTTAAGAAAGAGATGTATGGGGTTAAAACACCACCCAGACTAATAATGTCATTTAATGTAAATTGTTAATTTTAATGTTAAAAAATATATTTTACTGGTGATTCCCTAACTTTTCGGGCGGTCACGGCCTCACCGAACCCTGACCGTGGAATTGGTTTAGCTTTAACAGCTATGGTTGGGGCTCATTGCGTCACGTTCTGCCTTAACTGGCCATAGCTGTTATCGTTGTCAAGGTGAATTTTGAAATTGACAGGGGGGTAGTTAAGGGGAATCACCAAACTATGGAACAGCGGCTGCCACTCTGTCCGCGTAGGGACAGCATAGCCAGGTGGTAGACCCGTTTTAAGGGTGTTTCAATATAAACAAGGATATGTTGATATCCAAGATGTTCAAATGTCAAGCCGAAGCAAAGACACGGAGGGGTCCAATCCCTCCAAATATGCAGTCTTTGTGGAAGCAAATAGGCGCTACAGTCTAACATAAACTACAATAGTGTGTGTGGACCAGGGGGTTGCTCAGATGAGCAACGTACTAAAATTTTGTAAATTTAAAAACTGATAAATCCATTTGGCTCTAATAAAAACGCTTGTACCCCGATCAAATAAATATGTGCTTATACAATCAGCATAAGGTGTTCATTCTATGTTTTAAATGTAACATTTTATTGTAGTAGGTTAGATATAAGAATTGATAAAAAATATGTGTTTATATAATGTGTATATTTTTGAAACTAAGTAAATAATTAAACCGACTGGCAGGCGGTTAACATAAATTACCAGAATCAGAGAAAGGGGAAACATTGATGGTAGATGTAAGTATTGATAAGCATATATATCTAATGTAATCTGCACAATTTTTGAAAGGTGTCTTCACTTTATTAAGAATATCAGCTGATCGGTAGTAAAGGGTCACGGTAAAATTGTTTATAGATGTTCAAGGTAATTAATGTCATATGTAATGTTTTAATGTGTTAAAGATATTGTTTTAAATAATGAGAAAAGTAAGTTAATAAAGTTGAGATGTTAAAATGAATTGTCAGAAAGAATAAAAGATAGTTTTTGGGTGAGGAATATTTTGTGGGACATATAGATCAGTCCAAGTCAAAGTTAAAGGAGTAGTAGAGAGAAAAATATTGTTTTGAGTTAATGTTATGTTGTTGTGAATTAATGTAATAGATATTGAGAAGTATTGATGTTGACACAGTAGTTATGGGGAATATATGTAGAGTTTTGAGCGATATATTGATGTTTATAATTGATGATGTTATTTTGTTGTAGTTGAAGTGAGGTAATAAGATCGAGATTTTGAGGATGGCAATTTTGTAATAGGGGGTAGTATAATGTGGGAGTCCGCAACAAAAGGGTTGGGACGGGAAGGGACAGATTTGGGGGGAAGGGGTCGCCTTAGGTAGAATCCAGGGACCAGATTAAGGAAATGAGTTTTTGGGGGGGGGAACACTTATCCAGAGTACAACGGGTTAGAGAGTATTTTTTTTTTTATATATTGAGAGAAGGTGGCGATTTGAGTTTATTAGTAAGTTGGGTTTAGAGATTGTTGGATAGATGTTTTGATAGAGATGGGTGTCATATGAGTTATAGTTGTTAGTGAATAGTAGAGTCAGAGTGAGAAAGATTATGTATGTATACATGCCAAGTGGCATATCAACTTGGGATAAATAATTTAAATCACCCAAAGTAACGTAGAGTGAGGATAATAAAGAGAGAGATTTATAATAAAAATATAACATTTTTTTTAATTGAAACCAGTGACAAATTTTGATAGAATTTGGAAATGTAAAGTTGTAAAGTTTATTTGAATAATTTAAATGTCAATTTGATTATTATTTATAATGATGTTTTGTTAGTTTTAAATGTTTTGTTTTATTATGTTTTGTGTTTCAAGACAGAATTTTACCGAGGTTTAATGTGTTCACAGATGTAATTTGTACATAACGTATGTAGGTCAAGGTTCTGGACTTGACCCAGTTTTATGCTAGCAGCCCTAGACATGACATAAAAATAATCATAGGTGACTTAAATGCCAAAGTGGGAAGCAGCCATACCTGTAGTAATATAGGAAAGTATAGTTTACACTCTGAACACTCAGACAATGGTTTCCGACTATTGAACTTTGCAGTTGGTCAAAATATGATCATAGGAGGGACTTTCTTCGACCACAAAGACATACATAAGGGCACATGGATCTCTCCAGATGGGAGAACGGTCAATCAAATAGATCATGTCCTATTGGATGGCCGCCATAAGTCAGACTTACAAGACGTGAGAGTTTATAGAAGTGCCAACATGGACAGCGATCACTATCTCGTAGTTGCAAAACTGAGAGCTAGAATCTCCAATAATAGAAATGAAAAAGGAATAAAGACTGTTAGATACAATACAGAAATGCTAAAGGAAGAAGAAATAAAACGGAGGTTCGAGGAAGTTACTAATGAGAAAATTAGACAGTGGAGACTTGAATGCCGTGAGGAACAAGATATAGAAAACCACTGGCTTAATCTAAATAACATGTTAGTGACCACGGGAGAAGAAATCGTTGGTTTGAAGAAGAGACATGGGCGAGATGAGTGGTTTGATAAGGAGTGTGAAGAGGCAACTGACTTCAAAAACAAGACATACAAATTTATGATCCAAAGGAAATGCACTAGGGCTGTTCAAGAGGAATACAGGAAGGCCAGGCGGAGGAAAAAGAAGATTCATAGAGGAAAAAAGAGGGAGTATATGATGAGACAGATGGAAAAGATAGAGGAATATAAGAGTAAAAGGCTGAGCCGAGATATGTACAGGAAGGTGAATGATATTGAGACAGGAATTTCAGCCTAGAACAAATGCCTGTAGGGATAATAATGGTGGCCTTGTGAGTGATAATGCTGGCGTGATCAGGAGATGGACAGAACACTTCGAAGAGTTGCTAGGCTCAGTTGGGGAGGCTTCGATGGAGGCATCTGAGAATGAAGAGGAGGTAGGAGAATTCGAGGATGATAGAGAGGAGTTGGTGCCATCCTATGACGAGGTGTATGAAGCTCTAGAAAAGCTTAAAAATAACAAGGCAGCAGGTTCCGATGGTTTACCAGGGGAACTATTAAAGAGCGCAGGAGGAGATTTCATAAAGGAATTTGCCCATCTCATAGAGCGAATATGGCTGGAGGAGGTAATGCCTGATGAGTGGAACAATGGGGTGGTGTGTTTAGTACATAAAAAGGGTGATCCGCTCATATGTAAAAATTATAGGGGCATCTCTCTACTTAATACAGCATATAAGGTATTGTCCAACATCATATTTTCTAGGCTGCTTCCCTACGCTGAGGAAAACATAAAAGAATATCAGTGTGGATTCACTAGGAATAGGTCAACAACAGACCAAATATTTACACTAAGGCAAATCCTGGAAAAAACGTTGGAATATGGAGTGCCCACTCACCATCTCTTTGTGGATTTCCAGTCGGCATATGATTCAATCAACCGGAAAATGCTATATAGAGCTATGAAGGAGTTGCATACACCATCTAAGTTGGTGCGTATGGTTGGAGTAGTTATGTCCAATTCTAAGTGCCAAATCAGAATACAATCAAATCTATCTAACTCCTTAAAAACATTGAATGGGTTGAAACAAGCAGATGCCTTAGCATGTCTGTTGTTCAACATAGCTCTAGAAAAGGTCATCAGGGATTCAGGAATTCAAACTAGCGGACACATATTTCACAAGGAGGTACAGCTTCTGGCCTATGCCGATGACATTGACGTCATAAGTAGGTCTGAATCTGGCTTAAAGGAAGCCTTTCAGGAACTGGAGTTGTCCGCTAAGGCTATGGGCTTGGTTATAAACCAAAGCAAAACCAAATATATGGTTGTAGGTGCCAATATTCGTACCCTGTCCCTGCGCATTAACGATTATGAATTTGAAAAGGTTCAGGGTTTTCCATATCTCGGGTCATATGTGGACTCTGGAAACGACTCCTCTAGAGATATTGAAAGACGAATATTATCTGCTAATAGGTGTTACTACGGACTGGTGAAACATTTTAAATCAAAATTAATAACTAAAGATACAAAAGCCTCCCTATACAAGACCTTGATTAGACCAGTCCTGATGTATGGCTCGGAATGCTGGGTGTTAAAAAAACTAGATGAGCAGAGACTATCCGTTTTTGAGAGGAGGGTACTGAGGAGAATCTATGGCCCTGTGAGGGAAAACAACATTTGGAGGCGACTGCATAATCGAGAGTTGTACGAAAGGTTTAAAGATCTTCCGATCGTGCAACTCATACAAATTAACAGATTGCGTTGGGCTGGTCATGTGCAGAGAATGGCGGAGGATAGAATCCCAAAAAGAGTGATGAATTATTTGCCGATGGGAAGGAGAAGGAGGGGAAGACCGCGTACAAGATGGCTGGACCAGGTTGGTAAGGAGGCAGTGAGGCTGGGTGCAGCAAACTGGTGGACATTGGCCGGGAGTAGAGACCAGTGGGGAAGATTTCTTTTGGAGGCCAGGGCCTGGACTGGGCTGTAGCGCCGAGGATGTATGTATGTATGTATGTTTTATTATGTTTTGTGTTTCAAGACAGAAATTTACCGAGGTTTAATGTGTTCACAGATGTAATTTGTACATAACGTATGTAGGTCAAGGTTCTGGACTTGACCCAGTTTTGATCAGCTGATAAGTGAGTTCATGTACTAGGCGTGTTTAGTATGGAAGCTAATCCAACTTTTGTTATTAATTAATTTGAGCAAATTTTAAATAATTTCAATATGAAAAGAAAATATTTTAATAAATTTAAATTTTTTGAATTTAAAATTTTTTTGGGAAATTTTTTTTTGAAAAAAAAAAATTCTTGATTTTGCGCCTGCCAGCTAATGGATATTATAATTTTAATTATGTTATTGTTTGTGTATTATTAGTGTTTTATTTGCATTGTATTGTTAGAATATAGGTAATCACATGTTAGGCTAAGGATGTTCTTATTTTTAAGAAATGTTCAATTGATTTATTTTAAATAACAAAAAAATTAATGGAGAGAATTATTCAATTTAGGTAACGGATTTGCAGTTTGATTAAAGGAGACAATTGTTGATTTTAACTTAGAGAAATTTTGCAGAAATGCTTCAATGTTCATAATATGTAGTATAAGTGTGTGTGTGAGCCCACTTTCTGCGAAAGGCAGCCCAGCTTGCATATAAGGGGGAACATATCGGTTGAGGATCTGGCATAATCTAAACCAGGGATTGAGGATTTTTGGGGTAGCATGTTAGAAGGTGAGGTGCGCTGTGGTGCGTGTCTGTTCGATTTTTCGGTGTTGGGATCTCTTACAGAGAAGTCCAGTGATCTCGTTCAGATGCGTCCATGGTCGCCGAGCCAGGGGGGTCGTTTACCCATGAAGTGTAAGAACAAAAGGGGGTTGTTGGCACCAGTTCCTCACCGGTCCTCTTAGGGGTTTTATCAATGAGATTTCTTCTGTTTTGGACAGAAGACTTCTCACTGAGGGGGTATTGTAACGGTCCAAAAATGTGGGTATTTTTATTTTATTTCATTTCCGGGGTTTTATAAAGTATGTGTAAATTGTATTTCAACGGTGACCAGAACACGTGGTGAATAGAACAGTGTTGTAACGAAGCGGCAACGCAATATAACGTTGTGAAATCGGTAAAGGAATCTGCACCACCCTAGGTTTCCAAGAACTTTGTAAGAGTGTGACAGCTCGCACGTACACGTCAAGCGAGTACACGCGCGGACCCACGCTACGGCAGAAACTCAAAATGGCCTAGAGGGGAATTGTTGCCTTGCACATGTCCCCATGAAGACGGATGTAAGACTTAAGGTCCGCCTCTTTTGTGACATCAAGCCAGAAGTGCCTAAATATCGTCGGCGCACACTACAGCAAAAACTACTATATACCATGCTCATAGCCTACAAACTGCAACACTTCAGGCTATGAGCGTCGACGAAATTCGTTCGGCAGGGCATCAATATCCGCCCGCTCCAAATAGACGCTTGGGCAGTCCACGAGAAGCCGACTCCATTAACAGACGCTGATCGTGTTATAAGGCCCCGGTCGGCTGAACTTTCTAAATGTGATCACTTCAAAATAATACCGTTTTAGTACCGACCGGGACCCGAGGAATTAACGAACTTACAGAGTACCATTTGTGCGGTGGCGTTGTGACTTACCTCTATAAATAATGAACCTTCGAATCGGGTGACCAAACGTGTTTTATTTTTTTTTTCAGAATAGTGACAGTGAACAGTTTAATAAATAGATTTGGGAAATAATAAAATGATGGGTAAAGTACAAAATAGTATGAGAGAGAGAGAGAGTGAGCAGAATGGGCTGTCTTAGTAATAATAATAATTAAATATGGTACCAAAATAGATTTAAAACTTGGTCTTGTAGTGTTCTTGTAGTATCCAGAAAAACGTTTTGAGTAATTAAAATTATTTAGTTTGCAATATAACCATGTGTTAGACTAAGTTATTTCGTCATTACCACTTTCTCATTTCTGTGCTGCAAGATTCGTCTAAACGTTCCGGGGATCTTCTGAATTATTATTGGGGGTGGTCAGATTGCTAAATTGTCCCGTTTTATTTAGGTAAAGTGTAAAGGTCTCCATATCTGTCCTTTAAAGATATAGGTGGCGACTCTGGTCTTCTGATTAAAAAATTTCTGCAGTAGGTAAGTGAACAAGACTGCAGGTAAGTTCTGGCAGTATTTTTATTTATTTATTAATATATTTCGATCAAGTTTGTATCATCACATTGGCGACCCTGCCAGGATTTTCGTTTAATTTTATTTATACGAGATAGACCTATTTTAATGCACAGAAAATAGGATGTGGTAATGACGAATTTATAAAAATTATTTATCATACATATTTACGTAAGTGTGAGTAGGTTATGTTTGTGTTGTGATTCACAGTTGTGTTAGGTGTTTGATTACAGAAAAATAGTGGTTTTATATATAAAAAGTGCTATATAAATAAACTTTAAACATGTCTCTAATACAAGGTAATGATGTTGATTTTGCGTGGGATGAGTGGGAGAGTGAATTTCGAGAGGTAGTAGGCGAAATGACGGACGAGGAGTGGGGTAATTTAGATAACAATTTAACGCGGATGGAAGAGCAAGAAGAGGGAATATTCGCCGAAATTAGAAAACACAGTGATGATATTAGTATTGGTAGTAAGATGACGAACGATAAAGGTAAAATAGTGGAAGTAACAGTGGTAGAAGGTAAGACAGTAAATAGGCCTATTCACAATGATGATAGTGTAGTAGTGGTAAATAAAGGTAGAGAGATAGACCGAGTTAACAAGAATAAAGTCGATCAGGTGGCAGATAATGAGGTAAGTAATGAGAGGAGTGAATCTGATTATAAAGTGATAATGGATATGTTGCGAATGATTAAGAAACAATCGGACGAAAATAGCAAAATATTGAGGGAATGGTCGCGGGAACTAAAGACAGACCGATTAAAAGAGAGTACAGAAGTTGAATCAAAACAGGTAAGTGACAATAATGTTGTTAATGATAGTGAAGAAATAATTAACCAGGTGAGTGATAACGATAATGAATTCATAAATAACAGTGACAAAATAGTGGGAGAAGTAGGGTTAACTAGTGAAGATAATGATGGTGATTACACTTCAGAGGTAAGTGGTGATGTTACTATAATTAATTCTAATAATGAAATAATGGTAAAGAATAATAATGATATAATGGAGAGTAAAGTATTGGGTAATGATGAGATAGAGATAGTGAGTGACAGAGAGAGAGTAATAGAGTGTAAAGGCGTAGTAAGTAATGTTGAGGAATTAGATAATGAGTGGAAAGATAGTATAGTGGTAGAATGGGGGCAGAGGGTAAATGTTCCCCTTATTTATGATGATTTAATGTGTACACAAGTGTTTTTGAAGGGCAAGAGTCCCGTGTTAGTAGAAGATTTGAAGTGTTTATTTTTGTTGTATAATTTTGTACCCTCTGTCTGGAGTAATATTGAAGATATGAGATGGTGTTATGATGAGAGAGATTTAAATAGAGAGCTGTGGGTTGATAAAGAGATAGAAGTATATGATTTAAAAAGAGATTATGGTGAGTGGAAAGTAAGGTTAGAAGTACGTTTAAATAACAATAAGATAATTTATGATGACAAAATAATTGACATGATGTTGAGAGAAATTACCGAGGGAGACTGGGCAAAATTAATTGATCGTGACGGGTTGTATGAAATAATAAAGGGTATGATGACGAACTTAGAAATAATGGGTTATGAAAACAATAATAATAAACTCAAGGTAAACAAAAATAATTTAGTCTACAAATATGTTAGATATCTATTTGACGATGGAGGCTAGATCAAGAGATCGGGGAAGGAACAGTTTAAGTATGTGAATACATGGTAATAACTTAGCTGATTTGGACATTGAAATATGATATAACTGAATAGTAATGATGAAGATTTGTAAATAAGTGTTTAATAAATTTAATAAATTCGATTGTATGTGTTGTAAAATGTTAAGTAAACAATGTGTATGCAGGTAATTGTTGTAATAATAATATTAATATTTTGGCAATTTAAATAAATAATAACATTAATTTTGAAGACAGGAACTGATGAGTTGTAATTGTTTGGATAGCTATGTAATTTGTATTTTCAGTAATTAATTTGATTAAAATAATTTGGGATGTTTTAAATATTCTGATTTATTTAAAAGTTGTATAATTAAACTTTCTGATGAATTTGAATTATTTACGAGAGATGTATTTGGTAATAGATGGTTAAATTGATTGACTCAAACTAACATGTTTGTTAAATGTTTCAGAGGTAACGTGACAGTGTGGTGTATATATTTTGTGTATGTCAATTTAAATTGACTGTAAGTATAGAAATTTTATAATATCAGTCAGCTATAATAAAAATGTTTACAGGTGTAACTCAGATAAAAAGATTTTAATTCAATAATGAGATGATTTGAAATAATGGTATTAGATAAAAATGATAATTAAAACTTTTAATAATAACTGAAAAATGATATATAATAATTATTAATAATGAATTTGAAAATATTAAGAAATCTAATGGTAGAGAGTTAAGAAAGAGATGTATGGGGTTAAAACACCACCCAGACTAATAATGTCATTTAATGTAAATTGTTAATTTTAATGTTAAAAAATATATTTTACTGGTGATTCCCTAACTTTTCGGGCGGTCACGGCCTCACCGAACCCTGACCGTGGAATTGGTTTAGCTTTAACAGCTATGGTTGGGGCTCATTGCGTCACGTTCTGCCTTAACTGGCCATAGCTGTTATCGTTGTCAAGGTGAATTTTGAAATTGACAGGGGGGTAGTTAAGGGGAATCACCAAACTATGGAACAGCGGCTGCCACTCTGTCCGCGTAGGGACAGCATAGCCAGGTGGTAGACCCGTTTTAAGGGTGTTTCAATATAAACAAGGATATGTTGATATCCAAGATGTTCAAATGTCAAGCCGAAGCAAAGACACGGAGGGGTCCAATCCCTCCAAATATGCAGTCTTTGTGGAAGCAAATAGGCGCTACAGTCTAACATAAACTACAATAGTGTGTGTGGACCAGGGGGTTGCTCAGATGAGCAACGTACTAAAATTTTGTAAATTTAAAAACTGATAAATCCATTTGGCTCTAATAAAAACGCTTGTACCCCGATCAAATAAATATGTGCTTATACAATCAGCATAAGGTGTTCATTCTATGTTTTAAATGTAACATTTTATTGTAGTAGGTTAGATATAAGAATTGATAAAAAATATGTGTTTATATAATGTGTATATTTTTGAAACTAAGTAAATAATTAAACCGACTGGCAGGCGGTTAACATAAATTACCAGAATCAGAGAAAGGGGAAACATTGATGGTAGATGTAAGTATTGATAAGCATATATATCTAATGTAATCTGCACAATTTTTGAAAGGTGTCTTCACTTTATTAAGAATATCAGCTGATCGGTAGTAAAGGGTCACGGTAAAATTGTTTATAGATGTTCAAGGTAATTAATGTCATATGTAATGTTTTAATGTGTTAAAGATATTGTTTTAAATAATGAGAAAAGTAAGTTAATAAAGTTGAGATGTTAAAATGAATTGTCAGAAAGAATAAAAGATAGTTTTTGGGTGAGGAATATTTTGTGGGACATATAGATCAGTCCAAGTCAAAGTTAAAGGAGTAGTAGAGAGAAAAATATTGTTTTGAGTTAATGTTATGTTGTTGTGAATTAATGTAATAGATATTGAGAAGTATTGATGTTGACACAGTAGTTATGGGGAATATATGTAGAGTTTTGAGCGATATATTGATGTTTATAATTGATGATGTTATTTTGTTGTAGTTGAAGTGAGGTAATAAGATCGAGATTTTGAGGATGGCAATTTTGTAATAGGGGGTAGTATAATGTGGGAGTCCGCAACAAAAGGGTTGGGACGGGAAGGGACAGATTTGGGGGGAAGGGGTCGCCTTAGGTAGAATCCAGGGACCAGATTAAGGAAATGAGTTTTTGGGGGGGGGGAACACTTATCCAGAGTACAACGGGTTAGAGAGTATTTTTTTTTTTATATATTGAGAGAAGGTGGCGATTTGAGTTTATTAGTAAGTTGGGTTTAGAGATTGTTGGATAGATGTTTTGATAGAGATGGGTGTCATATGAGTTATAGTTGTTAGTGAATAGTAGAGTCAGAGTGAGAAAGATTATGTATGTATACATGCCAAGTGGCATATCAACTTGGGATAAATAATTTAAATCACCCAAAGTAACGTAGAGTGAGGATAATAAAGAGAGAGATTTATAATAAAAATATAACATTTTTTTTAATTGAAACCAGTGACAAATTTTGATAGAATTTGGAAATGTAAAGTTGTAAAGTTTATTTGAATAATTTAAATGTCAATTTGATTATTATTTATAATGATGTTTTGTTAGTTTTAAATGTTTTGTTTTATTATGTTTTGTGTTTCAAGACAGAATTTTACCGAGGTTTAATGTGTTCACAGATGTAATTTGTACATAACGTATGTAGGTCAAGGTTCTGGACTTGACCCAGTTTTATGCTAGCAGCCCTAGACATGACATAAAAATAATCATAGGTGACTTAAATGCCAAAGTGGGAAGCAGCCATACCTGTAGTAATATAGGAAAGTATAGTTTACACTCTGAACACTCAGACAATGGTTTCCGACTATTGAACTTTGCAGTTGGTCAAAATATGATCATAGGAGGGACTTTCTTCGACCACAAAGACATACATAAGGGCACATGGATCTCTCCAGATGGGAGAACGGTCAATCAAATAGATCATGTCCTATTGGATGGCCGCCATAAGTCAGACTTACAAGACGTGAGAGTTTATAGAAGTGCCAACATGGACAGCGATCACTATCTCGTAGTTGCAAAACTGAGAGCTAGAATCTCCAATAATAGAAATGAAAAAGGAATAAAGACTGTTAGATACAATACAGAAATGCTAAAGGAAGAAGAAATAAAACGGAGGTTCGAGGAAGTTACTAATGAGAAAATTAGACAGTGGAGACTTGAATGCCGTGAGGAACAAGATATAGAAAACCACTGGCTTAATCTAAATAACATGTTAGTGACCACGGGAGAAGAAATCGTTGGTTTGAAGAAGAGACATGGGCGAGATGAGTGGTTTGATAAGGAGTGTGAAGAGGCAACTGACTTCAAAAACAAGACATACAAATTTATGATCCAAAGGAAATGCACTAGGGCTGTTCAAGAGGAATACAGGAAGGCCAGGCGGAGGGAAAAGAAGATTCATAGAGGAAAAAAGAGGGAGTATATGATGAGACAGATGGAAAAGATAGAGGAATATAAGAGTAAAAGGCTGAGCCGAGATATGTACAGGAAGGTGAATGATATTGAGACAGGAATTTCAGCCTAGAACAAATGCCTGTAGGGATAATAATGGTGGCCTTGTGAGTGATAATGCTGGCGTGATCAGGAGATGGACAGAACACTTCGAAGAGTTGCTAGGCTCAGTTGGGGAGGCTTCGATGGAGGCATCTGAGAATGAAGAGGAGGTAGGAGAATTCGAGGATGATAGAGAGGAGTTGGTGCCATCCTATGACGAGGTGTATGAAGCTCTAGAAAAGCTTAAAAATAACAAGGCAGCAGGTTCCGATGGTTTACCAGGGGAACTATTAAAGAGCGCAGGAGGAGATTTCATAAAGGAATTTGCCCATCTCATAGAGCGAATATGGCTGGAGGAGGTAATGCCTGATGAGTGGAACAATGGGGTGGTGTGTTTAGTACATAAAAAGGGTGATCCGCTCATATGTAAAAATTATAGGGGCATCTCTCTACTTAATACAGCATATAAGGTATTGTCCAACATCATATTTTCTAGGCTGCTTCCCTACGCTGAGGAAAACATAAAAGAATATCAGTGTGGATTCACTAGGAATAGGTCAACAACAGACCAAATATTTACACTAAGGCAAATCCTGGAAAAAACGTTGGAATATGGAGTGCCCACTCACCATCTCTTTGTGGATTTCCAGTCGGCATATGATTCAATCAACCGGAAAATGCTATATAGAGCTATGAAGGAGTTGCATATACCATCTAAGTTGGTGCGTATGGTTGGAGTAGTTATGTCCAATTCTAAGTGCCAAATCAGAATACAATCAAATCTATCTAACTCCTTAAAAACATTGAATGGGTTGAAACAAGCAGATGCCTTAGCATGTCTGTTGTTCAACATAGCTCTAGAAAAGGTCATCAGGGATTCAGGAATTCAAACTAGCGGACACATATTTCACAAGGAGGTACAGCTTCTGGCCTATGCCGATGACATTGACGTCATAAGTAGGTCTGAATCTGGCTTAAAGGAAGCCTTTCAGGAACTGGAGTTGTCCGCTAAGGCTATGGGCTTGGTTATAAACCAAAGCAAAACCAAATATATGGTTGTAGGTGCCAATACTCGTACCCTGTCCCTGCGCATTAACGATTATGAATTTGAAAAGGTTCAGGGTTTTCCATATCTCGAGTCATATGTGGACTCTGGAAACGACTCCTCTAGAGATATTGAAAGACGAATATTATCTGCTAATAGGTGTTACTACGGACTGGTGAAACATTTTAAATCAAAATTAATAACTAAAGATACAAAAGCCTCCCTATACAAGACCTTGATTAGACCAGTCCTGATGTATGGCTCGGAATGCTGGGTGTTAAAAAAACTAGATGAGCAGAGACTATCCGTTTTTGAGAGGAGGGTACTGAGGAGAATCTATGGCCCTGTGAGGGAAAACAACATTTGGAGGCGACTGCATAATCGAGAGTTGTACGAAAGGTTTAAAGATCTTCCGATCGTGCAACTCATACAAATTAACAGATTGCGTTGGGCTGGTCATGTGCAGAGAATGGCGGAGGATAGAATCCCAAAAAGAGTGATGAATTATTTGCCGATGGGAAGGAGAAGGAGGGGAAGACCGCGTACAAGATGGCTGGACCAGGTTGGTAAGGAGGCAGTGAGGCTGGGTGCAGCAAACTGGTGGACATTGGCCGGGAGTAGAGACCAGTGGGGAAGATTTCTTTTGGAGGCCAGGGCCTGGACTGGGCTGTAGCGCCGAGGATGTATGTATGTATGTATGTTTTATTATGTTTTGTGTTTCAAGACAGAAATTTACCGAGGTTTAATGTGTTCACAGATGTAATTTGTACATAACGTATGTAGGTCAAGGTTCTGGACTTGACCCAGTTTTGATCAGCTGATAAGTGAGTTCATGTACTAGGCGTGTTTAGTATGGAAGCTAATCCAACTTTTGTTATTAATTAATTTGAGCAAATTTTAAATAATTTCAATATGAAAAGAAAATATTTTAATAAATTTAAATTTTTTGAATTTAAAATTTTTTTGGGAAATTTTTTTTTGAAAAAAAAAAATTCTTGATTTTGCGCCTGCCAGCTAATGGATATTATAATTTTAATTATGTTATTGTTTGTGTATTATTAGTGTTTTATTTGCATTGTATTGTTAGAATATAGGTAATCACATGTTAGGCTAAGGATGTTCTTATTTTTAAGAAATGTTCAATTGATTTATTTTAAATAACAAAAAAATTAATGGAGAGAATTATTCAATTTAGGTAACGGATTTGCAGTTTGATTAAAGGAGACAATTGTTGATTTTAACTTAGAGAAATTTTGCAGAAATGCTTCAATGTTCATAATATGTAGTATAAGTGTGTGTGTGAGCCCACTTTCTGCGAAAGGCAGCCCAGCTTGCATATAAGGGGGAACATATCGGTTGAGGATCTGGCATAATCTAAACCAGGGATTGAGGATTTTTGGGGTAGCATGTTAGAAGGTGAGGTGCGCTGTGGTGCGTGTCTGTTCGATTTTTCGGTGTTGGGATCTCTTACAGAGAAGTCCAGTGATCTCGTTCAGATGCGTCCATGGTCGCCGAGCCAGGGGGGTCGTTTACCCATGAAGTGTAAGAACAAAAGGGGGTTGTTGGCACCAGTTCCTCACCGGTCCTCTTAGGGGTTTTATCAATGAGATTTCTTCTGTTTTGGACAGAAGACTTCTCACTGAGGGGGTATTGTAACGGTCCAAAAATGTGGGTATTTTTATTTTATTTCATTTCCGGGGTTTTATAAAGTATGTGTAAATTGTATTTCAACGGTGACCAGAACACGTGGTGAATAGAACAGTGTTGTAACGAAGCGGCAACGCAATATAACGTTGTGAAATCGGTAAAGGAATCTGCACCACCCTAGGTTTCCAAGAACTTTGTAAGAGTGTGACAGCTCGCACGTACGCGTCAAGCGAGTACACGCGCGGACCCACGCTACGGCAGAAACTCAAAATGGCCTAGAGGGGAATTGTTGCCTTGCACATGTCCCCATGAAGACGGATGTAAGACTTAAGGTCCGCCTCTTTTGTGACATCAAGCCAGAAGCGCCTAAATATCGTCGGCGCACACTACAGCAAAAACTACTATATACCATGCTCATAGCCTACAAACTGCAACACTTCAGGCTATGAGCGTCGACGAAATTCGTTCGGCAGGGCATCAATATCCGCCCGCTCCAAATAGACGCTTGGGCAGTCCACGAGAAGCCGACTCCATTAACAGACGCTGATCGTGTTATAAGGCCCCGGTCGGCTGAACTTTCTAAATGTGATCACTTCAAAATAATACCGTTTTAGTACCGACCGGGACCCGAGGAATTAACGAACTTACAGAGTACCATTTGTGCGGTGGCGTTGTGACTTACCTCTATAAATAATGAACCTTCGAATCGGGTGACCAAACGTGTTTTATTTTTTTTTTTCAGAATAGTGACAGTGAACAGTTTAATAAATAGATTTGGGAAATAATAAAATGATGGGTAAAGTACAAAATAGTATGAGAGAGAGAGAGAGTGAGCAGAATGGGCTGTCTTAGTAATAATAATAATTAAATATGGTACCAAAATAGATTTAAAACTTGGTCTTGTAGTGTTCTTGTAGTATCCAGAAAAACGTTTTGAGTAATTAAAATTATTTAGTTTGCAATATAACCATGTGTTAGACTAAGTTATTTCGTCATTACCACTTTCTCATTTCTGTGCTGCAAGATTCGTCTAAACGTTCCGGGGATCTTCTGAATTATTATTGGGGGTGGTCAGATTGCTAAATTGTCCCGTTTTATTTAGGTAAAGTGTAAAGGTCTCCATATCTGTCCTTTAAAGATATAGGTGGCGACTCTGGTCTTCTGATTAAAAAATTTCTGCAGTAGGTAAGTGAACAAGACTGCAGGTAAGTTCTGGCAGTATTTTTATTTATTTATTAATATATTTCGATCAAGTTTGTATCATCACATTGGCGACCCTGCCAGGATTTTCGTTTAATTTTATTTATACGAGATAGACCTATTTTAATGCACAGAAAATAGGATGTGGTAATGACGAATTTATAAAAATTATTTATCATACATATTTACGTAAGTGTGAGTAGGTTATGTTTGTGTTGTGATTCACAGTTGTGTTAGGTGTTTGATTACAGAAAAATAGTGGTTTTATATATAAAAAGTGCTATATAAATAAACTTTAAACATGTCTCTAATACAAGGTAATGATGTTGATTTTGCGTGGGATGAGTGGGAGAGTGAATTTCGAGAGGTAGTAGGCGAAATGACGGACGAGGAGTGGGGTAATTTAGATAACAATTTAACGCGGATGGAAGAGCAAGAAGAGGGAATATTCGCCGAAATTAGAAAACACAGTGATGATATTAGTATTGGTAGTAAGATGACGAACGATAAAGGTAAAATAGTGGAAGTAACAGTGGTAGAAGGTAAGACAGTAAATAGGCCTATTCACAATGATGATAGTGTAGTAGTGGTAAATAAAGGTAGAGAGATAGACCGAGTTAACAAGAATAAAGTCGATCAGGTGGCAGATAATGAGGTAAGTAATGAGAGGAGTGAATCTGATTATAAAGTGATAATGGATATGTTGCGAATGATTACGAAACAATCGGACGAAAATAGCAAAATATTGAGGGAATGGTCGCGGGAACTAAAGACAGACCGATTAAAAGAGAGTACAGAAGTTGAATCAAAACAGGTAAGTGACAATAATGTTGTTAATGATAGTGAAGAAATAATTAACCAGGTGAGTGATAACGATAATGAATTCATAAATAACAGTGACAAAATAGTGGGAGAAGTAGGGTTAACTAGTGAAGATAATGATGGTGATTACACTTCAGAGGTAAGTGGTGATGTTACTATAATTAATTCTAATAATGAAATAATGGTAAAGAATAATAATGATATAATGGAGAGTAAAGTATTGGGTAATGATGAGATAGAGATAGTGAGTGACAGAGAGAGAGTAATAGAGTGTAAAGGCGTAGTAAGTAATGTTGAGGAATTAGATAATGAGTGGAAAGATAGTATAGTGGTAGAATGGGGGCAGAGGGTAAATGTTCCCCTTATTTATGATGATTTAATGTGTACACAAGTGTTTTTGAAGGGCAAGAGTCCCGTGTTAGTAGAAGATTTGAAGTGTTTATTTTTGTTGTATAATTTTGTACCCTCTGTCTGGAGTAATATTGAAGATATGAGATGGTGTTATGATGACAGAGATTTAAATAGAGAGCTGTGGGTTGATAAAGAGATAGAAGTATATGATTTAAAAAGAGATTATGGTGAGTGGAAAGTAAGGTTAGAAGTACGTTTAAATAACAATAAGATAATTTATGATGACAAAATAATTGACATGATGTTGAGAGAAATTACCGAGGGAGACTGGGCAAAATTAATTGATCGTGACGGGTTGTATGAAATAATAAAGGGTATGATGACGAACTTAGAAATAATGGGTTATGAAAACAATAATAATAAACTCAAGGTAAACAAAAATAATTTAGTCTACAAATATGTTAGATATCTATTTGACGATGGAGGCTAGATCAAGAGATCGGGGAAGGAACAGTTTAAGTATGTGAATACATGGTAATAACTTAGCTGATTTGGACATTGAAATATGATATAACTGAATAGTAATGATGAAGATTTGTAAATAAGTGTTTAATAAATTTAATAAATTCGATTGTATGTGTTGTAAAATGTTAAGTAAACAATGTGTATGCAGGTAATTGTTGTAATAATAATATTAATATTTTGGCAATTTAAATAAATAATAACATTAATTTTGAAGACAGGAACTGATGAGTTGTAATTGTTTGGATAGCTATGTAATTTGTATTTTCAGTAATTAATTTGATTAAAATAATTTGGGATGTTTTAAATATTCTGATTTATTTAAAAGTTGTATAATTAAACTTTCTGATGAATTTGAATTATTTACGAGAGATGTATTTGGTAATAGATGGTTAAATTGATTGACTCAAACTAACATGTTTGTTAAATGTTTCAGAGGTAACGTGACAGTGTGGTGTATATATTTTGTGTATGTCAATTTAAATTGACTGTAAGTATAGAAATTTTATAATATCAGTCAGCTATAATAAAAATGTTTACAGGTGTAACTCAGATAAAAAGATTTTAATTCAATAATGAGATGATTTGAAATAATGGTATTAGATAAAAATGATAATTAAAACTTTTAATAATAACTGAAAAATGATATATAATAATTATTAATAATGAATTTGAAAATATTAAGAAATCTAATGGTAGAGAGTTAAGAAAGAGATGTATGGGGTTAAAACACCACCCAGACTAATAATGTCATTTAATGTAAATTGTTAATTTTAATGTTAAAAAATATATTTTACTGGTGATTCCCTAACTTTTCGGGCGGTCACGGCCTCACCGAACCCTGACCGTGGAATTGGTTTAGCTTTAACAGCTATGGTTGGGGCTCATTGCGTCACGTTCTGCCTTAACTGGCCATAGCTGTTATCGTTGTCAAGGTGAATTTTGAAATTGACAGGGGGGTAGTTAAGGGGAATCACCAAACTATGGAACAGCGGCTGCCACTCTGTCCGCGTAGGGACAGCATAGCCAGGTGGTAGACCCGTTTTAAGGGTGTTTCAATATAAACAAGGATATGTTGATATCCAAGATGTTCAAATGTCAAGCCGAAGCAAAGACACGGAGGGGTCCAATCCCTCCAAATATGCAGTCTTTGTGGAAGCAAATAGGCGCTACAGTCTAACATAAACTACAATAGTGTGTGTGGACCAGGGGGTTGCTCAGATGAGCAACGTACTAAAATTTTGTAAATTTAAAAACTGATAAATCCATTTGGCTCTAATAAAAACGCTTGTATCCCGATCAAATAAATATGTGCTTATACAATCAGCATAAGGTGTTCACTCTATGTTTTAAATGTAACATTTTATTGTAGTAGGTTAGATATAAGAATTGATAAAAAATATGTGTTTATATAATGTGTGTATTTTTGAAACTAAGTAAATAATTAAACCGACTGGCAGGCGGTTAACATAAATTACCAGAATCAGAGAAAGGGGAAACATTGATGGTAGATGTAAGTATTGATAAGCATATATATCTAATGTAATCTGCACAATTTTTGAAAGGTGTCTTCACTTTATTAAGAATATCAGCTGATCGGTAGTAAAGGGTCACGGTAAAATTGTTTATAGATGTTCAAGGTAATTAATGTCATATGTAATGTTTTAATGTGTTAAAGATATTGTTTTAAATAATGAGAAAAGTAAGTTAATAAAGTTGAGATGTTAAAATGAATTGTCAGAAAGAATAAAAGATAGTTTTTGGGTGATGAATATTTTGTGGGACATATAGATCAGTCCAAGTCAAAGTTAAAGGAGTAGTAGAGAGAAAAATATTGTTTTGAGTTAATGTTATGTTGTTGTGAATTAATGTAATAGATATTGAGAAGTATTGATGTTGACACAGTAGTTATGGGGAATATATGTAGAGTTTTGAGCGATATATTGATGTTTATAATTGATGATGTTATTTTGTTGTAGTTAAAGTGAGGTAATAAGATCGAGATTTTGGGGATGGCAATTTTGTAATAGGGGGTAGTGTAATGTGGGAGTCCGCAACAAAAGGGTTGGGACGGGAAGGGACAGATTTGGGGGGAAGGGGTCGCCTTAGGTAGAATCCAGGGACCAGATTAAGGAAATGAGTTTTTTTGGGGGGGGGAAACACTTATCCTGAGTACAACGGGTTAGAGAGTATTTTTTTTTTATATATTGAGAGAAGGTGGCGATTTGAGTTTATTAGTAAGTTGGGTTTAGAGATTGTTGGATAGATGTTTTGATAGAGATGGGTGTCATATGAGTTATAGTTGTTAGTGAATAGTAGAGTCAGAGTGAGAAAGATTATGTATGTATACATGCCAAGTGGCATATCAAGTTGGGATAAATAATTTAAATCACCCAAAGTAACGTAGAGTGAGGATAATAAAGAGAGAGATTTATAATAAAAATATAACATTTTTTTTAATTGAAACCAGTGACAAATTTTGATAGAATTTGGAAATGTAAAGTTGTAAAGTTTATTTGAATAATTTAAATGTCAATTTGATTATTATTTATAATGATGTTTTGTTAGTTTTAAATGTTTTGTTTTATTATGTTTTGTGTTTCAAGACAGAATTTTACCGAGGTTTAATGTGTTCACAGATGTAATTTGTACATAACGTATGTAGGTCAAGGTTCTGGACTTGACCCAGTTTTGATCAGCTGATAAGTGAGTTCATGTACTAGGCGTGTTTAGTATGGAAGCTAATCCAACTTTTGTTATTAATTAATTTGAGCAAATTTTAAATAATTTCAATATGAAAAGAAAATATTTTAATAAATTTAAATTTTTTGGCGAAATTTTTTTTTGAAAAAAAAAAATTTCTTGATTTTGCGCCTGCCAGCTAATGGATATTATAATTTTAATTATGTTATTGTTTGTGTATTATTAGTGTTTTATTTGCATTGTATTGTTAGAATATAGGTAATCACATGTTAGGCTAAGGATGTTCTTATTTTTAAGAAATGTTCAATTGATTTATTTTAAATAACAAAAAAATTAATGGAGAGAATTATTCAATTTAGGTAACGGATTTGCAGTTTGATTAAAGGAGACAATTGTTGATTTTAACTTAGAGAAATTTTGCAGAAATGCTTCAATGTTCATAATATGTAGTATAAGTGTGTGTGTGAGCCCACTTTCTGCGAAAGGCAGCCCAGCTTGCATATAAGGGGGAACATATCGGTTGAGGATCTGGCATAATCTAAGCCAGGGATTGAGGATTTTTGGGGTAGCATGTCAGAAGGTGAGGTGCGCTGTGGTGCGTGTCTGTTCGACTTTTCGGTGTTGGGATCGCTTACAGAGAAGTCCAGTGATCTCGTTCAGATGGGTCCATGGTCGCCGAGCCAGGGGGTCGTTTACCCATGAAGTGTAAGAACAAAAGGGGGTTGTTGGCACCAGTTCCTCACCGGTCCTCTTAGGGGTTTTATCAATGAGATTTCTTCTGTTTTGGACAGAAGACTTCTCACTGAGGGGGTATTGTAACGGTCCAAAAATGTGGGTATTTTTATTTTATTTCATTTCCGGGGTTTTATAAAGTATGTGTAAATTGTATTTCAACGGTGACCAGAACACGTGGTGAATAGAACAGTGTTGTAACGAAGCGGCAACGCAATATAACGTTGTGAAATCGGTACAGGAATCTGCACCACCCTAGGTTTCCAAGAACTTTGTAAGAGTGTGACAGCTCGCACGTACGCGTCAAGCGAGTATACACGCGGACCCACGCTACGGCAGAAACTCAAAATGGCCTAGAGGGGAATTGTTGCCTTGCACATGTCCCCATGAAGACGGATGTAAGACTTAAGGTCCGCCTCTTTTGTGACATCAAGCCAGAAGCGCCTAAATATCGTCGGCGCACACTACAGCAAAAACTACTATATACCATGCTCATAGCCTACAAACTGCAACACTTCAGGCTATGAGCGTCGACGAAATTCGTTCGGCAGGGCATCAATACCCACCCGCTCCAAATAGACGCTTGGGCAGTCCACGAGAAGCCGACTCCATTAACAGACGCTGATCTTGTTATAAGGCCCCGGTCGGCTGAACTTTCTAAATGTGATCACTTCAAAATAATACCGTTTTAGTACCGACCGGGACCCGAGGAATTAACGAACTTACAGAGTACCATTTGTGCGGTGGCGTTGTGACTTACCTCTATAAATAATGAACCTTCGAATCGGGTGACCAACACGTGTTTTATATTTTTTTTCAGAATAGTGACAGTGAACAGTTTAATAAATAGATTTGGGAAATAATAAAATGATGGGTAAAGTATAAAATAGTATGAGAGAGAGAGAGAGTGAGCAGAATGGGCTGTCTTAGTAATAATAATAATTAAATATGGTACCAAAATAGATTTAAAAATTGGTCTTGTAGTATTCTTGTAGTATCCAGAAAAACCTTTTGAGTAATTAAAATTATTTAGTTTGCAATATAACCATGTGTTAGACTGTTATTTCGTCATTACCACTTTCTCATTTCTGTGCTGCAAGATTCATCTAAACGTTCAGGGGATCTTCTGAATTATTATTGGGGGTGGTCAGATTGCTAAATTGTCCATTTTATTTAAGGTAAAGTGTAAAGGTCTCCATATCTGTCCTTTAAAGATATAGGTGGCGACTCTGGTCTTCTGATTAAAAAATTTCTGCAGTAGGTAAGTGAACAAGACTGCAGGTAAGTTCTGGCAGTATTTTTATTTATTTATTAATATATTTCGATGAAGTTTGTATCATCACAAAGAAATGAAAAGTCACAAACCAATAAGATAGAACAGAAAAGGAGAAATGTTACACTCAAATAAAGTAATGAAAAAGAAACCAATAAATAATAAATGTAAATGATAATTATTAGTATCGACTAATTAATCAATGTAAATGATAGTTATTAAAATCCAATAAAGTAATGACAGACTAAACTACACTAACCAAGTAAATAGAGAGTAAATGTTATAAATACAGTAGAAGCCCGATATAGCGCGGTCCGATATACCGCGTATTCGGATATAACGCGGTGAAGAGTATGTCACCCATTATTAGTGAAAATTTTTACTTGTAGAGAGTGAGTAAATTATGAATTGTTTATTGTGACTTCCGTAGCCACAACATTGGAATGCGTTGCGTTTATTGTAAACAAAGGCTTGTTGTTGGAAACGGCATTGTAAACAACAGCCAGAAATGCCAGTTCAAGTGTACCTGTAGACATAAACAATTGCCCGAGCTATTTACAGTCTCTACGTTTCTAAGAATTCATGCCAAGGAAAGCAGCCAACTAAATCCCTTCTCTCCCTCATATTACAGTACAGTATAAGATCATACTCTGATATTATCTTATCAAAGTGTATAGTCATAGTTATAAATTCGCATAGTGTAGAGTTTTGTGATGTCGCAGAAAAGAAAAGCATATTCTGTGAGTGATAAACTCAAAATAATTGATCGTGTGAAGAACGGAGAGTCAAAGGCAAGTTTATCACGTGAGTGTGGCATCCCAGAAGGAACAATTAGAGGGTGGATGAAGGAAGAAGATAAACTTAAAAGTTTTGTGAACACAGTTGAAAGTGAAGTGGGGTTGCAAAGAAAAAAGACTAAAGTAGGTAAGGATAGTGAACTAGATGAGTGTCTGTACAGGTGGTTTTTAATAAAACGAAGTGAAGGTGTGCCACTGTCAGGACCAGTTATTAGAGCTCAAGCTGTGAAATTCCATAGTGATTTACATGGCAACAGTGACTTTAATGCATCTGATGGGTGGTTTTCGCGATGGAAATCTCGTCATGGTATAAGCCAGATAAGCATTGAAGGGGAAGCACGATCATGTGACAGTGAAGCTGCAGCACTTTTTCCTCAGGCATTAAACAAAGTAATGATCGATAACGATTTAAATGACCATCAAGTGTATAACTGTGATGAAACTGCTCTGTATTTTCGAATGCTTCCTACCAGAACTCTGGATGTGAATAATTCAATAAATAAATCTGGATTAAAAATAAATAAGGATAGAGTTACCCTCCTGTTTGCCACAAATAAATCAGGCAGCCACAAAGTTAAACCTCTCTGTATAGGGAAAAGCCGAAATCCTAGATGCTTTCAACATGTTAACATGACGTCATTACCCATCACATATCGTAATACAAAAAATGCTTGGATGACAAGTGATATTTTCGGTAAATGGTTCCATGAAGAATTTGGTCCATCTGTGAGAAGCCACCTGCGGTCACTCAACCTCGAAGAAAAAGCTGTACTGACCCTTGACTACTGTCCAGCACATCCACCTGCTGATATGCTATAGTCAAGAGATGGGAAAATCGGAGTCATGTTCTTGCCGAAAAACACTACAGCACTGATCCAGCCATTAGATCAAGGCATCATAAGAGCATTTAAAGCGCATTACCGCCGTGAACTTCTGAGTGCTATAGTGAATTCTGATGAGGAAATGGAAATTTACCTTAAGTCAATAAACCTGAAAACAGTTGCGTATTCAATAGGTCTTGCATGGGAAAGTATTAGTACGGCTACGATTCAGAATTGCTGGAAGAAATGTTCCTTTGAACAAAACATCGCCGATGGAAATTGCTCTTACAGGTCACCTTCCGATATACCGCGGTTACGCCTAAAACGCGGGGGAAAGTATGTCACCCGACAACCGCGCTATATCGGGCTTCTACTGTAACTCTATAATGATATGAAACTTGTTAACAGTATAACTAACCATTGTGAAGTGAGAGATAGATAGATATTGAACATGATTAAGTGAGAAAGAGAATTTAATGTTAGGGAATACCCACTAGTAGCACTTAAATACTATAAAAAGTGCAAAGTGCCAGTGTAAAACCCCCAAAATAAATAGAAAACCATACTGATAGGTATAGACACCTAAAAACCAGTGATAAACACTAAAGGTTAACAGTGAGAAGTGATAGAAAATAAGAATATTGTTATTATTAGGATTAAGAGTAATTGTAAATGAGGAATCCAATAGTATTCAGGGAAGGAATCCCATGGAGAGTCAAAATGTTAGTGTTACCATGGTTAGATAGTAAAGTTTAGAAAAGAAAAAATGTAATATAAATGCAAAATCAATAAACATCCTATGTTCAAAGGGATAGTTAATTAGATAAAGTAAATAGTGTGATGATGTTTGTCACCAAAAAATAAATAAGAATAAACAAAATGTAAACAAGAGTAGCATAATAACTGTTAAAGATTTGTTCGATTAAGTTTATGAGTAGGAATATGGCTGAAAGAGTTATACAGACCATAAACCTAAATGTTGTGTTATGTTTTAATAAATAATAGTAAATAATAGACAAGTTATAAAGTAAAGAGATAAATTCTTATGAACTTAATAATACTGGACAAGCCAGTTAGAAGGTAATAGACAAAGCATGATTTTGTAAAATAATGAAAACATACAATTATTATAAAACAGACCCAAATCAATTCAAAAAGTAAACAAATCATTTGTAACACAAAACAAAACAGGTATAAAGGTAAAATAATATGTAATTTGAATAAAATAAGAAAATATAGCCAATTACTACCTAGGCCTATGAAATGCCTAACTGTATAAAACCAATAACAACAAATTGTAAGAAATTAACTACAGTATTATATTAGCAAATCCAAGGCAAGTAACTAGACGAATAGACGGCAAGCCGTAAATGACCCAAATTTTAATTAAAACGATAAAAAGTAACCAAATTTACTGAAATGAAGAACCAAACACTCTGATGAAGAACTAATACATCGAACCGAGCCCAAAGACCAATTTATTCAATTTAAATTAATAATTTTGATTAACTTATCCGAACAAGACGCCAGGCATAATTAAATTCATCCATGAAGGAAGATTGATGACTAACGATGACCCAACCTATTTCTACTGAATGAAACTACACCAGAATTCAACTGAATTGATAAGTATTGCTGAGTTACCCGAATTTATGAAATAAATTCTCTTTAATTTTTTCTCACAACACTTTTAACTCTCGCTATAAACTGATGATCTAATTCTTTCAAAGATTAATTAAAAAATAATACACTAAACTTATAGAAACTAGAAAATAACCTGTATAGAATTTGCGAACTTTTGAATTACACATTATAACACTTCAGGAACAAATTGTAATTACACCTTATAGCATATAAGTACCAGTAATGTAAGGTAGTGTACTTTATTGTAATCAAATTGATATTTTTCGTAAACCAAAAGAATCCAGATTCATGAATAAAACTGAAAAAATAAACATTCAGTAGACGCCATGTCTGACTAACTAAATCGTTCAGATACATTCGCCGAACCTTGAGATATAATTGTCTTTTACTGTCAGAGCAAATTTGTTTAATAACAAAATATAATTTTGTATAATACTGAATAACTACTAATCACAATTTAATAAACTAGTACAGAGTCGTAACCACTTTTCTTTATTTCATAGGAAAGTGCATTATATGATTTGTGTATTTTAGCGACTAGCGAAAGTGACGGTAAGCGCTCACGTCGGAAACTCGGCAAACTACCAGCGAGATTAAGAAATTCGAACAGGGTGGAAGTAATTTGAACTCACCATACCGTCATAGAACGAATGCTCAATCGTCCTATTCTTTTTAATTGTTTTCAGATTAAACAATTTGGCGCCACCCGGGAAATACAACCACATATTAAAGAACAGGTAAGGTTCACACTCGCGTGTACTTGTAATTCGAGAGATCGCTACGGACTTCGTCAGCGTAAACATAAAGTAACGACCACAACGTGTGAGGCGAACACACGATATACATATTAATAGAGCACATACAAAGCTTCTCGTTACAAATTGGCGACCAACTAGTGTGGCTAGAATAGAAGACTAGCGGCGGTTACGAAAAAGTATGAAACATCCATGACCACCAGATGAAAATCTAAAAAGGGAACTGAGGGTACCGACGAAGAAGAAATGGAAATGATTGAAGAAATGATCGAAGAGGATGCTCAAGGGGACCAACCAGAAAACCCAAAACAACAAGTACCTGAAATAGAAGTAGTAGTCGGCGACCAACCAGACAGAACAACCCAACCAATGGACATAAATTTGCAAGAAATGATGAGGATTATGGTGGAACAATTAAACAAAAACAAGGAGGAAATTAAGGAAGAAACTAGAGGACAAAGAAAGGATGACAAAGGGGAATTAAATAAAATGTTAGAATCGTTGCAAGAATCCTTAAAAGAGGAAATCAAGGAAAATTCAAGGAGACAGAATGAGATTTTAAGAGAAGATATTGAAACATTGATCGAGAAAATTGAAGGCAATAATAAAGCATTAAAGCAACAAATCAAAGGCAATAACGAAACATTAAAGCAACAAGTCAATGAGAAAATGGAGGAACACAGTAATACCTTAAGGAAGAACCAAGAATCCCTACAACAACGATTGACGGAGGACATCCAAAAAAGAAATGAAGAACTGAAGGAAGAATTGAAGGGACAAATGAAGGAAGACAGTGAGAAGAATAGAGAAGAATTAAGATACTGTACATACTAATAGGGTATCGTGAAGAAGTCAAACAGAAAAAAACGGGGATGAATAAGAAATGGGAAGAAACAAATTACAAAGCAGATCAACTTAATGAAACAATAGATAGTGGTTTCACACAATTGAATGAAAGACTAGACAACACTTCTGAAGGTATCAATGAAAAAATAGATAATAAAGAAGACTCAAATGCATTATTACCTGAAAATAAAAATAACAAAAACAAAGAGAAAATTAAGCACGTAGAAATCAACCGTAGAGGAGTAAAGAAGAACCAAATAATTAAGAAAACAAAAGATATAAGAAAAATATATAAAAAGAAACTAATAAAAACACGAGAAGAATTATGATGATGAAGCATGGACTAATTAATGTGTTTACTTTACCAATTACCGACCATAGTGAATTAATGGATTATAAAGATTGTAGGAGAACTCTAAAAGAAATTATAGAAGGGATTCACAACAAACCAGCGAATAAAAAATTCAGCAAATCTATCTTTAAATGGAAATTACCCAAAATTGAAACGACTCACAACAAAATAGTTTGTCAGAAATTAAGAAGGTCTCTAAAACACTTGAGTACACCAGAATTGGAAATGCAGAATAAAAAATCAATGATAACATTAATGAGGGAGTTACAATTAACTTCTTTGATTAATAAACAACATAATAAAGTGAATGTGTAGGCATGGATACAAATGAACACATGGTATTAGAAGAATTGTGGTACAAGATAGAAGAGACCTATTTCACAAGGACGGAAATAGTTCTACACACAAGAGTGATCCGAACAAGTGAGGATGAAATCATGGACCATGGGTAAACTAAGTGCTGATGAACACCGAGAAATGGGACTGATTTTCAAATTACCGACCATGCAAACCAATGGAAAAGAAAAGAGAAAATAAAAAAATTACAAAATTCAAAAAATATGTAAGATCACCTTACGCTAATATTTAGATAACATATGAGGTAAAATAAAAAAAAAAAGGAATAAATTACAAAAATTCCTAAATAGTAAGAACAACAAACTTACAATAGTATTTAGATAATATATGAGATGAAACAAAATAAACAAATAAAGTGGAAACAAGAATTAATAATGTAAGAGAATTAGACAGGAGACAAATTAAAATAAATAAAAATAAAACCTAGCAAGAACTGCCAAGACAAATACATAAAATAACAAAGAATAAAGAAAAAAAAATATAAACTGGTACAAGAAAGAAAAAGACAGCAAGTGGCTAAAGCAAAATAATGGTAATCAACAAAGAAGAAGAAAAGAAAAGATGTCTAACATAATTAAAATGATCACAAGAAGAAGAAAAGAAAAGATGTCTAAAATAATTAAAATGATCACAAGAAGAAGAAAAGAAAAAGTATCTAAAATAATTAAAATGATCACAAGAAGAAAAGAAAAACAAACTAATTAAAAGTAAGAAATAATGAAATTAACAACTAAAGAAATAAAAAACAATCAACTGTGTGAGTAAATAACAGAATAAAGCAAAGTACAGCGGAAGGAAGATTGAGTAAAAGGTTAAAATGATCTAAAGAACCATGAGGTGGACAATCCCCAAAAATATTATTATTATTGAAAGTCACAAGATGACAAAAAGGTATTTACGATTGACTGAGAATAGGTCCAGCAATCAATTAACTGAGCAGAGATGATGTTCCTCTGAACTCAGAAAAAAAAGGTAGTAATGGGAGAAACCAGCTACTAAACGTTAGGGAAAAAATATATAACAGGGAGAACGCACTAATGGAAATAAGTAAAAACAGGTCTAAATAAAAAGGAGTGAAAAAAGTAAGAAGAGAAACAAGAAAGGAAATAAACAAGAAGAAAAAGAAAAAATTATATGTAACTGATAATTTCATAAAAAACTATGCTAGTGTTTTACCAAAATGATCAATTTTGAAGGAGAGGCATTATGTTACAACACAAACAAGCCACCCCAATACCAGGGAAAAAACTATGAATCAACTATATAAAATGTTCAAACTAATGAAAATAAAATTACTATGACGCGACAAACAACTATGACCCAACCCAAGTGATTGACTAAATAAAATGAAATAAAATAAAACAAATGAGAAAGTAAATGAAAAGGAAACAAACCAAAATATAAATGAAATAAAATGAGAAGAAATGAAAAGTCACAAACGAATAATATAGAACAGAAAAGGAGAAATGTTACACTCAAATAAAGTAATGAAAAAGAAACCAATAAATAATAAATGTAAATGATAATTATTAGTATCGACTAATTAATCAATGTAAATGATAGTTATTAAAATCCAATAAAGTAATGACAGACTAAACTACACTAACCAAGTAAATAGAGAGTAAATGTTATAAATACAGTAGAAGCCCGATATAGCGCGGTCCGATATACCGCGTATTCGGATATAACGCGGTGAAGAGTATGTCGCCCATTATTAGCGAAAATTTTTACTTGTAGAGAGTGAGTAAATTATGAATTGTTTATTGTGACTTCCGTAGCCACAACATTGGAATGCGTTGCGTTTATTGTAAACAAAGGCTTGTTGTTGGAAACGGCATTGTAAACAACAGCCAGAAATGCCAGTTCAAGTGTACCTGTAGACATAAACAATTGCCCGAGCTATTTACAGTCTCTACGTTTCTAAGAATTCATGCCAAGGAAAGCAGCCAACTAAATCCCTTCTCTCCCTCATATTACAGTACAGTATAAGATCATACTCTGATATTATCTTATCAAAGTGTATAGTCATTGTCACAAATTCGCATAGTGTAGAGTTTTGTGATGTCGCAGAAAAGAAAAGCATATTCTGTGAGTGATAAACTCAAAATAATTGATCGTGTGAAGAACGGAGAGTCAAAGGGAAGTTTATCACGTGAGTGTGGCATCCCAGAAGGAACAATTAGAGGGTGGATGAAGGAAGAAGATAAACTTAAAAGTTTTGTGAACACAGTTGAAAGTGAAGTGGGGTTGCAAAGAAAAAAGACTAAAGTAGGTAAGGATAGTGAACTAGATGAGTGTCTGTACAGGTGGTTTTTAATAAAACGAAGTGAAGGTGTGCCACTGTCAGGGCCAGTTATTAGAGCTCAAGCTGTGAAATTCCATAGTGATTTACATGGCAACAGTGACTTTAATGCATCTGATGGGTGGTTTTCGCGATGGAAATCTCGTCATGGTATAAGCCAGATAAGCATTGAAGGGGAAGCACGATCATGTGACAGTGAAGCTGCAGCACTTTTTCCTCAGGCATTAAACAAAGTAATGATCGATAACGATTTAAATGACCATCAAGTGTATAACTGTGATGAAACTGCTCTGTATTTTCGAATGCTTCCTACCAGAACTCTGGATGTGAATAATTCAATAAATAAATCTGGATTAAAAATAAATAAGGATAGAGTTACCCTCCTGTTTGCCACAAATAAATCAGGCAGCCACAAAGTTAAACCTCTCTGTATAGGGAAAAGCCGAAATCCTAGATGCTTTCAACATGTTAACATGACGTCATTACCCATCACATATCGTAATACAAAAAATGCTTGGATGACAAGTGATATTTTCGGTAAATGGTTCCATGAAGAATTTGGTCCATCTGTGAGAAGCCACCTGCGGTCACTCAACCTCGAAGAAAAAGCTGTACTGACCCTTGACCACTGTCCAGCACATCCACCTGCTGATATGCTATAGTCAAGAGATGGGAAAATCGGAGTCATGTTCTTGCCGAAAAACACTACAGCACTGATCCAGCCATTAGATCAAGGCATCATAAAAGCATTTTAAGCGCATTACCACCGTGAACTTCTGAGTGCTATAGTGAATTCTGATGAGGAAATGGAAATTTACCTTAAGTCAATAAACCTAAAAACAGTTGCGTATTCAATTGGTCTTGCATGGGAAAGTATTAGTACGGGTACGATTCAGAATTGCTGGAAGAAATGTTCCTTTGAACAAAACATCGCCGATGGAAATTGCTCTGTTGCCGGATTCACTAATTGTGATGTACAGTCTGCGAGTAGTGCTCTGCATTGCAACTTCACTCTAGATGACTTGAATGACTGGGCAGAAGTTGACAACGGTGAGCCTGTTACAGAATGTATTGGATATAAAGATATCATCGATGCAGTCCGAAATGCAAATTGCGAAGAAAAAGAAGACGATGACGATGATGGAAATGAAAATGGGGTGGAAGTGAAAGAAGTTATTCCAAATGTTAGTGAAGTGATAATTCACATAAACAAAGTAATTTCGTGGATGGAGAGGCAAAGTGAATCTAATAATGTTCATCTGCTGCACCTCGCGTTTATAAAACAATACGCGGAAAAGAAACGCTGTGCATTATCCCGTCAAACAACAATTACGGACTTTTTTAAGACCAACAATTAGGCCTACAGTAGGTCGAGTGAGCAATGTATAAATAGTGTATTTTATATTCCATTGGATCAAAATAGATTAAAATACGTATTGGATTAAAATACAGTTTTCTTATATTTTATTTCTACATGTGGTGACGTAATTTACGTACAGTATATAGTAGTGCATTATGCTGTAGCCTTTTTCCCGGTCCTCCCTCCCCATCATTTGTCACTGTACAGGTCACCTTCCGATATACCGCGGTTACTCCTAAAACGCGGGGGAAAGTATGTCACCCGACAACCGCGCTATATCGGGCTTCTACTGTAACTCTATAATGATATGAAACTTGTTAACAGTATAACTAACCATTGTGAAGTGAGAGATAGATAGATATTGAACATGATTAAGTGAGAAAGAGAATTTAATGTTAGGGAATACCCACTAGAAGCACTTAAATACTATAAAAAGTGCAAAGTGCCAGTGTAAAACCCCCAAAATAAATAGAAAACCATACTGATAGGTATAGACACCTAAAAACCAGTGATAAACACTAAAGGTTAACAGTGAGAAGTGATAGAAAATAAGAATATTGTTATTATTAGGATTAAGAGTAATTGTAAATGAGGAATCCAATAGTATTCAGGGAAGGAATCCCATGGAGAGTCAAAATGTTAGTGTTACCATGGTTAGATAGTAAAGTTTAGAAAAGAAAAAATGTAATATAAATGCAAAATCAATAAACATCCTATGTTCAAAGGGATAGTTAATTAGATAAAGTAAATAGTGTGATGATGTTTGTCACCAAAAAATAAATAAGAATAAACGAAATGTAAACAAGAGTAGCATAATAACTGTTAAAGATTTGTTTGATTAAGTTTATGAGTAGGAATATGGCTGAAAGAGTTATACAGACCATAAACCTAAATGTTGTGTTATGTTTTAATAAATAATAGTAAATAATAGACAAGTTATAAAGTAAAGAGATAAATTCTTACGAACTTAATAATACTGAACAAGCCAGTTAGAAGGTAATAGACAAACCATGATTTTGTAAAATAATGAAAACATACAATTATTATAAAACAGACCCAAATCAATTCAAAAAGTAAACAAATCATTTGTAACACAAAACAAAACAGGTATAAAGGTAAAATAATATGTAATTTGAATAAAATAAGAAAATATAGCCAATTACTACCTAGGCCTATGAAATGCCTAACTGTATAAAACCAATAACAACAAATTGTAAGAAATTAACTACAGTATTATATTAGCAAATCCAAGGCAAGTAACTAGTTAATGATAATTAGTGGAACATATTAAGATATAAAATTTAAATTAAGGACATAAAATTAGAAAGAAATGTAATTACATAATATGAACGTTATTGTCAAAATATTAGTACATAAGCAAACCCAGTTTGAGGGGTGTCAAAATGATCTTTGAAAGAAAATATAAACAGTTGTGATAATATCTCATACTTAGAAGAATAATAGCAATCAGAAAATATTTAGTCATTTTGAATAAAAATTCAAATATTATAACAATGGGCTTAAGTCGTGAATAGAGAATGATAGTCAGCCCGTTACCATAACAACGGAAAGTTATTTATTATTATTCCATTAGAAACAGTTAGTCCATTATTGAATCTCAAGACGAATAGACGGCAAGCCGTAAATGACCCAAATTTTAATTAAAACGATAAAAAGTATCCAAATTTACTAACATGAAGAACCAAACACTCTGATGAAGAACTAATACATCGAACCGAGCCCAAAGACCAATTTATTCAATTTAAATTAATAATTTTGATCAACTTATCCGAACAAGACGCCAGGCATAATTAAATTCATCCATGAAGGAAGATTGATGACTAACGATGACCCAACCTATTTCAACTGAATGAAACTACACCAGAATTCAACTGATTTGATAAGTATTGCTGAGTTACCCGAATTTATGAAATAAATTGTCTTTACTTTTTTCTCACAACACTTTTAACTCTCACTATAAACTGATGATCTAATTCTTTCAAAGATTAATTTAAAAAAAAAACACTAAACTTATAGAAACTAGAAAATAACCTGTATAGAATTTACGAACTTTTGAATTACACATTATAACACTTCAGGAACAAATTGTAATTACACCTTATAGCATATAAGTACCAGTAATGTAAGGTAGTGTACTTTATTGTAAACAAATTGATATTTTTCGTAAACCAAAAGAATCCAGATTCATGAATAAAACTGAAAAAATAAACATTCAGTAGACGCCATGTCTGACTAACTAAATCGTTCAGATACATTCGCCGAACCTTGAGATATAATTGTCTTTTACTGTCAGAGCAAATTTGTTTAATAACAAAATATAATTTTGTATAATACTGAATAACTACTAATCACAATTTAATAAACTAGTACAGAGTCGTAACCACTGTTCTTTATTTCATAGGAAAGTGCATTATATGATTTGTGTATTTTAGCGACTAGCGAAAGTGACGGTAAGCGCTCACGTCAGAAACTCGGCAAACTACCAGCGAGATTAAGAAATTCGAACATGGTGGAAGTAATTTGAACTCACCATACCGTCATAGAACGAATGCTCAATCGTCCTATTCTTTTTAATTGTTTTCAGATTAAACAATTTGGCGCCACCCGGGAAATACAACCACATATTAAAGAACAGGTAAGGTTCACACTCGCGTGTACTGGTAATTCAAGAGATCGCTACGGACATCGTCAGCGTAAACATAAAGTAACGACCACAACGTGTGAGGCGAACACACGATATACATATTAATAGAGCACATACAAAGCTTCTCGTTACAAATTGGCGACCAACTAGTGTGGCTAGAATAGAAGACTAGCGGCGGTTACGAAAAAGTATGAAACATCCATGACCACCAGATGAAAACCTAAGAAGGGAACTGAGGGTACCGACGAAGAAGAAATGGAAATGATTGAAGAAATGATCGAAGAGGATGCTCAAGGGGACCAACCAGAAAACCCAAAACAACCAGTACCTGAAATAGAAGTAGTAGTCGGCGACCAACCAGACAGAACAACCCAACCAATGGACATAAATTTGCAAGAAATGATGAGGATTATGGTGGAACAATTAAACAAAAACAAGGAGGAAATTAAGGAAGAAACTAGAGGACAAAGAAAGGATGGCAAAGGGGAATTAAATAAAATGTTAGAATCGTTGCAAGAATCCTTAAAAGAGGAAATCAAGGAAAATTCGAGGAGACAGAATGAGATTTTAAGAGAAGATATTGAAACATTGATCGAGAAAATTGAAGGCAATAATAAAACATTAAAGCAACAAATCAAAGGCAATAACGAAACATAAAAGCAACAAATCAATGAGAAAATTTAGGAACACAGTAATACCTTAAGGAAGAACCAAGAATCCCTACAACAACGATTGACGGAGGACATCCAAAAAAGAAATGAAGAACTGAAGGAAGAATTGAAGGGACAAATGAAGGAAGACAGTGAGAAGAATAGAGAAGAATTAAGATACTGTACATACTAATAGGGTATCGTGAAGAAGTCAAACAGAAAAAAAACGGGGATGAATAAGAAATGGGAAGAAACAAATTACAAAGCAGATCAACTTAATGAAACAATAGATAGTGGTTTCACACAATTGAATGAAAGACTAGACAACACTTCTGAAGGTATCAATGAAAAAATAGATAATAAAGAAGACTCAAATGCATTATTACCTGAAAATAAAAATAACAAAAACAAAGAGAAAATTAAGCACATAGGAATCAACCGTAGAGGAGTAAAGAAGAACCAAATAATTAAGAAAACAAAAGATATAGGAAAAATATATAAAAAGAAACTAATAAAAACACGGGAAGAATTTTGATGATGAAGCATGGACTAATTAATGTGTTTACTTTACCAATTACCGACCATAGTGAATTAATGGATTATAAAGATTGTAGGAGAACTCTAAAAGAAATTATAGAAGGGATTCACAACAAACCAGCGAATAAAAAATTCAGCAAATCTATCTTTAAATGGAAATTACCCAAAATTGAAACGACTCACAACAAAATAGTGTGTCACAAATTAAGAAGGTCTCTAAAACACTTGAGTACACCAGAATTGGAAATGCAGAATAAAAAATCAATGCTAACATTAATGAGGGAGTTACAATTAACTTCTTTGATTAATAAACAACATAATAAAGTGAATGTGTAGGCATGGATACAAATGAACACATGGTATTAGAAGAATTGTGGTACAAGATAGAAGAGACCTATTTCACAAGGACGGAAATAGTTCTACACACAAGAGTGATCCGAACAAGTGAGGATGAAATCATGGACCATGGGTAAACTAAGTGCTGATGAACACCGAGAAATGGGACTGATTTTCAAATTACCGACCATGCAAACCAATGGAAAAGAAAAGAGAAAATAAAAAAATTACAAAATTCAAAAAATATGTAAGATCACCTTACGCTAATATTTAGATAACATATGAGGTAAAATAAAAAAAAAAAGGAATAAATTACAAAAATTCCTAAATAGTAAGAACAACAAACTTACAATAGTATTTAGATAATATATGAGATGAAACAAAATAAACAAATAAAGTGGAAACAAGAATTAATAATGTAAGAGAATTAGACAGGAGACAAATTAAAATAAATAAAAATAAAACCTAGCAAGAACTGCTAAGACAAATTCATAAAATAACAAAGAATAAAGAAAAAAAAATATGAACTGGTACAAGAAAGAAAAAGACAGCAAGTGGCTAAAGCAAAATAATGGTAATCAACAAAGAAGAAGAAAAGAAAAGAAAAGATGTCTAACATAATTAAAATGATCACAAGAAGAAGAAAAGAAAAGATGTCTAAAATAATTAAAATGATCACAAGAAGAAGAAAAGAAAAAGTGTCTAAAATAATTAAAATGATCACAAGAAGAAAAGAAAAACAAACTAATTAAAAGTTAGAAATAATGAAATTAACAACTAAAGAAATAAAAAACAATCAACTGTGTGAGTAAATAACAGAATATAGGAAAGGTACAGCGTAAGGAAGAATGAGTAAAATGTTAAAACCATCTAAAGAACCATGAAGTGGACAATCCCCAAAAATATTATTATTAATGAAAGTCCCAAGATGACAAAAAGGTATTTAAGATTGACTGAGAATAGGTCCAGCAATCAATTAACTGAGCAGAGATGATGTTCCTCTGAACTCAGAAAAAAAAGGTAGTAATGGAAGAAACAAGCTACTAAAAGTTAGGGAAAAAAATATATAACAGGGAGAACGCACTAATGGAAATAAGTAAAAACAGGTCTAAATAAAAAGGAGTGAAACAAGTAAGAAGAGAAACAAGAAAGGAAATAAACAAGAAGAAAAAGAAAAAATTATATGTAACTGATAATTTCATAAAAAACTATGCAAGTGTTTTACCAAAATGATCAATTTTGAAGGAGAGGCATTATGTTACAACACAAACAAGCCACCCCAATACCAGGGAAAAAACTATGAATCAACTATATAAAATGTTCAAACTAATGAAAATAAAATTACTATGACGCGACAAACAACTATGACCCAACCCAAGTGATTGACTAAATAAAATGAAATAAAATAAAACAAATGAGAAGGTAAATGAAAAGGAAACAGACCAAAATATAAATGAAATAAAATGAGAAGAAATGAAAAGTCACAAACGAATAATATAGAACAGAAAAGGAGAAATGTTACACTCAAATAAAGTAATGAAAAAGAAACCAATAAATAATAAATGTAAATGATAATTATTAGTATCGACTAATTAATCAATGTAAATGATAGTTATTAAAATCCAATAAAGTAATGACAGACTAAACTACACTAACCAAGTAAATAGAGAGTAAATGTTATAAATACAGTAGAAGCCCGATATAGCGCGGTCCGATATACCGCGTATTCGGATATAACGTGGTGAAGAGTATGTCGCCCATTATTAGCGAAAATTTTTACTTGTAGAGAGTGAGTAAATTATGAATTGTTTATTGTGACTTCCGTAGCCACAACATTGGAATGCGTTGCGTTTATTGTAAACAAAGGCTTGTTGTTGGAAACGGCAATGTAAACAACAGCCAGAAATGCCAGTTCAAGTGTACCTGTAGACATAAACAATTGCCCGAGCTATTTACAGTCTCTACGTTTCTAAGAATTCATGCCAAGGAAAGCAGCCAACTAAATCCCTTCTCTCCCTCATATTACAGTACAGTATAAGATCATACTCTGATATTATCTTATCAAAGTGTATAGTCATTGTCATAAATTCGCATAGTGTAGAGTTTTGTGATGTCGCAGAAAAGAAAAGCATATTCTGTGAGTGATAAACTCAAAATAATTGATCGTGTGAAGAACGGAGAGTCAAAGGCAAGTTTATCACGTGAGTGTGGCATCCCAGAAGGAACAATTAGAGGGTGGATGAAGGAAGAAGATAAACTTAAAAGTTTTGTGAACACAGTTGAAAGTGAAGTGGGGTTGCAAAGAAAAAAGACTAAAGTAGGTAAGGATAGTGAACTAGATGAGTGTCTGTACAGGTGGTTTTTAATAAAACGAAGTGAAGGTGTGCCACTGTCAGGACCAGTTATTAGAGCTCAAGCTGTGAAATTCCATAGTGATTTACATGGCAACAGTGACTTTAATGCATCTGATGGGTGGTTTTCGCGATGGAAATCTCGTCATGGTATAAGCCAGATAAGCATTGAAGGGGAAGCACGATCATGTGACAGTGAAGCTGCAGCACTTTTTCCTCAGGCATTAAACAAAGTAATGATCGATAACGATTTAAATGACCATCAAGTGTATAACTGTGATGAAACTGCTCTGTATTTTCGAATGCTTCCTACCAGAACTCTGGATGTGAATAATTCAATAAATAAATCTGGATTAAATATAAATAAGGATAGAGTTACCCTCCTGTTTGCCACAAATAAATCAGGCAGCCACAAAGTTAAACCTCTCTGTATAGGGAAAAGCCGAAATCCTAGATGCTTTCAACATGTTAACATGACGTCATTACCCATCACATATCGTAATACAAAAAATGCTTGGATGACAAGTGATATTTTCGGTAAATGGTTCCATGAAGAATTTGGTCCATCTGTGAGAAGCCACCTGCGGTCACTCAACCTCGAAGAAAAAGCTGTACTGACCCTTGACCACTGTCCAGCACATCCACCTGCTGATATGCTATAGTCAAGAGATAGGAAAATCGGAGTCATGTTCTTGCCGAAAAACACTACAGCACTGATCCAGCCATTAGATCAAGGCATCATAAAAGCATTTAAAGCGCATTACCGCCGTGAACTTCTGAGTGCTATAGTGAATTCTGATGAGGAAATGGAAATTTACCTTAAGTCAATAAACCTAAAAACAGTTGCGTATTCAATTGGTCTTGCATGGGAAAGTATTAGTACGGCTACGATTCAGAATTGCTGGAAGAAATGTTCCTTTGAACAAAACATCGCCGATGGAAATTGCTCTGTTGCCGGATTCACTAATTGTGATGTACAGTCTGCGAGTAGTGCTCTGCATTGCAACTTCACTCTAGATGACTTGAATGACTGGGCAGAAGTTGACAACGGTGAGCCTGTTACAGAATGTATTGGATATAAAGATATCATCGATGCAGTCCGAAATGCAAATTGCGAAGAAAAAGAAGACGATGACGATGATGGAAATGAAAATGGGGTGGAAGTGAAAGAAGTTATTCCAAATGTTAGTGAAGTGATAATTCACATAAACAAAGTAATTTCGTGGATGGAGAGGCAAAGTGAATCTAATAATGTTCATCTGCTGCACCTCGCGTTTATAAAACAATACGCGGAAAAGAAACGCTGTGCATTATCCCGTCAAACAACAATTACGGACTTTTTTAAGACCAACAATTAGGCCTACAGTAGGTCGAGTGAGCAATGTATAAATAGTGTATTTTATATTCCATTGGATCAAAATAGATTAAAATACGTATTGGATTAAAATACAGTTTTCTTATATTTTATTTCTACATGTGGTGACGTAATTTACGTACAGTATATAGTAGTGCATTATGCTGTAGCCTTTTTCCCGGTCCTCCCTCCCCATCATTTGTCACTGTACAGGTCACCTTCCGATATACCGCGGTTACGCCTAAAACGCGGGGGAAAGTATGTCACCCGACAACCGCGCTATATCGGGCTTCTACTGTAACTCTATAATGATATGAAACTTGTTAACAGTATAACTAACCATTGTGAAGTGAGAGATAGATAGATATTGAACATGATTAAGTGAGAAAGAGAATTTAATGTTAGGGAATACCCACTAGAAGCACTTAAATACTATAAAAAGTGCAAAGTGCCAGTGTAAAACCCCCAAAATAAATAGAAAACCATACTGATAGGTATAGACACCTAAAAACCAGTGATAAACACTAAAGGTTAACAGTGAGAAGTGATAGAAAATAAGAATATTGTTATTATTAGGATTAAGAGTAATTGTAAATGAGGAATCCAATAGTATTCAGGGAAGGAATCCCATGGAGAGTCAAAATGTTAGTGTTACCATGGTTAGATAGTAAAGTTTAGAAAAGAAAAAATGTAATATAAATGCAAAATCAATAAACATCCTATGTTCAAAGGGATAGTTAATTAGATAAAGTAAATAGTGTGATGATGTTTGTCACCAAAAAATAAATAAGAATAAACGAAATGTAAACAAGAGTAGCATAATAACTGTTAAAGATTTGTTTGATTAAGTTTATGAGTAGGAATATGGCTGAAAGAGTTATACAGACCATAAACCTAAATGTTGTGTTATGTTTTAATAAATAATAGTAAATAATAGACAAGTTATAAAGTAAAGAGATAAATTCTTACGAACTTAATAATACTGAACAAGCCAGTTAGAAGGTAATAGACAAACCATGATTTTGTAAAATAATGAAAACATACAATTATTATAAAACAGACCCAAATCAATTCAAAAAGTAAACAAATCATTTGTAACACAAAACAAAACAGGTATAAAGGTAAAATAATATGTAATTTGAATAAAATAAGAAAATATAGCCAATTACTACATAGGCCTATGAAATGCCTAACTGTATAAAACCAATAACAACAAATTGTAAGAAATTAACTACAGTATTATATTAGCAAATCCAAGGCAAGTAACTAGTTAATGATAATTAGTGGAACATATTAAGATATAAAATTTAAATTAAGGACATAAAATTAGAAAGAAATGTAATTACATAATATGAACGTTATTGTCAAAATATTAGTACATAAGCAAACCCAGTTTGAGGGGTGTCAAAATGATCTTTAAAAGAAAATATAAACAGTTGTGATAATATCTCATACTTAGAAGAATAATAGCAATCAGAAAATATTTAGTCATTTTGAATAAAAATTCAAATATTATAACAATGGGCTTAAGTCGTGAATAGAGAATGATAGTCAGCCCGTTACCATAACAACGGAAAGTTATTTATTATTATTCCATTAGAAACAGTTAGTCCATTATTGAATCTCAAGACGAATAGACGGCAAGCCGTAAATGACCCAAATTTTAATTAAAACGATAAAAAGTATCCAAATTTACTAACATGAAGAACCAAACACTCTGATGAAGAACTAATACATCGAACCGAGCCCAAAGACCAATTTATTCAATTTAAATTAATAATTTTGATCAACTTATCCGAACAAGACGCCAGGCATAATTAAATTCATCCATGAAGGAAGATTGATGACTAACGATGACACAACCTATTTCGACTGAATGAAACTACACCAGAATTCAACTGATTTGATAAGTATTGCTGAGTTACCCGAATTTATGAAATAAATTGTCTTTACTTTTTTCTCACAACACTTTTAACTCTCACTATAAACTGATGATCTAATTCTTTCAAAGATTAATTAAAAAAAAAAACACTATTAAACTTATAGAAACTAGAAAATAACCTGTATAGAATTTACGAACTTTTGAATTACACATTATAACACTTCAGGAACAAATTGTAATTACACCTTATAGCATATAAGTACCAGTAATGTAAGGTAGTGTACTTTATTGTAAACAAATTGATATTTTTCGTAAACCAAAAGAATCCAGATTCATGAATAAAACTGAAAAAATAAACATTCAGTAGACGCCATGTCTGACTAACTAAATCGTTCAGATACATTCGCCGAACCTTGAGATATAATTGTCTTTTACTGTCAGAGCAAATTTGTTTAATAACAAAATATAATTTTGTATAATACTGAATAACTACTAATCACAATTTAATAAACTAGTACAGAGTCGTAACCACTGTTCTTTATTTCATAGGAAAGTGCATTATATGATTTGTGTATTTTAGCGACTAGCGAAAGTGACGGTAAGCGCTCACGTCGGAAACTCGGCAAACTACCAGCGAGATTAAGAATTCGAACAGGGTGGAAGTAATTTGAACTCACCATACCGTCATAGAACGAATGCTCAATCGTCCTATTCTTTTTAATTGTTTTCAGATTAAACAATTTGGCGCCACCCGGGAAATACAACCACATATTAAAGAACAGGTAAGGTTCACACTCGCGTGTACTGGTAATTCGAGAGATCGCTACGGACATCGTCAGCGTAAACATAAAGTAACGACCACAACGTGTGAGGCGAACACACGATATACATATTAATAGAGCACATACAAAGCTTCTCGTTACAAATTGGCGACCAACTAGTGTGGCTAGAATAGAAGACTAGCGGCGGTTACAAAAAAGTATGAAACATCCATGACCACCAGATGAAAACCTAAGAAGGGAACTGAGGGTACCGACGAAGAAGAAATGGAAATGATTGAAGAAATGATCGAAGAGGATGCTCAAGGGGACCAACCAGAAAACCCAAAACAACCAGTACCTGAAATAGAAGTAGTAGTCGGCGACCAACCAGACAGAACAACCCAACCAATGGACATAAATTTGCAAGAAATGATGAGGATTATGGTGGAACAATTAAACAAAAACAAGGAGGAAATTAAGGAAGAAACTAGAGGACAAAGAAAGGATGACAAAGGGGAATTAAATAAAATGTTAGAATCGTTGCAAGAATCCTTAAAAGAGGAAATCAAGGAAAATTCAAGGAGACAGAATGAGATTTTAAGAGAAGATATTGAAACATTGATCGAGAAAATTGAAGGCAATAATAAAACATTAAAGCAACAAATCAAAGGCAATAACGAAACATAAAAGCAACAAATCAATGAGAAAATGGAGGAACACAGTAATACCTTAAGGAAGAACCAAGAATCCCTACAACAACGATTGACGGAGGACATCCAAAAAAGAAATGAAGAACTGAAGGAAGAATTGAAGGGACAAATGAAGGAAGACAGTGAGAAGAATAGAGAAGAATTAAGATACTGTACATACTAATAGGGTATCGTGAAGAAGTCAAACAGAAAAAAAAAACGGGGATGAATAAGAAATGGGAAGAAACAAATTACAAAGCAGATCAACTTAATGAAACAATAGATAGTGGTTTCACACAATTGAATGAAAGACTAGACAACACTTCTGAAGGTATCAATGAAAAAATAGATAATAAAGAAGACTCAAATGCATTATTACCTGAAAATAAAAATAACAAAAACAAAGAGAAAATTAAGCACATAGAAATCAACCGTAGAGGAGTAAAGAAGAACCAAATAATTAAGAAAACAAAAGATATAGGAAAAATATATAAAAAGAAACTAATAAAAACACGGGAAGAATTTTGATGATGAAGCATGGACTAATTAATGTGTTTACTTTACCAATTACCGACCATAGTGAATTAATGGATTATAAAGATTGTAGGAGAACTCTAAAAGAAATTATAGAAGGGATTCACAACAAACCAGCGAATAAAAAATTCAGCAAATCTATCTTTAAATGGAAATTACCCAAAATTGAAATGACTCACAACAAAATAGTGTGTCACAAATTAAGAAGGTCTCTAAAACACTTGAGTACACCAGAATTGGAAATGCAGAATAAAAAATCAATGCTAACATTAATGAGGGAGTTACAATTAACTTCTTTGATTAATAAACAACATAATAAAGTGAATGTGTAGGCATGGATACAAATGAACACATGGTATTAGAAGAATTGTGGTACAAGATAGAAGAGACCTATTTCACAAGGACGGAAATAGTTCTACACACAAGAGTGATCCGAACAAGTGAGGATGAAATCATGGACCATGGGTAAACTAAGTGCTGATGAACACCGAGAAATGGGACTGATTTTCAAATTACCGACCATGCAAACCAATGGAAAAGAAAAGAGAAAATAAAAAAATTACAAAATTCAAAAAATATGTAAGATCACCTTACGCTAATATTTAGATAACATATGAGGTAAAATAAAAAAAAAGGAATAAATTACAAAAATTCCTAAATAGTAAGAACAACAAACTTACAATAGTATTTAGATAATATATGAGATGAAACAAAATAAACAAATAAAGTGGAAACAAGAATTAATAATGTAAGAGAATTAGACAGGAGGCAAATTAAAATAAATAAAAATAAAACCTAGCAAGAACTGCCAAGACAAATGCATAAAATAACAAAGAATAAAGAAAAAAAAATATGAACTGGTACAAGAAAGAAAAAGACAGCAAGTGGCTAAAGCAAAATAATGGTAATCAACAAAGAAGAAGAAAAGAAAAGATGTCTAACATAATTAAAATGATCACAAGAAGAAGAAAAGAAAAGATGTCTAAAATAATTAAAATGATCACAAGAAGAAGAAAAGAAAAAGTGTCTAAAATAATTAAAATGATCACAAGAAGAAAAGAAAAACAAACTAATTAAAAGTTAGAAATAATGAAATTAACAACTAAAGAAATAATAAACAATCAACTGTGTGAGTAAATAACAGAATATAGCAAAGGTACAGCGGAAGGAAGAATGAGTAAAATGTTAAAATCATCTAAAGAACCATGAAGTGGACAATCCCCAAAAATATTATTATTAATGAAAGTCCCAAGATGACAAAAAGGTATTTAAGATTGACTGAGAATAGGTCCAGCAATCAATTAACTGAGCAGAGATGATGTTCCTCTGAACTCAGAAAAAAAAGGTAGTAATGGAAGAAACCAGCTACTAAAAGTTAGGGAAAAAAATATATAACAGGGAGAACGCACTAATGGAAATAAGTAAAAACAGGTCTAAATAAAAAGGAGTGAAACAAGTAAGAAGAGAAACAAGAAAGGAAATAAACAAGAAGAAAAAGAAAAAATTATATGTAACTGATAATTTCATAAAAAACTATGCAAGTGTTTTACCAAAATGATCAATTTTGAAGGAGAGGCATTATGTTACAACACAAACAAGCCACCCCAATACCAGGGAAAAAATGATGAATCAACTATATAAAATGTTCAAACTAATGAAAATAAAATTACTATGACGCGACAAACGACTATGACCCAACCCAAGTGATTGACTAAATAAAATGAAATAAAATAAAATCAAATGAGAAGAAATGAAAAGACACAAACGAATAAGATAAAACAGAAAAGGAGAAATGTTACACTCAAATAAAGTAATAAAAAAGAAACCAATAAATAATAAATGTAAATGATAATTATTAGTATCGACTAATTAATCAATGTAAATGATAGTTATTAAAATCCAATAAAGTAATGACAGACTAAAGTACACTAACCAAGTAAATACAGAGTAAATGTTATAAATAACTCTATAATGATATGAAACTTGTTAACAGTATAACTAACCATTGTGAAGTGAGAGATAGATAGATATTGAACATGATTAAGTGAGAAAGAGAATTTAATGTTAGGGATTACCAACTAGGAACACTTAAATACTATAAAAAGCGCAAAGTGCCAGTGTAAAACCCCCAAAATAAATAGAAAACCATACTGATAGGTATAGACACCTAAAAACCAGTGATAAACACTAAAGGTTAACAGTGAGAAGTGATAGAAAATAAGAAAATTGTTATTATTAGGATTAAGAGTAATTGTAGATGAGGTATCCAATAGTATTCAGGGAAGGAATCCCATGGAGAGTCAAAATGTTAGTGTTACCATGGTTAGATAGTAAAGTTTAGAAAAGAAAAAATGTAATATAAATGCAAAATCAATAAACATCCTATGTTCAAAGGGATAGTTAATTAGATAAAGTAAATAGTGTGATGATGTTTGTCACCAAAAAATAAAATAAGAATAAACAAAATGTAAACAAGAGTAGCATAATAACTGTTAAAGATTTGTTCGATTAAGTTTATGAGTACGAATATGGCTGAAAGAGTTATACAGACCATAAACCTAAATGTTGTGTTATGTTTTAATAAATAATAGTAAATAATAGACAAGTTATAAAGTAAAGAGATAAATTCTTACGAACATAACAATACTGGACAAGCCAGTTAGAAGGTAATAGACAAACCATGATTTTGTAAAATAATGAAAACATACAATTATTATAAAACAGACCCAAATCAATTCAAAAAGTAAACAAATCATTTGTAACACAAAACAAAACAGGTATAAAGGTAAAATAATATGTAATTTGAATAAAATAAGAAAATATAGCCAATTACTACCTAGGCCTATGAAATGCCTAACTGTATAAAACCAATAACAACAAATTGTAAGAAATTAACTACTGTATTATATTAGCAAATCCAAGGCAAGTAACTAGTTAATGATAATTAGTGGAACATATCAAGATGTAAACTTTAAATTAAGGACATAAAATTAGAAAGAAATGTAGTTACATAATATGAACGTTATTGTCAAAATATTAGTACATAAGCAAACCTAGCTTTGAGGGATGTCAAAATGATCTTTGAAAGAAAATATAAACAGTTGTGATAATATCTCATACTTAGATAAGAAGACAGAAGAATAATAGCAATCAGAAGATATTTAGTCATTTTGAATAAAAATTCAAATATTATAACAATGGGTTTAAGTCATCAGTATAGAATGAGAGTCAGCCCGTTACCATAACAACGGAACGTTATTTATTATTATTCCGTTAGAAACAGTTAGTCCATTATTGAATCTCAAGACAAATAGACGCCAAGCCGTAAATGACTCAAATTTTAACTTAAAACGATAAAAAGTAACCAAATTTACTAAAATGAAGAACCAAACACTCTGATGAAGAACTAATACATTGAACCAAGGCCAAAGACCAATTTATTCAATTCTAAATTAATAATTTTGATCAACTTATCCGAACAAGACGCCAGGCGTAATTAAATTCATCCATGAAGGAAGATTGATGACTAACGATGACCCAACCTATTTCAACTGAATGAAACTACACCAGAATTCAACTGATTTAATAAGTATTGCTGAGTTACCAGAATTTATGAAATAAATTCTCTTTAATTTTTTCTCACACACTTTTAACTCTCACTATAAACTGATGATCTAATTCTTTCAAAGATTAATTAAAAAATAAAACACTAAACTTATAGAAACTAGAAAATAACCTGTATAGAATTTACGAACTTTTGAATTACACATTATAACACTTCAGGAACAAATTGTAATTACACCTTATAGCATATAAGTACCAGTAATGTAAGGTAGTGTACTTTATTGTAATCAAATTGATATTTTTCGTAAACCAAAAGAATGCAGATTCATGAATAAAACTGAAAAAATAAACATTCAGTAGACGCCATGTCTGACTAACTAAATCGTTCAGATACATTCGCCGAACCTTGAGATATAATTGTCTTTTACTGTCAGAGCAAATTTGTTTAATAACAAAATATAATTTTGTATAATACTTATAATTTTTATCGTTTATTATGCAAACAATAATGTAATTAATTAATCTATGATTGTAGTGAATACAATGTGCAATTATACTTATTTGTGGAGTTTAATCATGTAAACACCCAATTAGGTTAGTTATACCAAATACTTGAATTTATGTGATTATTTAGTTATTTGATGGTTAGTATAATTACTGCAAAGAGACTCTAATTTGTTGTATAAATATTTAAAATTAACTATAATTTATTCAAGTGACGTTTATGTCTGTTATGAGGTAAGATTGACAATGATGAACGCATAAATACTGAATAAAATAAATACTTATTTATTAACATCATTCAAGTAAAGAAACTTCAATATATATAAATATAAATGATGTCCTGTAAATACATCCATAAAAAAGAACACATATATATGAATCAAATTACAATTTGTAAGTTTCAACGTCAAACTGCTACACGTATTTTAACTGTGATGTATTAAAACTGAGAACTTTTACTGAGAAAAGAATAAGATTGAAACTTTTATGAAGACTGTTAAAGTATATGATTGGAAATTTTATGAAGACTGTTAAAGTATATGATTGAAAAATTTATGAAGGCCTCCGTACATTTCCTGGAATGTAGAGGAATTCCGCGCCTGTCGATCAAGCTTTTGTCTAAGCATACTCTGGAAGTCTGCTGCTGTTCTCACGCGTACAATACGTCGCATTTTGTTATTGTCTGACTATCCATGACCCTTTTTCGTCAGTTATTAGGACACAGCGTGTCGTCGCTTCCAAGACGGTACTCCTCTTCCTTGTCGTAAATATCAGTTGTCACCAGTAAGATGTCCTCCCGCTGTGCACACACTCAGTTCTATTCATTAGATAGACGTTGTTTGTTCTCATACAGGGTGAGTACAATTGTGTGACTACTCCCTTTTTTTACTGCTGGCATGCTTCAAATTAACCTTGTAGCGTGTGCTCATTACAATTTCTCCGTAACTATGCCTCTGTGCTATGTCTCATTGTCTGGCTTGTTGTGGGCTGTAAATCTCGGTTGAGACGAGTCTGTCACAGGCGAACCCTGCTTCCTATTGTAATGTTGTGTCGAGTGTATATCATTGTTCCTGGCAAACGTCTAGTTGACACTACGTTAAATTGCTTCTTTATTTATTGTTTCTGGCCCGTGTTGGGGTGTCTTGGTGGCTGGTTGTAACGTACTTTTGATCAAAATTTCAGAATTTAAAATTTTTGGTCATTACAAGGTCCCCAAATCGGATTGGATGTTGGATTAGCAGAAGACATTCTAATCCGATTTTCACGCTCTGAGTTTGTCGTGGGAGTTCTCCTTAAGAAGGTCACGGTCATTGTACCCACTTTCCTCTGCTTGGCGTATACTGGCATATATTCCCTATATTTTGTTATAAACTGACTCTAGGAATTTATTGCCGTGCATCTGAGTAAGAATGAACGCATTTTCACATATGGTGTATATATAATTAGGCATATAATTATTTTGTAATAATAATAATAGCTGTGGATATCTATGTTATCCATTTATGATCTAATACATGAAATAATGTTTTTTTTAAACCTGAAATGTAATTAATCATGTATCGTCTTAATAATATTATCATAGTTAATGTCTTTAACTTATCTCAAACAATTAAAAACAACAATTTATGAACATGTAAATACATATGTATATATATATATATATCTACTCATCGTTGAGTATCACTCATAATACACATTACTAGTACTTATATTGATTAACAAATTATATACACTACCTATGAACAATTAAAGGTTCATTTTATATCATCATGACTATAGATGATCTCACTCTATACTGCTCATATTTTTAGTAATTGATCTTACATCATTATATGTCTATTAAAATGTTCGTTATAATGTCTTAGCATTTTATTGTTGCACACCCGATCAAACCTTTCGCACTATAAGTGTCTTTTATATTGAAATTCTTCATTAATATTGGTCATTTCACATGTAATTAATGTCATTAGATAGATATATCGTGACTTAAAGAATTAATGTGAAAATTTTTAAATTACATGCTAACAAGTTACACATCTTGTTGTCTAGCTAGCTGGACTGGTTTTCGCGGGACATTCACCCTATGCGTTTGCTTCCCTTTCCGTAGTCCACTAACCGTTGACGTAACTTTCACTTTCCCGTGTGGGTTGTATGTTCGCTTCATAATATTTCTTCAACTGACGCACGTTAAATTTCCCTCTCACCCTGTCGCTGTTATCGCACTCAGCAAGTTCGTATGTTGCATCACCGAAGACACGATTAACCTTATATGGTCCTGTGTACAACTCAAAAAATTTATCGATTTTTTTTCATTGCGGCGTCTGATTGATGATAGCTTCTTATCAGCACCTTGTCGCCGATAGTGAATTTAGTAATTTTCTTGTTATCATTGATGTGCTTCGCATACTTCTCCCTTTTTTCCTTGATTTTTACGAATACATTGATATTCGAACTACCTTTATTGTCAATGATTTCTTTGTCCAACCACTTCTCCCATGCGCGAGTCGGTCTTTTTCCTAATTGCGCCTCGTGAGGGGTTATCTCTATCGTCTCATGGTATACTTCATTAATACACGTCTCGATTAATCTGACGTACCTTGACCACTTACTATGTTGGTCGTGTACAAAGATTCGGAATAGGTTCCCAAGTTGGCGGTTAATCCTTTCGGCTAAGTCTGAGCAAGGATTCCTTATCGCCGTATACCTCGGTTGTATATTCAGCTCCTCGACACCTTCAATCCATTTTTTCGCGGTAAACTGCGTGCCGTTATCAGTCAAGATGACTCTTGGTCGTCCAAACTCCGAACAGTAGTCTCTGATTCTTCATAATGTAGTGGTGGTTGTCGCTCTTCGTAGTGTAAACAATTTGACAAACTTTGTGAAGTTGTCCACCATAACAAGTAAGTACTTAACGCCTCCTGTACCAGTTGGTAGAGGTCCATAATAATCGACACTCACGATATCACCTCTAGCTGAAGGTATCATCGCTTTGGTACCGCCAAATAGTATCCTGTTGTTTGTGTCCTTGTATCTCTGACATGAGTCGCAAGTCTGAATATATGTTTTTACTTTCTTGATCATGCCATCAAGCGTGAAGTGCTCTTGTAGCATTTTGACACACCTTTTCGGGCCTAGGTGTCCGTACATTTGGTGAATTTCTGCAATTAAGTTATTTGACACACTGTCAGGGATGTATAGTCTCCATTGACCGCGTTGTCGTCGGTATAACTTATTGTTAACAATTTTATAAAATTTGTTTAATTTATCGTCTATATCATTATTCCTAATCTTATCAATAAGTATTCTGAGTTTGCCATCTTCACTCTGGTATTTACCGATATCTCTAATGATCTTACCTATGTGTTGATTCATCTTAACGACTAAATGATTAATTAGGTACTCGTGTGCTTCCTCGTTTGTCTCTCCTTGTTTCGCGTCGGCCGGGTATCTGCTCAATATGTCCGCAACTACATTATCCTTTCCTTTACAGTGGATAATGTCAAAATTGTATTCTTGTATGGCGAGAATCCACCTCGTAATTCTCGAGTTGTTTAAGTGGCATTTGTGCATGAATGTTAAAGCCTTATTGTCTGTTATTACCGTTAGAGATTGTCCAAGTATATACAGTCCCTGGCCAAATTATTAGGCCACCCATTGAAAAAATTAAAATTTACAGTTTTGTCACTGATATTGTGTTTTCAGTGTATTTTAATGTGAACAATCAATGTTAATTTTAATATTTCACGTTATTAGACAAAATACTTATGCCTATCATTAATGTTGGCAACACTGTAAGCTTGTTATATTGTGTTTAGGTATTACACAACAATGCAGTCAGCTGTGTGGTTCAATGAATCTGTTCTGAAGTTGTTTTAATTGCCAGTTTATGCATTCAGTTGTTATTTTCTTGGTGTTGTATTGTTATTTTTTGTTTTTTATTGTTATTTTATTTTATTTAAAGTGTTAATTCTTTTAAAGTTTAAGTCTGTTTAATTTTTTTTGTTAGATTAACATTGTAACCTCAAATATTGGAAAATTCTGCCATGGGCAAAGTAAAAGATATCAGTGACGATCAAAAAGCTGTTGTAAAACATTTACTTGAAGTAGAAAAGTGTAATATCAGTAATCGCTAGGAAGTGCAACATTTCTAGACAATCAGTGAGAAGAATAAAGGAAAATACAGCGAACAATGTTTCACTTCGTAGTAAGAAGAAGGGAGCATGTGGCCGTAAAAAATTATTTCTCCTAGAACTGAAAGGAAATTAATAAAAATAATTAAAGGAAGTAGGGCTGCCACAAATGCAACCATCACACAAGAGGTGCAAGATTCTGGAGTAGCAGTATCTGAAAGAACTGTTCGCCGAAGTCTGTATGCGCGGGGATTCAAAAGTCGACGACCTGTCAAGAAGCCCAAGCTGACTACAGCAATGAAATGGAAAAGACTACTATGGGCTAGAAAGTACAGAACATTCACTTCTGAAGATTGGGATAAGGTAAGTTGCTGTACAGTATTTTTGAAAGGTTGGGTCTGTTTTAAATTCTGGTTCAACTCTACTGTAACGTTGTGTCCATTTTTGACAGGTGTGCTTCAGTGATGAGTCCATGTTTCAAGTCCTCACAGACAAAAAGCAGTATGTTAAACGAAGACCTGGAGAAAAATTTAATGAAGACTGTGTTGTAAGAACCATAAAATATCCACCGTCAGTTATGATATGGTCTGTCATTAGCTCTAAAGGACTTGGACGGGTTTACGTTGTTGTAGGGACAATGCGGCAGGGCCAGTACATCACAGTTCTTCAAAGAAGACTTATTCCCCAATTAAATGAATGGTTTCCCAATAATGAAGAGAAAATATTTATGCAAGATTCAGCTCCTTGCCACACAGCGAAAAGTGTTAAGACATTTCTTGCTCAGAGCTCAATACCACTTCTTGAATGGCCAGGAAATTCACCAGATCTCAACCCAATTGAGAATGTGTGGGAGCTTTTAAAACGGGAAATAGGAAAGGAAAATATCTCCACTAAGCACCAACTAATTGCAAGAATAATTTGGCACTGGAATCATAATGACAAGTTAAAGGAAAAGGCATTAAATTGCGTTACAAGCATGCCGAGAAGAATTGAAAGCGTCATCAAAGCTAAAGGAGGGATAACAAAATATTAAAATAATTTTAAAACTACTGTAATTTTTTCTGTAATTAGTTATTAAAATATATGTAACAGTAATTGTTTGTAAAATAAATGTTTTACAAAAGCTTTTTGGTCATCACTGATATCTTTTACTTTGCCAATATTTGAGGTTACAATGTTAATCTGAAAAAAAATTAAACAGACTTAAACTTTAAAAGTAACTAACATGTTAAATAAAATAAAATAACAATAAAAAACAAAAAAAAACAATACAACCCCAAGAAAATAACAACTGAATGCATAAACTGGCAATTAAAACAACTTCAGAACAGATTCATTGAACCACACAGCTGACTGCATTGTTGTGTAATACCTAAACACAATATAACAAGCTTACAGTGTTGCCAACATCAATGATAGGAATAAATATTTTGTCTAATAACATGAAATATTAAAATTAACATTGATTGTTCACATTAAAATACACTGAAAACACAATATCAGTGACAAAACTGTAAATTTTAATTTTTTCAATGGGTGGCCTAATAATTTGGCCAGGGACTGTACATCCGAAACTTTTCCAAACATCTAACAATACTTAGGAGTTGTTTCTCCGTAGTGAAATAATTACGTTCAGCACCCTTAAACGTTTTGCTCGTGAAGGCGATTACACCAATTTCTCCTTCTTCGTCTATCTGGTAAAGCTGGCCACCATACGCAAAGTTACTGGCGTCGCATTGAATGTAATACCTTTGATTCGGCCGTGGGAATCGTAAAATTACTGTGTTTACAAATAAAATTTCAACTCTTTGGAAACATTCGTTTACTTCTCTTGTCCACGAAAACTTTCGTCCTCCTTTCAACAATTCGTGCAAAGGCTGCGTCGTTTCCGCGTATTTGCTCGTGAATCGGTTGTAAAAGTTGGTAAGGCCAAGGAAACCTTTAAGTTGCTTCGTATTCTTTGGTGCTGGGAAATCCATAATTGCCTTTACCTTATCATCGGTTGCTTGTATCCCTTTTGTTGTCAGGCGATATCCAAGGAATGAGATTTCTCGTCTAAAGAATTGTGATTTGGTGAGGTTGACGGTGATATTCGCTTTGTTAAGGTTGTTTAGTAGTGTTTCTAAATGGTCTAGGTGTGTTTGGATTTTGTTGGAGTAGCACAAGCAATCATCCATGTAGATAATGGTGTTCTTCTTGACTTCTTCCTCGAGAGCCACGTCCAATTCACGTGTTAAGTCTGCAGAGCTGGTGCTAAGTCCAAATGGTGTCACTGTGAAGCGGTAGCACCTCCCTTCGTGCATGAACGCCGTGAAATCCCTACATTCTTGTTTCAATGGGACCTGCCAGAAGCTACTGGATAAGTCGACCGTCGACAAATACTGCATCTCTCCACATCTAGCCAATATCTCGTTTACCGGGGACACTCCTTCGTAATCGGGTACTGTTACACTGTTCACTTTCCTTGCATCAAGGCACAGGCGAACCCTCCCATCCTTCTTGATTACCGTTACAATTGGATTGACGTACGGACTGGCGCAACATTCGATCACTCCATATCGTAACATTCGGTTAATTTCCTCATTCACCTTATCTCTGTAAGCAAGTGGTACAGGCCAACCCCTTTGAAAATAAGGTGTCCTGTCCGTAACATGAAACTCATGAGTGTAACCCTCTATTCTTCCCGGGCATTCCCTAAAAACATTCCGGTTCCTTACTAAAATCTCCTTCAGGCGTTGCAGTATTTCTTCATCCACGCAATCTATACTCTCAATCTTTTCGTCGATGCATCGCAGTACTTCCTCTTCTTCTTCACTGGTTATCACTTCAATGTTCATGATCGGTATAACATGCTCTTCTTCATCAGTTCTGTTCTTTAAGTAAATTACCTTGTTTCCGATGTCGATGCGACACCCAACTTCTTGTAGAAAGCTAATCCCTGGTATGCATGGTTTAACTAATTCTGGTATTATTAAAAACACACATTCATATTGAACACCATCAATCTCGATGTCACACAATATTTGCTTCTTAACTAATTTGGATTTATTTCCTACGGCACTTATGATAAGCGTATTCATTACAGGTAGTGTGTCTCATACGGTCCGATGCTCTTCTTATGGTTGTTAAACCACGCCTCCGATAACACAATTACGTCGTTATTAAACTTAATAGCAATCTCAGGACATTTTAATACTTGTTTATTTATAATTTCATCATCTTCTTGTAACAGATCATTTCATAAGTCCGGTAATAGTATATTTACATTCTCGGTCGGGACTAAGTCGTTCAAAATTTCTATCTTATTTATTAGGTTCACATATTTTTTTTTTTGCTGTTGTCGCTATTACCATTTGCCCTTGGAGTGGTGTCATTGACCGTTCTACTCGGGCCCGCTTCTCCGGGTGTAAATTGTACGGTGTTGACATATTGCTTGTTGTCAAAGCGACCCCTCGGCGGCCGGTTGTTTTCGCTTTTGTTGTAATGTGCTTCCCTCTCTCTCTGGTTAACTTTCCCTTCGTTGTAGGGCCTATAGTGCGGCTTTCGGCTGTTTTCCCCACTGGACTGGATACTTGTGTATTCTGTAATTAGTGCCTCGAAATTCGGTATGTTTGTAATACCGCGCGTGATCACTGCGAGCTGCAAATCCCTCCCAAAATGGCGGGATATCTTCCTAATAAGCTGTCTATCGGTCAACGCAGGTGATAGTTGCCGGCTTTCTAGCAGGATTCTCTCTACGTATTGGATGGCTGTGACTGGCCCATTCCATTCGTATCTGCCGTACTCGAGGTTGTCGCGGATATTATCCTGGCGTTCTTGACCCCAGTACTTCAAGGTGAGGCTTCCTTGAATTCTTCGAACGTGGATATTTGGTTTCTTATGACACGCCACCATATCCCAGGGTCCATCTCCAAGTGCCTCCCGATCCACTTAATGTTACTGTTGTTGTAATATAGCTCTTGAATCTCTGATAACTCCTTCAGGAATTCCATCGGGAACCTATCAGTGCCGTTGTATTTTAATTCGGCATGTGTATGCCCGTTAATCCAACTGATTATCCCAGACTCACCTTCAATCAGTTGCCGTTGCAGCCGTTCTATTTGAGACTTGAGTTCATTGATACGAGATGTTTTCTCCCTGGTACTCTCATCCAATCGTAGCTCCGTCGTCTTCTGTCTCCCATCTACCTCATTGATCTTCTGCTTTATTGAGCTGTTTACGTCTCCCTGTTCCTGTTGTAGCTGTCTTACTGTCTGGAATAGTTCGACTTTCAGCTCCTCCTGTTTCTTATGATTTTCTGTAATGTGTGTTTCTACTCTATTGTTGATCTTCTTGATGCTTGTTTGTGTGTTTTGGGTAATATTCTTTAGTTCTTGACGGTCTACTTCTCAAGTTTCTCGTATCTCTTCGAGCTTCCTATCGGTGTCGTTCTATAACTCTCTTATGGTCTTGTCCTGCTGCTTCTGGACTTCGTTTATCTTCTGGTCATAATTACAGTATTCATATATTCACGCATTTCCGTGCGTGTTTGTGTGATCTGCTCGGCCACTTGTTGCGTGACTTCCTCCTTGTGCTTGTCAAGCTTTTCGCTGATTACCTTGTTGTTTTCAGCCTGTTCTCTCCTAACCTCATCAAACTTCTCATTCTGTTCTCTTCTGATCTCTGTAAAATTTTCATTAATTATTCTAAGGTTTTCACCATTTCTTCCTTCTGTTTGTCGAACTTCTCGTTCTGTTCTCTTCTGGTTTCGTTCATGAAGTCCATTAGTGCTTGCAATGTCACCTCCTGTCATGGCTGTTGGGACTCCTGTCCCCGCGCTCTGACTTCTGACGTCTCCTCGGTCATTTGCGATTTGATTGGCGATTCTTCACGTTCGTTATCAGGTACACCCTGCTGGTTGTTGATATCGAAATTCATGGAATCGGAACTGCTAGTCATCATTTTTGCTGCCTTACTCCGCGTTAACATTCAGTCCAACTAGCCTCACACTAATAATATTTTGTTCTTACAACTATCATGAAATATATATGCTTATCCTATCTACTGCCTGCTCTTTGCCGTGCGATGGGCGCCAAATATAATTTTTATTGTTTATTATGCAAACGATAATGTAATTAATTAATCTATGATTGTAGTGAATACAATGTGCAATTATACTAATTTGTGGAGTTTAATCACGTAAACACCCAATTAGGTTAGTTATACCAAATACTTGAATTTACGTGCTTATTTAGTTATTTGATGGTTAGTATAATTACTGCAATGAGACTCTAATTTGTTGTATAAATATTTAAAATTAACTATAATTTATTCAAGTGACGTTAATGTCTGTTATGAGGTAAGATTGACAGTGATGAATGCATAAATACTGAATAAAATAAATACTTATTTATTAACATCATTCAAGTAAAGAAACTTCAATATATATAAATATAAATGATTTCCTGTAAATACATCTATAAAAAAGAACACATATATATAAATCAAATTACAATATGAATCCAGTACGTCGTTCGCTGAAAACATACACATACATATATAACACAATCAACATATATAAACGTAGATAAACAACATATAAATCTTATACTAATGCGTTCATTTCTTGCCTCAGATGAATAGCTTTATTTAAATTTCCCATGATAATTAATCTGAATTCTCAAAGGGTGTTTTCTTTGAAAGAGACAGGACAGTAGAGTTCTTATGACAAGAATAACATAAAGATTTACTTGTAAAAAGGATTATCCAATATTTCCATTGGTGAAACTCCTTCCTGCAGATGATCCATATGTATGAGGTCCCGTAGCTTCGATGTCACTATCACTCAACACACGCGGATCAGGTTCACTCGCGGTGTATGTGTTCCATTGATGTCGGCCGTCCTATCAGAGTATGATGTCATGTGTTGTGTGAATACGTTCATTGTTAACTAGTGTGTATATATATGACTGTCTATTATCGAACTTCTTCTTGTTAATATATCGTGTTTCGATAACGTGGTGTATTGTTCCAATCGATCTTGTAACACTTCGCACTGTACAACGTTACGTTTTCGCTGTTCGGTAAAGTATTAATGAAGTTCTGTTATTAAATGAAACTGTGAATGATTAGCTTGGTTCTTAATAAGCGATAGCTGAGTAAGATAGTGTACTTGAAAGTTATTAATCACTGATGTATATTGTGTGATTGAGCGACTGTGGATACACTATTACTGAATAACTTGTCAATATTAAAATGTTAAGTCACTGATTAAAGTACCGCGTAACTGAGTTTCAACGTCAAACTGCTACACGTATGTTAACTGTGATGCATTAAAACTGAGAACTTTTACTGAGAAAAGAATAAGATTGAAACTTTTATGAAGACTGTTAAAGTATATGATTGGAAATTTTATGAAGACTGTTAAAGCATACGATTGAAAAATTTATGAAGACTGCCCTCTCGCGTGCTCTGTAAACAGTTTTTGTTAAGCATCATTTACCACAATGCAATTTCCTGGCAAACACGCCTTTGGCCAACCATGATAGGTTAGATGTACTCCTACCCTTATGCAGAACTATGGTTCTCTACCTCTGATTCGTTGTTCCCGTTGCTATCGTGACGACGGTCCTCTCCACCTTTGCTCTGGGAAGATGCCGGACTATGGTTGGTTGTCAGCTCTCCCCTCAAGTACACGACGAAGGGCCTCCGTACATTTCCTGGAATGTAGAGCTATTCCGCGCCTGTCGATCAAGCTTTTGTCTAAGCATACTCTGGAAGTCTGCTGCTGTTCTCACGTGAACAATACGTCGCATTTTGCTATTGTCTGACTATCCATGACCCTTTTTCGTCAGTTATTAGGACACAGCGTGTCGTCGCTTCCAAGACGGCACTCCTCTTCCTTGTCGTAAATATCAGTTGTCACCAGTAAGATGTCCTCCCTCTGTGCGCACACTCAGTTCTATTCAGTAGATAGACGTTGTTTGTTCTCATACAGGGTGAGTACAATTGTGTGACTACTCCCTTTTTTTACTGCTGGCATGCTTCAAATTAACCTTGTAGCGTGTGCTCATTACAATTTCTCCGTAACTATGCCACTGTGCTATGTCTCATTGTCTGGCTTGTTGTGGGCTGTAAATCTCGGTTGAGACGAGTCTGTCACAGGCGAACCCTGCTTCCTATTGTAATGTTGTGTCGAGCGTATATCATTGTTCCTGGCAAACGTCTAGTTGACACTACGTTAAATTGCTTCTTTATTTATTGTTTCTGGCCCGTGTTGGGGTGTCTTGGCTGGTTGTAACGTACTTTTGATCAAAATTTCAGAATTTAAAATTTTTGGTCATTACAAGGTCCCCAAATCGGATTGGATGTTGGATTAGCAGAAGACATTCTAATCCGATTTTCGCGCTCTGAGTTTGTCATGGGAGTTCTCCTTAAGAAGGTCATGGTCATTGACCCACTTTCCTCAGCTGGGCATATACTGGCATATATTCCCTATATTTTGTTATTAACTGACTCTAGGAATTTATTGCCGTGCATCTGAGTAAGAATGAACGCATTTTCACATATGGTGTATATATAATTAGGCATATAATTATTTTGTAATAATAATAATAGCTGTGGATATCTATGTTATCCATTTATGATCTAATACATGAAATAATGTTTTTTTTTAACCTGAAATGTAATTAATCATGTATCGTCTTAATAATATTATCATAGCTAATGTCTTTAACTTATCTCAAACAATTAAAAACAACAATTTATGAACATGTAAACACATATATATATCTCTACTCATCGTTGAGTATCACTCATAATACACATTACTAGTACTTATATTGATTAACAAATTATATACACTACTTATGAACAATTAAAGGTTCATTTTATATCATCATGACTATAGATGATCTCACTCTATACTGCTCATATTTTTAGTAATTGATCTTACATCATTATATGTCTAATGAAGAAATTTGTGTTAGTGGTTGAAATCACAATCAGAATGATCACTGTTGCACACCACTATATAAAAATTATTCCGATTAGCGCTTTCAAGCTTCACAGTTCATCGTCAGATCGGGAATAGACAGGAAATATGTGAAACCCAACTCTCCACCCCTCTCCGCCACCCTGCTCACCCACAACAAACTAAAAATTAATGACCCTTCTCTACCCCCTAAACTCTGTCTCACCATCTGTACAGTTACATATTTTTCTAGTAAATTCCTTGTGTTTCAGTGTGTGTGTGTGTGTGTGTGTGTGTGTGTGCATCCTTTTAAACTTACCGTCTTCCTCTCCACACACGTGGGTCAGTCACACACCCTTATTTTAAAACATCCAATTAGTACTATGCAATATAATTCTTAATCTTAACTATCTGCCCTCTATTATTTACTTCTTAATCATGTTATAAAATATTTCTTCATTATCAAATTTAATTTTAATATTAATTAAATTGTCTAACCCTTTTTCTCTTTCTTTCAATATTTCTAACTCCTCTCTAAGCTTCCTTTCAACTGTGTTATTTACTACTTTTACAATTTCGTATTCTTCCAAAGGATTAACAAACTTATGGTTGTCTTCTATGAAATGTCTTGCATATAACGAATTGGTTGTTCTATTACCTTCTCCACGTTTGTGGTCAGACAACCTGCATACGAATTTTCGTCCTTTCTCTCCTAGGTACACTTTGTTGCAGTCTTTACATTTTAATTTATAAATTCCTCTTTTCTGTAATACTGGAATTTTTTCTATATTCTTATTCCTTATCTTATCAAATACCGTTTCACATTTTTTAATAGCTATATCTACTCCATATTAATTAAAACATTATATAATTTTTCTAGTATGTGAACCTATGTATGTCAATGACCCTGCATAATTCTTTTGTTCTGGTTCTATTTTAGCTTTTTGTATGTTGACCCTTTTCATAACTTTATCCACTATGTTGGTGCTATAATTATTATTCCTTACAATTCCCTTTATCGTTTTTAACTCCCTATCTTTTGATTCAGTCTCTTTTAAACACTTCTGAGCTCTGTAACAAAAGGAATTGGTTGCCGCCATTTTATATCTGTATGGGTGGTAAGACTCCTTGGTATAATTATATGAGAATACGACTCTTTCCTAAATATCCCAAACTGTAGTTTCTCATTATCTTTAATTTCTATGTTTAAACCTACGTAATTTATTTGCTTACCTCCTATCTCTTCCTTAAATTGTAAGTTTTTATCCTTATTATTTACCTCCTTTATAAACTCATGTACTTCTTCTATGCTTCCTTCCCAAATTACTAATACATCATCAACGTATCTAGACCATAATTTTATATTGTCTTTATACTTAGTGGAAGTTATTAATTGCTTTTCAAAATCATTCATGTATATTTCAGCAAGAATAGGGGATAATGAAGACCCCATAGGTAAACCTTTTTTCTGTATATAAAACTTGTTATTAAACCTAAAATAGTTCTGATTTACACATTCTTTAATTACTTTCATCAACTGCTTTTTATACCTGTATTCTCCCATATTATTATCATTTATTAACTTAATAACTTTATTTACTGTGATATTAGTAAACATGTCCTTAACATCCAGTGATATCAATTTTGTATTTACAATAATGCTAATATTTTCTAATTTTTCGATCAATTTTACATTATTCTCTATGTTGTATTTTGTCCCAAATTCATATTTCTCTTTCAGTACTCTGCTAACTTCCTTTGATAATTTATAAATAGGTGCATTAATAAAAGAAACAATCGGTTTAATTGGTTTTCCTTCTTTATGTATCTTAACCTGACTTTTAAAAGTTGGTGCTGTTGGATTACTTTCCAATAAATACTTTTTCTTATTTTCTTCTATAAATGTTATCTGTTTCATCATTTGTTTTATCCTTGACTGGTACTTACTTGTATAATCATACTTTATTTCCTCGTATGGTCCTTCCCTTATAAATTATTCCGTTTTCTTTATGTATTCTTTCTTTCTCATTAGTACCATTGTATTTCCTTTATCCACCTTCGTAACTATAATATCATTCTTCTTTATTTTATTCTTTAGTTTAGTTACAGTTGCTTTGATTTTTTGTTCATTCTTTGAATTATACAAACTTTTCATAAATATTTTATCTACTACATTCCCTACTTCCCACCTTATTCTTTTTTAATCATTTTTATTTTCTAGTTTTTGTATTATGCTTTCGCATTCAATAATCGTTTTTTCTTGATTTAATTCTGGTGGCGGTGCATATTTTAAGCCTTTCGCTAACATTTCTTTTTCTTCCGTATTGAAATTTACCTCTGTAAGGTTTATTACTCTTTTTTCATAGTTATTCTTAGAGAGGTGTTCCTTTTTTACTTCGTTCTTTCTTATTAATTTATTTAACTTATCTACCATTTTTTTATTTTTCTTTTCCAATTTCTTTTCTACGTACCCCAAACCAAAATTATATAATATTTCTTCTAACTCTACATACGAGTATATTCTTAATAATTCTATGTGTCTGTCATATAATTCCCTATTATATCTATTGATTAAGTCGTAGAGTGACCTTATTTCCAGTTTATCCACAACTTCTCGCTTTGTTCTTTTACTTTTTTGGCTACACTGTTCTTATTTTTAATTTTAACTTGAGCGTACTTTGGGATGACATTATTATCCAGACATTGTTTATTAAACCATATTTTACTTAAAACCCTCTTCAATTTAACTTTCAACTTAAGATATTTAAAAACTTTACTTACCTTATTGTTGTCGTTTATTACCTCATTGTTGTTGTCCATTACCTGTAGTCGATTGCACATCTTAACAGACGTTTAATGAAGAAATTTGTGTTAGTGGTTGAAATCACAATCAGAATGATCACTGTTGCACACCACTATATAAAAATTATTCCGATTAGCGCTTTCAAGCTTCACAGCTCATCGTCAGATCGGGAATAGACAGGAAATATGTGAAACCCAACCCTTCACCCCTCTCCACCACCCTGCTCACCCACCACAAACTAAAAATTAATGACCCTTCCCTACCCCCTAAACTCTGTCTCACCATCTGTACAGTTACATATTTTTCTAGTAAATTCCTTGTGTTTCAGTATGTGTGTGTGTGTGTGTGTGTGTGTGTGTGTGTGTGGGTGCATAATGTCATTTATAGACATTATATGTCTATTAAAATGTTCGTTATAATGTCTTAGCAATTTATTGCTGCACACCCGATCAAACTTTCGCACTATAAGTGTCTTTTATATTGAAATTCTTCATTAATATTGGTCATTTCACATGTAATTAATGTCATTAGATAGATATATCGTGACTTAAAGAATTAATGTGAAAATTTTTAAATTACATGCTAACAAGTTACACATCTTGTTGTCTAGCTAGCTGGACTGGTTTTCGCGGGACATTCACCCTATGCGTTTGCTTCCCTTTCCGTAGTCCACTAACCGTTGACGTAACTTTCACTTTCCCGTGTGGGTTGTATGTTCGCTTCATAATATTTCTTCAACTGACGCACGTTAAATTTCCCTCTCACCCTGTCGCTGTTATCGCACTCAGCAAGTTCGTATGTTGCATCACCGAAGACACACGATTAACCTTATATGGTCCTGTGTACAACTCAAAAAATTTATCGATTTTTTTCATTGCGGCGTCTGATTGATGATAGCTTCTTATCAGCACCTTGTCGCCGATAGTGAATTTAGTAATTTTCTTGTTATCATTGATGTGCTTCGCATACTTCTCCCTTTTTTCCTTGATTTTTACGAATACATTGATATTCGAACTACCTTTATTGTCAATGATTTCTTTGTCCAACCACTTCTCCCATGCGCGAGTCGGTCTTTTTCCTAATTGCGCCTCGTGAGGGGTTATCTCTATCGTCTCATGGTATACTTCATTAATACACATCTCGATTAATCTGACGTACCTTGACCACTTACTATGTTGGTCGTGTACAAAGATTCGGAATAGGTTCCCAAGTTGGCGGTTAATCCTTTCGGCTAAGTTTGAGCAAGGATTCCTTATCGCCGTATACCTCGGTTGTATATTCAGCTCCTCGACACCTTCAATCCATTTTTTTGCGGTAAACTGCGTGCCGTTATCAGTCAAGATGACTCTTGGTCGTCCAAACTCCGCACAGTAGTCTCTGATTCTTCATAATGTAGTGGTGGTTGTCGCTCTTCGTAGTGTAAACAATTTGACAAACTTTGTGAAGTTGTCCACCATAACAAGTAAGTACTTAACGCCTCCTGTACCAGTTGGTAGAGGTCCATAATAATCGACACTCACGATATCACCTCTAGCTGAAGGTATCATCGCTTTGGTACCGCCAAATAGTATCCTGTTGTTTGTGTCCTTGTATCTCTGACATGAGTCGCAAGTCTGAATATGTTTTTACTTTCTTGATCATGCCATCAAGCGTGAAGTGCTCTTGTAGCATTTTGACACACCTTTTCGGGCCTAGGTGTCCGTACATTTGGTGAATTTCTGCAATTAAGTTATTTGACACACTGTCAGGGATGTATAGTCTCCATTGACCGCGTTGTCGTCGGTATAACTTATTGTTAACAATTTTATAAAATTTGTTTAATTTATCGTCTATATCATTATTCCTAATATTATCAATAAGTATTCTGAGTTTGCCATCTTCACTCTGGTATTTACCGATATCTCTAATGATCTTACCTATGTGTTGATTCATCTTAACGACTAAATGATTAATTAGGTACTCGTGTGCTTCCTCGTTTGTCTCTCCTTGTTTCGCGTCGGCCGGGTATCTGCTCAATATGTCCACAACTACATTATCCTTTCCTTTACAGTGGATAATGTCAAAATTGTATTCTTGTATGGCGAGAATCCACCTCGTAATTCTCGAGTTGTTTAAGTGGCATTTGTGCATGAATGTTAAAGCCTTATTGTCTGTTATTATCGTTAGAGGTTGTCCAAGTATATACATCCGAAACTTTTCCAAACATCTAACAATACTTAGGAGTTCTTTCTCCGTAGTGAAATAATTACGTTCAGCACCCTTAAACGTTTTGCTCGTGAAGGCGATTACACCAATTTCTCCTTCTTCATCTATCTGGTAAAGCTGGCCACCATACGCAAAGTTACTGGCGTCGCATTGAATGTAATACCTTTGATTCGGCCGTGGGAATCGTAAAATTACTGTGTTTACAAATAAATTTTTAACTCTTTGGAAACATTCGTTTACTTCTCTTGTCCACGAAAACTTTCGTCCTCCTTTCAACAATTCGTGCAAAGGCTGCGTCGTTTCCGCGTATTTGCTCGTGAATCGGTTGTAAAAGTTGGTAAGGCCAAGGAAACCTTTAAGTTGCTTCTTATTCTTTGGTGCTGGGAAATCCATAATTGCCTTTACCTTATCATCGGTTGTGTGATTTTACCCACTTTATTATTAATTATTACACACATATACTGATATTTATATGTATAAATAGTACCATAATATGGCACATACGTGTACTTACCAAGTTCAGTTGCTGCCGGGTTCATACTCTTCTTTTTGATATGCTTTTTACCTAAGGGGCCAGGATTCATTAACAGCGAGATTTTTTGATACACAGAAGGTGACACAAATGATAACACTGTATTATATTGAAAGTAACTATCAAATTTTTTAATTTCCCAAATATATTTTGCATACACAACCATGTGGCCAAAATGGCATCATACAAGATTACCAAAACAAAATGGTGGTTAGTTTAATTACCAAAATCATTCTTAATACTCCCTTTTGGTTTTCTAAATCAAGATCATTGTAACTTTTATATTGCTGCAGCTTTAATCATTTATTAACTAGTATTTAAGTTGCACACAAACCAATGCCCTCGGCATAGATATTTATGGCCATGTGTTCACTCACACACGTTCACCCTGTTACAAGTACATTCGTTTAATTGGTTATTCTTGATTAATGAGTTCATTAAAGTAATAAAGAAAGATGGTAAAAATTGGACTTCTCTTAGTGGTGGTCAGCGTTGCTCCCTCGCTGTTGTTGGTTGATTCCCATGTTGATGGCCGGTGTTCACCTCATGTTCTGCTGAGTTTTTAATTAATTCAATATAAGCACTGATTCTACATGTTATGGTTTATACTGTTACTAAATTCGAGCATTTATTGCTCCACCATCACACTGGTAATTTAGAGTCTAGTTGTAATAAGCTTTTGTTATAAAACCAATCAGACAGCGATACATCGCTGTTGATCCTTTGAAGAACAACGTCGAATTGAGAAAGAGGCAAATGTAAATTTGCGCTTGTGTGTGTGTATTTTACGTCATCAAGCTTTGTCATGCTGGACAACGCCTCGTTGCACGTATTGTAGTCAGTGCGTCATTGTTTTTGGTTATGACGGAACAGTGCTATTATCCAATCACAATGCATATTTACAGTCATTCGTCACAAACACCGCCATGGCCTTTACCGACTCCCGCACGTCCACCGGTGACCTTGGTATGGTACTCTTGCTGAATCTGCTTTGTTCCTTCGTATATAGGGACAATGGACCTAACCATTCTGTATTTTAATGATTAAACAATAAAACATAAAAAATTACCTTTAAATCCCATAACTATGGTATTGGGTCATTATGTACTGTTACAAACCCCCTCAATGAAAGATTTTGTGTCGAGACACAAAAACTTTCATTGACTCATTCACTCTTTCCTAAAAGGATCAGTCTAGATATGTCACCACAACCCCCTGTAATGTTACTATAAAAGAAATTTATCATCACTTACCCTTGGTCCAATGATGCTGATTGCACCCTCTGACCTTACTGGACTTCTCCTGAGAGATCCCTACACCATAAGGCCATGAGGCACTCTACGCTCCTGTTCTGACGCTCCAGCCAGCACAGGACCGCGGTCACAACACCACAAAACTCTGAAACATTGAATACAAAAATTAAAATAGTGGTCTAAGATACCTCCATATCTACAACTGATATGTTCCCTTTTAGATGTTTGGGGCATTGGTATGTTCTAATTCAAAAGTTTAACATAACAACAACAAGACTCTAAAATGTATATTCTTTTACCACCACCAAACTCAATTTTTTCCTTGTAAGAAAAACAAACTATATATATTATAATGGTTAATGAGATTAGGGGTTTTATTGTTTATTATTATAATCAAATTTACGTTACGTTTAAGTTAACTTGAAACAAAATAAAAGTGTTGTTGTTTAAACTTATATTCGTGGTTAAAATATTAAAAGTCTCGTTAAAGCAAAGTTCAACTATGTGTGAAGTATTCTTTTGAGATAACTCAATGTTGAGAATGGTTGTTTCTAATTGAAGGTTACTAATGTAGTAAAGTAATTTAAAATAAAACATTCAAAGTTACTCACAGTGTTTACAATGGTTTAATTATACTTGTTTAAAAAAAAATCCCCTTGTATTAAATAAATAAAATAGTGAAGTTGATTATACTTAAATGCTAGATTAACTTAAGTTAAAACATGAAGTATAGCAGTTGGTTGCTTGATAATAGTTCTCGTCTGGTTGAAACTGGTAGTAAAAACTTCTTCTCCAGATTGCAGGTAGTCTGAGTATGTCACGTCTCGTAAAGTCTGGACAATATCATAAACAAATATATGCTTTTACGTACCTGATTGTGTTTACTAGAAGTTCACTAAACTGTCAATTCAGCTTACAATCACCAACTCCCTTTGGTTGCAAGGTTAGGTTACCTTGTTTATTAATTAGTGGGCGCCACACGGATTTATTCAGGGAAAATCCCGTGTAAAACCCACACATAAAAATTACTGGATGATTAGAAAATTTAAAATAGTTGAGTACCACCTTTTGGCAATGCTATTCCAATATGTTAAACACAACAGAAGGTTGTTTAAGCTTGTTAAAAGAAAATATTCAATTATCCTATAGAAATAAATCAAAATCAGGTGATGCTGTTAATAATCGGTTTATTTACACCCTTATATAGAATTCAAAAACAAATATAATGCAAACATACAAAGTTGTACAATTAAAAGTCAGTTATTATATGCCTTACACGGCTTGCTCAGAACATGAATTATAAATCTGGTTAAGTCCAGATGCTATTTATTTTTAATATTAAAGTTATGATAATCTCAGTAGTACAAAGTTGTACAATTAAAAGTCAGTTATTATATGCCTTACACGGCTTGCTCAGAACATGAATTATAAATCTGGTTAAGTCCAGATGCTATTTATTTTTAATATTAAAGTTATGATAATCTCAGTAGTACAAAGTTGTACAATTAAAAGTCAGTTATTATATGCCTTACACGGCTTGCTCAGAACATGAATTATAAATCTGGTTAAGTCCAGATGCTATTTATTTTTAATATTAAAGTTATGATAATCTCAGTAGTGAATTCTTTGAGACACGAAAGAAAACAATTATGCCTACACAATATCCAATAATCCTTTTGACATAAAATTGATCAACAAAGTTTTAGGTTACTTTTGCAAAGTAAACAAAATTAAAAAAAAAAAGATCTGTTGAAAGATCGCGCGTTTCATCAACGCTTGCTTTTTTAGTGCCAATATTTATCAAGTGAGAACCCTTACAACTAACATATAGCTTAATTACTAATAACAAATTTGTATAATAAATTGAGACGTGGTGTAATCTTAAAAAATGTTTTTGTGTTTTGCGTCAGTACAGGTTATTGTTGAAAAAAGTACAGGTTATGGCGCTCAGATCAAGATTAGTAATGATTGCACTGTTACCTTCTGAGTTTTAATTATTTAATTAAAACTTATTAATCACTTCAGTAATCGGATTATAATGATTACTGGGTTTCGGCACTAAACTCGCACAAGAACAGAATAATGCGATCCTCTTCTGATTAAAATGGATCGTGAATAATAACAATAAATTATTTTCTGTTCGTTATTCCCGCACAAAATTAAAATGATACTGCACTTAATCACTGTTGTTTGTTGTAGGTGAACTCGAAGTAGTCGTTTCTTGTTGTTGAACTATTGGTTCCAATGTACTATGTAAATGACGCTAAGTGTTATTAAAAAATGTAGAGATGACGGGCACACGTCTGTGCTACACGCTAGTCAGTAAAGGTCTGTCTCAAAATTCGCTGTTTCGTCTTTATATACCCCCTTCTTTGAACGGCCTTAGGTATAAATGTTAATTACTAACTAATTTTCTGATTGGCTTTGGTAGGTGTGTCGGTGTGACGTCACTTTTTGGCAGTTGATAACGGCTTTTTCTAACCGTCAAATGTTGCGGTGACAGCTCAATGTCGTTTTTGTTATTATTCTTAAACAGTTTCCCGATGTACATTTTTAGAATGATGCTAACATCTCTCCCACACTAAATACAGTTGCTATTGGATTAATATTACTATCAAATTAAAGATTGTTTGTTTTCCTTTAATTTGATATCACTCGTTCTCGAATTACTTCCACTTTGACCGACATTGTTATAAAACCAACGTTCGGGTACATCACTTTCACTGTCGTCTGCTATTTCTGAGTCGCCGATTTTACACTTTTGGTTAATATTGCTTGTGTTCACATAACATTTTATTAATCAAATGTTTATGTGCGAACACCATTAATGCTGTACTGACATTTTTTGCTGAACATTACCTGTACACCTAAACTATATACATTGTAATGAATGATCCTACTGACTATGACATTTCGTTTTATGCTAATTCGTTTTAAACTACTATTTAACAATTAAAATTATGATTAAACCTATTGTTTTAATAATATTTTTTGTTATGTCAAGGCACAACCATAGTTCTGTGTATTTTAGTTTACACTTGTGCTAATCCTCAATAGCCATTTTACTGACTAATGTTTGGTCTAAGCTTGCTAAGACATATCGCCTACATTGAAATTTGGCCTTAATAATGCCTATTGGTTCTCAATTCGGTAAATTGTGGAGACATCTTATTTGTATAAGATTCTCTCTTATAAATAGTTCTCTTTTCTAACAAGTATATTTGATGCTGAAATACATCTTTGTTCTCCCTATGTAGCCATTGTTAACATTAGTTTTGGCATTCATAATTTACTGGTCATTGTCACATCTATTATCAGCAAAATGTTAATTCTGCTTTCACAGTATTTAACTGCTCATTAGTTCATTTTTTGTTTACATATGACATTCGGTTTAGATCAACTATTTACTGAATTGACAGCTGAATGTAAATTTACTCTGTCCATCAGTTCGTTGTAGTCTCAGTCTAGTTGTAGTGTCAAACAGCCCTTGGGTTACTGTTTCATGTGGCACTTCTGCTTCATTCTTCTTTCTTGGTTTCTTCTTTCTTGGTTATTTCTACTATTATATACCTATTTACATGGTTGTTTTGTCTTTATAAAATCTGATAACATACACTTAGGTTAGGTGACATCTTGTGATGTTACATATACACCCTCTTTAAAATTGATCATTTGAAAAAATTTATTTTTTGTAAAATTATCAATTCATGTCAGTTTCTTAGTATACTTTAATAAAAAATTTTTCTTTTGTACTCTTTGATTTTTTAAACATACTATTGGTGCTTTACTCTAGGTTGGTTTTTTATCCAATGGTACAATTCTTAATTTACTAGTATTTTCAAGTTGCTTACTCTCTAAGTCATTCAACTACAATTGATCTTGTTTCTCAAGTTAACTATTCCCTGTCTTATTCACATTCTACTTTCTCATCACATATCTTTGCATTCGTGATTATCTTAATGGTTATTATAATTCATACCGCACAGATTCTTTCATAATATTCCTTGATACAATAAAACAATATAATTCCCTAACTGTTGTAGAGGTTTCGGAATCAGGGTGGCTCACTATGGCTAACATCCTCTGCCGTTCCTCACTACACATTCTCAGATTCAGAGGCATTACTCTTCTCTGTCTGAGAAAAAAATAAACATTGCACCTGGCAATAGTTGCACTATCACAACTCAAAAAAATATCACATATCATTCATATTCAATAATATAATATATTCACTATAATATTCAAGGTATCAGAGGTTTTCATTTAGATCACATTTCCATCTTTATACTTGCTAACATACTTTCTTTCTTACAGGTAATTATTTCTTTTAGACTTGATGTTTTTAGCTATGCTTTTATCAGCTATATAGTTACTTATGTACTAGTTAACAATTTGCGTTGGTTCGTTTAAATATTCTTAAGATTATACACTTGTTTTGATGCTTATAGTACTTATGCATTTGGTTTGTTCTATCTAGAGTCTACAATATTTTTGTTTTCACAATAGTTCATTAAATCCTTCTTAACGAGTTATATTCATCCTGAATTATCAGGGCTTACGTTGTTTGTATACTAAATGGTTTTTTTGTTTGATGTTCTCTGACATATTCTGGTGATGTATAATATTTGATAATTGACAAACATTTTTCTTTCCTTTCATTCCATTATAACAATAGTTATCTTTACAATTAACACTCTTTGTTATTTTTCTTCTCTACTCCTTCAAGTGATGGTGGTTTTCACTTATTCTGGATGATTTTATATACTATATACTATGCTGTAATTACAATTTCATTTGACAATAAAATAACATACTAATATCTAATTTCATAGACATTCTTGGGGTTTACATGGTTTGTTTCACAAATATTATTTTTTTCTTTCCTTACATTCCATAATAATGTCCTTCTTTTACTTTACACACTTTGTTATACTGCCTCTCTACTCCTTCAAAGGTTAGTTGGGTGAACCTTTATTCTGGACGATTTAATTTAACATTTGAGTTTTATGAGAGGTATACAATAATCATTTTATAAACATTAATTTACATAGAATATCCATCTGGATACATATTTTTTCTCTAGGTATAGTACAGTAGTTGTATTTACAAGCCACTACTGGCTCTTTGTGACATAATAGATGTCTTTTTCTTATTAAATCATTTGATTGACATTATATAATTTTCTATCCCTTGGTGTGATAGATCTGGTAAGTTTTCACCAGTAACAAATGGTTTGGGCTTACATCTTAAATCTACACACTTTTGTAACTTGATAAGGCAAATTGACTAGTTATAGTTAATTAGTTACCTTCAACATTTTGTAGCTTAACAACAAATGAGTTTGTTTATAGTAATTGTTTTTTAAATATATATATTTTATCTTTTATACCCTAAACGTTCGGGTGAAAAATGTTGCTTACTAATACATATTATCCGTCCTTAATATTAATCATTTTTTACTAGTCGATATTCATGGGGTTATTTGTGCTCTTCCACTCTATTGGGTCTATAATTGGGATATCTGACATATGTTCCATACTAGTGGTTTTGGAGATACCTTACTATCAAGCGGTTCTTCCACTTGGCGGCTACCAGGTAGTCATTGGCTCCCCGTTTCCTTGCCTTTTTCCTCTCATCATCTTTGGTATTCCTGTGTTCGTTGTACCCTGGGCCTGGGCTATTATTGATGTCTGGCCCATCTTCTAATCCGGGTTGACCTTTGTTCTCCTGGTTGGACTCTTCCACCGCTTGGTCCCTCTTCTTCCGCACTTCCCTTATTCTTTGGGCGTACCCTTCAATGAGCTGGTCCAGTCGTTCTTGAACATTTTCCTCCTCCCTGTGAAGCTTCTTTCTTCTAGGAATATTTGCCTTAAATACCTCATTGTTTATGACCTTCTCCGTCATAACATAGTCAATGGCATGTAACGTTGTTTTAATCGTTCCGTCATCTGGGTCATTAATTAAATGGTTTAATGATCGGTTATGCATTAAGGAATAGATTGATTTTGTTTGGTGTATTTTATTTGGTGGTATATTTAATTTAATCGGATTCTTATTTAATTTTTTACCCACGGTTTTATGGTGATTTATTTTTAATATTTTTATGAAGTCTTGCTTATACTTCTCCCCGTTGATTCTGGCTCTATGACGAATAATTGGGTTGTCCACGAAGTTAATTAATCCACTCCTAGTCATTTCTAATATTTCCTTTGTAATCCTTGTCTTCTTAGAGCGTATTATTCTTTTTATCTTTGTCTCTTTCTCTCCTGTCTTCTTAATTATCTTGTTCCTTACATTTTTAATGATAGTTTCTTTATGCTGAATGTTCTCTTCATTCCTATGGTGTGTATCCTCAGGCACCAATGCTTTCGAGTCTTCTTTATCCTCAGTTTGTTTATCAGTGTCTTTGAATTGTATACTTAATTCTTCCATGGATTCATCATTTGATACTTCTCCTATCTCTGAGTTGTCATCGTCCTTTCCTTCTTCATTATTCTCCGGCTCTGGACTCATTTGTTCCATGTTTTTGTCTTCGGATACCTTCCGTTCTTCTCCCCACTTCCGGTTATTCATGTCATCCATTTTTTGGCTAATTTTCATTAAGGTGCTGTTCAATTCTTTTCTAATGGCTTGACAGTTATCGTCAATTTTACTGTTCAGCGCGTCTATAGACTTATGAGTATTGTCAATCCTTTTATTTAGGTCCTCCTTCAGCGATTCCACATTTTTACTAAGCGATTCCAGGTTTCTATTTAAGTCCCGATGGTCCTCCCTTATCGACTCAATATTTCTATTTAACACCTCGACATTCCTTTGATTTTCTTCCCGGGATTTCTTACCCTCTTCCCTTAAAGTTCGATTATCTTCCTTAACCTGTCCGAATTGTTCCATCATCATTCTCATCATGTGATCCCATCTTGCCTCTTCGGATGGTCTGTTTGGTTGTGGGAGTTCTTCAGGCCATCTGGGTTGGTTGTCGACAGTCACTTCTATCTCTGGTTCTACGTGAGGTGTTTCGTCGTTACTAGTTTCGATATTATTGATTGTAATAACTTCCATCTCGTCTGTGGGCTGCGCTTCGTATGCATCTACATCCCGTTGCATCTCTCCTACCCTACTGTCCTTATATCTTGTATCATATTGGTGGGTGTGCGGCATGTTAATTTTTTCGTGTCTACCGGGCTAATACAAAATATAAAAAATATATTTATTTAATATTTTTTAAGCCACACTAGTTGGTGCGCCAATTTATAACGTTAAATGAAATTATGGGTTTGGGGTATGTCCTTCTTTTATAAAGCCCCACGTTGGGCGCCAATTTATAACGGTTAATGAGATTAGGGGTTTTATTGTTTATTATTATAATCAAATTTACGTTACGTTTAAGTTAACTTGAAACAAAATAAAAGTGTTGTTGTTTAAACTTATATTCGTGGTTAAAATATTAAAAGCCTCGTTAAAGCAAAGTTCAACTATGTGTGAAGTATTCTTTTGAGATAACTCAATGTTGAGAATGGTTGTTTCTAATTGAAGGTTACTAATGTAGTAAAGTAATTTAAAATAAAACATTCAAAGTCACTCACAGTGTTTACAATGGTTTAATTATACTTGTTTAAAAAAATCCCCTTGTATTAAATAAATAAAATAGTGAAGTTGATTATACTTAAATGCTAGATTAACTTAAGTTAAAACATGAAGTATAGCAGTTGGTTGCTTGATAATAGTTCTCGTCTGGTTGAAACTGGTAGTAAAAACTTCTTCTCCAGATTGCAGGTAGTCTGAGTATGTCACGTCTCGTAAAGTCTGGACAATATCATAAACAAATATATGCTTTTACGTACCTGATTGTGTTTACTAGAAGTTCACTAAACTGTCAACTCAGCTTACAATCACCAACTCCCTTTGGTTGCAAGGTTAGGTTACCTTGTTTATTAATTAGTGGGCACCACACGGATTTATTCAGGGAAAATCCCGTGTAAAACCCACACATAAAAATTACTGGGTGATTAGAAAATTTAAAATAGTTGAGTACCACCTTTTGGCAATGCTATTCCAATATGTTAAACACAACAGAAGGTTGTTTAAGCTTGTTAAAAGAAAATATTCAATTATCCTATAGAAATAAATCAAAATCAGGTGATGCTGTTAATAATGGGTTTATTTACACCCTTATATAGAATTCAAAAACAAATATAATGCAAACATACAAAGTTGTACAATTAAAAGTCAGTTATTATATGCCTTACACGGCTTGCTCAGAACATGAATTATAAATCTGGTTAAGTCCAGATGCTATTTATTTTTAATATTAAAGTTATGATAATCTCAGTAGTGAATTCTTTGAGACACGAAAGAAAACAATTATGCCTACACAATATCCAATAATCCTTTTGACATAAAATTGATCAACAAAGTTTTAGGTTACTTTCGCAAAGTAAACAAAATTAAAAAAAAAAAGATCTGTTGAAAGATCGCGCGTTTCATCAACGCTTGCTTTTTTAGTGACAATATTTATCAAGTGAGAACCCTTACAACTAACATATAGCTTAATTACTAATAACAAATTTGTATAATAAATTGAGACGTGGTGTAATCTTAAAAAATGTTTTTGTGTTTTGCGTCAGTACAGGTTATTGTTGAAAAAAGTACAGGTTATGGCGCTCAGATCAAGATTAGTAATGATTGCACTGTTACCTTCTGAGTTTTAATTATTTAATTAAAACTTATTAATCACTTCAGTAATCGGATTATAATGATTACTGGGTTTCGGCACTAAACTCGCACAAGAACAGAATAATGCGATCCTCTTCTGATTAAAATGGATCGTGAATAATAACAATAAATTATTTTCTGTTCGTTATTCCCGCACAAAATTAAAATGATACTGCACTTAATCACTGTTGTTTGTTGTAGGTGAACTCGAAGTAGTCGTTTCTTGTTGTTGAACTATTGGTTTCAATGTACTATGTAAATGACGCTAAGTGTTATTAAAAAATGTAGAGATGACGGGCACACGTCTGTGCTACACGCTAGTCAGTAAAGGTCTGTCTCAAAATTCGCTGTTTCGTCTTTATATACCCCCTTCTTTGAACGGCCTTAGGTATAAATGTTAATTACTAACTAATTTTCTGATTGGCTTTGGTAGGTGTGTCGGTGTGACGTGTCACTTTTTGGCAGTTGATAACGGCTTTTTCTAACCGTCAAATGTTGCGGTGACAGCTCGTTGTCGTTTTTGTTATTATTCTTAAACAGTTTCCCGATGTACATTTTTAGAATGATGCTAACATCTCTCCCGCACTAAATACAGTTGCGATTGGGTTAATATTACTATCAAATTAAAGATTGTTTGTTTTCCTTTAATTTGATATCACTCGTTCTCGAATTACTTCCACTTTGACCGACATTGTTATAAAACCAACGTTCGGGTACATCACTTTCACTGTCGTCTGCTATTTCTGAGTCGCCGATTTTACACTTTTGGTTAATATTGCTTGTGTTCACATAACATTTTATTAATCAAATGTTTATGTGCGAACACCATTAATGCTGTACTGACATTTTTTGCTGAACATTACCTGTACACCTAAACTCTATACATTGTAATGAATGATCCTACTGACTATGACATTTCGTTTTATGCTAATTCGTTTTAAACTACTATTTAACAATTAAAATTATGATTAAACCTATTGTTTTAATAATATTTTTTGTTATGTCAAGGCATAACCATAGTTCTGTGTATTTTAGTTTACACTTGTGCTAATCCTCAATAGCCATTTTACTGACTAATGTTTGGTCTAAGCTTGCTAAGACATATCGCCTACATTGAAATTTGGCCTTAATAATGCCTATTGGTTCTCAATTCGGTAAATTGTGGAGACATCTTATTTGTATAAGATTCTCTCTTATAAATAGTTCTCTTTTCTAACAAGTATATTTGATGCTGAAATACATCTTTGTTCTCCCTATGTAGCCATTGTTAACATTAGTTTTGGCATTCATAATTTACTGGTCATTGTCACATCTATTATCAGCAAAATGTTAATTCTGCTTTCACAGTATTTAACTGCTCATTAGTTCATTTTTTGTTTACATATGACATTCGGTTTACATCAACTATTTACTGAATTGACAGCTGAATGTAAATTTACTCTGTCCATCAGTTCGTTGTAGTCTCAGTCTAGTTGTAGTGTCAAACAGCCCTTGGGTTACTGTTTCATGTGGCACTTCTGCTTCATTCTTCTTTCTTGGTTTCTTCTTTCTTGGTTATTTCTACTATTATATACCTATTTACATAGTTGTTTTGTCTTTATAAAATCTGATAACATACACTTAGGTTAGGTGACATCTTGTGATGTTACAATATATAACTACAAATAACACAATACATAAACAATTCTATAATATTCCCCAAAACACCTTCACCTAATTATTTCTATCAAACTCAACTTACAACTATTATGGCAGACACGTTTATTATTCAAATTTTATTACTCAACTTATACTAATTTATCTATTTTGTAACTGGCATCCTACTATATTTTTGCACAACTTCATTTGTACCTTTAGACTTTCAACTTTTAAAAGCTACTATTCTTTGACACTTGTTAACGTCATTACCCCCGTAATGACCTCCTAACCACACACTCTATTGTACCCCCCAACCTAATAAAAACATAATAAAACATCGAACATTACACATTAACATTGTTACATTTACATTAAACAATTTACATTTACATGACTTGTACCAAAACTTTATGACATCATTACTATCAACAATTCTCTATTAACTTTTATTATTTAACATTCATCATATGAGATTCTATAATACAATTTCCAATTTATCATTTACCTTTCTGTTTACAATTACCTTCCTACCATGAATTTTCTTTTTCTAACCCTTTTATCCTTACTAGTTTGGGTGACTCTCTATTATTCACTATTTTCTCTATCTTATTTTGGCATTGTCAATCTAACCTTACTACCCCTTTTTTTTACTACGAACAACCGCTTCTAACCATTAACATATTATGACACCAATATCTCTACAATAACCCCCTTCACAAATCCCATTTAAAACCTCTGGCACCGCTCATTTTTTGTACTAGTATGTGTGTTCCCTATCTATGCTCATTCCTTTATCGGTTCCTGACCCTTTCAGATAACCCTTTCCGGCACACAACGGTCCTTTCCTGTCCCAACACCTTTCGTTGCAGACTCCCTACACCAATACCCTTATTACAAAATATCACCATTAACAAATATAATTACCATTCACATTACTCAACTCTACTTATAATCACTAACCACTGTGTCCCTAAAATATCTAACACCTCTTTATATATTATCTGTATCTCAACACTTTATTTTCACTAACTCCCATTAACTCTATTTAACTAACTCCAATGCCCTCATTTATCACTATTACCCAAACTCTTTACAACATTTCACCTTAATATATCACTAGAAAATTCATCACTTACCTACTAACAACAATACCTCTCCATATCCAAATATATTACCTGCTTCATTTATTAACCCTTAGAATCTGAATCTCATAATATCATTTAAACTTTCTTCAGTTATTTAAAATCCTACAATACATGTTTACATAAAAAAAAGATACATAAAATACACACATCAAAAATACACCAATACACTGACATTAATATACAAAAATATACAATCCACATTATCTTTAAATCATTTACCATAAATCAGTCATAAATAGTCCATCTTAAAAAACACTGTTCATATAATTAAATGTTCATAACACAATAAAATAATCAACCTCCATCGTCAAATAATAGTCTTATCTTACGTATACATAACTCATTTTTAATTAAGTACATTATATCATCTTTTGTAATATAATAACTATTTAAATTTATTTTGTCCATTATACCATAGTAATACTCTGCAGGATTACTCCACATTACTATATCATAAAACTTGTCAACATTCGGTATGGTCCAGTCACCCTTAGTGTAGTTAGTCATAATCAGGTATTTTATCAAGTCATTATTATTATCAACATCCTCTCCTACTACCTCAGTTTCAATACAAGGTAAGTTTTTATTATATTTATCACTTCTATCTCCACCTAACCTTTCAATCAACTCTTCATAGTTTCTATTTACTCTATATAACTCTATCTCCCAATTATCACACAACTCTCTTTCACAATAACTCCTATCATAACCCCAAATCAGATTCTCTCTCCCAATATATGCAGGGGACACTACAACTTTATTCTCGCACCACCTATCAGGTGCACAAAAAATCCAGGGACAACTATTCACAGACCTTTTGTCTCCCAAATCTACATCGAAGGCACTCTTGTCCTTCCTAAAAACATGTATATCACCCCCAAATACACCATTAAGGGAAAAATCTAACCCCTGCAATTCTTTTACAATTATACTCTCTCTACACACTCTCTTCAACCCTTCAACACACATTATCATCCCATCATTATTATATTCTATTCCCCATAAAATTTCATTATCACTACTCCTGTTTACACAATCATTCTCTAACATCATACTTTTATTTATATTATCATAATTTTCTACCCCACTTACCTTGTTTTTGTTTCTATCTAATCTGTCTATTTCTCTACTCTTATTTTCTAACTGTATCTCATTAATTCTCTTGTCTAATTTCTCCTCTAATTGATTCAATTTTATATTTCGTACATTGTTTTGTTTCTTTAGTTCATTCTCAAGGCTATCAAACTTTTCGTCAATTTCTTTTAATACACTGTTTTGTTTTTTAATTAATATAAACAGATCTTCCAGCGATATTTTATTCTCGACTTCCCTAGGCGTAGAATTCGCGCTTATTTTGTCTAATAAAATAGATTCTGTGTCTGTATTGTTTACTTCCATACTATTATTTCTTTCTGCCATAATTTAACTATTTAAATGACTATTTATTTTTTAATTTAATTATACAATTACTGGTTGCTTTGTTTCATCAACATAACCTCTTGTGTATTAGGTTATGTTCCGTCTTATATCACCTTCTGTGTTTCTAAATCTGGCCTGTTTTATATAAAGTAATTTTATATAATGTCCACAGTTCAGGCGCCATTTGTGATTTTTACCCACTTTATTCTTAATTATTACACACATATACTGATATTTATATGTATAAATAGTACCATAATATGGCACATACGTGTACTTACCAATTTCAGTCGCTACTGGGTTCATACTCTTCTTTTTGATATGCTTTTTACCTAAGGGGCCAGGATTCATTAACAGCGAGATTTTTTGATACACAGAAGGTGACACAAATGATAACACTGTATTATATTGAAAGTAACTATCAAATTTTTTAATTTCCCAAATATATTTTGCATACACAACCATGTGGCCAAAATGGCGTCATACAAGATTACCAAAACAAAATGGTGGTTAGTATAATTACCAAAATCATTCTTAATACTCCCTTTTGGTTTTCTAAATCAAGATCATTGTAACTTTTATATTGCTGCAGCTTTAATCATTTATTAACTAGTATTTAAGTTGCACACAAACCAATGCCCTCGGCATAGATATTTATGGCCATGTGTTCACTCACACACGTTCACCCTGTTACAAGTACATTCGTTTAATTGGTTATTCTTGATTAATGAGTTCATTAAAGTAATAAAGAAAGATGGTAAAAATTGGACTTCTCTTAGTGGTGGTCGGCGTTGCTCCCTCGCTGTTGTTGGTTGATTCCCATGTTGATGGCCGGTGTTCGCCTCATGTTCTGCTGAGTTTTTAATTAATTCAATATAAGCACTGATTCTACATGTTATGGTTTATACTGTTACTAAATTCGAGCATTTATTGCTCCACCATCACACTGGTAATTTAGAGTCTAGTTGTAATAAGCTTTTGTTATAAAACCGATCAGACAGCGATACATCGCTGTTGATCCTTTAAGAACAACGTCGAATTGAGAAAGAGGCAAATGTAAATTTGCGCTTGTGTGTGTGTATTTTACGTCATCAAGCTTTGTCATGCTGGACAACGCCTCGTTGCACGTATTGTAGTCAGTGCGTCATTGTTTTTGGTTATGACGGAACAGTGCTATTATCCAATCACAATGCATATTTACAGTCATTCGTCACAAACACCGCCATGGCCTTTACCGACTCCTGCACGTCCACCGGTGACCTTGGTATGGTACTCTTGCTGAATCTGCTTTGTTCCTTCGTATATAGGGACAATGGACCTAACCATTCTGTATTTTAATGATTAAACAATAAAACATAAAAAATTACCCTTAAATCCCATAACTGGATATCCAAGGAATGAGATTTCTCGTCTAAAGAATTGTGATTTGGTGAGGTTGACGGTGATATTGTTACGATACAATTAAGCCAAATCCCGTACCAGTGATAAAAAAGATAATTCTTGATATAAAAATACTTCATATACAATAAAATGTTTAAAAAATGTATAAAATGTAAATATTTTGACACGACGTACAACGATATTACCCAACCCAAGTGATTGAGCCAACAACATAAACATAAAGAAGGGAACCACGTAACATACTCAAGAAAAAATGTGATAGACCAAACAATTATGAACACAGAACTAAAGAAGAACCAGAGGAAGAGAACAGATCCCTACAATTAAACAGAATTTAAACCAGAATTGAAGATGAAGACTATTGAAGATGAAGAAGAGGAAGAATGAAGAGGAGACAGGTTAAACCCAAGGGGAAACTAACACACATATAAAGGGGAATTATAGTATACTCAAGGATAGAATACTGTCAATAAACCTCGAATAATTATGTATTGATGAAACCAATATTATTGTTATAATTAAATTAACCTATGTACCCATTTTAAAGACAATACAATTGTAAAGTAATGTAATATAGAAAAAGTACACTAACACAGTCAGAAAGGTTAGATTTAACAAAAAACAACTAACCTCATATTATTAATAGTAAATGTCATGCTAGAAAGAGATAATGAGAAATGGTAGGAGAAAGTATAGGGATTACCCATTAAATAACACTCAATACAAAACAGTGAACCAAAGTGAAGTGCTTTAGTGAAGTGTAAGTACCCTAAAAATAGTGAAAGTGTATGTGAAACATTAAAAATATAATGATAGGTAAGGAGACACTTTATAAAACATTGATGAACAATCAATGATTGGAGTGACATTGTACACATTAATATATCTAGAAATAATTAGCAATAGTATTCCAAATTAATATAAAGGAAGCTTGTGATGTTATTCAGGGAGAAAGCCCAGACAAAGTAACTTGTGTTAACATGGTATGATATGGTAGAATAGAATTAAAGTTTTGTTATTAAAATTAAGACTACAAAGAATAAAACACCCCATGTTGAAAGGGGAATTAACTTTCATAATTTTGTGAGAAGTGACAATGTTTATCACTCTAGATTGTAACAAAAGAAAGAAATCAATATTAGAACTAATAATAACTAATGACTTGTAAAGAATAGTTGGTTCAATGTTAAAAGAGGAATATGGCTGAAGGGAACCTACAGTCCATAAACCTAATTATTATATTTTAAAAGAAGTGTAATGAAAATGTATGTTGAATAGTAGTGAAAACACAAACAAATAAGTGAAGCCCATCAGGCTGAATTCAAATGTAATTTAAAAAGAAATACATAAAAAAAAAAAACAATCATGGCTAATCTTGACTATGAAAACATCTAACTGCCAAAGACATTCAAATGTAAATTGTATTAATTTCACAAGAAATCTTACTAATCTAAGACCAGTGAAGGGACAGTAATTAAATGTCAATTATTTTAAAACAGAAATATTATTGTAATAGTTTGATTTAAGAAAGATAAGTTATTTATTAAATGTCAAATAATTAGACTATAGTTAATGTATAACAGAATATGACCTTATGAGGTATCGTTGTAAACTTTGAAAGGAAAGAAAGATAATAGTGATGTCATTTATTACCCCAAAGGAATTATAAAGGAATAAAATCATTAGGAAAATACTTAATAAATTTGAATAAAAATTCAACTATTTTAACAATGTCTTTAAAGGAGTAATTAACCAATCACCGAATTACGGTTACTATGACAACGAGACGTTGAGGGCTTATTTTCCATTAAATTATATAGACTCTGAAAAAACGACGCGTGGGTAAGCGGCACGCAAAATTGGAACGATTAAAATTTCAATTTAAGTAGTTACAAGAAGTCGCAAAAGTGCACCAAGATGACCAAAGATGAATAGATGTCGATCTACAAAGAATTACCGATGTCCAGGAACCAAATTAAATAAATTAATTAGAAAAAAACCCAAGACCAGATCGGAAAAGATGTTAGAAGTTTAAAACCAGCCCAAATTTGAAGAATATCCAACTACCCTGATGACCACACTTCAACATGATATGAACCGATAAGTATCGAATAAATTCCTTAATCCCAAAACCCCAAATTACTTAAAATATTTTCAAATGATAAATTTCTCACTATTTAACAAGTAGTATTTTCTTTCAAAGGTGTAAATGCATAATTTACTTACTTAAAAACATTTTATTAATCAAAATATAACCTTGTTTGAGAGCACAATTTTTGTAACAGAAATACGACACTACCGAACAAATTGTAAAAACACATTATAATTTCTAAGTACGTATAAGGTATGGTAGTGTACTTTTTTGATGTAACCAACGTTTATGTCTTATTTCATGATCCAAAGAACTCCAGATTTTAAACATAGTAATTTATTAAAAGTAACTGAAGCCATTTTCGGCAATGAAAAGTGTTATAAAATCAATTTTGCCAACTCTGAGATATTTTGTGTTTCAAGCTCTAAGCCGGAGCCGAATGTTATAAAATTATTCATAATTCATTTGTCATATTTATTGATGACCAAATTTGTATTAAAAACACAGTACCGAGTATTACTATCTTGTTATTTCATAGGCTTTTGTAGAGTATATGTGTGTTAGCGAGTTTTAAGCAACAGCCAACTAGCGCTCATCACGAGTGGACGAGTTGACAACCTGTATAGCAGCGGGAACAATTCGAACGCCACAGCTGTCCATGCTAATCACACGTATCAATTAGAAATTAACTATTTTAATTGTTTTAACAGAACCAATTTGGCGCCACCCGGGATTCGCAACCCCTATGAATTAACAGGTAGGTTGTACTGGTAATATTGACAACGCTACGGACTACAGTAGTGACGTCGATTTATGTAACGACCAGTGTGAGGCAAACACACTACATTCACACTAATACACAAAATAAACAAGTGTGATACATTTTAACAGGTACGACCTCGTTCACTCGTTACATATTGGCGACCAGGAACGTGAGGCTAGGAAGACTAACTAGCGGCGGTCATGAATAGACACGGTATGGTTACGAGGCGCAAAGGGAAGGAAGCAGTAAACCAAGAAGGAAACCCAGAAGAAATGGAAGAAGTTGAGGAAGTAGAAATTGAGGAAACGACTGGAGAATTGTCAGAAGAAAACCCACAGGAGGACCAATTGGAAAATAGCAATCCACCTGAACCAGAAACAGAAGCAGAAGTCATGGTAAACCAACAACCAGTCAAACCAACAGAAGAAACGAAACTAGATAGTTTGATGAAAATGATGATGGAACAATTTGGACAAATGAACAAAAGCCATGAAGATTTGACCAAAAAATTAAAGTCAGACAAGGAAGAGAGAAGACAGGACAAGGAAGATTTGAATAAAAAACTAGAATCATTACAAAAGGGAATGGAATTCCTGAATGACAAAATAGAGAGCAACCATGAAGACTTGAAAAGAAGTCAGGAGGCATTGGAAAAGAGGAGCGAAGAGTTGAAGAAACAGATCAAGAAGGATCTGGAAATAGTAAATCAAAAGATGGAAAATAATCATGATATTCTCCAACGGAAGATAGAGGAAGCAAGTGAGAAAACCAAGGAGGAATGGAAGCAACAATTGGTCGAATATCGAGAGGAGACCAGGCAAACGGTAGCGGAGACCAACGAAGCCTTGTTACAAGTACGGGAAGAAATGAACTATAAAATCATCGATGTCGAGGAGGAAAGTAAATTGAGAGCGACCGAATTCTACCAAGTCCTGACTGAAGGATGCCAGAAGAAGAAACAGGAGGTGATCAAGGAACTGGAAGAAAGGCACCAAGAGATACAAAAAGATGTGAATAACCGTGTGGAGAAGGTGTACACGGTCATAAATAAATTAGACGGAATGACCAGAGAAAACAGAGAGAAAATCCAGGGGATCAGTACACGAGAGAAACAGATGCAGGAAGAATTAGATGCATTAAGAGAAAAACCATATAATCACACACAGTTCACAACCAGTGAAAATCGAGAAATGATTAATTTCCGCAGCTACCGGAAGAACCCGATAGAATTCCTCAAACGGGTAGAAGAGCTGATAGAGAAGAACAGAGAAACCAGGTGGTCCAGTGTGAGAAGTTTGATCGATGAAATGTTCCGTGACACCCATGACAATTGGTGGACGGCCACACGACCTGAGATCAATGATACCCAAGAGTTCAAGAAACAGTTCAGGGAGAAATATTGGTCCGAATCAACACAGAATGTGGTCCGCAACGATATCAGTAATGGAAGGTACGAGACACAAGGAGGACACACGTTAACATCTTACTTTCTGGGAAAAGTATGCTTAGCCAGAAATTTGGAACCCAAGATACCCGAGGAGTCTTTGGTAATACAACTGGGTTATCATTACGAAGAAGCCATCCAGAAGGCCAGAAGGCAAGGACAAATCAAAACAATTCAAGGAATGGTTAGTCTATTGGAGGACCTGGAGAATGATAACCAGTATCGAAAGAACAGGATCACAAACCAAAGGTACCACAAGTGGAATGAACATAACAATACAACTAATTTCAATGTACCCTACAATTATCCACAAAACAATAACAGGAATAACTGGGGCCGAAAAGATAATGGTAATAATGAAGAAAATACATTCAATAGAAATACCCAGCAACACCCTCCAAATGATCAGCCTGGTAACAGAGGTCAACAAAACCATCATTCAGGGAATCAGAACAACAATAGAAACAGCCCAAATAATAATAACCGACCGAATGATAATTACCGAGGAGCTGGACCGGAACAGCGCACCAACGGTCACCCCAATGACCATAATTACTACAGCAACCGGTATCATCCCAATTACCAGTACAACCGGGGACCCGGGGGTAATCAGAATAGAAGCGACGACAGAAGTCGGGTAAACTTAATTCGTGGGCAAAGGCAGAATAACCAAAGAAGATATAGCCCGAACTGGCGTCCTAACTGTTATTACCACGTGTCGAATAACAATAATAATCCACCAGCAGAGAGGAGGAATGATGAACCACCTCGCAGTGAAGATAACCACCGACAGGAACCCAACACCTACCAAAATAATAGCGGGAATTGGGTAACAGTCCATGAGAATCCGGGTTTTTCAATACTGCATGATACGACGAGTAATAACGAAGGACCCCGGATAGCTCAGGTAAACAGCATAAGGGCAGAAACCAGCCAAGAACCACCTGATAACCACAGAAACGAAAGTAATGTAGAAGATGATTTAAGCTATGGAGAGAGGGTATGGCCCCAACATGTGGTAAGGTGGTGATGACAAAAATTTAAAATAATCATCCAGAATAAGTGTGTCTATCAAGCACTTGAAGGAGAAGAGGTGCAGAATAACAAAGTGTAGAACAAAAAGAGAAGGCAATAATAAAGGAAAGAAAAGGAGAAGTCAAATTACCAAAAATAAAACAAGGAAGAAAAAAAAAACAAAGGAAACAATTACACAAATTCCTTTCAATTTAAAGCAACTCACAGTCTAATAAAAGATTGATATATGAAGTATGAAGTAAAAAGTGAGATAATAAGGAATAAGTTACACACATTCCTATATTTAAAATGCATATTAGTTCTGGTATCCAAGTCATGTATGAACAGTAAATTATTATAAATAAATCACCTTATATCCGTCGTGTGACTTCGTTACATCGATTAAAATGACGCGTTTCGGAACATCTGTTCCATCATCAGATAAAATCGCTCTAATGAGGTCGTTAAACGTTAAAAACACATGTTACACATAATTGTCCACTACGTAATTCACTTGCTTCCTAAATGGTGCGCACCACGACGAAGCCGATCGGACACTGAACTATTATCTGAGTGATTACGCCTAAGCAGGTTCAAAGCTGTATCGTATAGCGGGTTGGATTTAAAATTTAAGTGGTCATTCAATATGAAGTCTCGGCTGTTTATGTTATTATACGCTTTGTTCGTATAATAAGTTTGTTCGTATAGTTCGAAATATACAAAGCGTATAATAACATAAACAGCCGAGACTTCATATTGAATGACCACTTAAATTTTAAATCCAACCCGCTATACGATACAGCTTTGAACCTGCTTAGGCGTAATCACTCAGATAATAGTTCAGTGTCCGATCGGCTTCGTCGTGGTGCGCACCATTTAGGAAGCAAGTGAATTACGTAGTGGACAATTATGTGTAACATGTGTTTTTAACGTTTAACGACCTCATTAGAGCGATTTTATCTGATGATGGAACAGATGTTCCGAAACGCGTCATTTTAATCGACGTAACGAAGTCACACGACGGATATAAGGTGATTTATTTATAATAATTTACATTCCTATATAATAAAAATGTAAGAAGCACAAACTTACAATTATAATTAAATCAAAAAAAATAACTAAAAAGGAATACGCTACAAACATTCCTTTAAGGTAAGACAATTAACTTACCAAAGAATTATCAAAAATGATATTTAATACAGAATAAAATAAACCAAAAAATAAAATCAAGCTCAAATTACTGAGATAAATACTTGAAATCATGCTGAATCAAAAGTATTATAAGAAAAAAATAAATAAAATTTTAACTGATACAAGGAGAGAGAGAAATTATGTATATAAAACAAATATACAGATATGGCTAAAGCAGAATCCTGCTAAATGACTAAGAAAAAATTATAAAAAAATGTCTAAGACAATTAAAATGATCACAACGAGCATTGAAAATAAAATAATGAAAAGTAAGATATGATGAAATTAACATATGAATAAAGATAAAAACAATCAAGTGTATAAGTAGATGATAGTGTATAGTTAAGGTATAGCGGAAGGAAGAATGAGTAGTAATGACAAAGTGATCTAAAAAACAAACCACAAGGTGGACAATCCCAAAGTATATTATTATTGTATTATTATTATTAAGTCACAAGTTGACAAAGAAGGTATTTAAGATTGACTGTTGAAAAGTCCAGCAATCAAAATGAACTGAGCAGAGAAGATGTGCCTCTGGTCTCAGAAAAATGAGTAGTAATGGGAGAAACCAACTACTGTATAAAAGTTAGGGAAAAATTTGTGTATGAGGGAAAATGCACCAATGGAAATAAATAAAAACAAATCCAAATAAAATGGAATGAATTAAGTAAGAAGAGAAATGAAGAATGGAGAAACAAACAAGGAAGAGAAGGAAAAAAGTTATCTATAACTGATAATTTCATAAAAAACTATGCTAGTGTTTTATTAAAATGATCAAATTTAAAGGAGAGGCATTATGTTACGATACAATTAAGCCAAATCCCGTACCAGTGATAAAAAAGATAATTCTTGATATAAAAATACTTCATATACAATAAAATGTTTAAAAAATGTATAAAATGTAAATATTTTGACACGACGTACAACGATATTACCCAACCCAAGTGATTGAGCCAACAACATAAACATAAAGAAGGGAACCACATAACATACTCAAGAAAAAATGTGATAGACCAAACAATTATGAACACAGAACTAAAGAAGAACCAGAGGAAGAGAACAGATCCCTACAATTAAACAGAATTTAAACCAGAATTGAAGATGAAGACTATTGAAGATGAAGACTATTGAAGATGAAGAAGAGGAAGAATGAAGAGGAGACAGGTTAAACCCAAGGGGAAACTAACACACATATAAAAGGGAATTATAATATACTCAAGGATAGAATACTGTCAATAAACCTCGAATAATTATGTATTGATGAAACCAATATTATTGTTATAATTAAATTAACCTATTTACCCATTTTAAAGACAATACAATTGTAAAGTAATGTAATATAGAAAAAGTACACTAACACAGTCAGAAAGGTTAGATTTAACAAAAAACAACTAACCTCATATTATTAATAGTAAATGTCATGCTAGAAAGAGATAGTGAGAAATGGTAGGAGAAAGTATAGGGATTACCCATTAAATAACACTCAATACAAAACAGTGAACCAAAGTGAAGTTCTTTAGTGAAGTGTAAGTACCCTAAAAATAGTGAAAGTGTATTTGAAACATTAAAAATATAATGATAGGTAAGGAGACACTTTATAAAACATTGATGAACAATCAATGATTGGAGTGACATTGTACACATTAATATATCTAGAAATAATTAGCAATAGTATTCCAAATTAATATAAAGGAAGCTTGTGATGTTATTCAGGGAGAAAGCCCAGACAAAGTAACTTGTGTTAACATGGTATGATATGGTAGAATAGAATTAAAGTTTTGTTATTAAAATTAAGACTACAAAGAATAAAACACCCCATGTTGAAAGGGGAATTAACTTTCATAATTTTGTGAGAAGTGACAATGTTTATCACTCTAGATTGTAACAAAAGAAATAAATCAATATTAGAACTAATAATAACTAATGACTTGTAAAGAATAGTTGGTTCAATGTTAAAAGAGGAATATGGCTGAAGGGAACCTACAGTCCATAAACCTAATTATTATATTTTAAAAGAAGTGTAATGAAAATGTATGTTGAATAGTAGTGAAAACACAAACAAATAAGTGAAGCCCATCAGGCTGAATTCAAATGTAATTTAAAAAGAAATACATAAAAAAAAAAACAATCATGGCTAATCTTGACTATGAAAACATCTAACTGCCAAAGACATTCAAATGTAAATTGTATTAATTTCACAAGAAATCTTACTAATCTAAGACCAGTGAAGGGACAGTAATTAAATGTCAATTATTTTAAAACAGAAATATTATTGTAATAGTTTGATTTAAGAAAGATAAGTTATTTATTAAATGTCAAATAATTAGACTATAGTTAATGTATAACAGAATATGACCTTATGAGGTATCGTTGTAAACTTTGAAAGGAAAGAAAGATAATAGTGATGTCATTTATTACCCCAAAGGAATTATAAAGGAATAAAACCATTAGGAAAATACTTAATAAATTTGAATAAAAATTCAAATATTTTAACAATGTCTTTAAAGGAGTAATTAACCAATCACAGAATTACGGTTACTTAGACAACGAGACGTTGAGGGCTTATTTTCCGTTAAATTATATAGACTCTGAAAAAACGACGCGTGGGTAAGCGGCACGCAAAATTGGAACGATTAAAATTTCAATTTAAATAGTTACAAGAAGTCGCAAAAGTGCACCAAGATGACCAAAGACGAATAGATGTCGATCTACAAAGAATTACCGATGTCCAGGAACCAAATTAAATAAATTAATTAGAAAAAAACCCAAGACCAGATCGGAAAAGATGTTAGAAGTTTAAAACCAGCCCAAATTTGAAGAATATCCAACTACCCTGATGACCACACTTCAACGTGATATGAACCGATAAGTATCGAATAAATTCCTTAATCCCAAAACCCCAAATTACTTAAAATATTTTTCAAATGATAAAATTTCTCACTATATTTAACAAGTAGTATTTTCTTTCAAAGGTGTAAATGCATAATTTACTTACTTAAAAACATTTATTAATAAAAATATAACCTTGTTTGAGAGCACAATTTTTGTAACAGAAATACGACACTACCGAACAAATTGTAAAAATACATTATAATTTCTAAGTACGTATAAGGTATGGTAGTGTACTTTTTTGATGTAACCAACGTTTATGTCTTATTTCATGATCCAAAGAACTCCAGATTTTAAACATGTAATTTATTAAAAGTAACTGAAGCCATTTTCGGCAATGAAAGTGTTATAAAATCAATTTTGCCAGCTCTGAGATATTTTGTGTTTCAAGCTCTAAGCCGGAGCCGAATGTTATAAAATTATTCATAATTCATTTGTCATATTTATTGATGACCAAATTTGTATTAAAAACACAGTACCGAGTATTACTATCTTGTTATTTCATAGGATTTTGTAGAGTATATGTGTGTTAGCGAGTTTTAAGCAACAGCCAACTAGCGCTCATCACGAGTGGACGAGTTGACAACTTGTATAGCAGCGGGAACAATTCGAACACCACAGCTGTCCATGCTAATCACACGTATCAACTTAGAAATTAACTATTTTAATTGTTTTAACAGAAACAATTTGGCGCCACCCGGGATTCGCAACCCCTATGAATTAACAGGTAGGTTGTACTGGTAATATTGACAACGCTACGGACTCCAGTAGTGACGTCGATTTATGTAACGACCGGTGTGAGGCAAACGCACTACATTCACATTAATACACAAAATAAACAAGTGTGATACATTTTAACAGGTACGACCTCGTCTTCTTGTTACATATTGACGAACCCAACGAGGGGCTTTAAGAATAAAGGAGGTACAACCTAATCTATCGTTACAATATTCACTTTGTTAAGGTTGTTTAGTAGTGTTTCTAAATGGTCTAGGTGTGTTTGGATATTGTTGGAGTAGCACAAGCAATCATCCACGTAGATAATCGTGTTCTTCTTGACTTCTTCCTCGAGAGCCATGTCCAATCCACGTGTTAAGGCTGCAGAGCTGGTGCTAAGTCCAAATGGTGTCACTGTGAAGCGGTAGCACCTCCCTTCGTGCATGAACGCCGTGAAATCCTTACATTCTTGCTTCAATGGGACCTGCCAGAAGCTACTGGATAAGTCGACCGTCGACAAATACTGCATCTCTCCACATCTAGCCAATATCTCGTTTACCGGGGACACTCCTTCGTAATCGGGTACTGTTACACTGTTCACTTTCCTTGCATCAAGGCACAGGCGAACCCTCCCATCCTTCTTGATTACCGTTACAATTGGATTGACGTACGGACTGGCGCAACATTCGATCACTCCATATCGTAACATTCGGTTAATTTCCTCGTTCACCTTATCTCTGTAAGCAAGTGGTACAGGCCAACCCCTTTGAAAATAAGGTGTCCTGTCCGTAACATGAAACTCATGAGTGTAACCCTCTATTCTTCCCGGGCACTCCATAAAAACATTCTGGTTCCTTACTAAAATCTCCTTCAGGCGTTGCAGTATTTCTTCATCCACGCAATCTATACTCTCAATATTTTCGTCGATGCATCGCAGTACTTTCTCTTCTTCTTCACTGGTTATCACTTCAATGTTCATGATTGGTATAACGTGCTCCTCTTCATCAGTTCTGTTCTTTAAGTTAATTACCTTGTTTCCGATGTCGATGCGACACCCAACTTCTTGTAGAAAGCTAATCCCTAGTATGCATGGTTTAACTAATTCTGGTATTATTAAAAACACACATTCATATTGAACACCATCAATCTCGATGTCACACAATATTTGCTTCTTAACTAATTTGGATTTATTTCCTACGGCACTTATGATAAGCGTATTCGTTACAGGTAGTGTGTCTCATACGGTCCGATGCTCTTCTTATGGTTGTTAAACCATGCCTCTGATAACCCGTTAATGAGGCAGCCCGTATCAAGCAAAGCTTGCACAAATACATCGTTATTAAACTTGATAGCAATCTCAGGACATTTTAATACTTGTTTATTTATAATTTCATCATCTTCTTGTAACAGATCATTTCATAAGTCCGGTAGTAGTATATTTACATTCTCGGACGGGACTAAGTCGTTCAAAATTTCTATCTTATTTATTAGGTTCACATATTTTTTTTGCTGTTGTCGCTATTACCATTTGCCCTTGGAGTGGTGTCATTGACCGTTCTACTCGGGCCCGCTTCTCCGGGTGTAAATTGTACGGTGTTGACATATTGCTTGTTGTCAAAGCGACCCCTCGGCGGCCGGTCGTTTTCGCTTTTGTTGTAATGTGCTTCCCTATCTCTCTGGTTAACTTTCCCTTCGTTGTAGGGCCTATAGTGCGGCTTTCGGCTGTTTTCCCCACTGGACTGGATACTTGTGTATTCTGTAATTAGTGCCTCGAAATTCGGTATGTTTGTAATACCGCGCGTGATCACTGCGAGCTGCAAATCCCTCCCAAAATGGCGGAATATCTTCCTAATAAGCTGTCTATCGGTCAACGCAGGTGATAGTTGCCGGCTTTCTAGCAGGATTCTCTCTACGTATTGGATGGCTGTGACTGGCCCATTCCATTCGTATCTGCCGTACTCGAGGTTGTCGCGGATATTATCCTGGCGTTCTTAACCCCAGTACTCCAAGGTGAAGGCTTCCTTGAATTCTTCGAACGTGGAAATTTGGTTTCTTATGACATGCCACCATATCCCAGCGTCCATCTCCAAGTGCCTCCCGATCCACTTAATGTCACTGTTGTTGTAATATAGCTCTTGAATCTCTGATAACTCCTTCAGGAATTCCATCGGGAACCTATCAGTGCCGTTGTATTTTAATTCGGCATGTGTATGCCCGTTAATCCTACTGATTATCCCAGACTCACCTTCAATATGTTGCCGTTGCAGCCGTTCTATTTGAGACTTGAGTTCATTTATACGAGTTGTTTTCTCCCTGGTACTCTCATCCAATCATAGCTCCGTCGTCTTCTGTCTGCCATCTACCTCATTGATCTTCTGCTGTTTGTGCTGTTTACGTCTCCCTGTTCCTGTTGTAGCTGTCTTACTGTCTGGAATAGTTCGACTTTCAACTCCTCCTGTTTCTTATGATTTTCTTTAATGTGTGTTTCTACTCTATTGTTGATCTTCTTGATGCTTGTTTGTGTGTTTTGGGTAATATTCTTTAGTTCTTGACGGTCTACTTCTCGAGTTTCTCGTATCTCTTCGAGCTTCCTATCGGTGTCGTTCTATAACTCTCTTATGGTCTCGTCCTGCTGCTTCTGGACTGCGTATATCTTCTGGTCATAATTACAGTATTCATATATTCACGCATTTCCGTGCGTATTTGTGTGATCTGCTCGGCCACTTGTTGCGTGACTTCCTCCTTGTGCTTGTGCTTCTCATTCTGCTCTCTTCTGATCTCTGTAAAATTTTCATTAATTATTCTAAGGTTTTCACTCATTTCTTCCTTCTGTTTGTCGAACTTCTCGTTCTGTTCTCTTCTGGTTTCGTTCATGAAGTCCATTAGTGCTTGCAATGTCACCTCCTGTCGTGGCTGTTGGGACTCCTGTCCCCGCGCTCTGACGTCTGACGTCTCCTCGGTCATTTGCGATTCGATTGGCGATTCTTCACGTTCGTTATCAGGTACACCCTGCTGATTGTTGATATCAAAATTCATGGAATCGGAACTGCTAGTCGTCATTCATGAAATATATATGCTTATCCTATCTACTGCCTGCTCTTTGCCGTGCGATGGGCGCCAAATATAATTTTTATCGTTTATTATGCAAACGATAATGTAATTAATTAATCTATGATTGTAGTGAATACAATGTGCAATTATACTAATTTGTGGAGTTTAATCACGTAAACACCCAATTAGGTTAGTTATACCAAATACTTGAATTTACGTGATTATTTAGTTATTTGATGGTTAGTACAATTACAGCAATGAGACTCTAATTTGTTGTATAAATATTTAAAATTAACTATAATTTATTCAAGTGACGTTAATGTCTGTTATGAGGTAAGATTGACAATGATGAACGCATAAATACTGAATAAAATAAATACTTATTTATTAACATCATTCAAGTAAAGAAACTTCAATATATATAAATATAAATGATTTCCTGTAAATACATCCATAAAAAAGAACACATATATATGAATCAAATTACAATATGAATCCAGTACGTCGTTCGCTGAAAACATACACATACATATATAACACAATCAACATATATAAACATAGATAAACAACATATAAATCTTATACTAATGCGTTCATTTCTTGCCTCAGATGAATAGCTTTATTTAAATTTCCCATAATAATTAATCTGAATTCTCAAAGGGTGTTTTCTTTGAAAGAGACAGGACAGTAGAGTTCTTATGACAAGAATAACATAAAGATTTACTTGTAAAAAGGATTATCCAATATTTCCATCGGTGAAACTCCTTCCTGCAGATGATCCATATGTACGAGGTCCCGTAGCTTCGATGTCACTATCACTCAACACACGCGGATCAGGTTCACTCGCGGTGTATGTGTTCCATTGATGTCGGCCGTTCTATCAGAGTCTATGATGTCATGTGTTGTGTGAATACGTTCATTGTTAACTAGTGTGTATATATATGACTGTCTATTATCGAACTTCTTCTTGTTAATATATCGTGTTTCGATAACGTGGTGTATTGTTGCAATCGATCTTGTAACACTTTGCACTGTACAATGTTACGTTTTCGCTGTTCGGTAAAGTATTAATGAAGTTGTGTTATTAAATGAAACTGTGAATGATTAGCTTGGTTCTTAATAAGCGATAGCTGAGTAAGATAGTGTACTTAAAAGTTATTAATCACTGATGTATATTGTGTGATTGAGCCACTGTGGATACACTATTACTGAATAACTTGTCAATATTGAAATGTTAAGTCACTGATTAAAGTACCACGTAACTGAGTTTCAACGTCAAACTGCTACACGTATGTTAACTGTGATGTATTAAAACTGAGAACTTTTACTGAGAAATGAATAAGATTGAAACTTTTATGAAGACTGTTAAAGTATATGATTGGAAATTTTATGAAGACTGTTAAAGTATATGATTGAAAAATTTATGAAGACTGCCCTCTCGCGTGCTCTGTAAACAGTTTTTATTAAGCATCATTTACCACAATGCAATTTCCTGGCAAACACGCCTTTGGCCAACCATGATAGGTCAGATGAACTCCTACCCTTATGCAGAACTATGGTTCTCTACTTCTGATTCGTTGTTCCCGTTGCTATCGTGACGACGGTCCTCTCCACCTTTGCTCTGGGAAGATGCCGGACTATGGTTGGTTGTCAGCTCTCCCCTCAAGTACACGACGAAGGGCCTCCATACATTTCCTGGAATGTAGAGCAATTCTGCGCCTGTCGATCAAGCTTTTGTCTAAGCATACTCTGAAAGTCTGCTGCTGTTCTCACGCGAACAATACGTCGCATTTTGTTATTGTCTGACTATCCATGACCCTTTTTCGTCAGTTATTAGGACACAGCGTGTCGTCGCTTCCAAGACGGCACTCCTCTTCCTTATCGTAAATATCAGTTGTCACCAGTAAGATGTCCTCCCGCTGTGCGCACACTCAGTTCTATTCATTAGATAGACGTTGTTTGTTCTCATACAGGGTGAGTACAATTGTGTGACTACTCCCTTTTTTTTACCGCTGGCATGCTTCAAATTAACCTTGTAGCGTGTGCTCATTACAATTTCTCCGTTACTATGCCACTGTGATATGTCTCATTGTCTGGCTTGTTGTGGGCTGTAAATCTCGGTTGAGACGAGTCTGTCACAGGCGAACCCTGCTTCCTATTGTAATGTTGTGTCGAGCGTATACCATTGCTCCTGGCAAACGTCTAGTTGACACTACGTTAAATTGCTTCTTTATTTATTGTTTCTGGCCCGTGTTGGGGTGTCTTGGCTGGTTGTAACGTACTTTTGATCAAAATTTCAGAATTTAAAATTTTTTGTCATTACATACTGAATAACTACTAATCACAATTTAATAAACTAGTACAGAGTCGTAACCACTGTTCTTTATTTCATAGGAAAGTGCATTATATGATTTGTGTATTTTAGCGACTAGCAAAAGTGACGGTAAGTGCTCACGTCGGAAACTCGGCAAACTACCAGCGAGATTAAGAAATTCGAACAGGGCGGGAGTACTTTGAATTCACCATACCGTCATAGAACGAATGCTCAATCGTCCTATTCTTCTTAATTGTTTTCAGATTAAACAATTTGTCACCACCCAGGAAATACAACCACATATTAAAGAACAGGTAAGGTTCCCACTCGCGTGTACTGGTAATTCGAGAGATCGCTACGGACATCGTCAGCGTAAACATAAAGTAACCACCACAACGTGTGAGGCGAACACACGATATACATATTAATAGAGCACATACAAAGCTTCTCGTTACAAATTGGTGACCAAATAGTGTGGCTAGAATAGAAGACTAGCGGCGGTTACGAAAAAGTATGAACCATCCATGACCACCAGGGGAAAATCTAAGAAGGAAACTGAGGGTACCGACGAAGAAGAAATGGAAATGATTGAAGAAATGATCGAGGAAATGATCGAAGAGGATGCCCAAGGGGACCAACCAGAAAACCCAAAACAACCAGTAACTGAAATAGAAGTAGTAGTCGGCGACCAACCAGACAGAACAACCCAACCAATGGACATAAATTTTTAAGAAATGATGAGGATTATGGTGGAACAATTAAACAAAAACAAGGAGGAAATTAAGGAAGAAAACTAGAGAACAAAGAAAGGATGACAAAGGGGAATTAAATAAAATGTTAGAATTGTTGCAAGAATCCTTAAAAGAGGAAATCAAGGAAAATTTAAGGAGACAGAATGAGATTTTAAGAGAAGATATTGAAACATTGAACGAGAAAATCGAAGACAATAACAAAACATTAAAGCAACAAATCAAAGGCAATAACGAAACATTAAAGCAACAAATCAATGAGAAAATGGAGGAACACAGTAATACCTTAAGGAAGAACCAAGAATCCCTACAACAACGATTGACGGAGGACATCCAAAAAAGAAATGAAGAACTGAAGGAAGAATTGAAGGGACAAATGAAGGAAGACAGTGAGAAGAATAGAGAAGAATTAAGATACATACTAATAGGGTATCGTGAAGAAGTCAAACAGAAAAAAACGGGGATGAATAAGAAATGGGAAGAAACAAATTACAAAGCAGATCAACTTAATGAAACAATAGATAGTGGTTTCACACAATTGAATGAAACACTAGACAACACTTCTGAAGGTATCAATGAAAAAATAGATAATAAAGAAGACTCAAATGCATTGTTACCTGAAAATAAAAATAACAAAAACAAAGAGAAAATTAAGCACATAGAAATCAACCGTAGAGGAGTAAAGAAGAACCAAATAATTAAGAAAACAAAAGATATAGGAAAAAAATATAAAAAGAAACTAATAAAAACACAAGAAGAATTATGATGATGAAGCATGGACTAATTAATGTGTTTACTTTTGGACAATCCCCAAAAATATTATTATTATTAATGAAAGTCCCAAGATTAGAAAAAGGTATTTAAGATTGACTGAGAATAGGTCCAGCAATCATTTAACTGAGCAGAGATGATGTTCCTCTGAACTCAGAAAAAAAAGGTAGTAATGGAAGAAACCAGCTACTAAAAGTTAGGAAAAAAATATATAACAGGGAGAACACACTAATGGAAATAAGTAAAAACAGGTCTAAATAAAAAGGAGTGAAACAAGTAAGAAGAGAAACAAGAAAGAAGAAAAAGAAAAAATTATATATAACTGATAATTTCATAAAAAACTATGTTAGTGTTTTACCAAAATGATCAATTTTGAAGTAGAGGCATTATGTTACAACACAAACAAGCCACCCCAATACCAGGGAAAAAACTATGAATCAACTATATAAAATGTTTAATCTAATGAAAAAAAAAGGACTATGACGCGACAAACGACTATGACCCAACCCAAGTGATTGACTAAATAAAATGAAATAAAATCAAATCAAATGAGAAGAAATGAAAAGACACAAACGAATAAGATAAAACAGAAAAGGAGAAATGTTACACTCAAATAAAGTAATAAAAAAGAAACCAATAAATAATAAATGTAAATGATAATTATTAGTATCGACTAATTAATCAATGTAAATGATAGTTATTAAAATCCAATAAGGTAATGACAGACTAAAATACACTAACCAAGTAAATAGAGAGTAAATGTTATAAATAACTCTATAATGATATGAAACTTGTTAACAGTATAACTAACCATTGTGAAGTGAGAGATAGATAGATATTGAACATGATTAAGTGAGAAAGAGAATTTAATGTTAGGGAATACCCACTAGTAACACTTAAATACTATAAAAAATGCAAAGTGCCAGTGTAAAACCCCCAAAATAAATAGAAAACCCTACTGATAGGTATAGACACCTAAAAACCAGTGATAAACACTGAAGGTTAACAGTGAGAAGTGATAGAAAATACGAATATTTTTATTATTAGGATTAAGAGTAATTGTAGATGAGGAATCCAATAGTATTCAGGGAAGGAATCCCATGGAGAGTCAAAATGTTAGTGTTACCATGGTTACATTGTAAAGTTTAGAAAAGAAAAAATTTGGTAAAGAATATAAATGCAAAATCAATAAACATCCTATGTTCAAAGGGATAGTTAATTGGATAAAGTAAATAGTGTGATGATGTTTGTCACCAAAAAATAAATAAGAATAAATAAAATGTAAACAAGAGTAGCATAATAACTGTTAAAGATTTGTTCGATTAAGTTTATGAGTAGGAATATGGCTGAAAGAGTTATACAGACCATAAACCTAAATGTTGTGTTATGTTTTAATAAATAATAGTAAATAATAGACAAGTTATAAAGTAAAGAGATAAATTCTTACGTACTTAATAATACTGGACAAGCCAGTTAGAAGGTAATAGACAAACCATGATTTTGTAAAATAATGAAAACATACAATTATTATAAAACAGACCCAAATCAATTCAAAAAGTAAACAAATCATTTGTAACACAAAACAAAACAGGTATAAAGGTAAAATAATATGTAATTTGAATAAAATAAGAAAATATAGCCAATTACTACCTAGGCCTATGAAATGCCTAACTGTATAAAACCAATAACAACAAATTGTAAGAAATTAACTATTATATTAGCAAATCCAAGGCAAGTAACTAGTTAATGATAATTAGTGGAACATATTAAGATATAAAATTTAAATTAAGGACATAAAATTAGAAAGAAATGTAATTACATAATATGAATGTTATTGTCAAAATATTAATACATAAGCAAACCCAGCTTTGAGGAATGTCAAAATGATCTTTGAAAGAAAATATAAACAGTTGTGATAATATCTCATACTTAGATAAGAAGACAGAAGAATAATAGCAATCAGAAGATATTTAGTCATTTTGAATAAAAATTCAAATATTATAACAATGGGCTTAAGTCATGAATAGCCAATGAGAGTCAGCCCGTTACCATAACAATGGAACGTTATTTATTATTATTCCGTTAGAAACAGTTAGTCCATTATTGAATCTCAAGACGAATAGACGCCAAGCCGTAAATGACTCAAATTTTAACTTAAAACGATTAAAAGTAACCAAATTTACTAAAATGAAGGACCAAACACTCTGATGAAGAACTAATACATCGAACCGAGGCCAAAGACCAATTTATTCAATTCTAAATTAATAATTTTGATCAACTTATCCGAACAAGACGCCAGGCGTAATTAAATTCATCCATGAAGGAAGATTGATGACTAACGATGACCCAACCTATTTCTACTGAATGAAACTACACCAGAATTCAACTGATTTGATAAGTATTGCTGAGTTACCCGAATTTATGAAATAAATTCTCTTTAATTTTTTCTCACAACACTTTTAACTCTCACTATAAACTGATGATCTAATTCTTTCAAAGATTAATTAAAAAATAAAACACTAAACTTATACGAAACTAGAAAATAACCTGTATAGAATTTACAAATTTTTGAATTACACGTTATAACACTTCAGGAACAAATTGTAATTACACCTTATAGCATATAAGTACCAGTAATGTAAGGTAGTGTACTTTATTGTAATCAAATTGATATTTTTTCGTAAACCAAAAGAATCCAGATTCATGAATAAAACTGAAAAAATAAACATTCAGTAGACGCCATGTCTGACTAACTAAATCGTTCAGATACATTCGCCGAACCTTGACATATAATTGTCTTTTACTGTCAGACCAAATTTGTTTAATAACAAAATATAATTTTGTATAATACTGAATAACTACTAATCACAATTTAATAAACTAGTACAGAGTCGTAACCACTGTTCTTTATTTCATAGGAAAGTGCATTATATGATTTGTGTATTTTAGCGACTAGCGAAAGTGACGGTAAGTGCTCACGTTGGAAACTCGGCAAACTACCAGCGAGATTAAGAAATTCGAACAGGGCGGGAGTAATTTGAATTCACCATACCGTCATAGAACGAATGCTCAATCGTCCTATTCTTTTTAATTGTTTTCAGATTAAACAATTTGTCGCCACCCGGGAAATACAACCACATATTAAAGAACAGGTAAGGTTCCCACTCGCGTGTACTGGTAATCCGAGAGATCGCTACGGACATCGTCAGCGTAAACATAAAGTAACGACCACAACGTGTGAGGCGAACACACGATATACATATTAATAGAGCACATACAAAGCTTCTCGTTACAAATTGGCGACCAAATAATGTGGCTAGAATAGAAGACTAGTGGCGGTTACGAAAAAGTATGAAACATCCATGACCACCAGGGGAAAATCTAAGAAGGAAACTGAGGGTACCGACGAAGAAGAAATGGAAATGATTGAAGAAATGATCGAGGAAATGATCGAAGAGGATGCCCAAGGGGACCAACCAGAAAACCCAAAACAACCAGTAACTGAAATAGAAGTAGTAGTCGGCGACCAACCAGACAGAACAACCCAACCAATGGACATAAATTTCCAAGAAATGATGAGGATTATGGTGGAACAATTAAACAAAAACCAGGAGGAAATTAAGAAAGAAAACTAGAGAACAAAGAAAGGATGACAAAGGGGAATTAAATAAAATGTTAGAATTGTTGCAAGAATCCTTAAAAGAGGAAATCAAGGAAAATTTAAGGAGACAGAATGAGATTTTAAGAGAAGATATTGAAACATTGAACGAGAAAATCGAAGACAATAACAAAACATTAAAGCAACAAATCAAAGGCAATAACGAAACATTAAAGCAACAAATCAATGAGAAAATGGAGGAACACAGTAATACCTTAAGGAAGAACCAAGAATCCCTACAACAACGATTGACGGAGGACATCCAAAAAAGAAATGAAGAACTGAAGGAAGAATTGAAGGGACAAATGAAGGAAGACAGTGAGAAGAATAGAGAAGAATTAAGATACATACTAATAGGGTATCGTGAAGAAGTCAAACAGAAAAAAAACGGGGATGAATAAGAAATGGGAAGAAACAAATTACAAAGCAGATCAACTTAATGAAACAATAGATAGTGGTTTCACACAATTGAATGAAACACTAGACAACACTTCTGAAGGTATCAATGAAAAAATAGATAATAAAGAAGACTCAAATGCATTGTTACCTGAAAATAAAAATAACAAAAACAAAGAGAAAATTAAGCACATAGAAATCAACCGTAGAGGAGTAAAGAAGAACCAAATAATTAAGAAAACAAAAGATATAGGAAAAAAATATAAAAAGAAACTAATAAAAACACAAGAAGAATTATGATGATGAAGCATGGACTAATTAATGTGTTTACTTTTGGACAATCCCCAAAAATATTATTATTATTAATGAAAGTCCCAAGATTAGAAAAAGGTATTTAAGATTGACTGAGAATAGGTCCAGCAATCATTTAACTGAGCAGAGATGATGTTCCTCTGAACTCAGAAAAAAAAGGTAGTAATGGAAGAAACCAGCTACTAAAAGTTAGGAAAAAAATATATAACAGGGAGAACACACTAATGGAAATAAGTAAAAACAGGTCTAAATAAAAAGGAGTGAAACAAGTAAGAAGAGAAACAAGAAAGAAGAAAAAGAAAAAATTATATATAACTGATAATTTCATAAAAAACTATGTTAGTGTTTTACCAAAATGATCAATTTTGAAGTAGAGGCATTATGTTACAACACAAACAAGCCACCCCAATACCAGGGAAAAAACTATGAATCAACTATATAAAATGTTTAATCTAATGAAAAAAAAGGATTATGACGCGACAAACGACTATGACCCAACCCAAGTGATTGACTAAATAAAATGAAATAAAATCAAATCAAATGAGAAGAAATGAAAAGACACAAACGAATAAGATAAAACAGAAAAGGAGAAATGTTACACTCAAATAAAGTAATAAAAAAGAAACCAATAAATAATAAATGTAAATGATAATTATTAGTATCGACTAATTAATCAATGTAAATGATAGTTATTAAAATCCAATAAAGTAATGACAGACTAAAATACACTAACCAAGTAAATAGAGAGTAAATGTTATAAATAACTCTATAATGATATGAAACTTGTTAACAGTATAACTAACCATTGTGAAGTGAGAGATAGATAGATATTGAACATGATTAAGTGAGAAAGAGAATTTAATGTTAGGGAATACCCACTAGTAACACTTAAATACTATAAAAAATGCAAAGTGCCAGTGTAAAACCCCCAAAATAAATAGAAAACCCTACTGATAGGTATAGACACCTAAAAACCAGTGATAAACACTGAAGGTTAACAGTGAGAAGTGATAGAAAATACGAATATTTTTATTATTAGGATTAAGAGTAATTGTAGATGAGGAATCCAATAGTATTCAGGGAAGGAATCCCATGGAGAGTCAAAATGTTAGTGTTACCATGGTTACATTGTAAAGTTTAGAAAAGAAAAAATTTGGTAAAGAATATAAATGCAAAATCAATAAACATCCTATGTTCAAAGGGATAGTTAATTGGATAAAGTAAATAGTGTGATGATGTTTGTCACCAAAAAATAAATAAGAATAAATAAAATGTAAACAAGAGTAGCATAATAACTGTTAAAGATTTGTTCGATTAAGTTTATGAGTAGGAATATGGCTGAAAGAGTTATACAGACCATAAACCTAAATGTTGTGTTATGTTTTAATAAATAATAGTAAATAATAGACAAGTTATAAAGTAAAGAGATAAATTCTTACGTACTTAATAATACTGGACAAGCCAGTTAGAAGGTAATAGACAAACCATGATTTTGTAAAATAATGAAAACATACAATTATTATAAAACAGACCCAAATCAATTCAAAAAGTAAACAAATCATTTGTAACACAAAACAAAACAGGTATAAAGGTAAAATAATATGTAATTTGAATAAAATAAGAAAATATAGCCAATTACTACCTAGGCCTATGAAATGCCTAACTGTATAAAACCAATAACAACAAATTGTAAGAAATTAACTACAGTATTATATTAGCAAATCCAAGGCAAGTAACTAGTTAATGATAATTAGTGGAACATATTAAGATATAAAATTTAAATTAAGGACATAAAATTAGAAAGAAATGTAATTACATAATATGAATGTTATTGTCAAAATATTAATACATAAGCAAACCCAGCTTTGAGGAATGTCAAAATGATCTTTGAAAGAAAATATAAACAGTTGTGATAATATCTCATACTTAGATAAGAAGACAGAAGAATAATAGCAATCAGAAGATATTTAGTCATTTTAAATAAAAATTCAAATATTATAACAATGGGCTTAAGTCATGAATAGCCAATGAGAGTCAGCCCGTTACCATAACAACGGAACGTTATTTATTATTATTCCGTTAGAAACAGTTAGTCCATTATTGAATCTCAAGACGAATAGACGCCAAGCCGTAAATGACTCAAATTTTAACTTAAAACGATTAAAAGTAACCAAATTTACTAAAATGAAGGACCAAACACTCTGATGAAGAACTAATACATCGAACCGAGGCCAAAGACCAATTTATTCAATTCTAAATTAATAATTTTGATCAACTTATCCGAACAAGACGCCAGGCGTAATTAAATTCATCCATGAAGGAAGATTGATGACTAACGATGACCCAACCTATTTCTACTGAATGAAACTACACCAGAATTCAACTGATTTGATAAGTATTGCTGAGTTACCCGAATTTATGAAATAAATTCTCTTTCATTTTTTCTCACAACACTTTTAACTCTCACTATAAACTGATGATCTAATTCTTTCAAAGATTAATTAAAAAATAAAACACTAAACTTATACGAAACTAGAAAATAACCTGTATAGAATTTACAAATTTTTGAATTACACGTTATAACACTTCAGGAACAAATTGTAATTACACCTTATAGCATATAAGTACCAGTAATGTAAGGTAGTGTACTTTATTGTAATCAAATTGATATTTTTTCGTAAACCAAAAGAATCCAGATTCATGAATAAAACTGAAAAAATAAACATTCAGTAGACGCCATGTCTGACTAACTAAATCGTTCAGATACATTCGCCGAACCTTGACATATAATTGTCTTTTACTGTCAGACCAAATTTGTTTAATAACAAAATATAATTTTGTATAATACTGAATAACTAATAATCACAATTTAATAAACTAGTACAGAGTCGTAACCACTGTTCTTTATTTCATAGGAAAGTGCATTATATGATTTGTGTATTTTAGCGACTAGCGAAAGTGACGGTAAGTGCTCACGTTGGAAACTCGGCAAACTACCAGCGAGATTAAGAAATTCGAACAGGGCGGGAGTAATTTGAATTCACCATACCGTCATAGAACGAATGCTTAATCGTCCTATTCTTTTTAATTGTTTTCAGATTAAACAATTTGTCGCCACCCGGGAAATACAACCACATATTAAAGAACAGGTAAGGTTCCCACTCGCGTGTACTGGTAATCCGAGAGATCGCTACGGACATCATCAGCGTAAACATAAAGTAACGACCACAACGTGTGAGGCGAACACACGATATACATATTAATAGAGCACATACAAAGCTTCTCGTTACAAATTGGCGACCAAATAATGTGGCTAGAATAGAAGACTAGTGGCGGTTACGAAAAAGTATGAAACATCCATGACCACCAGGGGAAAATCTAAGAAGGAAACAGAGGGTACCGACGAAGAAGAAATGGAAATGATTGAAGAAATGATCGAGGAAATGATCGAAGAGGATGCCCAAGGGGACCAACCAGAAAACCCAAAACAACCAGTAACTGAAATAGAAGTAGTAGTCGGCGACCAACCAGACAGAACAACCCAACCAATGGACATAAATTTCCAAGAAATGATGAGGATTATGGTGGAACAATTAAACAAAAACCAGGAGGAAATTAAGAAAGAAAACTAGAGAACAAAGAAAGGATGACAAAGGGGAATTAAATAAAATGTTAGAATTGTTGCAAGAATCCTTAAAAGAGGAAATCAAGGAAAATTTAAGGAGACAGAATGAGATTTTAAGAGAAGATATTGAAACATTGAACGAGAAAATCGAAGACAATAACAAAACATTAAAGCAACAAATCAAAGGCAATAACGAAACATTAAAGCAACAAATCAATGAGAAAATGGAGGAACACAGTAATACCTTAAGGAAGAACCAAGAATCCCTACAACAACGATTGACGGAGGACATCCAAAAAAGAAATGAAGAACTGAAGGAAGAATTGAAGGGACAAATGAAGGAAGACAGTGAGAAGAATAGAGAAGAATTAAGATACATACTAATAGGGTATCGTGAAGAAGTCAAACAGAAAAAAAACGGGGATGAATAAGAAATGGGAAGAAACAAATTACAAAGCAGATCAACTTAATGAAACAATAGATAGTGGTTTCACACAATTGAATGAAACACTAGACAACACTTCTGAAGGTATCAATGAAAAAATAGATAATAAAGAAGACTCAAATGCATTGTTACCTGAAAATAAAAATAACAAAAACAAAGAGAAAATTAAGCACATAGAAATCAACCGTAGAGGAGTAAAGAAGAACCAAATAATTAAGAAAACAAAAGATATAGGAAAAAATATAAAAAGAAACTAATAAAAACACAAGAAGAATTATGATGATGAAGCATGGACTAATTAATGTGTTTACTTTTGGACAATCCCCAAAAATATTATTATTATTAATGAAAGTCCCAAGATTAGAAAAGGTATTTAAGATTGACTGAGAATAGGTCCAGCAATCATTTAACTGAGCAGAGATGATGTTCCTCTGAACTCAGAAAAAAAAGGTAGTAATGGAAGAAACCAGCTACTAAAAGTTAGGAAAAAAATATATAACAGGGAGAACACACTAATGGAAATAAGTAAAAACAGGTCTAAATAAAAAGGAGTGAAACAAGTAAGAAGAGAAACAAGAAAGAAGAAAAAGAAAAAATTATATATAACTGATAATTTCATAAAAAACTATGTTAGTGTTTTACCAAAATGATCAATTTTGAAGTAGAGGCATTATGTTACAACACAAACAAGCCACCCCAATACCAGGGAAAAAACTATGAATCAACTATATAAAATGTTTAATCTAATGAAAAAAAAAGGACTATGACGCGACAAACGACTATGACCCAACCCAAGTGATTGACTAAATAAAATGAAATAAAATCAAATCAAATGAGAAGAAATGAAAAGACACAAACGAATAAGATAAAACAGAAAAGGAGAAATGTTACACTCAAATAAAGTAATAAAAAAGAAACCAATAAATAATAAATGTAAATGATAATTATTAGTATCGACTAATTAATCAATGTAAATGATAGTTATTAAAATCCAATAAAGTAATGACAGACTAAAATACACTAACCAAGTAAATAGAGAGTAAATGTTATAAATAACTCTATAATGATATGAAACTTGTTAACAGTATAACTAACCATTGTGAAGTGAGAGATAGATAGATATTGAACATGATTAAGTGAGAAAGAGAATTTAATGTTAGGGAATACCCACTAGTAACACTTAAATACTATAAAAAATGCAAAGTGCCAGTGTAAAACCCCCAAAATAAATAGAAAACCCTACTGATAGGTATAGACACCTAAAAACCAGTGATAAACACTGAAGGTTAACAGTGAGAAGTGATAGAAAATACGAATATTTTTATTATTAGGATTAAGAGTAATTGTAGATGAGGAATCCAATAGTATTCAGGGAAGGAATCCCATGGAGAGTCAAAATGTTAGTGTTACCATGGTTACATTGTAAAGTTTAGAAAAGAAAAAATTTGGTAAAGAATATAAATGCAAAATCAATAAACATCCTATGTTCAAAGGGATAGTTAATTGGATAAAGTAAATAGTGTGATGATGTTTGTCACCAAAAAATAAATAAGAATAAATAAAATGTAAACAAGAGTAGCATAATAACTGTTAAAGATTTGTTCGATTAAGTTTATGAGTAGGAATATGGCTGAAAGAGTTATACAGACCATAAACCTAAATGTTGTGTTATGTTTTAATAAATAATAGTAAATAATAGACAAGTTATAAAGTAAAGAGATAAATTCTTACGTACTTAATAATACTGGACAAGCCAGTTAGAAGGTAATAGACAAACCATGATTTTGTAAAATAATGAAAACATACAATTATTATAAAACAGACCCAAATCAATTCAAAAAGTAAACAAATCATTTGTAACACAAAACAAAACAGGTATAAAGGTAAAATAATATGTAATTTGAATAAAATAAGAAAATATAGCCAATTACTACCTAGGCCTATGAAATGCCTAACTGTATAAAACCAATAACAACAAATTGTAAGAAATTAACTACAGTATTATATTAGCAAATCCAAGGCAAGTAACTAGTTAATGATAATTAGTGGAACATATTAAGATATAAAATTTAAATTAAGGACATAAAATTAGAAAGAAATGTAATTACATAATATGAATGTTATTGTCAAAATATTAATACATAAGCAAACCCAGCTTTGAGGAATGTCAAAATGATCTTTGAAAGAAAATATAAACAGTTGTGATAATATCTCATACTTAGATAAGAAGACAGAAGAATAATAGCAATCAGAAGATATTTAGTCATTTTAAATAAAAATTCAAATATTATAACAATGGGCTTAAGTCATGAATAGCCAATGAGAGTCAGCCCGTTACCATAACAACGGAACGTTATTTATTATTATTCCGTTAGAAACAGTTAGTCCATTATTGAATCTCAAGACGAATAGACGCCAAGCCGTAAATGACTCAAATTTTAACTTAAAACGATTAAAAGTAACCAAATTTACTAAAATGAAGGACCAAACACTCTGATGAAGAACTAATACATCGAACCGAGGCCAAAGACCAATTTATTCAATTCTAAATTAATAATTTTGATCAACTTATCCGAACAAGACGCCAGGCGTAATTAAATTCATCCATGAAGGAAGATTGATGACTAACGATGACCCAACCTATTTCTACTGAATGAAACTACACCAGAATTCAACTGATTTGATAAGTATTGCTGAGTTACCCGAATTTATGAAATAAATTCTCTTTCATTTTTTCTCACAACACTTTTAACTCTCACTATAAACTGATGATCTAATTCTTTCAAAGATTAATTAAAAAATAAAACACTAAACTTATACGAAACTAGAAAATAACCTGTATAGAATTTACAAATTTTTGAATTACACGTTATAACACTTCAGGAACAAATTGTAATTACACCTTATAGCATATAAGTACCAGTAATGTAAGGTAGTGTACTTTATTGTAATCAAATTGATATTTTTTCGTAAACCAAAAGAATCCAGATTCATGAATAAAACTGAAAAAATAAACATTCAGTAGACGCCATGTCTGACTAACTAAATCGTTCAGATACATTCGCCGAACCTTGACATATAATTGTCTTTTACTGTCAGACCAAATTTGTTTAATAACAAAATATAATTTTGTATAATACTGAATAACTACTAATCACAATTTAATAAACTAGTACAGAGTCGTAACCACTGTTCTTTATTTCATAGGAAAGTGCATTATATGATTTGTGTATTTTAGCGACTAGCGAAAGTGACGGTAAGTGCTCACGTTGGAAACTCGGCAAACTACCAGCGAGATTAAGAAATTCGAACAGGGCGGGAGTAATTTGAATTCACCATACCGTCATAGAACGAATGCTTAATCGTCCTATTCTTTTTAATTGTTTTCAGATTAAACAATTTGTCGCCACCCGGGAAATACAACCACATATTAAAGAACAGGTAAGGTTCCCACTCGCGTGTACTGGTAATCCGAGAGATCGCTACGGACATCGTCAGCGTAAACATAAAGTAACGACCACAACGTGTGAGGCGAACACACGATATACATATTAATAGAGCACATACAAAGCTTCTCGTTACAAATTGGCGACCAAATAATGTGGCTAGAATAGAAGACTAGTGGCGGTTACGAAAAAGTATGAAACATCCATGACCACCAGGGGAAAATCTAAGAAGGAAACTGAGGGTACCGACGAAGAAGAAATGGAAATGATTGAAGAAATGATCGAGGAAATGATCGAAGAGGATGCCCAAGGGGACCAACCAGAAAACCCAAAACAACCAGTAACTGAAATAGAAGTAGTAGTCGGCGACCAACCAGACAGAACAACCCAACCAATGGACATAAATTTCCAAGAAATGATGAGGATTATGGTGGAACAATTAAACAAAAACCAGGAGGAAATTAAGAAAGAAAACTAGAGAACAAAGAAAGGATGACAAAGGGGAATTAAATAAAATGTTAGAATTGTTGCAAGAATCCTTAAAAGAGGAAATCAAGGAAAATTTAAGGAGACAGAATGAGATTTTAAGAGAAGATATTGAAACATTGAACGAGAAAATCGAAGACAATAACAAAACATTAAAGCAACAAATCAAAGGCAATAACGAAACATTAAAGCAACAAATCAATGAGAAAATGGAGGAACACAGTAATACCTTAAGGAAGAACCAAGAATCCCTACAACAACGATTGACGGAGGACATCCAAAAAAGAAATGAAGAACTGAAGGAAGAATTGAAGGGACAAATGAAGGAAGACAGTGAGAAGAATAGAGAAGAATTAAGATACATACTAATAGGGTATCGTGAAGAAGTCAAACAGAAAAAAAACGGGGATGAATAAGAAATGGGAAGAAACAAATTACAAAGCAGATCAACTTAATGAAACAATAGATAGTGGTTTCACACAATTGAATGAAACACTAGACAACACTTCTGAAGGTATCAATGAAAAAATAGATAATAAAGAAGACTCAAATGCATTGTTACCTGAAAATAAAAATAACAAAAACAAAGAGAAAATTAAGCACATAGAAATCAACCGTAGAGGAGTAAAGAAGAACCAAATAATTAAGAAAACAAAAGATATAGGAAAAAAATATAAAAAGAAACTAATAAAAACACAAGAAGAATTATGATGATGAAGCATGGACTAATTAATGTGTTTACTTTTGGACAATCCCCAAAAATATTATTATTATTAATGAAAGTCCCAAGATTAGAAAAAGGTATTTAAGATTGACTGAGAATAGGTCCAGCAATCATTTAACTGAGCAGAGATGATGTTCCTCTGAACTCAGAAAAAAAAGGTAGTAATGGAAGAAACCAGCTACTAAAAGTTAGGAAAAAAATATATAACAGGGAGAACACACTAATGGAAATAAGTAAAAACAGGTCTAAATAAAAAGGAGTGAAACAAGTAAGAAGAGAAACAAGAAAGAAGAAAAAGAAAAAATTATATATAACTGATAATTTCATAAAAAACTATGTTAGTGTTTTACCAAAATGATCAATTTTGAAGTAGAGGCATTATGTTACAACACAAACAAGCCACCCCAATACCAGGGAAAAAACTATGAATCAACTATATAAAATGTTTAATCTAATGAAAAAAAAGGACTATGACGCGACAAACGACTATGACCCAACCCAAGTGATTGACTAAATAAAATGAAATAAAATAAAATCGAATGAGAAGGTAAATGAAAAGGAAACAAACCAAAATATAAATGAAATAAAATGAGAAGAAATGAAAAGACACAAACGAATAAGATAGAACAGAAAAGGAAAAATGTTACACTCAAATAAAGTAATGAAAAAGAAACCAATAAATAATAAATGTAAATGATAATTATTAGTATCGACTAATTAATCAATGTAAATGATAGTTATTAAAATCCAATAAAGTAATGACAGACTAAAATACACTAACCAAGTAAATAGAGAGTAAATGTTATAAATAACTCTATAATGATATGAAACTTGTTAACAGTATAACTAACCATTGTGAAGTGAGAGATAGATAGATATTGAACATGATTAAGTGAGAAAGAGAATTTAATGTTAGGGAATACCCACTAGTAACACTTAAATACTATAAAAAATGCAAAGTGCCAGTGTAAAACCCCCAAAATAAATAGAAAACCCTACTGATAGGTATAGACACCTAAAAACCAGTGATAAACACTGAAGGTTAACAGTGAGAAGTGATAGAAAATACGAATATTTTTATTATTAGGATTAAGAGTAATTGTAGATGAGGAATCCAATAGTATTCAGGGAAGGAATCCCATGGAGAGTCAAAATGTTAGTGTTACCATGGTTACATTGTAAAGTTTAGAAAAGAAAAAATTTGGTAAAGAATATAAATGCAAAATCAATAAACATCCTATGTTCAAAGGGATAGTTAATTGGATAAAGTAAATAGTGTGATGATGTTTGTCACCAAAAAATAAATAAGAATAAATAAAATGTAAACAAGAGTAGCATAATAACTGTTAAAGATTTGTTCGATTAAGTTTATGAGTAGGAATATGGCTGAAAGAGTTATACAGACCATAAACCTAAATGTTGTGTTATGTTTTAATAAATAATAGTAAATAATAGACAAGTTATAAAGTAAAGAGATAAATTCTTACGTACTTAATAATACTGGACAAGCCAGTTAGAAGGTAATAGACAAACCATGATTTTGTAAAATAATGAAAACATACAATTATTATAAAACAGACCCAAATCAATTCAAAAAGTAAACAAATCATTTGTAACACAAAACAAAACAGGTATAAAGGTAAAATAATATGTAATTTGAATAAAATAAGAAAATATAGCCAATTACTACCTAGGCCTATGAAATGCCTAACTGTATAAAACCAATAACAACAAATTGTAAGAACAACAAATTGTAAGAAATTAACTATTATATTAGCAAATCCAAGGCAAGTAACTAGTTAATGATAATTAGTGGAACATATTAAGATATAAAATTTAAATTAAGGACATAAAATTAGAAAGAAATGTAATTACATAATATGAATGTTATTGTCAAAATATTAATACATAAGCAAACCCAGCTTTGAGGAATGTCAAAATGATCTTTGAAAGAAAATATAAACAGTTGTGATAATATCTCATACTTAGATAAGAAGACAGAAGAATAATAGCAATCAGAAGATATTTAGTCATTTTGAATAAAAATTCAAATATTATAACAATGGGCTTAAGTCATGAATAGCCAATGAGTCAGCCCGTTACCATAACAACGGAACGTTATTTATTATTATTCCGTTAGAAACAGTTAGTCCATTATTGAATCTCAAGACGAATAGACGCCAAGCCGTAAATGACTCAAATTTTAACTTAAAACGATTAAAAGTAACCAAATTTACTAAAATGAAGGACCAAACACTCTGATGAAGAACTAATACATCGAACCGAGGCCAAAGACCAATTTATTCAATTCTAAATTAATAATTTTGATCAACTTATCCGAACAAGACGCCAGGCGTAATTAAATTCATCCATGAAGGAAGATTGATGACTAACGATGACCCAACCTATTTCTACTGAATGAAACTACACCAGAATTCAACTGATTTGATAAGTATTGCTGAGTTACCCGAATTTATGAAATAAATTCTCTTTAATTTTTTCTCACAACACTTTTAACTCTCACTATAAACTGATGATCTAATTCTTTCAAAGATTAATTAAAAAATAAAACACTAAACTTATACGAAACTAGAAAATAACCTGTATAGAATTTACAAATTTTTGAATTACACGTTATAACACTTCAGGAACAAATTGTAATTACACCTTATAGCATATAAGTACCAGTAATGTAAGGTAGTGTACTTTATTGTAATCAAATTGATATTTTTTCGTAAACCAAAAGAATCCAGATTCATGAATAAAACTGAAAAAATAAACATTCAGTAGACGCCATGTCTGACTAACTAAATCGTTCAGATACATTCGCCGAACCTTGACATATAATTGTCTTTTACTGTCAGACCAAATTTGTTTAATAACAAAATATAATTTTGTATAATACTGAATAACTACTAATCACAATTTAATAAACTAGTACAGAGTCGTAACCACTGTTCTTTATTTCATAGGAAAGTGCATTATATGATTTGTGTATTTTAGCGACTAGCGAAAGTGACGGTAAGTGCTCACGTTGGAAACTCGGCAAACTACCAGCGAGATTAAGAAATTCGAACAGGGCGGGAGTAATTTGAATTCACCATACCGTCATAGAACGAATGCTCAATCGTCCTATTCTTTTTAATTGTTTTCAGATTAAACAATTTGTCGCCACCCGGGAAATACAACCACATATTAAAGAACAGGTAAGGTTCCCACTCGCGTGTACTGGTAATCCGAGAGATCGCTACGGACATCGTCAGCGTAAACATAAAGTAACGACCACAACGTGTGAGGCGAACACACGATATACATATTAATAGAGCACATACAAAGCTTCTCGTTACAAATTGGCGACCAAATAATGTGGCTAGAATAGAAGACTAGTGGCGGTTACGAAAAAGTATGAAACATCCATGACCACCAGGGGAAAATCTAAGAAGGAAACTGAGGGTACCGACGAAGAAGAAATGGAAATGATTGAAGAAATGATCGAGGAAATGATCGAAGAGGATGCCCAAGGGGACCAACCAGAAAACCCAAAACAACCAGTAACTGAAATAGAAGTAGTAGTCGGCGACCAACCAGACAGAACAACCCAACCAATGGACATAAATTTCCAAGAAATGATGAGGATTATGGTGGAACAATTAAACAAAAACCAGGAGGAAATTAAGAAAGAAAACTAGAGAACAAAGAAAGGATGACAAAGGGGAATTAAATAAAATGTTAGAATTGTTGCAAGAATCCTTAAAAGAGGAAATCAAGGAAAATTTAAGGAGACAGAATGAGATTTTAAGAGAAGATATTGAAACATTGAACGAGAAAATCGAAGACAATAACAAAACATTAAAGCAACAAATCAAAGGCAATAACGAAACATTAAAGCAACAAATCAATGAGAAAATGGAGGAACACAGTAATACCTTAAGGAAGAACCAAGAATCCCTACAACAACGACTGACGGAGGACATCCAAAAAAGAAATGAAGAACTGAAGGAAGAATTGAAGGGACAAATGAAGGAAGACAGTGAGAAGAATAGAGAAGAATTAAGATACATACTAATAGGGTATCGTGAAGAAGTCAAACAGAAAAAAAACGGGGATGAATAAGAAATGGGAAGAAACAAATTACAAAGCAGATCAACTTAATGAAACAATAGATAGTGGTTTCACACAATTGAATGAAACACTAGACAACACTTCTGAAGGTATCAATGAAAAAATAGATAATAAAGAAGACTCAAATGCATTGTTACCTGAAAATAAAAATAACAAAAACAAAGAGAAAATTAAGCACATAGAAATCAACCGTAGAGGAGTAAAGAAGAACCAAATAATTAAGAAAACAAAAGATATAGGAAAAAAATATAAAAAGAAACTAATAAAAACACAAGAAGAATTATGATGATGAAGCATGGACTAATTAATGTGTTTACTTTTGGACAATCCCCAAAAATATTATTATTATTAATGAAAGTCCCAAGATTAGAAAAAGGTATTTAAGATTGACTGAGAATAGGTCCAGCAATCATTTAACTGAGCAGAGATGATGTTCCTCTGAACCCAGAAAAAAAAGGTAGTAATGGAAGAAACCAGCTACTAAAAGTTAGGAAAAAAATATATAACAGGGAGAACACACTAATGGAAATAAGTAAAAACAGGTCTAAATAAAAAGGAGTGAAACAAGTAAGAAGAGAAACAAGAAAGAAGAAAAAGAAAAAATTATATATAACTGATAATTTCATAAAAAACTATGTTAGTGTTTTACCAAAATGATCAATTTTGAAGTAGAGGCATTATGTTACAACACAAACAAGCCACCCCAATACCAGGGAAAAAACTATGAATCAACTATATAAAATGTTTAATCTAATGAAAAAAAAAGGACTATGACGCGACAAACGACTATGACCCAACCCAAGTGATTGACTAAATAAAATGAAATAAAATAAAATCGAATGAGAAGGTAAATGAAAAGGAAACAAACCAAAATATAAATGAAATAAAATGAGAAGAAATGAAAAGACACAAACGAATAAGATAGAACAGAAAAGGAAAAATGTTACACTCAAATAAAGTAATGAAAAAGAAACCAATAAATAATAAATGTAAATGATAATTATTAGTATCGACTAATTAATCAATGTAAATGATAGTTATTAAAATCCAATAAAGTAATGACAGACTAAAATACACTAACCAAGTAAATAGAGAGTAAATGTTATAAATAACTCTATAATGATATGAAACTTGTTAACAGTATAACTAACCATTGTGAAGTGAGAGATAGATAGATATTGAACATGATTAAGTGAGAAAGAGAATTTAATGTTAGGGAATACCCACTAGTAACACTTAAATACTATAAAAAATGCAAAGTGCCAGTGTAAAAACCCCAAAATAAATAGAAAACCCTACTGATAGGTATAGACACCTAAAAACCAGTGATAAACACTGAAGGTTAACAGTGAGAAGTGATAGAAAATACGAATATTTTTATTATTAGGATTAAGAGTAATTGTAGATGAGGAATCCAATAGTATTCAGGGAAGGAATCCCATGGAGAGTCAAAATGTTAGTGTTACCATGGTTACATTGTAAAGTTTAGAAAAGAAAAAATTTGGTAAAGAATATAAATGCAAAATCAATAAACATCCTATGTTCAAAGGGATAGTTAATTGGATAAAGTAAATAGTGTGATGATGTTTGTCACCAAAAAATAAATAAGAATAAATAAAATGTAAACAAGAGTAGCATAATAACTGTTAAAGATTTGTTCGATTAAGTTTATGAGTAGGAATATGGCTGAAAGAGTTATACAGACCATAAACCTAAATGTTGTGTTATGTTTTAATAAATAATAGTAAATAATAGACAAGTTATAAAGTAAAGAGATAAATTCTTACGTACTTAATAATACTGGACAAGCCAGTTAGAAGGTAATAGACAAACCATGATTTTGTAAAATAATGAAAACATACAATTATTATAAAACAGACCCAAATCAATTCAAAAAGTAAACAAATCATTTGTAACACAAAACAAAACAGGTATAAAGGTAAAATAATATGTAATTTGAATAAAATAAGAAAATATAGCCAATTACTACCTAGGCCTATGAAATGCCTAACTGTATAAAACCAATAACAACAAATTGTAAGAACAACAAATTGTAAGAAATTAACTATTATATTAGCAAATCCAAGGCAAGTAACTAGTTAATGATAATTAGTGGAACATATTAAGATATAAAATTTAAATTAAGGACATAAAATTAGAAAGAAATGTAATTACATAATATGAATGTTATTGTCAAAATATTAATACATAAGCAAACCCAGCTTTGAGGAATGTCAAAATGATCTTTGAAAGAAAATATAAACAGTTGTGATAATATCTCATACTTAGATAAGAAGACAGAAGAATAATAGCAATCAGAAGATATTTAGTCATTTTGAATAAAAATTCAAATATTATAACAATGGGCTTAAGTCATGAATAGCCAATGAGAGTCAGCCCGTTACCATAACAACGGAACGTTATTTATTATTATTCCGTTAGAAACAGTTAGTCCATTATTGAATCTCAAGACGAATAGACGCCAAGCCGTAAATGACTCAAATTTTAACTTAAAACGATTAAAAGTAACCAAATTTACTAAAATGAAGGACCAAACACTCTGATGAAGAACTAATACATCGAACCGAGGCCAAAGACCAATTTATTCAATTCTAAATTAATAATTTTGATCAACTTATCCGAACAAGACGCCAGGCGTAATTAAATTCATCCATGAAGGAAGATTGATGACTAACGATGACCCAACCTATTTCTACTGAATGAAACTACACCAGAATTCAACTGATTTGATAAGTATTGCTGAGTTACCCGAATTTATGAAATAAATTCTCTTTAATTTTTTCTCACAACACTTTTAACTCTCACTATAAACTGATGATCTAATTCTTTCAAAGATTAATTAAAAAATAAAACACTAAACTTATACGAAACTAGAAAATAACCTGTATAGAATTTACAAATTTTTGAATTACACGTTATAACACTTCAGGAACAAATTGTAATTACACCTTATAGCATATAAGTACCAGTAATGTAAGGTAGTGTACTTTATTGTAATCAAATTGATATTTTTTCGTAAACCAAAAGAATCCAGATTCATGAATAAAACTGAAAAAATAAACATTCAGTAGACGCCATGTCTGACTAACTAAATCGTTCAGATACATTCGCCGAACCTTGACATATAATTGTCTTTTACTGTCAGACCAAATTTGTTTAATAACAAAATATAATTTTGTATAATACTGAATAACTACTAATCACAATTTAATAAACTAGTACAGAGTCGTAACCACTGTTCTTTATTTCATAGGAAAGTGCATTATATGATTTGTGTATTTTAGCGACTAGCGAAAGTGACGGTAAGTGCTCACGTTGGAAACTCGGCAAACTACCAGCGAGATTAAGAAATTCGAACAGGGCGGGAGTAATTTGAATTCACCATACCGTCATAGAACGAATGCTCAATCGTCCTATTCTTTTTAATTGTTTTCAGATTAAACAATTTGTCGCCACCCGGGAAATACAACCACATATTAAAGAACAGGTAAGGTTCCCACTCGCGTGTACTGGTAATCCGAGAGATCGCTACGGACATCGTCAGCGTAAACATAAAGTAACGACCACAACGTGTGAGGCGAACACACGATATACATATTAATAGAGCACATACAAAGCTTCTCGTTACAAATTGGCGACCAAATAATGTGGCTAGAATAGAAGACTAGTGGCGGTTACGAAAAAGTATGAAACATCCATGACCACCAGGGGAAAATCTAAGAAGGAAACTGAGGGTACCGACGAAGAAGAAATGGAAATGATTGAAGAAATGATCGAGGAAATGATCGAAGAGGATGCCCAAGGGGACCAACCAGAAAACCCAAAACAACCAGTAACTGAAATAGAAGTAGTAGTCGGCGACCAACCAGACAGAACAACCCAACCAATGGACATAAATTTCCAAGAAATGATGAGGATTATGGTGGAACAATTAAACAAAAACCAGGAGGAAATTAAGAAAGAAAACTAGAGAACAAAGAAAGGATGACAAAGGGGAATTAAATAAAATGTTAGAATTGTTGCAAGAATCCTTAAAAGAGGAAATCAAGGAAAATTTAAGGAGACAGAATGAGATTTTAAGAGAAGATATTGAAACATTGAACGAGAAAATCGAAGACAATAACAAAACATTAAAGCAACAAATCAAAGGCAATAACGAAACATTAAAGCAACAAATCAATGAGAAAATGGAGGAACACAGTAATACCTTAAGGAAGAACCAAGAATCCCTACAACAACGATTGACGGAGGACATCCAAAAAAGAAATGAAGAACTGAAGGAAGAATTGAAGGGACAAATGAAGGAAGACAGTGAGAAGAATAGAGAAGAATTAAGATACATACTAATAGGGTATCGTGAAGAAGTCAAACAGAAAAAAAACGGGGATGAATAAGAAATGGGAAGAAACAAATTACAAAGCAGATCAACTTAATGAAACAATAGATAGTGGTTTCACACAATTGAATGAAACACTAGACAACACTTCTGAAGGTATCAATGAAAAAATAGATAATAAAGAAGACTCAAATGCATTGTTACCTGAAAATAAAAATAACAAAAACAAAGAGAAAATTAAGCACATAGAAATCAACCGTAGAGGAGTAAAGAAGAACCAAATAATTAAGAAAACAAAAGATATAGGAAAAAAATATAAAAAGAAACTAATAAAAACACAAGAAGAATTATGATGATGAAGCATGGACTAATTAATGTGTTTACTTTTGGACAATCCCCAAAAATATTATTATTATTAATGAAAGTCCCAAGATTAGAAAAAGGTATTTAAGATTGACTGAGAATAGGTCCAGCAATCATTTAACTGAGCAGAGATGATGTTCCTCTGAACCCAGAAAAAAAAGGTAGTAATGGAAGAAACCAGCTACTAAAAGTTAGGAAAAAAATATATAACAGGGAGAACACACTAATGGAAATAAGTAAAAACAGGTCTAAATAAAAAGGAGTGAAACAAGTAAGAAGAGAAACAAGAAAGAAGAAAAAGAAAAAATTATATATAACTGATAATTTCATAAAAAACTATGTTAGTGTTTTACCAAAATGATCAATTTTGAAGTAGAGGCATTATGTTACAACACAAACAAGCCACCCCAATACCAGGGAAAAAACTATGAATCAACTATATAAAATGTTTAATCTAATGAAAAAAAAAGGACTATGACGCGACAAACGACTATGACCCAACCCAAGTGATTGACTAAATAAAATGAAATAAAATAAAATCGAATGAGAAGGTAAATGAAAAGGAAACAAACCAAAATATAAATGAAATAAAATGAGAAGAAATGAAAAGACACAAACGAATAAGATAGAACAGAAAAGGAAAAATGTTACACTCAAATAAAGTAATGAAAAAGAAACCAATAAATAATAAATGTAAATGATAATTATTAGTATCGACTAATTAATCAATGTAAATGATAGTTATTAAAATCCAATAAAGTAATGACAGACTAAAATACACTAACCAAGTAAATAGAGAGTAAATGTTATAAATAACTCTATAATGATATGAAACTTGTTAACAGTATAACTAACCATTGTGAAGTGAGAGATAGATAGATATTGAACATGATTAAGTGAGAAAGAGAATTTAATGTTAGGGAATACCCACTAGTAACACTTAAATACTATAAAAAATGCAAAGTGCCAGTGTAAAAACCCCAAAATAAATAGAAAACCCTACTGATAGGTATAGACACCTAAAAACCAGTGATAAACACTGAAGGTTAACAGTGAGAAGTGATAGAAAATACGAATATTTTTATTATTAGGATTAAGAGTAATTGTAGATGAGGAATCCAATAGTATTCAGGGAAGGAATCCCATGGAGAGTCAAAATGTTAGTGTTACCATGGTTACATTGTAAAGTTTAGAAAAGAAAAAATTTGGTAAAGAATATAAATGCAAAATCAATAAACATCCTATGTTCAAAGGGATAGTTAATTGGATAAAGTAAATAGTGTGATGATGTTTGTCACCAAAAAATAAATAAGAATAAATAAAATGTAAACAAGAGTAGCATAATAACTGTTAAAGATTTGTTCGATTAAGTTTATGAGTAGGAATATGGCTGAAAGAGTTATACAGACCATAAACCTAAATGTTGTGTTATGTTTTAATAAATAATAGTAAATAATAGACAAGTTATAAAGTAAAGAGATAAATTCTTACGTACTTAATAATACTGGACAAGCCAGTTAGAAGGTAATAGACAAACCATGATTTTGTAAAATAATGAAAACATACAATTATTATAAAACAGACCCAAATCAATTCAAAAAGTAAACAAATCATTTGTAACACAAAACAAAACAGGTATAAAGGTAAAATAATATGTAATTTGAATAAAATAAGAAAATATAGCCAATTACTACCTAGGCCTATGAAATGCCTAACTGTATAAAACCAATAACAACAAATTGTAAGAAATTAACTACAGTATTATATTAGCAAATCCAAGGCAAGTAACTAGTTAATGATAATTAGTGGAACATATTAAGATATAAAATTTAAATTAAGGACATAAAATTAGAAAGAAATGTAATTACATAATATGAATGTTATTGTCAAAATATTAATACATAAGCAAACCCAGCTTTGAGGAATGTCAAAATGATCTTTGAAAGAAAATATAAACAGTTGTGATAATATCTCATACTTAGATAAGAAGACAGAAGAATAATAGCAATCAGAAGATATTTAGTCATTTTGAATAAAAATTCAAATATTATAACAATGGGCTTAAGTCATGAATAGCCAATGAGAGTCAGCCCGTTACCATAACAACGGAACGTTATTTATTATTATTCCGTTAGAAACAGTTAGTCCATTATTGAATCTCAAGACGAATAGACGCCAAGCCGTAAATGACTCAAATTTTAACTTAAAACGATTAAAAGTAACCAAATTTACTAAAATGAAGGACCAAACACTCTGATGAAGAACTAATACATCGAACCGAGGCCAAAGACCAATTTATTCAATTCTAAATTAATAATTTTGATCAACTTATCCGAACAAGACGCCAGGCGTAATTAAATTCATCCATGAAGGAAGATTGATGACTAACGATGACCCAACCTATTTCTACTGAATGAAACTACACCAGAATTCAACTGATTTGATAAGTATTGCTGAGTTACCCGAATTTATGAAATAAATTCTCTTTAATTTTTTCTCACAACACTTTTAACTCTCACTATAAACTGATGATCTAATTCTTTCAAAGATTAATTAAAAAATAAAACACTAAACTTATACGAAACTAGAAAATAACCTGTATAGAATTTACAAATTTTTGAATTACACGTTATAACACTTCAGGAACAAATTGTAATTACACCTTATAGCATATAAGTACCAGTAATGTAAGGTAGTGTACTTTATTGTAATCAAATTGATATTTTTTCGTAAACCAAAAGAATCCAGATTCATGAATAAAACTGAAAAAATAAACATTCAGTAGACGCCATGTCTGACTAACTAAATCGTTCAGATACATTCGCCGAACCTTGACATATAATTGTCTTTTACTGTCAGACCAAATTTGTTTAATAACAAAATATAATTTTGTATAATACTGAATAACTACTAATCACAATTTAATAAACTAGTACAGAGTCGTAACCACTGTTCTTTATTTCATAGGAAAGTGCATTATATGATTTGTGTATTTTAGCGACTAGCGAAAGTGACGGTAAGTGCTCACGTTGGAAACTCGGCAAACTACCAGCGAGATTAAGAAATTCGAACAGGGCGGGAGTAATTTGAATTCACCATACCGTCATAGAACGAATGCTCAATCGTCCTATTCTTTTTAATTGTTTTCAGATTAAACAATTTGTCGCCACCCGGGAAATACAACCACATATTAAAGAACAGGTAAGGTTCCCACTCGCGTGTACTGGTAATCCGAGAGATCGCTACGGACATCGTCAGCGTAAACATAAAGTAACGACCACAACGTGTGAGGCGAACACACGATATACATATTAATAGAGCACATACAAAGCTTCTCGTTACAAATTGGCGACCAAATAATGTGGCTAGAATAGAAGACTAGTGGCGGTTACGAAAAAGTATGAAACATCCATGACCACCAGGGGAAAATCTAAGAAGGAAACTGAGGGTACCGACGAAGAAGAAATGGAAATGATTGAAGAAATGATCGAGGAAATGATCGAAGAGGATGCCCAAGGGGACCAACCAGAAAACCCAAAACAACCAGTAACTGAAATAGAAGTAGTAGTCGGCGACCAACCAGACAGAACAACCCAACCAATGGACATAAATTTCCAAGAAATGATGAGGATTATGGTGGAACAATTAAACAAAAACCAGGAGGAAATTAAGAAAGAAAACTAGAGAACAAAGAAAGGATGACAAAGGGGAATTAAATAAAATGTTAGAATTGTTGCAAGAATCCTTAAAAGAGGAAATCAAGGAAAATTTAAGGAGACAGAATGAGATTTTAAGAGAAGATATTGAAACATTGAACGAGAAAATCGAAGACAATAACAAAACATTAAAGCAACAAATCAAAGGCAATAACGAAACATTAAAGCAACAAATCAATGAGAAAATGGAGGAACACAGTAATACCTTAAGGAAGAACCAAGAATCCCTACAACAACGATTGACGGAGGACATCCAAAAAAGAAATGAAGAACTGAAGGAAGAATTGAAGGGACAAATGAAGGAAGACAGTGAGAAGAATAGAGAAGAATTAAGATACATACTAATAGGGTATCGTGAAGAAGTCAAACAGAAAAAAAACGGGGATGAATAAGAAATGGGAAGAAACAAATTACAAAGCAGATCAACTTAATGAAACAATAGATAGTGGTTTCACACAATTGAATGAAACACTAGACAACACTTCTGAAGGTATCAATGAAAAAATAGATAATAAAGAAGACTCAAATGCATTGTTACCTGAAAATAAAAATAACAAAAACAAAGAGAAAATTAAGCACATAGAAATCAACCGTAGAGGAGTAAAGAAGAACCAAATAATTAAGAAAACAAAAGATATAGGAAAAAAATATAAAAAGAAACTAATAAAAACACAAGAAGAATTATGATGATGAAGCATGGACTAATTAATGTGTTTACTTTTGGACAATCCCCAAAAATATTATTATTATTAATGAAAGTCCCAAGATTAGAAAAAGGTATTTAAGATTGACTGAGAATAGGTCCAGCAATCATTTAACTGAGCAGAGATGATGTTCCTCTGAACTCAGAAAAAAAAGGTAGTAATGGAAGAAACCAGCTACTAAAAGTTAGGAAAAAAATATATAACAGGGAGAACACACTAATGGAAATAAGTAAAAACAGGTCTAAATAAAAAGGAGTGAAACAAGTAAGAAGAGAAACAAGAAAGAAGAAAAAGAAAAAATTATATATAACTGATAATTTCATAAAAAACTATGTTAGTGTTTTACCAAAATGATCAATTTTGAAGTAGAGGCATTATGTTACAACACAAACAAGCCACCCCAATACCAGGGAAAAAACTATGAATCAACTATATAAAATGTTTAATCTAATGAAAAAAAAGGACTATGACGCAACAAACGACTATGACCCAACCCAAGTGATTGACTAAATAAAATGAAATAAAATAAAATCGAATGAGAAGGTAAATGAAAAGGAAACAAACCAAAATATAAATGAAATAAAATGAGAAGAAATGAAAAGACACAAACGAATAAGATAGAACAGAAAAGGAAAAATGTTACACTCAAATAAAGTAATGAAAAAGAAACCAATAAATAATAAATGTAAATGATAATTATTAGTATCGACTAATTAATCAATGTAAATGATAGTTATTAAAATCCAATAAAGTAATGACAGACTAAAATACACTAACCAAGTAAATAGAGAGTAAATGTTATAAATAACTCTATAATGATATGAAACTTGTTAACAGTATAACTAACCATTGTGAAGTGAGAGATAGATAGATATTGAACATGATTAAGTGAGAAAGAGAATTTAATGTTAGGGAATACCCACTAGTAACACTTAAATACTATAAAAAATGCAAAGTGCCAGTGTAAAACCCCCAAAATAAATAGAAAACCCTACTGATAGGTATAGACACCTAAAAACCAGTGATAAACACTGAAGGTTAACAGTGAGAAGTGATAGAAAATACGAATATTTTTATTATTAGGATTAAGAGTAATTGTAGATGAGGAATCCAATAGTATTCAGGGAAGGAATCCCATGGAGAGTCAAAATGTTAGTGTTACCATGGTTACATTGTAAAGTTTAGAAAAGAAAAAATTTGGTAAAGAATATAAATGCAAAATCAATAAACATCCTATGTTCAAAGGGATAGTTAATTGGATAAAGTAAATAGTGTGATGATGTTTGTCACCAAAAAATAAATAAGAATAAATAAAATGTAAACAAGAGTAGCATAATAACTGTTAAAGATTTGTTCGATTAAGTTTATGAGTAGGAATATGGCTGAAAGAGTTATACAGACCATAAACCTAAATGTTGTGTTATGTTTTAATAAATAATAGTAAATAATAGACAAGTTATAAAGTAAAGAGATAAATTCTTACGTACTTAATAATACTGGACAAGCCAGTTAGAAGGTAATAGACAAACCATGATTTTGTAAAATAATGAAAACATACAATTATTATAAAACAGACCCAAATCAATTCAAAAAGTAAACAAATCATTTGTAACACAAAACAAAACAGGTATAAAGGTAAAATAATATGTAATTTGAATAAAATAAGAAAATATAGCCAATTACTACCTAGGCCTATGAAATGCCTAACTGTATAAAACCAATAACAACAAATTGTAAGAAATTAACTACAGTATTATATTAGCAAATCCAAGGCAAGTAACTAGTTAATGATAATTAGTGGAACATATTAAGATATAAAATTTAAATTAAGGACATAAAATTAGAAAGAAATGTAATTACATAATATGAATGTTATTGTCAAAATATTAATACATAAGCAAACCCAGCTTTGAGGAATGTCAAAATGATCTTTGAAAGAAAATATAAACAGTTGTGATAATATCTCATACTTAGATAAGAAGACAGAAGAATAATAGCAATCAGAAGATATTTAGTCATTTTGAATAAAAATTCAAATATTATAACAATGGGCTTAAGTCATGAATAGCCAATGAGAGTCAGCCCGTTACCATAACAACGGAACGTTATTTATTATTATTCCGTTAGAAACAGTTAGTCCATTATTGAATCTCAAGACGAATAGACGCCAAGCCGTAAATGACTCAAATTTTAACTTAAAACGATTAAAAGTAACCAAATTTACTAAAATGAAGGACCAAACACTCTGATGAAGAACTAATACATCGAACCGAGGCCAAAGACCAATTTATTCAATTCTAAATTAATAATTTTGATCAACTTATCCGAACAAGACGCCAGGCGTAATTAAATTCATCCATGAAGGAAGATTGATGACTAACGATGACCCAACCTATTTCTACTGAATGAAACTACACCAGAATTCAACTGATTTGATAAGTATTGCTGAGTTACCCGAATTTATGAAATAAATTCTCTTTAATTTTTTCTCACAACACTTTTAACTCTCACTATAAACTGATGATCTAATTCTTTCAAAGATTAATTAAAAAATAAAACACTAAACTTATACGAAACTAGAAAATAACCTGTATAGAATTTACAAATTTTTGAATTACACGTTATAACACTTCAGGAACAAATTGTAATTACACCTTATAGCATATAAGTACCAGTAATGTAAGGTAGTGTACTTTATTGTAATCAAATTGATATTTTTTCGTAAACCAAAAGAATCCAGATTCATGAATAAAACTGAAAAAATAAACATTCAGTAGACGCCATGTCTGACTAACTAAATCGTTCAGATACATTCGCCGAACCTTGACATATAATTGTCTTTTACTGTCAGACCAAATTTGTTTAATAACAAAATATAATTTTGTATAATACTGAATAACTACTAATCACAATTTAATAAACTAGTACAGAGTCGTAACCACTGTTCTTTATTTCATAGGAAAGTGCATTATATGATTTGTGTATTTTAGCGACTAGCGAAAGTGACGGTAAGTGCTCACGTTGGAAACTCGGCAAACTACCAGCGAGATTAAGAAATTCGAACAGGGCGGGAGTAATTTGAATTCACCATACCGTCATATAACGAATGCTCAATCGTCCTATTCTTTTTAATTGTTTTCAGATTAAACAATTTGTCGCCACCCGGGAAATACAACCACATATTAAAGAACAGGTAAGGTTCCCACTCGCGTGTACTGGTAATCCGAGAGATCGCTACGGACATCGTCAGCGTAAACATAAAGTAACGACCACAACGTGTGAGGCGAACACACGATATACATATTAATAGAGCACATACAAAGCTTCTCGTTACAAATTGGCGACCAAACAATGTGGCTAGAATAGAAGACTAGTGGCGGTTACGAAAAAGTATGAAACATCCATGACCACCAGGGGAAAATCTAAGAAGGAAACTGAGGGTACCGACGAAGAAGAAATGGAAATGATTGAAGAAATGATCGAGGAAATGATCGAAGAGGATGCCCAAGGGGACCAACCAGAAAACCCAAAACAACCAGTAACTGAAATAGAAGTAGTAGTCGGCGACCAACCAGACAGAACAACCCAACCAATGGACATAAATTTCCAAGAAATGATGAGGATTATGGTGGAACAATTAAACAAAAACCAGGAGGAAATTAAGAAAGAAAACTAGAGAACAAAGAAAGGATGACAAAGGGGAATTAAATAAAATGTTAGAATTGTTGCAAGAATCCTTAAAAGAGGAAATCAAGGAAAATTTAAGGAGACAGAATGAGATTTTAAGAGAAGATATTGAAACATTGAACGAGAAAATCGAAGACAATAACAAAACATTAAAGCAACAAATCAAAGGCAATAACGAAACATTAAAGCAACAAATCAATGAGAAAATGGAGGAACACAGTAATACCTTAAGGAAGAACCAAGAATCCCTACAACAACGATTGACGGAGGACATCCAAAAAAGAAATGAAGAACTGAAGGAAGAATTGAAGGGACAAATGAAGGAAGACAGTGAGAAGAATAGAGAAGAATTAAGATACATACTAATAGGGTATCGTGAAGAAGTCAAACAGAAAAAAACGGGGATGAATAAGAAATGGGAAGAAACAAATTACAAAGCAGATCAACTTAATGAAACAATAGATAGTGGTTTCACACAATTGAATGAAACACTAGACAACACTTCTGAAGGTATCAATGAAAAAATAGATAATAAAGAAGACTCAAATGCATTGTTACCTGAAAATAAAAATAACAAAAACAAAGAGAAAATTAAGCACATAGAAATCAACCGTAGAGGAGTAAAGAAGAACCAAATAATTAAGAAAACAAAAGTTTAATGAAGAAATTTGTGTTAGTGGTTGAAATCACAATCAGAATGATCACTGTTGCACACCACTATATAAAAATTATTCCGATTAGCGCTTTCAAGCTTCACAGCTCATCGTCAGATCGGGAATAGACAGGAAATATGTGAAACCCAACCCTTCACCCCTCTCCACCACCCTGCTCACCCACAACAAACTAAAAATTAATGACCCTTCCCCACCCCCTAACCTCTGTCTCACCATCTGTACAGTTACATATTTTTCTAGGAAATTCCTTGTGTTTCAGTGTGTGTGTGTGTGTGTGTGTGTGTGTGTGTGTGTGTGTGTGTGTGTGTGTGTGTGTGTGTGTGTGTGTGTGTGTGTTTGTATGCATCCTTTTAAACTTACCCTCTTCCTCTCCACACACGTGGGTCAGTCACACACCCTTATTTTAAAACATCCAATTAGTACTATGCAATATAATTCTTAATCTTATCTATCTGGCCTCTATTATTTACTTCTTGATCATGTTATAAAATATTTCTTCATTATCAAATTTAATTTTAATATTAATTAAATTGTCTAACTCTTTTTCTCTTTCTTTCAATATTTCTAACTCCTCTCTAAGCTTCCTTTCAACTGTGTTATTTACTACTTTTACAATTTCGTATTCTTCCAAAGGATTAACAAACTTATGGTTGTCTTCTATGAAATGTCTTGCATATAACGAATTGGTTGTTCTATTACCTTCTCCACGTTTGTGGTCAGACAACCTGCATACGAATTTTCGTCCTGTCTCCCCTAGGTACACTTTGTTGCAGTCTTAACATTTTAATTTATAAATTCCGCTTTTCTGTAATACTGGAATTTTTTCTATATTCTTATTCCTTATCTTATCAAATACCGTTTCACATTTTTTAATAGCTATATCTACTCCATATTTATTAAAACATTTTATAATTTTTCTAGTATGTGAACCTATGTATGTCAATGACCCTGCATAATTCTTTTGTTCTGGTTCTATTTTAGCTTCTTGTATGTTGACCCTTTTCATAACTTTATCCACTATGTTGGTGCTATAATTATTATCCTTACAATTCCCTTTATCGTTTTTAACTCCCTGTCTTTTCACATACAGATATAAAATGGCGGCAATCAATTCCTTTTGTTACAGAGCTCAGAAGTGTTTAAAAGAGACCGAATCAAAAGATAGGGATTGTTTATAAACTTGTTAATCTGTTTATGATTAAACTAAAATTTCATAAACAGATTAACAAGTTTATAAACAACACAAAACATATAATTAAACCAGAAAGCGCCAAATAACTTAAACAAATAAAACCTAACCCCCCTAAACTAAATGCATTACCAAAAATACATAAACCTAACATTCCCATCAGACCATTAATAAACAACACACAGGCACCCTCCCACAAAATCGCAAAACAACTAGACAAAATAATCCGAGAAAATATTAATCTCAGTAACAACACATCTATCAAAAACAACATAGACCTAGTCAAGAAAACTGAACACATCCACATCCCACATAACTCAACTCTGGCATCTTTTGATATAACCAATTTATACACTAATGTCCCCATCAAAGAAACCATCCAAACACTAGAACAACTACTCAGACAAAACAACACACCTGAAACACACATACAAGAAATCATCACACTTACCAAACTAATAACTGAACAAAATTACTTTACATACAATAACAAGATATACACACAAACAGAAGGTCTCCCGATGGGTTCCCCCATATCAGGAATACTAGCAGAAATATATATACACAACATAGAACAGAACCACATAATAAACAACAACAAATACACTAACAAAATTATATACTGGCACAGGTATGTAGATGATATATTACTTTTATTCAAAGGCAACACAAGACAAGTTGAAAACTTCCACAAATACATAAACACTATACACCACAAATTAAAATTTACACTGGAAATTGAAAAAAACAATAGTATAAATTTTCTAGATCTAACAATTAACAAAACTAACAATACACACACGTACAAAATATACAGGAAACCAACCACAACTGACATGGTTATACACAACACATCAAACCACCCAACACAACATAAACATGCGGCCTTCAACCATATGCTCCATAGACTAACTAAAATATCCTTAAATAAACAAGATTACACCGACGAACTCAACACAATAAAATACATAGCAATCAAAAACGGTTACAACCCTATTTTAATAAACACACTACACAAACGCATCAAAAACAAAAACAACAAAACACAAAATACCATCAACACACAACACAATAAATACATCACACTCACATACCACAACTCCTACACACACAAAATCGCCAACACATTCAGAAAACACAAATACAAAATAGCATACAGAACAACCAATACCATTACAAAACACATCAATAATACAAACACAGACATAGACAAATATAACAAAACAGGTGTTTACAAATTAAATTGTAATGACTGCAATAGTTTCTACATCGGCCAGACAGGAAGATCTTTTTCATCCCGTTATTCTGAACACTTAAAAGCTCTAACCAACAACAATATACACTCCGCATTTGCCACACACATACACACAGAAAACCACAGTTACACCAACATAGACACTAATCTCGAAATTTTACATTACTTACCTAAAGGTCGAAAACTCAACACAACTGAACAATACGAAATATATAAATACCACACAACACAACCAAACAACATACTCAACGATCAATTACAATATAAATCACATACACTTTTTGACACAATTTTACAAAAAACAAACATCAAGTTGAATCCCTGCACCAATCCCCTTCCTCCACACAACACCCCCACTACACCTTCCACACAAAAACCGTTACGAAATGATGGCAGTCTGACTAAAAGCTGAAGAAGGCGGATACGTATGCCGAAACGCATCCGACGAAAAAAGTAAGTTTTCACAAGATAAAGTTCATTTTTAGTAAAGTTATATAATTGTCTTTTACTGTCAGACCAAATTTGTTTAATAACAAAATATAATTTTGTATAATACTGAATAACTAATAATCACAATTTAATAAACTAGTACAGAGTCGTAACCACTGTTCTTTATTTCATAGGAAAGTGCATTATATGATTTGTGTATTTTAGCGACTAGCGAAAGTGACGGTAAGTGCTCATGTCGGAAACTCGGCAAACTACCAGCGAGATTAAGAAATTCGAACAGGGCGGGAGTAATTTGAATTCACCATACCGTCATAGAGCGAATGCTCAATCGTTCTATTCTTTTTAATTGTTTTCAGATTAAACAATTTGGCGCCACCCGGGAAATACAACCACATATTAAAGAACAGGTAAGGTTCCCACTCGCGTGTACTGGTAATCCGAGAGATCGCTACGGACATCGTCAGCGTAAACATAAAGTAACGACCACAACGTGTGAGGCGAACACACGATACACATATTAATAGAGCACATACAAAGCTTCTCGTTACAAATTGGCGACCAACTCGTGTGGCTAGAATAGAAGACTAGTGGCGGTAACGAAAAAGTATGAAACATCCATGACCACCAGGGGAAAATCTTAGAAGGAAACTGAGGGTACCGACGAAGAAGAAATGGAAATGATTGAAGAAATGATCGAGGAAATGATCGAAGAGAATGCCCAAGGGGACCAATCAGAAAACCCAAAACAACCAGTACCTGAAATAGAAGTAGTAGTCGGCGACCAACCAGACAGAACAACTCAACCAATGGACATAAATTTCCAAGAAATGATAAGGATTATGGTGGAACAATTAAACAAAAACAAGGAGGAAATTAAGGAAGAAACTAGAGAACAAAGAAAGGATGACAAAGGGGAATTAAATAAAATGTTAGAATCGTTGCAAGAATCCTTAAAAGAGGAAATCAAGGAAAATTCAAGGAGACAGAATGAGATTTTAAGAGAAGATATTGAAACATTGAACGAGAAAATCGAAGGCAATAACAAAACATTAAAGCAACAAATCAAAGGCAATAACGAAACATTAAAGCAACAAATCAATGAGAAAATGGAGGAACACAGTAATACCTTAAGGAAGAACCAAGAATCCCGACAACAACGATTGACGGAGGACATCCAAAAAAGAAATGAAGAACTGAAGGAAGAATTGAAGGGACAAATGAAGGAAGACAGTGAGAAGAATAGAGAAGAATTAAGATACATACTAATAGGGTATCGTGAAGAAGTCAAACAGAAAAAAACGGGGATGAATAAGAAATGGGAAGAAACAAATTACAAAGCAGATCAACTTAATGAAACAATAGATAGTGGTTTCACACAATTGAATGAAACACTAGACAACACTTCTGAAGGTATCAATGAAAAAATAGATAATAAAGAAGACTCAAATGCATTGTTGCCTGAAAATAAAGATAACAAAAACAAAGAGAAAATTAAGCACATAGAAATCAACCATAGAGGAGTAAAGAAGAACCAAATAATTAAGAAAACAAAAGATATAAGAAAAATATATAAAAAGAAACTAATAAAAACACGAGAAGAATTATGATGATGAAGCATGGACTAATTAATGTGTTTACTTTACCAATTACCGACCATAGTGAATTAATGGATTATAAAGATTGTAGGAGAACTCTAAAAGAAATTATAGAAGGGATTCACAACAAACCAGCGAATAAAAACTTCAGCAAATCTATATTTAAATGGAAATTACCCTAAATTGAAAGGACTCACAACAAAATAGTGTGTCACAAATTAAGAAGGTCTCTAAAACACTTGAGTACACCAGAATTGGAAATGCAGAATAAAAAATCAATGATAACATTAATGAGGGAGGTACAATTAATTTCTTTGATTAATAAACAACATAATAAAGTGAATGATGTAGGCATGGATACAAATGAACACATGGTATTAGAAGAATTGTGGTACAAGATAGAAGAGACCTATTTCACAAGGACGGAAATAGTTCTACACACAAGAGTGATCCGAACAAGTGAGGATGAAATCATGGACCATAGGTAAACTAAGTGCTGATGAACACCGAGAAATGGGACTGATTTTCAAATTACCGACCATGTAAACCAATGGAAAAGAAAAGAGAAAATAAAAAAATTACAAAATTCAAAAAATATGTAAGATCACCTTACGCTAATATTTAGATAACATATGAGGTAAAATAAAAAAAAAAAAGAAATAAATTACAAAAATTCCTAAATAGTAAGAACAACAAACTTACAATAGTATTTAGATAATATATGAGATGAAACAAAATAAACAAATAAAGTGGAAACAAGAATTAATAATGTAAGAGAATTAGAAAGGAGACAAATTAAAATAAATAAAAATAAAACCAAGCAAAAACTGCCAAGACAAATACATAAAATAACAAAGAATAAAGAAAAAAAAAAATATGAACTGGTACAAGAAAGAAAAAGACAGCAAGTGGCTAAAGCAAAATAATGGTAATCAACAAAGAAGAAGAAAAGAAAAGATGTCTAAAATAATTAAAATGATCACAAGAAGAAAAGAAAAGATGTCTAATATAATTAAAATGATCACAAGAAGAAGAAAAGAAAAAGTGTCTAAAATAATTAAAATGATCACAAGAAGAAAAGAAAAACAAACTAATTAAAAGTTAGAAATAATGAAATTAACAACTAAAGAAATAAAAAACAATCAACTGTTTGAGTAAATAACAGAATATAGCAAAGGAACAGCGGAAGGAAGAATGAGTAAAAGGTTAAAATGATCTAAAGAACCATGAAGTGGACAATCCCCAAAAATATTATTATTAATGATAGTCACAAGATGACAAAAATGTATTTAAGATTGACTGAGAATAGGTCCAGCAATCAATTAACTGAGCAGAGATGATGTTCCTCTGAACTCAGAAAAAAAAGGTAGTAATGGAAGAAACCAGCTACTAAAAGTTAGGGAAAAAAATATATAACAGGGAGAATGCACTAATGGAAATAAGTAAAAACAGGTCTAAATAAAAAGGAGTGAAACAAGTAAGAAGAGAAACAAGAAAGAGGAAATAAACAAGAAGAAAAAGAAAAAATTATATATAACTGATAATTTCATAAAAAACTATGCTAGTGTTTTACCAAAATAATCAATTTTGAAGTAGAGGCATTATGTTACAACACAAACAAGCCACCCCAATACCAGGGAAAAAACTATGAATCAACTATATAAAATGTTTAAACTAATGAAAATAAAATGACTATGACGCGACAAACGACTATGACCCAACCCAAGTGATTGACTAAATTAAATGAAATAAAATAAAATCAAATGAGAAGGTAAATGAAAAGGAAACAAACCAAAATATAAATGAAATAAAATGAGAAGAAATGAAAAGACACAAACGAATAAGATAGAACAGAAAAGGAGAAATGTTACACTCAAATAAAGTAATGAAAAAGAAACCAATAAATAATAAATGTAAATGATAATTATTAGTATCGACTAATTAATCAATGTAAATGATAGTTATTAAAATCCAATAAAGTAATGACAGACTAAAGTACACTAACCAAGTAAATAGAGAGTAAATGTTATAAATAACTCTATAATGATATGAAACTTGTTAACAGTATAACTAACCATTGTGAAGTGAGAGATAGATAGATATTGAACATGATTAAGTGAGAAAGAGAATTTAATGTTAGGGAATACCCACTAGTAACACTTAAATACTATAAAAAGTGCAAAGTGCCAGTGTAAAACCCCCAAAATAAATAGAAAACCCTACTGATAGGTATAGACACCTAAAAACCAGTGATAAACACTAAAGGTTAACAGTGAGAAGTGATAGAAAATAAGAATATTTTTATTATTAGGATTAAGAGTAATTGAATCGGTTATTGCAGAAAGGGCATATGTTACATTTTAGAAAAACGGAGATAAACGGTAAAAACCGCCCATGTGAAACAAATATTGCCTAAAAAATTCGTAGTTTTTACTGGAAATACTTTATATACTTCTCCTATTTTTGCTTCAGTTTCCAAGATTTTTAGTTATTTGTTATGGCTAAAATAATTAGTTAAAAAAAACACACATGTGCCCTTTATGCAAAAAATGCCTTTTTTTAAGGTTCAAACTTGAGAAATAAACCAGAGTTGAAAGGTAATATGCAAAATTTATTGAATAAACAAAATATTTTTGTTAAGAAAGCAAACAAACAAACAACAAACTTAACAATCAACACTTCAAAACCAAAATGTAAAAATTTTACAATATTTAACAAACAAATTAATTATTTATAGGCCTAACTATAAAAAATAAGCCTATTCTGGGTTTTTCCTTTCTGAATCATCATGGTTTTCTGAAGCTGTTGTTGGCCAGGATAGTATTTGATTGTAAAAGTCTTCATAACCGCACAAATAGGGGGTCAACTTGTTAAGATCGGCTATTTTCTTATGGTTGATCGGCACACGGCTCTCTGGATATGCTTTTCTTGATGGAAGAATGGGTTGGTTGTCAGTCTTTGCCAAACTAAAAGGGTTTGTAATAAGTCCTCCAATCTGTTCACCAGCTACAATCTTCCCCTTCTTCGTACTGTCGTAGTTAAATTGCCTAAAAGAAGAAATTTTAAATACAATTCGGTCTTCTCTTCTTATACCTCGTCCAGATGTCTCATCCGAGATAACCAATTTTTTGTAGTAGGTGGGCCACCACGATTTGAATGAAAGTATGTCATCTGTTTGTATGTGGCAAATAGTAAATGTGTCCCTTGTACTACTGCACTTGAACAGCTCTCCGTATTGGTCTATTGTAAAAATTCGATCAGTTTTCCTCATGACTCGTTTAATCGACCCAAAGTCACGGTCGCAGGGCATAAACGAGTGGCCTCGCACAGGGAAGTAGTGTGTAATGCTTTCAAACCTGCCAGTATCACATAGGCTAAGTAAGAATCTGGTGACTGCATGGTTTTTGTTTTGTCCACCAGTCCCATCACTAAACACTAGTAGTTTCTTAACTGTATTAGGTAGAGTTTGTATGTATTTGAGTAGAAATGAACATACTTCATCAGGCGATTTATGTGCTTGACCTTCATGGTAAAGATACAAGTTAGCATCATTTGTCTTAAGGTTATGTATGCAGAAAATGTTCACCCATAACTGACGTAAATAAATACTTCTTGAACAGGGATATGGGGAAGAGGCTGGTTTTGCGTATAGTCAAATGCTATTGCAACTGTATCATCATCTTTATTTACAGAGGCATCTTTTAATGCAGTGTAAAATTTTTTTGCACGTCTTTTATGTATTATTTGCTCAGCAGCAACACCTCTTTTCGTGTTATCAGACAAACTTTGGTCTCTCATCTTTGAACTAAATCTTTCACAAGTCGAACATACATCTACTTGTGGTCTTCCAAAAGTTAGGGAAAAATTTTCCAAAAAATATTTTCTCTAAAATGAGTATGTAACACTATTACATTCTGGATATGATTCAAGAAACATGTTATGCATTATTTTGACATTCAATCTAGCATCCAAATACTCTTTGGGCTTTCCTCCATAATGTGTTTTTTTAGTTTCAAATTTAGAAATATGTTCGTGAATTTTGATGCAAACTTGTCCTTTTATGGCATTACAACTTCTCATTTTACCCCTGAGGTCAACTGGAGATTTTCCAGCCACCAGTAACATACATAACCGTCGAACACGCTTAGCTGTAATGTCATGCACTTTCATAAACGTGTTCTTACAAACAACCTGTAGTTCACCATCAATTTTTAGGTAGTAGGTAAAAAAATTAGTTTTCATTTTAGTAGGCCTACTTACTTTTTCATCATCAGTGGCCATCTGATCATCATCTTCACTTAAGTCTAGGTCTTTCTTCTTAGAACGCCTCCTTTTTGCTTGCCGTTTCTCAATGAGACCTTGCAAATATGTGTCCTGGACGTTTTTGTTTTCAAATGAATAAAAGTTGTTCCAAATGTCACTTTTGGTTTCATCTGTTAACTTTGCATAACACTTTACTGCACACCTACAGTTAAAACATCCCTGAACTCTTTGGTCAACATGTTTGCCCGAGTATGAAGTGAAAGCCTGGCCTTTAACCTTAGCAGTTTTAATAACATTTCTTTTATATTTTGCTTCGTTGCTAACTCCTTTTTTCTTTTGGATGGAACACCATCTAACTCACTTTCACTTTCACTAGACATCGTAACTCACAAAGATAACCTAAAACATGAAGTAAAAGTTCTGATGATGACAACAACAAACTAACATGAGTAACATGAACTGACAGCTGGTAACAGCAGATAATAAGCCGATAGGTGTACCAACTTACGTTTCAAAGAAACACAAAGTTTACCGCATAAAGGACACATGTGCATCACATGTGCCTTTTCTGCACTAAACAAGAACTTCATTATCGATTTAAATAGTGAATAAAGAATGGCAGATGTGTCCTTTCTACACTAAATGATGCGTCAAAGTATGTACAACAATATTGTGTATCTAACTCGTATACCGTCAAAAATGTTACATGTGCCCTTTCTGCAATAACCGATTCAATTGTAGATGAGGAATCCAATAGTATTCAGGGAAGGAATCCCATGGAGAGTCAAAATGTTAGTGTTACCATGGTTACATTGTAAAGTTTAGAAAAGAAAAAATTTGGTAAAGAATATAATTGCAAAATCAATAAACATCCTATGTTCAAAGGGATAGTTAATTAGATAAAGTAAATAGTGTGATGATGTTTGTCAACAAAAAATAAATAAGAATAAACAAAGTGTAAACAAGAGTAGCATAATAACTGTTAAAGATTTGTTCGATTAAGTTTATGAGTAGGAATATGGCTGAAAGAGTTATACAGACCATAAACCTAAATGTTGTGTTATGTTTTAATAAATAATAGTAAATAATAGACAAGTTATAAAGTAAAGAGATAAATTCTTACGAACTTAATAATACTGGACAAGCCAGTTAGAAGGTAATAGACAAACCATGATTTTGTAAAATAATGAAAACATACAATTATTATAAAACAGACCCAAATCAATTCAAAAAGTAAACAAATCATTTGTAACACAAAACAAAACAGGTATAAAGGTAAAATAATATGTAATTTGAATAAAATAAGAAAATATAGCCAATTACTACCTAGGCCTATGAAATGCCTAACTGTATAAAACCAATAACAACAAATTGTAAGAAATTAACTACAGTATTATATTAGCAAATCCAAGGCAAGTAACTAGTTAATGATAATTAGTGGAACATATTAAGATATAAAATTTAAATTAAGGACATAAAATTAGAAAGAAATGTAATTACATAATATGATTGTTATTGTCAAAATATTAATACATAAGCAAACCCAGCTTTGAGGGATGTCAAAATGATCTTTGAAAGAAAATATAAACAGTTGTGATAATATCTCATACTTAGATAAGAAGACAGAAGAATAATAGCAATCAGAAGATATTTAGTCATTTTGAATAAAAATTCAAATATTATAACAATGGGCTTAAGTCATGAATAGCCAATGAGAGTCAGCCCGTTACCATAACAACGGAACGTTATTTATTATTATTCCGTTAGAAACAGTTAGTCCATTATTGAATCTCAAGACGAATAGACGCCAAGCCGTAAATGACCCAAATTTTAACTTAAAACGATAAAAAGTAACCAAATTTACTAAAATGAAGAACCAAACACTCTGATGAAGAACTAATACATCGAACCGAGGCCAAAGACCAATTTATTCAATTCTAAATTAATAATTTTGATCAACTTATCCGAACAAGACGCCAGGCGTAATTAAATTCATCCATGAAGGAAGATTGATGACTAACGATGACCTAATCTATTTCAACTGAATGAAACTACACCAGAATTCAACTGATTTGATAAGTTCTTGGATTTCGTTGTCCATGACGTGTCCGTTACTTAACTAAATATCACTATAATATTGACGACTCGGAACACTAAGTTTTTTATAAGTAAAAACGTAAAGTTTTACCTTACAGCCTAAACCGGCTTTCACCTATAGAAGGCTTCATCAGAGGCTGTCGTTAGTAGCGCTGCTCGTCTTGTTGTTGGCGACGAGAAAGTGTTTCGAAAGATTGAAGCTGTGTGTGTGTGGTGAGATGTGTTCGAATAATGCGTTCATAGTTCGAACACACACTATCAAAACGCATGCCCAAAGCACAAAACAAATTCGATCTACCCGGTGTATATAAACTAAATTGTTCAAATTGTAAATTCTACATAGGCCAGACAGGACGTAGCTTCAAACAGAGATACATTGAACACACAAAAGCACTCCACACCACTACAGAATCTACCTTCGCAAACCACCTCATTGAAGCAAACCACACATATAAAAACATCGACAATAACATGAACATACTACACGTACACACAAAAGGCCGAAAACTAGACACTCTAGAACAATTAGAAATATACAAACACACAAAAACAAATAAAAACGACATCCTAAACGAACAGACACAATTCAATTCGCACGCATTATTCGAACACATCTCACCACACACACACACACACAGCTTCAATCTTTCGAAACACTTTCTCGTCGCCAACAACAAGACGAGCAGCGCTACTAACGACAGCCTCTGATGAAGCCTTCTATAGGTGAAAGCCGGTTTAGGCTGTAAGGTAAAACTTTACGTTTTTACTTATAAAAAACTTTGTTCCGAGTCGTCAATATTATAGTGATATTTAGATTTGATAAGTATTGCTGAGTTACCCGAATTTATGAAATAAATTCTCTTTAATTTTTTCTCACAACACTTTTAACTCTCACTATAAACTGATGATCTAATTCTTTCAAAGATTAATTAAAAAATAAAACACTAAACTTTTAGAAACTAGAAAATAACCTGTATAGAATTTACGAACTTTTGAATTACACATTATAACACTTCAGGAACAAATTGTAATTACACCTTATAGCATATAAGTACCAGTAATGTAAGGTAGTGTACTTTATTGTAATCAAATTGATATTTTTTCGTAAACCAAAAGAATCCAGATTCATGAATGAAATTGAAAAAATAAACATTCAGTAGACGCCATGTCTGACTAACTAAATCGTTCAGATACATTCGCCAAACCTTGAGATATAATTGTCTTTTACTGTCAGAGCAAATTTGTTTAATAACAAAATATAATTTTGTATAATACTGAATAACTACTAATCACAATTTAATAAACTAGAACAGAGTCATAACCACTGTTCTTTATTTCATAGGAAAGTGCATTATATGATTTGTGTATTTTAGCGACTAGCGAAAGTGACGGTAAGTGCTCACGTCGGAAACTCGGCAAACTACCAGCGAGATTAAGAAATTCGAACAGGGCGGGATTAATTTGAATTCACCATACCGTCATAGAACGAATGCTCAATCGTCCTATTCTTTTTAATTGTTTTCAGATTAAACAATTTGGCGCCACCCGGGAAATACAACCACATATTAAAGAACAGGTAAGGTTCTCACTCGCGTGTACTGGTAATTCGAGAGATCGCTACGGACATCGTCAGCGTAAACATAAAGTAACGACCACAACGTGTGAGGCAAACACACGATATACATATTAATAGAGCACATACAAAGCTTCTCGTTACAAATTGGCGACCAACTAGTGTGGCTAGAATAGAAGACTAGCGGCGGTTACGAAAAAGTATGAATCATCCATGACCACCAGGGGAAAATCTAAGAAGGGGACTGAGGGTACCGACGAAGAAGAAATGGAAATGATTGAAGAAATGATCGAGGAAATGATCGAAGAGGATGCCCAAGGGGACCAACCAGAAAACCCACAACAAAAATGATTCCAGATTCATGAATGAAATTGATAAAATAAACATTCAGTAGACGCCATGTCTGACTAACTAAATCGTTCAGATACATTCGCCGAACCTTGAGATATAATTGTCTTTTACTGTCAGACCAAATTTGTTTAATAACAAAATATAATTTTGTATAACACTGAATAACTACTAATCACAATTTAATAAACTAGTACAGAGTCATAGGCACTGTTCTTTATTTAATAGGAAAGTGCATTATATGATTTGTGTATTTTAGCGACTAGCGAAAGTGACGGTAAGCGCTCACGTCGGAAACTCGGCAAACTACCAGCGAGATTAAGAAATTCGAACAGGGCGGGAGTAATTTGAATTCACCATACCGTCATAGAACGAATGCTCAATCGTCCTATTTTTTTAAATTGTTTTCAGATTAAACAATTTGTCGCCACCCGGGATATACAACCACATATTAAAGAACAGGTAAGGTTCCCACTCGCGTGTACTGGTAATTCGAGAGATCGCTACGGACATCGTCAGCGTAAACCTAAAGTAACGACCACAACGTTTGAGGCGAACACACGATATACATATTAATAGAGCACATACAAAGCTTCTCGTTAGAATATATATAATAGGGTTGCTACAGCTAGTGCCGTCTCCCTTCCTTCATCCTGCCTTTCCAATTCTCCCGATGTTCCCATTGTCCTTCCCCAAGTCCTATACGTTGCATAGATTCATCCACTTCGTCCTTCTAAGATCTTCTCGGTCTTCCCCTTTTTCTCTTTCCTAATGGACTCCATTCCGCCACTTTGTTGATCCACCTATTTTGGGCTCTCCGGACATAACCGTACCACACCCATCTTTTTTCTTCGATGTAGTCAATTACACTTCTTTCCGTTTCCATTCTTCTTCTGATCTCGTGTGTTATTCGACCTGCTCTCGTTATTCTACAGCACCTTCTCCAATATTCCATCTCTGTTGCCAGAATCTTCCTTTCATTCTTTTTGTTAATAACCCATACTTCTGCTGCATACGTCATAGTGCTTTGGACTATGGTCTGATACATCATTTTTTTGTGCTTTTTCTAATATTTTTGTCCCATATAACACTGTGTAATTGTCTAATCCCTGTTCTAGTCTTCCCTAATCTACTTTTTATTTCTTCTTCCATTGTGCCTTGTTTACTCAGTGTGAATCCTAGGTACTTGAATTTGGTCTGTTCCTCTAATTTTAACATTTTCGTCCACTTCTAAATCTGTTGTTCCTTCATCTTTAATTGCCAAGTATTCAGTCTTTTTCATGTTTATTTCCAATCCCATCTTTGTTTATTTTTCATTCAGCTTTCTGACCATGTAGCTTAGATCTTCTTCATCCTGAGATATAACTACCTGGTCATCGGTGAAGCATAGGTGTTCATTTCGTATCGGTATTCCCATTCCATGGCATTTTTGTTTCCACATGGTTAATGCACATTCTAAAAATATCTTAAATAGTGTGGGTGATGTTGGGCAGCTCTGATCAACTGACTGTAAGAATTCAGATGTATGTCAGGCATGTGCAATATACACGTACCATGTTCAGACATATTCACACCTCATTACAGACAATTTTAGTACACGTTTTATTTACTTTGACATGTTCTTTTTAACATTTAATGTATTATTTCCATTTACTTTTTCTCACAAGGTGTACAGAAATTATTGGAAAATGCATTCCAGATGTAATCCAATTTGATTGATCCAGATGATGTAATTTGATTTTCATGTGAATGGAGCAGTTGGTTTATTATGATAAATCAAAAATAATGTATAGAACAAAACAAAATTACAAAAATAGAAATTAAAACTGGGATATACACAAACTTGTAATACTATGTGTACAAGTCAGTGGCAATGCATCACTACTTTGTGTACACATCCCTCATTTTACCTATAAGCAATTCAAAATACACCCCTTTCTTCCGCCAGTAAACAAACATAAATTTCCTATAATGTATCCAGTTCAATGGAAAGATAGTTTAGCATATTAAAAACAAAACATGAAATACATTTTAAATATTGTTACGACGGTCTACTTGATCGTCGTAGGTACAGTGGAAACAAAATAAGTACAAGACACCAATTAAGTCACTAATTACAAGCTTTATTTTTCACAGTTAAACAGTTCATAATTAACAACACAGTCTCTACAACAAATCAAATAAAAATTGTTCACATGCAAATAAATGTCAACTAATATTAAAACACAGTTGTATTACAATATACCGCCTGATTATAAAACACAACACTTCACTAATAACCACTTGAACGCACACAGTAATCTCGCCCGATTATAACTCGAACCACACTGAAAATATATCACTGCTATACTGAACTGAGCGTCCCTGAATAATTATTGTATTTATAGCTGCTGAAAATCTAGACGATTCCACATACTATGTATTACCTTTAAACTATGACATAATTGCTTGCAGCGTGACACAGTGAGAGCGGCAGCGTGAATTCTCGCACCGTCCAGCAAATGCATCTACAAGGACGTACGCCACACACGTTAGAGCGAGATTCTTCTGGCACATTTGACAAACATGTAGACTGTTCTGTAATGTCATAACACTGCCTTCTCGTTAAGCCTGTTCGTCCCGAACTGGCAAACCGTCTCTGAAGTAATACTCAACCAGGCGATCTAGGTGGACGTCCTTGCAAAAGATAGATCTCCGGTTCTTCGAATTCAGTCTCGTGTGATCCGAACATCACGTTCCCAGGAATGCAAGTCTTCTGCTCAACCACTAGTTTTGCTGGAATCACTCCCGTTGCGTCATGTACTGATGACCTAAACACCACTGGCTGATCCAAGTTTGTTTGGTTCTCGTCAACAACCTCTTGCATAACCTCATCTTCAGCCACTTTGCCCTCGGGCGCTTCTAATTACTGCAAGAAACATCGAGTTACTTATATAGAAAATGATACATATATAACATATATTTATTTTACCTCAAGATGTTATTTTTTCCTTATTTGGAACATGTTTCGAGAACTCCTGTGTTCTCATCGTCAGCCTTCATGATCTTGCGTCTGGGAAGTATTTGTGTGTTGGCTGAACGCTATTTTGGTTTCTTGTTGGTCTCTGGTCTTTTAAAGTGGTATTATTGTGTGTGATTGTGGTGTATGTATTAGTATTTTGTGTATTTTCGATGTTGAGTGCTTTGAATATTGTGTCATGTTTTGTATTGATTTGTATTTGTTCAGGTATTAGTTTGTTTTGTGTTTTATGTTTGTATATTTGTAAATTTTCCCAAATGTCCCTTTGTATGGTATATGTTTTATTAGTGTCACATTGTTTATGTCTGGGAATTCATGTCCCGTGTTTATTGCATGTGTGGCTAAATTGGATTTATATATTTCTGGTTTCTTGTATGCATTTGGATGTTAAAAATAACGTTTTTTCAGCTGTTTTTTTGTTTGTCCTATATAACATTTATTGCAATCTTGGCATTCAATTTTGTATATACCGTTAGTTGTTGTATTATCTATGTTGTGTGGGTTATTTAGTTTTTGTAAATTATTTTTCTTAGTTTTGTATGCTATTTTGATATCTGTGTTTTTAAATAGTTTTGTTAGTTTTGTCATTTTATTATTTATGTATGTAAATGTGGCCCATTTGTTGTTGTTGTTATTATTTATTTGTTGTTCATTTTGATTAATTCTTAATTGTTCAGCTTTTATTTTATATTTGATTTTATTTTCTATTTTGTTTACAGTATTTATATTTTATCCATTTTCATAACCAATTTGGTATATTATATTTCTTTCTTTGTCTGTTTCTTGTTTGTTTAGGGGAATTTTGTACATTATGTTAAATAGCGAATAGAATGCTGCCATTTTATGTTGTGGTGGGTGGTCAGAATGGTTAGGTATAATGATGTTAGTAGAAGTTGGTTTTCTGTATATTGCATATTGTATGTGGTTGTTGTTTCTTGTGATGGTTATGTCTAAATAGTTGATTTTGTTATGTTTTCTTTTTCTTCTGTGAATTGTATTTTTGGATTTATGTTGTTGATTTGTTTTAGTATGTTCTCTGCATTGTGTTTTTGTTATTTGATACATATAGCCCATCATCTACATATCTTATCCATATGCCATTTGAATAAAATGATTTTATAATATTTTGTATTTTGGTGTCTATGTGTTGTATGAATATTTCTGCTATTATGCTAGAAAATGGAGATCCCATTGCTAAACCTTCTTGCTGTTGATAAATTTTGCTATTAAATTCAAAGTAATTTTGTTTTAGTATTAGTTGGAGGCTATTTTTAATATTTAATTTTGTCTTTTTTCACATTCCTTCATTATCAGGGCGTTCTGTTAGTATACAATATCTAAATATATTTTTTAAGCCTCCTAAATTCTGTTTTTACTTTGGTATCATTGCTAACTAAATCTTCACTTTCAAAGTCAGTTCTTTCTTTCCCTCATCTGCCCTCTTAACTTTAAAGTGCCGATATTATTGTAATTTATTTGATTTATAGATACTCACTAAAACTTTTGGTTATCTGTAACCCTATTACGACTCAGTTATGTAGGGTACATTATGTTATATCTTATACTATTAAGCGACCAATCTTTGTATGTATGTCCTTATTTTCTCGGAAACGGCTCTAACGATTTTCTCAAAATTTGGTACTTAAGCGTATTTGGACACTAAAAATCGATTGGGCAAGGTCTCATTTTCCGCAAAAATCGCCTAATGCCTAAACCGTAGGGTCTTTTAATTATACATTTTAATTCATGTAGGTTTAAATATTCACACAATTGCTATTGTTACAACTCTGTCACCCAGCAACAAATATTTAAAAAAAATATTTTTTATTTGAAATTAAAACGTTAATTTTAATTCTGTTCATAAAGAATAGATCTTATCGATGTTTATAAATAATATAAAATAGCTGTTGCAATGAATGTAAATAAACAAACTAAGAGTTGAGACATACAATCCCAGTATCGATGTTTATAAATAAATATAAATAGCTGTTGTTATGAATGTAAATAAACAAACTAAGAGTTGAGACATACAATCTAATCTATGTATGTCCTTGAAAGGGCTCTAACGATACCGTAGGGTCTTTATAGGTCTTTAACCTGCGGCCTAAATGGCGGAGTATCGATGTTTATAAATAATATAAACAGATGTGGCTATGACTGTAAATAAACAAACTAAGAGTTGAGACATACAATTGTGGGTTTCTGCGCAACGATTTTTGTACAATCTATCTGATATCCGTAATCTAAACTATTAAGTGTTCTGTATACGCTGTTGTGTTTTTTGCATTCTCTGAGGTATATACATAATCTAAACTATTAAGTGTTCTCTATACGCTGTTGTGTTTTTTGCATTCTCTGAGGTAAGTGGTAGTCATATTCTGTCTAACGGGAATCTTATTGATGAAGTATTTGGTGATTGTTTGGCAAACAACAGATACGAAGATATGAAAGACAGAGCTATATTAGCGCCTTTGAATAAAGACGTAAATAAAATTAACAACGAAATTATTAAAAAGCTTCCTGGAGAATATTATAAAGTATATAAAACCTACGATTCTGTTAAAGATCAACCAGAAGGAGCTCTTCAATTCACTTCTGAATTTATAAATTCTGTTGAGATGGCTGACTTACAACCACACGAATTAAAGCTTAAAAAAAATACAATAATAATGCTTTTACGAAACTTGGACGTCTCTGAAGGGCTGTGCAATGGAACGAGATTGGTCGTGACTGAATTATGTAATAACATTATTAAAGCCAAGATTATCACGGGTGAATATTCAGGCCGAGAAGTTCATATTCCAAGGATTACAATAGATTCCAGCAAAAGTCAGCTTGAGTGCACTATGCAAAGGCATCAATTTCCCGTCAGAGCAGCTTTTGCTATTACTATTCACAAGGCTCAAGGTCAAACATTTGAAGTGGTGGGAATTCACTTATCAATTCCTGTGTTTATGCACGGCATGTTGTATGTAGCATTTTCCAGAGTCAAAAGGCGAAGTGGCTTAAAAGTTCTTTTACCACCAGAAAATCCTCGCCATACAAGAATCGTTGTATGGAAAGAAGTATTAAATAATTGTGATTCCAATAACAGAAACCGTCGATAAACGCAAACGGCGTAGTATCGATATGTTTATATATGAAAATAAATAATTGATAATAAATGTTTTTTTTTTAATTTGTATATTTATAAATAAATGTGAAAACCGAGCAAAGCTCGGTCACCCTGATATTTTATATTACATTACTTAAAAACAATACAGTGATTACCTAACCAGTATCTTGCAGGATATTTTTAGTGCCATCACCAGATAACTTATCAAGGCAGTTGAAATATGGGTATGTTCTTGGTGCAGAGATCAAGAAATTCTAGTATTTTGTATGCTAGTGTTTTCCCACTCTCAGTTGAATCCCAATGTAAACAAAACCACATGCCATATTAAATCCTCTATTTTCAAATTGGGTAAGTAGCACAATGATTTGGGGAGTTTAGCAGTCAGTGTTTATAATACAATAAATACATTAATTTCAACCTCTTACAAACTTCTTCCATTCCTTTTTATCTCATGCTAACTTCTTTGCTTTGCTTCATGCTGTCTTTTCATTTTCTAAATTTTCAGCAATTACTTGGTGCCACGCATCTATCACTGACAGTCAGTTTTTCTTTATTGCGTTCAACATTTACACAAACTGGTTTTTTTATTACTTCTCTGGTGCCATATAAATTGTCCATAGAATATTCTCTTTACTATGACTCTACATAGACGATTCTCCATGTTGTGTCTCTTCCGACATCAAGCAGATTTACATGGTCTAGACAGAAGGTTACCTTACCTACATTGTGTTAGTGGGAAGATCTCAAATTTTTATAATGAAAATACAAACATAGGAAACGTGATCATACAATTACAAATGTATCGAACAAATGATTGTAACGTGACAATAACCAGCAATCTGAATCATAATATAGCCAGAACAAAAGCAAACCCATGGTGCTGGTGCTTATTATTTGAACAACTACATATCTGTATCTTTATATATTATGAAATTCACAGTGTTCATTTTCAAATAATTATTGTCTCTACTATATCATCATAAATGCAAATATAAATATTTTTACTTATATATTTATGTAAATTTATATAAATAAGAAACATCATTTATAGTAATATTTGGTGGCAGTGATCTAGACAAGTACCAGCAATAATTTCCTTGTCATGAGTATTATTTCAAACAGATGACACTGATCCTGGAATCAATTATAAACATAATTTATTGAAATCAATACTTTATTATTATCTAAACTTTTCATTACTCCGTTTAACTATAATTGTGAATTCTACTGATGCTTACCATGGTATGGCTCCAAGTTATTGCCAAGCTGCATTCAGACTTCTGCTCAACATGGTCTGAACTCAACTCTCATACTTTTTTTTTTAATAGAAAAAATTTAATAAGTCAGTTTTATGCTACATGACTTTACACAATGTTTATACACAAGTTACAGTTTTTTACACATTAAACATGTTTTTTATTCTTTTTATACAAGCTTTACTCACTATTTAGACAACAAAATTTATATCTTACAATTAAAGTATTCACCATCATCACAATTTATATCTTGCAAATTTATAGGCACTCTTTTGACTTGTCTAGCTCATGCAGATAACAGGTAATGATGAGGAATCCTCAACTTAAATGTATTAAGCAATATAAAAATATATTTTGTTCATTACAAATATATTTTTAAAATGGATTACCCAGATAACATTTATACTTACATTCAAGGCCAAAGTGCTTCATTTGTAATTATGTCTACAGTAAGGTGGAATTATTAAAGTTACAACAGGATTATCTAATTTGAAAAGTCCTGTGTTTCTAGAAAGAAAAGCCTCTTATACCTCTTGACAAAATGTTGAATAGTTTTATTTCAGGTGTAGGGTGCAAATAATACTTTTCCTCTAAATATTTTGAAATAGAAAAGTAAAATAATCCACGTTTGCTGTCTTCCAACAAAAAAGAAATTGAGAACCTCTTTGTCTACTTTTGCTTGGGTAGTGAATTATTTGAACTGATGAGATGAAACAGTTAAAAAAAATTAACACAAGTGTTATCTGTCATATAACATAAGTAAATTTTACTATGCATTTAACAAGAGAAAGGAAAATGGTTAGAGTTTGAAAATCTGAAAAGTATTATTTTAGACTTATTTGCAGAAAGAAGTTGTTTTCATGGAGACTGATTCGTAGTGTGCAAAACAGTGTATGTGTATGTATAAAGGAAAGTCATCCTTTTATTAGTAAACAGTGCTGTAAATTTAGCACTTCCTTTGAAGAAGATGATAATTATCACTTCACAAGTACATTAATGGGTCATAATTTGGATGAAAAACTATAAAAACTTGGTTTCTTTAACATATTGGTAATAAGAATAATATAGAAATTTTATATGAATCTTTGTACTTGAGTATGGTATGTTTTAATAACAGACTGTACAATAATCTCAATGTTGAAATGTGGAAAAACCAGGTGGATGAGAAGAGTATGAATTCTTAAGTTGTTTAACAGGTAGAGTTGTGGTGTCTTAACAGTTTGCAAAAATGATAAAAGTTCTACAACTACCTTAAATGGCATAAATCAATTATTTCCTGTTCACTGCATTATTTTGAAGAATTAAAAGTAAAAAGGAAAAAACAAGAAAAATATTTCTAAATCTTTTCTCCACATCAAAGTTTGAATGAGACTTGTGTACTGAATAATGCATTCACTGGTTGCAACACAACATCAACTCTTCTGAATTAGAGGTAAAAATTAATTTGCATAAACTTTCAAATTCAAAAATGTTTGCAAAAGTCAAAGTACATAGAAGATAAAGTAACGTCAATTCTGAATCTGGAGTTAAATAATGTATTCTTCTTTATAGTGTTTATCCAAAAATATTTTTTGTTTTTAAATATTTAATAGTGCTACTAAATTTAATATTTTTTTAGTACTTGTTTATTCCAAATCTGTGTGTAATAAATAATTTTGTGAAATTTGTATTGAAGATGTTAAGCAGTATTCACATTGTAATATTGAAATTTTAACTAATGTAATGACTAAACAATCGCAGTATTATCAGAATGAATTAAATTACAAAGTTATTAGAAGACAAAAAACTTTACTTAAAATCTGATGAGAAATCGAAAGGAGAGTAACAGTTGAAAATATTTTTTTAAATTTGGTTTACTTTCGGATCATAACAAGTATTGTAATTTAATGAGCCAAAAAACTTTGTTTCTGAAGGGTCACAAACAAAACATTTTTTTTTAACAAAGGAGGGAATAAATACACCAAACACAGCAAGGGGTCTCTTAACATAGCAAGGGGCGATAGAACCAACTACACTTAACCCGCCGCCCGCGCTATGTTTGTTAACCGAGTTGGACAAGTCAGGTAACAAATATTATACGTTTCTCAAATCTTCATGCATGCTCGAATTTAGTGACTTGTGACAGTAAAACAGATTATCTTTTATTAATGGCAAGCTTTAGAACTGTTGTAGTATAGCTGTTACTACTGTACTCATTGACATTCGTTTTATTATTGCGGCAGTATTATTATTGTGTTCGCCAGTTACATCTCGGTTTCACCTCCTAAAAAGCAGAACCAACCAAACGATTTTGTCTTGCCAAACCGTATCACTCCCGAGAAACTATCTTCGCTCTACAAATTGAAAAGTTTTGAGTTTTGTTTGTTTGACTGAACACGTATTTTTACGAAATTTTATTTTATGATTTATTTATGTGCATTAACATAAATGCACATGTGTTAAAGGAAATATGTTTGACATACCGGTATTTGTTTAAAGATCTTCGAAAGCTATAAACCTGAGGGTTTACCCCCACTTCACGAACAACTAGGGAGTTGTAATTTTAAAAAAAATTTTAATTTTAGCAGTGACAAAGATGCGCATTGATGTTTCCTGAAAATATGTTTGTATCAGTAACTATAATTCCGCGTCAAATATCCTTTGCTAAAAATACGTATGGTATAAATGCTAAATTTAAAAAAATATAAATTACACATAATGTTCATTACAAAAACATTTCCATACATCGCTTTTCTGATTGGACACTAGAAGGCGTCGTTAACGTATTGAATTTTTAATGTGACCGTTTTGGTGTTTATTATTCTATATTAACTGTTATTACGTCACTCATAATTTAATTAATTTCGTATGCATGTGTACATGATGTTCATTTTAAAACGGAACCCAAGTTTGAAGTTGTTTATATTTACAATAATACAAATCTAATAGACTTGTTATTTATGTAACTGATTTTTTGTCAGCTCATATCATTGTGAATGGTTTTTGTTAAATGTCTTAATTAGTGAGTTCAGTTTCATATTTTTTAATGAAAATGAGAAAATATGCTGTGTGTTGTGATGTATGATATGCTGTTTCATAGCGACGGATTGTTGGTACTATTATGTTTTGAAAACATACTCAATGCAGAACACTATGAAGATACTGTTACGTAGTTTATTGCAATGTTAGAGAAAGATGCAAGGTTTTTATGGTTCCAGCAAGGGTTCAAATGCCTAATTCAATTATGGACCTCTTAACATTAGAACAGCCTTGTGGCCAAGTAGATCTTGCCAATGTTTTTCCAGTGATTATTTTCTCTGTGGCTATTTGAATAATCATGCATTCGCGCGTATCTTCAAGATGTTCTAGAATTTTAAGGAGACAACTCAACGGAGAGCAAGAATTGGAAGAAGTACGTTTAGGAACTTTTTAGGAACATGAAAAGTCCATGCTTGTATTTATGAAAATGGCGGTCTTTTTAAACATTTAATCTACACGATTTTTTTACTAGTTTAAATATATATTCTGCAATAATAGCAGATAAGTATAATAAATAGTTTTCTTGTTCAAGTAGTACCGATTGCATTTGAAAATGAACATTCTGTGTTCATGTAGGTAATTTTAATTTTTTTAAGAGGTGAAAACGTCTTTCTCGGTGATTTCGAGTTCATCGCCTCACAGCTACCACATATACGAAACACACGTGATGTGCTAGAGATTGAGAGACACCCTAACGTCTTAAAACAGACGGGAGGATAGTCTGCGGCTTCGCCCGTCATGAACATCGACAGTTACCCACCACCGCGAGTCACAGATGGAGACTCGACGAATCCTCAAAGCCGTCAACAGTATACCAGACCACTAAAACTACGACGACCGACGACTCTGGGCAGTCCGGATTCTCAACTGGTAGCCGATTACAAACCTTCCTGCTGGACGTCTAATCCGAAACGGAATTTTTTGCTCTAAGCAAACTTACAGCAGCCGTTTAAGTGTCAATTGGATGTAAACAGTTATGCTGAGTCCTAGCTAGTCGTATGTAAGGCGTCCATGGAGTCAACACAAACAGAGGCGTTCAGCAACCACACAAACAGAGCTATCTGGACTCAAGGCTCCCTGGGTAGTTGTTGACGTAGATGGAGAACAGCTGGTCTAGGATTTTCTAGGTGACGATGGTGATACGATCGGAAGAGACGTGGTCGACTATTCTAATGCAGGTGGTCCTCTCTATGAGAAAGCTAGCGATGAAATGAAGTTAGAAACCTGGGAGCTGGATGTAAAAATTCAAGTAATAAAATAGCAAATCCAAAAAGTAAAAATTCCTGTCGCACAAAAGCCCAAACGTTTTTAAAGTCCAGTCGGTCCCCGTTATCACCAGTCTCATTAATCAATGAACTGTTCAGGAAGAGAACATAAAAGTTTCGAAAACCATCTTGTGTGTCACGTACATACGAGGCATGCAAGTACCTCTGACGTGGACTAAATTAGACTGATGGACCGTAGGTTATCTGTACAGGAAGCATCCTTGCTCTGCTTTGGGATTAGTGTTATAGTAGGTTTTCCAGATTACTTGGAAAAATAGGCCAACATGAGGCCCTCTTTGAACAGCTTGGCCCTACACGGTGTTTCTTGTTCAAGAATGCGTTAGAGAAGCGATGGTAGAAACATCGTTCGGATCAGGCGCCATTCCGCGGCGGAACTCAACAAGCGGATCTGAAATCTCGACCCCTTGTCCCTACAGATAAGTTTAGGACTGGAAGCGAGGGGAAGCCTTCTATATCGTTTTCGACTTTTTCATTAACGTTAATGTGCGCGGGCGAGTTAGCAAACTCCTTCGAAACATGTCTACAGTTAACTCGGCATTCTTCTTCGGGCGACACAGAGTTTGCTCGATCGGTCCAGCGATGGAGAATGCACGATCGATGCCTAATCTCAGTCAACACGGGTGGTACTGTGTACGGGTGACTCGATTTCGACGTACATCAGTAGTATATGTGTGTATGCGCTGGGACTCAAAAAACAGCCATGTATGCGCTGGGACACAATACCCACTATGTATGTATGCGCCAGGACAAAAAAAACATGCATGTATGCGCTGGGACACAATACCCCACTATGTATGTATGCGCTAGGACAAAAAAAACAGGCATGTATGCGCTGGGACACAATGTAAAAAATGTAAATATAAACAGTAAAAAATGTAAATATAAACAGACGGCGTTTGTTGACACGACGGCGGACACGTGACACGCGTACACAATAGACATTCCGAGTTCGTTGACGTGTTTTTTTTCTCCTTTTTACAGTGTAGACAGCGTGGCGTCCGTCTTTACCTAAATATATTACATTTTTATTTTGTAATCGTGATCGTGTCTTTAACGATTGTGTTATTCTATAGTAAACCGTGACCTTGAAACATACTGACCTAGTAACAAAAATGTAAATATAAACAGACGGCGTTTGTTGACACGCCGCGTACACATAAACATTCCGAGTTCGTTGACGTGTTTTTTTTTCTTTTTTTTAGCGTCGTCTTTACCTAAATATATTACATTTTATTTGTAATGATTGTCATTCTATAGTAAACCATGACCTTGAAACACACTGACCTAGTAAAAATGTAAATATAAACAGACGGTCGTGCAACTCGTCTTTACCTAAATATAAGATACCGATAACCTTTTTAGTTGTCGTACTATACAAAGTAATCTCTGATAACTAAGGTCATAGATGTAAACAGTTTTTAATTAGTTGTTGTACTTTGAATAATGAGCATCAGACAGGCGATAAGTAGTGAATTACATAAACAAGCGAGAAGGAATTTTCCTACACGCAATGTCGAACTAAAAGGTATTCACGATTTGTATCAAGCTGACCTTGTAGAAATGATTTCTTTTTCAAAGTTGAATAAAGGTTATAAATATATACTAACAGTGATAAATTGTTTTAGTAAATTTGCATTTGCAGTTCCGTTAAAATCAAAAACCTCACACGACATTGTAAAAGCTCTAAGACCTATATTACATGTAAACAAAATGAAACATTTGCAAACTGATAAAGGAAAAGAATTTTACAATTTACCGATTCAGCAATTATTTAATCATTATAATATAAATCATTATTCAACTTATTCAGATAAAAAAGCCTCTATTATTGAACGTTTTAATCGTACTTTAAAAAACCATATGTGGAAGTGGTTTACTACCAGTGGAAAGTATACATGGATCGAAGTACTTCCTCAGTTATTGAAAAAATATAATAATACTGTACATAGAACTATAAGTATGAAACCTAAAGATGTTAATATAAATAATGAGAAAACGGTATTAACACAAATAAATAAAAAACGAATACCTGTTAATAAGAAACCTGCAAAATATAAAGTTGGGGATAGAGTGAGAATTAGTAAATACAAACAAATTTTTACTAAGGGTTATTTACCAAATTGGACAAATGAAATATTTACAATTCATAATATTAAACAAACAGTACCTAGAACATATATTTTAAAAGATGATACAGGAACCGTATTAGATGGCGGATTTTACGAACAAGAAATTAGTAAAACAAAATACGACAATATATTTTTAATTGAAAAAATATTAAAACGTAAAGGTAATAAATTACTTGTTCAGTGGTTAGGATACGATAAGTCGCATAACAGTTGGATTGATAAAAACCAAATCATTTGAATTATTTTTTTTGTTCAATCATGAAAATAGTACAGCAAACAAAAAAAATACGTATTTGTAATTTTGATAAATCTATGGAGAAAAAAGAAAGAGTCCATAGCGAGTTGTTACCAAATAATGTCAGGTCTCTTATCATTGGGCCCAGTAATACAGGTAAAACAAACCTAATGCTTAATCTTTTGTTCAGTCCTAATGGTTTATGTTTTGAGAACGTTTATGTTTTTTCAAAATCGTTGTATCAGTCAAAGTACAAATTTTTAGAAACAGTTTTATCAGGTATACCATCAATACAATACTATAAATTTTCAGAAAATGATCAAGTCATTCATCCTGATGATACTGAACAAAATTCAGTTATTATATTTGATGATGTAGCATGTGAACAACAAGATAATATAAGAAATCATTTTACAATATGTAGACATAAAAATAATAATGTTATTTATATATGTCAAACGTATGTTCGAATTCCGAAACACTTAATTCGTGATAACGCGAATTTAATAATTATTTTTCAACAAGACGAACTAAATTTAAAACATATATACAGAGATCATGTTAATACTGATATGACATTTGAAATGTTTAAAGAACTTTGTTCTAAAGCATGGACAAGACGTAAAAAGGTTTTTTTTGTTATAGATAAAGAAAGTGATATGAATTGTGGCGGTCGTTATCGTTTTGATTTTGATATCTATATTACTAATTTGTAATCGAAATTTTTTTTATTACTTATCAATATGTCATCGAAGAAGTCACGTTCCCTTGACAAGCAAGAGAAGCTCGTTAATGAAATTAAAAAAATAAGAAAAAATATTCGAAAGAAACATCAGACTCTAACACAAAATGTTATTGATGAAGAACAGTTTGCAGAAAAATCGTTGAAACCTATTATCACTCCGTTACAAAAGTTAGTACAAGAGAAAACAAATTCATCATTGATTAAAAAAGAAGAACAACAATTAGATGTTGAAATGGACGATATTCAGTCGCGTTTACAAAACAAAAGGTTTTCAGAAGAGGCCGAAAACATCCCGATATCGAACAAACGAACAGTAGAAACGCCGTTACCATTGCCGCGTGAAGAAGAAATAACGTATGAAACCTTACCCACGGTTGATGAATTAATGTCAACATCAGAAGGACGACAATCAATCGAACCTTTTATCGATATATGGTTTAAAGGTCCGTTAATAAGACACTATATGCGTAAATTTTTTGATGATAGTAATCATGATATTGATCACGTTTTTGGTCCATATTTTGGAGATAATAATATTTTAATGTTAGGTAAATATCCCTTAAAGACTGATGAAAGTGATATTATTACAATTAATAATGTTATGTACAAAGGTACACCTGGTTTGTACGATCTTATTTTTATGAAAAACCCCAATGCATATGTATATTCTCAAGAAGATTTAGACGAATATTCGCGTATAATAAGTGAAACCGCGGCATATTTAAGTTTAAAGACAAACAGAGTTAAAAGCAGTACTAGTTACAAATATAAAAATATAATTAAGCCTATTATTAATAAGCTTTTACAATCATCCACATCAAAAGTTAGAAGTAGCCGATTGCATAGTGATACAGAAGGTCGCGGTTTGTTAAATTTCAGTAACAGTAAGCCAGTTTTTGTGTACTGGAATAATGTAAATGAATTATGCGATAGATTAAAATTATTGATTGCTTCACAAAGTGCAGGTCATTCGGGTCATGAAAATGAAATATTATCAATTATTGAAGAGCTACAGGAGGCCGGTATAATAAAAGAAGATGTAGCAACGTTTGAAGCGATATTTTCAAAATGAGTGTCGATAAATTCGGACACTATAGTGGTGATCTAGTGGTTAGTTCCAACGTTCAGCGTGGACCGCCTGGAGAAGGATTTAAATTAACTGACGACGGAAATTTTAATATAAGTAATAAACGATTATGTAATGTGGGCGATCCTGAATTGGATGATGATGCCGTAAATGTAAAATATATGAGAACAAATTCGATTACTTTAACAAATACAGACGATTGTTACGATGTTAAGATGAAAAAAGTTATTAATTTAGCCGATCCTAATGAACCTTGTGACGCTGTAAATAAAAATTATTTAGAAAATGCTACTAAATCATATTTAGCTGATAGAATACTAATTAAGGTGGATAATAATCCAGTGTATTCATTCAAGAATAATCGTGTGTCTCAAATCGCATCACCTGTTTATAAATTTGATGCTGCCAATAAACTTTATGTTGATAATAAATTACCTGATGAAAATACACAAACTAATTGTTGTGATTTCAAGCAAAAAAGGTTAATTAATGTAGCAGATCCTATTAATTTGCTTGACGCTATAAATAAACAGACTTTATTAACAGGTATAAATAATACAAAAGATGAATGTAAACGATATATAGATGATAAAATATATTATTTACGAAGTGAAGAGGAAAATAGTATAGATTTTAATGGAAGCAGATTAACTAATGTTGCTGATTCTAAAGATGATACAGACGTTATAAACCAAAAGACTTTAACAAGAGTTATGAATGCATTTAAATTAGATCTAGAAGACTATAAAGTTGACAGTAGCTTAGTTAGAATATTATACAAATTATATAAGGAGTGCACTAAAGACAATCCTGTTAAAACTATAAACGAATTTCGCATTGTATATATAATACAAAGTTTATATGAAGCGTCATAAATGCATCTGTATCCAAACAAGATAGAAGGTGGTGGTCTGGTGAGTAATATTCTTGGAAATGTTATAAACAAGTCAATTGATTTATTACCTGTTGAACTTCATTTACCCGGTTATCAGTATTGTGGACCCGGTACAAATTTAGCGAAACGATTACGAAGAGGTGATCCAGGAATTAATAAGCTTGACGCTGCTTGTAAACAACACGATATTATATATTCAAAGTATTCAGATTCTATAAATCGCGCTAAGGCTGATAAGGAATTAGCTGAAAGAGCTTGGGAACGTGTTAAATCAAGTGACGCATCGTTCGGGGAGAAAGCTGCAGCGTGGTCAGTAACTAACATAATGAAAGCTAAAAGTAAATTTGGTGGGGGAATAAAAAAGAAAAAAAAACTATGTCCAATACAGTTTATAATTATTTGAAACGTTTTACTGGTAAAAGTGGAAAAGGTTTATATTTGAGACCGTATTAAAAAACAGGAGGAGGTCTAAAAAAAAAAACAAAGAAAAGAAAAACGAAACAACGACGGCGAAAATAATGAAGAGTATTCCTATACGTCCGCTTTCAATTCAAGATTTACTACTGTATGTTAAACAATTAAAGATTCCTAATTTCAGAGGAGTGTTTATGCTTGACACATTACCGTTACACACTGGAATTTGGCAAAATGAAACCGGAATAGTTAATTTAGATAATAGTTATGGCCATGGTACTCACTGGGTATGTTATATTAAACGTAAAAATAAAGTTAATTATTTTGATAGTTTTGGTAATTTAAGACCGCCTATCGAACTAATTAATTACTTTTATTCATCAAGTCAACGATCTATTGAAATCGTTTATAATTATACACGAAGACAAAATATGGATGCAGTCAACTGCGGTCATTTGTGTTTACAGTTTCTCAGCAATAATGTTTTGTCTAAGCGGTAAAGGATCCGTATTAACATGTGATATTTTTCCACCTATCGAGTTAAGTGATGAAAAATGGGAACTAGGATTAATTGACTTTATGACATATCATTCAATACCTAATATAGAGGAAGGAATTAACAATGTATTATATTATGGTAGTGATAAGAAAATAGTATTGCCTACTGGTTCTTATGAAATTTCAGATATCGCAACGTTTATAAACGATTACTTAATTCAACATGATGAAAATGTAAAAATAATTATAAAGGCGAATAATAATACATTAAAAAGTGAAATTTATTCTAACGTTCAAATTGATTTTAGTAAACCCGATTCGTTAGCAACCATATTAGGATTTGAAACATGCATAATAAATCCAAATAAATGGTACAGTTCAACCTTACCGATAAGTATTGTTCGAGTAGAGAGCATCCGATTGATTACTAATTTAATTAATGGTTCGTTTAACAACGGAATTCCAGATCACATAATACACGAATTCTATCCTAGTGTTCCGCCAGGTTTTAAAATTGTTGAAAAACCGACTAACGTGATATATTTACCAGTAAACACATCTAGGATACATAATATTGTAGTAAGACTAGAAGATCAACAAGGAAGATTGATTAATTTTCGAAACGAAATAATAACGTTACGTTTGTATTTGAGAAAACAATAATAATGGGTCTTATTTTTTATTACGGAATCAATAAAACAACTGCAAATAAGCCAATTATAAGTAGTAAAGATATGAATATCGACCGGTTAACACCACAAAACCTGAAATTTCTACAGTCATTGGGATTAACAGTAATAAAGGATTATTTAAACAAAAAATGAATCTTAATATTCAAAACGTAAACGCTAGCATTCTAAACATTATAGAGGATCTTGTGTATACAGATGACTCGATAGTAGGATTAGCTTATCACACTCATCTACCGTACACTTCTACTACATTCAATAATAATGACGAAATTAGAATTCCAATTAATCAACAAGATGTGTATACATTACCGTGTGAAAGTTACCTTCATATAAAAATAGAATACACTAATAATAACGGTATACATGATCAAACTTTAAAATTATGTTCAAATGCTTTAGCATTTTTGTTTGATGAAATTAGATACGAAATAAATGGATCAGAAATCGATAGAGTTAAAAATGTTGGAATAACATCAACAATTAAGAATATGTTAACAATTAAACCACATGAAATTAACACTTTAGAAAATAGTGGATGGGCTTCAGATTTAATAAGTCATATGGCACCATCATCGAAAGATATTAGCTTCTGTATCCCATTAAAAAGGTTGTTCGGATTTGCTGAAGATTTTAAAAAGATTTTGTTAAATATAAAGCAAGAATTAATTTTAATTAGAGCGTCCACTGATAATAATGCAATAATTTTACCTGAATCAGTAAACACATACAAATTAAAAATAAAATATATATCATGGAGAATTCCGTATGTTTATGTTAATGACGTAGTAAAGGTAGATTTACTGAAGATAATACAAATTGATCGACCTTTATTAATGCCGTTTCGAAAATGGGAACTTTACGAGTATCCGTCTGTGCCAAAAGCAAACAAACTTACTTGGACTGTTAAAACGTCATCACAATCAGATAAACCTCGTTACGTTATTGTAGGTTTTCAGACTGACAGAAAAAATAATGGACACAAAAACCCAGCACATTTTGATCTTGCTTCATTTTATAATGTAAAGTTATATTTAAATTCAGAATACTATCCGTATGATAATTTTAATGGTGAAACGTCGATTCTACATGAGTATTATTCAATATTTCAGTCCTCGTATTATTACAAAAGTGAAAATGCGCCAATGATAAATCGTTCAAACTTTCTAACGTATACACCTTTTTGTGTAATTGATTGTTCAAAACAAAATGAATCATTAAAAACTGGTTCAATAGACATCCGTCTGGATATTGAGACGTCAACAGACATACCGGAAAAAACTACTATCTACTGTCTCATTTTTTACGATACAATTATGCAATATACGCCTTTATCTGGTACTGTAAGAAAAGTATTTAAAATATAATTACGTAGATAAAAAGTGTATCAGTTCTGCTGTTGCACGCAATGGAATACGTTATCGATTTTCAAGGTTTTCGCGATGATGGAAAACCTTCTATTTATCAGTTTACCATTCTATACAACATACATACATACATGCATACATACATAAATACATACATACATACATACATACATACATGCATACATACATAAATACATACATACATACATACATACATACATACATACATACATATATACATATATACATACATACCATTCATAAATAATACATTTAGTTACATACTAAAAAACATACATACTTTTTTTATACCAGCATTTTTTATTAATTTACATACACAAAAATTGTTGTAATTGTGTATAGATTACATACTACAACAAATACAAAGTGAATACCAACAAAATACATACAACAAAAATTTGAAATTTTCTTTTTTTTATAGGAAACTTTGTTTTGATTTTTTTACATACAAAATAGAAGATTTTAAACATTTTAGTTACATACTAAAAAACATACATACTTTTTTATACCAGCATTTTTTTAAATTAATTTACATACAAAAAATTGTTGTAATTGTGTATAAGTTACATACTACAACAAATATAAAATATCAACATATTTTACATACAAAAAATTTGAAAATTTCTTTTTTATAGGAAACATTTTTTTTTATCTTAACCAAAATATTAAGATCAGTTTTTTATAAAAATCTGAAACATATGAGCCAGGTTGTGATGATGAATTATCATCTGTTCTTATTCGACAGCATTTTTCTTACAATTTGTCGTTTTTTTTAAAACGGTAGATTTTTTATCCATAATCTGTAGGAATATATTTAAAACAAAAATATTCATTTTTTGAAAATTTCTTTTTTTATAGGAAACATTTTTTTTATCTTAACCAAAAACATTAAGATTATCAATTTTTATTAAGTAACGACCCTTTTTCTCCGGGTGTTGTTAAAGTTTTTGTTGAATCATCTTTTTTAAAAGAAATATACTGATCATACAATTCATCAGTTTTTTCGTTTTTAGATGTATAACGTTTAACTGATTTAAATAATCTTTTAAATTCAACATCACCATCATCATTATCATCGTCATTATTAACAATGTCAATGTTCATCTGATCTTCTTCTTCTTCTTCTTCTTCATCTTCAAATCTATACATCATTTTGTTTTTTATAATAGAATTGATTATAGAAAATGTTGTTCTTAATATATTTTTTTCTTTAAAATGAACAATATTTGTATTCAAATAGTTATACATTTCTTCAATATCGAATAAATAATTATTTAAAAACATCACATACATACATACATACATACATACATACATACATACATACATACATACATACCATTCATAAATAATACATTTAGTTACATACTAAAAAACATACATACTTTTTTTATTAATTTACATACAAAACATTGTTGTAATTGTGTATAGATTACATACTACAACAAATACAAAGTGAATACCAACAAAATACATACAACAAAAATTTGAAAATATTTTTTTTTATCTTAACCAAAATATTAAGATCAGTTTTTATAAAAATCTGAACATATGAACCAGGTTCTGATGATGAATTATCATCTGTTCTTATTCGACAGCATTTTTCTTACAATTTGTTGTTTTTTTTTTAAAACGGTAGATTTTTTGTCCATAATCTGTAGGAATATATTTAAAACAAAAATATTCATTTTTAAAAATTTCTTTTTTTATAGGAAACATTTTTTGATCTTAACCAAAAACATTAAGATTAGTTTTTATAAGTTTGTTTTTTAATATTTTTTATCTTAGCCAATTCGCGTGATTTTGACAATACAATTTTATGCAATTGCATATAAGTAGAATCTTTACTTTGCAATAAAAATTGACTTCTATAGGCAGCTTTAGTCCATCTGTCTTTCTTATTTATTCCTTTTAAATCGTTAACATCAGTTATATCAATTTTTATTAAGTAACGACCCTTTTCTCCGGGTGTTGTTAAAGTTTTAGTTGAATCATCTTTTTTAAAAGAAATATACTGATCATACAATTCATCAGTTTTTTCGTTTTTAGATGTATAACGTTTAACTGATTTAAATAATCTTTTAAAATCATCATCACCATCGTCATCATCATCGTCATTATTAACAATGTCAATGTTCATCGGATCTTCTTCTTCTTCATCTTCAAATCTATACATCATTTTATTTTTTATAATAGAATTGATTATAGAAAACGTTGTTCTTAATATATTTTTTTTCTTTAAAATGAACAATATTTGTATTCAAATAGTTATATATTTCGTCAATATCGAATAAATAATTATTTAAAAACATCAAGTCTTTTTGTGAATTAACAATTGTAGTTTCTAGAGCAAATTTTATTTTTTTGGTTACATCTCGTAATTGAATATATAGAGAAAAAACATTAACATTATCTATTGAGATAATGTCTGGTTGAATTTTTTTCATCATATCTTCCCATTGACCGTAGGAAGATAGACCCAGATAATAAATTAATTTTAAAATGTCTTCTAACGACAAACATTCTTCATGATGAAGACCTCCTTCATGTTGTGCATCCATTACAATGATTTAAGATTTAAGTTGTCAAAATCTATAACATACAAAAATAATTTTTCGTTACATTACTAATTTATAACTGGTAACTAAGAATTGTTATACATATTATTTATAACAAAGACAAATTAAATAAAATACCTCCTTCATGCTGAGCATTCATTACAATGATAAGATTTTAAATTGTCAAAATCTATAACATACAAAAAATAATTTTTCATTACATTACTAATTTATAACTGGTAACTAAGAATTGTTATACATATTATTTATATATGTTAAACTAAACAAACACAAATTAAATAAAAGACCTTCTTCATGCTGAGCATCCATTACAATGATAAGATTTTAAATTATCAAAATCTATAACATACAAAAATAAATTTTCGTTAAATTACTAATTTTATGACTGGTAACCTAAGAATTATTATACAAAACTAAACAAAGATAAATTAAATAAAACAGAAAAAATAGAAAATATATTTTAAATACTAAAATGGAACCTTTAATAACTTAGATAAAAAAATAAAATTAATAGATAAACGTATAGAACACATTATATAAAAATAATATAGTTAACACTTATAACAAAGACAAATTAATTTTTTTGTATACTTTTATAATAATATATTTAAAATAACATAGGAAAAACACATATTTTACAGGTAACCAAGAATTACTGTACATGTTCTTGTGTAGAACATAACAAAAAATAAAAATAATAATATTACCTTAATGACGATCGCAGACTGTAGTAGCTGGTATGTTTCTGGATGCTGAATCACAATTTTCAATCGGCTTATATACACAGAAATCAAAATCTATAACATACAAAAATAAATTTTCGTTAAATTACTAATTTTGTGACTGGTAACCTAAGAATTGTTATACAAAACTAAACAAAGATAAATTAAATAAAACAGAAAAAATAGAAAATATATTTTAAATACTAAAATGGAACCTTTAATAACTTAGATAAAAAAATAAAATTAATAGATAAACGTATAGAACACATTATATAAAAATAATATAGTTAACACTTATAACAAAGACAAATTAATTTTTTTGTATACTTTTATAATAATATATTTAAAATAACATAGGAAAAACACATATTTTACAGGTAACCAAGAATTACTGTACATGTTCTTGTGTAGAACATAACAAAAAATAAAAATAATAATATTACCTTAATGACGATCGCAGACTGTAGTAGCTGGTATGTTTCTGGATGCTGAATCACAATTTTCAATCGGCTTATATACACAGAAAATGCATTATCAGTTTCACACCTTCTCAATACGTGTAAGTAGAAGATTAAAAGGTCAAGTTAATAACTTGTTTACCGACAACAACAAAAATACGAGATCAAGAGGTCAAGTAATTATTACTGATTATTCATTATCAGTCACATCGCATTTTATTGACAACAGTTTAAAAAAATTTAACCACAATTTTCAATCGGTTTATATACACAGAAAATACATTATCAGTTTCACACCTTCTCAATACGCGTAAGTAGAAGATTAAAAGATCAAGTAAATAATTTGTTTACCGACAACAACAAAAATACGAGATCAAGAGGTTAAATAATTACCGATTATTCAGTATCAGTCACAGCGCATTTTATTGACAACAGTTTTTAAAAAATTTAAACAACAGCACGGTATTGGTTCAAAATACATTGTTTACTGTTTTCCTGTTATCGATCGGTTGACAGTATAAATAGCCATACAATAAAAAACAATTTATAGCAATAGATTGGTTTTTAGCCAGCATAGGTCTCAATACATCGGATCTTTACAAAAATGTAAGTATAATCATAGATAACCTATCTTTCTATTGTAATTTACATTAGTAAAATAACTAAGAATATTATTCATTTTATAACAAATACATATTCCACACAAAAAGAACACGCTAACAAAAAAATATATGAACAATTATTCAAAAAGAACACGCTAACAAAAAAATATATGAACAATTATTTTTTATAAATATGGAACTGATATGAATATTTTTTGTACAAAATTGTAAGTATAATCATAGATAACCTGTTGAAAGCCTTTTGTATATATAGCACATAATGTATATGACTACTTTTACAACTGCTATGTAGAGAGAAAATTTATTCAATAATGAAAATATCATGATAATATATTAAGTGATAAACGTGAATGTCTTTGTTTTAGTCGAGTATAATGTCTGGAGACAGTTTTGAAAGATACATTGTAGATTGGATAGAAAGGCGCTCCACTCAAGTGAAGTATAATAGAGATAGAGAACTATTACAACGTCGCTCCACGAAGTCTCAAGGCGAGACAGAAGTGAAAAAAGAATTATCACAAATTTACACTCAGTTTATTACCACCTATGCTGGTGGTGCCAATTATGGCAAATTTATAAAAGATTGGGTGAGTGAAAATTACGTACCACTCTTTCCTGAGTTGTAATATACTTATTTTGTAAATATATATTTGTTAATATACATTTCATATAGTCTGTATTTTGTTTTTAAATATATTTTAGATGAAAATTACAGTATTTTAAAATAATAAAACAGTGATTTTGTATTATTATTAATACTGATTGCATGTTTTATTTAATGCTTTTTTTGTTTTAGGTGTTACCATTGAATAGAAGTATTGTACCACAGGTTATTGATGGTAGTGATATTATGTTTTATGAAGCACCCAGAAAATTAAAGTCCGAGGATCAGCTTAATGTAGTACCAAATGAAGATTGCTTCACAAATTAAAAAAAAAAAAAAAAAAATCATAATATGTAATATATATTTTATTTGTAATATACATTTCATATATTCTGTATTTTTTGTTTTATATATTTTTATTTTGAAACATTTGAACCCTTTGAAGTTTACATAAAGTCATGTGATTTGTACATTTTACTAACAAAGACACGTCTGTTCATACTAAATGTGTGTGTGTGTGTGTGTGTGTGTGTGTGTGTGTGTGTGTGAGAGTTGATCCTTGTCTCATTCTTGTTATAGTCTTAAAAAACAAAAGGTTGTCGAACCAACATCATTTTTATTTGAAAATAGTTTCATTGTAAATATCACTTAACACCAGCTTAACTCAGAGAGAGAGCGAGAGAGAGAGAGAGAGACTGCATTGTGTCAGTGTAAAGTCGTGTCAATGACCTCTTGTATTACAATGGTTTAGCATAGTTTCTTACTGAAGGCCATTTAAACAAATTATAGTTTATTTTAATTTAATTCGTTGTAAACCTCTATTTGTAAAGTACATTAAATTATGTGAAATGCTACATCGAAAGATTCAAATATTCATTGATGTACAAACAATTTACATAGCACAAGTACACACACACACACACACACACACACACACAATAGGCTAACATTTACTGTGAAGCTGAATAATTTGCAGATTGTATCTTACAATCATGAAAAATATTATTTAAACTGATAATTGTTTTATTAAAAATATTATTATTATTTCGACGTCTGCGAGCGAGAGAGAGGACGTTAATATTTGTCGAATAAATATAAACTTTCTAATTTCATCAATGTGTGTGTGTGTGTGTGAGCAGCACGTACATCGCCCGATAGCGATTTGTATGTGTACACAAAACTTTTGAAAATACCTTATTTCAAGATTTTTTATGCGAAAGAGAGACATACACACACAGGTAATTACATATTTTTATTTTTTATACATTCTATATATTTAATTACACAAAAATTGTAATGTACAATAGTGTCTTGGAGTACTTACCGTTATATAAAAGTCACTTGAATCGTTCATCGAGAAGCTTAATGATATCACCACAATGTGTAGATATATAACAACAAACACATGTATCCGGCCCATCCACAGTAGATTCATGTGCCCATGGACATTCAAGAAAATGTATAAACGCCTCACCGCTTTGTCCTCTACGTTCCGGTGTAATCTCTTTCAGTCCGTCTGAATTATAAAATTCCAACACTTTACGACACTTTAGAAGTACCAACAATATATCTCGCATAAATTCAATCTCTACTTTTGTTTTATTCATGACGAATCTATCAAACATAGGATGAAATAAGACATCTTGCAGTGTTAAATTCTTCATTTTGACTGAATTATCAAAAATGGAGTATGTATTCGAGGGGTCATGTTCACGTTGATTACAACGTTATCACAAGAACGTATACGTGTCAACAAAAAAACGCCGTCTGTATATGTTTATATGTTTTTAATAGGTCAGTGTTAATCTTGAGGTCATGTTTACATTGATTAAAAAGGTTCAATGGAATTATCTGCTGTACTCTTTATCAATGACGGTTTCGTTAGTAAAATTTTTTAACTACCGACATATTTAACTAGGATGTTACTTTCAGAATTCACGTTGGAACACTAATAAACCAACTCCTAACGTGTATTATATAAACGTTATTATCGGCTAACATATCTAAAAACAAATTCACGTTAAAACGTGAAAATAAAAAAGTATAAATAATGAATAAATAAATGTAATTATTTATTTTAAAAAATAAAAAAGTATGAATTAACTAGGGATTGAACAATTGATACTTACCTTACGTATAATTGTTTACTATAGAATGACAATCGTTACATATAAAATGTAATAAGGTTAAACAAATATCTAACAAAAACACATCAACTCTGTTTTTTATAAATTTTATTTTCACTTTAATATATTAACAAAATTAGCAACACACTTTTTTGATCTGATATAATCTTCATATTTATAAGATATATAACGCACAGTTTTACATGTCGGATACAAAAGTTTGTGCATAAATTGAATATGCGTAATAGTATTAAAACATATAGTTTTAAAACCGCATTTAGAACAAACAATATTATCCGAATCATCAACAAATCTTTGATTTTTAAAAAAGTCTTCAATACATTTTCCACTTTTGTCACTTAATGAAACCATCTTTTATGACTCCGTGTAATTTAACAAGTAAACAATTTGGAGATGCCTTAGCGTGTTCAAACCATGGATCGTCTGTATCTTGCCAATCGTGAAGTATAACTTTACAGTCTATGCACATTACATCATCGTCCACTCCAGTATACAAAAAACCTGCCGATACTAAATTATCAACTCGTGGTAAACGTTTAGGCCAACAGCAAAATGTTAACTTCATAATTTCTTCAGTTTCTGATATACATTTTTTCGCATTCATTATATCATCAATATGTAATAATATACTGTATAGTGCATAATTATTATATTTATCATATATATAACATACCATTTTACATTCTGAATTAAAAAGTTTGTGCATAAATTGAATATGCGAAATAGATAAAGATCCTCTTGTTTTAAATCCACACTCACGACACACAATACTGTCTAAATCACCATTAAAAATAAATCCTGCTTCTTCAAAAAAATCTTGTAATAACTTACAGGGGTTCAATTTTTCGCACAACTTCGCCATTTTTAACATTGCGTCCAACTTGTTGAGCCTCTACTAACTAACTACTTCCAACGGAGAGTTTTGTATTCTTCTTCAAAATCAATATCGATTATTAATTGGTTTCGATATTTTTCTAACCTTTGTAATATATCGTCATAGAAGCAAATCGTTGGGGATTGTATCTTGATAATTTGTTCATTTTCAATTATAGTAACATTTGCTTCAGAAAATTCATTATTTACAAAATAACATATTTCATTAAACGTTGAATCAGTAGATTCTATGCAATATATACACCAATTGAAAGCATGAATATTTCCTTTCTCCATGTTAACCGCTTCACGTATTCTTCACAACTATACGTTCAAATCATTATGCTCTTGGAAACTGAACTTTTATTCTTGTTCATCAACATTACTATCGATTATTATTTGATATCGATTGGTCTTTCTTTTGAATTATCAATTGTAATATTAATTCTTTTAATTTGTATAGTACATCATCATTTACACATTTCAATCCGAATATCGATAGATTATTTTTTTCTGTTCTAACTAACTCACCCGTAAATTCATTAAAGACATACACAGTATTGTTCTTAAAAAAGTATAAATTACCATCAGAAAATCTAAATGATGAATCGATTTTAGGCGGTATTCCAGGAAATGTTTCAGATATATAACCCCATGATTTAGTAGTGAACGTACACTCATTGACTTCTCTATAATAATTATCATCATGAAATATATAAGTTTTACCTGTATAACTGTTGAATACCGCATGTAAATTATCCGGTTGTATGTTAAATAAAGATTGGATATGCTTTGGATAACCATGACTTAATTTAAGACTCATTAAATCGAACATGAATACCAAAGAATCTATAAACATAACTATCTCACCAGATGGTCGTTGATATACAGCTAAAATTTTTGTGAAGTTCTTTGGAAGAAACGTTAACCAATGTTCTATTATGAGCGGTTTGGTATATATCATTTCTGCCGGATTTATTATCCACAACCATTTTTTATATAATATATATAATCGTTTATCAGCAATTAAAAATAAATTAATATTTTTAAAATTACAAAGATCGATTTTATTTGTATCTATAGGATGCTCGTTTTGTATTTTTGGTACCGAAGAAGATGGTGACTCCGGTATGAAAGATATTATAGAAGTGTTATCTGCCTTACCATATAAATTTTGAATGGCTAAAACATCATCATCACCTAACTCTATTTTACCGTTGTAATAAGCATACATTACAGAATCTGATACATCTGAATGTGATAAACCTATAACATGACCGATTTCATGTATTAACGTTGCATACAAACTTGTGTGGCCAAGAGGAACAACGTTATCAGTCGAATATGACCACTTTTCGTCTTCATCAATATGAATTTCTCGCCTTGAATTATTATAATCAGGAAAATATGCATGTGCTAATGTTCCACCTTTACCGTCAAACGTTCTCGTACATTGCCACGATTCTTTTTGCATCATATGTTTCAATCGTTTATTAGAAATTAAAATATCTGTATTTACTCTATCATGTTTAAAACGTATACCAGACTTTTCCTCCCATACTGCAAAAGCTTGTTTAGTCAATTCTAACACCTCTTGATTCGCTAAATAATAATGCCATGTTACTTCAGGCTTGTTCCATTTAAAACTGGATACTCGATAATCAAAAATAATATCACTATTACCGCATCTAGGTTTTAACATTAAATTTATAGTTTCATTATTTAATTTACCATCAGTAGGTAATTTATAGTATTCTTGAAATATAAGTAACGCATTAGTAATATCTGATTCATTTACCGCTTGCAACGAAGATTCATCATCTGTTTGAAGATAACCATATTCATATAAATATTGCTTAACTTTATCCACTTCAATCTGTGTTGTATTATCGGCTAAAGAATTTATTAGTAATATTTGAACAATTACTATATATAGTAAATTTTTAACTACCGACATGTTATTAACTAGGATGTTACTTTCAGAATTCACGTTGGAACACTAATAAACCAACTGTAAACGTGTATTATATAAACGTTATTATCGGTTAACATATCTAAAAACAAATTCATGTTAAAACGTAAAAAGATAAAAAAGTATAAAAATAATGAATAAAAATATTTAAAAAAAAAAAAAAAAAGTATGAATTAACTAGGGATTGAACAATTGATACTTACCTTACATATAATCTATTATTAAAATAACACAGTTGCACGTTACCGACTAAGCTAATTCATATCTTATCTGTATACCAAGACAATCGTTATATATAAAATGTAATATATTTAGGGTATAGAGGACGCTATCTACACTGTAAAAAGGAAAAAAAACAGTTTACAAGTCCACATCAACGAACTCGGAATGTCTGTTTATATTTACATTTGTACTAGGTCAGTGTGTTTCAAGGTCATGGTTTACTATAGAATGACAATCATTACAAATAAAATGTAATATATTTAGGTAAAGACGACGCTAAAAAAAAGGAAAAAAAAACACGTCAACGAACTCGGAATGTTTATGTGTACGCGGCGTGTCAACAAACGCCGTCTGTTTATATTTACATTTTTGTTACTAGGTCAGTATGTTTCAAGGTCACGGTTTACTATAGAATAACACAATCGTTAAAGACACGATCACGATTACAAAATAAAAATGTAATATATTTAGGTAAAGACGGACGCCACGCTGTCTACACTGTAAAAAGGAGAAAAAAAACACGTCAACGAACTCGGAATGTCTATTGTGTACGCGGGGCGGGGGCGTGTCAACAAACGCCGTCTGTTTATATTTACATTTTATACTGTTTATATTTACATTTTTTACATTGTGTCCCAGCGCATACATGCCTGTTTTTTTTGTCCTAGCGCATACATACATAGTGGGGTATTGTGTCCCAGCGCATACATGCATGTTTTTTTTTGTCCTGGCGCATACATACATAGTGGGTATTGTGTCCTAGCGCATACATGCCTGTTTTTTTAGTCCCAGCGCATACACACATATACTACTTACATCGTTTGGACCACGGTGAGTTTTCAAGCTCGTCGTCGGAAGACCAGCATGTCACAATGTAAATGCCGATTGTCTGTTTAAACGCTGCCTTATCAACCGGATCACAAATCCCCTACCAGTGCCTCCGAAGATAAATTATTTTCGCGAGGGGGGCGTGAGTCCAGGCTTCATCCTAGAGACACTCTTACGGCAGCGGGCATTGCTTCGTCGATCTGACTGACTATTTGTTGTCCCGCTTCTGGCAGCTGACGACAGAACGTCGGACATAGCGATTCAATTCCAATCGACGAGATTTCTAGCGTCTCGAACGATAGCGTGCTGGATAGCGACGTGTATGCTATTATCCTGGAAGGTCGTCAGAAAACAGCTTCACAAGCGATAGTACGTTGACAGGACAAACAAGACCCTGGATGATCGCTGTGTCCATTGGGATTCACAGTGCGTTGTGACAGGTAGAACCATCGCCTGGCGGGAAACGACAAAGCTCCGCCAAGCGCTTCCCGTTCGAGTAGTTAAATGACTATTCCAATCGCGATGTTTGTAGACTGTTTCAACCGCCAGCCATGATGATTCAAGGCGGCCTCCAAATTGACAACTAGGAGTTCTTTATAAGGCTTCGAAGTGAGACCTTTGCGGCATGGCACCGCGGTGATGTACTATAGAAGCCTTCATCGCGGCGGCTATCCTATATTCTGCTTGACTGGGTTTATCGTCTGATAATTGGGTAATCCAAACCTCTTTCCCGGAGTTAGGTACTCCTCGGGTTTGAGTCGGGTCACGAACTTTATTGATAAGACCTGGGTGGTTCTAAACGAGACTTTATCATTCCGTGCGAAAAGAGATAGATTTCTTTGAAGACCCGGGATAAGAAGACTTACTACTGCGGCGGTGTATACCAAGAGCAGACATAACCTCTGGGCTCGGGCCTCACTTGAAAACTTTGAGTCCCTCTGTAGTGCCTTGAACTAGGGCTCCATATGGAATTCCTATCATTAAAATCTTTCTTTCTACTGATACAGAATAATGATTTTTATTTTACATCCGTTATTTAAATAATGGTGTGTACAAATGTACGATATATACTGCTCTAAACTAAGTGTCAGTATGTTAAAAAAATAACTAATTTCTGTTTTGAAAAAGACCTTTCCACGGATGCATTTGATACTCTCATTGGCAAAATCATTCTCAAATAGATTATTGTGTTCGGGGAAGGCTGTGAGGAGTCCATTATTGATAAGACGAAGGCAGGGCTTTTAAAGTCAGATTTTTTTAAAGATAATTTCTATTCTAGATTTTCATAATTGCTCGCAGTTTTGTCTACTACTTCATATCCTTCAGTATCTTCAACTTCGTCATTATCAAATTATGAAAGAGCTCCGAATATTCTGTATGTGCTTCTTTTCAGTAGCTCTGAAAATGAAGCACTCTCCCATAATTCTGATCTACATACGTCATTTTTGTAATGAGACTTAGAGGAATTACATGAAAGATTTAATTGTTTTGTTTGATACTTTGGGCTAGTTTCTTCACTCACAACTGCACAACATAAGACATCATCAGATTTTGAGATGGTTTCGATTAAGATTAGATTGGAACTACATGTACTCTTGACCTACACCAATACCTCTGCTTTGACCGTGGGTAGCTCTCCAAGTCACAGCAGCAGCAAGGCAGACATTATGACTGCTGAAGGTGATAACATTGATACCTGTCCTGTCCTTTTGGGTACAGCCTCGATTCTGCATCTGAGTTAGAGAAACGCTTGTTTCCAGCACACATCTGTAGACAAAAGAAGCTTATAGCAAAGAGGAGCCGATGTGTATTGAAAAGGGCATCAAAGTCTCCACATCTAGATCTCTAAGCGACATTGGTTTCTTCCGTTAAGGTTCCGAGGTCTCCGGTGACCTCGACATGTCTGCTGGTCATCGTGGTGATGATGATTGAAATATTTGGCTGACGTTCAGCGTATTCTCTCTTCATTACGACGACATGGATAAGTTAGCTCCACGTATAGAATAAGCTCGATGTATTCCGTTTATGTAATACAGATTGAGATAGCTCTTCCTCCATTTGTGCTGGATCTGATTGTATGTCGAGCATGCGGCCGACAAGTTGACGTAGGACTTCTTGTTAATGAACGAATGGAACTGACTAGTAGAAATCATATGTTTGCGAGCTTGGAGCAATTTGTTGCAAGTGTACAGCATTGCCAAACCTCCGCACTTGCCGCTCCTGCCAGTTCTGTCGTGTTGGCGAATTGTAAAAGGCGTGTACAAACGAATCGCTCATTTCAGAAACTACATAAGTCAAAACAACAACTTTCGGGAAAGTAGAAAAAACTGTATGGTTTCTAGAACACTGCATTAAAAATTATGAAAAAATATGAAATTAGTATATGCTGTCACTCTTGAGATTGTTATCAATTATAATGATTTTTAATGTTTTTACAACATGGTAAATTTAACTTTTCTAAAACTTGACTTATGTTGTTTCTAAAATGAACGTGGATTTTCAAAGTAAAACTCATGTTTTTTTTATATACATATATTTACAAGACAAAATAGGTACAAAACCTGGTTACAACAGTACTTTTTTAGTTCTCCATGTCAACTTCTTCATTTTCCTCTCTATTAATGGTCTCCCAAGAATAGACTGCGTCATAAAAACTTTTGATTTCTTCCTCCTGTGGTATGTACTCCTGAAACTTCTTCAGGTCGTCCATCTTCTTAGAATTTATTGGTATAAAACCTTTTGGGTAGGCTACATCAATTGCCGTGGTCAGTGGGTCAGGAGTAGGGTTTCTTACATTAAATGTCTGAACCTGTAAGCCGTCAATGTAGGTCCTGGCTTTTATAACGAATTGAGCACTAGCATGGTGAGAGAAGTGCATAAACTTTGAAATTTGCAAGCGCACTTTTTGTTCTTTTGGAATTTCTTTGCCACGTGTCTCTTCCGACAATACTATTTTTTTGAAGAAGTTTGGCCACCTACTGACATCAATTACGTCATCTGATTCCACAAGGACGACCAAAAATTTTTGTTTTGCAGATGAAGATAAAATCAACTCTGCGTACTGCTTCAGGGTGAACACTCTATCACATTTTTGTAACTTTTTTTTTAACCATGGCGAAGTCACGGTCACAAGGTAAAAATGAGTGACCCCTCACAGGAAAGTATTGCTGAACACTTTGAAATTTTTTAGAAGAAACAAAGGCATTCATTAGCCGCAACAAACAATGATTTTTGTTTTGGCCAAAACTTCCGGCCGAAAATATATGAAGATGTTCCACATTTTTGAGCGAAGATTTTATGTAATCTAAAATGAACGAACAAACTTCATTAGGGCCTTTACCAGCTTGGCCCTCATGGTAAAGATAAAACACTAATGTATTGTCTTTCAGGTTATGAATACAGAAGACATTGACAGTTAACTGTCTGAGATAGAAGGTCTCTTGGACCGGTATGGTGGGAAGTTGTAAGTTTTGCATAAAATCTATGCTAATGGCTCCTATGTTTTCTACATTAGCAACAGTGGTTGTTATTTCTTTGATTTTTTTGTAAAACTTTTTTGCTCGTCTGACATGCACCATTTTCTCGGCCACATGAACTTGTTTGGCAGTGTCATTTAAAAACTTGCTTTTTATTTTAACTTCTAATGCTTCACAAGTGCAGCAAGCAGCAAGTGTCGACTTGTGGTAGCCCAAAATGCAACGTAAAGTTTTCTTTAAAAATCTTTAAGTAAAACTTGTACTTAACATCAAGGTTTGGATGTAACTTCTTGAATAGGTTGTACATCTCCAATACATTCAATCTTTCATTAAGGTAATGAAATTCTCTAGAGCTATAGCGAGCAATTTTTACTGGAAAACATGCGATATGTGATTTTATCACATTTACAACATTTGCTGGCGTAACAATCCCTAAAGTAGCTTTTCCTCGCATGTCTTTAGGTGATTTCCCAGATACCAACAATTCATTTAATCTTCTGATACGGCCAGGTGTAATGGCATGAATGTTCGCAAATGCTTTTAGACATACCTGATGTTTTCCTTAAGGCGTTGATACGTCATAGATGAAACAATTTCCACGATCTGGTTTGTTTGATTCTTTACCTGGTTTTCTTCTTCTTCTTTGCTTTACTTCTGTTGTGGATATTAATGATTGCAAATAATTATCTTGTTCATTTTTTGATTCCAAACACCTAAAGTTATCATAAATTCTCTGTTGATCTCCCTCTGGTACTTTGGCATAGCACTTTCTGCGGCACCTATAACAATAGGCTAAATTAGTTTTTATTGATAATACTTTTAAGCTAGGTTAGGCTAAGACACTCTATTAACCGTCCCAAGTATTTGTTTACATAATGATTAGTTTTATGATTAAATAGACATAGATAGATCTGCCTGACATACACTAGGCTAGCCCTAGGTACTTACGTGCAATCAGGTCCGGGTTGCAACTTGTTAACTTGTTTTCCTTTGTAAGATGTGTAGGCCTCTCCTTTAACTCGAGCTTTTTTTATGATTTCAGATTTATATAATTCTTTGTGTTTTACTCCAAGTTTTCTTTTAGCTGTAACAATATCTTGGGGATTTTCGTTTCCTTGTTGTTCCTCCATAATTGAAGCCAAAACACTAACCTCAACAAACAATAAACATTGAGAAACAAAAAACAAAACAGCTGCAGTGTTGCCAACGCGCAGTTCAAAACAGCTGCAGACATGACAGCTGCAGTGTTGCTAACGTGCAGTTCCATAGAGAAACAACATAAGTCAGTGACTAATGCTGTTTCTGTAATGAACGCTAAATCTGAGTAGCTGTCTATGTATGATAAGCATGCCTGACTTATGTTGTTTCTGCACAGAACGATGTATTTAGATGCATAGAATACGAAATCGTTGCTAACTCGATTTAGCAAAAAAATGACTTATGCTGTTTCTGAAATTACCGATACAAAAAATTTTTGTATGATTCAGTATGATTCAGTAATGAACACAAGTCAGTATAAAATACGGTTCAAATTTAACTTCCTAAAAAATAACTGAAACTTTACGACGAATATACAACAAATCCAACACTGCACAAATTGTATCTTTAGGACGCCTATCAACTGAGATAAAGAAGGTTCAGAAAATGCACAACAGTTTCTTAAAAAATTAAAGTAAAATTTCAAAACTAAGACAGCACATTTAGGAACGTTCAAATTCCATTATATTAAAATTTTGCAGCGCTTCAACTTATAGTTTTTGTAAAATAGTTCTTCAAACGTGAACTTGCCTCCCTCAAGCCGAAAAATGGTTTCGTTTTGTGTTATTAACTAAATAAATGAATGCTAAATTTATTTGTCTTCACTTCTGCAACGTAGAATTAAACCAGATTTTCTTTGACGTTTGTTGCATTAAAATCCGAACTTTTCCGTAGGCCTATATCATATTTAGTCTACGTGCCTTTCTACATATTACTTTAAAGTAATGTGCATATAACTTTAAAGTCTATACATTTTTTATTTACATATCTCTATACTATATATATCTATAACTTTAAAGTCTCTAATGTGTATATTCAGCATTCATAAAGGTTTGTTTCTATATCTATTTTTAATAAAACGCCATCATTTCATTCAACTTATGATTACTTCCTTAATATGACATTTGTTGACCAATATTTAATACCCTTCCCTACCCGCGGATTTTTCATAATACAGTGGAAAACGTTTAGTGCGAAATGACAAGCACTAACTGTTTTTGTTGGGTTAACCGAATTTCGAGTTAACAGAATTTTGTGTTAAACGGACAAAAAGTGAAACAAAATGAGATAAATGAACAAACACTAGGCCTATATAGGATTAGATTTCTTACTGTATTGTGTAGTAAAATTAAGTAATAACGAATATTCAGAAGGTACTTACATAAAACGTTTTATTTTATCCTCCTAGAAAATTTCTAATTAATTTTTGGAAAAAACATATTTAATTTTTTTTTGTAAATTTATTATACACGCGTTGTAGCTCTTCTCAACTTAGCCTTCCGGTTTAGGGTTTTTTGTACAGTAGCCTAATGTCTTTTATAGTTCCTACAATAAAAATGTTAATTTATGTTTAAAGTAATCTGTTATTTTCTTTTGCACAGAATTCTGAACTACTTGTTCAACAAACTGTTCTATTTCATCAATGTGGTCAAACATTTCATGTTCCGAGTTGGCTTCTCAATCTCGACGAACACGGTTCAGCAACGAAAGCATATATCGGTAACACTAGGAACTCGTAAAATTTTCACAGTCATTTCCGAAGTTTTTCACTGGCGGCCCGTGAGTCCTGAGGAAGGGGAGGCTGCGGGACAATCACCTGAGCCACTCTCATTCATAGTACTTGTAGGTCGACTATCCAACTTGCAGAGGAATTACTTTTCAATTGAAAAGCAAGAGCAGTGAGACGATCTTGAGTCATGGGATCCCTTAAGTAGGTTTTGATTCCCTTAAGACAGGAAGAACTTGTCTCTGCGGAGGAATTAGGGGCAGAAATTGTTGCAATAAGAGTAATTTATGTGCTTTAGGAAGAATTTCATTTTTACTATCATCATTCATCTTTTTTATTAATCTGTCTAATTTCAAGCTCTGAAATGTATCTTTGTGTAATAGCAAGAAATGGTGTCAAGTTCTGTTCTTAATTTTTTGTTGTTAAAATGCTGACCATATGTTTCCATTAAATAAATAAAAGAAATCAGTCGGACATTTTTTATCATACTAAGAAAAGATTTTGTAACGGTACATAATTGTGTGCCGTCCCAGTTTCAATTTTATTTCATATCAATTAGTTTTAATTTTCAAATTGTCAGATTTCACCTGTGAGGTGCCCCAGTACAACATACACTGTCAGCCTAAACAACTGTCTAGACGTATTACGTAACTGCCCCAGCAGCAGTCCTTGTGAATAACAGTATGCAGTTTGTCATCACAGAAGCAACAACAGACAGTAAGCAGCAGCATACAGTGCAGCTGGTTAAATAAAACGGTAGCCTCGGGTGCAAGATAGGCCGTAAAACAAATTCGGCCTATCTATCAAAGTAATAAAAAAAGCATAAAAGTGTAGCGCGCGGCCAACCTAAAAAACATCTAAGTGCGAAAAAGTTACGTCGGCCGACTTCATATTAACATACGGAGACATTAAATCAAACTAGGGAACATTCAATTTAAAATCAGTGAAATCAGTATAAACAGCGTAGGAGTGCGTATGGACTAAGAAAACAGTCAATTAATAAAAAGTGATCAGTGCTCGTACCGAGGAAGTTACGTGAACCGATACAATTATTAGACGTGAACAATGATTTTGATAATCAGTAACAGCAGAGATAAAATTATACCGCGATTTCCGAAGTGAAGGATAAAAAACGTACATCCCCAGTTGAAGCGAAGCCGCTACCAGGATGAGTATAATAAAATTTATTTCATAAATTTTAACCACTATACGGTAATATTTATTTTTACAGACACTTTATTAAAAGAGATCTCTAAGTGAAAAATATAAAAGAAATAATCTAAAGATAATAAACGCACTGGTTCATTAAAATATAAATAAGTTGTAGTAGTTTAAGAAAGATTATATTAAGAAATGTTTATCATTAATTCGTTGGATTTCATATGTTACTAATGAAGATTCTATGCACATATACTAAAAGAAATTAAAACTTTAATTGTTATCAAAGGAAGATGAAGTAATTAAACCAGACGTTATTTGTTTAAATGTAAACTGTGTATTGATCTTTATACCGTTTATTTCAAATAATCCTTTCTGTAGCTGATTTTTCGTCTGTACGACCTTGGACGAGAAACCGAAGGTAAGATAAGATATTATAAATATCAATTAAAATAATTGAGAAGTCTAAATGGCGCCCGAACAGGGACTCGATTTGCGTGATTTAATATAAATCACGCAGATCAGACCTAATTAAGCTGCAGAACAGGTTATTTGGAAGTAAGGGCGTAAATAAAGTAATTTCATAATGGAGAATGAAAATATGTCAACTGAGTCGGCCAATAAAGGCGATTCAGGTATTCAGACAGAGTCACTGTCAATCAGTGACAGTAATGTAAACGGATCTGTATTAATTAGTGAGGTGGGAGCAACTTCCACTCCTGTTACAACTAAAACAAATATAAAAGAAAAAGAAATGTCAATGAATGACCTATTTAACCTTCTCAGTAAACGATTTGATAGTAATGACGCTAAATTTGAGGAACAGAGTAGACAGTTTAAAGAACTTAAATTTGATATTAATGAGGTCAAAATTAAGTGTGAGAGTAACTTTAACAAATTGAAATATGAATTAAACGAAACGTTGAGTCATTCATTAAAAAGTATGAATAACAGAATTGACGAAATAGAGAGTAGTGTGGTAGAAAAAATCGATAAACAAATACAGGAGGTAACTGAAAATTTTGAATGTAAAATTTATAATGATATATGCAAAAACGTGGTAGTAGAGAACAAGGAGATTAATGTTGAGAGTGATAAGGAACATTTTGTTGAAGTAGAGTTTAGTAATGAAGTGTTGTTAACAAATGTTAATCAGTTAGAGAGAGAGTATGAAGAGAGTGTAAAATTTTCCTGTGGTGTGGTTGTGGGTGAAGAAAATGCTTCACGAGTGTATTTGGGAGACGTATGGTCTACAAATAATTGTCCCTTGATTTTTTGTGCATCTGGTAAGTTCAGATGGAATAATAATAAAGTGGTATTGCCCTCTGTGTGGAATGAGAATGCAAAATGTTGTGAGCAGTATTGTGATGACAGTAATTATGAGAGAGAGAAAGAGTTGGAGTGTTTCAAGTTAAACAGAAGTTATAAAGAGTTGATAGAGATTTTGAATATCAATATTATGATAAACAATGTAGATTTACCTTGTGTAATAGTAAACAATGAGTATATGGATGATAAACATTTACCTGTGGGGAGAGTTAATGTACCGTTAGTAGCAGAATACTGTAATAATGATGTAATGGTAATAACAAACGCTGACGGAGACTTTATAAAAAATACTAATGTCGACTTGATTTATGATAAGATAATTATGGGGGGTAACCATATATCTTATTATTTTGGTACAATGGAAAAAAATAAGTTCTTATGGTTATAAAACAAAAAACAGCCGTATGTTGTGTATCAGCAAAATTGAAAAGTGTTATGTGCAGAAAAGACTAATTTTTGATGATGGAGGTTGAATATAAACGCAATGAATGGACAGTTTTAAATATTCTAGTTTATGGTAATGACCTGGCTGCTTTAGGTATTGAAGTGTGGTACACAAGAAAATTATGACGAAAATTTGTAAATAAATGTGTTAATGCCAAATGTATTGTCAAGGCTATATTGTCTAAATGTAGATTATAGTTTATGTAACAATGTTTATAGTATGTTACAATAATAATAATAATAATACTTTATTTTGCCAATTAACAATAATAATTAATAAGAGTTAATAATGAATTTAATTTTGAATTGTGTTTGCATTAAAAGTGTTTTAACCCTTAACTGCCCTGGCGGGGTCATTTTTGACCCCATGAGTTTTTAGTTCAATATTTTTCCGCTAGGCCTTCATAGTACGGAAACTGCCACTTTGTGTAATCTCAGTTCCCGCTAAGCAGCGGTAGTGTACGGGTTGGGCTGCGCGTTTCCGTGTGTTGTTTACTGTCCAGTGGCGCCTGGGGTCTCGTTTGACCCCGCCAGGGTAGTAGTGTTACTATTTACTGTGTTGCAGTGTTTTAGATTTTGAGTGATATCTTTTCCTTATAACAGTTTTTCTGGAGTGTAATCGTGCATAAGTTTTATAGAACAAAATAACATGGCTAGAAGGGAAGATTATTTGTCGCCTGACGAAATAGCAGAAATAGCAAATGAAAGTTTTCACGAAAATAAGGTGTGTTCCGAAGATTCTGATGGTTTAGAAGAAGGCGACCATAATACTGACTCAGAAATCTTTGGCGACAATTCGGATGATGATCCTGATTTTGTCCCACAATCAGAAGAAGATGATAAACCTATTCATGAAGACGATCCTGGGACTATAGTAGCTGAAAGGTGTGTAACAGGACGTAGGAATAAATATATGATAAAGAAAAACATTCTGCCTTTCAAATGGTGCTTGGATCCTCCACCTACTTCAAGAACTCGTGCTCTTAATATTGTTACCAAAGTTCCTGGTGTTGTAGGAAATGCACGTATAAACAGACCAGAGACCCCATTAAACTCATGGCGTTTACTGATTGACGATAATATGTTGGATGCAATTGTCGAACATACTAATGAAAAAATAACAGATTTAGCAGCTAATTATGGAGAAAAAACTTTTAAATGTCACCATGTTGATCACATTGACAGAGTTGAAATGGAGGCTTTTTGGGACTGCTCTACTTAGGTGACGTCTTCAAATCTAATCATGAAGATCTTTCTTCTTTATTTGCCACTGATGGCACTGGACGAGATATCTTCAGAGCTACTATGACAAAAAACAGATTTTTGTTTTTGCTAGCTGCTTTGCGTTTCGACTGTATTGCCACAAGAACGGAAAGACAAAAAAACGATCCACTGGCAGCCATTTCAAGCATTTTCAATATGTTTGTTGAAAACTCAAAATCAAACTACTCATGTGGCCAGTACACCGCAGTTGACGAAATGCTGGTTCCTTTCAGAGGAAAATTTAGATATAGACTCGATATGAAGAGTAACCCTGCCAAGTATGGCATTAAGATTTTTATATTATCTGACGCAAAAACGAGCTACTTTGTCAATGGATCGATTTACTGTGCAACCCAATATCCTAATAAAAAAAAACTACTAAAGCCCACTTTGGAAGTTTTGAATCTTGCTCAGCCTATTGTGAACTCGAACAGAAACATCACAGCAGACAATTATTTTTCATCTGTTGAATTAGTAAACGAACTCAAAAAACAAGGTCTTACCTTTGTGGGGACTATGAGAAAAAACAAATTGGAAATACCAGAAAGCTACTTGCCTTCTAAACGCAGAGAGGTGTATTCAACCAAATTTGCTTTTACCAACGATAAGACTTTACTCTCTTATGTGCCAAAATACAGCAAGGCAGTTGTACTTATCTCTTCGATGCATCATGAAGAAGCAATTCTAGAAGACCGTGAGGACAAATTACCAGAAGTGATTGAGTTTTACAACATCTCAAAAGTGGGACTGGATGCCTCGGACCAGAAATGTGCTCAGTTTCCTATATGGAAGAATTTCCACTGGTGGTGATAATGAGAATAAAATGAGAGTTGAGGTTAATCAAGGATTGCTAGTTAGTGTTTATGAGTTGGAGAAAGAATGGAGAAATAGTTTAAATGTAGAGTATGAACAAAGGGCAAATTTCTCTTGTGGTATATGTGAAGGAGAGGCTTCACAAATGTTGTTGGAGGACAAGGGTTCCTCAAGAGTTTTTGTGGGAGGCAAATGGTCTCCAAAATGTCCCTTGATTTTTTGTAGTGTATCTGGTAAATCCAGATGGTGTTTAGACAATTTTGCTGTATTGCCCTCTAAGTGGAGTGAAAATGTGAAATTGGGTTGGGAGAGTGATAATAAAGAGAGAAATAGAATGATAGAGTTGTTTAGGTTAAGTAGAGATTATGAAGGGTTAGTAGGGGGAATAAATATTGAAAGAAATGATTATAAAATTAGCAATGTAGACTTACCTTGTGCAGTAGTAAACAATGATTATATTGATGATGATGATAAACATTCACCTGCTGGGAGAATTAGTGTACTTGTAGTAGCAGATAATTGGTATAACGATGTAACTCACCTGGGTTTAACCATAAATACTAATGGAGACGGGACAAAAATACTGATGTAGACTTAGCTTATGATAAATATGATAAAATAATAATGGGGGATAACCCCAGGAATTATTATTACGGTAAAATGGAAAAAACAGATTTCTATGGTTATTATATTAAAAATAATAATATAATGAATGTAAATAAAAACGAAATGTGTTATGTGAAAACCAGACTAATTTTCGATGAGGGTGGTTAGATAAACAGTGAATGAACATTTAATTATTTGAGTCAATGGTATAATTACTTGGCTGATTTAGGTAATGAAGTGTGGTAAATAATAAAATGATATGACGAAAATCTGTAAATAAATTTGTGTTGGTGTTAAATGTATTGTGTCAGGGTATATTGGCAGAATGTATACAATAGTTTATGTAACAGATGTGTGTAGTATGTTATAATAATAATAATAATAATATTTTATTTTACTAAACAATTAACAGGAGGTAATAATGAATTTTATGAATTGAAAGTGTTTATTTAAATCAAAAGAGTTTGAACAATATAATTAAAGTAACTTAAACTGTTTTGGGAAGAAATTAAAGTAAATTTGAGCTGGAATTAAATTAATCTAAAGTGTTAATTTTAGTAATGTGTTTAAATTTATTTTGATTGTAATTGTAAAATAAATGATATATAAACTGAAAATTGAAGGAAATATTAGTGTTGATGTAATCAAAAATGTGTAGGCTGAATTAGTGTTTGTAAAACAAGATGTGTATACAACTGATGATGTAACCTGGTATAAATAATAAACCCATGTTATATGTTTAACTGTAGATTCTCCAACTAAGTGCTGTTATGACCTCACCGGATCATGACCGTGAAAGTAGTTAATTATAGCAAATCATAAATTTTAATTGTTATAACCGGCTTATGGTTTGTTTTTGTCTTGTTAACCCGGTGGTTTGTTAAAATTAGTTGGGGGGTTATTTTTAGGGGAATCTACCAATTTTTGGAACAGGGCTATTTTCACCCATATAGGGGTGGTAGTCTATTAGGGGTGTATCAATCATTATTAGTAAGTAATACTGAAATTTTATTGTAACGCCGAAGCAAGGATGGGGGTGGAATAAAAGAAAAAAATGTTCAACCCTTCTGCATCAGTCCTTGTGGAAGCAACTGGACGCTACGGTCCAGGGGGGGTCATAGTGAGTGTGGATGGGGGGTGACCAAGTTACAGGCCATGAGGGAGATGTGGTTTATGGCTAGGATGTGGCTGACGATAGCCAAGAAGCCTAGTGCAGAATACAGTAAATTGTAACGGGTATCAGGGATTAAGGGATTTAAAAAACAAAAAAAACTGCGTTAGGAGTTAAGTACAAGGTATTCTTGAGGGTATAATATGTATTATATTAGTAAGGTTGTTATGATTTATTTGTATTTCATGTAATCAATTTGCAATTTTGGTGGGGAATAGTGTGTGCTAGGGGAGAAAATTACCAATATACTACTTGTATGGGATTTTCATTTACTCGATATAAGCAGACAGTAAGTTCATACTGCCCTGTAGACATTGTAAGATACAGTTTTATTTGAAACCAATGTAAAATGTGAAAATCTTGGTAATCAATGTAGTCAGATTAATTTGAGGTAATGATGTACATTCAAAGGGGAAAGATTTGTTTTATTGTTGTATTATGTTTAAGAATGCACCATAAAGGGTTGTTGTATATTAACAACTCAGATCAAAAACCAGTACTTTGAAACAAAATCGAACCAGTACTTTGCTAACAATGAACCAGTACAGCTAAGAGGAAACGAATCAGTTGGGGATGTGGAGTAATGGAAGGCCATTTGTTAATATATTAATTGAAGGTTTCAGAGTCAGGTGATACTGTGGTGACTTACCTGTCTGATTTTATGGTGTTGGGATCTCGAGCAGAGAAGTCCAGTAAAGTCGGGTAGGTGCAGCCACAGTCACCGGACTAGGGGAGTAAATAACCCATGATTTGAGTAAAGATTTAAGGGGGGTTGCGGCGCCATATCTTCACTGATCCTCTTAGGTTTTAGGCAATGAGAGTTTTTATGCTTCGGCATAAAACCTCTCATTGGGGGGGGGGTATTGTAATGGTACAGAATTGGGAGGCAGAGAATGTGAATAAAATGTTGTCAACTCATACAGCATATCACCCATTGGGAACCCCTGCTTTTACAAAACTGCATAATGTTGTTGCAGACTGTTTATGTCTGGTCCAATAGTCTAGACGTATTGCGTAACCACTGACAAGCCAGTCTCTCTATGAAGTACAGAAAGAATGAGTAATTGCCACCCCAGTTTTCATCAGAGGATCACGCACAACACACAGTAAGTAAGCAGTCTTTGTTAAACCAGCCAAGGAGACAGCAGGGCCGCCCGGGTCAGTCAACTCGTAATTCTCTGACAGCGCGGTCAACTAATCAAAAAATAATCAGTGCTTGCGAGCGAGTTATGTCAGCCGACAACATGTTATATAAGAAAATGTAATCAACAATTGTATAAACAACTAAATACGGTTTGTACAGCCACATAAGACGCAGTGTGAAAAACTTATTAACTGCATAAAAACGGAAGTGCGGAGTGATCCGGGAAATGGAAAACAACATGCATAGTTGGTGAAATCGATTGGGATGTCGCTGGAATGGTTAAATACCAATAACAAACTATCAGTTAAATATCCTAACCCTCACAAATAAATAATTCAATTTTAAAAAATAAAGATTTTTGTTAAATGGGGTAACATATAGAATTATAAAAGTACTGGTCCATTAAGCGTGTGAATTATTTTGTTATAGTTAAGTAAGATTTGTTCGTTAATTAATTTTATGTTTTATGTGTTGATAATTTTAAGAATGTCATAATTTACCAATAAGCATTTTGCGTAATAAATAAAATCCAAATAAGTTGTTTCAGTCAGCATAAACTGTGTTATTGTAATTTCACCACTCAACTCAAATAATCCTTCTGCAACTTGTTCGTCTGTAAAACCCAAAGGTAAGATAAAAACTAAGTTTTTATAAATTTAATAAAGCTTATTATTGCTATATAAAAACGTACAGTTTCAATGACTCCCGAACAGGGACTTGATATTATTCATTGAAATTGTTTGAACAGTTTCACTCTCACTGTCAAGTCTACTATTCTGTCCACACTGTGAGTCCTTCTAATGTTCTTGTCTCTCTCTGTGCCTTTTCTTATCTTCTTTGATATTGTTCTTAACTTCCTCATTTTAGATGCTTCAATTTACTCTCTTGACTCCAGTGTCTTGTGACGTCTCCCTTGTTAAGATATCACAAATGTCGGGAACCAGTTCAATTTGTTATCTGTTAATTGAACTAGCTGCCATTGTTAGTAAACCTTAATCACTAACAAATTATAACACTTTATTATTCAGGAATTAAGCAAGGATTGTATAAATTTATTCACTCGTTGGGTGTTAGCAAAAACATCTCTTTATTAACATATTTACCTCTCATACTTTACTTTACTTTTAAAACTCAGATTCTAAAAATTTCTGCATTAAATATTTTGTATATTTTACTATTTATTCTTTCTATATCAAAATCATTCAGCTAGATATTGTTTTAATTACCCCCGGGTCCGGGTTTCAACTTAGTTATGTTTTTATTACAACTTCAACTTAATTATTAGAAGAATAATTTTGGTTGCAAATTTTAAAATTAATTTAAATCTAAACATCGTAATGTCATTACTACTTCATTACAGTGATTACAAAAAAATATATATATATATATATATTAAACTTTAAATTATCAAAAGTTCTTTACTGTTCTTTTGTTACTGGTCTTGTTGTTTTACAATGAATTTGTGTTACAAATATTATGTTTTGATATCACCTGAATATAACAATGTGTATGCTGTGGGGTCCATGATGGTCTTCAGTCCTCTTCTAGGGTGTGATCCACGGTTGGTCTTGAAGTTCAATGAGGTTGATTGTTTCTGGTAGTCTCTTCCTAGACGATTAGATTTTGGTTCTAGAAGTTCATCCGCTTGCTGTTTGTGTTATCTTCTTTCGGAGTCGGTAGTTTACATTTTACTTTTGGTTACAGTTCATATTTTATCAGCACTAAATTCTGGTAAGTAACATTTCTCACCATTTACAGCTTGCTAAGAGATGTGTCGGCTAAGTTTCCTTTTTCTTTTATTTTTATTCTTTACATGTCGCTTCACGCACTACATTATAATTGGTTATTATTATTATTATTATTATTATTATTATTATTATGCTACATAGGTCAATTCGAACTCATTATAAACTTGATTAAATATTGTTTAACGGTAGACACCTATGTGTATGTTCACAACACAGCAGCTACATCCTTACATCTCGGTGTCTATCGGGCGAATGCAAGCAATGTTTAGCGGCAAGGGGTCAGTAAGCTGGCGCGGTTTTACGCACTGAGAAAATAGTTCGTTCTTTTAAGTTATATTAATTATTTACTAATTAAGTCATAATACATTATTTTACCTTTTGGTTACGAATTATGAATTTCTTTATTTATTTTGTACATATTTTATTTAATTAAAGTAATTATTATTATTAACTAAATAACACCGTTCTTAACGTGTTGGTACGGGACAATTTGCACGTTGTTGCATGAATCTAGGCATAGGTAAGGGGTGGATAATACTCTTACTTATATTGAAAGCAATTTTTTATTTGTGCGATTTAAACATTATTTTAAAATCGTCACATCCTCCTGCACTTAACGATGAAGTTGGGGTGGTGGGGTAATAATTAAAATCCAATAAACACAATTATATTTGGGCACAGAATTTCATACTGAAATTTCTCTCTCTCAGATTATTTCTATCTATCAATTGATTATCTTACAACTTATACAAACTATTTAACTTCTAATACATCTATTACACATAAAATACACAAAAACATAACTCTACCTTATATTTAATTCTTACATCTACTACCGGTTTTTTCTTTGTTTGATTTCTTCACTCGTTTTACGGAGTTATACTCATGAGTATGCTACTAAAAATTATACCGTATTGTAATCACAATCGAATTACTTTTAGTTTACTTCGCTAGGAATTATTTCTTTACTTTCTCGTCATCATCATCTTTATCGTCAGCTTCATCGTCATCGTCAGCTGACTTCTCATTTATTATATCATTCTCGCAGGACATTAGCTAAGGTTGATCAGGCCTCGCTATTATTCGTACGAGGGTTTTGAGTTTATACTCATTTACGATATAGGATGTTGCAAAATCTTATCGTATTCCTATATAAGTCTATACAACTTTTTTTATTCTCAATACTTAAATAGTATTCTCTGTTTGCTATCTTTCTCGTAGTCGTGCTTCTGTATTTTGACACGAAAAACATTTTTTTATTTGAGACAGATGGCTTCTGCGAACGTAATTTTCTGTATTGGGTTCATACAGAGCTACAGTAACGGGGGTGATGAACTTATGAATTTTGTAGGGGCCACATCATCGGTATGATAGTTTTGCAGTGGTCCTATCAACGGCTTTACTCATTGGATGCGTTTTATACATTACTAAATCACCTACCTTATATTCTATTTGCCTATTATTCCGCTCATGGTATTTTCGCGATTTTTGTAAATTCGCTCTCAAATTTGCACGAGCTTCGTTCCATATTTTTCTTACGTTATTCGTATTCATGTCACGGGGCAATAACTCATGGATTTTCCATTTCGTGGTTAAAGGATGGTTGGGTTTATATTTGTACAGTAAATCAAATGGTGTTGATTTATGGCCTTCATGATACGCTGAGTTGAACGCAAATTGTATCCACGATACATTTTGATCCCAGGTTGTCTGGTCTTTAGCGTGATAAGATATTAGAGCTGATTTTAAGTTACGCAAGTATCTTTCTGCTAGCTTTCCTTGCGGTCTGTACTCGGTCACTGTAATATGATTTATCCCTAATTTAAAACACATGTCGTTAAATTCTTTCGACTTAAACTGAGGTGCACTGTCAGATATTAGGTTTAAAGGTGTACCATAATCTTTAAATAGTCTTTCTTGTAGAATTTTTATTGTCGTAGATGCTAATGCACGTCTCATAGGATACATCCACACGAATTTAGTGAAGGGCGTCTACACAAATTAATAGCATGGTATTTCCGGATTTAGAACGGGGATAAGGTCCAGAATAGTCTATGTTTATCTTCGAGAAGGGAGTTGTGGGTATTTCGGAGATTAGTTTTCCTACTTGACTGATTCTTGCTGGCTTGCTCAGGGCACAGATTTCGCATTCTTTCACGAACTTTTTTATTTCACTGTTCATATTTTCCCAATGGTATTCCTTGCGAATACGATGTATGGTTTTCCTAATTCCCATATGAGCTCCAATGGTCGATGAATGGTAGTATTCCATTAGCATAGGTTTGATGATTTCCGGGGCGATTATTCTCAGTAATCTTCCGTTTGCCTTTTTAAAACAAAGTACTCGTTTACTCAAGGTATATTTGTCAGAATAATTTCCTTTTTCTATTTGTTCTATTATTTTGCACAATTTCGGATCTTGTTGTTGGTGGTATGCGATATCCTTAAATGCAAGGGGAAAGTTAGTAATTAGCGTATTAACGGTAGTGGTTTCAACATTTTCTTCGGCAGATCTAGTATTGGGTAGGTGGAACATGCGGGATAGAGTATCGGCTACTACATTTTGAGTACCACGAATATGTTGTACTTTGAACTTGTAGCAATTCAATCTTAACACCCATCTTCCGATACGACCTAACTGTTTTGGGTGGTTCAATAACCATGACAAAGCTTGATTGTCGGTTTCTAGTAGAAATTCTTTATGTTCCAAAAATGGTTTGAATTTGTCAAAGGCGAATACTACGGCTAAACATTCAAGTTCGTAGGCTGAGAACTTCCTTTCTTGGTCAGTCAATGTACGGGATGCATAACTGATCGGGAGTCTAGTATTATTGATTTCCTGGTATATTACGGCTCCTAATGCTACACTCGAACTATCGGTCTGTACAACAAATGGTTTACTGAACTCTGCTAACTGCAATACCGGTGGGGATATAATGCTTTCTTTAAGTGTTTCAAACGCTTCTTGGTGTTGAGTGGTCCACTCGAATTTCGCTCCTTTCTTTCTTAAAGCATTCAATGGGACTGCTATATCCGCTAAGTGGGGTATGTACTTATGAAAATAATTAATCGTACCTAAAAATCGAGCTATACCTTTGGCGTCTCTCGGCGGTAAGAATTCTCGGATTGTGCGTGTACGTTCGGAATCGATGCTAACCTTACCTTCGGCTGATATTATGTGACCTAAGAAGGAGAATTGTTTTACTGCGAAATTCACTTTACTCGGGTTTACCGTTAGTCCAGCTTTCTTTAACCTGGATAACACTTCACGCAGGTGATCAATATTGACTCACTATATACTACTATATCATCAAGATAGTGGTATACAAATTTAAATTTAACATCATGAAAAATTTTTTCTAACAGTCTGCTACATACTGAACTTCCTTGTGATATACCGAATGGTAATCTAGTAAATTGATATAGATTAAATGGGACAGCAAAAGCAGTTAAATGTTTTGATTCCTCAGCTAGTGGGATTTGATGGAATGCTTGGTTGAGATCCATTATGGTGAATATTTTCGCTTTCGTAAAATAGTGAAACGCGCTGTGAATGTCGGGCAGTGGTATCGATTCAAATTCTATACTCTTATTTAGCTGTCTATAATCCACGACTAGTCTATGTTTGTCAGTTCCTTTTGGTACTAGGAATGCAGGTGATGAGTATGGAGAAGTTGACGGTTCAATGACGTGCTGATCAAGGAGTTTGTTAACGTGGTTTCTCATTATTTCCATCTTGGGCGGTGATAATTTGTATGGATGAAGTCGTATTACCTTGTTGTCACTAAGATTTATTTTATATTCGATTAAATGGGTTAATCCTAACTTGGGAGTGAGTGTTGTAGAAAATTCCCTTATTAACTTTTGAATTCTTAGTCTCTCATTTCCTTTTAAATGACTCAGACTAGACTCTTGGTGCTCTGATTGAATAGTTGAGGTTTCACAATTAACGTCGTTACTTAACTCGGAGTCGAACTGATATTTTCGAGTACGATCAAATCTGAAGAAATATTGTTTTGCATACATATCAAGGATTAAGCCAGTTTTACTTATAAAATCAGCGCCTAGTATTAAGTTTTGTCCTAAAACTTCAGCTACTAGCAGGGGAATATACCAAGTAAAATTCTTTATTTTTAATTTCACCGTAATACTGCGCGATATCTTTAGGTTTTGTTTATTTGCGGTGGCACACTTTATGTTCACGTTTTGGCTACGTTTAATCAGATTATGATTATCTAATACGGTGGCTAACTGTTGACTAATTATACTACGGGTAGATCCGGAATCAATTAAACCAAGGGTATTCGTTGCTCCAAGGCCTATCTGTACGTAGGGTAGTTCGCAGATACTTGTTTTACATGCACCAATAGAGTTGCACTTCTCAATAAATCTTGTTAGGTAAGGGTCTATGCGTTTATTTTTATTTATTTTTACTCTATGATTATTATTGTTTTTACCTTTCCTTCTGTTGCTGCGGAAGACGTAGGATTTTTGTTCTTCCAGCTTCACATGTTTTTTGGATTGGTCGGTTTTCTGTTGGTAGCGCTTTTGTTTACATACCTTGCTAATGTGTCCGGCCTTTCCACAGTTATAACATCTTTTTCCTCATTTACTTCGCTAGTAGGTTGTCGGGGTTTTGATCTAGAGTATGAAATATGGGGGTAGCTTTGGGTTTTATATGTACTTACGAATCGCTTATCGCGGTAGGTTCGGGTATCTGTTCCAATTGGTAGAGTTTGGAATGAATCTCTGTGTTGAGTCTGGGACATAGAAACGCGTCTGTTCTGGTCAGAATACCAGACGTTGGACGAATGTATACAACATAGTTCTAGTTCGGTGAAAGTGGTTGGTCACTTCATGAGTGCTAGGCGAGATCGCTCATCGGGGGATAGTCCGACTAAAATATTGTCTACTAACTGTTGTTCACTCCATTTGACTTGCAGCAATAAGGCAGATTCTCTTATTTCAGATATATAATGAGCTAATCTCTCGTATACTCCTTGTACACGAAGTACTAGATTCCGCTTCAATTCTTCGTAGATACCGGTGGGAATGAAATGTCTTATTAGGGTGGTATGAAGTTCTTCTACTGGGTGATTATGGCTTAAGGATTCTAACACACGATCTTTTAAAGGAGATCTACATTTAGGTAAAATTACTTGTAAAATCTGGTCATCTCTTAGTTGTCGCAGATCCTTTAATTGTAAAAGATGCTTAAGAAAATCTAGGAGCTTTGTAATATTCAGCCCATCAGTGATTTGTATGTCCGACAAAATATGTTCTACAGGGTGGGTTATCTTTCCATAAAGCTCTGTAGTTAAATTAAATGGAGTCGTCATTCTCGGTTTTTCCGGAGATTGATTCGTCGGCAAGTGAGAAGGTAAATCGTAGGTACGAGACATATTCTCTAGTTCATTAGGGAGTAGCGTAACGTTTGCTGGTTGGATATTTACTTGACTATCAGTTAACCGTTCTTGAAATGGATCTATATTGGATTCCTGCAGAAACTGAAACTTTACAGTACCGGTTTGCTGTTCTTGAGTAGGAGATTGGATAGGGGAAATATTTAGTTTTGTCATTGCTTCTTCAATCTCTTCTAATCTAAACGATTCGGATCTTCGACGTAATTCGCGCATTATCTCGGGTAATTGTTGTAATGCTTCCTCCGCGAATTTTTGTACATCCGGTGGGGTAACTTTATCACCGGGCCAATTCAACAAATTGGTGATACGGCGGGTCAGATGTGCGATTCTTTGGGTGGTGCGTAAAATTACTGCGGGGGATTTTTCATCACGCAGGGTTTGTGCGATCGAAGTTAGTTCTGTATACTTGTGATAGCATGTTTCTTTTTCGCTTTAAAAATCTAAAACATTTAAACGATTAATTAATGAGGGTTTGTCCGGTTTATTTTCACGTAACGTCTTGCGAAGTTCCGCGACAGTTACATCTGATTATGGAAGACCACGCAATAATGCTTCATAGCTTAATTCGTCTTTCAACAACAAGTCGGGGTTAAATTGAGCCATTTTTTGTTAATAACGTCGTTTAAATAAACGAGGTATTACGTACGAGAAATCTTATATCAGCTTAAACACTTGTAAAGCTGGACTTCATTTACACACATACATATATCTCTTATTACACATAGAATCTTATATTAATTAATCAAAATAAACTTATCTCACAACAATTCAATTTTCTAGAATCTCATATATAATTAGTCAAAACAAAACGCTAATACCATTGTATAGTAGAGAGAAATCTCATATACGATGTTTCATTGCTTTAACAATAGCACAAAGGGTCAGCTGTTTTGGGGAGCCTCTTTGTTGGCATAGGGTGGTAACACAGGTAGGACAATTTAGAACAGGAAAAACTCGTGTCTGCGATTGTCTGTTAGGTGAGCGAGGGGAGGTTTTGAATGAGATACGTGCATACAAAAGGGGAGAGTTTACATTCCTCAACACGTATTTAACATGAACTAGCTTGTTCATACCGACAGGTTTAGAATGGAATATTTACCAGCGATGACTTGTTTATTACGGCAATCTCACGATACTAATATTATTATATCTTAATTAAAACTTTACTCATTTATTTGTTCCCGATTTCAGAGTGAATAAATTTATGTTTGTCAAAGTTATTGTTAAAGAATTATAACAATGTACACAAGTATTTCTTTTTTTACAAAGCAGCAGAGTAGATAATTTTTACACAATAGCAGAGTGGCGCAATTTTGTGACGTCTCCCTTGTTAAGATATCACAAATGTCGGGAACCAGTTCAATTTGTTATCTGTTAATTGAACTAGCTGCCGTTGTTAGTAAACCTTAATCACTAACAAATTATAACACTTTATTATTCAGGAATTAAGCAAGGATTGTATAAATTTATTCACTCGTTGGGTGTTAGCAAAAACATCTCTTTATTAACATATTTACCTCTCATACTTTACTTTACTTTTAAAACTCAGATTCTAAAAATTTCTGCATTAAATATTTTGTATATTTTACTATTTATTCTTTCTATATCAAAATCATTCAGCTATATATTGTTTTAATTACCCCCGGGTCCGGGTTTCAACTTAGTTATGTTTTTATTACAACTTCAACTTAATTATTAGAAGAATAATTTTGGTTGTAAATTTTAAAATTAATTTAAATCTAAACATCGTAATGTCATTACTACTTCATTACAGTGATTACAAAAATATATATATATATATTAAACTTTAAATTATCAAAAGTTCTTTACTGTTCTTTTGTTACTGGTCTTGTTGTTTTACAATGAATTTGTGTTACAAATATTATGTTTTGATATCACCTGAATATAACAATGTGTATGCTGTGGGGTCCATGATGGTCATCTTCAGTCCTCTTCTAGGGTGTGATCCACGGTTGGTCTTGAAGTTCCATGAGGTTGATTGTTTCTGGTAGTCTCTTCCTAGACGATTAGATTTTGGTTCTAGAAGTTCATCCGTTTGCTGTTTGTGTTATCTTCTTTCGGAGTCGGTAGTTTACATTTTACTTTTGGTTACAGTTCATATTTTATCAGCACTAAATTCTGGTAAGTAACATTTCTCACCATTTACAGCTTGCTAAGAGATGTGTCGGCTAAGTTTCCTTTTTCTTTTTTTTTTTATTCTTTACATGTCGCTTCACGCACTACATTATAATTTTGTTTTTATTATTATTATTATTATTATTATTATGCTACATAGGTCAATTCGAACTCATTATAAACTTGATTAAATATTGTTTAACGGTATACACCTACGTGTATGTTCACAACACAGCAGCTACATCCTTAAATCTCGGTGTCTATCGGGCGAATGCAAGCAATGTTTAGCGGCAAGGGGTCAGTAAGCTGGGGCGGTTTTACGCACTGAGAAAATAGTTCGTTCTTTTAAGTTATATTAATTATTTACTAATTAAGTCATAATACATTATTTTACCTTTTGGTTACGAATTATGAATTTCTTTATTTATTTTGTACATATTTTATTTAATTAAAGTAATTATTATTATTAACTAAATAACACCGTTCTTAACGTGTTGGTACGGGACAATTTGCACGTTGTTGCATGAATCTAGGAATAGGTAAGGGGTGGATAATACTCTTACTTATATTGAAAGCAATTTTTTATTTGTGCGATTTAAACATTATTTTAAAATCGTCACATCCTCCTGCACTTAACGATGAAGTTGGGGTGGTGGGGTAATAATTAAAATCCAATAAACACAATTACATTTGGGCACAGAATTTCATACTGAAATTTCTCTCTCTCAGATTATTTCTATCTATCAATTGATTATATTACAACTTATACAAACTATTTAACTTCTAATACATCTATTACACATAAAATACACAAAAACATAAATCTACCTTATATTTAATTCTTACATCTACTACCGGTTTTTTCTTTGTTTGATTTCTTCACTCGTTTTACGGAGTTATACTCATGAGTTTGCTACTAAAAATTATACCGTATTGTAATCACAATCGAATTACTTTTAGTTTACTTCGCTAGGAATTATTTCTTTACTTTCTCGTCATCATCATCTTTATCGTCAGCTTCATCGTCATCGTCAGCTGACTTCTCATTTATTATATCATTCTCGCAGGACATTAGCTAAGGTTGATCAGGCCTCGCTATTATTCGTACGAGGGTTTTGAGTTTATACTCATTTACGATATAGGATGTTGCAAAATCTTATCGTATTCCTATATAAGTCTATACAACTTTTTTTATTCTCAATACTTAAATAGTATTCTCTGTTTGCTATCTTTCTCGTAGTCGTGCTTCTGTATTTTGACACGAAAAACATTTTTTTATTTGAGACAGATGGCTTCTGCGAACGTAATTTTCTGTATTGGGTTCATACAGAGCTACAGTAACGGGGGTGATGAACTTATGAATTTTGTAGGGGCCACATCATCGGTATGATAGTTTTGCAGTGGTCCTATCAACGGCTTTACTCATTGGATGCGTTTTATACATTACTAAATCACCTACCTTATATTCTATTTGCCTATTATTCCGCTCATGGTATTTTCGCGATTTTTGTAAATTCGCTCTCAAATTTGCACGAGCTTCGTTCCATATTTTTCTTACGTTATTCGTATTCATGTCACGGGGCAATAACTCATGGATTTTCCATTTCGTGGTTAAAGGATGGTTGGGTTTATATTTGTACAGTAAATCAAATGGTGTTGATTTATGGCCTTCATGATACGCTGAGTTGAACGCAAATTGTATCCACGATACATTTTGATCCCAGGTTGTCTGGTCTTTAGCGTGATAAGATATTAGAGCTGATTTTAAGTTACGCAAGTATCTTTCTGCTAGCTTTCCTTGCGGTCTGTACTCGGTCACTGTAATATGATTTATCCCTAATTTAAAACACATGTCGTTAAATTCTTTCGACTTAAACTGAGGTGCACTGTCAGATATTAGGTTTAAAGGTGTACCATAATCTTTAAATAGTCTTTCTTGTAGAATTTTTATTGTCGTAGATGCTAATGCACGTCTCATAGGATACATCCACACGAATTTAGTGAAGGGCGTCTACACAAATTAATAGCATGGTATTTCCGGATTTAGAACGGGGATAAGGTTAAGAATAGTCTATGTTTATCTTCGAGAAGGGAGTTGTGGGTATTTCTGAGATTAGTTTTCCTACTTGACTGATTCTTGCTGGCTTGCTCAGGGCACAGATTTCGCATTCTTTCACGAACTTTTTTATTTCACTGTTCATATTTTCCCAATGGTATTCCTTGCGAATACGATGTATGGTTTTCCTAATTCCCATATGAGCTCCAATGGTCGATGAATGGTAGTATTCCATTAGCATAGGTTTGATGATTTCCGGGGCGATTATTCTCAGTAATCTTCCGTTTGCCTTTTTAAAACAAAGTACTCGTTTACTCAAGGTATATTTGTCAGAATAATTTACTTTTTCTATTTGTTCTATTATTTTGCACAATTTCGGATCTTGTTGTTGGTGGTATGCGATATCCTTAAATGCAAGGGGAAAGTTAGTAATTAGCGTATTAACGGTAGTGGTTTCAACATTTTCTTCGGCAGATCTAGTATTGGGTAGGTGGAACATGCGGGATAGAGTATCGGCTACTACATTTTGAGTACCACGAATATGTTGTACTTTGAACTTGTAGCAATTCAATCTTAACACCCATCTTCCGATACGACCTAACTGTTTTGGGTGGTTCAATAACCATGACAAAGCTTGATTGTCGGTTTCTAGTAGAAATTCTTTATGTTCCAAAAATGGTTTGAATTTGTCAAAGGCGAATACTACGGCTAAACATTCAAGTTCGTAGGCTGAGAACTTCCTTTCTTGGTCAGTCAATGTACGGGATGCATAACTGATCGGGAGTCTAGTATTATTGATTTCCTGGTATATTACGGCTCCTAATGCTACACTCGAACTATCGGTCTGTACAACAAATGGTTTACTGAACTCTGCTAACTGCAATACCGGTGGGGATATAATGCTTTCTTTAAGTGTTTCAAACGCTTCTTGGTGTTGAGTGGTCCACTCGAATTTCGCTCCTTTCTTTCTTAAAGCATTCAATGGGACTGCTATATCCGCTAAGTGGGGTATGTACTTATGAAAATAATTAATCGTACCTAAAAATCGAGCTATACCTTTGGCGTCTCTCGGCGGTAAGAATTCTCGGATTGTGCGTGTACGTTCGGAATCGATGCTAACCTTACCTTCGGCTGATATTATGTGACCTAAGAAGGAGAATTGTTTTACTGCGAAATTCACTTTACTCGGGTTTACCGTTAGTCCAGCTTTCTTTAACCTGGATAACACTTCACGCAGGTGATCAATATTGACTCACTATATACTACTATATCATCAAGATAGTGGTATACAAATTTAAATTTAACATCATGAAAAATTTTTTCTAACAGTCTGCTACATACTGAACTTCCTTGTGATATACCGAATGGTAATCTAGTAAATTGATATAGATTAAATGGGACAGCAAAAGCAGTTAAATGTTTTGATTCCTCAGCTAGTGGGATTTGATGGAATGCTTGGTTGAGATCCATTATGGTGAATATTTTCGCTTTCGTAAAATAGTGAAACGCGCTGTGAATGTCGGGCAGTGGTATCGATTCAAATTCTATACTCTTATTTAGCTGTCTATAATCCACGACTAGTCTATGTTTGTCAGTTCCTTTTGGTACTAGGAATGCAGGTGATGAGTATGGAGAAGTTGACGGTTCAATGACGTGCTGATCAAGGAGTTTGTTAACGTGGTTTCTCATTATTTCCATCTTGGGCGGTGACAATTTGTATGGATGAAGTCGTATTACCTTGTTGTCACTAAGATTTATTTTATATTCGATTAAATGGGTTAATCCTAACTTGGGAGTGAGTGTTGTAGAAAATTCCCTTATTAACTTTTGAATTCTTAGTCTCTCATTTCCTTTTAAATGACTCAGACTAGACTCTTGGTGCTCTGATTGAATAGTTGAGGTTTCACAATTAACGTCGTTACTTAACTCGGAGTCGAACTGATATTTTCGAGTACGATCAAATCTGAAGAAATATTGTTTTGCATACATATCAAGGATTAAGCCAGTTTTACTTATAAAATCAGCGCCTAGTATTAAGTTTTGTCCTAAAACTTCAGCTACTAGCAGGGGAATATACCAAGTAAAATTCTTTATTTTTAATTTCACCGTAATACTGCGCGATATCTTTAGGTTTTGTTTATTTGCGGTGGCACACTTTATGTTCACGTTTTGGCTACGTTTAATCAGATTATGATTATCTAATACGGTGGCTAACTGTTGACTAATTATACTACGGGTAGATCCGGAATCAATTAAACCAAGGGTATTCGTTGCTCCAAGGCCTATCTGTACGTAGGGTAGTTCGCAGATACTTGTTTTACATGCACCAATAGAGTTGCACTTCTCAATAAATCTTGTTAGGTAAGGGTCTATGCGTTTATTTTTATTTATTTTTACTCTATGATTATTATTGTTTTTACCTTTCCTTCTGTTGCTGCGGAAGACGTAGGATTTTTGTTCTTCCAGCTTCACATGTTTTTTGGATTGGTCGGTTTTCTGTTGGTAGCGCTTTTGTTTACATACCTTGCTAATGTGTCCGGCCTTTCCACAGTTATAACATCTTTTTCCTCATTTACTTCGCTAGTAGGTTGTCGGGGTTTTGATCTAGAGTATGAAATATGGGGGTAGCTTTGGGTTTTATATGTACTTACGAATCGCTTATCGCGGTAGGTTCGGGTATCTGTTCCAATTGGTAGAGTTTGGAATGAATCTCTGTGTTGAGTCTGGGACATAGAAACGCGTCTGTTCTGGTCAGAATACCAGACGTTGGACGAATGTATACAACATAGTTCTAGTTCGGTGAAAGTGGTTGGTCACTTCATGAGTGCTAGGCGAGATCGCTCATCGGGGGATAGTCCGACTAAAATATTGTCTACTAACTGTTGTTCACTCCATTTGACTTGCAGCAATAAGGCAGATTCTCTTATTTCAGATATATAATGAGCTAATCTCTCGTATACTCCTTGTACACGAAGTACTAGATTCCGCTTCAATTCTTCGTAGATACCGGTGGGAATGAAATGTCTTATTAGGGTGGTATGAAGTTCTTCTACTGGGTGATTATGGCTTAAGGATTCTAACACACGATCTTTTAAAGGAGATCTACATTTAGGTAAAATTACTTGTAAAATCTGGTCATCTCTTAGTTGTCGCAGATCCTTTAATTGTAAAAGATGCTTAAGAAAATCTAGGAGCTTTGTAATATTCAGCCCATCAGTGATTTGTATGTCCGACAAAATATGTTCTACAGGGTGGGTTATCTTTCCATAAAGCTCTGTAGTTAAATTAAATGGAGTCGTCATTCTCGGTTTTTCCGGAGATTGATTCGTCGGCAAGTGAGAAGGTAAATCGTAGGTACGAGACATATTCTCTAGTTCATTAGGGAGTAGCGTAACGTTTGCTGGTTGGATATTTACTTGACTATCAGTTAACCGTTCTTGAAATGGATCTATATTGGATTCCTGCAGAAACTGAAACTTTACAGTACCGGTTTGCTGTTCTTGAGTAGGAGATTGGATAGGGGAAATATTTAGTTTTGTCATTGCTTCTTCAATCTCTTCTAATCTAAACGATTCGGATCTTCGACGTAATTCGCGCATTATCTCGGGTAATTGTTGTAATGCTTCCTCCGCGAATTTTTGTACATCCGGTGGGGTAACTTTATCACCGGGCCAATTCAACAAATTGGTGATACGGCGGGTCAGATGTGCGATTCTTTGGGTGGTGCGTAAAATTACTGCGGGGGATTTTTCATCACGCAGGGTTTGTGCGATCGAAGTTAGTTCTGTATACTTGTGATAGCATGTTTCTTTTTCGCTTTAAAAATCTAAAACATTTAAACGATTAATTAATGAGGGTTTGTCCGGTTTATTTTCACGTAACGTCTTGCGAAGTTCCGCGACAGTTACATCTGAGTATGGAAGACCACGCAATAATGCTTCATAGCTTAATTCGTCTTTCAACAACAAGTCGGGGTTAAATTGAGCCATTTTTTGTTAATAACGTCGTTTAAATAAACGAGGTATTACGTACGAGAAATCTTATATCAGCTTAAACACTTGTAAAGCTGGACTTCATTTACACACATACATATATCTCTTATTACACATAGAATCTTATATTAATTAATCAAAATAAACTTATCTCACAACAATTCAATTTTCTAGAATCTCATATATAATTAGTCAAAACAAAACGCTAATACCATTGTATAGTAGAGAGAAATCTCATATACGATGTTTCATTGCTTTAACAATAGCACAAAGGGTCAGCTGTTTTGGGGAGCCTCTTTGTTGGCATAGGGTGGTAACACAGGTAGGACAATTTAGAACAGGAAAAACTCGTGTCTGCGATTGTCTGTTAGGTGAGCGAGGGGAGGTTTTGAATGAGATACGTGCATACAAAAGGGGAGAGTTTACATTCCTCAACACGTATTTAACATGAACCAGCTTGTTCATACCGACAGGTTTAGAATGGAATATTTACCAGCGATGACTTGTTTATTACGGCAATCTCACGATACTAATATTATTATATCTTAATTAAAACTTTACTCATTTATTTGTTCCCGATTTCAGAGTGAATAAATTTATGTTTGTCAAAGTTATTGTTAAAGAATTATAACAATGTACACAACTATTTCTTTTTTTACAAAGCAGCAGAGTAGATAATTTTTACACAATAGCAGAGTGGCGCAATTTTGTGACGTCTCCCTTGTTAAGATATCACAAATGTCGGGAACCAGTTCAATTTGTTATCTGTTAATTGAACTAGCTGCCGTTGTTAGTAAACCTTAATCACTAACAAATTATAACACTTTATTATTCAGGAATTAAGCAAGGATTGTATAAATTTATTCACTCGTTGGGTGTTAGCAAAAACATCTCTTTATTAACATATTTACCTCTCATACTTTACTTTACTTTTAAAACTCAGATTCTAAAAATTTCTGCATTAAATATTTTGTATATTTTACTATTTATTCTTTCTATATCAAAATCATACAGCTAGATATTGTTTTAATTACCCCCGGGTCCGGGTTTCAACTTAGTTATGTTTTTATTACAACTTCAACTTAATTATTAGAAGAATAATTTTGGTTGTAAATTTTAAAATTAATTTAAATCTAAACATCGTAATGTCATTACTACTTCATTACAGTGATTACAAAAATATATATATATATATATTAAACTTTAAATTATCAAAAGTTCTTTACTGTTCTTTTGTTACTGGTCTTGTTGTTTTACAATGAATTTGTGTTACAAATATTATGTTTTGATATCACCTGAATATAACAATGTGTATGCTGTGGGGTCCATGATGGTCATCTTCAGTCCTCTTCTAGGGTGTGATCCACGGTTGGTCTTGAAGTTCCATGAGGTTGATTGTTTCTGGTAGTCTCTTCCTAGACGATTAGATTTTGGTTCTAGAAGTTCATCCGTTTGCTGTTTGTGTTATCTCTTCTTTCGGAGTCGGTAGTTTACATTTTACTTTTGGTTACAGTTCATATTTTATCAGCACTAAATTCTGGTAAGTAACATTTCTCACCATTTACAGCTTGCTAAGAGATGTGTCGGCTAAGTTTCCTTTTTCTTTTTTTTTTTATTCTTTACATGTCGCTTCACGCACTACATTATAATTTTGTTTTTATTATTATTATTATTATTATTATTATTATGCTACATAGGTCAATTCGAACTCATTATAAACTTGATTAAATATTGTTTAACGGTATACACCTACGTGTATGTTCACAACACAGCAGCTACATCCTTAAATCTCGGTGTCTATCGGGCGAATGCAAGCAATGTTTAGCGGCAAGGGGTCAGTAAGCTGGGGCGGTTTTACGCACTGAGAAAATAGTTCGTTCTTTTAAGTTATATTAATTATTTACTAATTAAGTCATAATACATTATTTTACCTTTTGGTTACGAATTATGAATATCTTTATTTATTTTGTACATATTTTATTTAATTAAAGTAATTATTATTATTAACTAAATAACACCGTTCTTAACGTGTTGGTACGGGACAATTTGCACGTTGTTGCATGAATCTAGGAATAGGTAAGGGGTGGATAATACTCTTACTTATATTGAAAGCAATTTTTTATTTGTGCGATTTAAACATTATTTTAAAATCGTCACATCCTCCTGCACTTAACGATGAAGTTGGGGTGGTGGGGTAATAATTAAAATCCAATAAACACAATTACATTTGGGCACAGAATTTCATACTGAAATTTCTCTCTCTCAGATTATTTCTATCTATCAATTGATTATCTTACAACTTATACAAACTATTTAACTTCTAATAAATCTATTACACATAAAATACACAAAAACATAAATCTACCTTATATTTAATTCTTACATCTACTACCGGTTTTTTCTTTGTTTGATTTCTTCACTCGTTTTACGGAGTTATACTCATGAGTATGCTACTAAAAATTATACCGTATTGTAATCACAATCGAATTAATTTTAGTTTACTACGCTAGGAATTATTTCTTTACTTTCTCGTCATCATCATCTTTATCGTCAGCTTCATCGTCATCGTCAGCTGACTTCTCATTTATTATATCATTCTCGCAGGACATTAGCTAAGGTTGATCAGGCCTCGCTATTATTCGTACGAGGGTTTTGAGTTTATACTCATTTACGATATAGGATGTTGCAAAATCTTATCGTATTCCTATATAAGTCTATACAACATTTTTTTATTCTCAATACTTAAATAGTATTCTCTGTTTGCTATCTTTCTCGTAGTCGTGCTTCTGTATTTTGACACGAAAAACATTTTTTTATTTGAGACAGATGGCTTCTGCGAACGTAATTTTCTGTATTGGGTTCATACAGAGCTACAGTAACGGGGGTGATGAACTTATGAATTTTGTAGGGGCCACATCATCGGTATGATAGTTTTGCAGTGGTCCTATCAACGGCTTTACTCATTGGATGCGTTTTATGCATTACTAAATCACCTACCTTATATTCTATTTGCCTATTATTCCGCTCATGGTATTTTCGCGATTTTTGTAAATTCGCTCTCAAATTTGCACGAGCTTCGTTTCATATTTTTCTTACGTTATTCGTATTCATGTCACGGGGCAATAACTCATGGATTTTCCATTTCGTGGTTAAAGGATGGTTGGGTTTATATTTGTACAGTAAATCAAATGGTGTTGATTTATGGCCTTCATGATACGCTGAGTTGAACGCAAATTGTATCCACGATACATTTTGATCCCAGGTTGTCTGGTCTTTAGCGTGATAAGATATAGAGCTGATTTTAAGTTACACAAGTATCTTTCTGCTAGCTTTCCTTGCGGTCTGTACTCGGTCACTGTAATATGATTTATCCCTAATTTAAAACACATGTCGTTAAATTCTTTCGACTTAAACTGAGGTCCACTGTCAGATATTAGGTTTAAAGGTGTACCATAATCTTTAAATAGTCTTTCTTGTAGAATTTTTATTGTCGTAGATGCTAATGCACGTCTCATAGGATACATCCACACGAATTTAGTGAAGGGCGTCTACACAAATTAATAGCATGGTATTTCCGGATTTAGAACGGGGATAAGGTCCAGAATAGTCTATGTATATCTTCGAGAAGGGAGTTGTGGGTATTTCGGAGATTAGTTTTCCTACTTGACTGATTCTTGCTGGCTTGCTCAGGGCACAGATTTCGCATTCTTTCACGAACTTTTTTATTTCACTGTTCATATTTTCCCAATGGTATTCCTTGCGAATACGATGTATGGTTTTCCTAATTCCCATATGAGCTCCAATGGTCGATGAATGGTAGTATTCCATTAGCATAGGTTTGATGATTTCCGGGGCGATTATTCTCAGTAATCTTCCGTTTGCCTTTTTAAAACAAAGTACTCGTTTACTCAAGGTATATTTGTCAGAATAATTTCCTTTTTCTATTTGTTCTATTATTTTGCACAATTTCGGATCTTGTTGTTGGTGGTATGCGATATCCTTAAATGCAAGGGGAAAGTTAGTAATTAGCGTATTAACGGTAGTGGTTTCAACATTTTCTTCGGCAGATCTAGTATTGGGTAGGTGGAACATGCGGGATAGAGTATCGGCTACTACATTTTGAGTACCACGAATATGTTGTACTTTGAACTTGTAGCAATTCAATCTTAACACCCATCTTCCGATACGACCTAACTGTTTTGGGTGGTTCAATAACCATGACAAAGCTTGATTGTCGGTTTCTAGTAGAAATTCTTTATGTTCCAAAAATGGTTTGAATTTGTCAAAGGTGAATACTACGGCTAAACATTCAAGTTCGTAGGCTGAGAACTTCCTTTCTTGGTCAGTCAATGTACGGGATGCATAACTGATCGGGAGTCTAGTATTATTGATTTCCTGGTATATTACGGCTCCTAATGCTACACTCGAACTATCGGTCTGTACAACAAATGGTTTACTGAACTCTGCTAACTGCAATACCGGTGGGGATATAATGCTTTCTTTAAGTGTTTCAAACGCTTCTTGGTGTTGAGTGGTCCACTCGAATTTCGCTCCTTTCTTTCTTAAAGCATTCAATGGGACTGCTATATCCGCTAAGTGGGGTATGTACTTATGAAAATAATTAATCGTACCTAAAAATCGAGCTATACCTTTGGCGTCTCTCGGCGGTAAGAATTCTCGGATTGTGCGTGTACGTTCGGGATCGATGCTAACCTTACCTTCGGCTGATATTATGTGACCTAAGAAGGAGAATTGTTTTACTGCGAAATTCACTTTACTCGGGTTTACCGTTAGTCCAGCTTTCTTTAACCTGGATAACACTTCACGCAGGTGATCAATATTGACTCACTATATACTACTATATCATCAAGATAGTGGTATACAAATTTAAATTTAACATCATGAAAAATTTTTTCTAACAGTCTGCTACATACTGAACTTCCTTGTGATATACCGAATGGTACTCTAGTAAATTGATATAGATTAAATGGGACAGCAAAAGCAGTTAAATGTTTTGATTCCTCAGCTAGTGGGATTTGATGGAATGCTTGGTTGAGATCCATTATGGTGAATATTTTCGCTTTCGTAAAATAGTGAAACGCGCTGTGAATGTCGGGCAGTGGTATCGATTCAAATTCTATACTCTTATTTAGCTGTCTATAATCCACGACTAGTCTATGTTTGTCAGTTCCTTTTGGTACTAGGAATGCAGGTGATGAGTATGGAGAAGTTGACGGTTCAATGACGTGCTGATCAAGGAGTTTGTTAACGTGGTTTCTCATTATTTCCATCTTGGGCGGTGATAATTTGTATGGATGAAGTCGTATTACCTTGTTGTCACTAAGATTTATTTTATATTCGATTAAATGGGTTAATCCTAACTTGGGAGTGAGTACTGTAGAAAATTCCCTTATTAACTTTTGAATTCTTAGTCTCTCATTTCCTTTTAAATGACTCAGACTAGACTCTTGGTGCTCTGATTGAATAGTTGAGGTTTCACAATTAAAGTCGTTACTTAACTCGGAGTCGAACTGATATTTTCGAGTACGATCAAATCTGAAGAAATATTGTTTTGCATACATATCAAGGATTAAGCCAGTTTTACTTATAAAATCAGCGCCTAGTATTAAGTTTTGTCCTAAAACTTCAGCTACTAGCAGGGGAATATACCAAGTAAAATTCTTTATTTTTAATTTCACCGTAATACTGCGCGATATCTTTAGGTTTTGTTTATTTGCGGTGGCACACTTTATGTTCACGTTTTGGCTACGTTTAATCAGATTATGATTATCTAATACGGTGGCTAACTGTTGACTAATTATACTACGGGTAGATCCGGAATCAATTAAACCAAGGGTATTCGTTGCTCCAAGGCCTATCTGTACGTAGGGTAGTTCGCAGATACTTGTTTTACATGCACCAATAGAGTTGCACTTCTCAATAAATCTTGTTAGGTAAGGGTCTATGCGTTTATTTTTATTTATTTTTACTCTATGATTATTATTGTTTTTACCTTTCCTTCTGTTGCTGCGGAAGACGTAGGATTTTTGTTCTTCCAGCTTCACATGTTTTTTGGATTGGTCGGTTTTCTGTTGGTAGCGCTTTTGTTTACATACCTTGCTAATGTGTCCGGCCTTTCCACAGTTATAACATCTTTTTCCTCATTTACTTCGCTAGTAGGTTGTGGGGTTTTGATCTAGAGTATGAAATATGGGGGTAGCTTTGGGTTTTATTTGTACTTACGAATCGCTTATCGCGGTAGGTTCGGGTATCTGTTCCAATTGGTAGAGTTTGGAATGAATCTCTGTGTTGAGTCTGGGACATAGAAACGCGTCTGTTCTGGTCAGAATACCAGACGTTGGACGAATGTATACAACATAGTTCTAGTTCGGTGAAAGTGGTTGGTCACTTCATGAGTGCTAGGCGAGATCGCTCATCGGGGGATAGTCCGACTAAAATATTGTCTACTAACTGTTGTTCACTCCATTTGACTTGCAGCAATAAGGCAGATTCTCTTATTTCAGATATATAATGAGCTAATCTCTCGTATACTCCTTGTACACGAAGTACTAGATTCCGCTTCAATTCTTCGTAGATACCGGTGGGAATGAAATGTCTTATTAGGGTGGTATGAAGTTCTTCTACTGGGTGATTATGGCTTAAGGATTCTAACACACGATCTTTTAAAGGAGATCTACATTTAGGTAAAATTACTTGTAAAATCTGGTCATCTCTTAGTTGTCGCAGATCCTTTAATTGTAAAAGATGCTTAAGAAAATCTAGGAGCTTTGTAATATTCAGCCCATCAGTGATTTGTATGTCCGACAAAATATGTTCTACAGGGTGGGTTATCTTTCCATAAAGCTCTGTAGTTAAATTAAATGGAGTCGTCATTCTCGGTTTTTCCGGAGATTGATTCGTCGGCAAGTGAGAAGGTAAATCGTAGGTACGAGACATATTCTCTAGTTCATTAGGGAGTAGCGTAACGTTTGCTGGTTGGATATTTACTTGACTATCAGTTAACCGTTCTTGAAATGGATCTATATTGGATTCCTGCAGAAACTGAAACTTTACAGTACCGGTTTGCTGTTTTTGAGTAGGAGATTGGATAGGGGAAATATTTAGTTTTGTCATTGCTTCTTCAATCTCTTCTAATCTAAACGATTCGGATCTTCGACGTAATTCGCGCATTATCTCGGGTAATTGTTGTAATGCTTCCTCCGCGAATTTTTGTACATCCGGTGGGGTAAGTTTATCACCGGGCCAATTCAACAAATTGGTGATACGGCGGGTCAGATGTTCGATTCTTTGGGTGGTGCGTAAAATTACTGCTGGGGATTTTTCATCACGCAGGGTTTGTGCGATCGAAGTTAGTTCTGTATACTTGTGATAGCATGTTTCTTTTTCGCTTTCAAAATCTAAAACATTTAACCGATTTAATAATGAGGGTTTGTCCGGTTTATTTTCACGTAACGTCTTGCGAAGTTCCGCGACAGTTACATCTGAGTATGGAAGACCACGCAATAATGCTTCATAGCCTAATTCGTCTTTCAACAACAAGTCGGGGTTAAATTGAGCCATTTTTTGTTAATAACGTCGTTTAAATAAACGAGGTATTACGTACGAGAAATCTTATATCAGCTTAAACACTTGTAAAGCTGGACTTCATTTACACACATACATATATCTCTTATTACACATAGAATCTTATATTAATTAATCAAAATAAACTTATCTCACAACAATTCAATTTTCTAGAATCTCATATATAATTAGTCAAAACAAAACGCTAATACCATTGTATAGTAGAGAGAAATCTCATATACGATGTTTCATTGCTTTAACAATAGCACAAAGGGTCAGCTGTTTTGGGGAGCCTCTTTGTTTGCATATGGTGGTAACACAGGTAGGACAATTTAGAACAGGAAAAACTTGTGTCTGGGATTGTCTGTTAGGTGAGCGAGGGGAGGTTTTGAATGAGATACGTGCATACAAAAGGGGAGAGTTTACATTCCTCAACACGTATTTAACATGAACCAGCTTGTTCATACCGACAGGTTTAGAATGGAATATTTACCAGCGATGACTTGTTTATTACGGCAATCTCACGATACTAATATTATTATATCTTAATTAAAACTTTACTCATTTATTTGTTCCCGATTTCAGAGTGAATAAATTTATGTTTGTCAAAGTTATTGTTAAAGAATTATAACAATGTACACAACTATTTCTTTTTTTACAAAGCAGCAGAGTAGATAATTTTTACACAATAGCAGAGTGGCGCAATTTTGTGACGTCTCCCTTGTTAAGATATCACAAATGTCGGGAACCAGTTCAATTTGTTATCTGTTAATTGAACTAGCTGCCGTTGTTAGTAAACCTTAATCACTAACAAATTATAACACTTTATTATTCAGGAATTAAGCAAGGATTGTATAAATTTATTCACTCGTTGGGTGTTAGCAAAAACATCTCTTTATTAACATATTTACCTCTCATACTTTACTTTACTTTTAAAACTCAGATTCTAAAAATTTCTGCATTAAATATTTTGTATATTTTACTATTTATTCTTTCTATATCAAAATCATTCAGCTAGATATTGTTTTAATTACCCCCGGGTCCGGGTTTCAACTTAGTTATGTTTTTATTACAACTTCAACTTAATTATTAGAAGAATAATTTTGGTTGTAAATTTTAAAATTAATTTAAATCTAAACATCGTAATGTCATTACTACTTCATTACAGTGATTACAAAAATATATGTATATATATATATATATTAAACTTTAAATTATCAAAAGTTCTTTACTGTTCTTTTGTTACTGGTCTTGTTGTTTTACAATGAATTTGTGTTACAAATATTATGTTTTGATATCACCTGAATATAACAATGTGTATGCTGTGGGGTCCATGATGGTCATCTTCAGTCCTCTTCTAGGGTGTGATCCACGGTTGGTCTTGAAGTTCCATGAGGTTGATTGTTTCTGGTAGTCTCTTCCTAGACGATTAGATTTTGGTTCTAGAAGTTCATCCGTTTGCTGTTTGTGTTATCTTCTTTCGGAGTCGGTAGTTTACATTTTACTTTTGGTTACAGTTCATATTTTATCAGCACTAAATTCTGGTAAGTAACATTTCTCACCATTTACAGCTTGCTAAGAGATGTGTCGGCTAAGTTTCCTTTTTCTTTTTTTTTTTATTCTTTACATGTCGCTTCACGCACTACATTATAATTTTGTTTTTATTATTATTATTATTATTATTATGATACATAGGTCAATTCGAACTCATTATAAACTTGATTAAATATTGTTTAACGGTATACACCTACGTGTATGTTCACAACACAGCAGCTACATCCTTAAATCTCGGTGTCTATCGGGCGAATGCAAGCAATGTTTAGCGGCAAGGGGTCAGTAAGCTGGGGCGGTTTTACGCACTGAGAAAATAGTTCGTTCTTTTAAGTTATATTAATTATTTACTAATTAAGTCATAATACATTATTTTACCTTTTGGTTACGAATTATGAATTTCTTTATTTATTTTGTACATATTTTATTTAATTAAAGTAATTATTATTATTAACTAAATAACACCTTTCTTAACGTGTTGGTACGGGACAATTTGCACGTTGTTGCATGAATCTAGGCATAGGTAAGGGGTGGATAATACTCTTACTTATATTGAAAGCAATTTTTTATTTGTGCGATTTAAACATTATTTTAAAATCGTCACATCCTCCTGCACTTAACGATGAAGTTGGGGTGGTGGGGTAATAATTAAAATCCAATAAACACAATTACATTTGGGCACAGAATTTCATACTGAAATTTCTCTCTCTCAGATTATTTATATCTATCAATTGATTATCTTACAACTTATACAAACTATTTAACTTCTAATACATCTATTACACATAAAATACACAAAAACATAAATCTACCTTATATTTAATTCTTACATCTACTACCGGTTTTTTCTTTGTTTGATTTCTTCACTCGTTTTACGGAGTTATACTCATGAGTATGCTACTAAAAATTATACCGTATTGTAATCACAATCGAATTAATTTTAGTTTACTTCGCTAGGAATTATTTCTTTACTTTCTCGTCATCATCATCTTTATCGTCAGCTTCATCGTCATCGTCAGCTGACTTCTCATTTATTATATCATTCTCGCAGGACATTAGCTAAGGTTGATCAGGCCTCGCTATTATTCGTACGAGGGTTTTGAGTTTATACTCATTTACGATATAGGATGTTGCAAAATCTTATCGTATTCCTATATAAGTCTATACAACATTTTTTTATTTTCAATACTTAAATAGTATTCTCTGTTTGCTATCTTTCTCGTAGTCGTGCTTCTGTATTTTGACACGAAAAACATTTTTTTATTTGAGACAGATGGCTTCTGCGAACGTAATTTTCTGTATTGGGTTCATACAGAGCTACAGTAACGGGGGTGATGAACTTATGAATTTTGTAGGGGCCACATCATCGGTATGATAGTTTTGCAGTGGTCCTATCAACGGCTTTACTCATTGGATGCGTTTTATACATTACTAAATCACCTACCTTATATTCTATTTGCCTATTATTCCGCTCATGGTATTTTCGCGATTTTTGTAAATTCGCTCTCAAATTTGCACGAGCTTCGTTCCATATTTTTCTTACGTTATTCGTATTCATGTCACGGGGCAATAACTCATGGATTTTCCATTTCGTGGTTAAAGGATGGTTGGGTTTATATTTGTACAGTAAATCAAATGGTGTTGATTTATGGCCTTCATGATACGCTGAGTTGAACGCAAATTGTATCCACGATACATTTTGATCCCAGGTTGTCTGGTCTTTAGCGTGATAAGATATAGAGCTGATTTTAAGTTACACAAGTATCTTTCTGCTAGCTTTCCTTGCGGTCTGTACTCGGTCACTGTAATATGATTTATCCCTAATTTAAAACACATGTCGTTAAATTCTTTCGACTTAAACTGAGGTCCACTGTCAGATATTAGGTTTAAAGGTGTACCATAATCTTTAAATAGTCTTTCTTGTAGAATTTTTATTGTCGTAGATGCTAATGCACGTCTCATAGGATACATCCACACGAATTTAGTGAAGGGCGTCTACACAAATTAATAGCATGGTATTTCCGGATTTAGAACGGGGATAAGGTCCAGAATAGTCTATGTATATCTTCGAGAAGGGAGTTGTGGGTATTTCGGAGATTAGTTTTCCTACTTGACTGATTCTTGCTGGCTTGCTCAGGGCACAGATTTCGCATTCTTTCACGAACTTTTTTATTTCACTGTTCATATTTTCCCAATGGTATTCCTTGCGAATACGATGTATGGTTTTCCTAATTCCCATATGAGCTCCAATGGTCGATGAATGGTAGTATTCCATTAGCATAGGTTTGATGATTTCCGGGGCGATTATTCTCAGTAATCTTCCGTTTGCCTTTTTAAAACAAAGTACTCGTTTACTCAAGGTATATTTGTCAGAATAATTTCCTTTTTCTATTTGTTCTATTATTTTGCACAATTTCGGATCTTGTTGTTGGTGGTATGCGATATCCTTAAATGCAAGGGGAAAGTTAGTAATTAGCGTATTAACGGTAGTGGTTTCAACATTTTCTTCGGCAGATCTAGTATTGGGTAGGTGGAACATGCGGGATAGAGTATCGGCTACTACATTTTGAGTACCACGAATATGTTGTACTTTGAACTTGTAGCAATTCAATCTTAACACCCATCTTCCGATACGACCTAACTGTTTTGGGTGGTTCAATAACCATGACAAAGCTTGATTGTCGGTTTCTAGTAGAAATTCTTTATGTTCCAAAAATGGTTTGAATTTGTCAAAGGTGAATACTACGGCTAAACATTCAAGTTCGTAGGCTGAGAACTTCCTTTCTTGGTCAGTCAATGTACGGGATGCATAACTGATCGGGAGTCTAGTATTATTGATTTCCTGGTATATTACGGCTCCTAATGCTACACTCGAACTATCGGTCTGTACAACAAATGGTTTACTGAACTCTGCTAACTGCAATACCGGTGGGGATATAATGCTTTCTTTAAGTGTTTCAAACGCTTCTTGGTGTTGAGTGGTCCACTCGAATTTCGCTCCTTTCTTTCTTAAAGCATTCAATGGGACTGCTATATCCGCTAAGTGGGGTATGTACTTATGAAAATAATTAATCGTACCTAAAAATCGAGCTATACCTTTGGCGTCTCTCGGCGGTAAGAATTCTCGGATTGTGCGTGTACGTTCGGGATCGATGCTAACCTTACCTTCGGCTGATATTATGTGACCTAAGAAGGAGAATTGTTTTACTGCGAAATTCACTTTACTCGGGTTTACCGTTAGTCCAGCTTTCTTTAACCTGGATAACACTTCACGCAGGTGATCAATATTGACTCACTATATACTACTATATCATCAAGATAGTGGTATACAAATTTAAATTTAACATCATGAAAAATTTTTTCTAACAGTCTGCTACATACTGAACTTCCTTGTGATATACCGAATGGTACTCTAGTAAATTGATATAGATTAAATGGGACAGCAAAAGCAGTTAAATGTTTTGATTCCTCAGCTAGTGGGATTTGATGGAATGCTTGGTTGAGATCCATTATGGTGAATATTTTCGCTTTCGTAAAATAGTGAAACGCGCTGTGAATGTCGGGCAGTGGTATCGATTCAAATTCTATACTCTTATTTAGCTGTCTATAATCCACGACTAGTCTATGTTTGTCAGTTCCTTTTGGTACTAGGAATGCAGGTGATGAGTATGGAGAAGTTGACGGTTCAATGACGTGCTGATCAAGGAGTTTGTTAACGTGGTTTCTCATTATTTCCATCTTGGGCGGTGATAATTTGTATGGATGAAGTCGTATTACCTTGTTGTCACTAAGATTTATTTTATATTCGATTAAATGGGTTAATCCTAACTTGGGAGTGAGTACTGTAGAAAATTCCCTTATTAACTTTTGAATTCTTAGTCTCTCATTTCCTTTTAAATGACTCAGACTAGACTCTTGGTGCTCTGATTGAATAGTTGAGGTTTCACAATTAACGTCGTTACTTAACTCGGAGTCGAACTGATATTTTCGAGTACGATCAAATCTGAAGAAATATTGTTTTGCATACATATCAAGGATTAAGCCAGTTTTACTTATAAAATCAGCGCCTAGTATTAAGTTTTGTCCTAACACTTCAGCTACTAGCAGGGGAATATACCAAGTAAAATTCTTTATTTTTAATTTCACCGTAATACTGCGCGATATCTTTAGGTTTTGTTTATTTGCGGTGGCACACTTTATGTTCACGTTTTGGCTACGTTTAATCAGATTATGATTATCTAATACGGTGGCTAACTGTTGACTAATTATACTACGGGTAGATCCGGAATCAATTAAACCAAGGGTATTCGTTGCTCCAAGGCCTATCTGTACGTAGGGTAGTTCGCAGATACTTGTTTTACATGCACCAATAGAGTTGCACTTCTCAATAAATCTTGTTAGGTAAGGGTCTATGCGTTTATTTTTATTTATTTTTACTCTATGATTATTATTGTTTTTACCTTTCCTTCTGTTGCTGCGGAAGACGTAGGATTTTTGTTCTTCCAGCTTCACATGTTTTTTGGATTGGTCGGTTTTCTGTTGGTAGCGCTTTTGTTTACATACCTTGCTAATGTGTCCGGCCTTTCCACAGTTATAACATCTTTTTCCTCATTTACTTCGCTAGTAGGTTGTGGGGTTTTGATCTAGAGTATGAAATATGGGGGTAGCTTTGGGTTTTATTTGTACTTACGAATCGCTTATCGCGGTAGGTTCGGGTATCTGTTCCAATTGGTAGAGTTTGGAATGAATCTCTGTGTTGAGTCTGGGACATAGAAACGCGTCTGTTCTGGTCAGAATACCAGACGTTGGACGAATGTATACAACATAGTTCTAGTTCGGTGAAAGTGGTTGGTCACTTCATGAGTGCTAGGCGAGATCGCTCATCGGGGGATAGTCCGACTAAAATATTGTCTACTAACTGTTGTTCACTCCATTTGACTTGCAGCAATAAGGCAGATTCTCTTATTTCAGATATATAATGAGCTAATCTCTCGTATACTCCTTGTACACGAAGTACTAGATTCCGCTTCAATTCTTCGTAGATACCGGTGGGAATGAAATGTCTTATTAGGGTGGTATGAAGTTCTTCTACTGGGTGATTATGGCTTAAGGATTCTAACACACGATCTTTTAAAGGAGATCTACATTTAGCTAAATTACTTGTAAAATCTGGTCATCTCTTAGTTGTCGCAGATCCTTTAATTGTAAAAGATGCTTAAGAAAATCTAGGAGCTTTGTAATATTCAGCCCATCAGTGATTTGTATGTCCGACAAAATATGTTCTACAGGGTGGGTTATCTTTCCATAAAGCTCTGTAGTTAAATTAAATGGAGTCGTCATTCTCGGTTTTTCCGGAGATTGATTCGTCGGCAAGTGAGAAGGTAAATCGTAGGTACGAGACATATTCTCTAGTTCATTAGGGAGTAGCGTAACGTTTGCTGGTTGGATATTTACTTGACTATCAGTTAACCGTTCTTGAAATGGATCTATATTGGATTCCTGCAGAAACTGAAACTTTACAGTACCGGTTTGCTGTTCTTGAGTAGGAGATTGGATAGGGGAAATATTTAGTTTTGTCATTGCTTCTTCAATCTCTTCTAATCTAAACGATTCGGATCTTCGACGTAATTCGCGCATTATCTCGGGTAATTGTTGTAATGCTTCCTCCGCGAATTTTTGTACATCCGGTGGGGTAAGTTTATCACCGGGCCAATTCAACAAATTGGTGATACGGCGGGTCAGATGTTCGATTCTTTGGGTGGTGCGTAAAATTACTGCTGGGGATTTTTCATCACGCAGGGTTTGTGCGATCGAAGTTAGTTCTGTATACTTGTGATAGCATGTTTCTTTTTCGCTTTCAAAATCTAAAACATTTAACCGATTTAATAATGAGGGTTTGTCCGGTTTATTTTCACGTAACGTCTTGCGAAGTTCCGCGACAGTTACATCTGAGTATGGAAGACCACGCAATAATGCTTCATAGCCTAATTCGTCTTTCAACAACAAGTCGGGGTTAAATTGAGCCATTTTTTGTTAATAACGTCGTTTAAATAAACGAGGTATTACGTACGAGAAATCTTATATCAGCTTAAACACTTGTAAAGCTGGACTTCATTTACACACATACATATATCTCTTATTACACATAGAATCTTATATTAATTAATCAAAATAAACTTATCTCACAACAATTCAATTTTCTAGAATCTCATATATAATTAGTCAAAACAAAACGCTAATACCATTGTATAGTAGAGAGAAATCTCATATACGATGTTTCATTGCTTTAACAATAGCACAAAGGGTCAGCTGTTTTGGGGAGCCTCTTTGTTTGCATATGGTGGTAACACAGGTAGGACAATTTAGAACAGGAAAAACTTGTGTCTGGGATTGTCTGTTAGGTGAGCGAGGGGAGGTTTTGAATGAGATACGTGCATACAAAAGGGGAGAGTTTACATTCCTCAACACGTATTTAACATGAACCAGCTTGTTCATACCGACAGGTTTAGAATGGAATATTTACCAGCGATGACTTGTTTATTACGGCAATCTCACGATACTAATATTATTATATCTTAATTAAAACTTTACTCATTTATTTGTTCCCGATTTCAGAGTGAATAAATTTATGTTTGTCAAAGTTATTGTTAAAGAATTATAACAATGTACACAACTATTTCTTTTTTTACAAAGCAGCAGAGTAGATAATTTTTACACAATAGCAGAGTGGCGCAATTTTGTGACGTCTCCCTTGTTAAGATATCACAAATGTCGGGAACCAGTTCAATTTGTTATCTGTTAATTGAACTAGCTGCCGTTGTTAGTAAACCTTAATCACTAACAAATTATAACACTTTATTATTCAGGAATTAAGCAAGGATTGTATAAATTTATTCACTCGTTGGGTGTTAGCAAAAACATCTCTTTATTAACATATTTACCTCTCATACTTTACTTTACTTTTAAAACTCAGATTCTAAAAATTTCTGCATTAAATATTTTGTATATTTTACTATTTATTCTTTCTATATCAAAATCATTCAGCTAGATATTGTTTTAATTACCCCCGGGTCCGGGTTTCAACTTAGTTATGTTTTTATTACAACTTCAACTTAATTATTAGAAGAATAATTTTGGTTGTAAATTTTAAAATTAATTTAAATCTAAACATCGTAATGTCATTACTACTTCATTACAGTGATTACAAAAATATATGTATATATATATATATATTAAACTTTAAATTATCAAAAGTTCTTTACTGTTCTTTTGTTACTGGTCTTGTTGTTTTACAATGAATTTGTGTTACAAATATTATGTTTTGATATCACCTGAATATAACAATGTGTATGCTGTGGGGTCCATGATGGTCATCTTCAGTCCTCTTCTAGGGTGTGATCCACGGTTGGTCTTGAAGTTCCATGAGGTTGATTGTTTCTGGTAGTCTCTTCCTAGACGATTAGATTTTGGTTCTAGAAGTTCATCCGTTTGCTGTTTGTGTTATCTTCTTTCGGAGTCGGTAGTTTACATTTTACTTTTGGTTACAGTTCATATTTTATCAGCACTAAATTCTGGTAAGTAACATTTCTCACCATTTACAGCTTGCTAAGAGATGTGTCGGCTAAGTTTCCTTTTTCTTTTTTTTTTTATTCTTTACATGTCGCTTCACGCACTACATTATAATTTTGTTTTTATTATTATTATTATTATTATTATGATACATAGGTCAATTCGAACTCATTATAAACTTGATTAAATATTGTTTAACGGTATACACCTACGTGTATGTTCACAACACAGCAGCTACATCCTTAAATCTCGGTGTCTATCGGGCGAATGCAAGCAATGTTTAGCGGCAAGGGGTCAGTAAGCTGGGGCGGTTTTACGCACTGAGAAAATAGTTCGTTCTTTTAAGTTATATTAATTATTTACTAATTAAGTCATAATACATTATTTTACCTTTTGGTTACGAATTATGAATTTCTTTATTTATTTTGTACATATTTTATTTAATTAAAGTAATTATTATTATTAACTAAATAACACCTTTCTTAACGTGTTGGTACGGGACAATTTGCACGTTGTTGCATGAATCTAGGCATAGGTAAGGGGTGGATAATACTCTTACTTATATTGAAAGCAATTTTTTATTTGTGCGATTTAAACATTATTTTAAAATCGTCACATCCTCCTGCACTTAACGATGAAGTTGGGGTGGTGGGGTAATAATTAAAATCCAATAAACACAATTACATTTGGGCACAGAATTTCATACTGAAATTTCTCTCTCTCAGATTATTTATATCTATCAATTGATTATCTTACAACTTATACAAACTATTTAACTTCTAATACATCTATTACACATAAAATACACAAAAACATAAATCTACCTTATATTTAATTCTTACATCTACTACCGGTTTTTTCTTTGTTTGATTTCTTCACTCGTTTTACGGAGTTATACTCATGAGTATGCTACTAAAAATTATACCGTATTGTAATCACAATCGAATTAATTTTAGTTTACTTCGCTAGGAATTATTTCTTTACTTTCTCGTCATCATCATCTTTATCTTATCGTCAGCTTCATCGTCATCGTCAGCTGACTTCTCATTTATTATATCATTCTCGCAGGACATTAGCTAAGGTTGATCAGGCCTCGCTATTATTCGTACGAGGGTTTTGAGTTTATACTCATTTACGATATAGGATGTTGCAAAATCTTATCGTATTCCTATATAAGTCTATACAACATTTTTTTATTCTCAATACTTAAATAGTATTCTCTGTTTGCTATCTTTCTCGTAGTCGTGCTTCTGTATTTTGACACGAAAAACATTTTTTTATTTGAGACAGATGGCTTCTGCGAACGTAATTTTCTGTATTGGGTTCATACAGAGCTACAGTAACGGGGGTGATGAACTTATGAATTTTGTAGGGGCCACATCATCGGTATGATAGTTTTGCAGTGGTCCTATCAACGGCTTTACTCATTGGATGCGTTTTATACATTACTAAATCACCTACCTTATATTCTATTTGCCTATTATTCCGCTCATGGTATTTTCGCGATTTTTGTAAATTCGCTCTCAAATTTGCACGAGCTTCGTTCCATATTTTTCTTACGTTATTCGTATTCATGTCACGGGGCAATAACTCATGGATTTTCCATTTCGTGGTTAAAGGATGGTTGGGTTTATATTTGTACAGTAAATCAAATGGTGTTGATTTATGGCCTTCATGATACGCTGAGTTGAACGCAAATTGTATCCACGATACATTTTGATCCCAGGTTGTCTGGTCTTTAGCGTGATAAGATATAGAGCTGATTTTAAGTTACGCAAGTATCTTTCTGCTAGCTTTCCTTGCGGTCTGTACTCGGTCACTGTAATATGATTTATCCCTAATTTAAAACACATGTCGTTAAATTCTTTCGACTTAAACTGAGGTCCACTGTCAGATATTAGGTTTAAAGGTGTACCATAATCTTTAAATAGTCTTTCTTGTAGAATTTTTATTGTCGTAGATGCTAATGCACGTCTCATAGGATACATCCACACGAATTTAGTGAAGGGCGTCTACACAAATTAATAGCATGGTATTTCCGGATTTAGAACGGGGATAAGGTCCAGAATAGTCTATGTATATCTTCGAGAAGGGAGTTGTGGGTATTTCGGAGATTAGTTTTCCTACTTGACTGATTCTTGCTGGCTTGCTCAGGGCACAGATTTCGCATTCTTTCACGAACTTTTTTATTTCACTGTTCATATTTTCCCAATGGTATTCCTTGCGAATACGATGTATGGTTTTCCTAATTCCCATATGAGCTCCAATGGTCGATGAATGGTAGTATTCCATTAGCATAGGTTTGATGATTTCCGGGGCGATTATTCTCAGTAATCTTCCGTTTGCCTTTTTAAAACAAAGTACTCGTTTACTCAAGGTATATTTGTCAGAATAATTTCCTTTTTCTATTTGTTCTATTATTTTGCACAATTTCGGATCTTGTTGTTGGTGGTATGCGATATCCTTAAATGCAAGGGGAAAGTTAGTAATTAGCGTATTAACGGTAGTGGTTTCAACATTTTCTTCGGCAGATCTAGTATTGGGTAGGTGGAACATGCGGGATAGAGTATCGGCTACTACATTTTGAGTACCACGAATATGTTGTACTTTGAACTTGTAGCAATTCAATCTTAACACCCATCTTCCGATACGACCTAACTGTTTTGGGTGGTTCAATAACCATGACAAAGCTTGATTGTCGGTTTCTAGTAGAAATTCTTTATGTTCCAAAAATGGTTTGAATTTGTCAAAGGCGAATACTACGGCTAAACATTCAAGTTCGTAGGCTGAGAACTTCCTTTCTTGGTCAGTCAATGTACGGGATGCATAACTGATCGGGAGTCTAGTATTATTGATTTCCTGGTATATTACGGCTCCTAATGCTACACTCGAACTATCGGTCTGTACAACAAATGGTTTACTGAACTCTGCTAACTGCAATACCGGTGGGGATATAATGCTTTCTTTAAGTGTTTCAAACGCTTCTTGGTGTTGAGTGGTCCACTCGAATTTCGCTCCTTTCTTTCTTAAAGCATTCAATGGGACTGCTATATCCGCTAAGTGGGGTATGTACTTATGAAAATAATTAATCGTACCTAAAAATCGAGCTATACCTTTGGCGTCTCTCGGCGGTAAGAATTCTCGGATTGTGCGTGTACGTTCGGGATCGATGCTAACCTTACCTTCGGCTGATATTATGTGACCTAAGAAGGAGAATTGTTTTACTGCGAAATTCACTTTACTCGGGTTTACCGTTAGTCCAGCTTTCTTTAACCTGGATAACACTTCACGCAGGTGATCAATATTGACTCACTATATACTACTATATCATCAAGATAGTGGTATACAAATTTAAATTTAACATCATGAAAAATTTTTTCTAACAGTCTGCTACATACTGAACTTCCTTGTGATATACCGAATGGTACTCTAGTAAATTGATATAGATTAAATGGGACAGCAAAAGCAGTTAAATGTTTTGATTCCTCAGCTAGTGGGATTTGATGGAATGCTTGGTTGAGATCCATTATGGTGAATATTTTCGCTTTCGTAAAATAGTGAAACGCGCTGTGAATGTCGGGCAGTGGTATCGATTCAAATTCTATACTCTTATTTAGCTGTCTATAATCCACGACTAGTCTATGTTTGTCAGTTCCTTTTGGTACTAGGAATGCAGGTGATGAGTATGGAGAAGTTGACGGTTCAATGACGTGCTGATCAAGGAGTTTGTTAACGTGGTTTCTCATTATTTCCATCTTGGGCGGTGATAATTTGTATGGATGAAGTCGTATTACCTTGTTGTCACTAAGATTTATTTTATATTCGATTAAATGGGTTAATCCTAACTTGGGAGTGAGTACTGTAGAAAATTCCCTTATTAACTTTTGAATTCTTAGTCTCTCATTTCCTTTTAAATGACTCAGACTAGACTCTTGGTGCTCTGATTGAATAGTTGAGGTTTCACAATTAACGTCGTTACTTAACTCGGAGTCGAACTGATATTTTCGAGTACGATCAAATCTGAAGAAATATTGTTTTGCATACATATCAAGAATTAAGCCAGTTTTACTTATAAAATCAGAGCCTAGTATTAAGTTTTGTCCTAACACTTCAGCTACTAGCAAGGGAATATACCAAGTAAAATTCTTTATTTTTAATTTCACCGTAATACTGCGCGATATCTTTAGGTTTTGTTTATTTGCGGTGGCACACTTTATGTTCACGTTTTGGCTACGTTTAATCAGATTATGATTATCTAATACGGTGGCTAACTGTTGACTAATTATACTACGGGTAGATCCGGAATCAATTAAACCAAGGGTATTCGTTGCTCCAAGGCCTATCTGTACGTAGGGTAGTTCGCAGATACTTGTTTTACATGCACCAATAGAGTTGCACTTCTCAATAAATCTTGTTAGGTAAGGGTATATGCGTTTATTTTTATTTATTTTTACTCTATGATTATTATTGTTTTTACCTTTCCTTCTGTTGCTGCGGAAGACGTAGGATTTTTGTTCTTCCAGCTTCACATGTTTTTTGGATTGGTCGGTTTTCTGTTGGTAGCGCTTTTGTTTACATACCTTGCTAATGTGTCCGGCCTTTCCACAGTTATAACATCTTTTTCCTCATTTACTTCGCTAGTAGGTTGTCGGGGTTTTGATCTAGAGTATGAAATATGGGGGTAGCTTTGGGTTTTATATGTACTTACGAATCGCTTATCGCGGTAGGTTCGGGTATCTGTTCCAATTGGTAGAGTTTGGAATGAATCTCTGTGTTGAGTCTGGGACATAGAAACGCGTCTGTTCTGGTCAGAATACCAGACGTTGGACGAATGTATACAACATAGTTCTAGTTCGGTGAAAGTGGTTGGTCACTTCATGAGTGCTAGGCGAGATCGCTCATCGGGGGATAGTCCGACTAAAATATTGTCTACTAACTGTTGTTCACTCCATTTGACTTGCAGCAATAAGGCAGATTCTCTTATTTCAGATATATAATGAGCTAATCTCTCGTATACTCCTTGTACACGAAGTACTAGATTCCGCTTCAATTCTTCGTAGATACCGGTGGGAATGAAATGTCTTATTAGGGTGGTATGAAGTTCTTCTACTGGGTGATTATGGCTTAAGGATTCTAACACACGATCTTTTAAAGGAGATCTACATTTAGGTAAAATTACTTGTAAAATCTGGTCATCTCTTAGTTGTCGCAGATCCTTTAATTATTTCCATAAAGCTCTGTAGTTAAATTAAATGGAGTCGTCATTCTCGGTTTTTCCGGAGATTGATTCGTCGGCAAGTGAGAAGGTAAATCGTAGGTACAAGACATATTCTCTAGTTCATTAGGGAGTAGCGTAACGTTTGCTGGCTGGATGTTTACTTGACTATCAGTTAACCGTTCTTGAAATGGATCTATATTGGATTCCTGCAGAAACTGAAACTTTACAGTACCGGTTTGCTGTTCTTGAGTAGGAGATTGGATAGGGGAAATATTTAGTTTTGTCATTGCTTCTTCAATCTCTTCTAATCTAAACGATTCGGATCTTCGACGTAATTCGCGCATTATCTCGGGTAATTGTTGTAATGCTTCCTCCGCGAATTTTTGTATATCCGGTGGGGTAACTTTATCACCGGGCCAATTCAACAAATTGGTGATAGCGGCGGGTCAGTTGTTCGATTCTTTGGGTGGTGCGTAAAATTACTGCGGGGGATTTTTCATCACGCAGGGTTTGTGCGATCGAAGTTAGTTCTGTATACTTGTGATAGGATGTTTCTTTTTCGCTTTCAAAATCTAAAACATTTAAACGATTTAATAATGAGGGTTTGTCCGGTTTATTTTCACGTAACGTCTTGCGAAGTTCCGCGACAGTTACATCTGAGTATGGAAGACCACGCAATAATGCTTCATAGCTTAATTCGTCTGATTAGTCCCGGTCCAAGTGGACCGAAACTGTTGAATGAAATAATGTTCCACAAGCGTGGACAGGAAGTGTTAACTAATTGGGGCCCAAGTGGGCTAAATGTATGCTTCTTGAATTAAATATTCTGTTGGCTGGTCTTCCATATTGATTGAGATGATGTGTAAAATGAATTAATTCTGCATTAAGAAATAACAAGATGTGGACTGTATACGAATAATTTTTATATTTTGAATAATTACATTACAGCTGTAAATTTGAGTGAGGCTGGCTAATACTGCATGTTGCGAATTAGTATGAATTTAGCTAATCATGAAGAGGGCCTAGTCGGCCATAATCGAGAATACAAGGCCTAAAGCCTACATTTAATGTCGACACCAATTGACAGCGAAGGATTCGGCGAACCGAACGCCGAGATAGCGAGCTAAGCACTGTGCAAGGTACAACCACGCGAAAATTGATGCGCGATATAAATCAGGTTAGCCAACCTAGAAAATAAAATCATTGCGCTACCGTCCATAAGCTGCCCGTCAAAAATCAGAAAGATTTTTTAATACATTTTTTAATAAATTAGAATACATTTACAATTTAATTTAAAAGAGTGCAGTTCTTACTAACGACGGTTAGCTTCAAGGCTAAGTGGAACCTTGAGTTGAGATTAGATAACGGCAGTCTGCCGCTAGTTTAGAGATAAGCATGCATAAGATAAGCCTGTAGACAGGCGATTGTAGGCCAAGGTTGGCGAACAGCTGTTTCATATACGAATAAGTCTGGTTAACAATATTTCTGACACAAGTGTGTGCAGTATGTAACATTATAAAACATGAAAGAAAAATACATAATTATAGAATGTTTAATGCATGAACGGAGGTTCATCATGAACAAAATTGTTGTTGAACATGTTGTAATTGCATGTTTTATTGTATATTCAGCAGGGCGGCATGTATTGACCTAGACATGCTATTCCTGAAGTTTCAGGAATTTACAATATGTAACAATGTATGAGCAAACCAGATGCTGAATGCAGCCCAGCTATGACATGTATGTCATAATTTTAAATAAAGAATTGTGCATGCTTACTTACAAAATGAATAAAATATAAAATACAATATGAATAAATTAGACGAGGCAGTTACATACGGCAGACGCTTACAATAGTTTTTACATAGACACAATTTATGTGAATACAACAATAATAATTTAAATAATTACAAGATAAATAATTGCAATGTCAAAGAACAATACAACACTGAAATTACAGAAACAATTTAACAATTTAAAGACATTCACAGAATAGTACACATTTATCAGCAACAATATAAAGAAATGAATGCATGGTTACTTAACGGCAAAACATGCGAATATTATGTAATAACATTTCATAAATAAGACCACCCAAAGACATGCAATACACCCCATAACATCAATGAAAATGTGAGACATAGTATGCCACAAAATTAACATACAATACAAATATCAAGATACCACAGAACTGTGATAATTAGAAGCGTGCCACGACGCAAAATTGACAAAAATATTGTGACAATTCATCACAATTATGTTGACCAAATGGTCGTAACAAATAATAAGCCAATGGCTGAATAAAACAGCATTGTGCTATAATCATAATGTCAAATCTCGTCTCGCGCTGGCAACAGACATAATTTATGTATTGGTCTCCGCAAAACACCCGTAGGCGTGCGAATGTCTACGACGCGAACCAAGTTATCTGGGCCGGGAAATGTGGCGATGATCACGCCAAATTTCCAGGCTAATGGAGGCAAGTTATCCTCAATAAGCAAAGCTAAGTCACCAATGGAAACATTATCTTTGGCAAACTTCCACTTGTGACGCTGTTGCAGCTGGTGCAAATAATCGCGAGACCACGCCTTCCAAATGTCCCGGACAAACCTCTGAAGTAGTTGCCAACGACCAAGACGAGAAACAGGAACGTGAGAAAGGTCTGGGTCAGGAATCGCAGTTAGGGGCGCGCAAATCAAAAAATGGCCAGGTGTAAGTGGCACCGGGTCGTTAACATCCGAAGAAATAGCAAATAAAGGTCGAGAGTTCAGACATGCCTCTATCTGAGACAAAACGGTCGTGAACTCTTCGAAGTTTAATATAGATTTGCCTACCACGCGCCGCAGATGAAATTTCAAACTCTTTATGCCGCTCTCCCAAAGGCCACCGAAGTGAGGTGAGGAGGGCGGAATAAATGACCATGATATCCCCTGAGAGGATGTGAATGACTTAATCGAGGTGATGGCACTCTTATTGTGCCAAAAGTTGTAAATGTCATGTAAGATGGTGCGGGCCTTCCTGAAGTTCGTGCCGTTGTCGGAGTACAGCTGACTAGGTATACCCCGACGTGCCATAAAACGACGTAAAGCAGCTACAAATGCGCTGGCAGTAAGGTCGGACACCAATTCCAGGTGAATAACCCTAGTTGCTAAGCAAACAAACAGAGATACGTATGCCTTAGTAAAGGTTCTAGACCTCTGCCCGCCATGACGAATCATGAAGGGGCCACCATAATCAACCGCGCAAAATAGAAACGGCCTTGAAGGAGTGACTCTAGGGGATGGCAAAATGCCAAGTCTCTGGACCTGCTGTGTGGCACTAAACCTGATACACTTGAGACACTTACGAATAATGGAACGGATGACTAGCCGGGCATTAACAATCCACCAACGTTGACGCAGTGAATGATGCACGAGCTGAGCACCAGCGTGAAGTAAACGAATGTGTTCACGTTCGATGATAAGGCGTGTAATATGCGCCGATGGGGGTAATACGATAGGATGTCTCGAATCGTAAGGTAACTGGGAATGCTGCAAACGTCCGCCCACGCGTATCACTCCAGAGTCGTCAAGAAACGGGTCGAGAGAAGCCAACTTGCTCCTAATGGAAACAGAAGATCCGTTCCGAAGACAATTAATTTCGGCTGCGAAGTGGATCGACTGAGATTGTTTTATGAAGAAATTGAGAGACTGATGAATTTCTACAGGGGTCAGACCGCCCGAAAGTTTGTCCGCACATGAGTGCCTAATATTTCGGATGAAACGAAAACAGTAAGCGTATACACGTGTCAGCCGGTGCAACGAGGAAAAGTCCAACGATAAGTCAACAGCCAGGGTAGACATTAGAGACCGGTTGTGTGCAGTTTTCTCTTCCGCGGTGACTTCCGAAGACGATGGAGTGGCCGGTACGAAGGATGGGACAGGATTAGACTCTGACGATTGAGACAGACAGCTAGGACCGTGCCACCAAAGCGAGCAATCGCGCAAAACGTCAGGGAAACACCCCCTAGATATAATATCAGCAGGATTGCGTCGCGAATCAATGTGATGCCAGGTATAAGCTTGCGTGCGACGCTGAATTTCAGCAACCCGATTAGCGACGTATGTCTTCCAACGCGTAGACTGCGCATGAATCCAGTAAAGAGCCACCATAGAATCAGAATACAAATGTACATTATCAATAAACGAATAAAGAGCAGGAATAACCTTAGATACGAGTCGCGATAATAACAAACAAGCGCAGAGCTCGATGCGAGGTAATGACACTTGGCGTAGGGGAGCCACGCGAGATTTGGAACACAAGAGACGACAGGAAGCAGTAGAATCTTGATAAATGACTCGGATATATATACAACAGCCGAACCCTTTCTCCGAGGCATCCGAAAACCCATGCAACTGAGCCGTTACCGCCTCACGGTTGCAACGAATAGATCGCGGGACTACTATTTTACCAATCAGACTCAATTTGTTACACAAGGAATGCCAATCCGAAAGTGACTGACCGGAAATCGGTTCATCCCAACCAAGCTTACAAAGCCAAAGTCGCTGCATAAAGTGTTTATACAAAAAGACAACTGGTCCGATTAAACCCAGCGGATCATATATTCCGGCGATAATTGAAAGAATCTTTCTCTTGGATATGCTATGGTCAACCGGAGATAGTTTAACATCAAACAAAAATGAATCGGCAGTGTTGTTCCAAAGAATGCCCAGGGTACGCACATTGTCCTGTTTATTTAGGGGTCGTGAAAAGTTGTGATGATTTGCGACCGCTGTGGGTTCATTTGATGCCCATTTGTGCAACGTGAAACCATATTGAGCAAGTAACGCACCTAGGTCGGATTTCAGCTTGGTTAGATCGGGGATAGTGTCCGAACCGGTAAGTAAATCGTCGACATAAAAATCGTTAGTTATGGCTAAAGCCGCTTGGGGAAAGGAAGTTTGATTGTCTCTAGCAATTTGTAGAAGGCACCGAGTGGCCAAAAAAGAGGCGCTAGCCGTGCCGTAGGTTACTGTTTGCAGCGCGAAATGCTTAAGTGGTTCGATGGGAGAGTCACGCCACAAAATGCGTTGATAGTGACAATCTCCTTCAGCTACGCGAATCTGACGATACATTTTTTCGATGTCGGCAATCAGGACATACTTATGTATGCGAAAACGCAACAGAATAGAGAAGAGATCCTGCTGAACATTGGGGCCTACTAATAATATGTCATTTAACGAAAGACCATTAGTAGTCTTGGACGAACCATCAAAAACAACGCGCAGTTTTGTGGTCAAGCTAGAATGTTTAAACACTGCATGGTGAGGCAAGTAGTAAATATTTGACGCTCCTGAATTGATAGCGCCATGATCGATGAGTGTCATGTGCCCAAGATCCATATATTCCCTGATAAAGTCCGCGTAGTCGCGAGCGAGCTTGGCATCGCGCCTGAATCGACGCTCCAAGCTTAAAAATCTTGATTCGGCACTTGTGTAAGATTCCCCCAAGTGGGGATTATCAGACTTGAATGGGAGCGACACTATAAATCTACCCTCGTGGTTGCGCTGAGTAGAGCGCACAAAATGCTCTTCGCAAGCCGACTCGCCGTCAGGGGTATCGCCAGGAATTGTTTCTGCCTCCCAAAATCTCTCGAGAGATTGCAGAATTTGACTGTCATTGTTCCTTGCCAGGAACGAAACCGCAGGACCCTGGGTGTGGCAGTGTTTGGGCAGATTGCCGGCCAGAATGTAACCCAGTTTTGTTTCCTGAATGATAGGGAAGTTGGGTCCGCGTGTGTATTTATTGGCTAATATTAAATCCAGATAAAATTGTGCCCCTAATAGTATGTCGATCTGTGAAGATATATTAAAATCTGGGTCGGCGAGAAAAATTTTGTTTGGAATGTGGAACCGGTTGATGTCAAACGAGATTGAAGGCAGATTATGAGTTAAGTTAGATAGGACGGCACATTTGGCCTCAAAACTATGTCTCTGATAGCGAGAAATAATACGCATAGAAGCAATGTCAGTAGCGCAACACGCTGTATTGTTTATTCCTGTAATTGGAATATTAGATCGGGTTAGCTTAAGGTGCAACCTTTTCGCAAATGATTTCGTACAAAAATTGATCTGGGAACCGGCGTCTAGGAGTGCCCGAACGTCATGCCTGATCAACGACATATACAACCGCTGTGGATAAAAGAACATTGTTTTTACACTGTAATTTAAATGAGCAATAATTGCTGCTGGCAGCTGGTGATTTCGGCACGTAATTAGCGGCAGCAAGGTGTGGTGACCCTTTGAACAAATTTTACAGACCTGTTTACTTTTACAATTTGTTATCAAATGACCTGCTCTAAGGCAGTTAATACAGCATTTATGATTTGCAACCAATTGCCCCCGCTCAGCGGCACTTAATATACGAAAATTGTTACACATGTAAAGCGGGTGGTCAGATTTACAACACACGCATAAATAATGCCTTGCCGCTGCGTGATAACTCTTAAAGGTATTGCTGCCAGCAGTATTTCTTAAGCTATATTTCTCAAATTTATTGTTTGGTTTTACGCTAGGTTTGTTGAATTGCTGTCCGGATTCAATTGGCATTGTATTTTCTAAAAGCTGTCGGCGCAAGTTTAAAAAATGCGTAAAGTCTTGAAAACTGGGCAAGTTGTCAGGGTCTATTGACTCCTTCCAAAGTTTTAAAGTAATAGGGTCAAGTTTGGTGGAGAGCAACTGTATGGTAATAAACTCAAATGAATTTACGGACAGCTTCATTGCCGCCAGTGAATTAACGGAAGACGTTATTGTATTCGTAAACTCCGCCAAGCTTTGGACTGAGTCCTTTATTGTGGACTTAACCTGAAGTAGGTTTTGTACATAATATTTGGCTAATATAAATGGATTATTATACCTCTCGGACAGCAAGTTCAACGCTATTACATAATTTTCTTGACAAATGGGTAATGATTTAATTAAGTCTAATGGTTCACACTTCACCGAGGAATGCAAATAATGCAGTTTCTGTACTGGTGTTAAGTCGGATCTTGAATGCACTAGATCATTGAAAATTGAATAGAAGTGTTGCCACTCAAGTATGTTGCCTGAGAAGCAGGGCAAACTTATCGGCTTTAAATGCATAGGCGTCGATAGTACAGGAGGCACAGTCTGAGTATTAAAAGTGTCAAGAAGTTGTAAAATGTTTGCCTCAGTTGAGTATATCATTTCCTCAACCTCGACTCGGTCTGCCTGAGCAGCGCTCGTGTCTTTACTGATAAGCTCTATCTCAGACTGTACCTCGTCGTACTTCGAGGCTAAGCTCTTAAGACTTTCTAATCTTACAGTCAGAAAATGTTTTGTGCTTAAATTAATATCAAACGAATTTACCGCGGATTGTATCCGCACTATCGCGGACTTTAATCCGCCTCTCTTTCTGGTCAGCACCTTGAGGCCTTCTTCAGACATTTTGTACGCACCTTTTTACTGTTGCTGGTGGTACCTGGTTGGCGACGTCCCATAGCGTCGGCTCCTTGGTGACGATGGTGAACAGATGGCAGAGATGACCACTTTGAAGCACTGCAGCCGGCAGGAACTTGCTATTACGTTGTCCGAAGATGACGAGCGAAATGGCGACGCAAATCACGCCACGGTCGCATTAGCTGACGCGCTAATCCGCCCGTGATGGCCAGAAACAGATATAAAGATATTAAATGGAAATCCAGGCCCGGAGTGACCAAAAAATGATTAGTCCCGGTCCAAGTGGACCGAAACTGTTGAATGAAATAATGTTCCACAAGCGTGGACAGGAAGTGTTAATTAATTGGGGCCCAAGTGGGCTAAATGTATGCTTCTTGAATTAAATATTCTGTTGGCTGGTCTTCCATATTGATTGAGATGATGTGTAAAATGAATTAATTCTGCATTAAGAAATAACAAGAAGTGGACTGTATACGAATAATTTTAATATTTTGAATAATTACATTACAGCTGTAAATTTGAGTGAGGCTGGCTAATACTGCATGTTGCGAATTAGTATGAATTTAGCTAATCATGAAGAGGGCCTAGTCGGCCATAATCGAGAATACAAAGCCTAAAGCCTACATTTAATGTCGACACCAATTGACAGCGAAGGATTCGGCGAACCGAACGCCGAGATAGCGAGCTAAGCACTGTGCAAGGTACAACCACGCGAAAATTGATGCGCGATATAAATCAGATTAGCCAACCTAGAAAATAAAATCATTGCGCTACCGTCCATCGTCTTTCAACAAGTTGGGGTTAAATTGAGCCATTTTTTGTTAATAACGTCGTTTAAATAAACGAGGTATTACGTACGAGAAATCTTATATCAGCTTAAACACTTGTAAAGTTGGACTTCATTTACACACATACATATATCTCTTATTACATATAGAATCTTATATTAATTAATCAAAATAAACTTATCTCACAACAATTCAATTTTCTAGAATCTCATATATAATTAGTCAAAACAAAACGCTAATACCATTGTATAGTAGAGAGAAATCTCATATACGATGTTTCATTGCTTTAACAATAGCACAAAGGGTCAGCTGTTTTGGGGAGCCTCTTTGTTTGCATAGGGTGGTAACACAGGTAGGACAATTTAGAACAGGAAAAACTCGTGTCTGGGATTGTCTGTTAGGTGAGCGAGGGGAGGTTTTGAATGAGATACGTGCATACAAAAGGGGAGAGTTTACATTCCTCAACACGTATTTAACATGAACCAGCTTGTTCATACCGACAGGTTTAGAATGGAATATTTACCAGCGATGACTTGTTTATTACGGCAATCTCACGATACTAATATTATTATATCTTAATTAAAACTTTACTCATTTATTTGTTCCCGATTTCAGAGTGAATAAATTTATGTTTGTCAAAGTTATTGTTAAAGAATTATAACAATGTACACAACTATTTCTTTTTTTACAAAGCAGCAGAGTAGATTATTTTTACACAATAGCAGAGTGGCGCAATTTTGTGACGTCTCCCTTGTTAAGATATCACAAATGTCGGGACCCAGTTCAATTTGTTATCTGTTAATTGAACTAGCTGCCGTTGTTAGTAAACCTTAATCACTAACAAATTATAACACTTTATTATTCAGGAATTAAGCAAGGATTGTATAAATTTATTCACTCGTTGGGTGTTAGCAAAAACATCTCTTTATTAACATATTTACCTCTCATACTTTACTTTACTTTTAAAACTCAGATTCTAAAAATTTCTGCATTAAATATTTTGTATATTTTACTCTTTATTCTTTCTATATCAAAATAATTCAGCTAGATATTGTTTTAATACCCCCGGATCCGGGTTTCAACTTAGTTATGTTTTTATTACAACTTCAACTTAATTATTAGAAGAATAATTTTGGTTGTAAATTTTAAAATTAATTTAAATCTAAACATCGTAATGTCATTACTACTTCATTACAATGATTACAAATATATATATATATATTATAACTCTACTTCTATGCGTTATTGTTATGTTGTGTTGTGTGTGAGTACCTACCTGCTGTCTGATCTTGCAGATTCTTCCGACTAGGGCGTGTGGATTTTGGATTTGAAGTTCGCAAGCTAGTAATCTCAAATTATTACAACAACACACAAAATAGGTTACTTTACAGGGGGAGAGTTTTGTGAGACTGGTAGGCTTTATCGTACAACAATAAAACACTGTTATATGGGGTAATAAAACGTTGTTTATTACACCAACAACACACAAGAATAGCATAGTTATTATATTATGAATTTCTTATAGTCTAAACAATGAATCAATGTTTTTCGATTGGTCAATAGTTGAAAGAAACTGAACTCGTTCTTTGGCGAGTTAATTGCAATTTAAATTTTACTTTATTAATTGATTTGAATCTAATTAAATTTATTTAATTAAATTGAATCTAAATTTTCATGAAACAAAATATAAAACTCTGAAATTAATTAGAATAATTAATTAAAATAAATTAGACGTGACAGTCTAGTTCACGTTATTTCTTTTCTAGTGATTCTACTTCTGATATACTGCAGTATGATCTAAGATTAGATTGTCAGTTAAGATTTGTATAGCGCTTTTATACTACTTCTATTTCTTAACTATAACTTACTAATGTCTTAAACTGCTATACAGATTATCACAACGAATTTACTTTTTAATTACTAGAGCCTTTGCTTTTTGTTTGGCACCTGAATTATTTGAATTACAATGTTTTAATTGAAAAATAGAAAATTTGATCTGGAAAATAAATAAGTGGATTTTGCTTTCCTGTTACTGAAGAGGATGTCGTCCCGATTTGTCCCTCGTCGATTCGAGTCCTTGGTTAGAGAAAGTAATCTGCTTAGAACTGCTGGATTCGGTCGTGGAGTTCAAAATTCGGCAACACTCTGCTTCCTTGCTGTTTGTGAATATTTTAACGTCTGCTGTTGTCTGCTGGAACTGCTTCCTGTCCCTCGTCGATTCGCATGTTGCACGTCAGCGTGTGTGTGTGTGTGCTTCGTTCGGGTGGTCGCTCTGCTCGTCAGCTGTTCACCAATAATTTAGACGGCCTCTCTGCTGTATTCTTGAAGTCTGGTCTTGAAGTCTGGTGGATCTCTTGCGTGCTTATGACTAACTGGTAGTACACAATAAGCTTGGTTGATGTACTGAAGAGTATCTCGCCTTTACGCAACAATTACGAGCTATACAGATGATCTGTACTTAGTGTGTTCGTAATTGCGTGTGTGTTGAGCACGTAGAGTCTTCTTGTTGATCTTCACCACTTTGGTTACTAGACGATCGAAGGACTACGTCTTAACTTCGTGAGTACTGACAGAAGAGTGAGGTTTCAACCAGAAAACACCGCACTGGCCGGGGCTCGCGTGAAATGATTTCATTGGCTGGCACACTCTCCCTACCACATAAAATTTGAATTCCCTTGGTCCGTGAGAATGAAGTTAGGTTCCCACAGACGGAGAATTGATATTATTATCTAATATTCTTATTATAATTATTCGGTGGAACCAATTTCCCGCTCCGGATATCCTGTGCTTATTTAATTTTGCAATAACTTGGTTGCAAACCAAGTTGTGTGAAATCTAAAATATACAATCTGTCAGAAATTATTATCTTTATAACATACTAAAATCTCATTACTGTAACTCTATTTTTACAGACGTTATTCAATTAATTTAATTAACTCTTCCATTTGTTAATTATATTGCATCAAATTTGCACACGTCATCATTAATATTTCGGCAAACATTTTGGCTATGTTAGATTTCGCCTTTATTTATTAGTTTCCAAGATATTAACAATTAACAGTTTGGGTGTGGTCGCTTCCTTGTACAGCGAACTGATTACATAATGACCACGTGTGCGTTGCTTTAGAAAGCATTATTTTCAATGCGCTACATTCAAATGGAGTTTTGACTGTTATAATTTCTTTAAATATGCTTTCAGTATGCGGTAAACATATAACCCCAAATAGTTAATATTTGGTGCTGTTATATATTCACACACCCGCTTTAAAAAAAAATGAATGTAATAATTACAGTTATTTTTTTTTTCTTAATCATTACACACATATTCTGTAATCATTGTACTTATTACCTATACATTGTATTACTTATTCAAAAGAAAAACATACATGTGTGTTAATATTATTTCATTACATACAACTTAATTCTACATACTCTTATTAATAATATTACATTTGCAATTGTCTGTGTATTAATGTTTTTAGAACGGCTAATATCTAACTGTAGCGTTTGTTTGTAAACAGTAGCACGCGTGCAAAGGAATTTGCTGACAGTCTAAACAATCGTTATCGCCGGGCGCGCGTAGCTAATTGCTTGACCTACTTTTCAAATGTCGGTCAGCAGGTTATCGCGTGACGTAACTATTTCCTGCTGCGCGTTCGTTCAGTTCTACACGCCCATTATTTATCGCGATAGGAAAACATTATTATTAATACACAAGTTATCTATAATTATTATTAATAATATTATACATCACAAGTTATTTATTTTAATTTTAATTATTATAATACAATTATTATTAACTCTAAATACTATTTATTTTTTTAAAGTCTTATTATTTCGTCGCGACGCGCTTTGGAACGCCATGCTACTCAAAGTATTTTCTCAAAGAGCTCGCATGGTATTTACCGATCGTTTTCGTTCGGTCGAGCGTCGTAATGATAAACGTGTGAGGCGCGAGTTGTTGAGCCAACAGATAGGGACCATTATATAAACGAAAAAACTTTGCGGCCACATTTATGTCTCTTCGGCCTACAGGATTCGCCTTGAGCAGTACTTTCTCACCTACTACAAAGTTCGTTAGTTTATGAGTCGTATTAAATTTGTCTGCCCTTTTTCGCCCTTTTTCAACTATTCTTTCCCTCACAAGTTGATTTTTACATTGCACCGGCAGAGGTAGATTATAAGTCTTTGGCCTACTTAAATAATTATTCCAAAACCTCTCTGGCGTGGTTCCAGAGTCTAATTCTGCTGGTGTGTATTCCGTGGTATCGTGATAACTCTCATTTATTGCCTTTTCGAAGAATGGTAAGAACTCGGGCCATTTACTTTGTTCCTTATAGCAATAGATACGGAACATTTTACCGATTTTCCGATTCACCCTTTCGGCAAGGTTTCCCTGTGGTCGTCGTATCGAGGTTAGGACTGCTTTGATACCGTTACGTTCCAGGGTGGCTGCCCAGTGTTTGTTTTGGAACTGCTTTCCCTGGTCACTAAGTACATTCCTTATTGGTCCATGTTGTGGGATATACTTATTAAGTATAATATTTAAAACGGACTTTGTGGTGGGCCTAGGGATCGCATAAAGGCTAACTTTTTTAGTAAACACATCGACGCAAACTACCATGTGTTTTAGATTTCTGGTAGCCTTGGGTAATGGTCCCAGAAAGTCGATGGCGATCATCTGTCCCTTACCTTCCGCTATCACATTGGCCATGGGAACGTAAGTGTGCAAGTTTGGTACTTTCGCTGTCTGGCATGGATAACATGTTTTTAGCAATTTCTTTACCCTACGGTACATGTTGGTAATTGTAAAATCCTCCTGCAATTTTTGACACATTTTACAGGAGATGCGTGCGCCATTTTTATATGTAAAGATTGTGTTACACACGCAAGCATCGCTGGAGACAATACCACTTTCCATTCGCCCTGTAACAATTTATACAATATATTGTCTTGTATAAAATAGTGAGGATTTGGGTGAGCTGCTAACATTAGCTTTTTAGCAAGGAGTGCGAGGTTATCGTCCTGCTCGCGTCCTAAGTTCTGTAGCATATTAGTAGCTTCAGGCGCGACCGTGTATTGCATATTTAACACTCTCAACTCGTCGTCAGCTGCTTCATATACCTCCTCCTTTTCTACGGGCGGATATCTACTTAGAGTGTCTGCGGTGGTATTCTCTGATCCTTTGCAATATTTAATAGTGAATGAGTACTTCTGAATAGCTAACACCCATCGTGTTAGTCGGGAATTTGCTAATCGACATTTTAATATAAACGATAACGCCTGATTATCAGTGTGGATCTCGAAATGGGTACCGTATAGGTAGTGTCTGAATTTTCTGAGTGCGTTTATTATGGCGAGTATTTCTTTCTCGGAAGTACAATAGTGCAACTCAGCGCCTTTGAGCGTTCTATTGGCGTATGCTACAACATGAAGACTACCTTGTTCGTCTTCTTGGTGCAACACGGCGCCGATAGCGTACTCGCTAGCGTCAGTGTACATTACGTACTTCCTACCCTGCTGTGGATGGAACAATTGTAAATTAGATTGGAACAGGCCCTTAACCCTCTCAAACGCATCGTTCTGTTCAGAACCCCATTTCCACTTTATATTTTTGCGTACCAGCTGTAGCAAGGGGACTGTATATTCGGCGTATTTGCTGGTAAATTTCCTGTAATATCCCGTGAGTCCAAGGAATGCTCGTAGTGCTTTGAGGTTCTTGGGCACCGGGAACTCCATAATACTCCTGAGCTTCTCTGGGTCCGTACTGATACCTGTAGCTGAGATTATATGTCCCAGGAACTTCATTTGAGACTTTACAAACTCGCACTTGTGTAGTTTGAGCTTGATGTTGGCTAACCTCAGCTTCTGGAAGACGCTCCGCAGGTGCTCGAAGTGTTCCTCCAACGTGCGGGATATGACGAGGATGTCATCAACGAATATTACAGTGTATGGGTCTACCTCAGGTCCTAGAGCTCTCTCGAGGCATCTTACAATCGCAGAGAGACTCGTGCTAAGGCCAAAAGGTACCACCTTGTGCTGATAGCACTTGTTATTGAATATAAATGCTGTATACTTACGATCTTGCTCACACAGCGGGACCTGCCAGAAGCTTGCTGTTATCAAACTTTAAATTATCAAAAGTTCTTTACTGTTCTTTTGTTACTGGTCTTGTTGTTTTACAATGAATTTGTGTTACAAATATTATGTTTTGATATCACCTGAATATAACAATGTGTATGCTGTGGGGTCCATGATGGTCATCTTCAGTCTTCTTCTAGGGTGTGATCCACGGTTGGTCTTGAAGTTCCATGAGGTTGATTGTTTCTGGTAGTCTCTTCCTAGACGATTAGATTTTGGTTCTAGAAGTTCATCCGCTTGCTGTTTGTGTTATCTTCTTTCGGAGTCGGTAGTTTACATTTTACTTTTGGTTACAGTTCATATTTTATCAGCACTAAATTCTGGTAAGTAACATTTCTCACCATTTACAGCTTGCTAAGAGATGTGTCGGCTAAGTTTCCTTTTTCTTTTTTTTTTATTCTTTACATGTCGCTTCACGCACTACATTATAATTTTGTTTTTATTATTATTATTATTATTATTATTATTATACTACATAGGTCAATTCGAACTCATTATAAACTTGATTAAATATTGTTTAACGGTATACACCTATGTGTATGTTCACAACACAGCAGCTACATCCTTACATCTCGGTGTCTATCGGGCGAATGCAAGCAATGTTTAGCGGCAAGGGGTCAGTAAGCTGGCGCGGTTTTACGCACTGAGAAAATAGTTCGTTCTTTTAAGTTATATTAATTATTTACTAATTAAGTCATAATACATTATTTTACCTTTTGGTTACGAATTATGAATTTCTTTATTTATTTTGTACATATTTTATTTAATTAAAGTAATTATTATTATTAACTAAATAACACCGTTCTTAACGTGTTGGTACGGGACAATTTGCACGTTGTTGCATGAATCTAGGCATAGGTAAGGGGTGGATAATACTCTTACTTATATTGAAAGCAATTTTTTATTTGTGCGATTTAAACATTATTTTAAAATCGTCACATCCTCCTGCACTTAACGATGAAGTTGGGGTGGTGGGGTAATAATTAAAATCCAATAAACACAATTACATTTGGGCACAGAATTTCATACTGAAATTTCTCTCTCTCAGATTATTTCTATCTATCAATTGATTATCTTACAACTTATACAAACTATTTAACTTCTAATACATCTATTACACATAAAATACACAAAAACATAAATCTACCTTATATTTAATTCTTACATCTACTACCGGTTTTTTCTTTGTTTGATTTCTTCACTCGTTTTACGGAGTTATACTCATGAGTATGCTACTAAAAATTATACCGTATTGTAATCACAATCGAATTACTTTTAGTTTACTTCGCTAGGAATTATTTCTTTACTTTCTCGTCATCATCATCTTTATCGTCAGCTTCATCGTCATCGTCAGCTGACTTCTCATTTATTATATCATTCTCGCAGGACATTAGCTAAGGTTGATCAGGCCTCGCTATTATTCGTACGAGGGTTTTGAGTTTATACTCATTTACGATATAGGATGTTGCAAAATCTTATCGTATTCCTATATAAGTCTATACAAAATTTTTTTATTCTCAATACTTAAATAGTATTCTGTGTTTGCTATCTTTCTCGTAGTCGTGCTTCTGTATTTTGACACGAAAAACATTTTTTTATTTGAGACAGATGGCTTCTGCGAACGTAATTTTCTGTATTGGGTTCATACAGAGCTACAGTAACGGGGGTGATGAACTTATGAATTTTGTAGGGGCCACATCATCGGTATGATAATTTTGCAGTGGTCCTATCAACGGCTTTACGCATTGGATGCGTTTTATACATTACTAAATCACCTACCTTATATTATATTTGCCTATTATTCCGCTCATGGTATTTTCGTGATTTTTGTAAATTCGCTCTCAAATTTGCACGAGCTTCGTTCCATATTTTTCTTACCTTATTCCTATTCATGTCACGGGGCAATAACTCATGGATGTTCCATTTCGTGGTTAAAGGATGGTTGGGTTTATATTTGTACAGTAAATCAAATGGTGTTGATTTATGGCCTTCATGATACGCTGATTTGAACGCAAATTGTATCCACGATACATTTTGATCCCAGGTTGTCTGGTCTTTAGCGTGATAAGATATTAGAGCTGATTTTAAGTTACGCAAGTATCTTTCTGCTAGCTTTCCTTGCGGTCTGTACTCGGTCACTGTAATATGATTTATCCCTAATTTAAAACACATGTCGTTAAATTCTTTCGACTTAAACTGAGGTCCATTGTCAGATATTAGGTTTAAAGGTGCACCATAATCTTTAAATAGTCTTTCTTGTAGAATTTTTATTGTCGTAGATGCTAATGCACGTCTCATAGGATACATCCACACGAATTTAGTGAAGGAGTCTACACAAATTAATAGCATGGTATTTCCGGATTTAGAACGGGGATAAGGTCCAGAATAGTCTATGTATATCTTCGAGAAGGGAGTTGTGGGTATTTCGGAGATTAGTTTTCCTACTTGACTGATTCTTGCTGGCTTGCTCAGGGCACAGATTTCGCATTCTTTCACGAACTTTTTTATTTCACTGTTCATATTTTCCCAATGGTATTCCTTGCGAATACGATGTATGGTTTTCCTAATTCCCATATGAGCTCCAATGGTCGATGAATGGTAGTATTCCATTAGCATAGGTTTGATGATTTCCGGGGCGATTATTCTCAGTAATCTTCCGTTTGCCTTTTTAAAACAAAGTACTTGTTTACTCAAGGTATATTTGTCAGAATAATTTCCTTTTTCTATTTGTTCTATTATTTTGCACAATTTCGGATCTTGTTGTTGTGGTATGCGATATCCTTAAATGCAAGGGGAAAGTTAGTAATTAGCGTATTAACGGTAGTGGTTTCAACATTTTCTTCGGCAGATCTAGTATTGGGTAGGTGGAACATGCGGGATAGAGTATCGGCTACTACATTTTGAGTACCACGAATATGTTGTACTTTGAACTTGTAGCAATTCAATCTTAACACCCATCTTCCGATACGACCTAACTGTTTTGGGTGGTTCAATAACCATGACAAAGCTTGATTGTCGGTTTCTAGTAGAAATTCTTTGTTCCAAAAATGGTTTGAATTTGTCAAAGGCGAATACTACGGCTAAACATTCAAGTTCGTAGGCTGAGAACTTCCTTTCTTGGTCAGTCAATGTACGGGATGCATAACTGATCGGGAGTCTAGTATTATTGATTTCCTGGTATATTACGGCTCCTAATGCTACACTCGAACTATCGGTCTGTACAACAAATGGTTTACTGAACTCTGCTAACTGCAATACCGGTGGGGATATAATGCTTTCTTTAAGTGTTTCAAACGCTTCTTGGTGTTGAGTGGTCCACTCGAATTTCGCTCCTTTCTTTCTTAAAGCATTCAATGGGGCTGCTATATCCGCTAAGTGGGGTATGTACTTATGAAAATAATTAATCGTACCTAAAAATCGAGCTATACGTTTGGCGTCTCTCGGCGGTAAGAATTCTCGGATTGTGCGTGTACGTTCGGGATCGATGCTAACCTTACCTTCGGCTGATATTATGTGACCTAAGAAGGAGAATTGTTTTACTGCGAAATTCACTTTACTCGGGTTTACCGTTAGTCCAGCTTTCTTTAACCTGGATAACACTTCACGCAGGTGATCAATATTGACTCACTATATACTACTATATCATCAAGATAGTGGTATACAAATTTAAATTTAACATCATGAAAAATTTTTTCTAACAGTCTGCTACATACTGAACTTCCTTGTGATATACCGAATGGTACTCTAGTAAATTGATATAGATTAAATGGGACAGCAAAAGCAGTTAAATGTTTTGATTCCTCAGCTAGTGGGATTTGATGGAATGCTTGGTTGAGATCCATTATGGTGAATATTTTCGCTTTCGTAAAATAGTGAAACGCGCTGTGAATGTCGGGCAGTGGTATCGATTCAAATTCTATACTCTTATTTAGCTGTCTATAATCCACGACTAGTCTATGTTTGTCAGTTCCTTTTGGTACTAGGAATGCAGGTGATGAGTATGGAGAAGTTGACGGTTCAATGACGTGCTGATCAAGGAGTTTGTTAACGTGGTTTCTCATTATTTCCATCTTGGGCGGTGATAATTTGTATGGATGAAGTCGTATTACCTTGTTGTCACTAAGATTTATTTTATATTCGATTAAATGGGTTAATCCTAACTTGGGAGTGAGTACTGTAGAAAATTCCCTTATTAACTTTTGAATTCTTAGTCTCTCATTTCCTTTTAAATGACTCAGACTAGACTCTTGGTGCTCTGATTGAATAGTTGAGGTTTCACAATTAACGTCGTTACTTAACTCGGAGTCGAACTGATATTTTCGAGTACGATCAAATCTGAAGAAATATTGTTTTGCATACATATCAAGGATTAAGCCAGTTTTACTTATAAAATCAGCGCCTAGTATTAAGTTTTGTCCTAAAACTTCAGCTACTAGCAGGGGAATATACCAAGTAAAATTCTTTATTTTTAATTTCACCGTAATACTGCGCGATATCTTTAGGTTTTGTTTATTTGCGGTGGCACACTTTATGTTCACGTTTTGGCTACGTTTAATCAGATTATGATTATCTAATACGGTGGCTAACTGTTGACTAATTATACTACGGGTAGATCCGGAATCAATTAAACCAAGGGTATTCGTTGCTCTAAGGCCTATCTGTACGTAGGGTAGTTCGCAGATACTTGTTTTACATGCACCAATAGAGTTGCACTTCTCAATAAATCTTGTTAGGTAAGGGTCTATGCGTTTATTTTTATTTATTTTTACTCTATGATTATTATTGTTTTTACCTTTCCTTCTGTTGCTGCGGAAGACGTAGGATTTTTGTTCTTCCAGCTTCACATGTTTTTTGGATTGGTCGGTTTTCTGTTGGTAGCGCTTTTGTTTACATACCTTGCTAATGTGTCCGGCCTTTCCACAGTTATAACATCTTTTTCCTCATTTACTTCGCTAGTAGGTTGTCGGGGTTTTGATCTAGAGTATGAAATATGGGGGTAGCTTTGGGTTTTATATGTACTTACGAATCGCTTATCGCGGTAGGTTCGGGTATCTGTTCCAATTGGTAGAGTTTGGAATGAATCTCTGTGTTGAGTCTGGGACATAGAAACGCGTCTGTTCTGGTCAGAATACCAGATGTTGGACGAATGTATACAACATAGTTCTAGTTCGGTGAAAGTGGTTGGTCACTTCATGAGTGCTAGGCGAGATCGCTCATCGGGGGATAGTCCGACTAAAATATTGTCTACTAACTGTTGTTCACTCCATTTGACTTGCAGCAATATGGCAGATTCTCTTATTTCAGATATATAATGAGCTAATCTCTCGTATACTCCTTGTACACGAAGTACTAGATTCCGCTTCAATTCTTCGTAGATACCGGTGGGAATGAAATGTCTTATTAGGGTGGTATGAAGTTCTTCTACTGGGTGATTATGGCTTAAGGATTCTAACACACGATCTTTTAAAGGAGATCTACATTTAGGTAAAATTACTTGTAAAATCTGGTCATCTCTTAGTTGTCGCAGATCCTTTAATTGTAAAAGATGCTTAAGAAAATCTAGGAGCTTTGTAATATTCAGCCCATCAGTGATTTGTATGTCCGACAAAATATGTTCTACAGGGTGGGTTATCTTTCCATAAAGCTCTGTAGTTAAATTAAATGGAGTCGTCATTCTCTGTTTTTCCGGAGATTGATTCGTCGGCAAGTGAGAAGGTAAATCGTAGGTACAAGACATATTCTCTAGTTCATTAGGGAGTAGCGTAACGTTTGCTGGCTGGATGTTTACTTGACTATCAGTTAACCGTTCTTGAAATGGATCTATATTGGATTCCTGCAGAAACTGAAACTTTACAGTACCGGTTTGCTGTTCTTGAGTAGGAGATTGGATAGGGGAAATATTTAGTTTTGTCATTGCTTCTTCAACCTCTTCTAATCTAAACGATTCGGATCTTCGACGTAATTCGCGCATTATCTCGGGTAATTGTTGTAATGCTTCCTCCGCGAATTTTTGTACATCCGGTGGGGTAACTTTATCACCGGGCCAATTCAACAAATTGGTGATACGGCGGGTCAGATGTTCGATTCTTTGGGTGGTGCGTAAAATTACTGCGGGGGATTTTTCATCACGCAGGGTTTGTGCGATCGAAGTTAGTTCTGTATACTTGTGATAGCATGTTTCTTTTTCGCTTTCAAAATCTAAAACATTTAAACGATTTAATAATGAGGGTTTGTCCGGTTTATTTTCACGTAACGTCTTGCGAAGTTCCGCGACAGTTACATCTGAGTATGGAAGACCACGCAATAATGCTTCATAGCTTAATTCGTCTTTCAACAACAAGTCGGGGTTAAATTGAGCCATTTTTTGTTAATAACGTCGTTTAAATAAACGAGGTATTACGTACGAGAAATCTTATATCAGCTTAAACACTTGTAAAGCTGGACTTCATTTACACACATACATATATCTCTTATTACACATAGAATCTTATATTAATTAATCAAAATAAACTTATCTCACAACAATTCAATTTTCTAGAATCTCATATATAATTAGTCAAAACAAAACGCTAATACCATTGTATAGTAGAGAGAAATCTCATATACGATGTTTCATTGCTTTAACAATAGCACAAAGGGTCAGCTGTTTTGGGGAGCCTCTTTGTTTGCATAGGGTGGCAACACGGGTAGGACAATTTAGAACAGGAAAAACTCGTGTCTGGGATTGTCTGTTAGGTGAGCGAGGGGAGGTTTTGAATGAGATGCGTGCATACAAAAGGGGAGAGTTTACATTCCTCAACACGTATTTAACATGAACCAGCTTGTTAATACCGACAGGTTTAGAATGGAATATTTACCAGCGATGACTTGTTTATTACGGCAATCTCACGATACTAATATTATTATATCTTAATTAAAACTTTACTCATTTATTTGTTCCCGATTTCAGAGTGAATAAATTTATGTTTGTCAAAGTTATTGTTAAAGAATTATAACAATATACACAATTATTTCTTTTTTTACAAAGCAGCAGAGTAGATAATTTTTACACAATAGCAGAGTGGCGCAATTTTGTGACGTCTCCCTTGTTAAGATATCACAAATGTCGGGAACCAGTTCAATTTGTTATCTGTTAATTGAACTAGCTGCCGTTGTTAGTAAACCTTAATCACTAACAAATTATAACACTTTATTATTCAGGAATTAGGCAAGGATTGTATAAATTTATTCACTCGTTGGGTGTTAGCAAAAACATCTCTTTATTTACATATTTACCTCTCATACTTTACTTTACTTTTAAAACTCAGAGTCTAAAAATTTCTGCATTAAATATTTTGTATATTTTACTCTTTATTCTTTCTATATCAAAATCATTCAGCTAGATATTGTTTTAATACCCCCGGATCCGGGTTTCAACTTGGTTATGTTTTTATTACAACTTCAACTTAATTATTAGAAGAATAATTTTGGTTGTAAATTTTAAAATTAATTTAAATCTAAACATCGTAATGTCATTACTACTTCATTACAGTGATTACAAATATATATATATATATATATATATATTAAACTTTAAATTATCAAAAGTTCTTTACTGTTCTTTTGTTACTGGTCTTGTTGTTTTACAATGAATTTGTGTTACAAATATTATGTTTTGATATCACCTGAATATAACAATGTGTATGCTGTGGGGTCCATGATGGTCATCTTCAGTCCTCTTCTAGGGTGTGATCCACGGTTGGTCTTGAAGTTCCATGAGGTTGATTGTTTCTGGTAGTCTCTTCCTAGACAATTAGATTTTGGTTCTAGAAGTTCATCCGCTTGCTGTTTGTGTTATCTTCTTTCGGAGTCGGTAGTTTACATTTTACTTTTGGTTACAGTTCATATTTTATCAGCACTAAATTCTGGTAAGTAACATTTCTCACCATTTACAGCTTGCTAAGAGATGTGTCGGCTAAGTTTCCTTTTTCTTTTTTTTTTATTCTTTACATGTCGCTTCACGCACTACATATAATTTTGTTTTTATTATTATTATTATGCTATATAGGTCAATTCGAACTCATTATAAACTTGATTAAATATTGTTTAACGGTAGACACCTATGTGTATGTTCACAACACAGCAGCTACATCCTTACATCTCGGTGTCTATCGGGCAAATGCAAGCAATGTTTAGCGGCAAGGGGTCAGTAAGCTGGCGCGGTTTTACGCACTGAGAAAATAGTTCGTTTTTTAAGTTATATTAATTATTTACTAATTAAGTCATAATACATTATTTTACCTTTTGGTTACGAATTATGAATTTCTTTATTTATTTTGTACACATTTTATTTAATTAAAGTAATTATTATTATTAACTAAATAACACCGTTCTTAACGTGTTGGTACGGGACAATTTGCACGTTGTTGCATGAATCTAGGCATAGGTAAGGGGTGGATAATACTCTTACTTATATTGAAAGCAATTTTTTATTTGTGCGATTTAAACATTATTTTAAAATCGTCACATCCTCCTGCACTTAACGATGAAGTTGGGGTGGTGGGGTAATAATTAAAATCCAATAAACACAATTACATTTGGGCACAGAATTTCATACTGAAATTTCTCTCTCTCAGATTATTTCTATCTATCAATTGATTATCTTACAACTTATACACACTATTTAACTTCTAATACATCTATTACACATAAAATACACAAAAACATAAATCTACCTTATATTTAATTCTTACATCTACTACCGGTTTTTTCTTTGTTTGATTTCTTCACTCGTTTTACGGAGTTATACTCATGAGTATGCTACTAAAAATTATACCGTATTGTAATCACAATCGAATTACTTTTAGTTTACTTCGCTAGGAATTATTTCTTTACTTTCTCGTCATCATCATCTTTATCGTCAGCTTCATCGTCATTGTCAGCTGACTTCTCATTTATTATATAATTCTCGCAGGACATTAGCTAAGGTTGATCAGGCCTCGCTATTATTCGTACGAGGGTTTTGAGTTTATACTCATTTACGATATAGGATGTTGCAAAATCTTATCGTATTCCTATATAAGTCTATACAACATTTTTTTATTCTCAATACTTAAATAGTATTCTCTGTTTGCTATCTTTCTCGTAGTCGTGCTTCTGTATTATGACACGAAAAACATTTTTTTATTTGAGACAGATGGCTTCTGCGAACGCAATTTTCTGTATTGGGTTCATACAGAGCTTCAGTAATGGGGGTGATGAACTTATGAATTTTGTAGGGGCCACATCATCGGTATGATAGTTTTGCAGTGGTCCTATCAACGGCTTTACTCATTGGATGCGTTTTATACATTACTAAATCACCTACCTTATATTCTATTTGCCTATTATTCCGCTCATGGTATTTTCGTGATTTTTGTAAATTCGCTCTCAAATTTGCACGAGCTTCGTTCCATATTTTTCTTACCTTATTCCTATTCATGTCACGGGGCAATAACTCATGGATTTTCCATTTCGTGGTTAAAGGATGGTTGGGTTTATATTTGTACAGTAAATCAAATGGTGTTGATTTATGGCCTTCATGATACGCTGATTTGAACGCAAATTGTATCCACGATACATTTTGATCCCAGGTTGTCTGGTCTTTAGCGTGATAAGATATTAGAGCTGATTTTAAGTTACGCAAGTATCTTTCTGCTAGCTTTCCTTGCGGTCTGTACTCGGTCACTGTAATATGATTTATCCCTAATTGAAAACACATGTCGTTAAATTCTTTCGACTTAAACTGAGGTCCATTGTCAGATATTAGGTGTAAAGGTGTGCCATAATCTTTAAATAGTCTTTCTTGTAGAATTTTTATTGTCGTAGATGCTAATGCACGTCTCATAGGATACATCCACACGAATTTAGTGAAGGAGTCTACACAAATTAATAGCATGGTATTTCCGGATTTAGAACGGGGATAAGGTCCAGAATAGTCTATGTATATCTTCGAGAAGGGAGTTGTGGGTATTTCGGAGATTAGTTTTCCTACTTGACTGATTCTTGCTGGCTTGCTCAGGGCACAGATTTCGCATTCTTTCACGAACTTTTTTATTTCACTGTTCATATTTTCCCAATGGTATTCCTTGCGAATACGATGTATGGTTTTCCTAATTCCCATATGAGCTCCAATGGTCGATGAATGGTAGTATTCCATTAGCATAGGTTTGATGATTTCCGGGGCGATTATTCTCAGTAATCTTCCGTTTGCCTTTTTAAAACAAAGTACTCGTTTACTCAAGGTATATTTGTCAGAATAATTTCCTTTTTCTATTTGTTCTATTATTTTGCACAATTTCGGATCTTGTTGTTGGTGGTATGCGATATCCTTAAATGCAAGGGGAAAGTTAGTAATTAGCGTATTAACGGTAGTGGTTTCAACATTTTCTTCGGCAGATCTAGTATTGGGTAGGTGGAACATGCGGGATAGAGTATCGGCTACTACATTTTGAGTACCACGAATATGTTGTACTTTGAACTTGTAGCAATTCAATCTTAACACCCATCTTCCGATACGACCTAACTGTTTTGGGTGGTTCAATAACCATGACAAAGCTTGATTGTCGGTTTCTAGTAGAAATTCTTTATGTTCCAAAAATGGTTTGAATTTGTCAAAGGCGAATACTACGGCTAAACATTCAAGTTCGTAGGCTGAGAACTTCCTTTCTTGGTCAGTCAATGTACGGGATGCATAACTGATCGGGAGTCTAGTATTATTGATTTCCTGGTATATTACGGCTCCTAATGCTACACTCGAACTATCGGTCTGTACAACAAATGGTTTACTGAACTCTGCTAACTGCAATACCGGTGGGGATATAATGCTTTCTTTAAGTGTTTCAAACGCTTCTTGGTGTTGAGTGGTCCACTCGAATTTCGCTCCTTTCTTTCTTAAAGCATTCAATGGGACTGCTATATCCGCTAAGTGGGGTATGTACTTATGAAAATAATTAATCGTACCTAAAAATCGAGCTATACCTTTGGCGTCTCGCGGCGGTAAGAATTCTCGGATTGTGCGTGTACGTTCGGGATCGATGCTAACCTTACCTTCGGCTGATATTATGTGACCTAAGAAGGAGAATTGTTTTACTGCGAAATTCACTTTACTCGGGTTTACCGTTAGTCCAGCTTTCTTTAACCTGGATAACACTTCACGCAGGTGATCAATATTGACTCACTATATACTACTATATCATCAAGATAGTGGTATACAAATTTAAATTTAACATCATGAAAAATTTTTTCTAACAGTCTGCTACATACTGAACTTCCTTGTGATATACCGAATGGTACTCTAGTAAATTGATATAGATTAAATGGGACAGCAAAAGCAGTTAAATGTTTTGATTCCTCAGCTAGTGGGATTTGATGGAATGCTTGGTTGAGATCCATTATGGTGAATATTTTCGCTTTCGTAAAATAGTGAAACGCGCTGTGAATGTCGGGCAGTGGTATCGATTCAAATTCTATACTCTTATTTAGCTGTCTATAATCCACGACTAGTCTATGTTTGTCAGTTCCTTTTGGTACTAGGAATGCAGGTGATGAGTATGGAGAAGTTGACGGTTCAATGACGTGCTGATCAAGGAGTTTGTTAACGTGGTTTCTCATTATTTCCATCTTGGGCGGTGATAATTTGTATGGATGAAGTCGTATTACCTTGTTGTCACTAAGATTTATTTTATATTCGATTAAATGGGTTAATCCTAACTTGGGAGTGAGTACTGTAGAAAATTCCCTTATTAACTTTTGAATTCTTAGTCTCTCATTTCCTTTTAAATGACTCAGACTAGACTCTTGGTGCTCTGATTGAATAGTTGAGGTTTCACAATTAACGTCGTTACTTAACTCGGAGTCGAACTGATATTTTCGAGTACGATCAAATCTGAAGAAATATTGTTTTGCATACATATCAAGGATTAAGCCAGTTTTACTTATAAAATCAGCGCCTAGTATTAAGTTTTGTCCTAAAACTTCAGCTACTAGCAGGGGAATATACCAAGTAAAATTCTTTATTTTTAATTTCACCGTAATACTGCGCGATATCTTTAGGTTTTGTTTATTTGCGGTGGCACACTTTATGTTCACGTTTTGGCTACGTTTAATCAGATTATGATTATCTAATACGGTGGCTAACTGTTGACTAATTATACTACGGGTAGATCCGGAATCAATTAAACCAAGGGTATTCGTTGCTCCAAGGCCTATCTGTACGTAGGGTAGTTCGCAGATACTTGTTTTACATGCACCAATAGAGTTGCACTTCTCAATAAATCTTGTTAGGTAAGGGTCTATGCGTTTATTTTTATTTATTTTTACTCTATGATTATTATTGTTTTTACCTTTCCTTCTGTTGCTGCGGATGACGTAGGATTTTTGTTCTTCCAGCTTCACATGTTTTTTGGATTGGTCGGTTTTCTGTTGGTAGCGCTTTTGTTTACATACCTTGCTAATGTGTCCGGCCTTTCCACAGTTATAACATCTTTTTCCTCATTTACTTCGCTAGTAGGTTGTCGGGGTTTTGATCTAGAGTATGAAATATGGGGGTAGCTTTGGGTTTTATATGTACTTACGAATCGCTTATCGCGGTAGGTTCGGGTATCTGTTCCAATTGGTAGAGTTTGGAATGAATCTCTGTGTTGAGTCTGGGACATAGAAACGCGTCTGTTCTGGTCAGAATACCAGACGTTGGACGAATGTATACAACATAGTTCTAGTTCGGTGAAAGTGGTTGGTCACTTCATGAGTGCTAGGCGAGATCGCTCATCGGGGGATAGTCCGACTAAAATATTGTCTACTAACTGTTGTTCACTCCATTTGACTTGCAGCAATAAGGCAGATTCTCTTATTTCAGATATATAATGAGCTAATCTCTCGTATACTCCTTGTACACGAAGTACTAGATTCCGCTTCAATTCTTCGTAGATACCGGTGGGAATGAAATGTCTTATTAGGGTGGTATGAAGTTCTTCTACTGGGTGATTATGGCTTAAGGATTCTAACACACGATCTTTTAAAGGAGATCTACATTTAGGTAAAATTACTTGTAAAATCTGGTCATCTCTTAGTTGTCGCAGATCCTTTAATTGTAAAAGATGCTTAAGAAAATCTAGGAGCTTTGTAATATTCAGCCCATCAGTGATTTGTATGTCCGACAAAATATGTTCTACAGGGTGGGTTATCTTTCCATAAAGCTCTGTAGTTAAATTAAATGGAGTCGTCATTCTCGGTTTTTCCGGAGATTGATTCGTCGGCAAGTGAGAAGGTAAATCGTAGGTACAAGACATATTCTCTAGTTCATTAGGGAGTAGCGTAACGTTTGCTGGCTGGATGTTTACTTGACTATCAGTTAACCGTTCTTGAAATGGATCTATATTGGATTCCTGCAGAAACTGAAACTTTACAGTACCGGTTTGCTGTTCTTGAGTAGGAGATTGGATAGGGGAAATATTTAGTTTTGTCATTGCTTCTTCAATCTCTTCTAATCTAAACGATTCGGATCTTCGACGTAATTCGCGCATTATCTCGGGTAATTGTTGTAATGCTTCCTCCGCGAATTTTTGTACATCCGGTGGGGTAACTTTATCACCGGGCCAATTCAACAAATTGGTGATACGGCGGGTCAGATGTTCGATTCTTTGGGTGGTGCGTAAAATTACTGCGGGGGATTTTTCATCACGCAGGGTTTGTGCGATCGAAGTTAGTTCTGTATACTTGTGATAGCATGTTTCTTTTTCGCTTTCAAAATCTAAAACATTTAAACGATTTAATAATGAGGGTTTGTCCGGTTTATTTTCACGTAACGTCTTGCGAAGTTCCGCGACAGTTACATCTGAGTATGGAAGACCACGCAATAATGCTTCATAGCTTAATTCGTCTTTCAACAACAAGTCGGGGTTAAATTGAGCCATTTTTTGTTAATAACGTCGTTTAAATAACGAGGTATTACGTACGAGAAATCTTATATCAGCTTAAACACTTGTAAAGCTGGACTTCATTTACACACATACATATATCTCTTATTACACATAGAATCTTATATTAATTAATCAAAATAAACTTATCTCACAACAATTCAATTTTCTAGAATCTCATATATAATTAGTCAAAACAAAACGCTAATACCATTGTATAGTAGAGAGAAATCTCATATACGATGTTTCATTGCTTTAACAATAGCACAAAGGGTCAGCTGTTTTGGGGAGCCTCTTTGTTTGCATAGGGTGGCAACACGGGTAGGACAATTTAGAACAGGAAAAACTCGTGTCTGGGATTGTCTGTTAGGTGAGCGAGGGGAGGTTTTGAATGAGATGCGTGCATACAAAAGGGGAGAGTTTACATTCCTCAACACGTATTTAACATGAACCAGCTTGTTAATACCGACAGGTTTAGAATGGAATATTTACCAGCGATGACTTGTTTATTACGGCAATCTCACGATACTAATATTATTATATCTTAATTAAAACTTTACTCATTTATTTGTTCCCGATTTCAGAGTGAATAAATTTATGTTTGTCAAAGTTATTGTTAAAGAATTATAACAATGTACACAATTATTTCTTTTTTTACAAAGCAGCAGAGTAGATAATTTTTACACAATAGCAGAGTGGCGCAATTTTGTGACGTCTCCCTTGTTAAGATATCACAAATGTCGGGAACCAGTTCAATTTGTTATCTGTTAATTGAACTAGCTGCCGTTGTTAGTAAACCTTAATCACTAACAAATTATAACACTTTATTATTCAGGAATTAGGCAAGGATTGTATAAATTTATTCACTCGTTGGGTGTTAGCAAAAACATCTCTTTATTTACATATTTACCTCTCATACTTTACTTTACTTTTAAAACTCAGATTCTAAAAATTTCTGCATTAAATATTTTGTATATTTTACTCTTTATTCTTTCTATATCAAAATCATTCAGCTAGATATTGTTTTAATACCCCCGGATCCGGGTTTCAACTTAGTTATGTTTTTATTACAACTTCAACTTAATTATTAGAAGAATAATTTTGGTTGTAAATTTTAAAATTAATTTAAATCTAAACATCGTAATGTCATTACTACTTCATTACAGTGATTACAAATATATATATATATATTAAACTTTAAATTATCAAAAGTTCTTTACTGTTCTTTTGTTACTGGTCTTGTTGTTTTACAATGAATTTGTGTTACAAATATTATGTTTTGATATCACCTGAATATAACAATGTGTATGCTGTGGGGTCCATGATGGTCATCTTCAGTCCTCTTCTAGGGTGTGATCCACGGTTGGTCTTGAAGTTCCATGAGGTTGATTGTTTCTGGTAGTCTCTTCCTAGACGATTAGATTTTGGTTCTAGAAGTTCATCCGCTTGCTGTTTGTGTTATCTTCTTTCGGAGTCGGTAGTTTACATTTTACTTTTGGTTACAGTTCATATTTTATCAGCACTAAATTCTGGTAAGTAACATTTCTCACCATTTACAGCCTGCTAAGAGATGTGTCGGCTAAGTTTCCTTTTTCTTTTTTTTTTATTCTTTACATGTCGCTTCACGCACTACATTATAATTTTGTTTTTATTATTATTATTATGCTATATAGGTCAATTCGAACTCATTATAAACTTGATTAAATATTGTTTAACGGTATACACCTATGTGTATGTTCACAACACAGCAGCTACATCCTTACATCTCGGTGTCTATCGGGCAAATGCAAGCAATGTTTAGCGGCAAGGGGTCAGTAAGCTGGCGCGGTTTTACGCACTGAGAAAATAGTTCGTTTTTTAAGTTATATTAATTTTTACTAATTAAGTCATAATACATTATTTTACCTTTTGGTTACGAATTATGAATTTCTTTATTTATTTTGTACACATTTTATTTAATTAAAGTAATTATTATTATTAACTAAATAACACCGTTCTTAACGTGTTGGTACGGGACAATTTGCACGTTGTTGCATGAATCTAGGCATAGGTAAGGGGTGGATAATACTCTTACTTATATTGAAAGCAATTTTTTATTTGTGCGATTTAAACATTATTTTAAAATCGTCACATCCTCCTGCACTTAACGATGAAGTTGGGGTGGTGTGGTAATAATTAAAATCCAATAAACACAATTACATTTGGGCACAGAATTTCATACTGAAATTTCTCTCTCTCAGATTATTTCTATCTATCAATTGATTATCTTACAACTTATACAAACTATTTAACTTCTAATACATCTATTACACATAAAATACACAAAAACATAAATCTACCTTATATTTAATTCTTACATCTACTACCGGTTTTTTCTTTGTTTGATTTCTTCACTCGTTTTACGGAGTTATACTCATGAGTATGCTACTAAAAATTATACCGTATTGTAATCACAATCGAATTACTTTTAGTTTACTTCGCTAGGAATTATTTCTTTACTTTCTCGTCATCATCATCTTTATCGTCAGCTTCATCGTCATTGTCAGCTGACTTCTCATTTATTATATCATTCTCGCAGGACATTAGCTAAGGTTGATCAGGCCTCGCTATTATTCGTACGAGGGTTTTGAGTTTATACTCATTTACGATATAGGATGTTGCAAAATCTTATCGTATTCCTATATAAGTCTATACAACATTTTTTTATTCTCAATACTTAAATAGTATTCTCTGTTTGCTATCTTTCTCGTAGTCGTGCTTCTGTATTATGACACGAAAAACATTTTTTTATTTGAGACAGATGGCTTCTGCGAACGCAATTTTCTGTATTGGGTTCATACAGAGCTACAGTAATGGGGGTGATGAACTTATGAATTTTGTAGGGGCCACATCATCGGTATGATAGTTTTGCAGTGGTCCTATCAACGGCTTTACTCATTGGATGCGTTTTATACATTACTAAATCACCTACCTTATATTCTATTTGCCTATTATTCCGCTCATGGTATTTTCGTGATTTTTGTAAATTCGCTCTCAAATTTGCACGAGCTTCGTTCCATATTTTTCTTACCTTATTCCTATTCATGTCACGGGGCAATAACTCATGGATTTTCCATTTCGTGGTTAAAGGATGGTTGGGTTTATATTTGTACAGTAAATCAAATGGTGTTGATTTATGGCCTTCATGATACGCTGAGTTGAACGCAAATTGTATCCACGATACGTTTTGATTCCAGGTTGTCTGGTCTTTAGCGTGATAAGATATTAGAGCTGATTTTAAGTTACGCAAGTATCTTTCTGCTAGCTTTCCTTGCGGTCTGTACTCGGTCACTGTAATATGATTTATCCCTAATTTAAAACACATGTCGTTAAATTCTTTCGACTTAAACTGAGGTCCATTGTCAGATATTAGGTGTAAAGGTGTGCCATAATCTTTAAATAGTCTTTCTTGTAGAATTTTTATTGTCGTAGATGCTAATGCACGTCTCATAGGATACATCCACACGAATTTAGTGAAGGAGTCTACACAAATTAATAGCATGGTATTTCCGGATTTGGAACGGGGATAAGGTCCAGAATAGTCTATGTATATCTTCGAGAAGGGAGTTGTGGGTATTTCGGAGATTAGTTTTCCTACTTGACTGATTCTTGCTGGCTTGCTCAGGGCACAGATTTCGCATTCTTTCACGAACTTTTTTATTTCACTGTTCATATTTTCCCAATGGTATTCCTTGCGAATACGATGTATGGTTTTCCTAATTCCCATATGAGCTCCAATGGTCGATGAATGGTAGTATTCCATTAGCATAGGTTTGATGATTTCCGGGGCGATTATTCTCAGTAATCTTCCGTTTGCCTTTTTAAAACAAAGTACTCGTTTACTCAAGGTATATTTGTCAGAATAATTTCCTTTTTCTATTTGTTCTATTATTTTGCACAATTTCGGATCTTGTTGTTGGTGGTATGCGATATCCTTAAATGCAAGGGGAAAGTTAGTAATTAGCGTATTAACGGTAGTGGTTTCAACATTTTCTTCGGCAGATCTAGTATTGGGTAGGTGGAACATGCGGGATAGAGTATCGGCTACTACATTTTGAGTACCACGAATATGTTGTACTTTGAACTTGTAGCAATTCAATCTTAACACCCATCTTCCGATACGACCTAACTGTTTTGGGTGGTTCAATAACCATGACAAAGCTTGATTGTCGGTTTCTAGTAGAAATTCTTTATGTTCCAAAAATGGTTTGAATTTGTCAAAGGCGAATACTACGGCTAAACATTCAAGTTCGTAGGCTGAGAACTTCCTTTCTTGGTCAGTCAATGTACGGGATGCATAACTGATCGGGAGTCTAGTATTATTGATTTCCTGGTATATTACGGCTCCTAATGCTACACTCGAACTATCGGTCTGTACAACAAATGGTTTACTGAACTCTGCTAACTGCAATACCGGTGGGGATATAATGTTTTCTTTAAGTGTTTCAAACGCTTCTTGGTGTTGAGTGGTCCACTCGAATTTCGCTCCTTTCTTTCTTAAAGCATTCAATGGGGCTGCTATATCCGCTAAGTGGGGTATGTACTTATGAAAATAATTAATCGTACCTAAAAATCGAGCTATACCTTTGGCGTCTCTCGGCGGTAAGAATTCTCGGATTGTGCGTGTACGTTCGGGATCGATGCTAACCTTACCTTCGGCTGATATTATGTGACCTAAGAAGGAGAATTGTTTTACTGCGAAATTCACTTTACTCGGGTTTACCGTTAGTCCAGCTTTCTTTAACCTGGATAACACTTCACGCAGGTGATCAATATTGACTCACTATATACTACTATATCATCAAGATAGTGGTATACAAATTTAAATTTAACATCATGAAAAATTTTTTCTAACAGTCTGCTACATACTGAACTTCCTTGTGATATACCGAATGGTACTCTAGTAAATTGATATAGATTAAATGGGACAGCAAAAGCAGTTAAATGTTTTGATTCCTCAGCTAGTGGGATTTGATGGAATGCTTGGTTGAGATCCATTATGGTGAATATTTTCGCTTTCGTAAAATAGTGAAACGCGCTGTGAATGTCGGGCAGTGGTATCGATTCAAATTCTATACTCTTATTTAGCTGTCTATAATCCACGACTAGTCTATGTTTGTCAGTTCCTTTTGGTACTAGGAATGCAGGTGATGAGTATGGAGAAGTTGACGGTTCAATGACGTGCTGATCAAGGAGTTTGTTAACGTGGTTTCTCATTATTTCCATCTTGGGCGGTGATAATTTGTATGGATGAAGTCGTATTACCTTGTTGTCACTAAGATTTATTTTATATTCGATTAAATGGGTTAATCCTAACTTGGGAGTGAGTACTGTAGAAAATTCCCTTATTAACTTTTGAATTCTTAGTCTCTCATTTCCTTTTAAATGACTCAGACTAGACTCTTGGTGCTCTGATTGAATAGTTGAGGTTTCACAATTAACGTCGTTACTTAACTCGGAGTCGAACTGATATTTTCGAGTACGATCAAATCTGAAGAAATATTGTTTTGCATACATATCAAGGATTAAGCCAGTTTTACTTATAAAATCAGCGCCTAGTATTAAGTTTTGTCCTAAAACTTCAGCTACTAGCAGGGGAATATACCAAGTAAAATTCTTTATTTTTAATTTCACCGTAATACTGCGCGATATCTTTAGGTTTTGTTTATTTGCGGTGGCACACTTTATGTTCACGTTTTGGCTACGTTTAATCAGATTATGATTATCTAATACGGTGGCTAACTGTTGACTAATTATACTACGGGTAGATCCGGAATCAATTAAACCAAGGGTATTCGTTGCTCCAAGGCCTATCTGTACGTAGGGTAGTTCGCAGATACTTGTTTTACATGCACCAATAGAGTTGCACTTCTCAATAAATCTTGTTAGGTAAGGGTCTATGCGTTTATTTTTATTTATTTTTACTCTATGATTATTATTGTTTTTACCTTTCCTTCTGTTGCTGCGGATGACGTAGGATTTTTGTTCTTCCAGCTTCACATGTTTTTTGGATTGGTCGGTTTTCTGTTGGTAGCGCTTTTGTTTACATACCTTGCTAATGTGTCCGGCCTTTCCACAGTTATAACATCTTTTTCCTCATTTACTTCGCTAGTAGGTTGTCGGGGTTTTGATCTAGAGTATGAAATATGGGGGTAGCTTTGGGTTTTATATGTACTTACGAATCGCTTATCGCGGTAGGTTCGGGTATCTGTTCCAATTGGTAGAGTTTGGAATGAATCTCTGTGTTGAGTCTGGGACATAGAAACGCGTCTGTTCTGGTCAGAATACCAGACGTTGGACGAATGTATACAACATAGTTCTAGTTCGGTGAAAGTGGTTGGTCACTTCATGAGTGCTAGGCGAGATCGCTCATCGGGGGATAGTCCGACTAAAATATTGTCTACTAACTGTTGTTCACTCCATTTGACTTGCAGCAATAAGGCAGATTCTCTTATTTCAGATATATAATGAGCTAATCTCTCGTATACTCCTTGTACACGAAGTACTAGATTCCGCTTCAATTCTTCGTAGATACCGGTGGGAATGAAATGTCTTATTAGGGTGGTATGAAGTTCTTCTACTGGGTGATTATGGCTTAAGGATTCTAACACACGATCTTTTAAAGGAGATCTACATTTAGGTAAAATTACTTGTAAAATCTGGTCATCTCTTAGTTGTCGCAGATCCTTTAATTGTAAAAGATGCTTAAGAAAATCTAGGAGCTTTGTAATATTCAGCCCATCAGTGATTTGTATGTCCGACAAAATATGTTCTACAGGGTGGGTTATCTTTCCATAAAGCTCTGTAGTTAAATTAAATGGAGTCGTCATTCTCGGTTTTTCCGGAGATTGATTCGTCGGCAAGTGACAAGGTAAATCGTAGGTACAAGACATATTCTCTAGTTCATTAGGGAGTAGCGTAACGTTTGCTGGCTGGATGTTTACTTGACTATCAGTTAACCGTTCTTGAAATGGATCTATATTGGATTCCTGCAGAAACTGAAACTTTACAGTACCGGTTTGCTGTTCTTGAGTAGGAGATTGGATAGGGGAAATATTTAGTTTTGTCATTGCTTCTTCAATCTCTTCTAATCTAAACGATTCGGATCTTCGACGTAATTCGCGCATTATCTCGGGTAATTGTTGTAATGCTTCCTCCGCGAATTTTTGTACATCCGGTGGGGTAACTTTATCACCGGGCCAATTCAACAAATTGGTGATACGGCGGGTCAGATGTTCGATTCTTTGGGTGGTGCGTAAAATTACTGCGGGGGATTTTTCATCACGCAGGGTTTGTGCGATCGAAGTTAGTTCTGTATACTTGTGATAGCATGTTTCTTTTTCGCTTTCAAAATCTAAAACATTTAAACGATTTAATAATGAGGGTTTGTCCGGTTTATTTTCACGTAACGTCTTGCGAAGTTCCGCGACAGTTACATCTGAGTATGGAAGACCACGCAATAATGCTTCATAGCTTAATTCGTCTTTCAACAACAAGTCGGGGTTAAATTGAGCCATTTTTTGTTAATAACGTCGTTTAAATAAACGAGGTATTACGTACGAGAAATCTTATATCAGCTTAAACACTTGTAAAGCTGGACTTCATTTACACACATACATATATCTCTTATTACACATAGAATCTTATATTAATTAATCAAAATAAACTTATCTCACAACAATTCAATTTTCTAGAATCTCATATATAATTAGTCAAAACGAAACGCTAATACCATTGTATAGTAGAGAGAAATCTCATATACGATGTTTCATTGCTTTAACAATAGCACAAAGGGTCAGCTGTTTTGGGGAGCCTCTTTGTTTGCATAGGGTGGCAACACGGGTAGGACAATTTAGAACAGGAAAAACTCGTGTCTGGGATTGTCTGTTAGGTGAGCGAGGGGAGGTTTTGAATGAGATGCGTGCATACAAAAGGGGAGAGTTTACATTCCTCAACACGTATTTAACATGAACCAGCTTGTTAATACCGACAGGTTTAGAATGGAATATTTACCAGCGATGACTTGTTTATTACGGCAATCTCACGATACTAATATTATTATATCTTAATTAAAACTTTACTCATTTATTTGTTCCCGATTTCAGAGTGAATAAATTTATGTTTGTCAAAGTTATTGTTAAAGAATTATAACAATGTACACAATTATTTCTTTTTTTACAAAGCAGCAGAGTAGATAATTTTTACACAATAGCAGAGTGGCGCAATTTTGTGACGTCTCCCTTGTTAAGATATCACAAATGTCGGGAACCAGTTCAATTTGTTATCTGTTAATTGAACTAGCTGCCGTTGTTAGTAAACCTTAATCACTAACAAATTATAACACTTTATTATTCAGGAATTAGGCAAGGATTGTATAAATTTATTCACTCGTTGGGTGTTAGCAAAAACATCTCTTTATTTACATATTTACCTCTCATACTTTACTTTACTTTTAAAACTCAGATTCTAAAAATTTCTGCATTAAATATTTTGTATATTTTACTCTTTATTCTTTCTATATCAAAATCATTCAGCTAGATATTGTTTTAATACCCCCGGATCCGGGTTTCAACTTAGTTATGTTTTTATTACAACTTCAACTTAATTATTAGAAGAATAATTTTGGTTGTAAATTTTAAAATTAATTTAAATCTAAACATCGTAATGTCATTACTACTTCATTACAGTGATTACAAATATATATATATATATATATATATATATATATATATATATATATATTAAACTTTAAATTATCAAAAGTTCTTTACTGTTCTTTTGTTACTGGTCTTGTTGTTTTACAATGAATTTGTGTTACAAATATTATGTTTTGATATCACCTGAATATAACAATGTGTATGCTGTGGGGTCCATGATGGTCATCTTCAGTCCTCTTCTAGGGTGTGATCCACGGTTGGTCTTGAAGTTCCATGAGGTTGATTGTTTCTGGTAGTCTCTTCCTAGACGATTAGATTTTGGTTCTAGAAGTTCATCCGCTTGCTGTTTGTGTTATCTTCTTTCGGAGTCGGTAGTTTACATTTTACTTTTGGTTACAGTTCATATTTTATCAGCACTAAATTCTGGTAAGTAACATTTCTCACCATTTACAGCCTGCTAAGAGATGTGTCGGCTAAGTTTCCTTTTTCTTTTTTTTTTATTCTTTACATGTCGCTTCACGCACTACATTATAATTTTGTTTTTATTATTATTATTATGCTATATAGGTCAATTCGAACTCATTATAAACTTGATTAAATATTGTTTAACGGTATACACCTATGTGTATGTTCACAACACAGCACCTATGTGTATGTTCCTTACATCTCGGTGTCTATCGGGCGAATGCAAGCAATGTTTAGCGGCAAGGGGTCAATAAGCTGGCGCGGTTTTACGCACTGAGAAAATAGTTCGTTCTTTTAAGTTATATTAATTATTTACTAATTAAGTCATAATACATTATTTTACCTTTTGGTTACGAATTATGAATTTCTTTATTTATTTTGTACATATTTTATTTAATTAAAGTAATTATTATTATTAACTAAATAACACCGTTCTTAACGTGTTGGTACGGGACAATTTGCACGTTGTTGCATGAATCTAGGCATAGGCAAGGGGTGGATAATACTCTTACTTATATTGAAAGCATTTTTTTATTTGTGCGATTTAAACATTATATTAAAATCGTCACAGTCTCACTCCTTGTTTTGCAGAGTATGTTAATATTGATCTTGTTACATAGTGTTTCATAATGATGAAATATTGATAATGTTTCATAGTGATGAAACTGATAATATATTCCACAATAACGGGATGCAGAAAATTGTTTAAAATGCTTGGATAATTAAAAAAAACTGTTTAAATCCAATGGATGAAATGCACAATATACAATAAAATGTGTGTGCAAACTATATCCTTAATATGTATATTTACCCTGTTTTCAAAGCTCGGTTTATATATATATATATCTTGAATATTTAGTTTATAATTCACTTAAAAAAAAGTAATTACATAAACTTTCCCTGTTGTGTCTGGTACTGGATTAAATAAAAATGAAACTAAAATTCCAACACTATTGAAATAATTATAAGAACAACTGTACTTCTCTAACTCTTCTCCCTCTTTATCTTTCTTCTTTTCTCCTTGTTACACACATTCTGAGCCATCTTATTCTGTGCTCAGATTGTTCACTGGCTATTTTATATAAACATTTGACAATGAAACTGTAACTCCCCATGTCATATCTCCAAAGGTACACTCTCTCCTCTCCAGTCAGTTGCTTGTTAGGTACTTTGCTATTTGGAAGTGCTATTTTTAAGAATGTTATTTGTAAAGAGTTACTTATATAAGTGCAGTCAGCTTAATCCATTAGAAATGTATGTTACTTTATTAATTATAATGATTATTTACTTTTGTTCAGCCCTGGATTAAGGGGGGCCCAAGGGGCCCGGGCCCTGGGCCACCCACCAATATAGGGGTAAATATCACAAAACAGGAAAAATACATGTCTCTTTGCTGTGAACTGTTTATAATGATAGGGAACATTTAACAAAAATTTCCATACATTCTATCTTACTTCTCTAGCTTGATAAGAAGTGTAATAATCAAACTTTATATTTTAAATTAGTTAAAATTATTTAAAATCAGAAAAAGTTATTGTACTGGCCTGTTCTTCCAACAACATAGTAATGCACATTAAATTTGGTTACAATGGCTGATAATTTACTAATTTACACCAGTTATATAGGGTGATTCAGTTGGAGGTTACAATTTTAAGTTGGCAATACTGTTTTCTTGTAAAAGATGAACAGCTGATATTTAAAATTAGTCATTGTTAAATATTGACATTTGTTGCTATGGAGTGGTATTCGAGTCAAGAAGTATTTTAATTGTTAAAACCTATTTTTGAAGTGGAGAAAATTTAACTAACACGATTCGCGCACTGCGAAATGACTTCGGTAACCATAACCATCCATCTTGTGCCGCGGTTAAAAAATTAATCGAAGAATTCAATAGAACCGGGTCAGTGTTGGATGTGCAAAGACCAGTACATCTCGTAGTGGCCGGTCGCTCACAAATATCGCCGCAGTGAGTGCCAGCGTCCATGACAATCCGTTGACCTCCATTCGTCATCGTTCCCAGCAGTTGGACCTTTCCTACAGCACCACGCAGCGCATTTTAACTAAAGATCTGCATTTGCATGCCTACAATCTCCAATTGACCCAGGAATTGAAGCCAGCAGATCATAGACAGTGTCGTGACTTCGTTGATTGGGTGTTAGAGAACCACCAAGTTGATGGCGATTTTGCGAAGAAAATCATATTCAGCGATGAAGCTCATTTTCAACTGGATCGGTATGTAAACAAACAAAATTGCTGCATTTGGGGACTTGAAAATCCACGAACCATTCTTGAACAACCAATTCATCCACAAAAAGTCACTGTTTGGTGCGGATTTTGGGTCGGCGGCGTGATTGGGCCGTACTTTTTTGAAAATGCCCGTGGTGATGCAGTAACAGTCAATGGTGAACGTTATCGGGAGATGATAACAAATTATTTTTGGCACCAATTGGATGATATTGATGTCGAAGACATGTGGTTCCAACAAGACGGTGCCACTTGCCACACAGCGCGAGAAACAATACAGTTGTTACACACAAAGTTCCCCGGCTGCGTCGTCTCTCGTTTCGGCGATCAACATTGGCCACCAAGATCATGTGATCTCACGCCGTTGGATTATTTTCTTTGGGGTTATTTGAAGCAGAAGGTGTATGCCAGTGACCCCAAAATGATTCGAGAGCTAAACGACGAGATATGCCATATTATTCATGAGCTACTGCAGGAGTTATGCTGGAAAGTGATGGAAAATTTCATCAAAAGGGCGGAAGTCTGCAGGGCCGCTCATGGCAGCCATTTGGCCGACATCATTTATCATGTTTAATGTCAATGTCTAAAAACATATAGAAATAAATACATTAAGAGTTTAACAAAAATCAATGCGTTTTATTTCACATTAAAATTGTAACCTCTAATTGAATCACCCTATAATTATTCACAATTAAATGTTTAGTATGTTTTTACTTGAAAAACACAAATTGCATTATGTTAAAATAATAAAAATGATTTATTATTACTGGTGACCAGGAATATGATCATTGTCCTAGCATGTAGGTTTCATTTTCTAACTTGCTCATAGGTGGCAGCACAATCACAATGTCAGAACAGAACTAGTCTTCTAGAGAGTAGTGATGTTATGAGTTATTGAGTGACAAGTACGATATCAGTTATGTGTAGTTTACTTGTTTAAAAGTTAATTCTGATTTTCCCGTTTAATGTTTATCAAGAGTCATTTTCCTGGACTTTGTCATATGATACATCTTGGTAAGTGAAAAACTGTTTTATTCTAATTAGAATGAATGCATGCTAACAGTGATGTCTTTTCAGTGTAAACCTAACCTCAAAAGATTTGGAGGGAACTCTCAATATTTATATGATGCAGTTTCATCATTGCCCTGCCTATAGTTGGTCAGGACAATTAAATAAACAGTTAAATAAGTTTTTTTGTTTATAATTGTATTTTAATTATTTTTTGTAGATTTAAGTTAATATTGATAAATATACTTAAAGTTTAATATGTTTTGCTAACCAACTAGGCCTATATTGCTAATATTAAAACACTGTACATTTAATTTGTTTGTACAAGGTATTTATAGTTTGTTATTTACAAATAAATTTATAAATTATTTAATTAAAAAAACAAAATGGCAGATATCTGGAAAGCTAAGCGTTTTCTGGAAAAAAAAGTTTTTCTTGGTTTTCTCTCTATTTTGACCCTTAAAACCATTTTCTGAAGTTTGGCTACTTACTTATGGGACACCCTGTATATAAATATTTTAATCTTTAATCCCCCTTCAGGACTTAAAGGGTTGACAAGGTCATTTTGTTATTTTTAGATTACCAGCATGGACAATCGTGAAGGAGATAGACACAGACATCGCACAAGAATTTGGGAGTCTGGGGCTTCTAAAAGACGTAAGGCAAAAGAAGCAACAATGAAATCAGCAGAAGAGATGGCAAAGATAAGAAAATTGGACCAGTTCTTCACTGTTCAATCAAGACAAGTGTCGGAAAGGAGTGATGACTTTGCAGACCTGATCAACCTGACAATGCTTCAGTGGAAATGGTTGTTGATCCTGGCAAAGAAAAGGCAGAAGTAGTAACGGGTCCAATTGAAGAACACATAGAAAAGGAGACTGATAGTGGCACATCTTAAGTAGAAGTTGAAGTTGAGGGCCCACCAGGGGGCAATGACATTGGACTTTGGCCATCCATTATTTCGGAACAGATGCGGGATTACTGGCTGAAAAGGGGTGTATCAACAATCCAGCACTGTGATGAAAGTTTGTTCATTGCACACTCGGTTCAGCAACCTAGAAAGGACTGCAATATTCCAAGAATGTGCACACTTGGGCTTTTCCGTCGTCAAAATCATAATGGAGAAGTCATAACGAGGAATTGGTTATGTTTCTCTCCCTCTAATGGACGTGTTTACTGCTTCACGTGCAGATTGATGTGCTTAACTAGAGCACCTGAGTCTTCTCAGCTTTCGTCTAATGGATTCTGTGATTGGAAACATTCACAAAAACGTATACAAAGTCATGAGCAGTCAACGGAACATCTGAAGGCTACGATTGCTTTCAATAGGAGGTTAAAAGCGATTGGGCAAATTGATACGGAGTTGACACAACAGGCCGAGCATCTGGAGCATTATTGGAGATCAGTGTTGAAACGAGTAGTAAATGTTATTCAGTTTATTGCCGAGCGTGGCTTAGCATTTAGAGGAGATAACGAATTGGTTGGATCACCTAGACATGGAAACTTTCTGGGTATTCTTGAACTCATCGCCCAGTACGACGACTTTCTTGCACAGCATATTGAAACTCAAGCCAATCGAGGCAAGGGTCACACAAACTACCTGTCATCTACAATAATGGAAGAACTTATCAGTGTAATGGGTGAACAAGTCCTCGGAGAAATTATTTCTCGAGTTAAGAAATCAAAATACTACTCCATCTCTTTGGACTCCACACCCGATGCAGTCCACATTGACCAACTAACCCTTGTATTGAGGTATATGGAGAAAGATGGCCCCGTGGAACGCTTTGTAACATTCATGGCAAACAAAGGCCATGGCGCTCAAGACATGTTCAATTCCTTGGTGGAATTTTTGAAGAGACATGACCTAGACCTGGGAAACTGCCGCGGTCAAAGTTATGACAATGCATCTGCAATGAGTGGAATGTACAATGGTCTACAAGCCAAAGTGAGAGAGAAGAACAATCTTGCATCCTGGATTCCTTGTACGGCACATTCTCTAAATCTGGTTGCTAAAAATGCTGTAGAAAGCTGCTAGAGTGCTGTACATTTTGTTGACTTCCTTGAAAAGCTGTTCGTCTTCTTCACAGTTTCAACGCATCGGCATCAGCTTCTGACTGAGGCTTTGAAAAATAATGACTCAGCATTGACTCTCAAACATGTCACAACAACGCGTTGGTCCTGCAGAGCTGACGCAACTAAGGCACTTAAGCATGACTATCAGCAGATTAAGGATGTACTTAAACAGATTGCTGATGACTTTGAAGAAAAAGGCTGTGTACGGTGTGAAGCAGAAGGACTGTTAACACAGATTAATCAGCTTGAAATTGGTATTTAAACCACCTTCTGGAATGATATCCTGCAAAGAACAGATGCTACTAGTAAAAATCTACAACATGCAAAACTCGATCTAAATACTGCTGTGGCATCACTGACCAGCTTAAATAACTATGTCGCATCAAAGCGTGACTCCTTCGAAACTTATGAGAAGCAAGGCGAAGAGCTGTCTGGTTCAACAGAGTATGTTCAGACTCAGACGAAAACTCGACACAAGCGCCGAAATGTGCGTCTTAATCCATTGGATTATGGCCATACGGAAGAAGTACAACTCAGCCCTTCTGAAAAATACAGAACAGAAACTTTCTTGCCTGTTATTGATCAGTTTATCGCTTCTCTTGACCAACGTCTTCAAGCATATAAAGATATATCAAGCCAATTTAGCTTTTTTAGCCATCTGAAAGAACTGTCTTCAGACGAGCTTAAGGCCGCAGCAGAGCAACTCGTCAGGTCTTATTCAGGTGACTTGGACATTACATTATCGATGAACTGTGTCAGTTTGTAACATTTGCCAATATATTCACAGACGAGGAGCCAAAAGATATCAGCACTGAACTTTTCATGTACAAGCTTATCATGAAAAAGGGTGTGCAGGACACTTTCCCAAACATTGAGATAGCTCTAAGGATATATCTAATTTTGATGGTAACAAACTGCAGTAGTGAGCGCTCCTTCTCAAAACTCAAATTAATTGAAAACCGATTAAGGACATCCATGAAGCAGGAACGACTTGTATATTTGGCTATCATGAGCATCAAGTCAGATATACTGCATGAATTGGACTTTAGTGACATCATCAGCGATTTTGCAGCACGAAAATCAAGGAAAGTGCCTGGATTGTAATGGTTATAACGTTATTCATTCGCTGATTTGTAATATATTTACGTGTTATTTGTTAGTTATGTTATACTATACTTTTTAATGAAAAAATTGAATAATTTTAACTCAATTTCTCTGCGTAAATAAATTTTGTAAATAAACTTGTATTCGTTTCATTTCGTGTTTTTGCATTACATATTTCAACACCTTGAAACAATGGGCCTCCCACCAAAATGGGCCCCGGGCCACCCACATCTTAAATCCGGCCCTGCTTTCGTTTATGGTCCACTCAACTGTTGATCATTAAAATTGAAATTCTCTCTTTTTGTGACTGAGAATTATTCACTTTCTGTTTTTAATTTGTACAAAATACATTTCATTATATACGTGGTTTCACTACATACATTGTATTATTAAGACTTCACTCTGTCCCCCCCCCTCCAGTTATGCTCATGTCATTTACTAACAATGTTTTGTTTGGTCATTACAAATGATATAAAAATAATATTAATTTTTAATTAAACTTGTTATTTAATGTACACAATTGGTTATCCTAGCAATTTAGTCACCTGTATATAATATGCACCTCAGATAAATTTAACAAACCAGTATGACATGCATCATACTTTCTTAAACTTTTCCTTTTTTGTTTCAGGTTATACAAAATTTTGGGTTGTATATTAAAATGAATTACCGGTATCAATTATATTACTGAACTGTAGAAAAATATTGTTGTATTAAAACTGAATAGTCATTTCGTGATTGTTATTGAAACATTTCTTTAGATCATCAAATACATAGTGATATTCTTGGATTTTGTTGTCCATGACATGTCCGTTGATTAACTATAAAAAAGTTATATTAACTTATACTTATATTTTATAATTATAATACTACTGACTTGGAACACTAAGTTTTTTATTGGTAAAAATGTAAAATTTTTACCTTATAGCCTGAACCAGTTTTCGCTTATTACAAGCTTCGTCAGAGGCTGCCACTCCAATCACCCAATACAACATAAACTAGCTACTTTCAGAACCATGATACACAGACTAAACAACATCCGACTAGACAAAAAAGACTACAAAGACGAACTAAACATGATAAAGTATCTAGCAGAAACCAACAGATACAATAGAAAAATAATCAATAAACTCCTACACAAAATAAACAACTGACAAAGACAGAAAACAACAAGTTCATAACACTAACATACATCAATAACCACACAGGAAAAATAGCCCACAAATTACAAAAAGCAGGATACAGAATCGGACACAAAACTACAAACAAAAAAGAACACACATTATCAAAAAACACACTCAAAGAACAAAACATATCTGATTTACCCAGTGTTTACAAACTAAACTGTTCAGACTGTAACAACTTCTACATAGGCCAGACAGGACGTTGCGTCAAACAGAGATACATTGAACACACAAAGACACTACACTCCATCACCGAATCCACCTTTGCAAACCACCTCATTGAAGCAAACCACACATACACAAACATAAACAGATCATGGATATTCTACACGTACACACAAAAGGGCGAAAACTAGACACTCTTGAACAACTAGAAATATACAAACACACAAAAACAACATCCTAAATGAACAGACACTATTCAAATCACACGTATTATTCGAACATATCACACTGCACACACACAACATCGATCTTTCAAATGACGGCACCGTCACCAAGAACAAAACGGACAGTGCTCCTAGTGGCAGCCTCTGATGAAGCTTATAATAAGCGAAAACTGGTTCAGGCTATAAGATACCAATTTTATATTTTTACCAATAAAAAACTTAGTGTTCCGAGTCAGTAGTATTATACTTATAATTAAATACATAGTGACTTATAAATAAATTTACAATAATAAATTTAGTCAAAAAACAGGCAGAGAATATGTTTTTATTTATGTTCTGTTTCATTTTTTCAGAATTATCATTGTTCATAAATCAGCTAGTATGCCTTGTTTGTGTTGCCCATGTCTACACTTAGACTTCATAATGACTGTACCAGGCATTCTCAAAATTGCAGAAATGGTAGGTGTTGAAAATGAAAATAGTAATAACATTCTATTCATGGCATAACATTTCTTCAGCACAACTACTTGCTGCTCCCATGTGTAATTGTTACTAGATTGTAAATTGGCATAGAGAACAATTACACAAACCATGTACTACATAACCAATAATAGAATAATAGACAATGTAATAAAATTGTATGACGTTAAAAGTTCCCAAGCTGTTGGGCCATGGTGCAAGATCTGTTTGTAACATTCCAGATGTTTTTGGGTGTGCTTATGATATTGGTGTGGAAGTAATGCATTATAGTGCTAATTACTCAATGCCTGCATAGGACTCACCGAGTTAAAAGACAGTCTTACAGAGAGGTCTGAAGTGCAGAGGATTGGTTAATATTCAGCAGTAAGTGCTGGTTTAAAAGTTATATGTGCCTCTACATATTAGGACTATCTCTCAACCCAGCGAGTCCTTTGTGGTCATTGAGCTTCCAATGCATAGCCAAGAGGGTTTACAATTTGGTTGCCAATGTAAACATAAAATCCACACATAGTTGTATAACTAGACACTGTAATATAGCGTGAATAGTGGTAGGCTAAAACTGTTGAATTTTTTATTATTACTAATAGCTCTACACCCTCATTGAAAAATCATGGTTTATAACCCCTTCCTATTGAAAAATCTTGGGCAGTAACCACTCCCATGAAAAAATTCTGGCTATGTTACTGTTTCCTCACACTCATAATGGCTAATGGTCTAACAACCCAGGAAATTTTAACAACATTAACACTGGTTGTGAGAGCTTATGTTCTTTTATTAAAATTTTATGATTTTTGTTCTTCAAATTAAAACTGTTTGAACTGAAATTGCTGTATTTATTGTGGAAAGTGTACATAGTGTTGGGAACAAACTGATTAAACTCCAGACTATTGGGCCATGGTGCAGTCCTGTTGTTAGTAACATATGTTTCAGCCTCCCCTCTGGAGGCTGTCTTCAGTGTATAAAAATGATTCACCAACTGACACAGTCTTCATCAGTTAACCACAGTAATGTGGCAAAAGAATGTTTACGGTCCCAAGGAGGAAAGTTTATATAAACTTACAGAGTTGGCGTGTTGTAAGCTAAAAACCAGCATTGTCCAATCAGAATCCAGTGCACTGTGATTGGTCGAGCGGCACAGGATGCCAGATTCTATCTAAGTGAGGCTTTACCTCGCCAATTCATTGTGACGGAAGCATGCTTGTTTATCTGCATGGACTCCATATAGTCAAGGGAAGTAGGCACTCAACGAGGACAGGATCCTGGTTTCCTCAAAGAGAACAGGATGATCGGCGTTAGCGAGCGCATGTTGGCCACAGCAGACTTCTCTGGCTCTGGATCAGTGCGCCGGATTCTAATTGGCTGATGCTGGTTTTTGGTTTTCATTTTAATGGGTTTTAATTCGCCAGCCATGATAAAACATATTAAAATGTTGTTTACTAATTACAGTAGTTAATTAGAATACTATATAGATTTGTATATATAGATTTATTTGGAACCATTATTGTAAAATGGATTTATGTTGATTTATTAAGTAATTAGAACAATTTATTAGTTACCATGCTCTGTTATGTTTACCTTCTATAAAGAAATTTTGTCACACATGTAATGGGGCTAAAGGGAAGGGTTTTCATTTTATTAAAAAATTCTAATATTATATTTTACCTCTGCACGGTCAGTCCCTATGTGAAGTAAAATTGTCGCCAAAGGAACAATGAAGTGAGATTGGGAACGGCGAGTTGGCAATGGAATGCGATGCCTAGTCTAAACACACGGCGGTAATTAGGCATTGAGGCACGTACAAAGACGCACAACAGACTCCAAAGGGACGCCACGAAAAATGGCGAGAGACGAAAAGTTTGTTCCATGCGGTTTGTTGCTGACGGATACTCTTAGAGGCCACGCCTTCCACTGCCTCACTATTTTCGCCAGTCAGCATCGTCAACCTTATAAAATGTCGACCTAGTGTTAAAAACGTAAATTAGAGCAGCCCATCAGCTCAAAGTGAAGTGACAGAAAAGAAGTGAAAATGTGTAAAGCTTTTGGACATGTGATCGTTACGACGCGTGATCATCAGAGTCGTTAAGGGTGAAGTACTCGACTGACTATTCAACTAAATAAATAATTTCATTTTTTTTGGGGTACTAAATAATTAAAATGGGGTAATAAAAAAGAATGAATGTATGTGAATAGCAAGCTGGGTCGCTTCAAATTAATTATTGAATATTCTAAGGCAGATATAAGTAATGTGGTGAAATATGTTAAAATTATTGCTGGTAATAAGGGGCTTCACCTCAGTATCAAGTACAATTTAATTTAATTGTGGAAATTATGGTTGAAATTATTACAATAAATTCATTACTTTATTTTATTTACTAAAAGAGTTTACAAATTATTTAAATCACCTTATTTCATTTACTGTACTGTTAAGTTCGCCGTACGAACGGGGTTAGTCCACACTTACAGATCACGCCAGATCAAGAATCAAAAGGTAAGTGGAAGTTTCAATTTAATTCATTAATAAATACAATATCGTAATAAAAGTTACAATTGGTGCCGTGACTGCAGGATGTAATGTAATAAAAAGTTATATTACACCGGCCTATTTTGACAGTACAGAGAATAAAATACGGTTATGAAAGCAAAATTTTATTTACGTAAAATGTACGTAATTATGGTATAAGGTTTATTTTATGTATGTTGTAGTATAATGTTTTGAAAGGAGATTAATCAATTGTAGTTATCACGTAAGTAAAAATAAGTTATAAATCAGTTAAAAATGTCTGAGCATACTGAACAAAGCAATGTAACGAATGTAGATATGAGTGATAGTGACCTTGAACCACAGTCACTGAATGAAAGTGAGATGCGGACAGCTGATCCGAGCGCTGCTACAGAAACAGCTGTTGGCGATAACGTAATAATTCATTCTACCCCAATTGCTGCTCAAATGCAACTAAGTGAAACAGCTGTTGATTCTGGGATTCAATTAACTCCAGTTTTAACAAACAAAAATAAGCAACCGAATGACGATGATATGTTGACACGCTTGTATATGATGTGTAGCAATTTCGATAAAATCAATTGTCGTTTTGATACAACTGACGAAAAATTTGAGTCGTTTTAATTCTAATGACGAAAAGTTCGATACCAAATTTGACCAATTGAGTAATGACATTAAAGAACAGAAAATAAAATGTGAACAGCAGAATATTAAAAATGACATTAATTTTCAAGAACTTAAAGAACAAAAGAGTAAGTTTGAGCAGAATATAAATGTAATGTTTGATAATTTAATAAAACAAACAAAAGATGATATAGATAATGTTACAAGAAATACCGGTAAGTGTAGTGGGAATATAATTGATGAAGTAACTGAGAACAAGGTGAGTACCGATAATTATAATGATGTGTTAACAAGTGATAACAATGATATTGAAAATATGGTAACAAAAAATGATACAGTAGACAATAGTAGTAATATTGAGAGTAGAAAGTCAGTTGATGTTAGTAATAAAGGAGTAATGATTAGTATTGATGAGTTGGAGAAAGAAGGGAGAGATAATTTAAAGGGTGAACAGGGGGCAAATTTTTATGGGGTTAAATGTGAAACAGAGTTTTCACAAGTTGTTAATGGGGATAAAAGATCCTCACTAGGACATTTGTGTGACGATGGGTTGGCAAATGGTCAAATAAGTTTTTTGTGTTTATCTGGTAGGGCCAGATGGTGTTTAAAGAATTCTGTGGTATTGCCCTCTGTGTGGAATGAGAATGTGAAATGTAGTGAGAAATATTGTGATGAAAGTAATTATGAGAGAGAGAAAGAATTAGAGTGTTTCAAGTTAAACAGAAGTTATAAAGAGTTGATGGAGAGTTTGAATATTAATATTATGGTAAATACTGTAGACATACCTTATGCAGTAGTAAACAATGATTATATTGATGATAAACATGTACCGGTAGGAAGAAGTAGTGTACTTGTAGTGGAGGAATATGATGAGAAAATAATTTACCTGGGTGTAACAACAAATACTTACAGAGACAGAATGGTAATCACAAATGTAGACCGGTTTTATGAGTCAATAGGTTATAATGGTATCAAATATTATGTTGATAATGGTTATAATAATAATAATAATAATAATAAATGGAGTGTAAATAAAATTGAAAAATGTGATGTGAAACCAAGACTAATTTTTGACGATGGGGGTTGAATATAAACTCAGTGTATGGACATTCTAAACATTTTAGTTTATGGTTATGACCCTGCTGAATTTGGAAATGAAGTGTGGTAAAATTGAACAATTAATGGTGAAGAATTGTAAATAATTGATAGTGAAATTAATTGTGTGTATTGTAAAATATTAGGTAAACAATGTGTGTATGTAGTAGAAATTGTTGTGATAATAATAATAAAATTTGGAGTCTAAATAAATAACAAAATAATTTGGAAGAGGATAACAAATAAATTGTAATTATTGTAATTGGTGAAAGTAATTAAAATGTTGTGTTTTCAATAATTAATTTAATTAAAATAATTGGAGATGTTTAAATATTTGTGATTGATTTAAAATGTTATATAATCGAATTTTGATAATAAATTTAAATTATTTTATGAGATGTGAATTTGACAATAATTAATAAATAAATAAATGTTACATTGTTTAGTATGGAATAACATTGTTGTTAAAATTGTTTCAGAAGGTACAGGGTGTTTGGTGTTTATATTTGTGTATTTAGGACAGTGTATGAGTGATATACTGTAAGTATAAATTTTCTAATACAATATATGTAAAGTAAAATTTGTATAATTTTGAAATCTGTTTAGAGTAAGGTCATTCGCCTTGCCTAGAAAATCAGCTGATCCGCTGTAGAATGTCACTTATAAATGTTTGCAAATTTCCAATGTAACTAATGTTTGAATATAATGATTTTAATGTGTTAAAAGATTTTGATTTAAATGTTGGAAGTAATTTGATGTAGTTAAGAATTTTAAAGGATGTGTAAAAGATAGTAGATGGAAGTTGGGTGATTAATATTTTGTGAGGACATTTAGATCAGTCCATGTTGAATTTAAAGGGGTACTAGAGATGAATAAATATTGTTATGAATAATGTAATGTAGAATTTGAGAAGTATTGATAGTGACACAGTAGCTATGGGGAAAATATGTAGAGTATTGATTGATATATTGATGTAATAAGTAAATGGAGATATTTTGTTGTAGTTGAAGTGATGTAATGAGAATGGTAATTAGTTGATGGGAATTTTGTAAGGGGGTGGTGTAGGAGTCTGCAACGAAAGGTGTTGGGACGGGAAGGGACCGTTTAGCGCCGGAAAGGGTTGCCTAGGAATGAAGTCCAGGAACCAGATAAGGGAATGAGCTTTTGGGGGGGGGAAACACACATCCTGAGTACAAAGGGTTATAGAGTATTTTTTTTTATAAGGGTAGAATGTTGCGATATGAGTTGAATAGTAAGTTGGGTTTAGAGAATGTTTGATAGATGTTTTTGATAGAGATGCGTGTCATATTAGTTAAAGCTGTTAATGAGTATTAAAGTCAGAAGGGAATTAAGAGTATATATAAATGCCAAGTTGATACAATCCAGTTATTATGAATAATTAGATCACCCAAACTAATGGAGATGGAGAATGTTAAAGAAAGAGAGTCATAGTAAAAATATAAAATTAATGGAAACAAGTGACAATTTTAATAGAATTTGAGAATAATGCAAAGCTATAAAATGTGTAATTTTTAATTAATTTAAATGTCAATTTTATTGTTAAGTATGAGAATACTATGTTAATTTTAAATGTCATATTTTATTATGTTTTTGTGTTTGATGATAGAATTTTTAAAGATGTTTAATGTATTTTATGATGTAGCCTATGTACAACCTATGTAGGTCAAGGTTGTGGACTGAACCCAGTTTGATCAGCTGATGGGTGATGTTGTAAACTAGACCCGTTTTGGCAATGAAGTGATGCAAAATTTTGTTGTTTAATTGATTTAAATAATTTTAAATTTTCTGAATATTGAGAAAAGTATATTTTAATAAATTAAAATTTTTTTTTGTTGAAAAAAAAATCTTTGATTTTTTGTGCCTGCCATCTAATTGATGTTTTGAATTTTGATTATATTATTGTTTATGTGTAGTACTAGTGTTTTTTATTGAATGGTATTGTTAGTATGCATGTATAATCAAATGTTAGGATAAATGAGTTTGATTTAACGACAAATATTTTTGAATTTGAAAAATGTATTAACAAGTATATGTATGCGCCCAGTATTGCTGAAGGCGACCCAGTGTGCATGATAAGGGGGAACATATCGGTTGAGGATCTGGCATGGACTAAGGCCAGGGATTTGGAGTTTGGGGTGGCATGTTGGAAGGTTAGGTGCGCTGTGTTGCGTGTCTGTTCGATTTTATGGTGTTGGGATCTCGTATAGAGAAGTCCAGTAATCTCGTTCAGGTGCAGCCATAGTCGACGAGCCAGGGGGGTAGTTTACCCATGATATGTTAGAACTAATGGGGGGTTGTTGGCACCATATCCTCACTGATCCTCTTAGGGGTTTAGCAATGAGATTTCTTCCGTTTAGACAGAAGATCTCTCATTGGGGGGGTATTGTAACGGGGCTAAAGGGAAGAGTTTTCATTTTATTAAAAAATTCTAATATTATATTTTCCCTCTGCACGGTCAGTCCCTATGTGAAGTAAAATTGTCGCCAAAGGAACAATGAAGTGAGATTGGGAATGGCGAGTTGGCAATGGAATGCGATGCCTATTCTAAACACACGGCGGTAATTAGGCATTGAGGCACGTACAAAGACGCACAACAGACTCCAAAGGGACGCCACGAAAAATGGCGAGAGACGAAAATTTTGTTCCATGCGGTTCGTTGCTGACGGATACTCTTAGAGGCCACGCCTTCCACTGCCTCACTATTTTCACCAGTCAGCATCGTCGACGCCAGTGCCCAATGCCAAACCATGCTACCTAAACGGTGACGAAAAGCTTAGTAATAGCAGTGGCCGTGTATGTGCCCGGAAACAGTCAGATAAGGTGGGGATTTAATTACCCGCCGTTTCGTCAGTCGGCGAAAAAGAACTAAGTGCAGCGGACACCGGTAGTGGTGTGCGTCGCCGGCTGGGCAAAGTTTTATTTATTATTACAAATTGAAAAGTAGTTAAATCAGTCGACGAAAGAACTTCTCCCGGCCAGGACCTCCTGCAAAGTTCGCGAACTATAAAACCTTATAAAATGTCGACCTAGTGTTAAAAACGTAAATTAGAGCAGCCCATCAGCTCAAAGTGAAGTGACAGAAAAGAAGTGAAAATGTGTAAAGCTTTTGGACATGTGATCATTACGACGCGTGATCATCAGAGTCGTTAAGGGTGAAGTACTCGACTGACTATTCAACTAAATAAATAATTTCATTTTTTTTGGGGTACTAAATAATTAAAATAGGGTAATAAAAAAGAATGAATGTGTGTGAATAGCAAGCTGGGTCACTTTAAATTAATTATTGAATATTCTAAGGCAGATATAAGTAATGTGGTGAAATATGTTAAAATTATTGCTGGTAATAAGGGGCTTCACCTCAATATCAAGTACAATTTAATTTAATTGTGGAAATTATGGTTGAAATTATTACAATAAATTCATTACTTTATTTTATTTACTAAAAGAGTTTACAAATTATTTAAATCACCTTATTTCATTTACTGTACTGTTAAGTTCGCCGTATGAACGGGGTTAGTCCACACTTAGAGATCAGGCCAGATCACAAGAATTAAAAGGTAGGTGGAAGTTTCAATTTAATTCATTAATAAATACAATAATGTATATAAAGTTACACACACTTTATAAGATTTTCTAATTACAGTAGTGTTCAAAATCTTTAAATAAAAAGGTATTGGTACATGTAAGTGTACACTGATAGCAAAATAACTACATGACAATTAATTGGACTCGTTGAAGACAATGAGTGGTAGATGATGAATACTAATTATGCAATAAAGCTATAAGTCCACATGGACCGAATGTGAGTCACTGACCAACAGAAAAATCTGTTTGGCATAAGCAGGCTTTATTACAGTACTAAGAACACATTATTACATCAAAGCCTTCCAAATGTCAAGCTTTTGGCTGCAGCAGTTATAAATTCAGAATTCTGTAGGTCCATTCTGTTTCAACCAAACTGTATGATTTCTTTTTTATGTCATCAGATTGCTTACTGTACACTAAAGTCTGTCCACTATAGAAGCAGTTTCATCATTGAGGCAATTAAGGTGGTAGTACTTGGTTCAGTATGATGAAAATTTTGTCATTCTGTAGAAGTTACAGTTTCACTTACATAAGATAATCGAAGGGACAATATCGATATTTTGATATATTAATATATCGATACCCATCCCTACCAGCAATCTTAAGGCATCAGCACTACTATCCCTAGACTAGACTTATACTCTCATGCTTACTCTGCTACAACCCTGATCACAAGCATTGTGAAAAAATTATATCCGCCATCTTTTTCCAAATATTTCACAACCCTGGTTATTACGCCAAGTAAGTGAATATTCGCAAAGTGGAATGAGACGAAATGGCCGATCAAAATGTATTTTTTTTTCTTTTTTTATATATTGTTATTGTGAGAGGTATTTTGAAATCATAAAATACACATCTGCTTGTAATTAGTGTATCCGAAATTTTAGTTTTGGAAATTGGAAGCATCCGAATAATCGAAACTTAACCTAACTTTCTTCACTCAGGGAGAGTTCTGTAGTCTTGACTTTTTTGAGACAAACAAAATAACGTAACCACTATAGGTATAATTATAAATACTATTACGTGACCAACATATTTTAATACTATTCAACATTGTAGAAATATACTGAAATTTTAGAAATCGACATAAAAAATTAATGGCTAATTTACCTTTAAAAAACTTTCGAATATCCATTTTACTACTAACTATTGATGTGTCCTGTAGGTACTGTGGATGAAGTGAGGTCTCTGATGAGGTTAGACTATATTTAAATAAAGACGGAAACTAAAAAGAAGCTTGCAAAGCCGAGTTGAGCTATAACGTGACTGGTCTGTTTACCAGGAAAATGGCAGATGCTTTAAAACTAGGGACTTACAAAAGCGGGAAGTTCAAAACTGTAAATTAACTATATATGTTTCTTTAATTCTTTAAAGTAAAGTAAGGATAACTGTCCATCACTGCTCCTGTTCTAGCACTCCTCGCATGCGTTTTTTATCTACTTTTATTTTATATTTTTTACTTTGTACTTGATCTAGGGGGGGGGAGGCAGCTGCTTGGCTACCTTGGCTACGCACCTGAACAGGTTGGCATTAAAAAAAGCAAAGAAAAACGTGTAATTTCTATTTTGTATTATAAAATGACAACAGTTATCAGTTGCATAACAACTGAGGAATATGTAACACAGTAAGTATTGCTTAAAGCTACTGTAACTTATAAAATTTTGTCTAAATATAAAGGGGAATACAGAAAAGAGAAAGAAGAAAATATTACATTTATATGAATAGTAAAATAATGTACCTCTTTTTTGTCCGTCTGGTGGCCTTTTCCTTTTTATATATTACAACGCGTTTCGGGACATATGTCCCATCATCAGGTACAATCCCTTGGTGAAGTTCGTTAAATGATTAAAATATTAAAACAATTTACACGTGTCACAATAAATATAAAATATCTAAACGCAGGAACACACGCAATTTCGTTGGTGCGCACCATGGAATACTACAGTCGACTGTTGTGCCACGGAACAGTCGACTGTAGTATTCCGTGGTGCACACCAACACATCGCGTGTGTTCCCACGTTTCGATATTTTATATTTATTGTGACACGTGTAAATTGTACATTTACCAATAGTCTATAATTTCAATGTTTATTATTTTATAATAAACTTCATTTAACTATAAAAATGTAACAGTGGAACAGGCAAATTAAAAAAATTATCAAAAATTTTGAGAAAATGTTGGGTTTCTCAATTACTTTTTACAAGTCCAGAATGGCAAAAATGTCATTTTTGAAGGCAATTTTTCAAAATTTCTATTGAGAAGGACCCCCCCCCCCCCAGAGGACCTGCTCTTCTGGGGGGTACTCCATACCCCCCAGATCCCTCTGTGGACCCTCTAATAAAAAAATGCTGTGCATGCCTATAGTACTGTGCTCATACTTGAAGTGCATAAAATAGCAAATAAGTGAATGTCATAAATCATATTATGTTACAGCTCATTGGAGTTCTGTGTCAGAGCTTGTTACTCAATTATGGAATGTTATATGCCCATATACTGGGAGCCAGTTATGCTTCATTACTCTCTACAACATGTGCATGTATATGGTCAACATGTCTTCTTATTTTTTGCTATGTTTTATCTCGTAATTCATATACGCTCATTAGGTCAACAATTTTTGTGAGTTAAACACTTTATTATTATTATTATTATTATTACTTATTTTAAGAATGATAATGTTAACCATCATAACACTGCAGGAATAAAGGTTAATTTTTTAAAACTTAAGTGTATTTGCACATTATTTATTATTTTAGTATTTTAGATGTATTATAGATTATTAAACCACATACTGGTGCACACACAAAATTCATGACATATTTAAAGTTGCAGTATTTACTTATTGTAAGAAGGTGTTGTACAATTTATATTGTAGTTAAATTTTCGTTTTTCATGTACTAGACCTTCTATATTTTTTGTAGACAAGTCAAAATATTTGCATGTAGAAAATAACTTCTTTTCTGATTCCATTTTTTCTTCAAAAAATGTTTGTTTATATTCCAGAAATATGAATATTACGTATTTATAATTGTATAAGTATGCGTTCTAGTAGTAAATGTTTTTTTATATTTGTGACATGATTACATCTCCTATGTTCAGTAGAGTTCCTTTAAAACAAATATTTCATGATATATAGAAGTTACACGTTCTGTTTAACTTCCCAGTCATATTCTATGTTATTTTAAACAGCATTTACATATATAAACAAAATATTATTTGTAACAAACTTTCCACCTAAGATTTAGTTTCACTACAAACAAATATTAATTTTTCTCACTTAGCTGCAGCATGAATAGTGATGACGAATGAAATTGACCAGCCAAGAGCATTTGTTAAAGTTTGCTAAGAAAGAATGTCGTACAAAAAGACAACTGAATTACTAACAACACCACAAAAATTGACTGGTAAAGCAAGGTCTAGATATATGTACTGACATAATTCAGACATACCAATTTGGGGGGAGGGCAAGAGAGTGGAAAAAAAAATATTGGGGTGCAGGCCCCAAGATGGCACAGCATAAGTATAAGCTGAAAAACTGATTTTGAGATGATAGGAAAGATAACTTTTAACGAACTGTAGAAAACATTATGAACAATTATTCCTACACGCCACTCATCCTTCACTAATCTGGTTACCAGGTCTCTTTGCCTTGAGCTACTCATTTACTGTAGGATCCATACCACTTTATTATTATATAGTATAACACATAAATCAGTCATAACTGTACTTGACCTGCAGTATTTTTAAATTCATGCATTTGAAAACAGTATTAATGAATAAAACAAATACAGTTAATATAAATGACAAAATGTAAATGAATAAAAAGTTTACAGTTTTGAAACTAATTTAATTTATGTTTGTAAACACGCACACACACACACACAAGTACTACTAAGTGTATAAATATTTTATAATTTCCATTTGACTCTCTACATTTTCTTTACAGGAATTGGTATTCAATGTAGCAGCTGCTCTGTCTTACCTAAGTGGATCACTTTACCTGGCATTTGCAGTAAAACTATACCTGTATCCAATACATGTAATCACATTTGGCTTAGTCCCATATCCAGCTATGGTCGCATCTTATGTTAGTATATTATTATACAGAGTTATTAAAGTAACTCATTCACAGCAATTATTCCTTAATTCCAGTCTTCAGTTCAAATCACTTTCAGACTTCTGTGAAGTGAGCTGCTTCTTTAAATGCTGATAGTCAGATGATCATTACTGAGTGGTCATTGGTTAGGCTTTTCACATTTGCCTAATGAAATGTTTGCATCATTTGAATATTTGATACATGGGCAGAAATACCTGGCTTCAGTCCTAATACGTTTGCAGTGTTATCAGAACAAAGGATCTGGATCGTTTGGCCACATCATTACTAGCGGTAAGCCCTGGACATGTCAAAACAATCGAATCAATGGCAGGATACGTAAACAGAAACCAAAGTTTATGTAAGCACCTCCTGTCATAAACTCAAAGGCCAGTTTTCTGTGACATTTAGCTTCTTGATTTTCTTTAATGTGTAGAAAAATTGTAAATACCAATGCCTACCATAATCCTATAAATACCTTACATGGGCCATTCAAAATAAGACACAAAGTACTAACCAATGGGAATGTGCTTTTGCAGGATAATGCTTAACTTCACACTTCAGACCTAACTGTCTAAATGATGCAAACATTTTTCTCTGTACATTTTTTTACATTAAAAAAAACTTTGCATTGAAAAACTTTGAAAGCATGATGGACTGAAGACCTGTGTTAAAGAATGCTTTAAGACACTGGTGGCAGCTTCTTTAACAATTAAATAAAGATATTGGTGACATGATATCAAAAATACTATGCATATGCTATTAGCAGTATTATCAAAACACTACTAAAAAGCACCACACATACACAAAGATACAATATGCTACATATATGTATAACTGCATGTTTAAGTTTAATTGGTTGCAATTATGAAGTCTTTCATACTTGGGAAAATTTGACTAACCATTTAACTGAATTTTGTTATTTAAGAGAACGTTGCTTACTTGTATTGAAATATTAAAAAATGAAGTAAACATTTTTTAATGTTTGAAATCAATCAGCTAAGATAAATTTTTTTAAAATTCATTACTACAATAAACTTCCAACAGAAAACACGATTAATCGTCTTCATGCTTAATGGTGAAGTAATTGTTTTTCTTTATGTTTCAGTCACTGGGTTTTATCCTGTCAGTGCTGTATGGACTAGATTCTTATTACTCATTCACTCGGTACCAGTAATACATTACTTAGTGTTTTAAAAAAACGTGTACATTATTTTTTCATCTGTATTCTTGTTAAAATTAAAAATACTCTTATTTAAAGAATATTTATGTACTGTATACGAAAATTATTTGGAATATGCATTAGTGGCCCATGGTACATATGAAATGAGGACATCCACAGGGATTTGAAGACTGCTTCAGTCGAAGATGAAGTTCAGCGATTCACCAAGTATCATGAGAAATGTCTGTATAAACACCAGAATGAAGCCATTTGATTTAGTGTAGTGTGTCAAGTAACCGGCATCACAAGAAGAAAGCGATTAATTTTTAAAGGAGGTGCAATAGGACGACCATCCGGACACCTTGTAAATTTGTTATGAGATGTAAATTGATAGATGGGCTTAGCCCAGTCTCAATAGAAAAAACACACCTCTTTCTGTACCTTACAAATTGCAGTCTCCGACTTTCCTGTTGCAGCTGCTGCTTTGCTTTGTCGCATTGTTTATTGGGTACTTATAATATCCACTGTTCTTTCGTTCATAAAAAAAAATCAATAACTTGTCCAACTATTTGTCGTGCTTGACTGCAAATTGTAAGTCTTTCCTTCTTTTTGTCATTTCTATTTCTGGAGTTACTGAACTTTTATTTAGGAGCTGATTGTAAACTGTTATTTAATTTTTGAATTTTTGTATTGCCACAACCTATGCTGTCCTCAATTTTATATATCAAGAGGATAAGCTGTTAAAAGTCTGGAAAGTATGCCCTATAAATACCCGAGTACACCTGAGTTTAAAAATACTTCTATCAGGTTTACAAATTTATTGACAAAATACATTCATAAATATTAATTACAGGCTTAACACAAATCGACATTCACAATACTCATAGTTAATAAACATAAATTCAAATGGTCAAGTCTGTAACATGAACACACACAAATATTAATTATAGCACAAACTGATGCACACGATACTTATAATTAGTAAACATAAATTCAAATGACAAACTCTGTAACATGAACACCGCAAATTAATTCTCACGATACTTGAAATCTCAGAACACGGAGAATGTCTGCAGCGAGCATTTGGTGGCCAAACTCAAGGAGACCTAGGCATACACGTACGTCTACCTTTCCTAAACACTTTGACAGGTCTTCCAGTCACAGTCTGTACAGTACAAGAGGTAAATTGAGGCTGGTGGTTGCAGGTATTTGACTAAGCCAGAGCACACAATGGGCCCAACAAGTTTCCACTGGTCTTATAAAGTGTATACTGTTCTGGAGCTTTATTTCTCCAATTTGTATGTTCATGCCATTCTCTCTGTACTCTATTCTCCTACCAATCTATCTGAAGATGTCTACGTTTCCCACATTTGTGACACTTCAGTTATCTGTCTCTTTCCCATTATTCAAATCGTTGTTGTGCTCTTGATCCTTTGATTGTTTATCTTTTAACATTTCTTTTCTGCCCCTATCATAAAAGCAATGCTATACTGGGATCTTCCGATTACAGTGTGATGACATAAACTCATTAATGTAGCAGGATGCTGACTTGGCAGCTTCAAACTTGAGTGTATGAACAAGAGTTTCTGAGCTTTTTTAGTGTTTTGCCATTCATAACACAAGCTGAAGTTCACAATCTCTGACACTATTAGTAAATGTTTGCATTGCAAACCTCATTCAAAAATCCTCAGTTCCTTCAAGATAGGCCAGTCTAATTAGTCTGTCGATACTTGCTTTAAACTTTATGTTTAATATGGTATCCAAATCACTTGTAAGAAGGGCCGTTTCATGAATGCCTTGGAGGAATTTGAAATTTACAGTGCATATGCAAACCCAAGGAGTCGCGATATTGTGTTAAATGACCACCTGAACTTTGTATCCAACCGATTGTACGATACTGCCTTGAGTCTGCTCGCTGGGGCTACGATAAGGTAGCAACCGCTCAGTGGCAGAATGAACTTGAACGCGTGCACACCCAAATCCGTGTACGGTTCACATGCAAATTTTGACATTTTTTACTACATAACGATCTCGCAAGAGTGATAGTTTTATCTTTCTTTAATATCTGATGATGGAGCATAAGCTCTGAAACGCGTCATAGACGAAGTTACAAGAAATCACACGGCGGATAACTGAAGGTAAATAATTTATTAATTGCTTTAAACTCTCGAAAATTCTTCCCAGAATCCTATCACCTTGCTTTCAAATGAGCATAATACATCGTGCTACTGTTTATCACCATACCATAATTCTAGAGCCTTTATCAATTTAGCATAGGTGTTCTGGCTATCAGATGGCTCTTTCTGCAGTAGCTCTGCTGCAGGTCCTTTTAAAGCAAGCATGAGTGAAACTGCTTTGTTTTTCTCCATCCAATTATTATTCGCACATTATTGGCTTCAAGCTTCCAATTGTCCAGTAAGTGCTTCATTGAATCTTGGGACCTTGAACGAACTGCCCCAACTCTCTGATGCCAAAGTGACTCTCTCTATTGTCTTCTTTTCTGTCTTCTTGTGTCTTTACAATTGGTACAGTCGAATAGACTGTTTGTTTTAAACAAACATTGCTAGAGTAGACTAGCAATTTGTTTTAAAAAGCATGGTTCTACTTTCATAAATTGTTTGACTTCTTTTTGAATAGTTTTCCTAATAATATATGGCAATTAACTCTTCTACTGCAGATATTTTTGTTGGCATAGCGTCTTCAACTTCAGGTATTTTGTTTTTCTGTCTGACGTTTTAATGCTATCTACTCTTGTACCTTAGATATTCTATTATCTTGTTTATTCACCTTGCAATAGACCCAGTTCACAGTAGTATGTTGGTGCTTCTCTTTTTGCTCTTGTCTCAATGCTCCGATGTCCTAAGACTCCTGCTTACGTTTCATAAGCAGGATAACTAACACAGATGAAGTCACTAATTACAAACTTTAATTAGTCACAAACAATAATTTGAAATCTACAAAGGCACTGTTATACAATAATTCAAGTTAAATTTGTACAACTACAATGAATGTCACTTATTATAGTTTTGCACTGATTAACACAATAATTACTTCCCCATAAAATGCAAAATCATTGTGAACCACACTTCAAAATCCAGTACTTATACCTCCACTGCCTGCACTGTAGTGAGATAGAGGGGCTGGATGCTGGTAGAGTAGTCAAATTAACGTCTGGAAGGGGTATGGACAATCTACAAATCCAGAACGTAATTCTGCCATGTACAATGATCTCCAAATGTCTGCAACAGTTTCACGCACTGTGGTATGCCACGTACCATATAGGTACTTAGCAATGTGTTACTATTTATTTCTTCAGCATAGCAATATTAAAAGTTTGAGAAAAATAACATAACTCTAAAACTGTTATCATGCTATTTGTCTGTTTATGGTATCTTAAACTTACCCGTCAGTTCGAACCAACTATATTATTATACCATCGCAGGAAAAATAAAAGACACCATTTGCAGCACAATTTTCCCTAAACAACTGAGTTTTATTTCACTAATTAAATAGTATTAATAACAGAGACTACATTTAACAGATGTAAAGATGGAACAAACCCTTTGCTTTTTTCAGGCACATAAGTAACACGTAACATGCCTAATTTCCTACAGCTGTTAACAGTCTTCCATGATGTACCTTGTCAAATTCGTACAGCTTACAATTTTCACACTGAGTACACAGTACTATGGCATTAAGCATATAGTGTACCTATTAAAAAAATATTAGTGTTACATGTGACAACAAAAAACCAAGCACCTGAGATGTCTCAAAGTTTATTAACAAAATACAGTCAAACAAGTATAACACAAACATTAATACAATACATAAAATATTAACGTTCAAATATTATATAACACAAATGCCAATATATTACTGATTAGATTTTAATAATACAATGTGCTGTTTCTTAAAAAGCACTAATCAGTTTAAAAAATATTGTTTTACAAATTGTCTAAAGTACAACCTGATGATATACAATACATTAATGTACTAGGAAACGTAATGTGATAATACTGAATTACCCCATCTCTCATTTTGGGAGCTTAAAGACTCCTTTCTTCAGACTTCTGCTGTCACCAGGCTGAAAACATTCAAATCCATTTAGAGAATAGTAAATGTATTCACAGATTAAGTCTATTATTTTATACTTGTGGTTCAAGATATATAATTTAAGCCTGAATTTTTCCTTAACCAAATACAAAGTGTTCTTATATTACTTACAATAATCACTGACAAAATCAGTTACTTTTAGCTTAATATTTCATATGGTTCTGTATGAATGTATTTAGTATTATTCTTATATGTTATTGCTCAGCTGCACCTTTTTGAGATGGTGTGAAAGAAAGCAATACCATATTATTGAGTCTGTTAAGGATTTTACTGATCAATATTTGACATGTTTTACTGATAATCAAACAAGTTTAACTAGTTTTGCATGTTCCTTCTCTGTCTGATATTTTGTGTTGATGTATTTTATTGTCACGATATTCCTAGTTAATAAAATCTATGTGAAAATCAAAATGAACATTTGTGAGAACAAGGAAATATAAATTTACTGTTTTTTTGATATGTACATAATGTACATTATGTTTATCAATAATTAGAATAATTTGATTAAACCAACATAATGTTGTGTATCAATAAGAACTAAACACAATAAACTGTTCAAACACAACATTTATTATAGAACAAAAGTAATAACTGCTTATGTATATACAAACTATTTTTCTCTATTTTAGAAACGTGCATCACAGTACATGCTCATACATATGAAATAATTTCGAGGAGGAGATTAAAAAGCTGTACCTACTCCATAACATGCATGCATTTTAATTTTTTTATATAAAGGGAAAGATTTAGTGAACCAATTAGTGACAATGTTGTGTTTGATTTGACAGACATTTTGATTTTATGTGCATTGCACATGTGTGTTCAATACTTCCTTATGACATATTGTTGTTTCAACATTATTTATTTGGTTCATCAAGAAATTACATTAGTACCATGAATCATGAAGCATTTAAAAACTGGCTTTACTTTAACTGTGTCAGATTTATAGTTGAAATTATGCCAAATTAGATATAGCACAGTATTAGATATTAGACAGTAAGTAGTCAGATAACCAAATTTCTATGACTTATTAGAATCAGAAACAGTTATCAGAAAGTGATTCAATTAGATATCTGAGTTAATAAAGTAGAGTAATACTGTATGTGATAATAAAACTGTGGATACATGATTTGGGACCTAAGAAGGTTTTTAGTAAATGTCTGATTGTAACGGGGCAACCAAAAGGGGGTTTGTAATTTCAGGAATTTCATTTTAACCATCTGTAGACAACCTTTGAGGTAATCTTTTTATTTACCCCGTGTGTACTTTTTGGTCACTGACTGTAGCTCCATGATAGGCACAGCACAGGAATGTTTGTTGTCAACAAAGTGCGTATTTGTGCATACGAGCACATGTGTGTGCCGCCTTTTGCGATGTAGAAATTACCACGAGGCAATGATACTGAACTGACTTCCGTTACGTCATGCTAATTAGGAAATTTTACAACCAGTCACAATCGAGTATGGACCTGTTTCCTGTGGAGACGAGAGCAGGCAGCGTTAGGCAGAGAGACGCTTAGCCATTTTGGAACGCCGCAGTCGGCATCCAAATTCAGAACCGCGCAGATGGGTTAACGCGCGGTTAGCCAAAAAAAGTGTTCTCGAGCAAAATTTTAAAGTTGGCCGACAAATAAAAAGTGAATTCAATATAAAAAACAATTGAAAAGAATTTAAAAGTGCATCAGTAACAATAGTTCTACAAACGTAACCGTTCAAAACTTATTTTCGGAGTGACAAAAAGTGATGAAACCACGTGGAGATAACTACAAACAGGGATGAGTACTTAAAATAATAAACTAACTTACTTACACAGCATTTACCATTGAAAACGGGTGATCAATAAGATAAATTTGTTCAGAGAGCTCTATAAAAATAAAAAGGGGGTTATTAGAATGCAATCAGTAGAGGTATGAGAGCGTGAGTGTAATGAAAGCACTGGTTTGTCCATAAAAAATAAAATATCTAAAAAACTAGTTACGTAAGATTGTATTTATAATTATTGCTAGGAGAAGAAATTGTAAGATTAAATGTTTAGAGTGACGCAACATCAAATTGCCCAATTATCTGTAAAGTAATCAAAATGGAAAGTTAAAACAATACAAAGAAATATTAATTTGAAATAAATAAAAAATGAGCTTGGTTTATCAGAAAAAAGGTGTTAGTAATTATTATGCAGTAAAACCCAGTAACCACTTTTACAGGTCACGAGTTCGTATATAGAATTCTGGACCAACGTGAAGGTAAGAGCTAAGAATTAAATATTGGAAGCTGAGTTTTTGTGTGCTTATTATGTTTCAAAAAGAAATTAATATAAAGTAGAGTTACATGATTCAATTATGTAGTAATTCAGTCAAGTGGCACTATGTGTGTGTATACCACATGGGTGAACGCATGCGCGCGCGCGCGCGCACACACACACAATCTTTCCGACTTTAAAGAACTCAATTAGTATTAATTTTGATGCAAATAAATATGAATCTGAAGTTTAAATCTCTTATTTAGTCCTTATTTTAATGCAGGAATTTCCTTTATGAATCAAAGAAATATTCAAACGTTGTAAAAGAAATGAGTTAAAAAAATTGGTTGGCAACAATGAGTTAGCAATTTATTCCATGAGAAGCCATTCTGATTACACATACTTCCTTTACTGTGGCCTTCTGTTCCCATGATATGGCAATAAGTGATTGTTATTTCTGCATGATAGAAAATTGAGAAAAAACAGATCATCATTTATGCAAATATACTATCTACTTTATGACCAGTAGCATGTGTACGATGGTCTGCCTATCCTTATACTACCAAAATGTTACATCTTAGATCCTAATAAAGACATGGAGAGTGGTTGTGCAGAATTGCCCGGGGATTTACAGCATGATATTAATTTTACACCACATTCATCCTCATCCAGGAAGTCACATATGCTTTCTCAAAATGACTTCAATGATTTAATTCATAATATGGAGTTACCAATAAACAAATCCAAACTTTTTGCCACCAGGCTTCAATGGTGGAATCTCATGGCAAAAAATATGAAAGTGGGTGTATAAAGAAACTGACAAAATGAGTTTTCAAAGTGTAAAAACAACCTTGTTGCCCATAGTGATGTAAATGGTCTTACCACTTATTTGAAAATGCAGTACAATTCACAAGACTAAAATTTTTTTATAGATTTTTCTATGTTAAGCTAGAAAGCAGGTTTGGTTCATAATGGACAATATTTGGTTAGTACATACCGAATATTGCTGCTTTCTCTGCACGTGAGATAATTATGATAGGTCTCCACACTGTATAAGAAATATCTAGCTTGAATTGTTGGAGCCTGGAAGAATGCTGAAAAAACACTGACAAAGGTTTTGTAGTCAGTGACCACAGTACTGTGGTTAATGCTCTGGTGCACTGAAAATGGTCTTCAAAGGTATGGCCAAAACATTTGCTTTGAACAACCTTGGACCATGGCCTTACAGCCTGGCAAGCCAAAATCTTAACAAAATTAACACTGGCTTCATGTTTCATTGAGACGACTGCATTTTTACATAACCCAAACACACAAAAATGTTCTTTCTGATTTACCCTTAAGAAGTGGGACATAAATTTTGCTGCAATGACAGCATTTTAAGTTGTACTGACAGCATTCACTGGCAAGTACTGTATGATAAACCTACAGTTTTATTAACATCAACAAAGGTTATACACGTTTTTCATTAAGTTAAAAGCTATTCCTTTAAGTAATAATTATTTGTATCTATTAAATAATCTATTTCCTAAATTCTGCAGATGAGATTTACTGTTTTAAGTCTTAAATTATAACAAATGTATTTATAATGATTTCTGTAACGGTACAATGTGTTAACACGATTAACACAGCATGAGAAGCATGGGAAATGGACGTGTGGCAGTATACAGCACGACCACTGAAATACATTTGTAAGATTTGTTCAAAATTAAATTTGATTCTTTCTGTACAATTCACTCACCTAATGTATTAGTCTATCTTGAAGAGGGGAAAGTCTGTTTTTTTGCAGGCTACTTTTTATGTCTCATGACTGAAAAAATTAAAATTTGATATGAAATTTTTATTTTTTATTTTATTATTAAAAGGATATTATTGACTTTAAATGGCATGTACATCATGTATGTGATCTGGACTACATGTAAAAAAAAAATTGTTGGTAAGGAGCAATACCTTTGTAACGGTACAGAATTGTGTGCTAAAAAGATAATAATTTAAAGGTTTTAATTTTAAAGTAGTCAGTATTCACCTGTGGGGTACCCCATTGTAACCAGCCATGCATACAATGTTATTGCAGACTGTTTATGTCTGAAGCTTGTAGCCTCCCCGGCCAGACGTATTACATAACCACTGGCAAGCAGTCTCTTTGTGAATCACAGTAAAACACTTTGTTAGCCCAGTTTGCATCAGACAGTAGCAGAGAACACTCGTCTACAAGTTAACAAGTTAAACGGTGGCCTCGGGCGTGTAAGATAGGCCGAAAACATCGTCGGCCTATCCAGTAAAATATCTACAAAAGTGTATAAACAATATATCGCGGTCAACCCATAAGTGCTCGAGCGGAAAAAGTCGGCCGACAAAATAAAAAGAAATGTTATTCTAAAGTGGATTAAAATAACAGTGACGCATATAATACGAACCAATCAACAACAGTATCGCAGTTAAACAGTATCAAAACCAATTTATGGTGTGTTAACCAAAAAACAAGTGCATTCACAGTAATGGTGCAACACAGCAGAGTTCATCAGTAGTTAAGTATCAACTGACTTTCAACTAAAATCATTTTACCTTTTTTCCAAAGTATAATCAACATAAATAAATTGTAAATTCAAAATGTAAAATAGAGATCTCTATTTCCTTTTAAAGGGGCTTATAAAAGGAAGAGGGAGGGGAACTTACAAAAAGAGTACTGATTCATTTAGTAGAAATGTAATTAAAAAATAGGTAAAGCAAGTTGTTTTTTTATGTATACTTTTTTTGGTAATTATTATTGGAGAATAAGCGAGCAATATGAAACTATATGATTTTTCTATGTAATATATAAGCGCAAGTTGTAATAGTAAGAAAAGGTACAGCCAGAAAAGACAATAATCTGTTCTGTTATTAGTTCATAAAGTAAATTGAAGGAGTTTTGCTTAATAAACGAGAAAGAATTTATTAGAATTGGAAAGACTGTGTTTAGCATAATTATTTCGAACTCAAACCCAGATAACCTTTCTGCAACTGTTTTCGTCTATAGGACTCTGGAGGAAACCCGAAGGTAAGAAAAAAAAAATAGTTTTATAAAATTGATAAGGTTTATTAACTCATATAAAATCAATCATAACAATGGCGCCCGAACCTGGGACGATTTGTGTGATTTCTTTTAATCACACAATTTAGAGCTAAGCTATAAGTTGCAGAAATTGGTTATTTTGGAGTGAGGGCGATGTTGTAAATGATTGTAGATTGTGATGAGAAAGGGGTAAAGCAAAACTAAGCGTATTTGTATATGTAAACAATAATATAAAATAAAAATGGAGAGTAATAGTGACAAAGTCAACAGCATTGACTTGACTAGTACCAGTACAGACAATCAAGTAAATACAATAGTAACCGAAACGGTAATAAACGAAATAAGCCTAACCGAGTCAGTGACAATGGAAGGCGCTAAGATTCATTTAACGCCTATCCAAAACAAACAATGTGACAATAACGATATAGTGAACATGATACAAGTAATGTTAGAAAAACAAAGCATGATGTTAAGCAATAAATTTGATGAACGAAGTAATAAACTCGAAACTAATTTTAATGAACTTAAGGGCGAGATTAATGAAATAAAGGGGGATATTAACATAAAATTAGATGGACAGAATGTTAAATTTAACGAAATTAAGGGGAAAATGAATGAAATAAATAAAAAAGTGACTGAGTCACAAAAGAATATTGATGATAAACTAAATAAAATAAATATTAAATTGATACAACAGTTAGATAAGCTTGGGAGAAATATTGAAAATAATGAAGTAACGGAAAACAGAGTAAGTGAAAATAACGGAAATATAAATGATAATGGTGTGAGTTTAAGCGTCAAACAAGTGACAGTAAACAAGGTAAGTGGTGATGTTAAAATCAGTAATGATGAAATATTATTGAATAAAAATAATGGTAATATATTGAGTAATAGTAATAGTAACGATGAAAGTAGAAAGTTATTTAAAGTTAGTAACAGAGTAGTAATTAGCGTTGATGAATTAGAGAAAGAATGGAAGGAGAGTGTACAGGTAGAGGGGTTGCAGAGGGTAAATTTTCCCCAGGTTTATTGTGAACCAAGAGGTTTACAAATGTTTTTGAAGGGCAAGAGTCCCTTAGCGGAAAACGAAGTGTTTTCAAGTGGTTCCCTGAGTTTTTATGGTGTTCCTGGTAGGGGCAGGAAGTGTTTTTACGTAGTAGTACCCTTTGCATGGAGTGACAGAGAAAAAATGAAATGGTGTGGTGATGAAAGTGATTATGAGAGAGAGAGAGAGAGAGAGAGAGAGAGAGAGAGAGAGAGAGAGAGAGAGAGAGAGAGAGAGTGGTTTAAGGTAAATAGAGGTTATGGAGAGTTGATAGTGAGGATGAATATTAAGAGAATTATGATAAATAATATAGACTTACCTTTTAGTACTTGTGTAGTACCAAAGATGATTACATTGAGGCTGATAATAATAAACACTTACCTGTTGTGAGGGTTACCGTATTAGTAACAGCTGACAACCATAGTGAGGGAAATATAAACACTTTAATTGTGACCAATGATACAAACGGAGACTTAACAAAAAATACTGATATAGACTTGGCTTATGATAAAATAATAATGGGAGGTAACCCTGAACATTATTATTATGGTATAATGGAAAAAACAAATTTTTATGGTTACTACACAAATGGTAATCATACAATATATGTAAATAAAAATGAAATGTGTTATGTGATAATAAGACTAATTTTCGATGACGGGGGTTAGACAAACAGTGAATGAACATTTAACTATTTGAGTTTATGGTATAATTACTTGCTGATTTAGGTAATGAAGTGTGGTACACAATGAAATGATATGACAAAAATTTGTAAATAAATGTGTTGGTGTTAAATGTATTGTGTCCAGATTGTATTGTTGGAATGTAGACTATAGCTTATGTAACACATGTTTGTAGTAAAGATGAATGGTATAATAATAATAATAATATTTTATTTTACTAAATAATTAACAGGAGGTACTAAGGAATTTTATTTAGAATTGTGTGTTTAAATTAAAAGTGTTTTAAATAATGTAACTAAAGAAATTGTTTTGATTTGAGTTGAAATGAAATTAATTTAAAATTGTGAATTTTAGTAAGGAATATAAATATACTGTGATTGGAATTGTAAAATCAAGGGTAACTGATTACAATACTTATTTAAAGTGAAAATTAAAGGAAATGTTTAATATTCTGGTAGTGCATCAGCTGATATGCTGTGGACATGAACATTGTATTTTGTGTGACTAATGTTTACAGTCATGCTGGAGTTGACAACAACAAGAATGTTTTGATGAATAATTGCTATGAGTAAATTCTGTTATGAAATAAAATAAATACAAGATGTGATGAAATGAAGTTAATTTTTTATGACTAATATAATGAAGCAACTTAGTGTTTTGATTGTAATGCAGTTAAAATTTATGTGAGAGGATTTTATTAATGTAGATTAATAAATTAAAGTAGAATCATTTTGAATATAATGTAACTAAAGCAATTTCACTGTTTTGAAAAAGAGAAGGAATGAAATCAATTCTGAGTTGGAATTAAATTGATTTAAAATGTGAACTCTAGTAATGAATTTAAATTTATTTTGGTTTGAATTGTGTATTGAATAATAAGGCAATAATAATTGAAGTTTTAACAGAAAAGTAAAGTAAAAGTGATAATGAAAGATAAACAGAAGGTTGATTTAATGTTGGCGTTATGATTTATTTGTATTTTCTGTAATCCACTTGTACTTTTGGCGGGGAACCGTGTTTTGTCAGGGGAGTAAAATTACCAATATATAACTGGTATGTGATTTTTATGTATTCAATATGAATAAATGTAAGTAGACAGTAAGTTTATATTGCTATGTAGACATATGTATATTACAAATTAAAGGAAAAACCAGTACTTTGAAACAAACTCGAACCAGTACTTTGCTAATTAATGAACCAGCACGACTAAGAGGAAACGATCAGTTGGGGATATGGAATGATGTTATGGCCATTTATTGATATATTAAGTGAATGTTTCAGAGTCAGGTGATACTGTTGCGGGTGCCTATCTGATTTTATGGTGTTGGGATCTCGAGCAGAGAAGTCCAGTAAGGTCGGATGGGTGGGGTACACCCACCAGACAGCCACCAACTAGGGGGGGTAAGTACCCATGATTATAGTAAAGAACTAAGAGGGGTTGCGGTGCCATATCTTCACTGATCCTCTTAGGTTTAGGCAATGAGAGTTTTTATGCTGCGGCATAAAACCTCTCATGGGGGGGGGGGTATTGTAACGGTACAAAATTGTGTGCTAAAAAGATAATAATTTAAATCAGTTTTAATTTTAAAGTAGTCAGTATTCACCTGTGGGGTACCCCATTGTAACCAGCCACACATACAATGTTATTGCAGACTGTTTATGTCTGAAGCCTGTAGCCTGCCCGGCCAGACGTATTACATAACCACTGGCAAGCAGTCTCTTTGTGAATCACAGTAAAACACTTTGTCACCCCAGTTTGCATCAGACAGTAGCAGAGAACACTCGTCTACAAGTTAACAAGTTAAACGGTGGCCTCGGGCGTGTAAGATAGGCCGAAAACATCGTCGGCCTATCCAGTAAAATATCTACAAAAGTGTATAAACAATATATCGCGGTCAACCCGTAAGTGCTCGAGCGGAAAAAGTCGGCCGACAAAATAAAAAGAAATGTTATTCTAAAGTGGATTAAAATAACAGTGACGCATATAATACGAACCAATCAACAACAGTATCGCAGTTAAACAGTATCAAAACCAATTTATGGTGTGTTAACCAAAAAACAAGTGCATTCACAGTAATGGTGCAACACAGCGGAGTTCATCAGTAGTTAAGTATCAACTGACTTTCAACTAAAATCATTCTACCTTTTTTCCAAAGTATAATCAACATAAATAAATTGTAAATTTAAAATGTAAAATAGAGATCTCTAAGGGAAAGGGGTTTATAAAAGGAAGAGGGAGGGGAACATATAAAAAGAGTACTGATTCATTTAGTAGAAATGTAATTAAAAAATAGGTAAGGCAAGTTGTTTTTTTTATGTATACTTGTTTTGGTAATTATTATTGGAGAATAAGCGAGCAATATGAAACTATGTGATTTTTCTATGTAATATATAAGCGGAAGTTGTAATAGTAAGAAAAGGTAGAGCCAGAAAAGACAATAATCTGTTCTGTTATTTAGTTCATAAAGTAAATTGAAGGAGTTTCGCTTAATAAACGAGAAAGAATTTATCAGAATTGGAAAGACTGTGTTTAGCGTAATTATTTCAAACTCAAACCCAGATAACCTTTCTGCAACTGTTTTCGTCTATAGGACTCTGGAGGAAACCCGAAGGTATGTGACAGTACAATTCTGGTACGATAATACTTTTGTAAATCTATGGTCCTAAAAACCATAATTATTGTATTTTTATTCCCTAACCATTTATTTTGTAATAATAATAATTTTATTTCATAATCCCTATAAAGTTTTGGTGAATAAACTATAGAATATTTTAAACAACGCACTTTGGAGTTAACAGGATTTCGGTCGAATTCGCTGAAAAGCTACAAATGTCGCAAAAAACTATTTGTCACAGATAAGCAGTAAACAAACAAGCCCACAATTACGTCAGACGAAAGGAATGTAAGACGCATTGTATGTAACTGGGCTGGGCTGCGGAACAAAGAACTCATGACGTAGTTTTGCCCCACCTACGCAATGTTTAACAAAGACTCTGGGTCATTTTCGTCCAGACAGTGAACCGAGCCGGCCGGCGTATTCACTAAGAGTGCTTGTGTAAATTTTACACCACCAAAAGTTGTTTAATAACTATTAATGAAATATCGGTAATGTTGGTGTTGTAACTGGGCTTGAGTGGGTGTCATCGGCCAAGTGAAACCGTGAAGAATCTGGCAACGGTCCGGACTTCTACGTGTAGCTAATAAATCGGCCGAAGTGTGATCCGAGGGGGGACACTACAATTCGGGAGTGTGTGCCCTAAGATGATATAAACAATCAGATTTTGCACGATGACAGGATTCGAGTAGTGCGGTGACATCGACTCAAAACCGGAAGCTAAGTATCAGCTATAACTCTTACATATCAAAGAAAATAAATGACCAATTCAGTAAATTCATAATTAATGACCAAAATTATTCATTAAATAAAAAATGAGCTCATAAAAACCAAAAAATTGTACCAGAGAATGAGAGAGAGAGAGAGAGAGAGAGAGAGAGAGAGAGAGAGAGAGAGAGCGCGTGAACAAAATGACATTTAAAAAGTGCTGGGTTGTGCAAATATAAAATATATATATTGTAACGTAACAGATTTGAGGTCCCTAACGTTACATAAAAAAAATGAAGTAACTATGGTCTAGGACCATACCCAATTATTAAGGTTACTCAGTAATTGATACATCTGAGGTGTACATAAATTTAAAAGATGTAACAAATAATATGAAGTACAAAATACTATTCCAATTAATGATTAATGTGTTACAAATTGTACTTGTTGTTATGCTGTAGCATGGTAGTGTTTACAGGATGTTTATTTTATGTTTTGTGGATAGTAAGAGGGAAACTGTTGTTTTATAGAAGTACTTAGTCAGTGGTACTCCTTTCATTTTTGTTAAAATTGTCTTTAGACAATTAAGTATAAATACCTGTGTTAGGCATTATATTATGTTAAATGTATTGACTAAAATTGATTAATGAAGTTGTTTTGAATTAATGTTTGTAAACTTGGCCAGTATGGCAATAAGTGTTTGAAAGTTGACAAGTAGTTCTTATAATTATGTTGTAAAATAATGAAAGGTTCCAGGATGAATTAATTAATAGAGTAAATTAAAAACCAGGAAATATAAATTAATGTAAGTAGCCAAAAACCAGTGACTATTTGTACAGTAGGTCAGGTAAAGAAAATTAAGTAAAAAACAAAATTATTATAACAGTTGTGAGAAAACCTATAGGCCTAAATTTAATATTTGTAAAAGGAAATTGATACCTTTTTAATAAGTCCAGTCCAATGAAACTATAGTAAAACATATACGGTTTAATAAGGTAGATTGGGTGAGAGTTTTAGGTAATTTGGTATAATTCCAAGCATGGAGTATTTTATTAAAAAAGAGTAGTAATGTTTTATAATTCTGGCTCTAGGATATCAAATATTATCCAATGACAGAAAGTAGTGGTTGTTAGGGTAACTAAAATGTAAAAAATCTTGTTGATTTTCAATTATTCGATTGTTATATGCTATTGAGTTCAGATGAGGAGACACTTTTAAAATGAATGACACAAATTACGAAAAAAAAAGAATCTAAATTAATAAATTAAAGTCGAAACTAATCCTACAATACAAACTGATGAATAATAAAATAAATTAGACTTCAAAATTATAACCAAATACCTTTAAAAAGGTCGAGAAATTCTTACTTCACTCCTCAAGATAATTCCGTTGGATATAGTATTAAACCCGATTTCCCATCTAACCAGGAGACTAATTGAGGGAAGCAAAGGGCCTAAATTAATGGAATTATAGAAAAATATACAAGGACCTTGTTTCTGAAGAAATAACCTTCACTTTCAAGAAGAAGTTATAATACGACTCCATTTCCAACGAGACCGACTACCGCGGGAATCGTAAGAGAAAAACGAAGATCAGAAGAGTTCCAGGGGCTTTCCAGTACATCACACCGCCAATTTTATTAAGAATCGGAACACTTTTTCTGGATGGAAGTAACCAAATTGTAATCTTCAACTGTTTACAGAAATACAATGCCACCTTGAGAGTCATCAAACCCGGTAACACACGCTTATTTTTAATTTTAATATAGTAAGAACTAATAACATTCTGTAATACTAAGTAACCTTAATTTTGCATTACCTGGCCTTACTAATCGTTAAAAGAATCACACGTACCCTGGGATAAGAGATATTTAATATTATATTTAATTTGTATAAATTAAAAGGAACCTGGTCAACTGAACAATCGATCTATCATTGTATAATCGATATCATGCTATTATCATCTTGAAGAGAACTGTTAGTTTGAATTAAAGTACAAAATCAATAAAGAATCTTTCTTGTATATGATGATGTTTTATGTTATTGTAGAATAGGTATTATATGTTGTGGGTGGAGTAATTTACAGGTAAAAGGGTGATTAAAATCCGATGAACCAGTTAACCTAGACGCAAGCCAATTACGAATAACAGCGCTAATTGTCAACAGCTGGTGGAACGTGAGATTGCCGAACTAGCGTGTTTCCTGTACAATTTTTGAATTGAATTACACAATACAGAGTGACTAGGGTTGGCGAGAATTCTTAATTCATTAAGTCAATACATGAAGTATATCATTGATATTGCGTAAACATTGAATAATTAGGTAAACCTGTATTATAGTATACCTAAAGGGTTATAATAACATAATTTGTCTATTAAATTTGAGTTACAGGAGGTCACCTACAAGACTACATAATTAATAACGTAATAGAATAAGTTATTACAGATTGACGCTCACAACGTGGGGCATCATGATAACACATATAAGTAACTACAGAATAACTTTGAAAACGTTTTATTACAATATCTATAAACCACATATCAAATGTTTAATGTTTACTGTGTAGGTATTTTGGAGGGTTTGTAAAAGGGAAATTTAAAGTAATTTTGTCGCCACCTGGTGGAGAATATATGTAAGTAAATGTCATAAATAAACTGGGTAATACCATTTGGTAAAAATTTTAACAAAGTATTATTTCACATAACACTTTCCGCTACTCAAGAAGTTCGCTTAAACGAATTCCTGCCCTGTAATAACTTTTAAAGGTAAGTAAACTTCAAGTTTATATTTACTTTCTTGCAAATCAAGATGGCGCCCGACCTTTGAAATTATTGACTAAGTGTAAAGATATTATATTGTATTTTATTATCAGTAATAAAAAGTAGTATAACATTTGTCGCCTGTAAGAACAGGGACACTATGTAAACTATTATTTTATGTGGGTAAGCCTACGAAGAGAGCGGAAAAGTTATCTGAGGTAATAAACATAATTTTAAATACGTAAACATAACCCAATTTCCACGAGGTTATGTTATAGGGTTATATGCATGCGGGTAATATTAAAATAAGTAAAATGAATACCAATAAAGGTGATAATGTAGAGGAAACAGTTGCGAGTGAGATGGATGTTAAACTGGACCAAATTAGTCAAACCAGTGTTACTGAATTAAATCCGGTTCCAATAACCCCCATCTCAACTCAAGACGTAAGTAAGACAGATGGTACAGCTGCAATGATGCAGTTACTATTAAATAAATTCGATGAACAAAGTAACAAATTTGATGTAAAGTTAGACGAATTAAAGTCCGAAATTAAAAGACGTAACGATAATCTACTTAAACAATGTGACCAAGTAATTAAAAAGTTGGATGAGAAGTTAATCCAAATAGAGAATCAGAAGGTGAGTAACAATGATAATTTGAATAATGAGTTTATAGGTAGTAACAATGGTATAATTAAGAATATGATATTAGAAAATGATAATGAGAATATTGGGAGTGATAATGAGGTGTTGGTGTGTGTTGAGAAAGAGAGAGAGCTGAAAGTACATTTGTGAAAGGGATGCAAGGGGTAGAATTTTCTTTTGATGTTGTAGTAGTGGGTGAAGAAAAGTCTTCACGTATTTTTAAGAAGGACGAGAGTTCCTTAAATTTATATATGGGAGACGAAAGGTCTACAAATAGAGTTCCTTGGTGTTTTAGTGTACCTCATAGGTGGTGCAGTAATTATGAGTTAGTGACCCCTGCATATTTGAAGAGAGAGAGTATAGCTTGGTGTTATGGTGAGAAACATATTGAGAGAGAGAAAAAGAGAGTAATAGAGATTTTTAAAGTAATTAGAAAGTACAGAAAATTTGTGGAAAGGTTAGGAGTAGAGATGGTGGATGGAAATAATGAATACTTACCTTATAGTAAGATTGAAATTGAGATAACAATAATAGATGGTGAGAATAATGATAACAATTACTTACCTTGGGAAGTAACAGGTGTAGTAGTAGAAAATTATGATAATAATTCTGATGACAATATGACTAACAAGATTATAACATATGATAATACTGAGGTAGACCGAACCATACCCGATCGTGACTTGATATATAATAAACCGATTGAGATTGTGAATGAATATAAAAAGTTTGATAAATATTATAATGATTATAATAATATAATTTATTTACTAAACAATAAGATAAATAGACCTAAGATTACAATGTTATTCAATGATGGAGGGTAGATTGTTTTATTGTGTAATGAACATTTAATATATGTGAAAAGTGGTTTTGAATTGGACTGCATATGGACTGATTTTGATTAATGACAAAATAATGAGTTTGGATTGTATATTTTTCATTGTGTTAATTGTTTTAATGTCAATGTATTTGTGTATTATGATGTTGTGTATTACAGGTAAATTTTATGTAGACCATGTATTATGTATTGTTTTAATAATTAACAATTAACATGTTTTTATTTAATTAAACAAGTGAAAAGTTTAAATACTTGAATAGTAATTAAAGAGTAATTACTGAATTAATATGGTACAAAAGAAAGTTGTACTAACTTTGTAACTGAAGTTGTAAATTATTAATTGTAATAGAAAGTCTCTAATGAAGTTAAATTATTAATTAATTTGTAATGAAGGTAATTTCTAATGATGTATTATGTATTGTTTTAATAATTAACAATTAACATGTTTTTATTTAATTAAACAAGTGAAAAGTTTAAATACTTGAATAGTAATTAAAGAGTAATTACTGAATTAATATGGTACAAAAGAAAGTTGTACTAACTTTGTAACTGAAGTTGTAAATTATTAATTGTAATAGAAAGTCTCTAATGAAGTTAAATTATTAATTAATTTGTAATGAAGGTAATTTCTAATGAATAATAAATGATTAAGTAAGAATATATATATTTGAATATTGAGATGTGTGTTATGAGTAGGTGAGAGATATATTTTATAATGCAATTGTCAATGATCACAGTAAGTGTTTAAAAGGGGATAGAGCCTGGGTGTATTAATAAATAGAGGCAGGTGAGTTATTCAATTAATGTAAATGGAGTTAGATAGATAAGAATTTTAAAGAAAATAATACAAAGAAAGTATTAGATATTTAGGGACACAGTAGTTAGTGATTATATGTAGAGGTGAGTAAAGTAAAGGTTAAACATTTATTTGTTGCTGATGATATTTTGTAGTGGTGGTGAGGTGATAAGGAGTAGCCAACGTATAGCGTTGTGGCAGGTAATAGCGTAGTTTAAGGGAGTGTTTGCCGATATTTTGGAAGGGCAAAATATTATGAATGTATATAGCCAGGTAGGGAACACCCATCTTAATACAAAGACGCGCGGTGCCATAGGATTTATCGTCGGAATGAAATTAGTGAAAGGTGTTTATAATCGAGAAATTGGTGTCATGATAGGTAAATTTGGTTGTTAATTAGAAGAAAGGTGAGTAAGATAATAAATGTTAGTGCCTATATAATAAGTAAAAGCATAGAGAATACGGGAGTCACCCAGACTAATCAAGGATAGAATGTGGAAGGTTAGGTAGGAAATTCAGAGTAGAAAGGTAATAAGAAATGAATTATGAAATAATAATAATAATGTAATATGAATATTAATAATAAATTTGAAATAAATTAATAGTAAATGATAAATAATTGATGGCTAATTAATGAAAGTTTAGAATTATTAATTAATTAATTGAAATTGTAATGTTTATAATTTAAATGCAAAATTAAATAGGTAGGATGTGTAAATTCTGATCAAGAATAAATATGAATCGACTATTGCAATGTATTAACCATATTACTGTATTGATATAATAATAATGTGTATTATCATGTATTATGTAATATGTTTCTCTAGCATAGGAATTTGAACATGATGTATAAGAAATAGAGTGTGTGGAGGAGAAAGAGGGGTAAATATTATTAACAGCGCCAGTTATTAACTGTTAATAATAATAATAATAATATTAAATAATAATAATATTTTATTTTTTTTATAAAATGTTTTTCTCCCTGTTTGAGTAATTACTTTAAAGGGAGATTTAGGTAATCATATCCATAAATTTGGGATTTATATATATTAATTATATCCATGTATTTTATTTAGATATTTGTTTCTTTTATAATTAAATTAATTATGAAACAGAAAGGGTTAATTATTATCGATGGGAATCGAAAAGATTTTTTAAAATAAAGGTGAGTCCATGAAGAGAATGGCATTTCTATATAATTCTTGTTGAGTTGAAGCAAACCCAGTGCTTCTTAACGCAAACCAGCACATAGCTAAGGGGAAACAGATCAGTTAGGAATATAGCATATACCAAGCCACTATTTTGATATTTTTAATTTATTGTTTCAGTGTTTGGTGATGTTGTGACGGCGGTCCTGAGCTGGCCAGCGCGTCAGAGCAGGAGCGTTACGCGCCTGATTGGCCTTATGGTGTTGGGATCTCGAAGGAGAAGTCCAGTAAGGTCATGCAGGTACTGTCATCATCATCGGACCACGGGTGAGTTATTGTATTTCTTTTCATATAAATTGTAAGGGGGTTGTGGCGACATATCCTGGCTGATCCCTTTAGGAAGTACGAATGTGTCAATGAAAGTTTTTATGCTTCGGCATAAAATCTTTCATTGAGGGGGTTTTGTGACGGTACAATTCTGGTACGATAATACTTTTGTAAATCTATGGTCCTAAAAACCATAATTATTGTATTTTTATTCCCTAACCATTTATTTTGTAATAATAATAATTTTATTTCATAATCCCTATAAAGTTTTGGTGAATAAACTATAGAATATTTTAAACAACGCACTTTGGAGTTAACAGGATTTCGGTCGAATTCGCTGAAAAGCTACAAATGTCGCAAAAAACTATTTGTCACAGATAAGCAGTAAACAAACAAGCCGACAATTACGTCAGACGAAAGGAATGTAAGACGCATTGTATGTAACTGGGTTGGGCTGCGGAACAAAGAACTCGTGACGTAGTTTTGCCCCACCTACGCAATGTTTAACAAAGACTCTGGGTCATTTTCATCCAGACAGTGAACCGAGCCGGCCAGCGTATTCACTAAGAGTGCTTGTGTAAATTTTACACCACCAAAAGTGGTTTAATAACTATTAATGAAATATCGGTAATGTTGGTGTTGTAACTGGGCTTGAGTGGGTGTCATCGGCCAAGTGAAACCGTGAAGAATCTGGCAACGGTCCGGACTTCTACGTGTAGCTAATAAATCGGCCGAAGTGTGATCCGAGGGGGGACACTACAATTCGGGAGTGTGTGCCCTAAGACGATATAAACAATCAGATTTTGCACGATGACAGGATTCGAGTAGTGCGGTGACATCGACTCAAAACCGGAAGCTAAGTATCAGCTATAACTCTTACATATCAAAGAAAATAAATGACCAATTCAGTAAATTCATAATTAATGACCTAAATTATTCATTAAATAAAAAATGAGCTCATAAAAAACAAAAAATTGTACCAGAGAATGAGAGAGAGAGAGAGAGAGAGAGAGAGAGAGAGAGAGAGAGAGAGAGAGAGAGAGAGAGAGAGAGAGAGAGAGAGAGAGTGAACAAAATAATATTTAAAAAGTGCTGGGTTGTGCAAATATAAAATATATATATCTATAAACCACATATCAAATGTTTAATGTTTACTGTGTAGGTATTTTGGAGGGTTTGTAAAGGGGAAATTTAAAGTAATTTTGTCGCCACCTGGTGGAAAAAATATGTAAGTAAATGTCATAAATAAACTGGGTAATATCATTTGGTAAAAATTTTAACAAAGTATTATTATTTCACATAACACTTTCCGCTACTCAAGAAGTTCGCTTAAACGAATTTCTGCCCTGTAATAACTTTTAAAGGTAAGTAAACTTCAAGTTTATATTTACTTTCTTGCAAATCAAGATGGCGCCCGACCTTTGAAATTATTGACTAAGTGTAAAGATATTATATTGTATTTTATTAGCAGCAGTAAAAAGTAGTATAACAGGTAAGAAAAAAAATAGTTTTATAAAATTGATAAGGTTTATTAACTCATATAAAATCAATCATAACACCTTGCATAATGACAGTTTATACTTTAATATGTACTAAATCGAGTGTGCAATGGTTTGATTATATTTTTTATTTTTACTGACTCAGTTTTGGGGCTAAATTTATTTAAAATATACCAAACTATGAAGAATTAAAATACTGTTACTACTGTGTGCATTTTGTAGACTTATCTAGTACTTCATTTTTATTGGTCCACGATTTCAAGTTGTGTAATAGTAGCAAACATAAGCGCAATTTATTTCCCTATCTTGCCCATTGCCTCATCTGACTGTGGAACCAAGAATAGTTAGATTTTTGTTACATTATCTCCTTACCATGAGTCTAGAACCAAATAACATTCGAGCTTTGTCCTCTTCTTGAGGGGATGCTCCTTCATCAGCTGAACCTCTGTTCATTTTAATCTGAA